>JAFREQ010000003.1:10265224-11495336 GCA_025331565.1 Holacanthus passer | reverse complement strand
ACAGAGAGAAAGAATGACATAGTTGGCATTGTGGAAGATGATTCAGAGAAACCAATACATGTCTGGCATCTGTGAATGTCATAATCATGATGAGATGATGGGGCAACCCCTCTGTTTTTCCTTCTGTTGTTTGCTCGTGTGTTCATATGTGTATGCATGTGTGTGTGTTCGATCATGCACCAGTGTGTGTTGTGCCAGTGTCGCCAATGAGTTGGCGTATTTGCCGTGTTTATGTGTGGGTATTGTGTCTGGACTGAGTGGTCATTGTATTCCAGACATGTGGTATATTCAGCGAAGAGTGATTCACTCCTACCAGCATCTGTTTTCTACCTCTGCAGTCTCTGAGAGGTCTGATTAACACCACACAAGTGACCCACCCCGAAATGACCGGACCTGACCGGATCTGACCACACCTCCAGAAATAAACCACCAACAACAGGGAGACAACAGGATGGAACCAAGACAGAGGAAGTAATCATCACCGCTACAAATAACACTCATCACAACAAAAACATTTTTACTGGTGTGATTTCTGGAAAGAACCATTTTTCTGATCTTACCAGTATACCAACTATTTTTTTACATTCATGGCTGATCTCCAGGGTCTCATCGTTATTAACCTTAAGTGAAGAAGAGACAGACATACAGACAGCACTCAGAGGAAGCCGAGCCATTACACTCAAATCAATCCGGAGACCAGGCATTTAGGCAGTATTTAATTTGGAAAGCTATTGTTTGTTTGCTGTTGATTTTCAGTACGAAGAAAAAAAAATTCTCTGCAATGTTCTGTTTGGTAATCGGAGATAAATCTAAGATGCATTGCATTGTGCAATCCTAAGATTCGATTTTGGTATGACAGTTGCATTTCCAATTTCAACTTCCCAGAATGCCGCTCCCAGAGGCAAAGGAAAAACAAGCTTCCCTTAGTTTCAAAATGTAGTCGTCATTTCACTGAAATCATTAAATCATTTTCTTTGCCATATAATAGTTAAGACCTCAGTAAGCTTAAAACAAAGTGCCTAACAGCATGCGAAACCTCTGATCTGAAACAATTTTTTGTAATTTTCTGAAACAGGCAATCTAACAACCACTTCATTCACATACACTGGGCACGCACATCTCAGTGTTTCTTGTTTGCCTGTAGACAGTAGTGGCATGATAAAAAACTTAACTGCACCACAAGGTCAGCTATGCCTGTAATTTGTCATCCCTGTTGGTAGTCAAGGCTCGTAGATAAAGATATGCACAGATCGATATCGCATTGTGACTGATAAGACCCAATCAGCGAGTGTACGTGGGCGTCTGAGTCATTGTTTACACCCGTTCAGACTATAACGCAGTCCCAGAGTGACCATTCATAACGCATATAAACACTTTGGCCTTGAGACACGGTCGGATGATACAACATATGAAATGGTTCAAATAAAATAGTAGTCAACACTAGACTTTCACCGGGAGGCCGCTGAATGTTTCCTGTGTGAAACCAAAAACATTCAGACAGACATTCTACAATATCTCCTGTTTGGCGTGTTTTGTCGTATCTTAGTAAGAAGCCTCCCTCTTTTCTGACTTTCTCCCATTTGCTCTGCTAATTTGATTGTTTCTGCGGTTTGCTGTTAATACAAACTGAACACTTCCTTCATCTGTTTCACATTAAAACCCTTCCAGTGGTTGGGACACATAATCCCTTCCTTTCCCTGGAGTGCTTTTATTGTGAAATATCTTCGGGAAAGGTTGAGTTAACAGCAGCTTAACATGAGAACAGAACGGCAAAGTCGCAATGAATCAAAGTGAGTGAAAACAATTTTCTTGGATCAACAGAGAAGGGTGTGTAAAATGTGGTTATGTTGTTGCACTGATGGATTTAATGCTGTGGAAATATACTGCTGATTATGCTAAAATTGCCACGCAAGCCACCGTTCATATACTGGTAATTTAAATACAAATACATTTCATAAATTAACTTTAATTTAATTTCTCTTGCCTTTTGTTTTACCTTTGATTCGTTCAAACAGGATGGATGTTGTTGGATGTTCTCAAATTGGCACAAATAACATTTAAGGAGCCGAGCAGATTTTGCCTTTCACAACTATTTCTCACATTCACAGAAGTGGACAGCATTGCTGTGCAAGGTTGATTGGGCAAAGTGTATAATAATTATTTAGGACAAAACAATTGTATCCTTCATTTACAACAATTGCATTGAAAGGGTAGTGAAAGAAATACAGCACAGGGCAGAACACAGGAACAGATGACATCATTGCTGGATTCTTCCAGTTTTGATATTTACTAAATCCTGATGTTCAACAGTATCCAACCATTCTGTTGCATTCAGGACTTGTTATCACTTAGGAGAGCTCAGATTTCACAGCAGTTAGTCATCATTATGCTGATGATACCAGCTTAATGTTGTACATCGGTGGTTCTGGTTCGGTACCAGTGCCCACCCCTTCTGGTCAACACAGTGTCGGCCACCAGGCTGCAAAGATGCTATCTGACAAGAAAATTATGTTTTTCTTATTGCTACTTGGGTGTTTGAGCTTCACTGTGCAGAATGATGTATGTGCAAGTTTGTTGTCATAAGACTGAGGGGGAAGTTTCTCTGCGCTCACCTTAAATCTTCTGCAATTTAGGGTTAGAGTAAGTGTGATGTGGAAACTTTAATCCTCCAGTGCACCTACACTTCAAATGAGCTTTACAGTGAAGTAGGAGAGATCTTGTGTCCAACACATTTGCATATTCATAGATTCTATTTATTTAAATAGGAGGAACAGTGAGGATAAATATTAGAAAATGTTATTCAAAACAGATCATTTTTATATGTTTGAAATTTCTGGAGTGAATCTTTTAAAGGAGGCTCAGCCTGGTCACAGTCCACTCCCCCCTCCCACCCGTCCACGTGGCTGCACTTTGCCAGCTTGTTGGTCCACACGTCCAAAAAAGATGTGTTGCAAGATGACCAACACATCACCACTCTCGGAGATGGTCCCTCAGTCAGCTGCTTCCATGAGATCTGGGATCAGTCACAAGCCCACGCAGATGCAATTCCTTGAGGAGGCCGTGAAAAAAAGGCAGCAGCATTTATCCCACTTGTGGCTGTTTTCAGGACTGGGAACAATGGTGTCTTTATGGTGTGGTTTTATCTCTCTCCGGCCACAGCCAAGAATGGTTGCTGTCTTGTGATGGCCACTGCATAAATCAGTTTTGCTGCTCTCACTTGACAATGTTGCCGGGCGAGAGTTAGATAAGAGGAGGACGAGGAGGGAGAGGGGAGAGAGGGTCTGGGGGAGGTCATGAAGACAGTGAGAAGACCTTCATAGAAAAATTGATATAGGAGGAAAGAAGAGAAAAGCAAAGGGGGGGAAAGGCAGGAAAGTGGAGGAGGCCTGGCTATTAAACACTCTGTACATTGTGTGCTTTTAAGAACAACTCATCCCTCCAACCACCTAAGCTCCTTTTGAATAACTTACCATAAATAGAGGTTTCTAATCGACTTATTCATCGAAGGGGGGTTTCATTACATGGGCCTGTGAATGAGGCAGAATGAGTTCCTTCAGATTACAACTCCTCAACTTAGTCTTTGAGGATTAGGGGGAGTACAATAGAGTACAGAGGAGTCAGCCAGGGTGGGTGCTGCACAGATAAGTACTCATAGGAATCGGCAGAGGGGCAGATGAAAACAACATGTTTTCCTGCCCATGTATTTCTAGAGAGCCTCTCCAAAACTGAAGCTGAATATTACTGTCTGAATATGTGAACAGAGATATTTAACTTGGCTAAGGAGATTACTTTTCTAAACGACGTTAAGTGGCTCAGTCAACATTTAGACATTTTTTCCTTCTCAGACAAACTGTACTGACTCAGATAATAGCTGTTGATTAACATCCAAGAGCTGAACAAAGCGCATTTATCAGATTCATTCACAGAAATGCAGATCACAACTTGTGCACATGCTTGTCTGTATGTGCGTGCATGTGTGTACACACACAAACACACACACACTTGCGGGCCTCCTTGATGCCTCAGTAACCCTTCATTAAGGCTAGAAAACACAAGCAAAGTGAGGAGACAGGCCATGCTTTGTTAAGCTGCCGAGGGAGTTAAGTGATGCTGCCGAGCGTGTGTGCTCAGTGGATTAGTCTTAACTGTCTTTGGCGTTGATGAGATTTATCATAAAGGCATAATGTCATAACCATATCATCAACACAATGGCTCCTCAGCCACGATTAAAGGAGATTTGGTGCACCGAGATCTTTGAAGTCTCAGACGAGGTACACAAACACTGAAACATTATCCTGACGCGAGTGAGACAGAAATACACTGATTCGCGAGCTGTTGACGAAAACAATGGAAAGAGCAAAAGGTATGAACGGTGAATGGGGAGGCACATACTGTGGATGCCCGCAGGAACCCCGGAGGTACAGTCCCATTCGCCTTATTACGCCTGTACGTGCTTTTATGCGTCCGTTTGATGTTATGTCAGAAAAATGTGACGCACGCGCAGCTGTATTGGCAGCGGCGTTATCACAACCTGCTCCACTGCACCACAAGGAAACAACACCTCCTTTGTGAGCATGTGTGTTTATGCGAGGTAGAGGGAGACAGAGAGAGAGCTTTTTGGCAGGCCTTAGTACCAGACAGCCCCTCTCTAATCCTGCCCTTCCTCTCTCCACCTATAATATGGCTGCATATCCGTTAGCCAGGCTACAGACGGAGAGGAATCTGCAGATGCGTAGGAGAGGGCGATCAGAGGGCGCGTAATTGAAAACACACAGAGAGCACTGACTCAGAGAGCCCAGCTAACAAGGGAAGGTGCAGTGTGTGTGTGTGCCCATGTGCTTATGTATGTGTGTGTGTGTGCAATGCACTGAGCGAGAAAGCCCTGATGAACAAAGGTTTGAATTGCGAAAGAGACAAACTCACTCTGCGTGACATCTGACGAAATACTTTCATTGTTTCTCCTGCCGAAAACAAGTATCAAGTATCATGGCTGGGAGTGCAAAGAGACACTGTCCTGAGACCTGCCTCATTAACTTACTCCAACATATGATCGCAGCAAAAAAATATACACTCTTAACAAGTCAATTCACATGATGTGAAGTCTGAGTGGAAGACATCTGCCTGTGAACAAGCTGCACTGGGCTGAGATAATTTCAGCAGCTGCAAACAAACTTTCACTCATTTTCTTGATATGAGTGGAATCTCATTTGTGGCTTGTCTTGTTTTGAAACAAATTTCCTGAGAAAAATTCCTTAATTTTCTAAAAACATTGCTGAAATTAAAGAATAGCTGGAAATATTTATCTCAACTACCTGAGTGCAATTTTGGCTCGTTTCAGAGTACTTCTCACAGTTTTTTTTTTTTTATGTTTGTATGAATGTGTTTGTGCCTCAGTGTCTTTTAACACCAATTCACCAACGGCAAGAGGAGAAAACAATGTTTGAAGACTGTTTATTTGTCTGAAAGGGTAAAACAATGTAACCCTGTGCACTACTACTTGGAAGCATCCTGAGGCCTCTTGGAAAGATTTAGTACTCAGAGAAAATGCGATTTATACCAGGGGAGAACTTGAGGTTTCTTTCACCGAGGTCTGAAATATGCTGCCGGCATTCAAGCCATGAGGATGAAAAGCTATCAGACCAGGGAACTAATTTAAATCGAACAATCTGTGGCTATATGGTTGAATTCTATACTACCCGTATCACATTTCAAATGACTCCAGTGCTTGAGTGCAATTCAGCGTTGGGATTGTTTGATTGTTTGGGGCTGTCTGGGCTCTCAGTCATGTGGCAGTGCTCCTCGGGACACAGGCCAAACTCATAGCATATGTTGGAAGGGTATGACAGGAGTTCAGTGAGTATGTGTTTTTGAAGTGTACACACACAGACACCCACACACTGTGAAATGTCCTTTGTTTGAATGATATGTTTTTGGCAAGCATTCACACACATTCATGAATAATGAATGCATGTGTGTTAGCATCTGCACAATGACGCGCGCGCACACACGCTCGCTTTCACACATTTTCCCTCTTTGTCTGTGTTTTACACGCACCTAAGAGCACACCAAATTCAACAAATAAACACAAACGCCGAAGGGGGTTTCGTCTCGATTTTTGAGCTCGCCCCTGTGATCGCTGAATAGAAATGTCACAGAGTTCTGATCAGGATGCTGATATCTATCTGCATCATTCGAGCAAGCTGGGTTCTGAATGCGTGTGTGTCTGTGTCTGTGTGTGGGTTTTCTATCCCACATTGTTGCAGACTTCTGCCAAACACACGGCCATGTAAGGTAATTCACCCATCCTGGATGTGTGTTTTTGTGAACATTAATATCTCAAACATCTGTGCACGTCTGTGGTTCTGAGTTGGCAACGTCTCCAAAGTTTGCTGTGGACCCTGCGACACGATCAAAAACATATTTGTGCCAACCTTATCTTCAGAGTGGCTTTTATCCGCCATGCTGACTGCTGCTCTGGTATTTTTCTGTTTCTCATTCTTTCTTTCCCTCCCTCCTTCCTCCTCTTTTCCCTCCATCACCGGTCTCAAGGATTTCCTCTATTATTCACTTGTTTTTCCCCCCTTTTCCCTGCTTTTCCTTTTGCTCTCTCTCTCCCTTTCTTCTTCTTGCACCCTGTTTTGATTCAGGATGTGCCAGTTTGGGTGGTGAGGATGGAGCTCCCCAGACCCTGAAGGGGTATTGGAGCCGTAGGAACACTGGTCTCCACCTCTCCATGCGTCGGCATTGTGAGCGTGGGCTAATTGTTAGAGCAAGGCCTCAAAGAGAGAGGACAAAAGGTCACGGTGGGTCACTTTGGCGTCCTAACATGAAAGGAGCTCCCAGTTTCAATGAGGATTAACCAAAAATTCCATTGACTGCAACACTATGGGAGCTGCCAGCATCTCATAGGCCTACATGTGAATTCCCCACCCATATGAAAGTGCCCTCTCTCCTCTCCTCTCCTCTCCTCTCCTCTCCTCTCCTCTCCTCTCTCCCCTGGCACACATGCAATCACAAACACACACGCATACATGCACGGAGACAAAAACACAATGCACACAACATTCAGCGGGGAGTTAAATGAGTTCAGTGTCGGCAGCACTAACGGTCAAACCCTGCCCCTTGACCCCTCGGGTGCCTTTCATTGAGTGTGTGTGTATTTGTGTGTGTGCGTGTGTTTGTTTGCAAGCGCGTGTGAGGGAATTAAAGTGTCTGTGTGGCCAAAGACAGATTAACGGCCCCACGGCAGAGCTCATTTAGAGGTTAATGTGTCAGTGAATGAACTGAATGTGCATAGCTTGATGGTGCTATGAGGTGAGATCCCAGGACACTGGTGTGCTGGACCTCCGAAACAAGGCAGCCAGCTCGTGACGGAGCAGAGCGGAGCAGCACGCCACTGTGCGCTCTGTGGCAAAAGATGATAAAATGGTATCAAAATTCAGGCTTTTGTCTCACACCAGATGATTACACAAGGGCGACGAATGGAGAGAATGAGATGAGTGAATGAAAGGATGACAGGATGAAAGGGTTACTGAACCATGGCTGTGCCCTCTGTGTAAATATACAGACCAAGGGGGCCCACAGGCAGTGCCTTTGTGACCTTAAGGTTACGACACAAATGTACACTCAGTTCCAATCATCTCTGTTCTTCATAGAAAAGGCCAGCGGCAGGTTGCTGCTTGACTGGCTTGGCACCCA
Source organism: Holacanthus passer (assembly GCA_025331565.1). Lineage (NCBI taxonomy): Eukaryota > Metazoa > Chordata > Actinopteri > Pomacanthidae > Holacanthus > Holacanthus passer. The sequence continues at coordinate 11,487,638 of JAFREQ010000003.1, read as the reverse complement.
CTTTGTGTCATGGCTAGTGCTTAATAGCCACATTCCTGCCTGGCAGCAAAGCTTTATGTGCCCATACATCCAGTGGGTCATTACGATAGGGGCAGGGTCCTTAATGCCCCAACACGAACTTCAAACACGTTCCTCTGACTCGATGGGTCGATCATGCAGAGCCGAGACCCATTCAGGTCCATTCCTTGAGCTCTATTGTTTATGACATGTTTTTTCATACTTTGTGTAAAAGAAGACGTTCTAGCACCTGATAGAGTGCTGACTAATGATGAATCCTCTCATCAAAGACATGAAAGGCTGCACAGCCGACTCTTCTCCGACTGTGGTTTGATGTTCGTTATCGGGAAAGAACACGTCAGGGTGATGTGTTTTTAAGAAATGTGCAGTATGAGATATTGAACCTTTGTAATACCCCAGATGTAAAGTCATGAGTGATGAGTAATTATTTCAACTTGCAAAATGTTGTTATTCAGAACAATTTTGAGTCATAATGTCTCCTTTATCTAGTTGTGAGTGATTTATGCCTCAGTTATATCTTCACATAATTTTTACCATTTGGCTGTATTACGTAAGAAAGAGGAGGAACCCCAGAGGGCCACTCAAGCATTCAGAGGTGCTGTACTCGAAATGAAGACTACACAGACTTTAGGTTTGACTAAGCTTGTAACAGTAATAGATTGTTTTCCTTCAAATTTCCATGCAAATCAGAATAAAATCTGGAAATTCTCTGCTAAGCCTGTTGATACAAAGGCTCCGGGGAGCCCTGCTCACATGTGTGTCACTGATTAATACTGCAGGCTTTCCCGAAAAATGCGAAGAGGAAAAAAGAAAACACCAACTATCAAAAGGAAAACAAAGAATTCCCATTAAATCCTGTCTGTTGCAGGGAAATGGTAAAAGCTCTGGGAAGTAAGTCTTTTAAAGGAAAGCTGGCAGTCATGATTCAGTGGCCAAGACCAGATACAGAAGCATCAGTGGCCACTGGGATAGCTGCAATCGAACATGGACTATGCGTAAGCAGCCGCGATAATGACGATGATAATGTGCTTTCATTTTCATGCCAAAAGTTGTTGTTCACACAAAGCAGAGATAGAACATACCGGCATGCACAGTCATAGAAATGAGGGGAAATGTGTTGCCCCTGATATATTGATGAACAGGAATGATACTGTGCCCCCTTTGTGCACTCCCAGGCTGTGTCGGGTGCAGAGATGGGGAATGGGGCCCAGTGAATCCGTGGCACAAGGGCAGCAGGAAGGCACAGAGGGTGAGAAGAAGGGGGCGGACCTGAGCGCATGTAACTCATCAACGGAGAGCACGGCGATAATCAGGGCCGGGCTTTGATTACCGACGTTCTTACAGCGGCGTTTGTGAGTGATATATTATTATACATGCATTATGTGTGTTAGGTTAGGTGGTGGTTTAATTACGGCACCATTCTTGCCTACGTTTTTTTTTCTTTATTGTCAGCTCGACTGGGAACAATGCCCTCATGACGCTCTTGGTGACCCACTCATTCAACTATGAAAGAACCCCTGAAATATTTGTTTGTGTTATTCTCTGTTCGCCGTAGCAGATTTTGCCTGCAAGATGCAATCTGTTGCCTTTTATGATCCTTATTGCTGTCTTTGTATCACTTTATTTAATATCCTCTCAATCTGTCTACACGGGTTTGCAGTTCAATTTACCACAGACTTTCACTGAAAATAAGACCAGATGAGAGGTTGGCACGACACAGAGGCATTAAGTGACTCAAGAATCAGCTGCAGTTTGGACAGAATATTGGGCAGGATTCAAAATAACTTTTAAAAAGACTTAAGTATTTTAATTTTAATTTTTTAGATGATAAATCCAATCTTATCTAAATGTTAAAATGACAATGCTCTGACAATAATATGACCCGACCAAAGAGCAGAGCTGTTTTTCGCAGCGTCCACCTCGAGTGCTAAAAGTACCGAGTCATGAGGAAAGATTTCAGAGAGATAAAAGAATAAGAGAGTGCATGACAGAAGAACACAAACTGACAGAAAGAATGGCGGAGACAGACACATGCACATACAGTACACGCACGCACACATACAAACACACACACACACACGCACACACACACATCAATCCCTAGAAGGACAAACAGCTTTTGTTTCTGTCATGCGAGGCTCGGAGAGGCAGAGAGAGTCTTTATTGGAAAAAGGGCTGTCGTGTTTTCCTCTCCAAAATCACTAGGGCTCATTAGAGAAGACATTTCAGAGCTGGAAAGGACCACATGACACATCACACTTCAGACAGCTGACCTATTTACGGGGTGACTTGTAGCATATCTATAAAACACATTACAGCCCTGTCACCAGGGACCAGTCCATACAACTGGGGGAAAATATGAACTAATCATCTTCTGAGGTTATGTACAGGGAAGGGAGGAGGGGATGATTTAGCTGTCAAAGAGAGAATAACAGGAGCGCCGCTCACACACATCAAACACACTTCAAACTCAAGTGACGCACATATTCACACCCACTCAGACAAACACACACTGTTATTTTTGCTCTGTGTGTCCTATGTGTACTGGATATCCATACACTTTATATGTATGTGTGTATGAGTCTGCTAACAGTCTCCACACCACAAGCTTCCAGTCCTGTGCTGATGGCTTCCATGTGTTGTGTATCAGTGGTGAGAATTACCTTTTCCACAGCAGAGGAAGGGCAACCCGACACAGTGGCATCCCCCAAAATGTCTCCTTCTGCGAAAAGCCACCATAGAAAAAGAAACCATAAACCATTCCGTTGGATGAGCTCATACTTTTTAGTCTGGGCTACCCCAGTGGGAAAGACAATATTGCTGTGGATCGTACAATTTTGTCAGCATTTCTGCAATTGTACTTAACAGCATTACTCAAAATTGACTCTTACGATTGGGTTGTCACTTGGTTTTGACACTGCCCAGTGGTTATAAAAACACTTTTTCAGAGTACTTTTCAAACATTCTCTCACCGAAACGATAAGGTTGGTCATATTCTATTTTTCCTGCTGTCAACAAAACCCAAAAAAGGACCAAAACCAACACTGAGTCTGGTCGGGCTCTCCATACTTTCCAACCTCCCCAACCTTGCCCTGAGCCGTGAACCCATTGGTTCCTACTGAGCACAGAATTATCTAAAAACAGGTCACAAATATATTCTTACATATTTTTATATAAAAATATATTGTTATTTCTGATAAAGGCTAAATATTTTCCTTAAACTCCTGGGCACTGTGGTTTTTAAGAAATGTTACTCTAACACGTGTACATAGTACATATATTGGGTACTATTTTTAGCTGTGGATCAACACAAATGTGGTAAAGCATTGCGTATATATGGCAACAAATGCCAAATGTGGCATTTACTCAACGTAAACTACAATGCTCACGTTCAACATAACAAAGGAACATGTGACAGCGTTGTGCCTCATTGATGTGCTTTTTTTTTGAACGACAATGGATGAAGTTATATCAGGCTTTAGATACAGTCAATACCTAATAGTAGAGTTCCCTGTGGGTTGTGGTCTATATAAGAGAAACATACCCATTAACAGCTACTGTTCAGGTGCCCTTGAGTAATAACCTCAGCCTCTATTTGCTCCAGTGGAGCAGCTCAGTGGCCGACAGTAATAGAGCGAAGTTGAATTTTGCAGCTCCCATGTGTCAATATGTCTAACAGCATAAATGTAAAGCAGGGTGTTGCCGATAAAGGGAATGCATGATCAGCCAACCTGTTCTCGGACAAATAAAGTTTTATCAATGTCATCTTTAATCAGCAGGTGAGAATATTTGCATACCCTCAATGCACAGCAGGTTCCCACAGCACAGGAGCAAGTACTATACAGTATGTTCCTATCTTTCCTTGTATCAGCACTGAAACTCCATCCCTTCCTCCTGTCTCATTCCCACCTATCCAGTTCAGTCCAGTTGTGTTTTGAAAGGGTGGTTAAATTCACTGTTATTGTATGATTTCACAGAACCTCTCCTCCCAGCCTTTGAAGCAGGGCAGAGCTGACCGAAGCTGAGTGATCCCTGCTGTAAGCTCCAGTCTGGGCAAGACCTGAGTCAGTCCCACCACCAGGACTCTTCCCTTTCTCCCATACCCATCCACATTCTTCCTGCTCCTTCATGCAACTGGAACAAATTTATGTCAGCTCAACAGATTTTCAGGGCACTTTTGAGGTGCACACAAGGCTACTCGCCTGTTCAAGTTGACCTGAGGGTATTTGTCCTGGTTGAAGCCTTTGAAAATAAACAAGAGGGCAGAGGCGCTTAGTCTTGTGAAGCGGTGAGATTTCAGGGGCAGAGGAAAACAACAATTACCCAAGGCGTTATGGACATTAAGTGCTGAATGAGAGCTGTCCAGAGGTAGGGCTCTCTGAGCAAATAAGCAAAGTGGGGATACTATCTGCCGTGCCATGGACATCGATGAAAGGGAGTAATAGAAAAACATAAATAAACTTTATCTGACTCGGGACTGACCTTCTTTGTCAAAGTGCTACCGCTGGGTTGGAGGTTTTGGGTTTCCGTCGGCTAGGCTCTCTCATTCTCTGTACTCTTTTCACACTATAATTAAGGCCTACGTACACTCGTATAAAGCCTTAATGGTCGGACGAAAGGCCTCTTTTCCAGTCAACAATGACCTGAGGTAGCCGAAAACAATAGTGCGTGTGTTTATACAGTAAGGCAGTGCAGCTGCAAGGGGATCGTGTCCTCGTTCAACAAAGTGCAACGGGATTGCAAAACGCAGTGTTTACCCTTCATCCACCCACTCATCTTAGCTGCTGGATTCCTGTACTCTTTCGAGGATTTGAGGCAGAGGGGCCTTCCAGTCTAACCTTGAGTGGTAGAACGGCCTTCGACTGATGAGCTCCCACTTTCTTTAGATCTTCTGCAACGCAGCAAGATGAAGTGCTCTCGCATACATCTCATCTCTTTAACTCCCTTATCCATAAATTATTTACTTTTTCCCTTCCCTATGTTTATCAAGAGCTCACTCAAACACTCCCTATTAACATACACATCCTGCAGAGTGAACATCAGTTATTCCCTGCGACTGATTTGAGTTCATTTATGGACGAGTTACATGTGAAAAAAACTGCCTTTAGGGAATAGGAAACAATTAGTCCAAGGCTGTGTTTTTGTTGGTTCTAATTAACACCATAGTTAATGGCCTCACAAAGGCCTGTTTTCTGCAAAAGACAAAAAAGCTGTTATTCACCCCTAGGTGCCCCCATGACCTTGTAAACAAACAAGAACTACAAAGGCTGTGGCAACCTTTAATTTCTGCCCCTGCAAGATGCCCAGCATCGCAACGATGATGACAGTTTACAAAGTCTAGACATTTTTAGGTTATTTTACGATAACCAACAAATTATGCCCACCAGTATCCAACTGCCCTCGCTCTGCCTCGGAGTCTGTGTTTGAGAGCATGCAAACAATTGTTGTCATTCTGGGAACTGGGGGATATCAGTGCAGGCCAATTGGCCCTGCACAGACACGCACATTTAGCACAGCGAGGAAGAGCCTTGGCCTTGCCGCTGCTATAATGTTGTGGCTCACTGGGTCACCATGAGTTCCTAATGACCCCAACAAATACATCCTCTATCCCTGTGTGCTTCATCTGCCTGCTCTTGCTGCCATTGATTCTATTCTCCCCGGTTCGTGCCATTGCATGTGCCAGTGTTGCTCGTGGATGTTTATAAGCAATTACCAACAATTAAGGTTGTCGAGCTTGTCCCATTTGCATGAGAATGTTTTTTTTTAATTGTGTTTGCGATAGCACCCAAACATGAGAGGGCTTTTGTCACAAGAAGACTCGGTGAAACATAGTGACCCCGGGAAATTAGGTGTAACATTTAGTATCTCAAGGTTTCCTACACATTCCAAGACAAAAATGAATCATTATTATTTAATTTGGATTTATCTTTTAAACTTTTATATTATTTCTATAAGCCTTTTATTTACTAAGTCAAACATAATGTGACACATCCAGAGATTTTTAAATTATCTGTTCACCAAGTAAGACCATTTGCTTTAATCGTTAGCAGGAGAGAAATTTCCAGAAGTAGTTTTCTGGGCTGTCACTGCACTTTGCCACAGACGTCATATTGCAGTTTGTCTTGGCCAGTTACGACAGGAATACTGTAACTGACAACGAAAACAACATAAATCAGGTCAGGAATTTACGACAAATTTCTCCTCAGACAGATTAAAAAATGACTTATGCGCATCAGTAAGAGTTTTATAAGAAAACTACAATCTGTTTATATTCATTATGAATATTTAGTTTAGTTTAATTTATTAGGATCACACACTACTATGTCAATGACAAAGGTAACACAATAAAGTCTAAGAGTAAATTTGATCATGGCCCTTGACCTAAATATGTATAACATATATAAATGTAATATATATAAAGTGAAAAGACGAGGCAAGTGACGAGGCAACATTATACTCAGCAAACACAATAAATATCTATATCATCTCCATAACTGTCCTCCTCAGAGGCCCCCTCCTCCCTTACTACAGTGATGACTCGAGACGTTAACAAGCTTTACAAGAGGCAAAACCCAGCAGCCAGACCTGACTCTGTCTCTCCATCCATCCTGAAGCACTGTGCTGATCAGCTGTTTCAGGTGTTCACAGACATCTTTAACAACTCACTGAGACATGACATTTGCCGGTCTGCTTAACCCATTTCCTGGATCTCTGGGTTAATGAAGTCATTGGAGGGCCTTGTGCTGTCCCACCTCAAAACCATCACCAGCTCACTCCTGGACCCCTGAAGTTTGAATACAGAGTCAATAGTTATGTAGACAGTGCTGTCAAAACTGCTCTCCACTTCATCCTCCAGCACCTGGACTCCTCAGGAACCTATTCCAGGATGCTCTTTTTCAACTTCAGCTGAAGTTAGGGAAACATGTCTCTGACCCCCACCAGCACTCCCCAAGGCTGCATCCTTTCTCCTCTGCTCTTCTTCCTGTACACCAACAGCTGCAACAGTCATCAGTCCACCAAGCACCTGAAGTTTGTGGATGATACCACCCTCTCTGCCTACAGGTGGGAGATTGACCATCTGGTGACCTGGTGCTGTCAACTTGAAGCTCAATGCTCTTAAGACAGTGGAGATAATGATGAACTATGGGAAGAATCCAGCCCCACCTACCCCCGTCACCCTGTGTGCTTCCATTTCCTGGGCTCTATCATGTATTACTTCAAGTAGCAGCTGAACATCAGCTCCCTCACCAGGAATGTTGCATTAACATAAGGTCTACGGCATTTGACTTAAAGCGTTATATTTATTCACAATTTGTTTTTGAAAACTATTTTGCACATTTCAAATATTCCTTACATTGCATACTGTAAACTTTTACACATTTGGATTTTACATATTTCTTTTCATATTTTTTTCATATTTTATCGTCAATTTTCTATTTGTGCTGCTAAACTTGCAGTACATGCTTGTTATCTTTATATTTTTCTATTTACTTTGTATATTGTCATGCACCAAAACACCAAGGAAAATTCTTCAAATGTAAAAACTTACATTGCAGTAAACCCATTCAGATTGTGATTCTTATATGTCAGCAGACATTACAGGCACCTATGCATGTAGGTAGCAAAAACAAAGAGGCATGTTCTCGCTTTTATCACTTGGATCTTGTCACTGTCTCTGTATATGTGTTGAATCAGCATATCTTCCTCTGCACGCACCACAAAGTAACACCACTACATCCCTGTAATGAGTAGCTGACCCTGCACCTGCCAGTAGTGTGTGTGCTGCTGCTTTAATTCCAGTTTGACATTTTGCATTTTAAGGTGCGGATAGTCAACATAGCTCTTCACATTGGGACATTTCATTTCAACAAGGCGAAACTGGGAATTCTCTAATGGGTCAAAGACAACCCCATCTGGAGATGAGCCAAACCACGGAGCGTCAGGGTGGATTAAAAAACTGGAACGACAGTAGCTGACCCTCTTGATCTGGCAGTTTTCCTGATTTCTATCTGCTTCCATTTCAAGTCTATGAAGCACTTTCACAGATATCAATGCATGAGCTTTTCAGTGTACATATGTAGCTTACTTTCACATAATCACTATTCTCTTACCTCACATCCACTTTCTTTACCAGGCCTGGCTTTACACACTGTGGATTTAAACAACATATAGAAATGATGAGATGATGAGTGAATGTAAAATGTGTGTAGTTGTATTTGAATTACAATTACATTAATCTTCTTATGGGACTTGCCAGAGTTCCTGGTCAGTGTTGGACAGCTGAGTACTGGGAGAGCCACTGGGAGAAATGAGCTGACTGGAGCAGGAGAACAACACAGTGGCTGTACATCACCGATCCAGCCACACATGCAACTATGATGCACAGGCTCACCAGGAGTCCTTCAGCCTGTAAGAAAAGAAAAGAAAACAAAATACTTGTTTTTTTCTATTGAGTTTGCTTTTTTCTATCAGAAAAAAATGGCTTGATAACATTGTGCTGTTTTAAGTAGTAAATTAGAAGGCATATCTGTAGATAGAGATATATACTTACAACTTCTTATACAGACTGATATGAATTCATTTATACAGAACAGGAACAAAACACACAAGAGTGAAACCTATGCATGCAAAAACAAAATCAAACAAGCCAGTTTCTGGGGACGAGCTACCTTTTACTCCTCATTTATGTATATAAAGGTTTAGGTTTAACTGTTGGCTCCAAAATGTCTGAAATTATCCAAATCCCCAGGAACACGGTTAACCAAACATAGCAAACACAGTAACAAATCTTAAAGCGACTATCTTCATCCTACACTTACGCAATGGGGCTTGTCTGACTTCCTCATGGCCCTGTAGCACAGCGCTCTCCCACATGCCACACCTGTGTCTTGGTCTTTCTTGGATACTGAGAAGAAAGTCGGATCATCAAAAACACAATTACTCTCCATCATCTGTCATTCAATCTAGCCATACTCTATGAAGGAAAACTAAAAAATCAACCTAGGCCATTGACTTAATAATTGTAATGTGAACGTAACTTGATATGCACAACTCGAAACCTTTCTCCCGTTCGCCGGCGGGTGTGGGTGACATTTATGTTTGCCTGTCTTGTCTGTTTACAAAAACTGGACTGTTGCAGTAGAAACCAGAAGTCAGCAGGCTACAGTTACGCACTGAGCCTATAGAGACATGTCTTATATCTTTCAGTGTGGATATTAGCTGTCAAAGCACAAAGTTGCATCTTGGTGAGCAAGTATGTTTGAAATACCTGCAACCACAGTATTGCCAGTACCGTTGGCAAATCATGAAACGATAACGTCAAAAAATATTGTAGCCTTTTGGTTCACTTGGCTCTTTCTCTCATGATCTACCCCTCACCCTTTCTTTCACTGTTTCTTTTCTGCGTTGGAATGAAATCGGGTTTTCTGCTCACTGGTTGTCCAACCGCTGCTGCTATTTCAGAGGGACGAAATCCAAGTGAAGCAACTCGCTCTGGACCACACATAATCCCACATGCACATACACACTCAGAGCTGCTCTTAAATATATATAGATAAGCAGTCATATGTGGATCAACACTGATTTGGACACACACACACACACACTCACAGGAACCCACTCACCTTAGCTGGCAGGACTGTGAGTTCCCCTCCAGAGCACGCACATTGTTGGCTGGTGGAGCAGCTGAGGAGGAAGGGCAGACGTGCTCTGGCCCCATCTCCAGTCTCCTTCAATATTTCATAAGGAACCTTTCTCCTGTCCCCTGGAGCACATCGGCCCTTCCACTGCAAGCAGCTTCAATTCTTTATTCCTCCGCTGCAAACAGCTGTCACTCGTCTCCTGACAGGAAATAAAAAAAGTTCCAAAAACCCTTTTGCATACTTTTACTAAACTATTTGCCCTGATCATTCATTTCCTCTGGGCTTCCCGCAGCGTTTCGCTTTGTGCCACCTTGGGAGCCACATAAACTGGTGGGATTCATGTTTGGCCTTCTGGCTATGAATGTTGTGGTCAGTAAACAGGCACGATGAGCCTGGGAGCTTCATGCAGGATTCATACCATTTGAGGTTAATGGGTGAAAAAACTGTATCTCATGCGCCGCTCTCCACTATACAGAGTCAGAAACAACATGTAAATCTCTGCGGGGAATTAGAGGAAGAAACTGGTTGAGAGCAGTTATGTCATTCAATTGCACATAGGCTCACCGTATTTAGGCAATAATGAGGGAGTAGATGTGCAAAACAATTCAAACAGTATTTTATGTTTGTGTAAACATGATCTCTAAGCCCTTCTCTGAAAAGCTGTACGTCTCTAAAAGGTAGTGAAAGTGTGGAGAGGCTGTGGGAACAACAGCCAGTTGCAGTCAGTGGGTAAAAGGAGCTCACGCTGTGCTGGGAAATATGAATAAACATGCAAACACACATAAAACCCAGATTGAAAAACCTACCAGGAAAAGCCAGGGTCCGGCCAGAACAGTCCCACAAAGTGTAGTTTCTTCCTTTGTTGTGGTAATTTATGAGTTTTCCCCCGTTTCTGTAATTGTAAGCAATGATGTCAACCAGCTCCATCTTGAAAAGTAACTGTGTCAAGAAGCCCGTCTACACGCTGAACTGATGTTGACTAAGGAGCAGCCAACAAAGGTACATCAAAGTCAGTGTGGTTCTCCAAAAAATTTGCCACTCAAGTTAACTTCTCTTTTTGGGGCAGTTTTGAGATTTATTCTTTAATTAAAGAGATGATATGGCTAAAAAACAAAAAAAGAAAAAAAAAGAAAAAAAGAAGAAAGCAGATTTGCTGCTTTATTTACTGCTTTTCTCCACCGAAGCTTTCTCTCCTTTGACCAACTTTTTTTGTCCTCTGAGTCCAGGACCTGACTAGACAGCTATGTGTCACAGATACTACAGAGTTATTTATCTAAATCTGTTGGTTAAAGGAAAATACAGTCTACTGGTTATTATTGTACTGTTGCGTATTCAGAAAATTTGATTGTTTTCTTACATTTTTAAACGCTATTATTAGTCTCATTAAATTACAAAGATAAATGTTAAATGCTGAAAATACGAAATCTTCACAAAAGTCTTGTTTTGTGAATATGAAGCAAACATTTTGCAGAATCATGGTGTTTTTATATTTTGTGAGTGTGTATTTTGTTTTTATATCCCGGTGGGGACTGACTACACACCAACCCATGGAGACTTCCTGTCACCGTGGGGACAAATTGAGGTCCAGACTGTTTCTGAGGGTTAAGACTTGTTTTTTTACAAACAATTAGATTAGGGTTAGGATTAGGGTAAAGGTTAGGGTTAGGCATTCAGTTGTGATGGGTTAGGGTAAGGGTGAAGGGATAGGGAATACATTATGTCAATGGAGTGTCCCCATGGGGATAGTGATACAAACATGTTTGTGTGTGTGTGCACCAAAACAAAAACACACAACCATGAGCTTCAGCAATGTCAACACCAATGTTAAATTTAAATCTATTTTCTTGGATTAAAGAGAGCAGAGTGACTCAGCAGTTGTCACTGTGTCCTCTCAGCTGGAAGGGTCAGGGTTTGAAGTTCTGGCTAGTCTGTGCCTCAGAATAAAGACCTGCAGATCAGGTGGACCGGAGAGCCTATAGTTTGACTGAGGATGTGAATTGTCTGTCTGACTGGCAGCCTAGTTCCCTGATCTTTACCTAATACATACTAAGACAGGCTCCAGTATGGCTGTCATCAGTCCTCTGGGAAAAGGAAGCCACTATCACACATGCTGTGTAATAAAATTTATTTTATTTACTCATTTATATAATGTGCTCTCACTCTGTGAGAGCACATTATATTTATGATGTACTTTTGACAAACATCTAATGGTTTGAAATTGCTGTATGGTTTTGGCAGCAGGCAGAAAGCTTTATGACACCCGAGTTGAAGCAAAATGTCAGCAGACATATTTCACTTGATGCAAAAACAACCTCTATTGGCCTCTGTCTAATTATTCTGAGGATTTTTACAAGCCTTCATAAGTATGTTTGTGTTTCTGTCAGTTCCCTCTATTTTATAGCAATTCAATTCAGGGGCACTTAGGGCACTTTTCATATAAAGCAGGTCTATACCATGTTCTTTATGTTGCTATGATATTGTTGTTGTTGTTATTTACAGAGGCCCAGCAATTACCATTATGACCAAGCACTTGGTGACAGTGGCGAGGAAAAACTCCCTTTTAACGAGCAGAAACCTCGAAACCTTTAGTAGAACCAGGCTCTGAGTGGGCGGCCATCTGTGTTGACCGGTTGGGAAAGAGAAAGAGAGACACAACATACAGTACACAATGCAAGTTCCACATATCCACTTAGAGATGTACAGCAATAATAATAACAATAATAATTGTAGCAGCGGTTGTTGAGGAGGAACATGCGGCCAGTAGGTGGCTTGCAATCACACATCCAGACTCTCCAGCTCTGGAGGCAGAAATACCTGCAGAGAGCGACAGAAGGAGAGACACACAGACAGACAGAGACAGAAGATGTTGAGTTAGTAACATGCATTGATGGGATGAGAATGCATACAGATGGAGAGGGAGAGGAAGAGAGAGAAGCTCAATGCATCATGGGAAATCCTCATAATGCACTATGCATCTCAGCCTATAGCAGTATAACTAAGGTATGGTTCAGGACTCACCTTTGCCAGCCCTAGCAATAAGTCTTATCAAAGTTTTAACCTTACTCTTACTTTTGGAGAGGGTGTCTGCCTCCTGAAGCCAAACTGGTATCTGGTTCCACACGAGAGGAGCTTGATAGCTGAAGGCTCTTGCTCCCATTCTACTTTTGGAGATTCAAGGAACCACAAGTAAGCCTGCATTCTGGAAGTGCTGTCATGGCCTGAACCAAAAAATGACTCAAATGCAAGGATCACACAAAAACATTGACTAAAAGTCCAAAAATGCCAAAGTTTACTTGATATATTGAGGTCATACATAAACAGGCCGTCAGTGGGGCATATAAAGCAAACAAGCGGTAAGCAAAAAGGCTGAGTTCAAAAACAATCCAAAAGTCAAAAACACTAAGCATGAGACTAAAAAAGGGAAAAAGCAGGAAACTAAATCCAAAAAACAGCGGTGGTAGAGGGGACCAACAGACTTTCCCTGGCAGGCTTGACTCTGGACACATGGAAAGTGGGATCTATCCTCATGGTCCGGGTAAAGCAGAAGTGGACGGCTGCAGGACAGACTACCTTGGAGATGGGAAGGGGCTGATGAATCAAGGAACAAATTTGTACTACTCCACACCAAAGAGCATGTCCTTGGTGAAGACCTGAACTCTTTGTCCGGCCCAAAGCAAGATGTGACCTGCAGACCGTGCTCTGAAACTATGTCCTAGGGAAGACCATGGAGCTGGAACAACAAAATGTCCACTCTCTCTTTGGTGGAGGGCAACTTGGACAGGGGAATGAAAGGATCCATCTTGATAAAATGATGAGCAATGACAGAGATTGGTAATAAAGTCCACTGAAATGTTGCACCACAGCTGCTGAGGAATGGGCAGAGGATGGATGGATGGATGGACGAGCAGGACACCAGGGTCAAACAACCAGAAAAAAGTTTCTGGTTTGAAGTTCTTAGAGCCTGGGCAATAAGAGAGGGAAAAGTTGAATGGATTACAGAAAATAGCCCAGCTGGCAGTTGAGTCTTAGGAGAACGGATGTATTCTAGATTTATGTGATCAGTCCAGACCAGAAATAGCTGTTCCTACAGCTCCAGTCAGTGTCTGCATTCCTCCATGGCCAGTTTTAGGGCTAATAGTTCACGGTTCCCCACGTCATAGCACCTTTTGGTTGGAGAAACAACATCTGAAGTGTGGGGAACAGCAATCTAGCTGTCTAGCTGTAGTTGCAAATGAAATGTCTATAAAAGTGAGCAAATCCCAAGAAACTGCAGTGACTGAGACTGCAGTGAGTCCATCTGGATTCTCCCCACTGTCTCAATAAAGCCCAGGAAAGACACCTTAGGTAAATGAAACTCGTACTTTTCAGCTTTAACTAACAACTGAAGTGACTGAAGTACATCACTGATGGATGAGGGTTTGAAAAACTGTTTTGGTGCTGGTGAGGCCAAAAGGCATTACCAGATACTCATACTGACCACTGGGTGTGTTGAAAGTGGTTTTCCACTCATCCCCCCTCCCTAATCTGAACCAGATGATGAGGATTTATAAGATCAAGTTTGGTGAAGATGGTGGCTCCTTGTAAAAGTTAAAATGCAGAGGAGAGTAAAGGGAGGGGTTACCTGCTCTTAACGATGACCTCATTGAGCCCTCTGTAATTGATGCATGGCCAAAGAGACTTGTCCTTGGGTCTGGAAAGCTCTGGGTGTTTGGGGCCAAATATGATAACTTGAGTTTTGTCTGACCTGAAATTTGCAGGTCCTCCAGGATTTAATGTCCTTAAAGCAAGCTTAAGCTGATTAGTTTCATTTGGCTTGATTGACAGATATAATTTGGTATCATCTGCATAACAATAAAAGTTTATGTAGTGTGCATGAGCATATCAAAGCTGAATAGAATTGCTCCAAGCACAAAACCTTGCGAAACGCTGTGACAAACTTTGATGTGCATGGAGGATTCATTGTTTACAAGTACAAACTGAGATCAATCTGATAAATAGGTCTTACACCAAGCCATTTGCTGAACTATCTCGATAGCCAGCGGTTGAATGATGACATGTCATCAGTGGTCAGATTTGGCAGGAGCAGAGTTTTGGATACTATGTGCAGAGAGAGAGATTTAGGAGCAGATTTATAGTAATACTTTGTAGTTAAACTGCACAATGTGTCTTTTGATCGCTAGAGAGTAGAAAGACGTCAAAACAAACTCTCAAACAAAGCTCATCAGGTTGTTATGGCTAATTTATGGCTAACTAAGCAGCTGTTTTAACAGCTAACAGCCGCCCACTTTACACATGCAGCAGACACAGTGCAACATTAGCAGCATTTTTCTGCTCTCCACACTTCATCTTCACAACAACACTTCCCTGTTACTAACTAACATGTGACTGAACTAACCAACCAGGAGCTAGGAGGACTTACACTGAGGTAAATGTGAGGAAAACCACAAAGGTAGATTCAGCAGGTTATTCTTAATGTTTTAATGATGCTGGTGAAAATATTTAAAGATGTCAATATGTAAATAATAACTGTGTCAACATAAATGTAAATAGTTAACAGTGTAAATATTGTGAATATATATTTTTTATGAAATTAAGTCATGTATACGAATTAACATAACTTAGAAGCTTTACGAGATTAAACTGTTTGTGTTTTACACAAAACATAAAGCACATCTTCAGGAAATACTCTTCAAATCTATCAGATGGAGTCAGTCTGTGTGTTTGTCATAGTTTTACTTTGCTCGCCTGTCTCCTCCAGACTTCCTCTCCTTTGAGGCAGAGGGGGGTGAGACACAGATACGCCGCCCCATAGAAGACATGATAACAGAGATGAAGGGATGAGAGACAATCAAAACTAAGAGAATAAAGAAAGATGAAAGGAAGTATTCACTGAGTCACCAGCTGAATCGCTCATTAGATCAGACCACATTTTCAGAGACGCCCAGCGCTGTGAGTTGACATGGTGTGCGTCTTTCTCATTCAACTTTTCTCTCTGCATTTGGCGCCACTCGCTTTCTGCTTCCCTGCACTCTTGGTGAACAACGCATTTCTATGAGCTTCACACTTGCCAAGTTACATTATGAGAGACACACTTGTGGCTACTGTAGTATTCTGTGACGTGGATGACAGTAGAGAGGCATATATTATGCTGTCGCTGTCTGTCAGTCACCCACAGCTCCTCTCTCCCCACTCCAGACACTCTAGACTAAAGAGCTCTGTCACACTCAATGTGAGCAACAAGCATAATTGTTTTAAGTCAGCGTCTGTGGTTACAATCTATCTGGAATTTGAACTTACAGAGTGACAAGGTCGCAAGATAAGATGTAGTGCCCTTGTAAATAACAAATACCACTGGTCTCAAGATGAGGGATGAGGTGACTGGTGAGTGTGTGGCCAAGGAGGCGAAGCAATGGTTCAACGTCAAATTGCAGCAAACAGGCGAAAACATTGGTCTGTTTCTGCTGAGACCAGATTCACAGACATCCTCACACAGCAAAGGGAAGGGCAAGTAAAAAAAAAAAGCAGGAATAAATCAGAATCAGAATAACTTTTATTGCCAAGTAGGTTTTCACATACAAGGAATTTGGCTTCGTATATTTGTGCATAACAATAAACATAGTACAAGAAGATATAGATAAAGATGAAAGCAAGCACTGCAAGATAAGAAGCATGAATAGAAAATTGACAATAACCTATAAACAAATATTTAAAAAACAATATATAGAGCCTACCTTGTCACCATCATAGTCCCGGCAGGTTGAACTTCTTCAGATGTTACAGGAAGTCTCTGCTGATGTTCAGCTCCCACCTGAGGTCCTGGGTGATGATGGTGCCCAGGTAGTGGAAGTACTCCTGTGTCACACAGAGTGACGGGCACAACCAGGTCACCAGGTGGTCAATCTCCCACCTGCAGGCAGACTCATCCCCACCTGATGAGATGAGCTCAATGATTTTGGCATCATTTATCAAGCATCAGGAGCTTCATGGACTGATGACTGGAGGTGCAGCTGCTGGTCTACAGGGAGAAGAGCAGAGGACACAACCTTGAAGGGATCTGGTGCCGATGGTCTGGGAGTCTGTAGGCAAACTCCAGGGGGTCCCAGAGTGGCCGGCAATGGCTTTGAGGTGGGACAACACAGGCCGAGGTCTGAGAACAAGGCTTTGTCATTGTGATAACTCATTCTGGTGCATGATGGTACACAGCAGTCCTTGCAGAAGCTGATGCATGACATCACTGCCTCTGTGAACTCCAGACTGTTGGTTGCAGACCTGAAAACATCCCACTCAGTACAGTCCAAGCACACCTGAAGATCCTCCACAGTTTCACTGATCCACTGCTTTGATGTCCTCACAGCAGGTTTACACAGCTTTGATTCTGCCTGTATGCAGGAATCAGGTGGACCATGATATAGTCAGAATGACCCAGTGCAGCACAAGGACAGTGTGATAGACCGTTGAATGTAGCGTAACAGTCTCTGATCTAGCATCCCGCACGCTGGACTACAACCAGAACGAATGAACCAAACTCACAGCGGGAGCAGAAAGATGTTTCACTGCACGGACAAAGATGAGGACAGCTTTGATCAGGAAGTCCAATAATTTCAACTGTTGAAAAGAGCAAAGTTGATAACAAGTCTGCTGGTGTTGTTTCCCTATTGCTCATGAGCTCTTCTCCGGTAAAAAAAAACAAAAAAAAAACAAAAACAAAGCTCCAGGTAACACAAGAAAAGATTTTTTTTGAGTTTACAAATAAAACAAAACAATGCGCACCGACATGCAGAGGCAACCATCAGAAAATCTAGTCTAATAGATAATGGATAATATGGTTTTAGGGTAAAAGGGTTGATTTCATAAACCCTTTACCCCCTGCCCCATCACCCTGTGCAACCCTTCAAGGTTAGGTCTGTCCATCTGGCATGCGGACTATATAGGCCATAAGGAAGGAAACGGCAGGGGAAGGAGGATGAGAGCGAGATACCTTCCCTGCTCAGCTATTATTCTTTGTTAACCAGTTTTTAGCACTGCTCAGCCTCTCTGGTGGTTTTCATTAAGAAAGGAATCACCTTGGTTTTGCTAGGACCCCTAATCAAAACCAGACGCGTTGGAGTTTTTAATTGAAGCAAGATGGACCTCCACGTTGTACACAACTGGCTTAATGTGACAACTTATCCCATCACTACAACAGTGTTTCCCAATGGACCGGAGAGAAAAACATCCCCTCAATGAGGGAAATCTAGGGGGTTTGTTAATATCCCTCTGATTTCAGAGGACTGTTATTGTTGAAACAACTCCAGACTGCTATTTACTACCACATCAGCCTCTCCTCCTGCACTGCATTATTTGCATTGTGTTTTTAGCCTCGTCTCTTCCTTGTCGGCTAATGTTATGACCATTAGTGCGGCGCTGTGGCGGCATGTGTCTGGTTCTGGCTGTTTTTGAAGCCTGAGCAGAGCGGAGCTTGGCAGTGGGAGAGCGAAGAACACATTGTGTGACTGTGTGTCCAGTGCTAGCCAGCTCTCTGGGCAGGGGAGCTTGCTTTGAGCTGAAAGAAAACAAGAATCTGAATGAAAACGACAAGCTCAGAGCTGAGGATGTTTTTTTTTAGCTACAGCCAAAGCACCAGTTCCAGTTCTCGCTGTAACCCTGCCATAAAGATAGTGTTTCATTCAGCTTTCAGTCTTTATATAACCAAGGCCACTACCGGGTTTTTTTTCTTCCTTTCTCTCGCATGTTGACAGTTCAGCTGAACCAAAAAATTGCATGAGGACAGATAATCTACCTGCTTCCTTCTCCTTCGCTGCCACCTTTCCCTAATCCCCTGAGAGTGTTTGGATTACTTTGAAAAACAATATTAATAATTTGGAAATGTGGCTCCTGCTGTGTGCTTTTCTGTCTTTGCTCATTTCCTTCTCAAAGCTCCCTTGATGTGGGGCTTGTTGTGCTGTTTTCACAGGAGTGTGAAACCTCTGTGAGTTATTACCCATGCCCCTCGCCATACACCCTCTCTAACCTCTGAGACCAACACACACTGACGACTAAATACACCTGGCTCGCATTGAATTATGTTTCAGCACCAGGTCAAGGTTGATGCTAAACTTTCCACATGAAGTCACACTGTTTTTCGTATTGCTGTTACACTGAAGCATGTGTAGGACGATGATAGGATAGAGATGTTATGGGGGGAAAATGCTGAATGAAGTTGGTCTGATGTGTAAATCCAGCGGGCATGTGTATGTGTGCCGAATGTGCGCAAATGAACGCAAGGAACATGTCACCAGCCGCAAATCGTTTCCCACCCAGGCAGATTTACACAGGGCAAGTCAATGAACTGTCTAGCATTCAGAAACCAAAGTCACCAGAGCCCTGACCACAGGCATGAGCAGTATCCTCTGAGGGATGGAGATAAGAGGGAGGAAGTGAGAGAGACTGCATATGAACAGTAAACCCTTCGTATCAATGCACAGTCAACGTAATTACTGATCATGAATCAAACAGGCAGTTCGCCTTGTCATCAAATAGCAGTCTTTCATCTGTTTGCCATGGATGTGCAGCGTTCAATTTCTCCTCCTATCCATCACTCCCTCGTGTTTTCACTCTTTCTGTTATATCTGTCTATACATCTATCTCTTTCTGCCCTCCTCCTCTCAGTTGCTCTCCTCCTCTTCCTCTCCGCCTGGTTTCTCTCCACCCCGTGTGCTGCAGTGCAGCTGCATGTGAGCTGGGACAGTGATGGAGGAAGAGATGGAAGGATGGAGGGAGGCCCACAGGAGGAGAGGGGCTGATTATTAATAAGACAGAGAGAGAACTAAGGGCTTCAATATGTCTCATAGCATTTCAAGTGGGACAGAGTGAGTCGGAGAAGCCAATTTAGTCAGCCACAAGGAGAGAGTGTTTGCGTTTACAGATTATTATTCTAACCACCCACTCTCACTAGCATCCTCAGACCCTCCTCGCTCTCCTTTGTACACACACATCCCGCTCCTCGCCTCAATTATTTTACCCTAAACAGGTCAGCTGCCGTGTATGACAAAAAAACAAGAGGGTTATTTTCAAGAAAAAAAAAATCATACACCCACAGAAGTTCACTGGAAGCCGCACATGTGGGGAAATATTTAATAATACCTTTATGTTTTATGATGATTAGCATAGCATGCAAGCAGACGATCCTGCAGGGCTAAAGGTACTGAAGTAGTCAAAGACAGCTGAAATATTGCAAACTCTCACTCAATGAGTCATTCAAAACAAGCTCCACACAGAACCACACACACGGTCTCGTAGCCTCTTGTCCACCAGACAGCAACAGGCACTTTCTCCCCATGGGCCATAATATGTGTGTGTGCGTGTGCGTGTGTGTGTGTGCGTGCGTGTGTGCGCGTGTGCCTTCAAAACATCCTTCTACTCGTTCCTTTAGGGATGGGAGGGAAGGACGATGACACAGACGATGATGAGAGGAGAGGAGGGGTCCCACCATATCTCCCTTGTCATCCAGTGATCCGCTCCGATACGGCATCATGGGACCTCTCAACGCCAAAACAAGAGTGGAGCTGCACCCACAGTGATAAGTGCATAATACACGAGCAGTTTGATGTGCATCCAAATTCATCTACACTCTTGTGAGATTTTATTCAAAACAGGGAGTGGCGTAGAGGAGTTGTTGATGGCCTGGTCTCCCTGTGAAGCGGATAGGCCCAAAACAAATAAATCCCAATATAATCCTAGTTGTGGTTAGACACAGCATGAAGAGACTTTTGATCTACCCCTGAAATAAAACACTACTGTACATCTGCCTCAGCGAATGATCAAACCCCTTGATGTTGACTAAATGCCAAAAATATCACGCTGACCGCAAAAATGCCTTGTCAGTTTTTGGATCTTATGTTATCCATAGTGGAAGAAGCAGACAGGACAGTCTGTAAATGAAAAACTTCTCGTGACATGAAACACCCGCTTAAATGTAGTGAATATGTCTTGTTAGCCTAGATTCCTTCTGCGGCTAGAGAGACCCTTGCTAACTCGGAGCTGTTAAAACAAACAGGGAGGTCCCTGAGCACAGCGCTTTGGACAAAGGTTAAAGCAATATCCCCCAGCACTATTCATTTCAGAGAATTCATCCCACTCACTGGCTTTGATCCTCTCTCTCACTCTCTGCCCCTCTTTCTCTCTTTCTTACCCTGAGCTGGTGAGGAGGTGGTTGTGTGTCTGTGTGTGAGCCTGTGAGTGTGCGATGAGAAGCAAAGTTCATCGCGAATCCTTGAAAACCTCATTTCACCGACTGCAACAGCCACTGGCGACCGTACGGCACCATGGGATCTTTCAGCGCCGAGAAAAAAGCCCGGGCCTGAACCTGCAATGATGAGTGCAAAATAGGTGTCAACAGTCTGATCTGCACCCGGATTCAAGGGCGTATGTGTGTGTGTGTGTGTGTGTGTGTGTGTGAGTGTGTGTGTGTGTGTGAAGTTCAGCTGCTGAAGGCCCCAGAGGAAAGCCTATCCCTCAGGCTGTTTACCTCTACCAGAGCTGTTTACTTGACCCCTGATGATTTAGATGCATAACCAAATAAAAACAGCCAGTGAAGTTCAAACAGCTAGTGACGCATAAAGGGTGCACGAGGTGGGACAGCACTGTGTTCAATGATGGCTCACAGCTGGACCTCCCCACGTCACCTACAGCATCAGAGATGAACCAAGTAGACCAGCTACTCATGATCTTATATCAAGCCCTTTTTCAAACACTTAAGAACTACTTGATCCTTTTATAAATCTTCATAACACATAATTCTTAACGTGTTCCATGGAAGTCTGTGGGTGCTGGCCAAAAAGTTAATTTCATTGAAGTTCAGTGTTCATGGGAGGGGGCTGTTATTCATGAATTTGAAAAGAGGAGCCTTTTGTAAACGAGCGCAATCTTTCCTTATGTGTGTACGTATAATCATGTATACCACCCCTGGGGCGGATTTCATCATATTTCAACATTGTGAACATTTGGACATTTGTACAATGTTGTTTATGTTTTGACAGGAGGAGCATTGTTGTGTAGCAACGGATCCATCTACATAATTTCTTGATGTTGTAAGCACTTACATAATGCCCCCATTCATTTGGATTGAAGTGCAGCTCCCTTCAAGGCCCCTGGACCTGCAGACTAGAGGACACACACTCATTTGCTCGAGCAGGTCTGCGTGCTCGTACAGTTTCTCACATATTTAACATGTGGATTGTTAGATTTACAATGCAATGGGATGCATGTTTTTTTTGTTTTGTTTTTTTGAGAAAATAGACACAAAAAAAAACAAAACAACAAAGAGTAAAAAGAGATTTTTAAAAGCTAATGGAAGCTAAAAAAGCTAAACTCAGAGAATTACATGACTTAAGAAAATAAATCAAATGACTTTAGAAATGGACATATCCCATATTGTCCTATAGGTGTCCACAGCTTCAGACGTACTCACCAGCATGTTATGATCATGTGACGTACTCTAGACTCATGTTGTTGAACCTAGCCAAGTGAGCACACGCCAACACGTAATTTAGTTGTGGTGACTACTTCAGCGAGGGAAATACAGTATCTTAGACGGTATAGTTTAGATCATGTTCTCATACAGGATGATGTCATCCCTTTCAAACTAGTAGGCTTCGCTTTGCATAGGTCCCTTATACGTTTGACCGCACACCCACACATACCCACATATCCAGGAGCGCAAATCCCTTTTTGAGCACATGCTTACATGTATGTACACATACAAACGCACACTGTGCTAAGATGCACTTACACTTGATTCTGTGAAGCCATAAATTATATTTGAATGGTATGAACTGATTTATGGTCAGCATAAGATTTCGCTAAATGCAGTGTCACCACAACAACACTAGGTGGATGTGATGTACATTATAAGGCCATTTTGTGCTTTTAATAAATAACCAAATTAACTGTCTTTATGCTGGTTTGTAAAAGGTGAGATGTAGGCAGGATGTAAGTGATATGGCATCTCAGCTGATATGACATGTCGTGCAGACGCTGTGGTAAGCTTTAGTTAAGTCTTTTCACAGATTTCAAGTATTGGCGAAAAAAGTACAGAGCATTTTCCATTTGAATTCAGCCGTAACAAGCCATGTGAAATCTGTGTTTATTAGTCTGTCTGGTTATGTAGCTGCTGCTACACGTGGCATTTTGTTTAGATGCCGCAAAGAAAGAGCCATTGATTGAGGTTGTCAAAATTGGCTTTTGGTGTTTTGTGCGCCAAATTGAAATGGAGTGGAAACCACACCCACCGTGCCCTGTGATAGAGAGCAAATGTGGGAACAGCGGGTTTGCTCTGGAAATTCCACTGAATCACAAAATACAAATTTGTCTAGCCACTGAAAAAGAGACAATTACTGAGCTAATCAAGATTTAATGTTTTCCCTCACTTACTGAGTTGATCCACGTGAGGACAGGTTTTGCGCTGGAAATGAAGTCACTACTGTCAGTCACAAAACTATGTGTACTGAGCTGTTGTTCAACTTGCCCCATAATCTCAATACGTGATCTCTACTGACACAAGAAACATCGTGGTGGAAAAGCAGCCTAAACTGACCAATCTCCACATGGTATCCTAGCAGCTCCTGCAGCCTCTACATGTAGTTAGAGGAGGTGTACTACATCAGCTCCAGCAGCACACATCGCCTCTGCAACACCCTGACACAGATGTATAAATCCGGCTTTACGCTCATCCTGTGTTTCTCTCCCAGTAATGGGCCCAGGCTGTGGTAAGCTGCTGGAAATAGAAGAAGGAAAGAAAAGAAACAAGGAGAGGAGGAATAAGACGAGGACGGGACGACAAACACAGAGTTACAGATGCATTTACCAGCCCAAGGTAGCTCTGCCTCACTCTGATACTAACCTGCCATCAAAAATTATCAGCCAACCGTAGCAGGTGGCTAAATTTGGACATGCGTGTGGTGGACACAGTGAGAACCATCTTCACGGAGACATCAGAGGAGCAGCGAACATCATGAATATGAATCTTCATAATGCCGTTACAGAGCTCACAAAAACACTCGCATGGTAGGTGATAGAAATGATGTGAAAATTGATGTATAGTCCACGCTCGGCTGTTTCTAATGTGGTGATTGAAATATGAGGAGGGTGGAAGAGCCACTAAAATGGTTTTTGAGCTTTCAGTGTGTTGAGCTGTGTTCCATGACTGAAGCAGTGACCTTAGAGCCGGATCCTGTGTAAAAATCTGTCTGACATCAGTCACCGAGGCTTTTCCATCTCACAATCTGAGCAATGTTTTATTTGGAGAATGTGATAGTCTCGCACTCTATTTTACTTCCACACACTCACTCTTTTATACCATAATGTGCAATCACACAAACACATGCACCCTCGCACACGCGCTCACACATAGTAAGTGTTCTCAGACAGGGCGAGTGAGTGATATTCCTGGTGTGGTTGAAGGGTGGAGTGGGAAACAGTGGACCAAACCTGGTTTAAAGTTAGAATCATGTTGCCATATGAAAATGATCTCATTTCTAAATTGAGGGAAACCCTGATGGATACTTTGGAACACAATACAGTGGCAGGGCACCCCAACGTCTCTGTCATGCATGATAATAATCTCATAACACTAAGTGATATGATTTTACAAAGACTTGGCACAGAGGGATGCCACATGATGTCAGCTTGTGACTCAGTGGCTCCTTTTTGGTGCCTGTGAGTCCCCTAATCACATGACATTGATGGATCTAAGCAAGGATTTCATTGCAGGGCTCCTATCAGGACGCATACTGTGTGCCATGCTATATGTTCGGTGCAGTATGGATGTCTCATGGCTGTTTTTACTCAAACTATATGATGAAGGAAGGAACATCTTTGTAATGGCTGTCATGGAATAAACCAAGGGTAATCAAGCAGACTACTTGGCTCTATATTGTCTCGGCCTTGCCAGCGGTGCGGCTTTTGTGCTGGTAAATATTTGCTGTGAGTTGAGTAGCATGGCATCGGCACATCACAGGGACATTTTGTGTTTCCCAAACATTAGGCCGGTGACGTCAGGAGGCCCTAATGATGTTTAACAAGCCCACCCAGTCCAGCATCACCCCATAAACAACCCTGATATACCGTTAGTCCCCTGTCCAACTACTTTGGAGCACAATAGAACCCAACACTCACTTAACCTGGCTGTCCTCCATGTTACTTAAGGTAAGAAAAACAGACACGCGGCTCTGAGCAACCTTTCGTAACCTCATTCTGACATTCCCACCTTCAGCAGGTTGCAGGCGAGGGTCTGTTCAGTGTTGGCCTACTGAGGGATATGGCTCAGCTGTTTTGATGTGGGGAAACCCTGTTTGATAATTACAAAAGGAGAAAAACGACTGACTGACTGGAAAACCCATAACATCACCACTCCAAAAGTGAGAAAAAGAGAGAGCGGACACACCTTCGAGAAAGAACCGAGCAGAGGCAAATAGGAAGAGGAGGAGGAGGATGGAAAAGTGACAGTAAAAAGTCATAATTTGTGACTGATTAGCAACCGTTTCCAATTAGAACAGCAGAGGACAGGAAAACCAGAGGGAGGGAGGGACGGGGTCAGTGGGGTTCATTTCCATCCGGCAAGCCTCAAACACATACACACACACACACACACACACACAAACAAGAACTTGCATGGAACAGAGTTTTCCAGCAGGAGCCCAATTTGTGTTTGGGCTCACTTACACTATTATATTGGTCCAGTATGAGCTCAGCTCAGACTGAGGCTAAATGTCTGTGTCTGTCTGTTTGTAGGTGGGATTTTGTGTTTGCGTGCGTCTCTCTGTGTGTGTGTGTGCCTGCATTTATGTGCATGTGTGCATGCATGAATGCAAAATGTGCATGTGTGATTGGATTGTGATATCCCATGTTTTCATGTGCTGCGGCAAGCATGCATATCTGCGAGCATGTGTGTGTGTGTTTGTGTGTGAGTGCATGGGGCTGCCAGTGTGTCTGACAGGAGAGCAGAGGTCATGCTAAGGTTGGGATGAAGTCAGAATGTAATTATGCTTCAATGAACCAAAGGGGAAGTAATAAAGACCAGCTGCATGTTGTGTGACTCTTAAAGTTCCACTTAAAGCAAGCTGCACATTCTCTCTGCTCTCCCGCGCTGTGCTGAGAAGGGGAATACGCGGTATGTTAATGCTCCTGCCTCGAAAAAGGGATCCAAGGAGAGTTTAGAAAAATACACACATGCACAGACACACACAAACACACACAGACATTATTAAAAAGCACAGCGTCAGCAGCAAATAAAGAGATAATAAAAATGGGCAAAATATTTCCTCTCACATTCTAATAGGGCGGGGTTGCCAAGGTGACCTGGCGTGCAGCCAGGGACGGAGATGGTCAGCGAGTGCATATATGGGAGGAAAAAGGGGGGAGGAAGGGAGGGTGACACACCAGGTGGTTTCACTCGGGTGATCCAGTCTCGACTGCCTGTGTCAAAAAAAGAAGAGAAAGGAAAGAAAAAACATCAACCGGCCCGTCAAAAACAAGAGGGAAAAAAGGGAGAACTTTATCTTCCCCTGAATGAGGCTCCTTCTTTTTCTGTCTCCCTCCTGTGATTTTTTTTCCCTCTCTCCTCTCTCCCTCTCTGTTTCACTTATATGCTAAATCTTTCTTGTTCTCTTTTCTTTTTTAAATTTTTCTCTCTCTCTCATCATCCTCTCCCCATCCATCTCACTCAGACATGTTTTCCAGGGCCTGCCATCCATAGATACCGTATCCACCAACAGTAGCCCGCCAGTGCCTAGCGGAGAGCCCCTGGGGAAGGTGGAGAGCTGGGGGAGGGCCTCTGGAGAAAGCCTGTTGGGTACGGGGTGATACGGGTGAGTTGGAGGGGAGGTCATAAGCCCTCCTACCTGATAACCACAGCGGCTCGATCTGGAGATGAATGGAAGGAGAAACACACAACTCCATGTCCGGTACAACAATAGAGATGGGGACAAATGGGTCAGGAGGAGCTGAATTTAAAGTATCTGGATGGAAATAATAATAACAATGAATCAGGTTTATTGAACAATTTTCTTTTTGCTCAGTCACTTTAAACATGCACGTGGAAAAAGTCAAATTAAAAGAGAAATAAATGTTTAAAAAAGTCAAAATTTTAGATGGCGTGGAGCTTCCCTGCAAGTATATGTTGTGACACCGATTACATGTGAAATCCATTGTAATTCTGCTGTATATCCCATGTCTTTGCATTTAAAAACAAACTTCATATGGCAGACTTGATAAAATCTAATCAAAGTTAATTGACTTTATATGTATTGTTCCATTGTTTCTTTGTTGTTTTAAGTTTGATTTTCATTTCCATTTGCAACAGTTTAAAACAAAAAGCCATGACGTGTCCTAATTTCTCTTATCATTAAACATGAACAAACTCCATAAAGACAGAAACAGTGGCTTCCACTGAGTTCACACACATGCTTACATTGTGTAAAGTCTCCTCGTAATGCTTGGCTTATGGGGTCCCATGAAAGTATTTATGAGTTATTGGGAACTTCTCCGAAGGAGAGTGAGAGGTACAGCTTGGCTCTTACAGCTCAGCTTGCTGGGGAAAAAAAAAAACTGCCTGGATTCCATGAGCTTCCCGGGAAAAACAAGCAGGACTTTATCAGGGAAAGTACAAGTCACTGGGTCCTGATGTGGCAACTGGAGGCTGCTGTCAGAAGGGAGCTACACTAACAGACACTCAGCAGTCACCAGTCATCCCCGAAAAACATGTGGTTCCTGTAAAAACAACCCCCTCCCGCCGTATGAACCCCTGCCACTATGCAGTCACACTGCCCAATCAACAGGGAGCGGGAGATGTGTTTTTTCCTGAGGGTGTCCCCCATGGGTACGACGTATGCGTGAGGGAGGGTGTGTGTATGAGTGTGTGCACGAGCGAGACGGGGGCTGTTCATTATTTTGGTGTCAAGGTGCACACCACAACACTGCAACTGGTATTGATTTAGATGAGACTCAGTGAGCGGTCCTGTTTCTCAGACTTGCGCCCGGTCTTGTCCGACTTGGCCATTAAAATTGAAAAGTCTAAACATTTACATTATGGTTTGGATTTTTTTCAAGCATTTACCTATTGTTTTAAGTCCTTCACAGAAAGACAGGGATGACTGGAAATGAGGGAGAATAGCGTGCAACAAAGGTCCTAGATGCGACTCTCAGCCAACAGACCCACCAGGATGATAACTCAATAAACATTTTCATTTTTGTCTTTTAGCTGATGCTCTTATAAAACAGGGAGCTCACAGTGACTCTAACAGAATTATATAACCACAGCCTGTTTGCTCAAAGTATTACAGGCAACCGGTCCTGGTTTGTGCCTCTCATGTATTGCCATTGTATTGGAGTTACACAGCTTATCATCCATGTTCTGTATAAAAGAAGCGAGGTCACAGGTTGGTTTGGGGACTATCGTTCTGAAGCCTTTTGGCTTTTACCGTCTTGGTAATTGGAGCCACAAGTGACCATATTTGGATGAGAGAGTGGAGCTGGGGGAGAAGCGAGAG
The DNA here is from genome assembly GCA_025331565.1 of Holacanthus passer. Lineage (NCBI taxonomy): Eukaryota > Metazoa > Chordata > Actinopteri > Pomacanthidae > Holacanthus > Holacanthus passer. The sequence goes on along the minus strand of JAFREQ010000003.1, from coordinate 11,459,455 downwards.
GTGGATCTGACTGATAACATCTAACACTGGTGCTAAACTAATTTTGACTAGTAAAAAACAGGCTGAAAACAAAATGTACTTACCGGAAAAAAATCTTTCAGTACAAAAAAAGTTTTTAGATGACCAAAATGTTGAAAGGGTCAAAGTCCTAAGACGAAAACACAGCAACACGTTAAATGTACATGGTGCAGGAAGTAGGGTCATTTCATCAAATTCGACTTTTTGCAACCAGTGGACTCGCCCCCTACTGGCCATAATGAAGAATGCATGTTTAAGGCATTTCCACATTGGCTTCACTTTTCAGACATGGCAACTCCGTTCACTTCTTTTATACAGTTCTGTGTTAGCGTGAAGACAATCTTTGAAAAACAAGGTGATTTCTAAAAATTTACTGCCTTTCGAAGGGTATTAAGATATTCCTCAAAGACTCCTCTAATTATCGTGACCAAAAAATGTTAAGTCTTCTTCACAATTAAAAATCATCTTTATCCAGGTTCCAAAGTTGTGGCTATATTTCCTGTCCAGGTAACCAGAAATCTATATCTCCATATCTCCTTGTTTGTTTTCAAATAACGCCAAAATAACTGATCAAACTAGGTGGCGCCCTCCTAAGAATAATGAGAGCATCAGTTGTTTCAGCAAATGGCTCAAAAAGCATATGTTTACGTTCAAGTGACAAAGCCCCCTAGTGGCCGTAGTAATTGTGAAAGGAGCACAGGAGGAAGTCAGGCTATGCTATTATACAGCAACAAAATCTGAGTAGAAAGGAGGTCAGGGTGAATGGATGAGTCAATAAAACATCAGAGTTTACCATGGGAGACATCTGTTCCTTTCCCATTTTAAACCAAAAGTCAAGGTTGTTTTTTCAAGCATGACCTTAATCTTTCCACAACCAGAAACAAGTGTTCATTGTTGTAACCATGACAATGAAGTTCTGTCAACTTAAAAATAAAAACAATACTTATTTTAACCCAAACCGTCAGGAAGACAAGAAGAAGTATTCAGGTCAGAATCGGAAAGTGTAGAAATACACTGAGACAAGTGATAGTTTTGCTTTCAAATTCCTCCTTCAGTAAAAGTACATAACCAGCAAAATTAATTAAAGAATCCATTTAAAAAAACATAGGCTACCCATTCTTTGAGTCTCAAACAATTATGAAAATGAAAATATCTGAGCAGTTTAGAGGGGAAATCTCCCTTTGGTGGAACTGCACGCTTTTTTTGAAGGGGTCATGAACCGAAAAGGTTGAGAAACGCTGGTGTTAATACAAGCAATGTGAGTCACACAAAATGGTTCAAATCTTTATATTGCATAACAGACTGTATATTTTTCAACCAGATGGTTAGACGAGTCTTTGAGGATTCTGGAAATACCTTGAGAACAGATGACCTGATATTTATTTTTCAGACAACAGGATGCTTAGTTATGTGACTTGAATGCAATGGTAATAAAAAAAGAGGCACGAACTGGGGCAAAGGAGCAACCACATATAAGCAGTGGGACAGTTCAACCACATTATCTGGATAAAAGATGCATCAAATTTAATTGTGGTGGCTTGGTCAAGTTTGTGTATTATCATCTTTTCATTGTGCCTGACTTAAATGTTTTCAGTGTGGAATTGTGTTTTTAAATATTTATTTTAATCTGATCACTTGCTGGACAAACTGTAAAATAACTCAGGGAAATGTAGTCAAGATGTAGGAGCAAAAGTAAATGGACTGGTATTGCCAGAGATGAGGTTTCAGTTCCTGCTGGAGGATTGGGTGTGACTCTGTAGCCCTGAATAAATTCTGAAGGTCATTCCAAATATTAGGAAATCGGGAAGGAGAATTTGTCAAGGCTGCAGGAAGGTGACAAGGTCACTGCGAGGAAGTGGAGGCTGAGCGCTCAATAGTAGCAACATGAACTCAGCAACTCTTATGTCCGTGATTTTCCTTTCAACCTATGACACTGCTCTGAATGGGGAACACAGCAGCATGCCAGAAAATCACAAAAATAAATTGCATACTTGGTCTTGGCAGTGATATTTAATGTCACTGCTTCTCTAAGTGAAGGACAATCCAAAGCTATGAACTTGTAAACATCCTTTTGGAAAACTAAACACCTCTCCTCACAATAGATCAATATTAGAAAAAAAAAAAACAAATCCTGGAAAGCCAAACAGACCGAAGCAAAAAAACACACGGCTCCTGAAAAACACATCAGGCTTAAAAAAAACTCTGGACAAAAACACATCCTGTCTCATATTTAAACCTCGCTGACCCGGCGGCTGATAAAAGTACATCCCGAATAACAGGCAGGTTGGTGTCAGGGTTGGCATCCTGGAGAGCGTGTCCAGGGAGGGAGAGGGGAGAAGGACGCAGCTGGGTCCAAGGTGAGCCTCTAACCCCTGGGCCACCCTATACCAAAGAGATGTCTGCAAAGCGGAAATCCTCTTTAATAGCCACAGGAAATCAGACCGTCTGAGGAAAAAAAAAAATAGCCCAAGCCTGCATGCAAGAAGAGATCTTCCCCATTCTTTTCAGTGAGATCACTGTAACGGCAGAGCTGAAGCGCCGTCCAGCAAAAACACAAGGAGAGAAGCTGATCCTGCTCCCTGCTTGCTTTGTCCGTGGTGCAATGTAACCTCATCAAGCCGAAAACATGCAAGTTCATATACCAGGTGAAATACTACACTGCGCTGATTTTTATTCCACTTATAAGCATTAAAACAGAGGACTAAATCATCGCTGTTGTGGTTTCTAGAGTTGTTTACTCTGTCATCTGTCATGTATGAGGCTTTAAGCTGCTGCATATGTCATATCCTTTACGTTCATCCTGTGTAACATTCCCACAACCCTGCAGCCCCTTTCATTGTGTTGCCATGGTGCTATTGTTGGTTTAAATGTTGGTCACCCTAAAGACCACTGTACAGTATGTTCTCCCAAAAGTGCTATTCGGGCCATCTGAAAAACCGACGATCCAATAGCCATGGTCACCATCTGCTGCAACTGGTCAGATCAACCTCATTACCTGCCTCTGTGCTGGTTGGGATGGAGAGTAGGTTCATTTTCAAAGACACAGGTGGAATGCATCTGAAATCAAGTTTGCATACTCCATGAATCTCAACAGAAATTACTCTGGCAGACCTGAAAAAACAAACAACGTACCTTTTTCAATTTGGTGGACAATGCATTGGACAGCAGTGAGAGACAGGCACATGCTCCCAGTGATGAAACATGCAAGGACACACAAAGGCAGGACTGTTACAGACAGTCAACCAGGTTCATAGAGTAGGAAAGCATAGACACACCTGTACAAGACAACAGACACACAAGATCCGTAGGATGGACAAACCAAAAGTGAGGCCACAAATCCTTTTTGAACTTTCACCCAGATGCCGGGATGTATTAAGGATAAAATATCAACACAACTGATGTTCTCCTTATACACACACTATCCATTTGCTCTATATCACACAAACACATTCACTCTCATAAACAAACTTATTAAAACATACACAAAAGCTAATAATCCCACTCCTCTTCCACCTAATGGGCCGCATTAATCAAGAATACCCTCTGTGTAAAACATGGGGCCATTAAGAAAATCAAGGCCAAAAAACGTATTTAACAAATGGAGCATGTGCAAAATGTTTTCATCAACCTCTCAATTCAATGCAACCTTGCAGCTGCAATGTGTTTCATTGAATACATTAAAAATGCTCTCTGTATAAATTTGTTAGTATTTTACTTGATAAATGGAAGCTCACTGAGTGGTGGTCCACACTACAGTGGAGTTAAGATGAGGACACAGCGTGACCGAGGCCTAAAACCAAACACCAAAACCCCAGAGAGTCCCCCCAACTCCACTATAAACCCTGTCAAAGATTTGTTTGAGGAGTTGTGTGTGTGTACATGTGTGTGTCCCACCCCACATTTTGGAAAGTTCTGCCAAACACAGATCCATGTAAGGTCATTAGCCCACCTCAGACGTCTCTGCTTTGTGTCTTAATGGCAACTTCCCAAACACTTAGCTCCTCTCTGCCAGGGCTTCCCACAACTCACACGAACACACTCTGTCTCATGTAGATACACACACATGCTACACAGACACACACGTACAAACAGAATACAACCTGGCTGCCATAGTGTAGGAGGCCTGGAGGAGCCCAGACATCGGTCTATAAATAGTGGCTGGTCTGATTGTGCGGTGCCCAGGGTGAGGAGAAGTTATTTAAACTGACTTTATCTAGCTGCTGGCATTATTTCCTCCACTGTAGCCAACGGCCTCCATTATTTCAAATTCAGTATTTCCATTATAGCGGCTTAGTTTTATATAAATATGGAATCAAATGACTATGTGAGCGCTTTAACTCTTTTTCAAATCATTCGTTTGTTTTTTTTACAGCTAGAGTTGTGCGAGGACAGCATATACATATGTAACCGCTGTTTACTACAAATATTAGGGACAGGAACAAATTGAATTAACCCTCATATAAACAATTCAGTGAAGAGAAAGGGAGGGCAAGAGAGAGAGAGAAAAAAAGCAGACAAAAGGACTTAGCTTTATTTGGTAATCATGTCATAGATTGGTGTGTTCTTCTATAATGTGCCAGTGATTTATATGGACTGCAGATGTGTGAAATGTTGCTGTGTCGTATAAAGGAGTCCAACGGCTCTGACAAACCTATTGTACTATGGAGAGACAAGATTAGCTGGTAGCTTGCAAAGAAAGTCAAACATCTAGTGCATTGTAGTATTAATGCTACTTGTCTAATAGATATTAAAGCAGACGTTCCTTAACAGGGCTATAATGCTGTATGTCAGGGCTGTGTATTCATCAGCTGCTTTTGGAGTTCTTCTAACCTCCAGTGTAGCGCTGGTTAAAAATTAACAAAGGATCCTTTTCTACTGGTACTTCAGCAAGTTCAAAGGTACCATGTATGTACTGGTCTGTACTGCACCAGGAAATAACCATGTGCTCGCACTCTCAAGTCCCACAAAAGTTCTTGCCTCCTCCCTCTCACTCTGCTTTTATGTTACCTAACCAACTGTCAGACACAGTAAAAGGAGTCATTGCAACCTTAAGCCGTGTTACAAAGTCAGCCGGCGCGACTGCGTGTCAAAGTTTACTTTGTTTTATGCAGTACGAGCAGTGACCGACTCACATGTTTTCATCTCGGGGCACACTGTAGCTGTATGGGGTCGCTGCTGAGACTGCTAAGTACTACAAACCCATATACTTGATATACTCGCTTGTCCTGACTCGACTCAGCTTCCTCCAGCTCTTGAGCTCCATCCCATTCGTCAAAGAGACCCATGAGAGCCTCGGGGCTAGCCAGATTCATTCATATAGAGTTACAGGAGTCACAGCAAATTCAGCCCTTGTTAGTCTGTGGATACTGTCCCTGTCTTTTAGGACTCACTGCTGCAGTTTGGTTGGTAGTTAGACAACTTTTAGTGCCAGCTATTGTTAATAAGTCTTGCATTTCTATGGAAATACTTTTATAACTGTTTCCAGGTCATTTTAATTATTTACTGTAAAAATAACACACACGTAACATCAACACAATTATAACAGTAAGTGGAGAAAAACACTTCTTGAGTTCCTGTGTTGTTAGATTTATGCTTATTGTTTTACCACGTATCATGTCAGTGTGTCCTGTGGCCTGAACACAACACTCAAACTTCCCTGCAGCACTGGGAGGTCTGAGGTTAGGTTTAAATGCTTCAATCATACATACTATTTTTTGTTTGAAAATACAGTAAGCCTGGTCTTGAGACAAACCCCTTTAGATTTACACTCTTTGAGGCATTGAAAAGTGCAATAAATGGGGAACTTTTTGGCACTAAAGGCGAGCACCGGACAAAGGAGTTGACCATCCTGCCTTTGATGCTTTCTTGCCTTTTCAGTTTTCAGACCTATCTTCGGGAATACAGGACCTAAGGGAATAGCTGTGTGATACTGGACTGACCAATGTAGGCCAGACCGGTCAGTTCCTCTCACCTGCCACCAAACAGCCACAAATACTCAGAGGAGTCCGGCAAAAAAAAAGAAACAGGACAAGCATTTGGACAGTCTTTGTGTGTGGCTTAAGGTCTGTGTGTGTGTGTCCTTAAAGTAATAGGGTCCTGTAACACAGCTCCCTCTTATTCACTATTGTACTGCTCCTCTTGTAATATAGCAAGAGCTGGCCACGTCACTATTGATAAGACAATCTGCTCTGAATAACAGAGATAGACGGAGATGAGATCACTTTCTGAGGAGGCTGTGGGAAGGTTGTGCTCTTCTTCTAAGGAATTAGCCTGTCGAGACAGAAGCCTGCTGTTTCTAAAATTCCTCAATGTTCACACCTCCGTCCCAGCGTGGACCTCTTTCGTCCACGTCAGAAGACGGACACCATTGCGCTGACTTAACTCAGACCAGTAACGTCATGCACACACTGAATCATCAGTGCATGTTCTGTGGAAGCGGCTGTTTGGGTTTTTCAAAAATGATTAAGGTCTGAACCATACAAGGTTCCTCAGTGGGAGATTATCCTTGATATAGAAAATCAAGCCGTTAATCCGCCAGTCTTAACAACATACCTATGCAATGAAACCAAATGGCAAAGTTGTTTTCCAGTGTTGCTGGTTTAGAGTGCAGTTCTACACTTATCACCTGCAGTGATTTTATTAGACCTCTCCATGGATGAGGTCAGTGTGTTTCAGGCAAGGGATATGCTGGGTATTTTAGTAACTGACATAAACACACACACGCACAGTCACGCACATGTGCATGTCCACACACAGAAAACACAACTCTCACTCATGCTCTCACACACGCTCTATCTCGCCGTCTCTCTTTCTCACACACATGCACACACACATGCACACACACACACAGTATGACTCAGGCCGGCAGAATGTGTTTGCTGCCTGCTCAGCTCTCATCTGGAAGCACCAGACATGAGATAACGTGGATCCAGTGATGACTGTCTGTCTGACCGAAGGAAAACGACCCCCTGGGCTGAGTCCACACGCGACTGACACAAACACAGCGGGACACAAACAACGCCCAGCCAGCTCCATGACACAGTCCATCTGATACAAAACAATCACATGAGGCAGCGTGCAGGTGATCACTCGCATACGGTAGAGTGGAAATTTACACACAGCGTTCATTTACCTGGCTATTTATCCACGATTAATCAGGCCACTACATCTTGTCACCCAACTACAAAACAAGTCATACATTTGCAGATTAATGGTCCAGTATTGTGTAATGTTTAATATCTGCTCCAATGGATTTGTACCGTATATGCATATATGGAAGATTTTGAAACGTGTGAGGTGTGTGAAGAGCACTGGAATCTTGGACGACGCAGAGGATGTGGTGTTACGCCAAGTTTCATGTGAGAGACCATTAAAAGAAGTTATATCTGTAATTAATGCAGTAGAGGACTTGCATGTCAAGATATTTTGGAACACTTCACTGTTCAATGACCTGCCGCAGCACAGAGCCGCTGCTAAGATCACAGAAATAGATTGGATTTCACCTCAGAAGGACCTTTGTGCCTCAGCCACCACACACACACACACACACACACACACACAAAGATACAGTAAGTACTTTTAGCAGCAATGCATTGCAAGTCATAGCCGTAGTATATACAGTAAGACTACACACAAGCACCTGTTTTCCTAAATCACAAAGATACTGTGTAAACCCTACGTATGCAAGTATCCCATGACAGATATACCCATGTTATTTTACCCCTTTGCCATTTTCCCCTCTGGCCAAATGCAACACAGTTTGGAAACTCAACATGGATCGATTCCCATCATTGCCATAGTTGCAATTTTCATAGTGTTAGATTTTTCCAGAGCGGAGAACTTCTGTTTGTTTTTACTGCTACTGTCAAACATTCAGCTGCCTTGCAACCTAATTCATACTGCAGAACCTGACAGAACCCCTTTGTATCATAAAACTGGCACACAACCTGTAAATAGTACATACTTCGCACACACGCACACACACACACACATACACCTTAATACACACTTTCACCTGAACTTGTACATTCTCGTGCATTAATGACAGACTGCAAAAGGCTTCTCCTCAAACACATGCAGAAACATTCAAAGGCACACACACACACTCCTGACAGTGAGAAGGTAAGCTGCTTGCTTTACATCAGAGTTTCCTGCAGTCTGCCTTGTTGGGAAATAATTAGTAGCATTTAAGGCACAAAAGGAAACAGAGAGAGAGAGAGAGAAGAAGGATGGAGGGAGTGAGATGGAGAAGGAGAGAGAGAGAAAGTAGCCACCGTGTCCACTCACACAAAGAGTGTGTTTGAGCGCCAGCGTTGCAGATGGAGCAAGTGAGTGCGCAATAACAACGCTGATGACTGATATTTCTTTAACGCTGGAGCCTATTCCTGCTCATGGAAAAGAGCAGGAGAGGAGGAGGCCGGGGAGAAAAAAAACACTGTATTCACCTGATGCCAGACCATAACATTATGACCCAATCCCTGTTATATTTACTGGTGGGGAACACTCAGTGGTGCAGGAAGCAGCTATAACATTGTTTTCCCTCCTGTTAAAAAGCCTGTGTTCTAGTAAAACTTTGGGGGGGCTCAAACCCACAGCTCCCCTCAATCTGCTTCCAGGGGGAAAGCTGAGTCACCTGAGCCCGCCTCTGCCCTCTAGCTCTCTCCATCTATCTCTCCATCTTTCCTTTCTTTCTCTCCTTCTCCTCTCTCTGCCTTTGGAGGTAACCACAGAGTACAGAAAAGCTGAGCCAAAAAATTGGAAAAAAAAAAAAACGTTTTATTGCAAATGTACTAACTGTAATGGATCCATAACGTAAGCCACAGGAGAATCTGCTTTCACACACTGCACTGACGTTAAATGGGCCAGAGATGTATATGGTGGGTATATGCATTGAAATACAAGCCAGGGTCTATTGTAATTTTGTCTAGATAGTGCTGTTATGTAAGGAAGTTTGAAGACTTAAAGGGACTGACAGAGAAAGAGAGGTCAAAGAAGTACAATAGAAACCCTTTTTTTTATGAGTCATTTAGTGGGTCATGGGCTGCGTTCTCAAGATGTCATCAACACAACAGAGGGATCTTTCACACACACACAAACGGATATTATGTTACAGGAACAACAACCGAGAACAGAAGGGGAAAGGAGAAAAAAAACAGGCCATGATCATAACAAGGCCAAGGCAAGATGGATCTGTTGTTGTCTGGATGAGGACATCGCCGAGCAAACTTTTTAATTACAAATAGATTAGACCACTGTGATGTTGTTGTGTGGTCTCTGTGTAAACTCCCTCCATATTTTGTTTTGAGACTTGCGTGGATTCCTTCCCTTTTGTTTGTCTTCAGGAGACCCAGGAATCTCTCTCCGAGATGAGGGCCAGCACCACTTTGTATACAGGAAAGAGAGCCAGAGAGAGAGAGAGAGAGAGAGACAGAGGAAGGGAGAGGGAAGGTGGGCCGATTCTTCGGCCTGAGCGCACATCCAAACCTGAGCTTTTGACTGAAGTGTTACCCTAAATGTACACTTAAGTGTTGAGCAAGGCGGCAACTGTAGTTCCTGTCACTTCAGAGCCACAGATGAAGCGTCAGACTGGAACCACGGGCGTGCAACATTAACAGGGCATCCACCCCACCCCTGGACTGCCTCTGACTTGGGTCCAGCTCCCAGGGCTGTGGGCTGATGTTATTATTGTTGTTTTTCGTGCTGAGAACAGGAGTCCCGGCCAAAACGGACTCCTGTTACAATAACAAGACCTGAAAGGCCCCAGCTCTGCTCTGCGCAGGGCTTTATTGGTACAGGGGAGCACCAACATCGATGTCTGTGGACAATCAACAACCAATTTGCTAAGGGGTGGGATGGGAGATCGGCCAGAGACTGTTCTTTTTCTTTGTAGTTCCTCAGGCGCTGAGCCTCTGTCACTTTCAGACAACCATCTCTGCTCGCTTCCGCTTGTGTGTCATCGACCACCACACAATCAGCCATATGGAAATGTTACAGGCTATTTAACATGTACAGTGCGGAAGAGCATTATGGCCTATCTCAGCCATAAACATAAAAATTGTGCATGTAAGGAAACATTCAAACACTAAACAGACATGAAATCCACCAAACACATTTAAATGTGGGAATGGGGGTGCATATACCATATATGCATACTCTTTCAATTACTTTAGTGCCGCAGTTTCATGTAGTGTGGGTAGAGCTAAAATGACTTCTAAAAATGTGTGCATGTAAAAAACACAGAGGGGTTAAGTTAGGTGAGTTTTACTTATATAGCCCTAAATCACAAATGTACCTCAAAGGGCTTTACAGTATGTACACAGCGTATGACAACCTCTGTCCTTAGATCCTCCTCAGGAAGAGAAGCACAGTAGGGATCCTTCTTCCAGGATGAACAGACATGCAATAGTTGCACAGGAATGTGCCATAAATGTAGGCAAACACTCAATATTAAAAACAAAATTCCAATCAGGACATCCCTACGTTTGTTTAAAATCAACCCTTGGGCCCCCTAGGCAGGTGATCCATCCAGAAAGACCACAAATAGATGAGTGAAAGAGTTCTTAGCTGAACTATTTAGTTTGGACTATCATGTTTTTCTTATTGATCTAGGATAAATACCAATACATGACTGTGGTTTGATGGTTTGATTTGGCGGCATCTTGATATTGATGCACATCATTGCATTAGAATACGCCACTGTCCTATTTCCCAGCACTGGAACAACTATCCAAAACCAGCAAGTCTGTTTGTTCCCCAGACTGGGACATCCTAACTACAATATGAGAACTACTTCTTATAGCTGTATGGCACATCTGGTGTGAACTACCTGCCTCAACTGAAGCACATCAAATGACACTACCTGACGTAGCTGATGTAAGTTGCACTTTAGTGTCTGACAGGTTGGCCGCCCCTGACATAGTAAACTTTCAGCCCTGCTCCGAACGCTTTGGTCGACATATGCACCTACACCTCTGACAGAAGCACAGGTATCAATAGGCTCTAGAAGACGGCTGCAGTCCCACAAGCATCTAATTGATGGCTTTGCACTGCAACATGTTATTATGTGGATACATAACTGTTAGGATAACGACAATAAGTGCAAGCTCTCTGCTAACATGGTTGACAAAGGGGTTACTGATGCTGAGGGCGAGGATTAAGGTGGCAGTGGAACCCCTCAGACCCCGTCGTGCCCCTGCATACTGGGGAAAGCCCACTCATTCCATAAAAACTATTTACATAACTCCATGGAGAAAATTGGCCCATGGCAGTTAGCTTTTCCATGTGCGCCACACAGTAGAGACGCTGTTATGATAATTGTCCTCTTACACGAGCAGAGGGCATATGCAGTACAGTATTTACAGTAAGAAAATAAAGAAGGAGGGATGGTGAGGGGGAAAGGAAAAAGGGAGAGAGAGGGAAAGTGAAAGAAAGAGAGGGAGAAAACTGCCGATCAGGAAAAGAGAGTGGGGTTCCACGGATATTCCCCCAACACAAACACATCCAGTGTTGATTTTGCCATTTTCTTGGCTCTGTGAAGTACAGTAGTTGGCAGAACAGTAAGCTCTCTGATGGTTTGTATGACTGGCTGTCATGGTCTTAGAGGTGGCTTCCCGCTGCCTCAGCGTATGCCCTTTGCCTCCCTCTGTGGTGACCCCTCTACCTACTCTCTCCTCTACTTTTCCTCATTCACTCGTCTGCCATTTCTTCTCCGTCTCTCCCCTCTAATCTAGTTGAAAAAAAACCCCCAAATCAACTCGGGCCCAGTTGTGCTGCCTGCTACACCTACTGCCCAGCTGGCATCCATTGTTTGCAATTAGTTCCAAAGCATGTGTTTGACAGCGTGCGTACTTGTATACGTGCAAACTCGCTTGTACATTTTTGCAGGCATACACATGTTTGTCAGGGTGCAAATGTGCGCACACATCTGAGCATAAACACATTTTTTTTTTTGCGCATTTTATGATCAGCAGAAAATCAGGGAGCCTGGGAAAACCATGGACGGACACAGGTCTGAGCAAGTCCAATTATTAAGAACAATCCATCAATATGCAGAGCAAGTCCTGGAGCAGGCTCAGCAGAAAAACATGGCAAAAAAGTGAAAGCAGAAAAAAATGTGGTTCTTACGAGGAGGGAGAGAAAAATCTGTCTTTACAATCCCCCTGTTTCGGCTTGCCAACTTTCTGCTGGCTGTTGGTAGTGCGGAAATGAGAGCGTGCTAGATTCTCCCCTCCCGAGAATAACACAAACCCCTCAAAGCTCAAATCAAACACACAATCCACGTCACAGGAAACCATTTTGAAGCGTAAAACCTCCCAATGGGAGCTCCATTTGAATGCTGTGGGTATGCGCTGCCTTGCTCGCCCCCTGCGCCTCCCCCTCTCTCCCCTCCCACTCTCTCAAGGCTTCAACCACAACCTAACCCGAACCACACCACCTCTCAGACGACAAGACTCCCTTTCTCTCACTCCCTGTTCATTTCCCCCTTTATTTCTTCTTTTCCTTTTTTTTCTTTGTTGTTCTTCTTTGCTTCTCTCTCTCTCTCTCAGCCTACTTCCAACAATTCTAATTTCATCATCAACAATAAAAATATGAATTATTTTAATTTGATAGATAGATAGATAGATAGATAGAGAGATAGATAGATATCACATATCTTTACGGTGCACATGGACACACATAATTTAATCAGGTTAAGGGTCATGAGCCGGCCCTCTCTGCTGAAGTACTCAAGTGACCTCTCCTGTCACCAACAGCCCACACCCACCCACCCCTCCATCTCAAACCACAACCTCTCGTACCCCCATCCTGCTCTCCTTCTCTAAACCACCTCTTCCCCTTTCCCCTCACCCCGTTTTCCTCCTCTTTGCCTGGCAATTGAAACACAGAGGTCAGGAGGGCATACAGGAGGCAATCACAGTAGTTTGTTTTGGCTCTCTAACCCCCACATCAAGTCCTTGGCTGCGCAGGAGCAATGCTGCCACCTTGCCTGCTTTCTGCCTGCGAAGCAAACACATCCTTAATCACCCCTGTCCCGTATCCGCCAAGGCCACACTGGTCGAGGCTAGTCTCACTGTGTCAGGGCAGAAAAGTTGGACTCCATCTGATGAACTCAGGCCATACAAGTCAAGCTCTGTCAGATGAACCCAGGCCACATTAGTGGCAGCCAGACAGTCAAATCCAGGTCGCACTAGTTGAGTACCCTTTGTTGAAACTGAGCCAGTGAAGGCACACTCTTCAAGCTCAGTGTCCCCTCAACCCAGGCCACTCTAATCAAACCCCAACAGCCAAACCTAGGCCAGGGAAGTCAAGTCCCGTTGAGTGAATCCAGGCCACAAAAGTCCTGCCATGCTGGTTGAAATCGAGCCAGAAAAAGATGATCTATCTTCGGTTTGGTGAGCTGTTTTGTCATGATGTTGGCTAGGTGTTGGCTAACAGTGGGATCCTCTGACGTAAGCACTGCGTAGCTGAGGGCTGGCAGTGAATTGAGATGTAAGACAGGAGAGAAGACGTTTTCAATAAAAGAGCCAGTGGCCAACAGCCATTTAGACCAGGGATGAGTTCGGCGAGTTGTCTTACGCCATCCCTTCCATCCCTCCTAATCCCCCCAAACCAAAACCTATAGCTTCTGAATCTCACTCTATTTTTCTCTCTGTCCATCTGTCTCTCACCGGTTCACATTCTCAAATATTTTCCTAACTCTTCTTCCTAACCACTTACCGCATTTTCACCCTTCTCTCACACCTCCTTTCTTCTGTACATCAGTCACAAACGTGCTCAACGTGGATGACCAGGATCAACAAAATGAATATGTTTAAGTCTGAGAATGTTGTTTGTGCAAATTTGCGGGTACTAAAACCCAGGCAGCATTTTTGCAGCGTCCCCCATTAGTGTCTGTTTGACACTGAGAGCTAAGGCCAGTGACAGAGCATTGACGGACCAACCGACGCTCATCCAGTTGAGCAGGTACATGAAGCTCTGAGACTGGCCGGGACTTCCAGGAAGTTCAGCATCAGGGATCAGTCTGTGTTATTGGCTTGGCACAGTCTGCAGTCAGTAGTATTCCACCAGCAAAGAGTTCACTGACTGCACAATACACATATGTGTGTACTGTCAGTAGACGAGTTTGCCTTTCTGTTTGTTTTTTTTTGTCCTGACGTCACAAATACAGAACAGTGGAAAGCAGCATGGAGGCCAGTGTTAATGTTACTGTTTTATATCTTTCACTTCCATTTCTCTTTCAAACTCAACTCCGACTGAACAACGTCGCCACTTCATTTTTGTTATTATGATTATTACTGAACCCATTTGCACCATTCAATCCTTTCCTTTCTCTCCCTGTAACACACACACATACTGTATCATCAAACCAACTCCCCTGTCATCCTTTGCTCTTCTTGCGTACAGTAAATATTACTATTATTAGCAATGCTGATTCAGCATTCACACTATTGTTCTTCACTATCGAACGCTGGAAGCACTCACACCATTAAAGCATATGATCTCAGCATATGTTCACCTGCAATTCTTTATCCATTTGACTAATGATTCCACATTTCCACTATTATTCTTCTAAGCTTAAATAGTGTGACTGCTGATTTGGCGCACTCAAAATCTCTTGAGAAATTTCCAGACAAGAGTTTGGATGTTTGGTTGTAAGGGACAGCATTACAGGACCTGCTCTGTGCCGCCGATTGACCATCTCAACGCTCTCTCTCACCCACCCACCTCTGGCCTTTGTGAGTAACTGCGTGTCTGCTAGAATACAATGCACCAGTTACTGGACAATGGATACATTTGAACTTACCGCATTCGTATGGCAATTTTTAACAGGAGTCCAAACCCTCTTCCTGTCTTTCAAAAGTCGGAAATGTTCTGCTCTGTGCTGGTGGAGATTGGCCTGACAGAGGACAAGCTGTCACTTATGCTCAAAACTGACTTCAAAGCCTGAGTTAAAACTGCGGTTCGGTTTTCGACAACTCAAGTTTAAGGAAATTCTAATATTATAAACACACTTCTCACACAACTACCAGTGTATGTGTGTGTGAATCAAATAAAATATATTATTCAGACCCCAGCTTCTTACAGTTTTTCAATTTTGTTTTATATCAGTGAATTATAAATCTCTTTATTTCTGTCTCTACTGTACAGACTGATGTATTTAGTTCGTGAAGAAATGCCTCTGTATCTCCTTGGACTCAGGATTCAGAAGCATTGATGTCACATGATTGAAGCACTTGCAGGGTGGCTGGGACAAAGCAGTCTGTCTGAATCTTTTTTTATCAACTTGTCAAAGTGATTCAGGTAGCCTCGAGCTGACGATCGTGTTGTCTGTGGCATGGGTGTGTTTTCAAACGTAGTCACAGGAACATCGCAGATGAACCCTGAGATGATCGCTCTGTTTGCCATTTTAACCATTTCCCCCAAAACGGTCTTTGCTGTCTTAAATGTAGGATGATCTCACGCTCCGACCGGAGGGTGGGGTAGAGACCGAGGGGAGGGGGGGTCATCAGGTTCATGATGTGTCAACCTAATTTGTCACGGTGGTTTTGTTGAAAGGGTGCCTTTTTCCCTCTCTTACAGAAACCATTCAAATATCAAAATGGTCGTCTCTTTAGCGACATTTAGGTTGTACTCAACATTTCTCTATGTTTTATATTTATATAAAAGATATAGATAAAAGATATGGTCATTGGAGCTTACTGGGGGGCAACAGACAAGAATTTCAAAATGAGAAATTTATTTCAGATTTCTTCTGCATACTTTAAGTTGCAGAAGCCATTTAAATGCTAAACTTCCTTTTTAAGGACATTTGTGCATTTTTGCAATTTATTACTATAGATATGAGAAAGTTTAACAATATTACAATTTAGCTTCCAATTCCAGCGATTCATTTCACATTTCTGCATTTCTTTGCGCAGCAATACTTTCGTCTATTCAGTTCATCTGTGTGATATTAATACAAAGCATTTCTTCTTTCAACCTTTTCATTGTATTTATTTCAACTTCCAGCTCTGACAGTATTAAAATCTAGCCTCCAGCTTTTCTAGCAATGTATCTCTCTTCTTTAGGTTTTGCAGTTTAGCTTCCAATTCTGCCAGTTTTACATTTCAGTGCGTTGTATTTCAGCTTTTTTCAGGCAATTCATTTCACATTTCTGGATTTCTAGCAATTCTTTGAAATTTATTTCAGCTGTCAACTTTCATGCTGCCTTTTCTGCAGGACATGCATTTTCTAGTTATTCTTACGACTTCTTCTTCAGTAAGAATTTTGTCCCGCTACCAGCTCTGATACTGTTGGTGACACATATGCAAGAAATATATCAAATCATGTGGAACAATCTGGATCACTATGCCGTGACTTTTCTAAAACATCAGCTCAACCATTTTTGCACAAATTGCAAAAGAATGCACCAAATCCTCCATAAGGAATAAACAGGACGTCGTTGTGAACAGAGCTCGGACACACCCCTCTTTGGGGCCACGCTGCATCACCATACTTTGATGTAGAAAAATGATTAAAAGTTTATCAGGGCAACAAGATAAGACCTCTTTTGGCTAAATTTTGATTTTGAATTCCTGCAGTCACACAGTCAGTTTTATGTTTTTTAAGATCCTCTCAGGCTTTATAATGGGTGTGTATAACCAATGAGGAGAGGAGCAGTAAAATCTTTTTCTTTAACCTCCTCTAACTCCCATGTTTTACTTTGTAAAAGGATTGCACATTGCACAAATCATTTTAGTTAAATTTGCTGGTCGCACACACGTAGTTACGGACTCTAACAGACTTATACTTTTGGCTCAGCGGGCCCCAAAGTGATGGGACTTCCAAGCAACTGGCCCATTGACTGCTGTACAAACTGAGAGCAGAAATTTCTGGAGGAAAGCAGACAGTGCCAGTTTTCTAAACTGCTCCAGTTCTCACATTTTTGAGAGTACATGCACAAATTTCACACTGTGTGTTTGCCAGGGTCTCCCAGTGTGTGTGTGTGTGTGTTCAAGTGTGTAAAAAGTTCAACATAGATGATAGGAGTTTTTTAACTGCGACAGCTCCTACATTTTAAAGGCCATAAAAACATTAAACACATATCAGCATCTTTAGTAAAACCTTGTGCAACTCATTGTGGGAAAAGGGTTCCAGTAAAAGTCAGAGAGAGTATTTTTAATGATGGGTGCCACAAATAGTATCACCTGCACCCTGTATCACCCCGTTTATTATGGTGGTCTCTATCACCAGATGTTTTCTGACATCTGGTGATCAACTTCATTTCTACACTCACTTTTTGGGAATTCACGGCGTGTAGATCTCGGTTATCTGAAACAATGTGATTTCACGTCAGCGCGCACCGCTGACGCACTCCAAAAAATTAGTGTGAGAAATTTTTCTAGTTAAGTTGTTCAAAATGCAAATGTATGTGCTGAACAGCTGGCAGGGACAGGGACCACCCAGCCGGCAGAGGAGCATTGTGTTGACAGTAGATAAGCTAAAATGGAGTGTCAGGAGAAATTCTTCCCCTCTTTCAGACAGACAGCTGTGCGTAAGCCTCACAAACACTGTGCCACAAAAAAACAATGCCCGATAGCTCCTCCCCCTCTCACTCACCACAAACAAATCTTTCAGCGCAAACACACATCAAAGACCCTGCCACCACCCGTTTACTGATGAAGGCTGGCATGTGCCATCTTCTATTGCCAGGGCTTCTAATTGATCCTAATTGATGTTGTGACAGGCGAATAGGGGAAGGATCTCTGGAGGAGCACAAAGTTGGAAAACAGCACTCAGCTTTTATTAAGCACCAGCACTGCTGAAGAACGACATGGCTTTACTGATTGATCCTTTGTGTTCTGCTGAGAACCAGCGGACGAGCATGGAGGCAGTGGTGGAAGAAACATTCAGATCTCTAACTAGAAATACCACAATTAAAAGTATCAGTTAGTACTTATTGTAGATTATATAGAATGGTTATGTGTAATGAGCATTTGCATTGAATCTTATGAGATTACCATGCTTTGTGTTTACATTCTTTTTTTAATCTCCAACAGTATTTCCCTCTAAAATGTGGTGGGGTTGGCAATACTCAAGCAGTGGTAGAAGGTAACAAAGTACTCTACTTAAGAAAAATTTTGAGGTGCTACTTTTACTTTTACTTAAATTCCACTACATTGTATACAAAATACAATACAATAGTATTCATCTTATAAAATACGATCCACTGTTATAGATTTAACAACCCAACAGCATATTGTTAAAATTCCCTCTTTTGACATGTTACAATATTAAATTTGCCATTTAAATGTTAATGCATCAATAATAATAATAATTATGATCAAAAAATAAAAAAATATTAAAGTTACTTTATACTTCTTATTACTTCTTATACTATCTTATTAATTTTGATACCTAATACAATTATATTAATAATAATATATTATTTGGAAGAATAGAATTTTAATTAAATATCATTTTAAATGCAGGACTTGTATTATTGAGTATTTTTCAGTGTGGTATTGCTACTTTTACTTAATTGAAGAATCTCAGTAAAGTACCACAAAATTGTATTATGTACAGTGCTTCCATCACATATGAGATGACATAAAAGTACTGAGAATTAAATTTGCCTTTTGCCAAGAACCTTGTTGATGAACTTCAATTTAGTTATCAAAGTTATCAAATTAAATCAAGCCTGGCTGTGAGCAGTGTAAAGATTGGATCTGATTTTGGTTGTACACAAAAAGCTGAAAATGGTAAAGAAATCAGTGTGTGCTCTATATCTTTATATCATCTTTTATACTTTTTTAACATTGGAAATCTGTAATATAGCAAAGCACACTGATTCTTTGTAATCTAAGCAACAATAAACAGCCGGTCCACATGTTTTCTTCACTGTCCTCCTTCAGTTGTTGCTCCTGGCTCTGAGCCAACAAGTGTATAGATGTGAGTACAGTATGGCCGTGTATATACACTAAGGGGCCACATCAGGGTACATTTTATGTATGTGTGAGTGGTTCACAATGAGGCATGAACACGAGCATCATGTGTGCGTGTGTGTCTGTGCGCGTGTAGTGAATTCTTGGAAAAACGAAAGATGTTAACTTTTTTCTTTTTTTTTTTTATGTAAGGGTACACACGGTACATGGACCCACAATGAACCCCACACACACACACACACACACACACACACACACACACACACACACACACATACACATATATACACACACTTATGGGGTGACAGAGTGCACTGGCTGAGCTCAGATGAACCAATGGCAACCTGGGGAAGGAGGAATGTGTATGGCGCTAGTCCAAGAGAGGCCGTCAGAATCCTCAGCAGGCAACCTCGGTTGTCTTAGTGCACACAAGTGTGAGTGTGTGGGAGTGTGTGCGTCTGCACAAGAGGCTGGTAGGGGTAGTAACTGTGTAACTATATGAGTGTGTGTAATTTTACAGACAGTTGCTGATGAATTGTGTGAATGCATGCAGCAAAGCCTTCAATTTAAAGCTTCTTTTGTTATTAGTTGAAGCAGACCACAATCTATATGAAGCTTTCCCTGCACAGCCATCCCTTCATAGGATGGACCCGATCTCCACATAATGATGAGATAAAGTACAACATCAGCAGCGTTACTGTGAGATGCTTGATCTGAATTCCTCAGCAGCTACAGGATGCAGTGGAGCATCTGTAGGTGAAGATTTCCCTTGCAAGTGGGCAGTTACTACAGCCAGCAAGGAGGAGGCTCCCAGGGGAGGCTATAGAGAGTCAGCGAGGACACTCACTATACCGCCACTCATCCCACTAATCCCAAAAATACAGCATGATGTCATGCAGATTCCAAGCGTGGACTGCAGTAGCAGAAACAGGGTCATGTGTGCACTTGACTAATGCACAACCGAACAAGAAAAAAAAAAAGGAAGGGAGAGAGAAGCAAGGAGGGAAACAGGAGGAGAGTGAATGACCGTTTAAAATATTCAACCCCCCTTCCATTAACTAACCATGTAGGGATGGGAACGGCCTGCACTGTACATCTCATGAGGGAGAGGGGGAAAAAAAAGAGAGACAGAGACAGAGATGGTGCACTGTGGGAGTAGACCTCTTTCATCGAGTAGCCCTCAGATCCAGCTCAGCATTTTCTCAGTGATGTCATCTCTTTTTCGCTGTCACTTCACCCTCTTCACTTTCTCCCTCACCTCCATCTGCTCTCTCGCTCCATCCTTCCCGGGTTCTCTGCGTCTCGCACACACATGCTCGCGTTCCCTCCCTCTGCTCTTACGCGACGTGTGGTGCATCACAATATACGATGCATCTCGTTCAGCACACGCAGATCCCTGTAAATCTGCGGCTGCCTACAGTCATCTCCAATTCAGCTGAAAATGGGATGTTCAGGGCTTGCTCGCTTTTTAGCCGCATACCACTCCATCCTCTCCCATTCCTTCACACTCCAGCCACACAGCATCATCTGACAGGCAGGGAGAACACTGTGTTAACAAACAGGGAAATGGCTGCCAGCTGCATGGACAGGGCCGGACAGGGGGGGAGACGTACTGTGCATGCAGCTTTTTATTGGGTATGAAGAGAAGGGAGAGGCACGGGGAGAACATGGAAGAGAGGGGTGTACGTAGCTCACGCTCACACGCACAAAAAGCAGCCTTTGAAGCTACTTAGCAGTCATTATTTTTTACAGCAGTGGAGTTGGTGCAAAATATTGACAGTGAGACACATTTGGCTACGGTGAAAATAACAAAAGACTTCCATGAGGGAAAATTTGAAAAACACTGACAGAAAAGGCTTCCACGAGGGAAAAACTTGCAAACCCTGACAAGTCTGCACTTAGCTTTGTGCCTTTAGGTTTGATCCCTCTGCAGGAGACAGCCATCTGACCGGTCTCTGCCAGCAAGGACTGGTCTGATCCGCTCTTACAGCCGCTCCAAACACCTGCTTACATAAACCGTAGCTCCTCCTTTAACAAAAGTCATGTCATGTATCACTGACGTAATTAAACTATGTCTTAATAATTTCATATTGTAATTTATCAATCAACGCACGTCACTATACATTTAAAGAGGGTTTTTTTTCCAGAAGTGATTAAAAGTGCTTTTCCCAGTGCATCCTGGTCCAGGGATTTAAGATGCTGACCATATAATTGAAACGTCCCAGATTCATCTGGCCAGGGACTTTTGTTTTGCATGTGATCCCGCCTCTCTTTCCCCTCATTTCAACTTCATTTCATTTCATAAATTTCCGATTCCTCCATACCACCTCCATAAATGCAATCACCTGAAGACGATTAGATCCACACCAGACTACCTTATAATTACGAAGCTTCCTACTGATGTATGATGTTAGATGGGGTCACCTGGCAAGCTTCAAGGTAAATGTTGCATTTTGAGACAGAGTCGTGTTCCTTTCCGAAAAGAGAAACAATCATCTGTTTTATTCACGTCCAAACACTGCACAATTTTGGCAGCTCCACTCACAGATGTTATCACTTAAAAATGGACGTTTATTCTTCTTTAGCTCAAGTAACGTTTTTATTGATTAGAAAAATATCTCAAATCATCTTGTCAGCAAAATTATCATCACGGGTAAAAATCAAATCCTATCATCTTTATTTGACTTCCAGTAAAATATAAATGATTTTGAGAAACACAGTACTTCCATATCAGTTTAATCATGCACTCAGAGACCAGTCTGTCAAGACTATCGTATTACACTGTATGTCTCGAGCTCTTTTACTACAACTGTCTATGACTTCATTTGTTTTACCTCTTCTGCCCTCAACTGATTTTCTGTTGTTTTTCTTTTTGTCAGTTAATAAGTTCACAGTTCTTTATAAAGAGCTAAAATGACTAAGAGACATTTATCTGTGTGAGCAACAGATGAGCTCATTAAACAAAGTGTGTCACAGTCTGTCTGTGCACTATTAAATTTGTCGTCTTTCTGACCTTAAGTGGCTTTAAGTATCCACAATGTTCAAAACACTACATAATCATCACACTGAGCAGGTCCTCAACAGAATGATAATATCAGCACTTCAGTGTCGGTTTAATTATATAAGAAAAGGCTGCAGTGTGTCCATGAATGCGTGTGTGTCTTAATGCACAGGGTATCCCCAGGACATAGAACAGGAAGAGAACAGGGACAAGATTTTTTGCTTGGCAAAAACCATAACTTGATTTCCCAACTTTCATGTGGGGTCTGTTCAGGCCAAGAGGAGAGTGAGAACAGGAATTTGGTCTCCCTCTCTGTTGGTTAAGCAGCTGTTTCTCTAGAGGTCCCGACTGGGCAACAGAGACAGAAGGAGCAGGGAAAGAGGAAAATAAAAAGTGAGAGTGAGGCAGACAGAAAAGAAATGGAGTGGCTGTGTAACAGGCGGCTTGTTTTGTTCCAAATCAGATTGCTTTATAGCGACGCAGGGGGTGAGTGGTTCCAGGCAGCAGACAATGGGCCAACAGGATCAATATTGACATTCTCCTTAGTGATAGCTGAGTTTGCTGGGTGAGGTCATGGACTGGACCTTTGTATTAGCCAGCCAGCATTAGTGGTCACGGCTGGGGGACACTTACTGTAACCTTGGCCTCTCAGCATAATGGAGGTTCTGAGCGAGCCCAGGAGAGGTCCCTCCCCTTTATGGGCCTTATTACCGTAAGAGAGCTCAGTCCTCCAGTGGCCCGATTCAAAACACAGATCATTACTTTGTCAAAACAGCTACCAGACCACGCTGGCACACGCACAGGCCAGCTTGTGTGGCAAACAGCGTCTCGAAGTGCCAGTTGTTGAGCGCAGCAGCCGTGGGAGATGAAGCGAGGAGAACACAAGAAAAAGTAAACAGAGCACTTTTGGACAAGTGACCGTTTATTAGATCTTATTCCAACAGCACTTACAATTAGACAGATTCACTGGCAAGTCCCACGTGCTAGGTAAACACACACAAACAAACATTGGGTACAATCTTCTCTCAGAGTTATGGCAAGAGGTGCTACCACAAAATAATAAAACACTCCAGCAAATTCCATATCGTTGCTTTGCTGAAACAACATCTCAATTGTTGTTTACCTCAAGTGGTCAATTAATCCAAGGCAAACTCATAAAAGAGGAAAGTATGTGGGTCCAGGTAGTCTGATCCAGCTGGCTGAGAGTCAGGGCTACTAGGGATACCACAATATACCACTCCCCAGCATGGCCAAGGAAGAGGAGTGTGGGAGAGGGACAAGGAGAAAGAGAGACAGCAGAGGACACAGATGAGAAGGAACAGAAACTCCTGACGAAAGAGGAGGTGTAGAGGTAGTGGTGCCAAAGAGGAGGGGCAAAAGGACAAGGAGGTTGAACAGGATGGGTGGGAGGAGGAAGGAGAGGAGGTCATCTGTGGTGATGGAGATTATGTACGGTGGGCTGGTTTCATGAAAGATGGAGCCTGGCCACTCTCCTCCTCCTGTGATTCTGTTCTGGCTCGGGTTACTGGACTGAAGCCTCGCGAACTCACACACACACCAAACACATGTCTCCAGTCTCACAAACACATGCTCATTCTTCTTTACTACACACTTGTGAGTGTTTTCTTACAGAAATAGAAGTGACATCACAGCAGTCGCATTGTAAATCAATACATATTGCTCCCAACGAAAAAACCCACGCACATACGAGCACAGAGTTCCCGGTCAGTGGGCTGTCTCAGAGTCCGAACCACTCAGTGACCCCTCCTCTCCTGGGGTCGAGTTTCTGCCTCTGCTTCTCGTCCTCCATGAACTGCTCCTGCATCTCCTCCACGGAGCCCTCCGCTGCCTTCGTGTCTTTTTCTGGGAAGATGTCAGGGAAGGTGAACGTCTGGCCCTGGGCCTGGGATGCAAAGGGCAAAAAAAAAAAAAAAAAAAAGAAAATGAGCATTGTGTTCCTACCCAATAATAAGAGGAACTAGTTGTTTATTTTCTACTTTAAATCACTTCACAAACAGAAATTTTTGGTGCAACAAAAAACGTGTCAAATTGCACTTTCGTATTCCTTTGCAGAGACTAGAAGTGAGATACTGATTTGGAATTCAGGACACTGTTTCTCTCTATACTCCTCTTCCAGTTACACAAACGCTCTCTTTCTCTCTGGCATTCAATTTCTCCAACTCTCTCCCACATTTAATCTCTCATCTCTCTCCATTTCTCTGGTCTTGATTTATTCAGAGGGAAAGGATGGTATCCATTATTTATTCCATACCAACCCATCTCTGGCCCTGGCTAATGCATCACTGGCCCAACAGTAGGCCGGCCGTAGAGTACAGTATAGTACACACACATGCATGCCTGCACGCCCACACACAAAAAAGTAACAGGTCAGTGGGTGCAGGCATGCACACATATTCGCGGCCTATCCCTCTCAGCCTCTCCCATGGACACCTGATAACAGGAATGTACTGCTATCAATCTGAGCCGGAGCCAAATCATTGCTGTCCCTAAATGACTTCATATAAAGCCGGATCATGACTTCTGGTGATGAAACAGAGCAAACTGGTAATCCTGACAAATGTTCCTGAAGTGACGAAAGATCACTAACATTGTAGTCTACACCAAGCAACAGCTTCCACTTCAAAATGACAAATCGTCAAACCATTATCAAGTCATTATGTGACTCATAACCTTCCAAATTATTTTATACAGAGGCCTACCACTATAAAATGAATTGCTTCCATGAACACAATTGTCAATCAACTATTCTGTTTAAATATGTGAAATATTCTGTTTGGGGTCAGTGTGTAGGCGTTAATGAATGGTCTGGCTCTTACGTTACTTTGTCTGTCTCCAACCCCCAAAATACCAAGAGAAACATGCATATAATTACCACATAGCATGGTTTGATTCCCAAAGGGGGAGACAAAATGAAGCTCACTCAGCCAAAGATGCAGAATGGAGCTGGCTTTGTCTACTTCCAAAACATGCTCAACCGAGACAACAAGCAGGAGTCTCAGGTATCATTACTGTATATTTAGACTTGTACATGTAGAAATGTGTGCGCTCAGGTGAGTGTTTGCACGTGATTTGTTTTTGTTGCTGCTAAGGTTATGATAAAAACATCAGTACAAATGTATAAATATCAATATAACCAACAAATGCATTAGGACTAAAGTGTGATTGTATACACACTCGTTAAACCTTTATCACACACACACACACAAGTTATGAGAGGCTCCGTGCTTCAAACATGACCAGTAAACATTACATTGCGTTTTCAGTTAAATCAAGTTTCATAGAAAAAGAAGACAGATTTTTAAAAGCAGCAGACTTGTTTGAAATCTATTCTCTCTCTAGTTGTATGTCCCCATGCACTGGAAATTTGTAGTGTCAGAGGACAATGTCAACAGTAGAGACTTCACATGAAACTGACAACTAGTAATTTGCTTCTGATAACAGGAAGTGAAGAGAAAAATGGGCAGGAAACGCAAATGTACACAATAGAGCTGCAACGATTAGTTGTTTAATTCAGTCGATTCAGTCAATTCGATCGAAAGAAAATTAACCACTACCTATTTTGATAATTGATTAATCATCTCAGTTTTTTTTTAAACAAAAATGTCAAACATTTGCTGGTTTCTGCTTCATGATAAATAAGGATTTGCTGCTTTTCTTTGTCATTTATGATAGTGAATTAAGGTTCTGGACTGTTGTTTGGACTGAAGAAGCAAGCTGAAGATGTCACTTTTGGTTCGGGCAAATTGTGATCAGCATTTTTCACTTTTTTTTTTTGACAATTTATAGATGAAACCATTGATCAGGAAAATAATCAGCAGATTAATCAATTATGAAAAAATGAGACATCCTGATGGGAAGACACTGGCTGGATTTTTGGCACACAAAAATTCAGATCAAAATATTAACTGCAATAGTCTTCGTGTATGAATACAGTCAAGCCTGGCATGTCCAGTCTGACAATAGTGGCATGAGTAGGCTTCTAGCTACATCCAAAATACAACTATCATGGAAACTATTTCATGTTCACTTCATGTTCATTTGAGTCTAAACTCTCTAATGCCAGCTCTGAGGAGCAGCTAGAACAAAACATGCACAACCTTAAGTCAGAGGAAAAGCCACCCTGTTCTTGTGTTCCTGTTTTGTGGTAACACCTGTACTACGAAATACAGTTTTTCTAATGAGAGTAGTAACGTAGGAAGACAGACAAGAGTGCAGACCCAGTAAGTAGGAGGGGCCTTAGTACGGCACAAACAGAGAGCCGCCAAACACCAGAGAAGCTCCTGGAAACCGACGGCCCTGCCAAGACCCTTAGTGTCTCTCTTCATTCGCACTCACTGCCATCGAGGAACGCAGAATCCAGAGCACAAACACTGGACCAGGCCAAGGGAAGTTTGCCGCAGGAGTACGAGGAGGAGGAGAGGGAGTCGGCTGGGAGAAAGATGGGGTAGACGATGTGAGGAAGTGACTGGGAGAGGAGGAAGAGGAAAGCAGGGGTGACGGAGGAAGGGGTCTACCACAGCGCTATAAACACCAGACCTGGCAACGGGAGGAACAATAAAGCAGTGAGCAAAACAAGACTTCACCCAACTTGAACAAAACGTCGTCGCATGACAATTCCCAGTTATACGGCACAGCGCTGGACACCTTGTGTATACACATGGCGAAGATTAATACCGGCCTCAGAGAGTGCGATTCACAAAAACAACAAAGCCCTGAGATCGAAATCAACAAAGCGCTGAGACTTGTTAAACAATTCTTATTGTTGGCAGCAAGCCGCACCCTGTGTGTGTGTGTGCGTGTACACACGTATGTCAAGTGTCTGCTGGACACATTTCCGCAGTAAGAGAAAGTGTTGGCACGGAGGGTTCATATTTTTGTTTGAATATATACATCGCACCACAGCAGACGAAAAGCCCATGTCCCCTCAGTCTGTGTGTGCTCCGAGCCAAAACGTCTTTCCTGTGTGTCTGTCTGTCTCTCTCTACTTGTGTATTTGTGTATTTGTGTGTGTGTGTGTGTGAGAGAGAGAAACAGTGTGTGTATGAGTGCATACTGAGTGATTTATGGAGAAGACAGCGGCCTGGCCAAAAAGGACAAAAGTAAAGAAAGACAGTCAGGCATTATGTGCCTCCAAGGATTTTCTTTCTGTTACCTACTATGCTTCCTAGATGACAAATTGCAGGCGTGGATATTTTCCTCTGCTCTGCCATCGTCTTCACCATGCTCCCAATTGAATCAAGCTGCCATCCAGGAATACTGGGATGAGGCCCCACACTGCTAGTGATGTAAACATACTCCTCTTACGCACATTACACCCACAGTTTCCTCTCAATGGGAAAAGAAGGAGAAACCTTGTGTGTGTGTGTGTGTGTGTGTGTGTGTGTGTGTGTTTGGGGGGGGTTAAGAGGGAAGGGAAATGTTGTCCTTGACTCACTACCAACCCATCTCACTTTCCCCATCTGTGTGTATGTGTATGTTTCCTTATTAAGCTCTAATTCAATGTCTTGTTCTGTTCCAAAAAGTGTGTATTCAGGGTGTCGATCTGCCATGTGTCACATTCGGGGACCACTGTGTTTGAACCTGTCGACTGAGGACAACTATCAAATTAGGGACAACAATCAGTGTCCCTGTATCGTTTTCACAGCGGTTACATTCAATAAATGCTTATTGTTTGCGTAAGCCTCCAGGGCACTTCAGTGAAATGTCCCCACATCAATCCTGGGTTTGTGTGTGTGTGTGTGTGTGTGTGTGTGTGTGTGAGTGTGTGCGTGCGTGTGTGTATGCTCATGTGACAGAGTCATATACAAACCCTAAGTAATCCTGTTTGCAGGCCCAGAGGGAAGGAAGGAAATAGGAGAGTGAAAAGAGAGAAGACCAGGCGAAGGATGGAAAGAGAGACACAAAGGACAACTGTATTCTATCTGATTGACCTTTGCTTCTGATCTGTGACAAACTGAGCACGCAGTCGTAACTCAAAAACAGCCGCAGGGGGAAAAAAATGTCCTGGTGTGTGTTTGTCTGTGTAATAATTTCCCCTTAAGAGAGGAAAAAAATGGAAGAATGTTGAAAGAATGGACAAATGTGCGTCCGGCAACCTTGGAATGCATGTGAAATCAATACAGGGAAAAAGTGAAGGGGGCGACTCTTTCATTATTCATAAGCTTGGATTTAAGTATGAAATATGAAAGCCATAGTTGTTCTGGATTGATGTGTTAAAATGTCTTTGATGAAAACAGGAAGGTGTCCGTGCTCGGTGCCTGAATAGAACATTATGGCACAGTCAGCAGCTGAGGACACATAAGGCTGATTCAACCTGCTGCTCTGAGAGTTAAAACATCGGGAAAGTGAGGTGGACCGGACCGGACCGGGACCAGCTGCAGGACCAGTCATTGCCCATGTGACAGATTAGATATGTATCAGCATTTAAATGCCTCTGCACGGTATGCAGTAAGAACTATTACTTTACTACTTTACTATTACTACTGCGAATCCAAAAATAAAAAAACAAAAAGGAGGCTTTCAAAGATGATTACTCAACCCCGCTGTAGTAGGTTTGACTTCATTTTCCAATATCCTCAATCCACAAAATAGCCTTCATGGTATCAGATTTTATGTCCTCTGGAATGAAAGAAGTTTGGAGCAACATTTTATTACTTTGAAGACTGTTTAACAGCTGTAAAACTACTCTTGAGGTCAAATGGCGACTTCCATTCAGATAATCTAGACGACTTAAGAACTGAACCACTCTTTTACAACCCGAGCTCAGCCTTTTCTTCCGCGCTCTCTCAAAACCTCGAGCACCTACAGTTATTGTGGAGCTAAATAAGACGTGACTGACAGGTGGAGGCTGAGGACACAACCCTACCATTACCTCGTGGGGGAAACACTGTTCTATATTTGGCCTGCAAAATATCTTTTTTTAAATTTTATGTTGTGAGGTGACATGTGACTTCAGGTTCAGAGACCTTTATTTTGAAATTACACTTTGGCTTGTTTACGCTGCCTTCTCATTTTGCTATGTTGTAAATTAAATTACATTAATTTATCTATTGCACTACTGTAAGACTCATTTCAGTAATAAGCCTTGCTAAGCGTTACGCTAACTGGCTAGCCTAGTTAACGAATCCTGTTTTACTGTACAGACATGCATACATTTGTTTCTTTGTGCTTTATTTATTAAACTAGAGAATTATGCACCACTACACACCACTATTCCGTACTGTTTGCACTACTTGTACTATTTCCATACTGCAAGTAAAGAGCTTAAATCCAACTGATGACTCTGTGTTCTCTGACCAGAGCTCTGCTGCTGATGGGAGAGAAGCTAGTCCTGGCCTGAGCACTAGCCGCTCTCCTGCTGATACAGCTGTTAGCCTCCACCCGCCCCCCACCTCAGCTGCCCCCCCCCTCAAAGCAGTCAACCTAGGGGAAACACTGCACTGACTTCTTGGATGACCACACTTGACCGAATTAAAGAACAGAGGAGCTCTCAATGTGGTCACAGAGACTGAAAAGGCTTTAAGTGGTCTGAAAGAGTGAAACTGAGCCATTTGCACTGGCCCTGAGAGACTGTCAGACAAACTACATATCCCTTTTTTTATTTGATGAGGGTCAATCCAGAAGGCATCAGAAGATAGAGCCATTCACAAAGCAGTCAATAAAAGTCAACCAGATGTTGGCGGTTGCCATTAGAGTACGGCCAAATGTGGGCAGCACACTGAAACGGAGAGGCGTTGACGATGCGGTGAGAAATCTCATGAAGCTGTGGCTCATGCGGCTGCGGTGGCAGTGTGGTGGTGTGGTGGGGTAAACTGTAGCAAAGCACAGAGACATCTTGAGTACTGGTGGTGTGTGTGTGTGTGTGTGTGAGTGTGTGTGTGTGAGTGTGTGTGTGGTAGTGAGAGAGACAGACAGGTGCTCACATTGCGGCAGAATCTATTTTGACCACATGGTAGGAGAGCCTGGCAGACTACAGAGGGAGAGACCACAGTGATGAGGTTAGTAGGATTAGAGCTGAGGGCAACCCCCTGCTGAGCGTGTGGGATATATACGTGTGCGTGTCTGTGTGAGCCCATAAACTAAGCATATATCAAGGGAAAGTTGACTGGGCACGCATAACGTTTGTTGCAGATGTACCCATTGACACCTGAAGCTGCAGGAGCCGCCATTTTCCACTGCTGACCAGTAACCAGCTCCACTTGACCATTTGGAGGAGGTTATGTGCCCTGCTCAAACTCAACTCAACCAGAGGGAAGAGCATTTACTACCCTCTTTCCAAACAGGCTTCGGCAGTCTCAATGCGGATTTTAAAAGGTGTGATCACACCTTTGTGAGTCTGTTTTCTTTGGTCTCAGCCACCACACCAAATTTTGTTGCATTTTTCTTTTCAGTTCATTTAAGTTCACACTGCCCAATTACAAGTGAACCGGGGCTTGTAAACGAAAGTCAGATGGACTCACAAGTAGCTTGTTTATTGGACAGAATTTTGGCAACCTGTCATCCTGCAAGATTACAGATTTGGCAGCCAAGGAGCACAGGGGAAAAAAACAAATTTGATTCCAGTTCCTTTAGGTTTAAGTAAGCATCGTGGACTTGTCTGCGCTTTTTTGCCATAATTTAGCATCTCTGGTCTTCATACCAGATAATAAGGAAATAGCTGACTACAGTGATCTGTACAGGCTGTGGTTTGCCCTTGGTTCATGTTGTTATGCTAGGCTTTCCAAGCATGAGTAACTGCTGGCTATCCAATGTCAACATCCGTCTCCTTGTACCCATAAAATCATATGAAAAAATGACCAAACAATGGCCAACGTGTTCATGAGAATGTTTTTGGGGCTGTTTCCTGTAGTTAGTTCAGATTACATTCCCTGTTCTAACAAATTGTACCCCAGTGTTCTTAGAAGTGGACCTATCAGGTTTGCTTCGAATTAGACTGTCCTGACCAAGCCGGGCCGGCAGAACTAAAAGTAGGAAGGGTGGTTTCACACTTGAGCCAATTGAGGAAGTCTTCCCTGACCAGTTTTTCCCAAGAGTTATGTCTGTTTGGTGAAGACTGAAAACTGCTATCAGATTTGGCTCAGTCTTATAAAGTTGTCTTGCTCAACTCCAAACGCTTGCTACCTGTTCTAGTGTTGTGCCACAACATCGCCACTAGTGTTAATTACATTAACAAAACAAAAATATGTTCATCGAAAACCTTTTTTCCCAAGACTAAGATGAGACAATGATGAGACAGCACCGACGTCATTAAACGATAACAGTGGCTATGTCAACATGCAATATTGTTGACGAAACAAGACAAGACTAAAAGTTTTAAAAAAATTCAATCTTTACCCATATTTCTTTTCATTTTCAATGACAAAAAGAAGAGAGAAAATATTATAGACTTTTTTTTTTAATGGAGTAGCTCTATTTCCCCTGCTGTGTGTGCTATATCAGGACTGCAC
This sequence comes from Holacanthus passer, assembly GCA_025331565.1. Classification (NCBI taxonomy): domain Eukaryota; kingdom Metazoa; phylum Chordata; class Actinopteri; family Pomacanthidae; genus Holacanthus; species Holacanthus passer. The sequence continues at coordinate 11,428,046 of JAFREQ010000003.1, read as the reverse complement.
CATAAGGTTTGATTCAGCCACCAGATGTTTGTAGCAAAGAAAAGTAAAGTTCTTTTTAAAAAAGTAGGAGCCCAAATAAATAGTTATTTTTCATAATCTGAGCACAGTGGGTAGAGTGACACTTTGTACTTGAAGTCAGTCAATTTAGGTAGCTAGTACCATTTGCATTTTAACATTACAATACAATAGGTGTTTGCTTTTGGCCCACAGGCCACCATTGAGTTTCAGTTTTGGCCTTGCAAGGGGAAAAGTTTGGAAACCCCTGGACTAAAACATTAACAGTTTTCATTGACTAAAACTATACTAAAAATGTTTTCTTTGACTAAGAGACAATTAAAATGCTCAGACTTTTAGTCAACTAAAATTTGACTAAAAAAGCAGGATTTGCAGTTGACTAAATATGATAAAAACTAACAGAGGCATTTAAAAAAGGATTAATGCCAGGTTCAGACTACATGATATCAGCTCAATTACAGCCCGATCCAGCAGACACAGGGCGTTGAGTCGGGTCAAAAACGACAACAGCCATCAGGCCAGTTTTCATGTCCGGGCATGTCTGCTCCCACCCTGCTACTGGAGACATTGGACCCCGGTAACAGAGCTCTCAGGAAAAGATCATCACCATCCTGATACACAAACTGGACACTCAGCGGATAACAACAACAATATTAATACTAACGGCGAAAGCCAAGCAGCAGCAATAATGACCAACAAACACTGAATCATGTCGCCTTCAGTCGCCCACCCAACCTCTGCACCTTAAAGTCAAATCACACCTAAACTTCGTGTGTCTCAGCCATCCACCCCCAGTGCACACACACACAAACAGCTGTTCACTATCATTATCCCCTCCATCTATGTCATTCACCCCCCCAAACCCCCATGATGTACCCCGTTTCTCTCTCCCCAACGCATGTAAACAACCCTCACATACCCTCCCCCCCAATTTCAAGCGTCCCCTCCATCCACCCTGCCCCCTCTCGGCCCCAGACCCAACTATCTAGGCTACCAAACACACACACACACACACACACACACACACACAAACAGTTAGACCCTTGCACAAAACCACACACACACACACACACTCACCCCTACATGCACATGCAACATAAACATCCAGGCAATGCCCCTGCCCCCTCCCCAACTCCGAGGAATGCGGGGACCAGCTGGTGGAGAAAATAAAAAACGAAGAAGCATACCAAAACAGGAAATGCATCAGCAGGGGCCTATCAGAGGGCTTTATCAGGCCAGTGGCAGCCCCGCTGAGAACCTGGGTGGCGCCGCATGCTGATTGGCTGATCAAAGTGGCAGCTGTGTCATTACAGGTCAGGGGGTCAGGGGTAATCAAAAAAGGTTACGAGCATGCGCACTCGAGCATGTGTGTGTGCACGCTGGTATGCATGTGTGTGTATGTTGCCATGGCTATCTAAATAAGGGGAACCTGGAGGAAATGTGGGAGGAAATGAGGGTGATGAGGGAAGATGCTGTGGAGAGAGATAAAGTAAGAAATCAATCAAAAATGACAAAAGGGAAGATGGAGAAACAGATGTAGAGAGAAAAAAGAGAATGAGATCTCCAGATCTAAATGTGTATTCATACAGCTGAACGGTGCTTTTCATTTGTTGTTGCATTACTCTGTTCTGTTCTGCTTTGTCCCATTTGTCTCTCCTTTGTTTCTCTTGATAAAAATCACCTGTAAACATTTTTACATACACACATATCTGTGGCAATACATCTGCAGCCGAGTCAGGTCATTAAAGCTTATATCATCTGAGCTGAATTTAGCGTAAAGAGTCAAACGTGTGAGACAGAAACAACAGAGCCTCGACCGAAGCCATTCAAAAAAAGGTTTGCGTGTGAGATTCCAAACCGGATGGTTAAGACCCTGCTCGGTTCTCTATAATTCATGTTTTCTCTCCACTGAGCTCTTATGAAACCTACACGTACACACATACACTCGCACACAGCCACACACACACATACACATACACACACACACACACACACACACACACACACACACACACACACACACACACACACACACACACACACACAGGATTTTACTTAGGAATGAATTTTCCAAATCAGGAGACACATAGGAAGACTGGGGGGGGGGGCTTTCAGCGAAGCTTGATTGCCAGGAAAAGCTTCTGCTTTTATTAGGCTCACCACCAGCATACCTGCGTATGTGTGCACACACATACTAGATATGTACACACACTAATTAGTGTATCACCCCATTCCTTCCTTCAGAAGATACACCCAGAGTGCTGACAGATATATTTAAGTGAAAGTGGAGCTACTCTGGATAAAAAGAAAATCATGATTTTCTCAATCTGAACTTAAACTTGAATTTTCTCCCCCAGTTCTTGGTAAAAAAAACGCTTAATAAAAATGTTGCCTCTGGAATGTCACTGTCTGTGTAAGAGCTCACGGGACATGATGATGTCATGGTGGTCCAGAAAAGGCTGTCATTAAAAGGAGTTTAGTGCCGTTAGAGAACAGAGATTTCCTGTTCAAGCAAAGTTCACTTGACCTTGATAGCTTCATCGTAATGTATTTTGTGGTGACTGTATAACTTTGTGGTGTTTCACTGCGAAGCAGATCATTTCTTTCGGTGTGCAGCATGTGTTTTTGACTGTCATCATCATCTTTCCACCCTTAAAAGTGAGACGCAACAGAATATGACCCGTTATCAAGCACAATTTTGACAGAACAAGAGTTACATAAATGTTCTTCTCTGCCCTTTCCTGTACAAGCACAACAAGAGTCACATGACTGACTGAAGGTTGTCCAACCTTCTGCGAGTCACATTTGGCTGCAGCTTTAACTGTTAGCTTTCATTTAAAAAATGCTTAATAAGGTTAGGTGAAAAATGATGTTTGTTTTGTTAGACAATAGCTTTGTGTTTGCATTGCGCTTTCTTCAATAACACTATATGAAAAAAAAAAAACAACACAAATGTAAGAAAATACGAAATATAGAAAGCGGTACATGTTTATACTGTTTTTCCTCAAAGCTTCTGGTCAAAGGCCATTATATATATTAATAAATCACAACACCTAAGACATTATATGAGAGCATCTTCTGCACTACTTGCAGTGAATTCATGGTCTACTTGTGCATTTTGTTTAACTATTACTGATGTCCAGAGTGGTTTGTTGTGATGAACAAGATGCCAATTTATTTGACTAAAGTCAAATAACTAAATCTACAAGCAAGGAATAACATAAGGGGATGTGCTTTGATGTGAAAAGTAGAGTTTAAAATGTCAAGCACAGTTGCATCTCCACTCCTCCACTTATTTTCATTGGTGTGCTTGCTTTGAATTACATTAAGATTTACAGTATTTTCTTTCATCTAGGCTACTGGAAAGCACCCTATCATTCAGGAGAAACGTCATGTAAGAACCACTAGTGGTATGAATTAAAATGGCAATTTTCATCTGATGAATCATCCAACCCTATGTGAGAAAAAAAATGAGACAGACACAGAGGAGAAGAGAGCACTGGGAGAAAAGTGGCAGAAGTTAAAAATGTTAATTGGCGTGATAAGCAAGGGTGAGGCAGCACAGGGAAGGGAAGGAAGCAGAGCGGCAGACAGACAGACAAGGCTGTGTGAGGAAAGCCTGTGTTTGCGTGACAAGGTGGAAAGGAGGAAGAGGGAGGGAAGGAAAGCGGGAGCCATCATGATCCAAATAGTTGAAAATAATAAAATTCCACACAGATAAGCAAGATTTCCCCCTCGGCCCGACCGCCTGATTCAGCACCTCCAGCTCCAGAGAGCCGGGGCTCAGAGTGGAGAACAGGAATGGGAGGAGGGGGGGATCACAGGGGGTTTGCCCCCCCCCATCCTGTACCCCTCTCCACCACCACCCCCTCAGCCCAGCCAGATACACAAAGTCACATAAATACACACAACCCTAGAGGGTCTATTGTTAAGCAACAAGGAGTCAATAACAGATATGAGATGAAGGGAGGCTAGTGAGAGAAGCTGTGCAGCAAAACGTTGCCATCTAGTGTCAGTCAAACAGAGGGGAGAGCCAGACTTGGCCACAGTTTCCCTCTCATAATCACTCTCAATACAGCTGTTCCTTTCTCTCCTTTCTTTCTGTCCTTTTCAGCTGTGTCACAACTCCTCCATGTTTGCCACTCAGTCTCTCCCTCTGTTTGTGTCTCTCTCTCTCTCTCTCTCTCTCCCCATTCTCTTTCACCGCGAGTGATGCCTTCCCTGTGGATTGAGCGGGGGTGGAGAAAGCGACAGAAAGAAACACGGGAAATGAGCAATTTGATGAAGCTACCACTTATTCTACAACTGTTGGTCCAACCCCATATCTTGTTTTGTTCTGTGGTCGTCGGGTCGGGACTTTGCTTTGGGGCACCGAGCAATCTGACTGGTCTAACTGGTTTGCTGCATTGCTGTCAGTGACCGAGACCCCGGAGAGAAACTTTGACACCTTATATACTGCTTTTATGATTTCTCGGCCACCACGCACACAAACAATAATAAAAAGCTACTAGTGGTGTGTGTGTGAAAGAGCTCTGCTTTTAATACAAGCAAATGTCCTCACAAGAATAGAACATTTAAAAAACTGCTAAGACAAAATGACTATTTTCCAGACATCATTAGGAAAAAGATTCATTTTAGGGTTAAAATTTATTAGTAACTGAAAGAAGAAAAAAACAACCTCTTAAATTGTATAAAAATACACGTATATGACCTCCAAACAAAAATGGCCTCAAACCACATTGAACTTGTGTAATATTTTAATGTTATGAAAATTACTATTGCATTAAATTAAAAGCATTTTAAGATATGTGTAAAGGGGCCTTGGCTGCTCTCAGATGTGGAGAACTAGATCGTGACTACTATCAAAATAGTGACAGCATTGGTTTATGTGTAAACAAAACGAGCTGTTCGCTTCATGACAACTAAAGGTCGGCATCGTGACAACACCTTGGACCATCTGTGTGCCTGCTCTCCCTTCTGCTGCAAAGTTTTCACTCATCATCTAATTTCACTACTTTCGCCCTTACACAGACTCTCCTCTTGACTGTATGAAGTGAGCTTTTGTCCACAGATAAACTCTGTTGAATGGAGCTTGTGTGGGATTTGTGCAACCACACCCCACAAAAGGATGGACTTACAGACTCCCAGCGAGCCCAGATGACTGTTGACGTACATGGACTTCTAATCTCCGCGTGATTTTATTAGGTGTATACACAGTGTCAAACAACCGTTGTACTAGTAAGGATTTTTATGCTGAATGGTTGCGAGCATCCCACAGGTGCCTGGACGTGCCATGCGGTGCCCAACTCATACAAAAGAACATGAACTGATGCTCCTCCCTTCTGACCTCTTTTGAAAACAACTTGGAAAAATGTCTGAGATTCCTGCCTTTACACGAATACCATCGCTGTCTTTCTAGAAAACAGAGAACCTTTATTTTTTATTACAAAATAAAGTTAGGAATATGGTCCTAATGTAATTGTCTAAATACTTTCCAACAGTTCCCTTTAATACAATGGGCCACCACAGAACAGCACATTAAATTAACAAATAAAATTTTAAATTGTTAAATTGTTTTCAAAATCCTGTAAGCAATGTTAAAATATAGCATGTTGTCAGATGAACACTCTGCTGATTGGACATTGTTACTTTTATAGCATGCTTTTGACATTTACAGCACAGTGTGGCACTAAACTGGATTATTCAGAAATGCTGAGACTGGGTCAGGCATCCCATTCATATATTCACAGCGTCACCCTCCGGGAGCTTTCAACATGCACTCTGAGCACTCAGCCCACTGAAGTGCTGCAGCTGGCAACAGCCAGCAAAGCTCGCTTGCAAACTAGCTGCCACTCCAAAGAGAGAAAATAACTCCTCCTCTGACCAAAACTCACCACAGCCTTTTCATTTACATGCCAGGCAGAGTGTAATTTATCGTGAATGTTTGACTGACAATAATGTTGCCGAACAATGACTGAAAACATTCAAAACTGACTATAATTTCAGGAGTAGAGTGCTTTCTCCTTCATGAAAAAGCACCAGATTGGGGTGTACAAAGGTTTCAAATGGAAGCAAGGCTTAACTGGAAATGGTGGCACGGTGTACTTCAGCTGTGAGATGGGCCAAGAGAATTTAATAAGGGTCTGACATGCATTATGAACATGATCGGCTGCTAAAAAAAGCCTTCTTCTCGGCCCGCCACATTAAAGTCAACTTTGAAAAAGGATTTGCTGCAAAAACGCTACAGGTTTTCCTGTTAATTAAGGTGATGTGACTTGCTCAATAAATACTAGAATAATCTAAAAATACAGAGTATAGTGAATATAGTATATAGTGAACCAGTCAAGAAATCTAATTCTGCATACTGTACATGAAGTCATGTCAAGAGGTCAAGAAGTGCAAGTCAGAATATATTGTTCAATTTCAGCCCTTCACAGCATCTAATAGATGGAACAATGAGTTGACTGCGAAAAACTGAAACAAGTGTTACCCCGAGCGTAGCAACTCGAGTTAGACTCAGCTAGTTCTAGAGGTGAATGAAAGCAATCCAACTATATACACGCCATTCCCACTGATGTGCAGCTAGACTTAAAAAAGCTGATAGACTCAAGATTTTTCATTCTGCACTGCTGTTTTTGTCACCCCTCCACCGCACACACACACAGCCTCTTCCCCCTCCCCCTGATCACTTTGCTCCATCTCTGGACCTCCCTGCTCTGGCATGACTCCATCATGCCCTTAGTCCCCTCTCCTGTGTGAGCCCCTCACACACACATACGCACTTTCCCACAAACAGTGCACATTTCACACATGCAGACGCTATCTCTTCCCCCGTTACTGGGGTCCCCCCTAAGCCTGAGGAAAATGGCCGTCACGGAACCCCGCTAAAGGGAGGCCTCCCCTCAACCACAAACCGAGAGTAAGGAATGAGAGAGAGGGAGAGAGAGAGAGCAAATGTATTACTGCTGCAATATTAGCTGAAGGGGGGGTGGGGGGGTGAGGGTAGAATGGGGGGACAGCGGTGTGAGCATCGACCCACAGAACACTCTCCCACATGTGGAGTCAATTAGGAACAATCTTGTTTTCTACCCACCACTGCAAAAGAAAGGAGGGTTTTCTGGGGCTCTGTGTGTGTGAGGTTGTGTGAGTGTGTGTGTGTGTGTGTGCGTACACAAGAGAGAGAGAGAGCGAGGTAGGAAAGGGAGTTGAGAGAGCATGTTTTTCCAAAAACCTGCCAGAGAAATAGGCCGGATATTCGGTTTTATATCAAGGCATTTTAAGCGAAAGGAGCCTACGTCTCAGTGTTTCTTCTTCACCGTCAAACGAGCATGACTTCAGAAAACCACAACGTGATTACAACTACAGAGCGAATGACACTCAAGAAAAAATATCAGTCCTCTAGGGCTCAGCATGCATGAATGATGCACACATGTCACAGATGTGTGTGTGCGTGTGTGTGTTTGTTTTGTTATATCCCGGTGGGGATGTTAACCTGACTGCACACCAACCCATAGGGACTTCCTGTCACTGTGGGGACAAAATTGAGGTCCCCACGGGTTCAGACTGCTATTTGAGGGTTAAGGCTTGGTTTTAGGGTTAGAATGAGGTTAAGGTTGGGTTAAAAGTTAGGCATTCAGTTGTGATGGTTAAGGTTAGGGTGAGGGGATAGGGAATGCATTATGTCAATGGAGTGTCCCCATGGGGATAGTGATACAAACATGTTTTGTGTGTGCGCGTTTGTGTTGTTCCACATCCTCACACCTATCATCGTCGTGTGCATCTGGTGAGACAGAAGCATCACTATTGACTCCGGTAAGAATTCCAGACACACACAAAATCACAGGCCACTTCCTTGGTGTCAGACAAGAGGAAGTCTCCCCTTTTAAAGATTCATGGCTGTTTCAAGTATGTATCCTCTATCAAACTGTCGTGTTTAGACAATTTTCATTATTCATCCGTTTCAAGATTGATGGCTCCCAGTCGGGCGGGCGGCGCGGCGTAAACAAGCGTCTACACCGCTGTTGATTTATCTGGGCAAGATCAAAACGGCAGGCACAAAACAAAGGCCCCTTGCTTTTCACGTTTGCATCAAAGGCACATTAAAACAGTGACTTTTTTGGCATTTTGGAAGGAGATTTGTTTGATTTCAAAGAGTAACAGACTTCAAACATTGGCAAGACCTGCAGGGAACGGGTCTTCCTGACCCAAAGCTCACCTCAAACACAGGTGTGAAGGCAAAAACCATGACGCAATGAGAGAGTCTGGCCTGACACACCAACATCAGGAGAGTCCCTTCAAACTACACACACACTAAGTACGCATGATTGCTCACATTCCATCCATGGCACAACACACAAACACAGAAAGGAGAGCTACGCCAGATGATAACCATATCTCAATATTTCCTGTAATAAGTCTGGCATGTAACCACAGATGACCTTTCACCCGCAGGCCACAAGAACCCAGACTGCTGCTTTCTCAAGAGGGCAGCCAGAGTGTGTGAACCACACAGGAGGCAATGCAGCGTGATTTGTGTGTGTCTACGTATGTGTGTGCATGAGAGGCTTTTCTCGCAAGAACAGCGAAAAGCATTTGAAAATGTAGAACAGTGCTTGCTACTTTTTTGTGTATGTGTGCGCTGATGTTCATTTTTGTTTGGTGTCTGTTCATACCTGTACCATACCATGTGTGTGTGTGTGTGTGTGTGTGTGTGTGTGTGTGTGTGTGAGAGAGCTCACGTTCAAAGGCTGCCTGCCCCTCAGGGCTCTATGGGGGAACATCGACTAACCCATCTCACCTCTCTCACCCAGCAGTTCCCCCCTTCCAAAAATAGACCATGACACAAAAGCTGAAGGCTCAAGGCCCCCAAAATGGCCTTTCCGTCTGGGTGTCGTGCTTAATAATGCAGCCTCCACAATTAGAAAAAAAACATATGGCTGGGGGTTCAAGAGAGAGAAAGTCTCCACCTCCCACTGTGTACTGGACAGTCAATGAGCTCATGCCACACACCAACCAGAAAAGACTGGGAGTAGGAGTCTGAGTGCACATGTGTGCCTATGTGTGTTAGTGTCTTCTCACCAGCTGAACGTAGGCTACTTTATAGTCAGGCTGCTTAACCTTCTGGTTTTGGTGATTCCTCTTCTTGTTGGAGCCTGAGAAACACAGAAAAGAGGAGGTCATTTGTAAACAGGAATAACTAAAGATGAGAAAATTCTGGTCATCAAACAGCAGACAGTAGGACAGAGTGATGATAATGATATTCATCATATGGTGATAGTAGGGTAGGGCAATGTGACAATATACCGTGAAGATGATGGAAATTCGTTTGGAAATCTGTTTCGAGTGAAAACAACAAATTAATAAGTTGTCATTTTTTAAGCAAAAATGTCAAACATTTCGATGGTTCCACCATTTCAAATGAACATTTGTTGATTTTCTCTGTCTTAACATTATTGTAAATTGAATATTTTTGAGTTTTGGGTTATTGGTTGAATGAAACACGACATGTGATTACATCATCAAGGGCAGTAGGAAAAGTTATGGTAATATTTCATTGTTTTCTGATTTTATAAAAGACCAAATGAATAATTGATTATGAAAATAATCATTCGTTTTAGCTCTAATCATTACTGTGATTGCATATGCTGCGATAGAAGTCCTTTCTAGGTGACAGTCTGCAAAATGACTAAAGGACTGTCCTGACATCTATTTATCTATACACACATCCATACACTTTCGTTCATTCCCCTGTAGAACAGAGAATACTTTGTGTACACGTGGTGAAACAGAGCCTGATTTTGTTGACTATGGAAGGCAGGTTAACCTCTTTCCCAGCTGGAGATGATGATGACATCATCCTCTCCCTTGTCAGACCTCTCCAAGTCTGGAAGATAGGGGGCTCTAGGCTGAGTGTGTGTGTGTGTGTGTGTGTGTGTGTGTGTGTGTGTGTGTGTGTGTGTGTGTGTGTGTGTGTGTCCATTTGTGTATGTGTGTGGAGGCAGGCTAGGAGTCTGGCTTTAAATAAATTAAATGGTAATTTTACTAAACTTACAGGCACTTCACACAGGTATCTCAATCTTTATGCTACGCCAAAAACCTGACTATCAATGATGGATAATGACCAGAGCGTCAAATGGTTCATCTCTGCCTTAGAACTCTAATCTCAAAGAGACCCTGGTGGTCAAGTCAACAGGCCCTCTGAGTAACTGCCATTGCCATGGGAACAGTTTATGACATGAAAAACAAGGGAAACATTCCCCTGTAATGAGTCATTTGTGTGTGTGTGTGTGCATGTGTGTGTGCATGTGTGTGTGTGTGTGTGTGTGTGTGTGGTATGTGTAGCTAGTAATCACTAGCCAGGCAGCCCACTGCTCAGGGAAAGCCCTGAGCAGGGTTGTAAAACACCCCCCTTCCAAGCCCCCCTGGCTAACTGGAGGCCCCTGTGTGGGTGGGAGTGTGTGCCTCCGTATATGTGTGTGTGTGAGTGTGTGTGTTTGTGATTGCCGAGGAAATCCACAGGGAAATGCCTTTGAAAGAGCAAGGTAAGGCACTGACCTGTCCCCCTGTAAACACACACACACACATACACACACATACCTGTACACCTTGAAAAGTGTGTTTCCCTTGATTCACACAGCCCTAATTCACAGACAGAGCTTTCATACAACACTCGCAAACGCAAGCACAATTTCTCCCAGTTTGAGATTGCGGTTTGGCAGCCAGCTATCATGTTACAAATCCCAGGCCAGAGGGGTAACCATGGCAACTTCTTCCAAAATACCCCTGCCGCCCATGGAGGGAAGAAAGGGTCGTTTGCACCCCTCTCTCTCCTCTGTCGGTTCCCGTCTTTACCCTGCCAATGGAGTGGAACTCCTGACGCAGACAGGGATACCTTCTCTGACGCACCTTGGGATCACCGGGGACCCTGATCCGCCCTTTCTTCTCTATCCTCCTCTGGCCCCCCCTCCCCAGCTCACAGCTTTCCTTCCACCCACCCTCCCAAGGGGTTTTCCTTTTCCCCTAGCTTTTAATGACACAACCCTAATAAACAGCGTTAATGGGTCCTCCACACTGTAGGCTAGGCTAAGCTAGGCGCCTCTCTCCTCCTCCCTCCCTCCATGTCTCATTCCCAGTTTCTCCTCCAGAGGTAGAGGGGGCTCCTTGTGGCCCTTCAGGCACAGCACAGAGGGGGCCTCCTCTTCTCGGCTGTTCCTCAGCGTCTTTCCAACTTAAAGCCACCCATATGTCCTCTCCTTCTGCTCCTCCGTGAACTTGCAAACTCCTAGGTAGGGAGCCCACAATTTGGTTCTTGCAAACTTAAACCTGCAGAGTGGAACTTTTGTCTCCCTCTTCTGGCAAACAAATTTGCATAATTACACAAACACTGTCAACGTGCTTATGACGCCATAGGCTCCGCCATACTCCTAGTTACTTTATCCTACTCCGTTGCTACGGTTGCTACCCCCCTTCAGCTCTGACAAACTCATCATTGCTGGTTGGCGTAAAACACATACTACTGGTACGCCATAGTGGGGAGTCACTACAGACTTCAGATTTAAAAACTATGACATGCTGCGACATACAGAGATTTAACTGGCGATGATAGGCCTAATCAGCATTGTGTAAACTCATTTGGCAAGGGCTGCAATGGAAGAGGCATTCATTTATGTGTAAAAGCCACACACTGCAGGTTTAAGCAGTTTCCTCTCCCAATAAAAAGTCAAAAGGATTATTAAGTCAATGATATAACACTGCTGGCTCTATGACTATCCTTGAGGAGGAGGTGGGAGGGGATGGGACACTTACGGCCCTGAAGCTGCAAGTTTGTAAGTGAAATAGTTTGTGTTTGAGTGGAGGGAGCGTGGGGTGTCCTGGGACAGCTGGAGACTGAAATGCTGCAGCAGCAGATTGTCAGATAAGCAGCTGTGTGTGTTAGGGGAAAGGAGAGCCAGGCACGTTAACCACTACCGCAAGTAGCCGCTGAAAAAACACTCCCGCTGCTGCACGTCAATGGGAAGACCGTCTACATCGCGAGCTGAAATTGCTAATCGCCGCTAACCACCGCTTATGGTCTCCAAAACAGAACCAATTTGATTTTATGCTTCCTAAAACAAAAATCATTTTTCTGTGAATTCCATAGACCATAGCCAAAATTGAATTTACAAAATTGTCAACTGATTAAAAAGGCTATTAGGATGGATATAACCTTAAGGCTTGTAGTGGAAACAACTCCAACAGATAGTTTCACAACTGTGAAGCTCATGCATTTTTAACATCCATCAAAAGGTTCTTGGAGCTTGAGGTTTGTATTACAAATTAACTTAACTGTGTATTGAGTGTTTGCAGCGTACTGAGCATGGGAATGGATAGCGATTGGGGATTATGCTACAGGAGGAGTTCTGTAACAAGAAATGCAGTTGTAGCAACTTGTTAGTTTTCATCTTTCATGACTACTAATAGCAAATGTCCGATGCTTCAAAAGACACATTTTAGGTGCAGAATGTCAAAACACATATTTCACAGTATATTTCCAATATTAGGCTATAGTGAGTCGTCTCATACTGTTTATCACTGTATAAAATTGTTTCATAAAGTTATCAAATTAACTATTTATATACTTTATAGTGTTGATCACTACATAGTGGAAGTTAAGAGCTTAACATGCTGGGACAGTGAGTGCGTAACATTTGCTGGACTGACTCACAACAACTGCAGTACAACTTTAGGATTTTAATTTGGGTGAGATGTTTGTGGCTTGGTATCACATACCACGAATCAAGTGTTTCCACCACTGCCTTAGCACCCTCTCTCTTAACAGTTTGGATGGACTCCATGTCTTTGCATAGATGTACAATCATGGTGTGTGTAATGTTCTTCCACCACTAGCTGTCTGCATCATATGTTTTTTTTATTCTCAAACACTCCTCAAACTCATGGATGGTCAGACCTGAAATGCACTTATCCCAAACATACCCAAACAGAAAGAAAACACCAGCCCTGGCAGCAGCACAATGCATCAACAACTATAGAGTAACTACAATGTCATTTTTTGTGCACTTCACAGTTCACTCTTGATGTCCTGCCAAAAACACATTTTTCTCCTATGATGATGACTCACCATGTGATCAGATATAATTGTGAGTCCACTTGGGTCATTTCTGATCCATTCTGGAATTAAACAAATTGGCTAGACCCATGGAAATACAACAGGATCCTACCTGACGTAATTAGATTAAATATAATATGCATCCGCCCCTTATTCTGGTCCCAAGTTGGGTCTCAGTTGCTTTGACCCGAAAGGACCTGTGAGAACCTATAGCACGAACTAGTCCTGACACTTCTGCAAATATTAACTGTTGGTGGGGCTAGTTAAAAAAATAATGTCTATGAGAAATACAAATATTTTACAAGGTCTTTTCAACCACTGCAAGTCCTGTAACTGCATGTGCTTGTGCAAAGCATTGAAGACACTTACCAAACTGTATCCTGGTACGCACTGCTCCTACAGGGACATTATAGATCTTCTCCAGGTAGTTCTTTACATCACACTTGGTCATTCTGTCCAGACATGTCCAGAACAGAGAGAGAAGAGAAAAGCACACAAACAAGGAGGGAGAAAGAGAGAGAGAGAGGAGAACGGGGGTTATGCAAGGCATCCAACATCAGTGTTCACATGTGGTAATGAGTGGTTTTAATCTGTGTGAGAGACGGATGGGAGTGAGGGAAGATGTCTGAGGTTGCAGTCCTTCACTTGCATGCTGGATCACTGTCTATCAAATAACACCACATTCACTTAATTGACACAGACATAAAAATGATACAGCCTGTTTCCACACTGCATTCCCATAAACTCTGCTGTTATATTACCTACTGTAACGGACAGGACCCTCCCCTATGAACCCATATTCAGCTTTTATTCTCTGGACCATAAAGTGGAGAGAAGAGAAATGTGAGTGTCAGTGTTCATCCAATTAGCTGTCTGCATGTATTGATCGCGCCCAGTGAAACCCTACACAGGAAGTGGGCCTGGCACCAACTGATCCGGTGGGCCAGCCCAGCTGAAGCTAGCCCACTGGGCAGCATTTGGAACGGATTTCTCCGACCAGAGGAAGAAAGGCTTTTAACGGCTAATCAATCTAGCCAATTGGATTAGCCTGGTAGAGAGCACTTCCCAAATGCGTCTGACAAAGTGCTTAATAGCGACGCTGTGGTCTGGCATGAGTGCCTCAGATATGACGTCTTCTATCACTTCATAGGTTTCTTTGATAGAATAATATGCCCTATTTTTCAGTGTAAACAGCACAATATCTTGTAACAATATAAGGTGAGGAAAACATTTGCCTGTGAAAATCCCATCTGTGAACACAACGACTCTTTGTACCTAAGAATGATGTAATATATGTTTCCATGCTGTACAAACAATTGCCTTTTCCTCTATAATACGCTCAATTTTGGCAACGCTGACACTGATGTAGACTTTGAACACTTTCATTTAACCCACTAAGTTTGGTTTATCGAGAGAGGTAAGCTCGCATTTACGATACTTCCATAACTATTTCCACATTTGATTCCACCATTACAGAAAGCACCATGGCTTGATTTAGGGACTCTTGGGTATGATAGGGTTTTTCTACTAAACACCAACTTCAGACAGCTGCCTTTGAGAGACGCCAAAACTAAGCACGCACTGAGGTCTCCCTCTCAGAGCCAGTGCTGGTCCAGGACCACTCAGGGTGCTAGGGTGGAGGAGTTTCTACATCACTGTGTGAAGAAAGGCATAAACAAACTTAAGGTCTTTTTAGGCCTATTCGTCTCCCTTTACCAAGTTGAGGGGAAAGAGATGTGTTTCAAAAGCTGTGGCATGCAGATGCACCTTTCTGCTCCATTTGCACCCACCTCCCCCCATAACCTCCGTCTCACAGTGTGTGTGCCAGAGGGCAGAGAAGCAAGGGAGAGTGACTGGGGTACTTGAGATCAAGAGAGGAAGAAAAGAGAGAGTGATTGCACTAAGAGACGTTTTTCCTAGAAAGCAAGGGCAGGGTATTGGAAGAGAGGAAAGTGGCTTGGGGACTGCGAGGTCTCCTCTGGATCATTAGCAGAGGGAACACTGATCCTGATTAATGAGGAACATTTTCCTATCTAAATCCATCTGCTTTTACCACTCCAATTATCCAGCCACCACTAACATACAGACATCGCATATGTAGCATTCACAAGCACAGCCACATCTGTTACAAAAGATAAACTAATGAGAAAAAGAAAATCAAGAACACACATCAAAATAAACTCATTTATTAATATCAGTAACAAGTCAAATTGAAAATAATGTAACAAACATAAAAGAATGTCTACATACATACGACTAGAAATTTATATATAGACATATGTTATATATTTATATATTTACTATGAATACACGCGCATGCACACACACACACTCACAAATACTGAACACTAGAGTTACAGGGGTTACATTAGAAAGCTGTTTTTCTCTGACCCGAGTCAATACAAGACTCCCATTTCATCTACAAACTGGAATCCAGTCTCAGATAAAGCCTTGGGCTGAAAGCTGAGGAGAAAATGTCAAGTTAAGCGTGTACATAAACAAGGCTAAAGTTAGACAAAGGGTGTGGTGTCTCCAATAGTGATGCAGGCAGCATCTGATCATCATTCCAGTATAAACACCCATCTGACTCCACAAGCTAACCTTTCACACTTCTGCCTCACAGGAAGAATGAAAACCTGTCTTCAGCAACTGCCAAGGCTAAAGGCAATGTTCCTCAGCAACTGGTATATATTTATACGCAAACACACATGCTACAAAGATTCCTCACCCAAGATGATGAAAGAACTCCAAACACAAAACCTAGAAGGGCATCAGATGACGCAGGCGATGGATTAGGTTCAATTATGGTCCGTTGTTGCCAAGCAGTTTTAGAACAGGCACACTGGTATCATTGTCAGAAAACGATTTAAAAAGTTATATTGTTCTGCATGCTGTACAAAGGGAGATGTGGAAGGGAGATATAAGGCCTAAATCTGATATCGAGTGGCGCTACAGGTCTTTGAAGGGATGCAAGCATGGACGAAGCAACAAGGTAAACGTGATGCCTTTGTTTTGCCCCGCTGTGACATAGTTGTTTGTGTGTGAAATATAGCAGATTTGTCAATCTGCAGATTAACCCACACGCCTCTGTAAGCTGCTCTCAAATGTAACCCCTCCTCTGCAATAAATCTACTTGCTCCTGGATATTTCCTAGTCTCAAATGTGGACTAACTCACACTGAGCCAAGGAAATTGTGAGTATCAGTTCCAGTAGTTTGAGGCGGTCCATTTACACCTGTGCCCCAAAAGCATCTGAGTGGAGTAGGTGAAAGGGCACAGTTGGAAAACAGGACAGAGGCAGCTTTGACAGTAAGGATAGGGAACATATCCTGAAAGCTCAGAGACATGCCACATTAATGTGCTGGTGCTAAAAGAACATCTGCCAGGTGAATGGGTAATGTCTCTGTCATACATAAAGGATGACTTATATAGCCATCCACCAACAATAATCTTCTACCACTAATTACACACAACAAACATGGACTGAAGCACTAATGAATTTTTGGCTGAATAATTTTTGTAGATGCTGAAACCCCTCTTTATAGCTGATATTAAAGAAACAAGAAACTGGTATGTACAAGCTGTGTAAGACACGTATGTATCAAATGAAGGCAAAAATGCCAAAAAGTAGTCTGAGGGTTATTTTGCAGTCAGGAATATAATTACAGATCAATTACTAATTTAAGTACCGACTATTAACATGCTCATGAAGTATGTCACTCTACATGTACTGCTTTGAATCAGAAGACCAAATTATAGTGACTAGAATGTAGTGGGCATAGTAATGAAATACATCATTTTTAACGGGAAAAAAACTAAGACATCATTAAAATCCCTATGTATGCAGACGACTCAGCAATATATATGGCAGCATCCTCCAGTTCATTGGCGCAAACTTTAGGTCATAATAATCTGCTATCCAGTTTTGTACACTAAATAGGTTGATAAAATGTGTAAAATGTGAAGACGTCCATCAATAGTCACGTTTTAGGAGAGCATATTTGCAAAATACTTTAGTATGTAACTATGACTATGTATAATCTAACCTTGTGCACATTACCCACAAAAATAGCAAAGTCAGGTTCAAAGTTTCACTCCAAGAACAAGTCCTGAGGCATCAGTTATCTTTTTATTATATATTATTGATAATGTAATCGAATGTGTACGTATGAAGACGTTTTTTGTTATCGTTGTCCTCAGTGGATTGCTGCTGCCTGCAGGTCCGAACCTTAATGACTTATTTTAACAGAGAGGAGAAGACATACTGATGTAGATCCTTTTATCAGGTGGACAACAAGCAATTGGTTTAGCAACAGGAAAGTGGGTAATTGAATAAATGTGAAAAACTGTCTTTGTTATTTCAATTTGATGGTGAGTCATGTTTTAAAAATGATGTATGTACGCCACTGTATAAAATGATTGCCACAGTGCCACATTCCTTGTAAATTAGTAATTGAAACATTTGATTGAAAGAATGGGGTTGTTGCTGTTGCCATGTCGTTGTTTTAAGATGATCATTACTTTGTATTGGGATGATTCAGTGACCATCATGCTTCTTGTGGCTACCATGAATCCTCTGTGGAAAGGTTGCTTGTTTTTGCAACTTGACTTGGCAAACCACTGGAAGGCTTTTAATGTGGCTCCTTGTTTGATAGAAGCTGGGCTGCATCTACATTTGGGTTATTTATAGAGCCTTTGGCGGGCAGATTAACTTTAGGTATTACAGGGGAATGAGAAAGGAGAGCAGCCACATATACAAGTGATGCAGAGTTGCAGGTGACGGACAGACGGAACCTCGATCCTTCAATACATCATCAGTTGTCTGGCTTCTTTTTCCTGTATATACAATCAGTTGCAACTTGTTCTCCTGAAAAACGTGTGTAAAAAACAGTGATTACCAAACCCCTATTGCTGACACAGTTGTTAATTTGTTGACAGAACACACTGTCTGAATTGCTCTTACATCAGTTATTACTTAAAAATTACATAATGGCACAAGTGAAAAACAACATGATGACATCCAGCAGGGTGTAAAATCTGAAGATGAAGATACTTCTATTTTGCATTTGCATACTTTTTTAATATCAGTTTAGCAATTTCATTGAAAAGTTGAATCTTTGAAACATGTACATGCATTTCAGAATATCTTTTGCTCGGGTAGAGGAAAGTCCATGGCAGTCAAGACTCCTTGGTCGTTAAGTTGTTCTTGCAGTGCTTTGAGGTGTGTTTGGGGTCATTATCCTGCTGCAGTATGAATCCTCCTCCACAAGGATGCAAACCAGAGGGTATAACATGTCTCTGAAGAATGGAGTAGTACACTGTGTTACCATTCTCTCTCCTGTTTGTCTCTTTGCATACACCCTGGCCACGAATCTACAAACTTGGATTCATTAGTAAATAGGACTTGTTTCCAGTCATCCACTGTGAAATACTAGTATTTCTTAGCCCACTCCAAGCGTTTGGCCTTGTTTCCCCTCCTGAGAAGAGGGTTCAGAAACTACTACTCGTCCTCTGAGACCATGGCAGGACAGCCTTCTTTTGGCAGTACTTTTGTTGATTGCAAAACACTTGCAGTCATAATTTAGCAAACTCTGTATCTGTGATGAAGTTGCTTTTCTATCTCTCAGGGAACTAAGCTTGACGTATTGATCTCCTGATGATGTGGTCACATTTGATCTGCCTAATAGTGTTTTGGATAAAACTGATCCAGTTTCTGTAAAGCCATGGTAGTCTAACCATGATTTGATGCTGAGAACATCACTTAGTTCTGATGCCATATTTCCCAGCATCACAATGCTACTTAGTAAGAAATGATCTGCTGGAAACTTGAGGCACAGCCATATTGATAACAGGTGACCACTGGCTGCAAGTTGAGTTACCTGAACGAGCCTTTGATGAGCTGATCAAATCTATATCTGTCATCTGAACACATCCTTTAATGGAAGGGATTGACCTAGTGTAAATCTGGCTTTTTGTATGTAGGATTTAGGTTGATCAATGCCAAAAATGTAATTAAATTTGATTGCTGACCTTCACATAGTGCCAAATCTTCATTCTTCATTTAACATGTCATTATTTCTTGTATTTTTGAACGTTGAATCTTCGAACTCTATTATTATTATAAGGGTTTACATGAAAATATGAGATATTTAATGTGGCCTCAGACTTTTGGACCCCACTGTAAATGCCAAACAACATTAGCACAGAGGAACAGTGCATATAGGCCAACCTTACTATTATACTGAAAAATAGGGCAACTTTAAACTACAATCTGTGGTCTCAAAAGAGGGGGAGGATTCCTCAATAACACACAGCTGAATTGTCCTCCTGACATTTTAACACTGTGTGCTCTGATAAGCCTATCAGACTTTATTTTACGTGTAACCTTTATTAGGAGCACTGTAGGGTAAACATCTAAGGTACACCAAATAGTCCATGCACACACACAACATCAAAGTACATTGTGTCAGAGCGGCTTAGTGTTGAGAATGAAACAGGAGAGTTGTTTTCTGTGCAGATGAAAGGCAAAAAAAGCTGCTCCTCATTGTAAATCTGCCCCATTGTCAGGTTTGAGTTGAGATACGCACACTCACTACTTGAACCCTCCCATCTACACAGACAATACATGCACAGAAGTTGCTCAACACTAAGTATCAAGATCATAATAGCAGACTTTGTTTAGAGGGAAAGCCATTGAGGAACCTGAGACTTAGGGAGAGAAGAGACCGTTGAGAAGTTGAGAGTATAAGAGCAGCGTGTGAAGGATTAGATTTATTGTTCAGGTTTTTGGCTTGACAATAGAACAGAAATAGATCAAAGAACAAGTCAGCAGGAGTCACTAAACTCCTTACAGAGAGACCTGTCAGTAAAGACGTGACAGCTAGTTACACTCCTCTATTGGCTGGCTAAATGACTTCCTATGACATAAATTGAGGTTAATTAATGTGAAGTGTCCAACTTGAGCCATGTGCTTTTAAAGTGGAACAAAACCAGAAACAGAGTGACTGTCATGGCGATCATAACATTGTTAGATCCAACAGGTACTGAACAGTTATTGGAGTGGAAAGATAATGTGAGCTGCTCTGTAACAGGGTCACTTTGTTAATGTCTGATTATAGTGAGAAACCTTCAGCATGGTCTGGTTTCATAATGATTAGACAGCATTGTAGCATGAAATGTGACTGAGTAGTAGTGAACACAACGTTCAGCCTTCAGAGTGATCTTTTCTTTGTGTGTGTGTCAGCGCTGGCTTCTGGCCATGCCAGGTGAGGCACAAGAGGTGTGTGTGTGTGGGTGTCAACCTAGAAATTTGATGATGTTCCTTCTAGAGCAGAGAGGAAATACTAACATAGTACAAAAGGTTTGAGAACAATCAAAAAGACAAACAAATACTTCCCTCCAGCAGGTAGAAAGAGAATTACACGAACACAGGCCAGGTGTTTCAAACAAGTGCCAAAGAGGGATTGGTTTTGGACGCATTGCAAAGCGTTTAAGAAAAGCACAATAAACAACAGAGTCCAGGGTGGGACAGAGGGAGAGGACAGAGAAAGACGTGCAGATCATAGCAAGTGAGTGATACTGCAAACAAGCAAGATAACTAGAAAAAACCAAGAGAGAATTATAGCTGCTGCACAGCAGTGAGTCGGGTCGGGCATTTTGAGGAGAAAGAAAAGGAGGATGAAAAGAGGAAGAGAAGGGAGCCAAATGAGAAACACAGGAGGATCCATCAGTAGAACTGTCTGGACCAAAATTATCATTAACACTTTTATGTGTCTCTAATTCATACAGCACAATGCCTGAGTAGGCATTAGCATGTTTATGCTGCATCACTCAGAGCTTGATCACACAACCTTAGAAACCAAGGGCAAGTCATGATCCTGCCAAGTGAGAAACCATAGATGGCTCCATTATGACTTCAATCACCAGGTTTACATGTAAACTCGTGTCAAAAATTTAGCTATCGAAAAACGAAATTCTGAGAAATTGTGTACTTTATCTTAGACTTGGGCTGTATCAAGGCATTACGGTGTACATGGGTATATTTCAATACCAAAAATACATACACTCCACTTTCTAGTAAGCTGATACTATAGAGATGCTATATTGAGGTGGGTATTGCAGTGCAGAGCACGTGCCACCAGAGGTCACCCTCTACTGGTGGAACAGGCCAGCAGCTGAGCTGAGAAAGATGGCGACTGCGAGTGGTGGAGATAACATTACAGGACTAGCAAAACAAGAAAAATGCATCTGCCCCTGCATGGGAGTATTTTGGGTGTAGTCCCGATGACAAAAGTAAGCCAGCCGTCTGCCGCCGCCACCACCACCCACACATCATCTCCGCTCAGCCCACTGATGTGTCAGTATCTGCAGCGGCATCAAGTGCCATGGGGTCCTCCAGCAAGAATCAATGGAAGCAAGGCACTTATCTCCTATCAATTCAATATTCTACGGGCCATAAGTATTTAAGCCCAGCGAGACATGTCTATTGCATAATAAACACACAGAATTGTAGGCTAGACAATGTCATACATGCTACAATGACTTCTATCATTCAAAATACTGGCAACAATTTTGTTTTTGAGATACAGTTCTGAAATTTACCACACGACATCTTCCACCACATCAAAAAATGTTTCAGTTATTTTCATGAATATTGGAGAGTTATTTAGTGATAATTTGCAGTAGTTGCTCACAGTAAAATATTTCAATGCACTGTGGGCTTATTTGTTGATAATTTAAAAATCTGGCTGACAGTTTGACAGTCTGAAGATGGATTGTAGCAGGTTTGGTGTCAACTGAGCAAAAAATGTGGTTTTTGAGAAAAACAGAGTGATGGACTTCATAATTCCTGCCAGCTTAAAGCCTCTGAACATTTCTGCTCATTGAGCCTATATTTTGCAAAGTGGTACCACGCACAACTGATTTGTTATGAATTTCCAAAGTTTCAAATGTTAGACGGTTACTCTGACGCCACCATCAGAATGCCAGTTGAGGAAGTTTGGCATAGGACTGGACTTATGTGCAAAGTTTATTTATTTTTATGCATGGGAAGGCAGAGTTCCTCTGTACGAATAATAATAATAACATTGGCAAATACAAGAGGACAACCACAAATATCTAGCTCCCAGGTGTCATTGGGATGAAGGCCACCTTGTGTTATTGCCCTGAAAATGCCAACATTACTACTTCTCATTAACAGCTGCTTGGCACTACAACTTACCCACGCTAACACTGCCTACCCTCGAGAGTCATAACTAGATTTTCACAGCCGTAATGACTCAGACTCATCAATAAGCTGGGAGTGGGGGTGATATTTGGTTTGTGTCACTGTCTCTCCATGTGTGTCCATTTACTACATTGTGTGCATGAAAAGTAAAAAATAACAGTGTTTCAAGTGCACACTGAGGCCCCAGCAGCATATCAATCAGCCATGCACCTCTCCCAGGCATCAAAGACTCCAAGAAAAAAAACCCTTACACACCCTTATAAACACACACGCACCCTGCACTTACCCACTTTCGTGCATATATACACGAAGACACACACCGTTCTCACAAACTGACTCGCCCACACTGACAAGCACGCACGCACGCGCATGCACACACAGACACACACACACACACACACACACACACACACACACACACACACACACACAATTACATAAGTACCCTAGGAGTTTGGCAGAGAAGAGGCAAAAATCAGAGTGGGAGGCCAGGCACCTGGATGAACAGATTATGGTCTAAACCCCACCAGAGACACATAGATGATCTGCCTCAAACTTCAATTTTTCTCCCTAGTGTGGGCTCTGGCCCTCTCTTCGCCTGAGGAGCACTGCTAACCTCAGTGACCTTGGCTCGCGGAGGTAGTCAGAATCAGCTCATCACTACCAAGTGCTGACTGGTAAGGACCTCCTGTTGCGTTTTATGACAGAATACGTGTTGTCCAAACTCACTGAATTGTCTACTCATAGGCAAAAAACAACATTGCAAAATTAGGAGGCAATAAAGTGGTGTTATATGTAGCATGCTCCATTGGACATGAGTTTGGGAAATGATCAAGAACACTTGCTTTCATTTTCTGCGTAGATATAAATATTGGCTCCCCTAGGCGACTAATGTTTGGCCCCAATCCTCCACTGCAGAGCCAAACAAAACCACTTTTGACCTCACCTCCCACCCCGCTGCCCACGTCAGCCTTTCACAAGTCATCATTGCAACTGAGCTCTTTAATGACAGCCATAAGGTGTCTATACTGTTGAGGACTGACACCTATGATTTCTGTTCTTGAGGCTGCCACGCCACCTGGTGGTCATATTGTACAACTCCAGCTGCATAATATTGGTCCAGAAACACTGCTACAATGCCAGCAAAAACAAATTGTTGCAGACTAAAACATGAAACATATGTTCATTATACAAAATGTCTGAATGACACTAAACTACAAGTATGGTCTAATAAAAGTTACAACCAAAAATAACTTTGATGCCAAATCAAACAACTGACTGACTGATTTTGTAGTCTCATAGTAGTAAAATTTAAAAGCTATAGAGGGCATTAGCTTGTTATATTTTTATTTTCAAGAAGCACCGTAATTTTGCAAGCGTTGATACGGCCCCAAATTCACCTTTGGAACACTTTGTAGGCTTCAAAATACAAGGAACTGCAATTGAGGGCAAACAGATGTACTGTAGTATCTAACATATGACTCTATTTAGACTGGAGAAAGACATTGTGACAAAGAAACTATAAATAAAATTATCATTTTACAAAATTGCATTAGCTCAGAATCATTAGACATTTGCAATAGGTAATGATTAATAATAATGGTAATGATAGTAAGAGTGGTGCATTCATATGTCAGTACATTATGTAGCAACAAGCAGCAAACTAACTGTGCATCTTGTTTCTATTCAAAGAAAAATAAACATCTAACTTTGGTGCAAGACATTGCTGAAACCTTAGGAGGTTTCAAAAGCGGCATCAGTGTCCACTTTTTCCATCTTTTTCTTTAAAATTTGCTGAAATTCGGCCATCAGTTTAATTCTGCACAAACACTTATCCTGCATTAGCCACATTTATGCAGAGAACAGTCATAGTTTTTCAGCGGCATTATGTGCTACAATCCACCTACCTGACAATGTACTGAAGTAATAAGCTAAGGAAAACCTATGTATGAACATACATATTGCCAACATCACATAAAATGACCACGGAGGGCAAGCTGACTGAGGAATCAGATCAGTACCTTATGTGACTCAAGCTTAATATCATTCAGCCACCACACCTCACCCTATCCACTCAATCTATGTGTGCTTGAAACATATGATGAACAGCATAAGAGAAATCAACTTTTTTCCCCCTTGAACAAAGGTTTAATGCTGCCAATGTGGCTCGACGGTTAACATTAGAAGCGCTGAAACAATCAATGGCTTGACTGAGTAGTCAATGGACAAAAAAACTAAAGAATTAATCAAAGGTGGTGGGCATTTTTCACAACTTTACTTTATAGACAAAATCATTCATCAGTTAATGAAAAAGTGAGGTGATTAAGTACTCACCTGTAAGATTCTAAAAAAAAATACTTTCAAGGGCAAGTACAGCCAACAACAAAAACTTATTGGTGGTATTGGCACTGTCACCTAAAATGACAAACAGGAACCACCTCTAAATTGCTATTCCTTATAGTAATCCTTTGACTGAGATACTACACACCATGGCAGGCAATAGTATGGGACTACATAACAGTTGATTACTCAACCTGTGTATTTCTTTGAAAGCATTTATACACAATGACAAGGAAGATCTGTAAGAAAAGACTTACTCCATTGGGATGCGAAACTGGACAGTGTCAGGAGGCTGCTCTTTTCCCGGCCTCACCAGAGTCAGGAACCAGTTGGGTCTGAAGATCCTCAGCTGAGGGTTGCCCAGCTGGTAGAGAGGGTATCTGAAAGAGAGGCAGACTGTCACCCTCTACAG
Organism: Holacanthus passer; assembly: GCA_025331565.1. NCBI lineage: Eukaryota > Metazoa > Chordata > Actinopteri > Pomacanthidae > Holacanthus > Holacanthus passer. Next base: position 11,402,949 of record JAFREQ010000003.1, on the reverse strand, counting down.
TTATGTAGTTTTTCCTACAATCACACCAACAACTGCGAAGATATTGTTGCCAAAAGATGTTTCAAAAGAGAACTGCGTAATGAAAACCCACAAAATGTGATCAGTGTTTGTGGTTTGCTACATGCCATCCAAGCCACATTCTGTCCCTTGATGTGATGTCTGTGATTCTGGGTATATGGAAGTATCCTAGGGTTTTCCATACCAGTATAACACTGAAGCAGCCTGAGAGTTTTTCACAGCACCTTAGCCGAATGAAAAGGGGAAGAAAAACTATGCTGAGAGTTGTCTACCATGTCATATATGGTCGCACTAGCTCCTGTCCTCCCCTCTGCAAGTTTGACCAATGGTTGGCGTCAGCTCCTAGGCTATACACGTGTGTGTGTGTGTGTGTGTGTGTGGCTTAGGGCAGAAAGGCAACAGTGACAGTTCTGAATTTATTGGGGTTTTTTTAATGATAGTTTAAAAATCCCCAATTCCTTTTAAAAAAGAAAGGGTAAGATTATTGATGAAGTACCAGGCTGTTAGAAGAAAGGAAAAAGATAAACTTAAACTTAAAATATAACTAAACCCTCCCCCACAGCTGGTTGAAGGCTTCACCCTGACTTCTGGAGGATGAGCAAAACACAGTTCAAATTCCTTCAAGTCTTGCTTAACAAAAGTTATTATGTGATTATTATTATTTATGACACACAAGACCACTTCAGGACATCACGCTCAACAGTGAACGTATTTGATTCACTTTTTTCTTGCTAATATCTGAGTGTAATGTAAAAAAAAACACAACCTGTGTGTTTTTATAAATACTATAATGATAATTGTCTCGAATTATGATAAAATGCAAGATTTATAGTCAAATAACATTAAGTTTTCTTACAGCACCTAAGTCCTCCAGAAACCTAGAGCTGGTCAAAAACAACTTGTCTGTCTGCTATTCAGTGAAGGGCAGAAAAGGAAGAGTGTTTATCAGACCTTTATAACTGAAATCAGATTATGTGGTTTCGCTGTTTGCTTGTTTATAACCTGTCTGATCGTCTAACTGCTCTTGATTTTTGCCTTGTCATACTTCACTGTAGAGATGATGCAGTGTTCCCAGACATAAGCAATTAACTTAATGAGCACAATGTTATCATTACTGATAGAAATGACAGCCATAATTAAAAGAAGTCACAGTAAACTCGAATTATCCTTTAGCCCTGGGTCGAGCCTGATAAGCAATAAGAACTAATTCACACCATACCATTTATACCAAAAGAAAAAAGTCATTGACATGATGAATGTTGACAGAATTACAACCTCTAGAGAAGCATTTTATTGTCAAGCAATAAAAGTCAAGCATTGCTTAATTTGCTGTGGATCCCAGTGGTCAAGTCAATATTATGTTCACAGCCCAAAATCACATATTTGCCGCAAAGGGCTTCACAATCTGTACATACGACTCCCTCTATCCTTGATTAAAACCCTCAGAAACAATGATATTGTCCTGATACAGTCTATGATTGTGGACATAGGTGAGTTACATCACCTACAGACCATCACAACTACCTGGGTGTCATAGTAACCCTCATAGTTACTGTATTGCGACACCAGCTGCACGTTAACGGCAGTTTGTTTTTAGCATAGCTGGCTAATGCTCGCAGCATCATGTAGGATTCAAAGTGAGTTAAAGAGTTAAACGTGGATTAAAGCGCACTGACAATGTGTAAAATAAATGAAAACAACGTCGATAGCTACATTCAGACAAACAGTGCAGCTGGAGGGCTGAGGCATGCTAACGTTAGCTGAGAGTGCTAGCATACCAAACCCAGCTAACGGAACAGAAAGGCGGACCAACAAAGACTTAATTTCTAGTTGAGGTGTCCTTTCGCATATTCACGCCTAGAAATAAAAACTTAACACTTACAATAGTCTCGTCACTGGCATGACTGGGACGGTTTGTTGTGAGACATAAGCTAGTTGTTTTGTAGTCTTTTCAAGGTTGTCAAATGCTACACGTGCATAGATGTACTTCCGGGAGCACTTGTACGGCGCATGCGCACTAGATGTGGTCCATGCCCTTGAAGACAACTTCATACTGTTCTGCAGGTTTGAAATACAGACTTCAATATGCACTGTAGGTATTTATACCAGAATTTAAGTTATTTCAATGGACATTTGATTCAAACCTAACAACCAGTACACACAATTTTGTGGTAATAATACCCCAGTAAGAAGGTGTTTTATTATACTACAATTTTTTATATATATTAAAGACAAAACTGTTTTTGATGGAGTACTGACAAGTCAGTCAAATGCCAATCAAATAAATCTGCTGAATGTTTCCCAAACCTATTAATTCCTCAGTATTTTCTCAGAATTGATCAGTGGCTCTGAGTTAAGTGATGAGGGGGCATAGGTTTGGACAGGACACAAGCCCCATTATTTCGAAATCCATCCATCCATCCATTATCTGTACACCGCTTAATCCTTCCGGGGGGGGGGGGGCTGGAGCTGGGCTAGCCGACTTAGGGCGAAGGCAGGGGACACCCTGGACAGGTCACCAGTCCATCGCAGGGCCACACACAGGACAAAGCACACTCACATTCACACCTACGGACAATTTAGAACAGTCAGTTAACCTCAGCATGTTTTTGGACTGTGGGAGTACCCGGAGTGCGGAGTACCCGGTGAAAATCCCAGGCGCCCTAACCAGGACGCGAACCAGGGATCTTATAGCTGTGAGGGGCCAGTGTTAACCACTGCGCCACCGTGCAGCCCTATTTCAAAATCAAAGAATACATTACATGATTAATACATTATTAATCAGAGCACTCGCATCAGACTGTAGCACTAACAGAGCACTAAATATTTTTGGAATTTACAAACAATTCTCAGTCAAAATCAGCAGGGGGAGGCGTGTAGAAACAGCTGTTTGCGCTTGCAACTCTATCTCGCTCAGCTCTGTCCATGGTTCTGAAAGAACAGCTAAGCAATAGTCACGTACCCCCTGGGAGGGTACGTCAGAATAAAATATGACCCCACGTGAAAGTTAATGTGAATGAGTTGACCTCAAATATTGGTGGGGACCATTATGTGCTACCACTGTCCAGATGCAAACCTATGCTCTTGGTTCGGTGGATGTATATATCAAACCTCAGGTTTTATGTGAGATGTGCGGTATTTTCATGTTAGCACAGTCAGAATTAATTCTGCAATTTTACTTTCCATAAATACATGTTTTCCATTTTGAGGAGCTGCTTTAATCTCCTCCTTGAATAAGAGAGTTCATATTCTTTTTAAGAATGGGTTTTCATTTTGGGAAATTTATTCCTGTGAGTATTTTCTCATCTGCGACAGCAGCAGAGGGTGACCTCGTCCCATGTCTCCTTCCGACCCTGTACCCCAGAGTCTGAATGAGACAGCAGCAGAGGAAGACCTCTTCCCATGTCCCATGAATGAGACAGCAGCAGAGGGAGACCTCGTCCCATGTCTCGTTCAGACCCTGTACCCCAGAGTCTGACCTCACACCCACTACAATGTGCCTGCAGCAGGGCTAAGAATGATTGAAGGCCCCCTGAGTGGAACATGAGTCCCTGGCTCAGCTGGTTCAGACCTGGCAGGAAATTGACCACACTGACAGCCCACACTTTGCCAGGAAGGGAAGTTTCCATCAGTTAAGATGCCATGGAGTGTGTGCATGTGTGTGTGGAGGGCAGTTAGGCATTTGATTATTATGCAGTTGTTGTAATGTTTGCCAGTTGGCACAGGTATTTATCACACTATATCAAATTATTCTGCCATTTCTACAGTTGTCCAGTTGAGATTTTAGCCTCAACAAAAAGCAAATGTTCACTGCCATCAGCTCATTGGATGTTTACTTTTTTGTTGTTTTGGAACTGGTTCATCTGACAGCTGATATGACAGTGTAGTGGAAATTCATAAAGGTGGTGAGTCAGAGGTGGGAAGGTTTCTTTCAAAACATATACTGTAATGCGTACTGGACGCTGTATATTACAATATTAATACATTAGATTGTTCAATAAAATTAATTATTAAGTTAAACTGAATTCCACTAACTTTAAAATACATGATTCAATGCATGTTTATTAAATTAAAGACCATAATGCAAGTTGTTCCAGTAATATTGTGCCGTCGTTTATGCAAAAGATTAGTTTTGTGACTTGATGGCTGCTGATTCAAATCCCAGATCAACCAGTAATCTTTTCCCTTTCTTTTATAATTATTGTCCCTGTGGCATTTGAATATGCATACTTGGCTAATTTCTAATACTGAAAGTAATTCCTGACTTTTTCAAATTTACCAGAACAACTGCAGGTGTTGGCATCGAAGAAGCAAAAAGGTGAAGGATCTTCGCAGAAAGCTAAATTGATAAATCATTAACTATGCATCTAATAAATTATGAATTTGCTATAGGACTCAAATCAACCAGGTCAATTGGGCGACAACCCCAATGCCCCAGACTATCAGGGGCCCCAAATGCCTCTGGTTCATCATGTTGTAATACATATCTGGTGATTTTATTAATTGATCAATATAGTTAATTTGGAATAAAAAGGGATAAATGGCTTAAAGTAACTCCTCCATTTTTAGGCATTTTGTGCCTTTATAACATGGGCTGGGAGATAAGGAACAACATGCAACAAGCCTGACTGGTTTTGAAGCTTAAACCCCAGCTCTTAATGCATCTGTACATTTATAAATATACATATTACCAAGCGCTAAACATGATTTTACTTCTTTGTTTGTAATAATTATCATTTAGGAGAAGAAACGTGTGTTATTATTTTAGCATGTGGTGGACTATCCATCACTTATATACCTTTCACAAAGGCATTTGTTTGTGTGTGCATCTGAGGAAGGATGATTTCCACATTTTTATGACTTACATCTACCTTGGCCTTAGACCTGGAGTCTGCTCTGGCTGTAGTAGCAGTAGTTGCACTCATTACCTCAGCCAGTGTTTAGCAAGGCTTCATCCAGTGCAGACCAGGCCAGGTCTAAGGGGAGTGGAGGGGGCCAGCAACATGAACCGGGGCAATCTTAAGCCAAAGGTTCGGTCTCACACTGTTATCCAACTCTGCCATTTATAGATGTGATTCAAGCCTGTTTGTTAATGCACACAGTTGAGCTCTTTGATGGAAAAAAAAAGTTACGATATGATCTAATTTTATCTAATTTGGTTCCCATAGAATACAAACCTGATTAATGAGGTTTTATTGCTTTTCAAATGACTGGGGCAAATGCCTGCGAGAGCTCTGCTGCTCTCATTACTTTTTAAATTTGCTGTTTGTGAAAATGAATGTTGCTATTTTTTTTTTTTTTTTGCTTATGGTTCAGTTTTGCAGAAGTCATATTTTGGTTAATGGCTTGGCCGCTTAAATGCCTGGCCTTTATAGCTACAGTACTTAGTGTGGGACACGCACTCATACGCATGCAAGCATGCACACATACACAAATGCATGCACTCATATCAATTACATTCATGCTTGGTTTGACATGTAAGGTTAATTTTAAATCAGCAATCAATTATTGTTCATTTTAATTGTGTGCTTGTGTGTATGTGTGTGTGTGAGAGAGAGACAGAGAGAGAGAGAGAGAATTGGATTGTAGGTTCAGGTCTGGGGCAGTGGAAAGTGGTTGTTTGTGTCACAGTACAAAAAGGGAGAAAGTAAGGGAGGAGGAGGGAGCGCTCTAACAGCAGAGGTGGATAGACGGAAACAGTTCAGTCTACAGCGGGATTGTCCCGCCAAGAGCGGGCGCTGGGGCCGCATGGAAACTTTCCCCCCTGACTCTCAGGCAGCCGGAGGAGAAGTTGTCGGTATTGAATGTCCTAGAGAAGAAAAAAGGGAAACGGTAAATTGAAGATCCAGACGTGAAGATGGAAAAGTTTGTCAGTTGAAGTGAATAGTTTTGCATGTAACTGGACTTGCTGTTTTAGTGTTTCCCTCTGAAGCCACTTTTATGAAGAATGGACCATCCTGATGCTTTGAATCATTTCCACAAGTAGTTGCTGAGCTGAGATTTTATATAACACTATGTGCAAAACACCTAATCTAGAGATTGTAGCAACAGCAGCAGTAGCCCCTTACCTCACTGCACAGAGCTACAGAGAAGTGGATGAAGAGCAGGTACAGAAACATGATTGGATGACGGAGAGAGCAACGAGAGAACTTTGAGTCCAGATCCAATTCAACAGTGGCCAGTTAACTTCTGCCGCCGCGCTCGAGGCTCATAGAGTAGGCTGGGGCTACAGTATGTTATGTGTGTTATGCACCACAGCCAGGGATGAGGCAGAACTGTGCCGGGGGAGACAATTATCATTTTTGGCAGTAGTTGTTTGTAAAACCATTCTCATCCCCATTGACAATCTGTAACAGATGTTTCATAGATACAAGACTGTGGGCCTTGCTGGCTTGTTATCTGTCAGGGGTCATTGAACATGCCACTCAACTCACTTTGGCCCAGACTGAAATATCTCAATAACTCCTGAATGGGTTGGTGCATACATTCCTGGTGACCAGAGGATGAATCCCACTGACTTCTGTGAACACATGACGTTTCCTCATGCGCCATCAGCTGGTCACAGTTTTCAGTCATCTAGTGAAATGTTTCAACAACTTCAAGATGGACTGGCAGAAAATTTTGTACAGACATGGTTTCCAGAAAATGAATACAAAAAATCTCCTGACTTTTCATTTAGCACCACCATCTGGTCAGAATTTTAATATGCCCAATATTTTGGGTTAGCATTGTCATTGTGATTACATTAGCATGCTAATTTAAGCATCAGCTCAAAATAGATGTCAATGCTTAATCTTGTTGGATTATTTGTCATTAAGAAAATGAGTCATCATGACTTGATAAATACAGAGCAGTTAATTCAACCTGTAATATTTAAAAAGAAATACACTACAAAATACTTTTATTGTGCTGAAACAGTATTTACAACCAGTGTTAGTGTTTCGCAGAGAGCATTTGGTCTATTCGATGTGAAGCACCTGAGTGAATGTGTCAATTTAACTGGGCAATAAGATGTTTTCAATAATTGCAACTTTGAGCTCTCTCCAGCCTGACTGAAACAAGGAGTCCACTTGACACACAAAACATAAACCATTAGTCCCTCCACCCCACACCTAATTAAACCCTTGCCCCTTTGCCATCAACACTAAATGAGTGGTCAGAGGTAGTGGCCAGTTCAGGTCAGATTCCTCTGTTTTTTCACGTCCCATGTTCACACTCTCAGAGGGAGTGGGTGCATGCCATGCAGCAGTCCTCGGCCTATTAATAGCAGTGAGGGATGCAGTCAGGAGCAATCTGGATGGTGTGTAAATTTAGACCCTCCCCCCTGGATGTTCCGTTGATGTCATGAGCCTGACCTCTGACACAGGAGCCTAGCTGCCGCAAGGCCCACGCTGAACTTGAATTACAGGGGTCTGAATGCATGCACACGCAAACACATGCAAACGCTTATTCATCGACAGGACGTGTACATGCACAGAAATGCACTTATAAAATGTAACATCTGAAACAGTTTGAGGCAAAGAGCTGTATAAATATGTCACCAAAGATGCTCATTGCTCGTCTCACTGTGAGAAAGCTCAAACTATCACATGACAACAACTGACACACTAACTGACTGCAAAGCTTCTTTGCCTTTTATTCTCAAACTAGTTGGTGCACAGATAGAGCCAATGTTTGTTTCCTGCAAGAAACAACGTGAGAACAGACTCATCTGTCTCATTCTATCTTGAAAGTTGGGCACGAAATCGTCACAAAGTCACACACAATCACACGCTGATTTCCAGAGATTCTGAAGTCGTCCACCGTTGGAGTGGGGTGAATAGGTAGAGCACTCACACACGTTCCCTCAGCCTTATCCAGTGTCTCTGCCCCTGCCAGAGTTATGTGATGGATCGGGAGGGGGGGCCTGGGCTGACATGCATAAACGGGGACGGGGGCAACTGATCCTCAAGGTATGTCAGCCGACACTCTTGGGAAATCTTGTGCACAGCGCTGTGGAAGACCTTAACCTACAAACATAACAACATTGTTCAAGCCATGACTCCTCTTGTCTTATTTTTGGGTCCAATAAAGATGTTGGATACCAAAAGAGCCATGGCCATGTTACAGTAAAAACTGAAACTTGGAATAAACAAACAGTGACACTGAATTATGAGTCGACATGATCTGTATACGGTTTAGGTCTCAGGGGGTTATGACAAAGGATATGCTTCTGTGAGATCTAAGAGTTGAGCGTTGCTTTATATCGCACATCCTCATACATGTACACTGACACGGCACACACATTTATTGTCAAACAGTATGAGTCAAACAGTAGTCCAGCTATACTATGTTGACATTATAACTCCAGACACAATGGATTGTGACGGTCCAAATGCCAAAGGATGCCACCTTCGACCAATCACACCACCACCCGCTACCCTTGAGGCGCTCATAAACAACATTCCTGCCCTCAGATGTCTTCAGCTCTGCATGAGCCACCCAGCACATTAAACCACACACAACCTATGATATATTTTGATATATCACATCACAACCAGACTCTTGTGTTGCTTTTTTTAAATTATTATTATATGTGATTCTGTTAAAGCACAAGCTATTAAATGTCACCGAGTATCTGTAAAACTAATAATAAACCCAACACACACTATAGAAGCTAGAAAAATCTATGTTGGTCATAAAGTTTGGACACTGAATGTAGGTTAGGAAAGTAGAGCTGCATATGAGAGATAGTTTGTCTCGCTTCTAACAGGTTAAGGAGCAGATTCTTGTCTTTATTTAAGACAAAAAAACTAACCTTAGCTATTTGCATATCAGGCCTTGAAATTGTGATACTCAGCATAAAAAATAATTATTCTAACAATGTAGTCTCCTTTGGCTTTTAGCATCTCTTTGATAGGATATTTCTTCCAGTGTTGTGAGATAATGTTTTTTTGTGTTCCAGTGTCGCTATAAAAGCAAAATAAGCCAGATAACAAGTTGCAGGAAGAGTAAACTAATAGAAAAGTTATGTAGAATAGAAGCAAATTTATCTTATTTTGGTGATAGATTTTAATGTATTCAGGTCTATTTCAATGCCTAATAACATGTAATACCTCCATAAAGAGCAGAGGTTTGCTTTAATAAACTTTTGAGCTCACATTATTTTTCTATTTTATATTTATTTTATATAGCACATTTCTTTTTTGAATTTAGCAAACTAAACAAGGACTCAGATATAATGTATTGTAAATTTCAGGATGTAATGCAATGTGATGACAAATATAATACTCGGTTATAATACTTCAGCAGGGATGTTAGTTGGATGACAGGTGGCTCATCCTGGTTTGTAAATTGTCAAACTGTCAAACTGTCCATAGCCAATTTAGTCCCTGGGTCCAAACCCAACCTTCAAACTCAAAACCCAATCTCAGACATCACCCTTTGCTCCCCACTGAAATATTAAACACCCCGAGATCAAACGTGGCTAAGGCGAGACTAAACCTCGCCATGCCCAACAGACGCCCCTGGCCTTGCACCAAACCAGCCGGTGCCACGGTCCACAGCCTTTACGCACGGAGAGCGCGCGGAGAGTTTGTGCGAGCACGCGTGGGGAGGAGGGGGTGGTGGGGGGGGTCTCTCCCTCCCAGGCTGTCCGTGGCCTCCTCGCCCCCCGGCGGGCAGCTCCCAGACTCCCGATCCCCCCTTTTACCCCTCTCTCTACCTTTCCTCTGAAGAAACAAGTCGGCGTTACGTCAGAAAGTGCAGGGCAAGCAAGACAGCGTCTGAGGAGCTATTCGCAGGCATTGCTGCCAAACCCGGCTCGGGGCTGCGCACGAGCTCTCTGCAGCCAATGCAATTGACTAATCCAGCTCTTTTAACACAGCAGCAGTATGTGGTAAGTCCATTATTCATTCATACTGTCTTGTTTCCCTGCTGGGATTTTTTTTTTCTTCTCACAGCTATCTTCACATGACAGGTCTCTGTTGCTGGCACATTTACGCACAGAAAAGCCCCATCAGTGTAAACGGTGTAAAAGATAAAAGTGTAGGGCTGCTTTAACCCCGTTGCCTCACTGAGAAACACCATGACATGATGAAGCAACAGAGGCTTTTGACGCACAGAAATTTCTGCAGCTTTTTTTCTGTTTGATTCTTTTTGCTGATCTCCAAAACCAACATGCCCCACGCTCGAAATAGGAACCCTAGCCCCATCCCAGAGGTAACATGGGACACGGGATTGAAGGAGATGAACGAGACGTGGAAAGGAGCTATAGCCTGTCTCGGGGTGGCCGTCTTCTTTGTCATGACCATCGGGATCATATACTGGCAAGTGGTGGACCAGCCCAACAAGAACTGGATCCTCAGGGGGACTTTTAGCGGGCTGATCTGGGAGAGGAGAAGCCACTCTCTGGTCATACAGACCCTGGCGGAGGACAAGACCTATGTGGAGATAGACGTGGGCAACGTGGGGAACCCCGAGGTCGAGGTTCCCTTCGTGAGGAACCTGTGCTGGCTCAACAAGACGGAGTTCTGCTACACGTGGGAGTCGGTGGCCGAGGTGAAGATCTCGCTGGAGGTGAACGAGGAGACGGAGACGGAGTGCTACAGCATGACCTGGGCGCCGGTGCACTGTCATGTGGAGCTGAGGGTAGGTCTTCATCACAGTGTGCACTCAGGAGCCAGTGAACACAGTCAGGTTTTTTATGAAAATTGCATTTTTACGCACGGTTCTTATCAAAATGCCATTTTACGCGCGATGCGTAAAAGTGCTTTTACGCATCGAGCTGCCTCAGTTTGCAGCTTAGTCAGTGTTGACCTGCGCGTGATTGTGCATCCATGTAATACTGGTGCACAATGTAACGTATTTGACAAGAAGGACCATTTTCAATCGTAAAAACACGACATCAAGCTTTCATTGCGTTTGTTTCATTTTGTTCGATTTGGCTCTTATAAAATTGTTAAATCCCTGCATTAAAAACAAGTGCAATTGTCCTTTTCATGTGGACGTTGGATGGGTGGATTTATTGCATTATTGCAGCAGGATGTGTGTTGAATTCAGCGAATCATTTGGTTCTATGATGCAGATAAAAATGCTGCAATGAATGTTTCATTATTTCATTTTGCTGTATTTGTTCTATCAAAAAAATAATTGATCAATTTTTCACATCCTGTTGGATTATTTTAACCAAAAAAAAAAAAGAATCGTGACTGTCGAGTGGCTCATTTCAGTTCACATGATGTTATTATAGAGAAGGGGGGAAAAAAAGTTTGCGTGATTCCATTTTTACAGTTTTCCATCTAGCTGCATTGAGGGGGATAGATTTCGTGTTAAACCCGCTTCGTCACAGTTGTTGTGCTTCTTTACAGGCTCAGTACTTACTGTACTCCCCCCCCAGCTTAATTATCAAAGGCATTTAACTGTTGGATGTTTGGGGAGGTTAATCTGTCCCCGCTGGAACATTCCTCGCCATAACTCCCTGTCATGTGGCGCGACCGCTCACACAAAATCTTTCCAAACTTCACTTGCCTTTATTTTTCTCATTTCCAAAGAAATTCCAGCCCGGTGACCACTTGGCACCTGTTCTGAAACTGCTCGGCCGAGCCCGGATGTGCTGACATGAAATAAATGAGCTCCCGGGTTGCGCGTAAAGACGCACGCGGAAGGACGAGCTTTCTCTTAGAAAACACTCTGTCATTCAATCCCTGCTGCTTTCTGAGACAAGCTCACGTACCAGCCATCACACACACACCCCTCTGCACTAAAGTCACAGTAACTCCCACTCAGTATGAGATGCATCCTCTCATAATGTGACTGGGAATTTAAATTAATTACATTCATCTTATAGATACTTATAAATAAAATGTACATTTGCTCAAAGCATGTTTTCAAACTTGTTCAAACACTCACTAAATTTTGCTGATGGTTTAGATTGAGTTTAAACAAATTAAACCCTCTTCTTGTCTTTTAATTCTCAATCCTACCACTCGCTTTTTTTTTCTGTACCTTTTGCACATTTTCCAGTCATCATCAGTTTTTAGTTGAGCTGCCGTTTCAGTCTTCATGAATAAACCTTATGTGTCGTCCTCTCACACTGTTCTGGTTTTGTGTGTGCATTCGTGCATCATTTCAGGACTGCTTCTCCATGGCCAACGTGTCCTGGTATGGCGGCGCCAGTGTCCGGGGTCAGACCTGGCCCATCAACGATCAGAACGCCACCACGCAGCCCTTCACCGTGAGCGACCTTAAGGACAATCCCTCTGGCTTCGGCTCTGCCCTGGAGCGCTACTTCCTGGGCTCATCAGGTGAGAGGTCACGGTTGGAGTGAATCGTTCATATCGGCCGAGATGTGCTTTTAGCGGAGAGTATCTCATCAGCAAAAGTGGAGCTACAGCTCTTCTTCGCACCGAGGTCCGTTACAGTAAGAAAGACCTTTCCAAATCTTTAAAATGACACAGGGTCAGCTGTCTTTTCCACACTTGCCACTGGTGCAGGGTTAGAGCAAGGGCTCGGGAAATCTGACCCCACATCAGCGGGTATACAATGTGCGGCGTGAATCCTAGGGCGTGAGGGAAGCCCTGTGGATGTTGTTGTGTTTTCTTACCGACCCCCCGACATGTTTTTTTTGTGTTTGAGCTGAGAATAATGGTCCGACCGCCTCCAGAACCAGCATCCCCAAAAAACCACTGCCTGCCTTGTCCCACAAATAGAGTGTAACCCGACACTGTCTGTGGCATCCCAGTTTATTAATTTAGAGATTAGACTACAAAGGGAAGTAAACCACCTTTAGCATCTTAAATTAACTCTTAGGGATACCGAGGTAATTGCCTTTTGTTTCTATTAAAAGGGCAGGTTGGATGATGGCCCTGCTGACTCTTATAACTCACCAGGTTATTTTGGGGGTGTTAGATTTTATCCTGGGGGCAAAGGAGGGAGGCAAGGACCACTGGCGGATGTGAATGGTTAATGTAACTGATGAGGAACGAGTGGTGTGTGTGTACATGTATCTTAGTGGGTATGGCATTAACCTCAGGAACTTTGCCCTCAAATTGTCTTTGGAGTTTACTTACTGAGCTCAAACTCACCAATCTTAATTCTTGAAAGATTTGACATAGCTATATATATATTTTTTTACCATCCGACTGGCAACAGCAGAAGTGCACGACATAGCAAAATCCCATTTTACATATATGCACATTAGAACACACATTTTTTTATGTGTGTGTGGGAATCCTGTATGGGTGTTTGTCTATGCGCGCGTGTGTGTGTGTTTGTTGAGTAGCTGCAAAATTAAAGTGCCATCCAGCGTCTAGACCAGAGTGAAGGCTGTGACATCAGCCAATGAGGTGATACAAACAATCATCTCCTGTAACTCCATTAATTGTCAGCAGCAGCCTCACACGCCTTCATTCACATACTGACAGAAACAAATGCACACACACACACACACACACACACACCAATGCACATTTTGTGACTTTTCCAGTAGCAAGCTTAACAAGAGAGTCACATGACTTAAATCCCTTTTCTACCTTACTAGAGGACAGTGGGTAATTATCAGGACCTTGTAACTCTTTGTTTCTCCGTTCAGCTTTACACAGAGAAAAAAACACACGCACATGAGACGAGATCCCGATGAGAACAACTGTTTGAACGTTGCCAAGTAACCACTCACAGACACATACTGTGCATAGTCCCAAACATAGCAAACTGATGCTCAGCCATGACAACAATGTCTATTGGAGCATTAAAGGTATATTTAACATGATATTTGCTTTAAAGTTCAAGGATGTTTTTGTTTGGCTCTCACAGTCACATGATTCTCATTTGCCTCAGAGAGAATCATGACTGAAGATGTCTTGAACTTAGTGCTCTGCTGCTTTCCTCTTTAGGGTCTGCAGAAATTATTACTGATAAATGAGTTGGACATTTGTGTTTGGGGTCTCATTTTTCTCTCATGCATGCAGCTCATGAGTTAAAAATTAAAGAGACCAAACAATGCAGGCTGTCATGCTTCAGATTTGGCTGATGTGGCGAGTATGTGTCATTTTTTGGAATAATGCACATCTACAGTTGTGAAATGTTCTGACTCACAAGCTAACAATCAGAGGCGATCCAATGATGCAATGATGCAAATGAAAACGCAAATTGATTGTTGCATTAAGACTGACACCCAAACTGACTGCTGTTTGTCTGCCCGTCTCCTCAGACCACTGCACATGCAAAGGTGCACCCACCTTTCATACTGAACAGTTTTTTATAGCAACTGTTTATAACTGTTCCATTTTCATTATTCATTTTTTAACCAGTAGACACATCTGGATGTAGAACAAGAATGAAGTTTAAATTCAATTATGACATTAATGCCAGTATGGCAGAGTAATAACTACTGTCTGAATATGACTGGCATCCATGACAGTTTGCATCCTGCATGAGGACCGTGCTCATTTCAGGAGTAGGTCTGTGTTCTGTTTTAAGTCTCTTTTTTTGTCTAAAACACATTGCAGTTACACACATCAGATCCTCTGGTTATCTTGAATAAATCATTGATGAAATGTTGTATAAGCAGCACCAGACTCCTGCAAAATAGCCACACAGGTATCTGACACATTGATGGTTATGTTTGGTTTTAATGCAAAGTTTCCCAATGTATGTAGTGAATATCATCAGGATTGTTCAGTGAGAGCTTGGAGAAGCACTAGACCCAGACTTCCATGAAAGTGGAATCTCAAAAAGTTGAAATGTTGAAACACAATTATTGCTCCTATCTACATAACCAAAAAACCTCAGGACCACCATTATTTCTCCTTACCTTTATCCTAAAACGTCACAAAATCAGACTACAACAGCTGCATTTGCCATCTTCTTCTGTCCGACAGCTCTGACAAAAGTACCTGAAGTGTCAGATTTTATTGCAATAGATGACTGCGGCTGCGACAGAACAGCATGAAGTGGTAGAGTCATAACTGTGCTGTTGTTGTGGTTAATAGTGGTGGGGCAGGAAACAATTATAGCAGCTTTTATGGAAAAAAAAACTCCACAGTTATGTGTGGATAGTAAACGGGATCATTATAGGAAACTGTGAGTTTATGCAACCGTGTGAAGGCTTAATCAGATTATTGATTTGTTCCTAGTTTTGGCAGCAAAATGTTATTATTTTTGCATGTAAACCAACCAAATCTAATTGAATGCAGAACTCAGAACTTTTACTGCCGGGCTTTTATTACTCCAGCACGTAAAATAAAGACAACAAAAATTAATCTTTTTTTTTTATTTCAGCTCTATCTAATTTATAACCATAGTTTGTGTTAATTGTTGTGTTTCCAAGTAAAACTGCACAGAAAGTGACTGGGCTTTGAATATGACCACAGAAGTAAAAGTTCAACTTTTCACTATATATTTCTACTTGAAACTCTGCACCTCTCAGTCAATAATATTAGCTGCTTTCAGGAAAATATGCTTTGAACTCTCAGCACATCATGGTTGGAACAGCACTCCTTAAACAAGATGAGAGGAGCTGGATCAACTATGCTTGATGCTGGTCCCTAACAATTTGATTTTGATTTATGCACTTGAATACACTTTGCAACAAAAGTCCAAAAATCTATAATGATGCTCCCAGTGAACTCACAGTTTCACTCTAATGAGTTCATATGAGAAAGCTGGTATGTCCTCCTGCACTGAGTTTCAGATGCGGGAAAAAAAAGAACTGCAATATGTTTGTTTTCCTCGAAACAGATTCATGAAAGGCAGCACTCCAGGGGTAATAAAAAAGAATCACCACATGTCTTGAGCATTTTTATTTATAATAAATGGACTGACAAATCTGCATTTCTGGACAAAGCCTTCATCAGAGCTATAATGCCGCCCTTTTCCCTGAATCTGCTTTCTAGAAAACAAGCACACTGCAGTTTTAGTTCAATAATATCAGGCTTCACGGCCCTGAAGCAACTGACCGTTGTGTGCGCATGGGACCTGTCTTCACTGACTCTAGTTAGTCATGGGGGCACATTATAAATGTATTAAGTATGAAGCTGTGACTGACGTTACTAACTCAAGAAGACTCCTGGGGACGGTTAAAGAGCAAGACAGACAGAGTGAACACAGAGCGACAGAGCAGCAGAACAACTGCGTAGTGTTCAGTAACTGATGATATTAAACGTAATCAAGAAGAATCGACAAAGAGCAGCAAAGTAAAGAAGAGGTAGAAAAGTAAAGCAGAGCCGCAGGAGAGAAGATATATGCAACTGTGCAATAGCGTGACATTTGAGAGTGTTGCCAACTGGAGGAACTTGTCAAAGCCCCACCTGTCTTTATCCATACAAAAACAACTGGGCTACTAAGAACAGATTAGATATCACTGAAGCTACATCCTGCATTTAAAACATAAGACGAGACTCTGGGAGAAGTAGTCCCAAAGCTTTAGGGGCTTATTTCTACATTTACCCATCTGAGGGTCTTAAGGACACAGTTTACTTGGGGCTTTACTGAGCAAATGTACTGTAAGTGTTACATAAATTGTCAACATGCAAATGCCTATGCTTTGAAAAATAATTACTACACATGGGCAAATCATAAGATGTAACATGACTTTGAACTGACAGCGACTGTCTCTGTGTCCATGTCCTAAAATAATAATTTAAACAAGCTGATGATGCACCAACAGTTAATTTTGATAAATTATATAGATGCCTTCATTGTTGTTCTATGAAATATATTGAAATAAAATTCTCCCACAAAGATATTTAGATAAATAACCGTTTTATAGTATCTAGCTGAAATCCCTGTGACATGCATTAAAAAACATTTCTGTTCAGAAAAAAAAAAACTATAACACAACTATCAATGTTTTGAATGCTAAAGCAGGTTTATCTGCTCAGTAGGAGTGATGGCAAAACCTTCAGTAACTATATGATGGTCGATGACATTTCAGAGCTTATAGCCATCCCAACATTTCAGTCACACCTTTGTCGTTATTATGTGGGAACATGATGATAACAAATTGTCAATAGAAGAATTAGAACATTGCTGCCCATTACTGAATATGAGAGAAATGAGCCACATGAGATTTTCTTTCTATGTTTCTAGGTAGGGACCAGAATTTATTTCAATCAGCAAATTGAATGCACTAAGATTGAATGTACTTTATCGACACACACACACAGGTAATGAGTGTATTAATTTGAATGAATATATTAGATTCTAAATCACCCTATTTTGGATATTAACACACGGTGAGCTGCATATTTGCTGTTTTACCTTTTTTAGGGTAAAAAATGAGAGTGGAAAATTCCCCTTATTATTTTCATATGAGCATTAATCATCCTCAGAGGGCCTCATTCTTTCAAAGTCGGCATGCAGATACTGTATGTTTACACGAGACAGATAACTTGGCTCTCATCACAGTTTCCTCAACTCATCATTACAAATAAGGGCTTGGAGAGCTCCTATTTGTTTTCACAGCAGGCTGTTGTAATAAAAAGAGGGTGTGACGGCTCTGACTTTGACAACACCGACTCTCTTGCCCTCAGTCTGGATCCAATAAAAGTCATTTATCTACCGTCTCTTCATATCTGCACTTGTTCCACGCTCGCCTTTAAGAAGTCAGCATCAGAGATTAGAATCAGATTTAGCAACAGCAACTCCTTAAGATGTTCGACCGCCTCCCACACGTGCACACATGTACAGTATATGTGCAAATGTGCATACACATTGCCTCCTTTTCCCTCTGTTTGTATCTCTGATCTCTCCATCGTTCCCTTTAGCATTATTTTTTCTCCCCTCTGGCTCACTATGTCCCACCCCTTTTTCTTTATTTCTATCTCTGACTCAATCTTTCCATGTGGGATCCAAAGAAATAATACTTTACTGCTCCTGCTTATTTGTTGTTTGGTCTCTCAGAGGGAACTGGCCGAGCTCAACAGACAAATAGGGATAAAAGTTGTGTAACCATCATGGGTTTTGATTTTTTTTTTCTTTCAGATAATGATTCTTAATCAGCTGTATTTGATACAACAGAACTTTGATGCTTAATGATGAGTAATACCAAAGGATGCAATAGACAAACATTGACAAACTCAACTGTATGAGTCCACAAAAGAAGTCAAGTCATCTCAAGGTTCATATATTAGCTTTGTCCAATCACAGACGACCATTTGCCAATGAAGACCATGAGATGCTCCAGAAAAAGCTAGTAAGTGGACCTTGAGTTTTTTCTAAAAGACCCGACTCCTCTAGGTATTTAAATGTAGAAACACTTTTTCCAAACATATAATCGAGATGACTTGCAAAAGAAAGGTTTAGTACCAAATAATAAGGGACATAGGTGGAGTGAAAAGCATGTTGTCTTCTAGTTGTGTGTGTGTTTTCTTTTTCTGAATAGCTTCTGGTTGAGTTTTAATTAGCAAAGGCTGAACAGAAATAAATGGGCGAAATATTCACCTCACATGTAGAAGGAAAACAAGCTGCCCCAAAACACTTGTGTGTGTTACTCAATAGGTCACCAGGAGGTCCCTGGGCAGCTGCCCTGAAACCTCGACTCTCCCGGACAAGTAAGAGGTGAAACACTTCAACAATGACTCACTTAGCCAACTGAAGCTTTGTTAAAAGCAAGCTGTCATCTCCTGTATGAGAGGGCTACTGTATGAAAATCATCCCACAACATTTTCCACAGTCGATCTCTTACCTAATACTTTCCATCAAGGGCTGTAGAGGGACTTTTTAAATGGAGGATTGATACAACTGTTTCTGTCAACTGATGTAATTACAGTATGTGTTGGCTCATTCACAACCTTCTTCATCGACATGTAGTCAGTCTGCGGTTGCTCAGGTCTTTAAATACTGAACTGCATTTTACAAATGAGCAGAAAAAAAATCCTTGTTTCCAGCAATCCATCATTTCTTTATATGAAATCAACCAGAATCTAGTTGAGTTGTCTGAAAACATAATTTCACCAGCTGAGACCGAAGCAAAAGAAAAGGATTAAGGAAAAGAAAAGTGCATCAAAGCATTTGAATGTGGGATCTTCTTGTCCAATCAGGACACATTTTTACTTGTGATATTTGTACAAAACACAGTGTCTCACACTTGAAACAATAAAACTGATTGATGATCGAAATAGAGCAGAAAAAGTCTCTTTAGTGTTTCATTATTTTCAATAAGTGGAATTGGAAATTTACTACCATGGCAAGATCCCAGTTTTGTGGCCATCAATTTCTTGAGGTTGGGCACAGAAACTAAGTTTCCATTGTTAAGGAAATGCATGCCTGAACACACACACACACACACACTTGCACACATAGTTAGCGTTTGAATACATCTTTTATAACGGCAGTCAGGTCTGTGAGTGTGCTCAGGTGCCATAAATAACAGTGTACGTAAATATGACAGGTAAAAAAGTGCAGCCCATCTGGTCCACAGTCAGGCGGCAGTTTTTTCCTCCAGCCCAGCCACTCTCCGAGGGCCTAGACGCCACATTAAAACCTTCCTGACCCATCAGAAGGTGCACGGGGTCACCTCCGCTACCACCTCCAAACGTTCAGCTCAGACGGAGCGAGAGGAAGTGCAGAAACTTTATGGGTCCTATAAGTCCTGCTCTGTTTTTCTTGGAAGTCTACAGTTTCCCGTTAAAGAAAGTATGTGTGAATGTGTGTGAAAATGCTCGTATGTGTGCGAAGAGGCAAATCCGAGGATGCTTGATTTGTGTGTTCGCTCAGCAGCTGTAAAACCGAGGCATGTGTGTGTCAAATCATTCAAATCTGCCCAGTAAATTTCATTCATTTTTTTTTTACCTTTGCCCATCTGCTGCTTTGAAGGTGAGCGGATACAGTCGGTCACGCGTATAATTTTCTTTTGAGAACTAGTGGAAAATATTTCTGGGGAAGCTTGGAGTGTTTAAGGAATTGTTCTAAAAATAGGGTCCCCCCCTCGCTTCCCCTTAAACTCCTGGGCACCCCACCTTGGCTGTAACTCAAGGCCTCAAACCTGTTTCACTTTCTTTAAATAACACTTATTGATTCCTGCTCCCGTCTGGTATACGCATCGAGAGATACAACTCAGTCAAAGATGAGCGTCTGTGTCGTACAGAGCTTTTCACTTAACCATTTTCAATCAGGAGTTTCCCCCCACACTCAAATACATACCGGCACATGCAAAGTGCTTTAAGTAGAACTGTATAAACACATCAGACAAGATTTAGTATATTTAACATTCAAATCTACATGTTTAGTCAAAGATGGAATAAAAGCTACAGCTGTTTTTGACCGGATTGTCCCTTTTCCTTGAGGCCCTGCAGTGTCACTTCCCATAAAAATTAAATATGACTCAAGAAGTCACGCTTGCAAACTTAAACTCCACTTTCCGCCCTGTGTGCACTTTGGTGAAACACACTGTTTGCAGCCTGCTGTATCTGCACATCATTCTACGAGGCTGCTCGGTGTCTGGTGTACTCTGGTCGCCTCTATTTCCACTGCCTGCATTCCTCTTCCATCCGTCCATAAAGCTATAACATTTTCTCCTCTGCCCCACTTTCTACTCCGCTGTATGTGCACGTTATTGACAGGCACCTTGGCTTTATTAAAAAATTCTTTTGAGTAATTTTATCCCTTGCGGTTTAAACATGTAACAGTGTTTCCTAACAAAAATTTATCTGCCATTATGAATCTGTAAGAATAAATTAGGTGGTGATCTAATACCTTGTGAGAGGCAGCTGAGGAGTTACCAGCACTATCTCTTTGACATTATCAGTTGCAAACATGTGAGAACTACCCTGAGACTGTTCGCTTGGCTTCACACAGCGCTCGAACACTGATCTCTGAAACTATTAATCTGATTATAAACCGGTACATGAGTGTCCTGCCCGCTCCTGGTCCCTGCACGCATGAGAACAGTAGGCTAAGCCCATTGAAACCAGAGAGGGTGACTGGGGCGAGCCAAGCTCTCAGCCTGGGTTCTCAGACTTGCCTGCCCACGTTGAAAAACAGGTCTCGCACCCTAATCTCTCCACTGATCGGCTCCAAATCCTAAAATCCCAAGTTTTGCTATTTTGAGCAGGTTGTGCAAAAACTGGAGGCCGGGGTCAGAGCCGTGATCGATACTGGCTGGGTTCTGTTGACCTAAAATGGGACGGCAGAGCTGCGGCAGAGTGGAGCGGATGGGAGAGGAAGGTAGTTAAAGCTGAGAGGGAGAAGGTGGGAGTCAGGACGGGTGAGAAGTGGTGAGGATAGGGGGTTGGGGTAACCTGAGAGGGACGAGGCATTCCTTGCAGGGCAGCTAAATCTGCGGACACAATTATCTGCTTCACATAATCTTATCATTTCATGCAGCCTCTGAAAGGCTGTATGTACATAGAACAGGAGAGAGAATGGGAGTCTCTTTATTTTCAGAAGGCTGAGGTTGACTTATTTAATCACTTCTTTTCAGTTCTTCTTCGCATAAGAAATGCAGGGATGTAATTTACGGTGTCGTTTTAATGCTGTGGAGCAAACCCTGAAGAAAAAAAAGGAATAAAAACAGATACTGCTCTTCAATACCAATGTGACTTTTGATATATATCCAGACCACCTAACCCTCCTCTCATTGGGGCGCAGTGTAACTTACCTACTCAGAAGTTGCCAGCAGTCCCCGGGTAAACTCATCTAACCGCATACTGCTATATCTCATTCTAGGGGGTGTTTTTCTCACATCTGAGTGGAGCAATATCAGCTGACACAGCCCGCACTCTACCTCCCACAACACTCCATCCGTCACGCTCATCCTGGTCTCGGTGACACTCGCGCACTATGTCATATAACAGGAATCTGCAATGGACCGCCTCACCTTGTATCTGTTTGAAGTGAAACATTATATTATCGGTGTATCTGATTCTCTGAAGCGACAGTTGTGAATAATGACAAGCGTGATGTAATGAACTAATATCCTGTACCTTCTCCCGTCTGCTTGCTACCGCGCAGGTGTTGCCGTGCTTGTGTCTCCTGATATTCCCCTGCAGCTCGGGGTGGACAGCAGACAGCAGTTCTGCCTGCAGTCGCTGCCCAGTATGGAGCCTCTCCCTCTGCAGTACACTGTGTGTGTGGCCCACAATGTGAAAGCTGCTCACCAGGAAGCTGTGCAACAACTCTCCCAGCACAGCAGGGAGCTGCCCAACATGAAAGCGCTGTGGTTAGTTCAGTTCTGATTCATATTTTGCAGACATGAGGATTTCCGTGCCTCATTTTCTTGTTAGATGGGGAATTCTGGGGTTGAGTCAAACACTGGTGCATCTGTGGCTCCAGTGAGCACTGACTGCAACTTTGTGGGGATTTAGGGAGTCATAAACTAAAATCCATCCAGGTGTCCCGTATGATCCCTCCGTGTGTCCTGCAGGCTGCCGTTCTGGAAGCTGCTCGCCAACGTGGATTCGGGGCCGAAGGTGGAGAGGGAGCTGAGGACCTTCTCTAATCGTCTGAGGAGACACCAGCTGGGGGAGGGAGTCATCAGCCTCAATGAACATTCCACCACACTCCTCTCTGATATGGTATGTGATGCTTCCTCTACTGCTCTCAGATCGCTCAAATCTTTAGCAGTCAGGAGAAATTTTAAAGGTGAACCTGAGCTGGAGGTGCAAACAATCTCACTTGGTTGAGTTAAGCATCAAAGAGGATCATGTTAGGTTGAAGTAGAGTGAAGATGCTCAATGTTCATCCTACTATGTCAAAAAACAATTTAGCTATAAGGTTGTATCTACATAACATCTTTAACGGTCTCAACAAATCAAAGAGCAAAAATGTGAAAAGCTAACAAGCATAATGCATAAAGCTAAGCATAATGCAATCTCTCAACCACAAATACACAAATTCAGAAAGTAAGAGGCCATTTCAAAGGGCCTTTCACACACATCATCTACATTATGAGACCAAATATTTTTCTTTTCCATTTAGATTTCTTAATTACATTGCCATTTGGAGAGTTTCATTGGCTTCATTCAAGTTTAACTCAACCCAATAAAAAGAAAAATTGTATGTGCAAAGGTATCAATGTTTATCTTTCCATTATACCTCATTAGCAGTCGACTCAGGAACCTTCACTACAATATATTCAGTACAGAAGCCTCCAACTACGTGTATCTCTTTTTGCTCTTTAATCCATCCTCTCTTCATTCAGCCAGTTCTTACGCTGTGTGGCTCTCTTAAATCCTCCCCTTCAACCATCTGGGCTGTGAGGCTGGTGAGGGTTCATTGGTCAGAGGTTCAAAACTGGTCAGGGATAGAGATGAAAGACTTTTGTTAAGTGGATCTCCAGAGTGTCAGAGACAGGTGGGGAGTAAAGGAGGGAGGACAGGTTCACTGAAATGTCACAACATAGAAAAAAGATGGTTTAGGGCTTTTGCCGTCATGTAAAAAAAATTGTTTCCAAGAGTGCAGACCACACTACCTGCAGGAGACTTTTTGAATCATGTCTTGATGCTTGTAAATGTGAATTTGGTCTTTATGTGGTGTGTTTTAACACAAAAGGTTATTCTCCTTTTCTTTGCACGCTGACGTTCATAATTGTCTCACATTTATCCAGTTACTTTCCTTGAATGTTATTGAAAACTACCTGGAAACCACCAGGAGCACAGCGAAGTGGATCTAAGTAAATACCTGGTGATATTTCATTACAAAACAAATATAGCTAAGACAAACTCAAATCTCAGGTTGCTCTGAGCGTGGTAACTGTGGGATGGCTGAATTGAGTGTGTTGATATTGGGAGGGATTTCAGCCAAGACTAACTTGAGTAGTTGATCCTGACACCAGCTTGATGCTGTGATCTGACCTGGACCGTGCAACAGAAGAGGAAGCAGAGGAGTTTCACACAACCTGTCCACCGGCGAGGTCGAGCTCAGGCTTCTCAGTATACATACATACACAATGCTAACAGTAAAATCCATTACCAGCTCAGAAGGTGTGAAAAAAAGAGGGGGAGAAATTGGGAAGAATAACAGATGGATTCCATGTGGTGAACGAGAGTTTCTTCTTGCCCACAATCGCCAGTTTTCTTGTACATCAAAGATATTAAACACCAGTTTTGTTGGATCTACATTTTTCAGTTCCCCTCCAAGTACCATAAAGAATCAGTGAAGCCTACAGTGCTGCATGGAAACTTATGGAACGTGAAGTTGTCCATGAAGTGTGTGAAGTGTGACTGGCAACAATGATGCTCTGTAAAAAATAGAAATAAAAAAAAAGGCTTCTCTTTCACTCCAGTTTTACAAGTATTCATAAATGATCACTCACACTAAGACCTTTCTTTTCCACTTTCCATGTTAGTTTGGCTGGTGTCGGAAAATATGGGTTAGTGATATATTTGCCATGCATGTTTCTAAAGTTATTCCTGCTTAATAATGCAGCGTTTCACAAAGCATTTTCAAAAAAAGCTCAGAAACAACCTTATGTTTTCCCTTCTTTGCTAATTTTTACTAATAGAATTATGTAAATTCAGTGGGGAAAAAACACAAAAAGGAAAAGATCATACAAAAAAAAAAAGGCGTTACATAATTTGTAATAATACAGCAGGTTCACCTCCTGGGGTCAATCTTTGTATTCTTAAAAGGTTTTGCTCCACAGTTATGTAACCTGAAATCTCTGCTTGACTTCACCATGTAAATTCCAAAGGATATTATGCATGTAAATGGTTCTGACAGAGGTCACATTGTCACACCCACTGGCTCGCAAAGAAATGGCCTGTATGGAGAGATCAATGTGTCAACTTGATCTACATGGAACATTTGTCATGCCAGTTCATGAAAATTTGAAATGTTCCATCAGTGCACATTGTTAAATGTAAATTGTATAGACGCAGTGTAGGCAGTTAATTAATGCTGGTGTTTGGCTCTTTCACTAATGCAAAGTGTTGACTTTAGTTATCGTGTTGCATCTTTCTGTCCCTCTGCAGGACCATGACTACCTCAACAGCAGGAAAAGGGGGATGTCCAAGAGACTGACCAGGGACCTCCCACTTGTCAAGCTTCTTAACATTTCCATCACCCTGTCCCCTTTCCTGGGCGTGGACTCCACGCAGTTCCACACCTCCCTTCTGGACGGCACTGAGGCCTACTGGCTCAGTCTCCCCTCAGCCCCTCAGGGACAGCTGGTGAGACCCAAGTGGAGCACACTCATCGTCCTGTAAAGCACTCAGCTGTGTTCACAGTCCTCTGCACATTAACCTTTAGCTCAGGTTTCTTTGATTTTAGTCTGGTTGTGTCATAGGGATGAACTTCACTTCCTCTATATTGTGACTGGTCCATTCACCAAAAACATATTCCAAATCTACAACACTTTCCATCTGCCTCGCAGTCCTGTCTCCATTCACTTGTTGCAGTTTGATAAAAAGCAGAGCAGTGTGATCAGTGCAAAAGCGCAGGCACTGTAGGTCATGCGATTAATAACCAAAACAGAAAAACATAGTCATGTAAAATAAACTCTTTCCTTCAGATCCCTGTGATGAGTCAGTGGCGAGGAAAGTTCTGTGTAAAGCTGAACATCACCAACCCAGGAGCAGTGAGCTGGTTTCTGGACAGAGTGGGATCCCTGCAGGCCCATTTGGGGATGGAGTACGTCATGCTGGAGGGGGGCGAAGGGAATCTGTTTCAGGAGCAAGCCCTGCGGCCACCACAGGCACTTGGTGGAGACAAGTACATCAGCCTGCTGGCTAACCTGGCCACCAGGATAGGAGACTCCACCATTGTGACAGCAGGGACTCGGTAATGACCACAAGCATCTTATCTAGTTTGTGTTTTCTATCAGCCATCATTTTTACCCAATACCAGCTGACATTGTTTATAGAGGAGGATATTTTCCATTTTCCTTTTATCCGCATCCTCGTGCTTATTACGACGTTATTTGTGCCTCAGGTCGAGCCACCAGCCTCTGTTTGTGAGGATGACCCCCTTGCAGTCTGACTGGAGCCCAATGGGCCTGAAGGGCATCATTCCCTCCCTGCTACACCACACTCTGCTGGGATACAATTTCCTCATTCCTGATGCAGTAGGTAATACCACAGCCTATGTGTCACTTTTCTCATCTCTAATAGTTTGTTACAGTACTTCATAATTTGCCCTTCGATAAAAAGGAAAATGGGCGTAATTCTTCACTGTTTCACGAAAACAATAAGATCAAAAGTGAAGTGTAATTCCTGTGATAGCAGGTCACGGCCCAACAAACAGCTGATGTTCACTTTCACGTTGAAGTAGAGCTGAGAGCTGTCAGTACTACAGACAGAATAGATGACCTGATATAATTGAAACACGGGTGACTGTTATATTTATGCTTGTATACACCATCCTTCAGAACTATACTAGGACCTTGCAACTGTGTCATTTCCTTAAGTCACTAATTTTTTCTACCAATGTATGAATGAATTTCTAAAGTGTTTATTAATGTATCATGTAAACTCAGGCCACGTGGGCTTATAAAACACAAATTAATCCAGATCCAGAATGCTGCATCCAAGTTTCCAAAATATGATTGAGGTGTCGATTGACGATTGATTAGACCAAGTTGGACAGGGTCTGTTCCAGTCTGGGTCTTCAGGTTCAGTCACTGGCAGTCTTATGTTGTATTTCTGACTAACATCGGTGATGACCGACATATCAGAACAGAACTGAACAGCTTTACTTTTACAAAGTTCACTCACTACTGTAGGCTGTAACAGTTTGTGTTTGTAGAAGTAAATGCGACAAGTGGTTCTCTTGCAGGATTTGCGGGGTCATCTACTGCTAAAACTCCAGTCGTTAATGATCAGTCATTCAGTGTGTTGTCTAATGTATTTACTCAGTTGTAAGGTTTTTATTTCTTCTTCTTCTTCTTCTCTGCCTGTCTCTCTCTCCTCCTACAGGTGGATCTCTGTCCGGAGACCCGGTCACAGATGAGGAGCTGTTCATCCGTTGGCTGGAGATCACAGCCTTTCTCCCTGTGATCAGCTTCCACACGCCGCCCTGGGTCTGTGGAGAGGACCGGGTATACAACCACAATTTTTATTCAAGACACACACAAACCAATTAGAGCACCTTAAGAAGCCACAATAACTCATTCTAACCCAGCAACTCTTCCCCTGTAACATACTTTTGGATCCCCCTGCAACCCCAGACTGAGGTGGCTGTCATTATCATCATGTCATCTGTGTGATCCACGTTGGATGTAATTACAATAGCAACAACAACAACATTCTCAACAAGACTTGATAACAAGATCTCCACTTGTTAATATTTACAGTGGAGAGATCAAGTGAAGTGCTGCATGAATGTTACCCATGGGCACCTGAGCAATATTGCAAGTGGAGCAAATGCATCCTCATTATTCAATCAGAGAGGAGCAATGTATATAATAAAAAATAGTCTTCATCATAAGCATTATATAATCCCAGCAATCATATGATTATATTTTCCAGTGTGTATCATGATCATTTTACTATTTTCAGCAGCCGACAAAAACACGTAATAAAATAATCACACATTTTTAGGCTCTTTGAGTTGGTTCAGTCAATCAGATGAACAACTGAACCAACTCAATGTCGAATGGGTGATCGTTTGCCACAGAATACCTCGGCTGTTAATCCAGTCCTCATTCACACAGTTATATACTGTTCTTGTTGCATTTATCATTTTCATAGCATCCTCAATCTAGCTAATCTAGACTAATGCAAGTGACTGTTTCTTAACTCAATCCAAGAGGTGGTGTAGAAATGGATGCTAATTAGATGTTTTAAATGGACGTGGGAGATTCTGCTTCCTTCTTGCAGAGTAGTTAAGGCTGCTTATGAAAAGAGACAAGAGAGGGAGAGTTTATTGACCCAGCAGCCTCTCCTCAGTTTTGAGGGTCAGTGCTGAGAAGTTCCCACCGGTGTGTTTGCATCAAAAGTCAGACCTGGCTGACTCTCCCCCCAGCAGGAGAGACATGTGCCTCTCCGCTGGAAATCAGGAATGTACTGTTCACCGTGCACGGCAGGAAAACAAAGCCTGCAGTCTCCGAGACTTCAGCGACACATATCGATGACAATGTGGGACCCGGGCTCGGCTTCACGAGCAGAAAAGCACTTGCTGTTTCTCAAGAGGGTGAAGGCTATTTTCCCTTCCCTTCTTCCCTCAATAGGAGCGATTGCTTGGCCCCCTCCCAACATCACCTGTGGTTAAGGGTCCATCTGTTCCGAATTACAATCCCTCCTCCAGATTTACGGCTCACTCTCGAGAGCCACTTCGGCAGGAATGATATGAATTTGAGGACAAGTCTTGAAAAAAAATCTTTATTGTGGCAATTAAGATTTCCATGAGTAATTGACAAGTGTGACACAGTGTGAGTGATCAACTGCCTTTTTTTCCACCAGGAGAGGAAGGAGGCAGAGAAATATATTGGTTGTGACTTGTGTTGCGTGACAAAGATAAAAATAGGCCTTTTGGACAGCTAGACGTTCGACAGCAGCAATGTTTTCCATTTTGGCCTCTTGCGTGGCCTTCAAGTCATAATCTCGGATGAAGTGAGACTGAAGAAATTTGAGAGGAGAAACGACTGCTGCACTACACATGATAAATGAGTCTTTTTTTTTAAATGGGTGTTTTACTGTAGTTTAAATGCGGCCCACCTTTATTTCCAGAACGTGTGATACTTCAGTCAGGTCACAGCAGCGACCGCACTGGAATCAAATAGCAATAAAACCTCAAACCCACACACATGCCTGGCTTCTCAATTAGATAAAGATCCACTCAAACCCAGGCTGTGACTTCAAGCTCATTCCTACAAATGTTCTCAATCCCAGCTCATAAAAATACATTTTTTATAGATGCGGTCAAGTTTTGTTTTTGTCATGGGACACTGGAGAGGATGTGACCCTTCCAGGAATGCTGAAGTAGTTTGGCCAGAGGGAGACAGGAGAAAGACTTGGACGGTGTTAAACCACTAAGTCAACAATGAGCTGCTCTTAAGTTCTGTCTGCATGTCTGGGTGTAGAGATGGCACAAATGTCTTTTGCAGATCTTTCTGTCAATATTATTCTTGTCCCAAAATCCTTGTGGCAGATGATTTAGTTAAGGAAGTGGCTTTTTTGTTGGTTTCAGTGTCTCAGTTGGTCTAGATTTTTTGGCTGGACATTAATAAAAAGTGGTTCTGAATGAAAATAAAGCTCCACAAAAGGGCAGACAATGACTCTAAATAGACTTTTTGTGAGCTACCTTTTATAATGGCAACATCAGCTTGTGCATGGAAAAATTCCTAATCTTGAAAATGCATGACTGTGCAAAAATCCTCATTATGTTTATATTCTTCTCTCTATTGGTGACCCATAGGTGCTGAACTTAACTCGGACCTACATAGCAAAGCACCAGAGGGATGTGGTCCCGCTGGTAGAAAAGTATGCGGAGGAGTGGCGGATGACGGGAAACCCCATCTACCGGCCGATGTGGTGGCTCAGCCCCAGCGACCCCATGACCTTCACCATCGATGACCAGTTCCTCATCGGAGATGAGGTGACTTAATGATGTTCTAATAGACAGGGATTGAGTTCTCTCCGTCAGCATCCGATACACTTGGCATCCGATAGCGTATGAATCAACCCCCGGCTGTAACCCGATGTCTCGCTAATTAAGTGTACAATCTCCATGACATCTGAGTTTCTCTGACCAAACCCATGTGTATGTGTGTTTCCAGGTCCTGGTGGCACCAGTGGTGGAGAAGGGGGCGGTGCAGAGGGATATTTATTTACCTGACGGGGGCTTCCAGTGGCAGGACAGCCAGAACGCTCAGGTGTTCGACGGGGGCACGTTCCTACAGGACTACTCCGTGCCCTTGGAGGAGGTGGCCGTCTTCTTACGGAGAAGCTGAGTCATGATCCACTGATCCACCGAGTCGCCTGACTTATCCTGTTACTGTTCTGAATCAAATTCTTTAAAAAAAAAAAAAAAAAAAACTCGTGCTGTTCTCAACTTGCACTTTTCCACTAAAGACCATTGACCCTGTCTCAAGGCCCTGTCTTGACATATGTAGAAAGTTTTTTTTTATACTTGCACTTTACAGTTCAAAATGATTTATGTTTTTTTTTTTCCTTTGTGACAATTTTTTTCTTCCTTTTTTAAAATGTTAATTGGTTTTACCTCTCGGCTGATTTGTTTCCGGACTTTTTGATCTGTTCTTTTTTTTTTTTGTATGTAAGTTCCGGAGAAATCTGTGTGTTTACATACCGCATTTCTACAGTCTTTAAATTTTTAGCTGCTGCTGGCTCTCTTGATAAGGAGGAACAAAGCAAGCCCCTTGTTTGCTTAAAAAGAATCTGAAACTCTCAAGAAGACCAAATGAAGATTTAGAAGGACAAAGGAAAACGTTTGAAACTGTTTTTTGGGGGGAAATACTTATTGGGAGGAAGTTAGCTCGCAGAAATCTTTGTACCGAGACCGACGCACCGTGGTACCGTATGTCTTGCTCAATCATTGGAAAGGCTTTTACTTGAACTTATCAGGCCAACGGGCCGATGTTTTATGAATGTACCTCAAGTTCTGGTTTTTCACTGCTTCACGGAGTCATCACACACAAATATCCATCACCCCTTAACACTTAATTCTTAGAGTAGTTTCACTTAATTTATCAACATACCACTCTGTTGGACATGTCTGAATGTCCCTTAGTACTGTAGGCCAGATGGACATGAGGCCAAGCCACTGTAATTGTAACTCTGGCTCTATTTGAATTTAGATGTTACCTTCTTACTAACCTGCTGTAGTAAGGGCTTTTAAATGGCCTGCTCATTTTTTGTCTGATGTTGTGTTGATATGCTATTTCTTCTTCATGGGTGCCAAATTAAGTTAGAAAGACTGCCTTGTTGACGACACCGCAGAGGTCGAAAGAAAGTTTTTAATAGATAGATTGACAATGTTGGGAAATACACTTATTGGCTTTCTAGCAAAGAGTTAGAGGAGAAGACTGATACCAGGTAACATCTGCCGACCAGCACCTCGTTTGTTTAATCTGTACAAAACCAAAGTGTAAAAATGATGAATAATGGTTTTATTGGTTGGTATGGTTTTGGACTATTTCTTGACCAGAAGCAGTGACTTCCTCCAGTTTTCACATTTGTGCTAAGCTGTCGATCCGTTTCCTATTTACAGCACAGATATGAGAGTGGTATCAATCTTCTCATCTAAGCTTTGGCAAGAATGCAGACAAACATTTTCAGAAACTATTCATCTAATAGGAGGATGTGGGGGGGGAGAGCTCTTCAGACCCCAAAATACATAAATACAATGCTCTCATATTGCAAGCCATCTTGGATTTATCAGAAATTGTTGAAACGTGACATTTAAAGTCATAAAGGTGCAGTGGCCACATGACGACTAACTGTACCTTCACTTAGCTTTTCTTTGGATTGTCCCTGTACTCACATCCACTTCCATTTGCTTGCTTTAGTTTAGTGGCATTACTTATGTAAGATAATTTTTGTATTTGGTTTGAACCTTGACTAAATGCTTTAAGCAAATCATATGTAAACAAGATAACTGATTTTCTTTTGCGATTACTGTATATTCAAAACTAGTCCATGGAGAAATGTAACCACCTTCGCACCATGATGCATTGCTCTATGTGTAGTTAGTCGACAGTGCTTTTCTTTATTGATTTGTTCTTCACAAGACAATCTTAACTGGCCAGCAGTGACGATACAGACTCTGAAACCTTATCACTTAGTGAATGCTTTACCACTAAATTGACTGCATGACTTTGATCTATCGAGTTTACTGTATCAACGCGAACACTCAGGTCAACTGAAGCTTATCAAATTACCAAATGTCTTAGTGCAACGCACTATGTTGTGAACACATTGACGTCTTAATCTCTTCTAGAGCTGAATGTACAAAGGACAAACTGTGATTTCCCAACCGAGCCCTTCGTGGGAGGAGTTTTTCGAGCTCGCTTTTAAGGAATGCTGTGGTATGTTCACGTATAAGTTGCAGGAAAAGCTTTGATGTGTTATTCCTTCCCTCTACAGACTGAGTGAACCATGTGCTTTAATATGCCACTCTTAAATCTGGACAACACAAGTGTCTGGATTATTGCAGTATCAGCAATGTACATATTACGATGACTGTGCCATTACAAGTGTTTTTCTCTTCTGTAAATCAGAGAACTTAGAACGACAAAGTTGCAATAAAGTTTACATTTTCTTACTTCACTTCCTCGAGTAATTTAGATTTCTTTGGGCACTGCTTATTCACCCAGTCGGAAAATATGTCTCTGTGTGTTTGACTGTACATGCAACCAACCTGTGGCCATCATGCAAATTAATTGTTTTTCCTTGTGGTATCTGTTGCATCCACGTCCGTGTCTGCTTACACTTGTACGTGCTCCTGTTTGAGTGTACATGATTGTGCACGAGGCTCTTATCATTAACACTCCCCTCTCTTCCTTCTCCTCATGTCAGAAAGCCCCCCTAGCCCTAACCCATGTGTATATATCTGTGAGCATGCTGACGACTAACGTCTCCACTAATTCCACTTAAACCCAATAAAAGTTATTTATAGTTTTGGTGAGCATGCGGTGGGAAAGATTCTCAGGGGAATCACATTTGGCTCAACCTCTGCTAAGCTTCTCTTTCCTTACCTTCTTCTCCTGCTGCCCATTGGCTGAGCTCCACCTTGGGGCCCCAGAACCCGGCTCCTTTAGCGCAGTTAGACAGGTGCAGCTGGCCGCAGACATGCGCTGACCCTCCACGCCAACCGGCGAGCTCGTCCTCTCCCTTTACACCCTCACCTTAATCACTTAGATTCACATGGTGCTTTCAAAAAAAAAAAAAATCTGGGCGCAGTTCTCAGCCAGATAAAATTCACAAGACATTCTAATGTGGCTCCGTGGTTTGTGAGGTGATGAAGTTACAGTGTTGGAGGCCTGGGAGGACTCTGCTGCAGAGGACAGCAGAGGTTAGAGAGCTGGACACCGAAACCTTAAGTGACCATCAATCCATGTGATTTTCTTTTTAGTTTAGTTAATACTATGTTATTTCCAGAATTCAACATACATATAAACCCCCCCTAATCTACTGTGCAATGATTAGTTTGTTATATGGTTGATATTGATCCTTTATTCTGAAAAGTGAAGCCACCTCTGTGAGGTCTACTTTCATGTGAAATCATGGCACAATAACACAAAGAAAGCTTGCGGTTGAAGACATCCACCCTTAAACTAACATTTAGCAGCAGGACACAGCCGTCCAATTATTTTTTTTTTCATTCCCTAAACCAACATGTAACATTCAACCCAATTAGTTTGGGGCAGAACTGAGCCTTATGTAAGTTGCCCGGCAGTGCAAAAACAAACTGTCCTGCCAAAACCCGAATCAAGAATGACACGAATGATCTACATACAGTAGCTGCAATGAGAACAATGTTACTCTCCACTGTTAACAGCTACCGGCTATTACCACCAGACAAAACGGGAACATCCCCGCTCCTGCGATCAGCTTATAAAACAGGAGAGGCAAGACCGGCTCCCCTCTTGTCTTTGAGGGTGTTGTGGAGCAAGTGGCACATGAATTAAACTGGTGACAAGCAGAGGCCGCAGATCTCTCCCAAAGTCTACTTTTAGAAAGTGCAAGTCAAGGTTTTAGGTTTCAGTGTCTGCTCGAGTGAATGGGTTTTCCAGCTTGCCAATTAGGTGTACAATTTAAAGGCTTGTTGTCCAGAAGCCAGCCGGTTAAAGTCTGTTGATTATGCTGTATGGATTTGTCATAGTTCGTCCGGACATCTTGGGTTTAGAGTAGACATGATACTGGCTTTTTCCTTTATGCAATCAAAAATGTCTTAATGCACAGAAATCCAGAACACAATTCATGATTTTGATATATACAAAGGCCAAGTTTTCTTTTTCCCCAAGTGGCCAAATTGCAGGTTCCCAGAGAAGACGAGGAGCGAGCAGACCTTAGAAATGGGGTCTTGAAATGTTAGCCCACTATCGGAGGCCTGAGAGAGGGTGACATCAAGGTGTGTGTGTGAGAGAGAGAGAGAGAGAAAGGGACTGTGTACAAGTGGTAGACAGCAGCGAGAGGGAGACTGTCACATGTAATCACTTCCTGCCGATGCCCTACTTGGGAATCTGTCACCTCACGATGCCTTTAAATGTTTAATTCAAGTTAATAGCTGAGTATGACCCCGAGCAGCCTCGGCAGAGGGGCTTATTAATACCCCCAGAGACGGAACTGGCTCCTGGGTGCCGTCCACTTGAGCCCGACCACCTGGTCAGATGGCAGGCGGGAGCTTCCCTTTGAGGAGCTAAACACTGAGCGAAGGAAGGAAAGATCTCATTTTCACACCGGACTAGTTTCAGGAGGTTTACAAATTGTCAGAACTTATAGTTGGGACCACTGATGCAAATTGAGCATCCAAAATAAAAGAAAGACTAAACTATCCATGGCTTAAAGAACATGATCTGTGCTTGAGAGGCCATTTCAATGTTCTCACCTAAAGATGCTTAGATTCACTGAGCGAATGGTTTGAGAACCTGAGAACCTTCTAACCACTAAATTACAACTGCAACAATTATTTACCATGTTAGAGGCTTGATCCAAGGGATGGCAACATTTGTCTGTGAACTACTTTGATCCAGATTGAAATATCTCATAAATTATTAAATGCATTGCCAGGACATTTTGTATAGACAATCATGGTCCCCAGATGGTGATCCCCTAACCTTCCCTCTTGCACCACCATGAGTCTGTCATTTGTTTTTCAGTAAAATGTTTCAAAATCTTTTGCTTAAAACTGACTTTTTGCTTGCAAATCTTTAATAATCTATTAATCGAATTTTCATTTTCATCCAATATTTGATTGTCTTGCTGTTTACATCACCTGTGGCATTAAAGGTAGTGAACACAGTGCTTTTCTTTCCCAAGTTATGAAATGATTAAAAACTGATAAAAAGAAGAGACTGCAAGTAAGAGATGACAGACTCAGAGGTGATACAGCTGTCAGACATTCACTTTATTGTTAAAACTTGTTTTGGTATATCAGCTGCTTGTCTTTTTACACATCTTTAAATTAAAAGGCAAAGATACACAGCTTCATCCCCAAACACCATGCAGCAGTGTAAACATGAGGTCTAGCAATAAAAAGTCATACAACTACAACATATCTATAAAGTCTGTGATAACAAAACCGTCATGTCAAAAAAAAAAAAAAAAAAAAAAAAAGAAGCATTTTGTCCGTTTCACTTCTTGAATCAGCAAAGCTTTAACTTAGTGCTCACCATTCGCAGCATTCAGCTGGCAAATACGCATGTTTGTTTTGTGAATAAAGAGGTGAAAACATGGGGAAAAAAAATAAATAATATGATGAACTGACAACATATACATAAAAGAAATGAATTCTTACACATGACAGCCCCTGTATATCTGTACGTCCTAAGCATTACTCAA
The DNA here is from genome assembly GCA_025331565.1 of Holacanthus passer. Taxonomy (NCBI): domain Eukaryota; kingdom Metazoa; phylum Chordata; class Actinopteri; family Pomacanthidae; genus Holacanthus; species Holacanthus passer. The sequence continues at coordinate 11,367,556 of JAFREQ010000003.1, read as the reverse complement.
AGAGAAAATGATTTCCTACTGTACTGGAGAGACATGACATCCTAGTAAGCGACTCTGCACCTCATCTTGACAACTGCAACATCACTATGCTGAAACTAATAACAGTTTGCCCATAAAAGTTTACATTTCATCTTGATCCGACAAAAGGCTACCAAGGTATTGGAATTGATTAGCTAGAACTAAACGGCCAATCGTGGAGTGCACAACAGAGTTAAAGTACAGTTAACTCACTCTTTTTTTTTAACACAAGAAACTGAAAAAAAGTCACCGTCAGCCACGCACTATCAAACATGTGCAAGTGAGGATCACCCCAGACACACACTATGCCCTGTCCCATCACTCACTTCAACAGCAAACTTCATGTTATACTACCCACCAGCTCATCTGGGTCACATGGCATTGTACTGCATCTCAGTTTCTCCTACTGTCGGACACGCCAACATAAGCACAGATGTCCCAAAGCTGCAGCCAGCACCCTCGAATACCATGTTAGTAAAGCCTGAGTATGAAAATGACAAACACACGCACACAAACATGATCTGCCTTCGTCACTAATTCATGAAATCATGGCAACTAAAAAGAACAAACACACTGGCTGCGCACTTGAGTCCGAAAGGCAAAAAAGATCCATTGATTAGACAGTGGCAACAGCTCCCTGTCTTCTGTGCTGGTCTTCAGAATCACACTGACGCAGGGTCACTTTTCAGAACAGAACATTTATAATTCTTGCAATTATAAATCAACCGTTCAGCCTAGAGAATCAGACTCAGTGGTGGTTTAAATACCAAGCCATATGAAATTAACGGACACCCAGCAACATGCAGTTTGTTAATGATATTCAACATCAAGTTTGCCTGTTACAAACTTGCCAGTTACACATGACTCAGGTTCTGCAACAGAGGAGACCAGAAGAAAATCTAAAAACAAAAAGAATTCAAAGGGATTTTTAACATGGGGACAAGAACTAGTAAAAATATTGCACCATCTCTCAACTTAAAACAGGATACATTTATTGGATGATGCTACTGAACAGTCCTTCAGCTGAAATGTCTCAGACTACAGCGGCTCTAACTCTCTCCTCCCTTTCTGCCCTTTTTACATTAGTGGGTCTCTAAGGCACCGGTGCGTACAGTCGTGTGAATAAAAACTTTGATCTGTGCACTACCTGTACCCATTACCACCTGAATCTCACCATGCCTATACATATAGTACACATAAACACCTTGCACACATATTGACAGTAATGCTTTAAAACACCTTGCAATCATCCTTATTTCTGTAACATCAATTAACTTAAAAATAACCCCCAATAACATTTGATTCTGTACAAGCTTCAGGAAGAATATATGTTCTGCTAAACACAATTTGTTGTGTTTATTCCACCTGCGGAGAGGACAATCACTTGGTTTTTTTGTCCAGCTGGAAGAGATCCAGCATGTCCAGCATGGCCTGTCTGATGTTGGCACCAAAACGGTGGGAGTCCTGGAATAAAGCAAAAATGGTCTCTTCTTTAATGGACATAAAAGGATCTAAATTGTCTGTACAAATTGAAAAGTAGTGAACTTACAGTTTCTGGGCTTGAGTGTTTGCTGGAGATGTGGAAGTTGATGAGGTTCTCACCAACAATGATGTAGGAGACACCATAACCATCGTCAGCCACCTTATGGAACAAGACATACAGACTTTTCACTCCATGCTTAAAGATGCAGGGTGACAGAGACATACTTATTGTGACATGCTATCCCTCAGTTAAGATTAAACAAATATCTATCATCAATGGACTCATCCCACAAAGGACACAAATTGCATGACTATGTTTTTCAGACATCTTCACTCTATCTTTAATAAGTACTGATGGATATCTTACCGGACCAAATCCACCTCCGGAGGACACGTACTCAGGGTGTTTGACTAGATCAAACAGCTCATGCTGCTGCAGAGGGGTCTGACTGGTGGACAGCCTCCACGGCTCAGACAGAACCTGAACACGGAGGTATCATACATTCAATTCACTGCTCAAGCAAACTTGCATTGTGTTCTCTCATTCTTCATAGCTTGATGTGGATTCTTTATTAGATAGTTTATTATGACATGATTGTGTGTGCCTGTAAACCTTATGAGCCAGTTTCCTGAACAGGGTAAGAAAAAATTAATCAGATGTAAAACTTAACCTCCAAAGACCAAAGAGTTTTGCACTCTATTACACGAAGGTGACTTTATTGTGTTTTATTTAGTTTTTATACTTATCAGGTTCCAATAAGCCCAAATAGCAAAGAGAAATAAAAAATGCATATCAAACAAGAGTTTGGGTCTTAAGAGGTTAATCTAGAGTTAATGCTGGTTTTAAAGTGTTTTTCTCAAACACATTTTGTTTTCAATCACCTACCGCTCCTTCAGGAGTTACTTCAATAATGTTTTTGTAGTAGTTACAAGAGGCATTATGACAGCTTTACGGGCTGAAATCTCACAGTGACTTGCAACAACACCTCATACCTCCTTGAGGAAAGGTGAGTCTTCTCCGAGGTATTTGGAAACCACATAGAGGCAGAAGAGGTGGCGATCGATGCCTTGTCCTGTCATCGCCAGGCGGTACAGGTTTTGGTGATTCTCTGCCGCCTGTTTGAGCAACTTGAGGCGCTCTTCTCTCTGAATGGACGGGAAAGAGATAAATCAGAAACATGACAAACAGCATTATTTGCATACTGGATTAATGATCGGTGTCTAAGAGTAGCACTGTAATCAGACGTGCGTCGCTGCTGTTTAGCCTTACTGTCTCATCTCTGATCATGGAACGAACGAAGGCACAAGTCTCAATTGTGCAGGAGCGCACGGTTTCTGTCCGGCCCTCACGGAACAAACGCGTCATGGAGGCTTCATATGTCAGGCAGAACTTCCCTTTGTCCTGTTGAGAGACAGAATGGGTTAAAATTGAAAAGAGAAACCACTGGAAGGCATGTTTTTGACACATTATTTACAAAAACTCAGCAAAGGGTTGACTAAATTACAGGAATCTAAACTGCAATACTATACCTACCTGCCATTACCAGGGCAGCTATATAGACAAATGATCTAACACATAATGCCAAATAGTCCATAAGCGTTAACTTAACAAAGATGTTTAATCATGTGCTTGTCCTGTGTTTTGCATTATTAAATGGTCTTCAAATCAGACAAATACAGCCTCAATCTAAAGCTGAACAATGTTTTGATTCAATCATTCATCAACAGTCTTCAGTGATAGGTTAGCTGGTAAATTGTGACTGCCCTCTGCTGGACTTAAAGAAGAGTGTGACTTTACTGGATCAGTTACTAGAAGAATCGCATGTAAAGGTCACTAAACAACAAATAAATAAATGCATAAATGCAAGTTTTCTTGAGTCATAAAATATTGTTGAGAAACCAGTCAGATATATGTACTCACCCTGTAATGGGCCAGCTGCAGGGCGATCTGGATGAAGGCATCAGGACTGGTGCGGCACTTCTTAATCAGACCCTTGCCAAAGTCATTGAAGGGGAAAATGTGAGAGTCCACATCGTCGGCCAGAGTCCTGGCAACTGTCAGAGAGCTCTGGATGACCTCCTGACACTAGAGGAAGAGACAAAGTCGTATGTAAGACTGAGCAGATCACAACATATATATATATATCAAACAGTATTTTTATTAAGACGACCAGGTTGATAAAATGTTTATTAGTGGTATTGTCACTTCTTAGACAAACACCAGGTCTTGTATTGTCACATTTTAAATTTCAAGTATAGAATATCCAACAACCCTTTCTCTACATCTTTGAACTGAAGTAATAAATGACTAACACTGGTGCACATAATTCAAGCTACCAGCAGAGGGAAGCCAACGTCAATGAATATCAAATATCAGTTATCAGCCCACAGTGTATGGGATGTTCTAGCAGTCTTAAGCTGCCAGTATGCTTTATCAGTGGTTGTTGGACGGTCAAACAGCTTCCAAAAGGTCCTCACCCCACATCTTTCCAGAATCAGAATTGAGGGGGGCTGCATCTGTCAATTTTTGTAACTGTCCAATGCTGACAATCAGACATTCACACTCACGTGGTGATTTGCCAGCTGCACGGAGGAGAGAAGGTAAGCAGAGTTTCAACTTCTTTCCCTAGTTATCTTTTTTCATTATTTATCCAAATATTTCCTTCCCTTTACATCTGTACAAATGAGTGCAAAATTACGAATGTCTTCCAGTTATACCTATTTTTAAATAATTATCATGCCTTCTCCATGATGGCCGGCTTATCTCCCCACCTCTGACTGTGGCCATTTAAAACATCTGCGGTCAGACAACACACATTGAAGGAACAAGCTCTTTTGGAGCATAACTGAGGTCTTACCTCAGCAGGGATTTCCCACTGCAGCCTCTGTGGACCTGGCAGGTTGGGGTGGGGCTCCCCGTGGCAGTGACCTTCCTCAGTATATCCCAGCTTAACAGGGTCCATTGAAAGCACATGCTGCAACACAGAGTCAGGTTTTAACATGACCAACTCAATGAAATGGCATGAAACTGATTGATTTCACATTTATGTCTTAAAAGCTTTGATGAACAAATATCATGCCAGTCATTTGCATTCATTCAGATTGTTGAACTAGTTTTTTTTTTTTTCTTTTTGTCCTTTTCAAATATTTCAAAAACAGTCAAAGATAAGCTGAGGTGAGCTAGTCTCATGTACAAATGAGAAATTCATTAGATCAAAACAACATTGACGTACCTCCCACAGATGGCCAACAATTGGAGCATCAGCCCAGGAATGCTCTGCGTTCAGTCCCATGGTGCCATTCTTGAAAACTATCAGGTTAAAGGATTTATCAAACCACCTGAATGAAAACAAAGAATAAACACCTTTAAATTTGCATATGTAGAAATGAATTTGTGCTGCAAACTCTGCAAAAACTGTAATCATCAGAAACATATCAATTAATCCGTCCTACCTGTCGTAGCACTTTCCGTGGAGCAGGGACTTGGCATAACTGTCCAGAGATTTGACTTGGTTGCTTGCATCAAAGCGCTGCTCTGTGTCATCCAGGGTTACAAAGAAGGCTGCCTTCTCAATGATGTCCAGGGATTGTTTGTTCCTACCACGGCTGAAGTAAGTTTCACGAGCATTGGCCCACGGGGTCCTGCAGAATGTCAAGTAAATGTAGGTTGGGTGAAATGCCTTACAGGAGTGCATACAAGTTTCCCTCATGTGAGAAAAGTGTGATGTGTGAGAGGGAGGTATGGGACTTTTGCCACTTTGGCCACTGCCAAAATGTTTTTTAGCTCATCGCAGACGTCGGCATTTTTGTCAGCTGGTAAGTAACAAGAAATCGTAGCACAGATACGCCAGGTATGTTATTCAGAAACAGTGTTGCTCTCAAATACTTTGTCCACTGAGTTTAGTTTTCTACACAAAATGTCCTGCTGGGTACATATCTTGGGCAGACTTCTTTAATATCAAATTTAAGGGATCTTTATGAAAAATGTCTCTATCTTAAAAATGGAATATCACACAGTAATTTCAGCTGATCTTTTTAAATTCTCAAATATTGACATCTGCCTCAAAATTGCATTATCAGCTGGGCTGTCAGTTGAAGAATGCAAATTAATACTTTACTGAATCAACCTTGGAACATAGCAAACCTGTACACATCCATCTACATGCAGTATTACTTTCTGTCATGTCACAATAAACAATGTGAATTGTGTGGCTTTGTTAATACTGGCTGCAGCTGACTCTGTAACGCCACCCACCTGTCCCCTGCAGTGAGTGCGGCTAGTCTCTCCTCTCCCGGCAGGGGCTCCGACTTGTCTGCAAGGATCCTCTCCATCTGCTGCTCGATCTCCCGTGGCAACAGCAGCCGGCCGTCATAAAACATCCACACCTTGAAAAAGCGTCCCTTATGGTACACAGCTATGTGTTTGCTCTCGTTCATGTGCTGAAGGGTGTCTGGGAGGGAAGGACCCACGGTAAGGAGAGAGAAATATAGAGAAAAAAGGACGATTGAAGAAGCGATTTGGGAAGCATAGATTTGTGTGTTTGTACTTGGATTTCTTTGCAATTTAAAAATTGTAAATAATTTAAATTTAAAAAGAAGACAGCTGTTTGAATTGAGTGTGAATGTCACAGCATTTCATCCCTGGGAACAACGGAAGTGTTTAGTGACCAGTTTTTGGTTCCAGTGGTAAAATGATGTGATATCCACAGCATCCAGGGCTGGTTCTTTAATTTTTGGGAACATCCTTCTTCTTATGAGGTTATATTCATTTGAAAAACAACTGGATTCAAAGTGATACTACACAATGTTCAAAAGTTCAAAAACTAAAGCAGCTTGAAATGGGAAGTGCATGAGGTGAGATGAAAAGAGAAAAATAATTTGGGAACAGGGCAGTGGTTTAGAATACAAGGAGCTGGGGCAATGTTTGTTTGAACAGCACTGTGCGACAACCAAGAGAAACCAATTCAAAAAGAGCATTTTCCACTTTGATACAAAGTTATGATATTGTTTTGGTAATGCTTAGTGTTCAAACAAGCATTTCCCTTGTTACAGACGAGACAAAAGAACAGGATACGAGGAACAAACCCAAGAACAACAACCACCTCACATCCAGGTAATACTTAGCCTACTGCGTCTCCTCACACAGCAAGGACACCCCCAGCAATGTCAATATGAATAACATAACATTTGTATTTTATTAAAATCTTATTTAAAAAGTGTCTAATTGGATTAAAAGTAGTCATTTTGAAAAACACACTGAATCTCACTGCTTTTCTTCTACATTTCAATGAACTTAAAATCGCTCATAATTCACTTTTGTCCTCTATAGCCAGAGAGATAAAAGCAGTCAGTCAGGGCCCCATGTGTCTGATGTCTCGTGAATGGACATATTTTGTCATACATTTACATGACGTCACAACTCAAGATCATGGTCCTGAGGCTTCGAGCTTTGTGCTTTCATACTGAGCTAGTCCTCATTTTGGTTATGAGGAGGTGCATTAGAGGTCCTTTTCATACTGAACATACATGTTACATATCAAGCCAGATGTTAATCCTACGTTTCAACAAAGTTCTCGTTTAAGTTGCTTTTAAAAAAAATTATTTAATTTCAAATCATTTTAGACGCCTGCCCATGAGCACCTCCCAGGAGTTAAAGTAATTACAGCATTTTATTTTCATTCAAATGGAACAGATACTGAGTAATACCCATTAATTCACTATATAAATATATTCTAGATATTCATTTATGTATTTTTATGTATTCAGTGCAATGTCACTATTTCACATTTTCAGGTCATACCTCACCACTATTGCTGTTTTGCCTTCTCAAACTTTAGGTTTGCGTCGCATGCAAATTAGTCCTTGAACGTACACAGACCAGCACACATGCATTGTAAATCTGTGGAGGTCAGACTACTTCAAATTACAAATATGTCCCAAAGAGAAGTATAGTAGGAGTAGTGTGGAGGAGGCGGCACTGCTCAAGACTCTACCTGTGTCTACACCTGGGACACGACTGGTGTTGAACATACGCTCGTATTGGGCTGAGCACATGGGAATAGTGTGTAGGAGCATGAGCTGAAACGCAAAAGGGGAGAGTCAAACACAGAGAGATGACAACCTAATTCTCTAAAATCCCCCAGAGAGCAGCAGTAGACACACACCTACAGGGACAGAAGCAATGGATGAAGTGAAGAGGGAGAGATGAGGATTGGTGTGATAAGCAGCCTTAAGGAGCAGAAGGGATCTCAGAAGGCTGCCAGGGAAGGAGAAATGAACAGGGTCCAGAAACCAGTGGTCTGCTATCTCAATGCCTCCAGCAAAGCCCTGATTTGCCATAGATTTGTACTCAAACTCAAATTTACATATCATATAGACAATCAAATTCAATGTGTATGTCCCAAATAGATGCCTAATTTTTTTTAAATACCAATGAGAGGTAGGATGGTTTCAGGGCTGTGCTGTTGATAATGAGTGTAGGAGTCAGGGTTTCCAATGGCTATTGCCATGGCAATAGCTAGGGTCACAGGGTAGGGGGTCAGAGGGCAGAACGGAGATGTGCCCTCCTCTTACCTGTCTCCAAACCTGGGACGCGGGTGGTGTTAAACATCCGCTCCCACTGAGCCGAACACAGAGGAACCTTGTTTTCCAGCAAGTATATCTAACGCAGCGTCCAACACAGCGAATGGATAAAACAGTAGAACAGAGACAACTGAATGTGAGTGTGTAACAGAGCAAGCCCATGCATCAGTGTTTGTTTAAATGCATACAATCAGTCTTTGAAAGAGACAAATGTGTGTTTATGTAACAGTTGTAGAATATGTGTCAGGGCTGTGCAAATGTAAAAAGAATTTGCACATAAGCGTCATGCAGGCAGGAAAAGGAAGAGGGCTGACAGAGAAGCGGGAAAAGACGACACTTGCACGTGTCAGTAAAATCACCAGCATTCATTCAGCCTGTTTCACTAAGCCTTTAGAAAATGCTTGTGATCTCGCTTTGCCCGTAAGTTGTACTTGCATCAAAACAAGCAAACAGCACAGTTCAGAGTTAGACACAGTCAGCTGAGGACAATTCCAAGTACTACATCCACATAATGATTGGTATGATTGTAGATAACCAATACAAGAAAGGGTTGTGAAAGATAAGTGGCTTTCATTGTGAACTTAAAAATCAAACTCACTGAGATAAGAGATATTATTCAAAACATCATAAAGAAAGTTAAACATTTACGTAGGATTGATGTGATCAAGCATTTACTAATGTAGTTTATATGACCTCTTGCACAATGCCTGTAGATCAACTTAAGTTCAACAAAATCATTTCAGGAGTGAAAGCACAGAGACGGAGGAGCTCTATACTCACTGGTTTGATCTGGGCTCTGTCCAGTTTTCTCCTGTAGAGCATGATAGCGTGGATGGCATTACCTGCCCTGGCAGCCTGAATGGAAGTGGGGAACACGTACAGGAAATCCTGGAGAAAAAGAGATTAATAATAATTAATAGGTTATCAGTCACATTTCATCCAACGTGGCACAAGAGCAAAAGACATGTGCATGCAAACAAAAGGGCGCCCTGAACCCAGCGTCACTGTGTGATCCATCCATAGATTTGTTTCATGGTTTTGGTCAAGGACTGTAAGCACACATGCAGTACCCACCATGACCTGCTATTTCAAGCACCTTCAGTGCTTTTCCACTGACCCCAAACAAAGTCTACCTCATTTGACAGCAGCGTGTTTGGGCTTTGTAAGCAAGAGCAGAGATCCATTTTTTGTGTGAGCTGCAAAAACAGGATAGTGCTGGACATGCCTGCTCTACTGGAGCGACAGCCTATTCTGCTGTCTCACTCATTCAGGCAGAAACATACAGAGTGAGCAGTGGGTTTGTGCCAGAGTCCCTCTTAAAGACCCTCAGTGGTGGATGGTTATCCTGTTAGGTTCACTGGGTCCGTGATCACAAATCTGGCACAGATTTGGAACAATCAATTACCCGCTAAGTAAAAACAAGTTATTATACAGTGCTTAGCTTTGCCAGCCAAGACGCTGAAAATCCCAAGATTGGAGGACTCCAGCTGTAATGAGTTCCCCTGAGACACTGTCATATAGTATATTTCTACATACTGGTGGATTGGGTTTGTGCAGTCAAGCGTGTGTCTTTACCTTACATAGAAAAATACTGGCTGCCCCATCACACACAAGGAAACTAGTAGCACACCATAAATATAATCTTAACCAAAGGTGAATTAAGATTTTTCAGCAAAGCTCTCTAATCTGTCTACTACTAAATAAGTGCAAGGCTATATTAGTTGCAGGAAGAAAGTTGATGAATGTAATTTTAGGAAGTTCAATTGTAGTAGGAAGCGGCATTTCTGCTTCAGCAATTTAAGTGCAGTCAACCACTCTATTAAGAACGAGAACTTTTTATTACAGATACAGCTCATTTTCAGGATGGTGTATGGCTATAATTATTACCTCTGCCAAGGAGGTCATGTTTTTGGTTCAGTTTGTTTGTATAACGTCTTTTTGTAGTTTTGCTTAGTGTAGTGTTGGCTCTATGTGCAGCCATGTTATTGAATCAGCATGAGCCATTGTTGATGGTGACGCCTTACCATGGCATAATAGTTGCTGTTGACCATGATGGGCCCACGTCCTCGAAGGTAAATATACTCCTCCCACCAGTCACTGACCTGTGAAATACGAAGAGGGCGAGGGGAGGAAGGAAAAGAGGGTGACACTTTTAGAGACACTGCTTTTCCCGGCAGTTTGAAGCTGATTCAAGACCCGGGACAAAGTCCAAAACTGTGACAAAAGAGCCGAGAAAGGGAGAGGACTTCTTTCTAACTCACATAGTTAGAGGCCCACCAGGACTTGAGTTTGAGGTACCACTGCAGCCTGGGTCCCAGATTCTTCTCAAAGTCTTTAGTCAAGCCCTTCATCCGTTCATACTTCTCATCATCCATCAGTGGGCGCACCGACTCCAGGTACTATCAACGCAGAGAAATGCATAGTCACAAAGAGTGATGCAAAGAATCAATTCTAAACAAGGAAGAGCAGAAAAACTAGTTATCTATTCTTTCTGCCGTGACAGATAAACAGGCAGGCAGGAAGTCTGTTTAACGGCTCTGCCTTGAGAAACAGAGTCCAGGGCAGAAGGCGCCCTGAGGAAACTGACACAAATCAAAACTTTCACTGCTGTTTGTTTGTACTGCTTATCCAACAGGCCAGATTTTGTGCTGTTTTCCTGAAATGACACGAGAGGAGGAATTACCCTATTGCAGGTGTCCTTGACAGTGGGAACAGGTAGCCGTGGTAGGGAGTTCTGGAAACTGTAGAGCATTGGCTTCCTGCCAGAGAACACCTTCACTAATAACTGGAGAAGCAGAACAGATAAGGTAAAGGGCAAAATGAATTTCAAAGTTACTCTTTGTGTTTCATCTGGAAGCCTGCAGGGTATAAGGCAAATTAACACTATAAAGTAGCACATTAGCACTTTTAGCATGGCACACACTACACATAGGAATTGTGTCTTGTAAGTTAAAAGAGATTGTATCTTTGACGTTTTACAGTCACTTAACTTTGAAATTTTTCACACAGAATTCTTAAACCTTCATAATGTTAGACTTAAAATGCAATAGCCCCTTTTTTCTTTATACTGGGTATTTTTAAGGTCTACACGAAAAGGAAATTATGGACCTATGGCAATTAATGAATAAATGTATTAACATACATCAAATTCAATGAGCAGGTGCAACAGGTGCACCAGCACATAACAATGAATCACAACTTAAATGCAGTTCAGCACTGTACAGGATAAAAAGTTAACCTTCATTGATAATATTCACTTGTAAGCCATAATTGTTCAGCCAGAAGTTTTATAAATGTTCTGTCCAACTCATGTCTCTCATACTTCTGGCTGTTGTGACAAAGTCTCCCATGTGAGGTGGCAAAAGCTGCATTCTTTAATTATGTGGAAAAGATTCATACCCGGACATTCCTGTATAAATCTGCTCTCAAGTGAACTGAACAGAGGAGCACATTCATCGGCTCACCATCCACAGACGAGTAGACCAGGACACAGAGCCATGGCGCGCATGCATCCAGCCGTGCCACGACAACAGGCTCTTCAGGACATTCCTCATAATCATGATTATGGTGACCCACAGGCCCGTGCCCACCAGAACACCTCCGACAATCTTCTGGCTGTCTGTGGACATGTACTGACTGTGGACAGAGACAAAGAGAGAGGGGGCGACAGAGACAATGTCACATAACAGCTGCCAGATTTGGCCCAGTCCAAAGTCAACACAGTCACATTAAATCATGACTGATTAACAATGCATGTAACTTATCTTGACAGCATTAAAACACACACACAAACATGTCCATATCTCTATCACCATGGGGACACTGAACTGACATCAAGGATTCGATAGCCCCCTAATCTTAACCATTGCAACTGACTGCCGAACCCTAACCCTTGAAACAGCGTAACACATTTTTGTGGGTAATAACCTTAACGACACTGTCATAAACACATCCTTGACTTGAGGGAAATTTCCCAGCATTGTTCATTAGAGAGGCATTAAAAGCTTTATGTGGACAGGAAGTGTTTGTATAGTATTGCTAAACACGATCAACACAGTTATCAAACATGAAGATAAGGTGTGGTGAACAGATGGAAGAAAATGTGATGCCAGAATGAGGCAAAAATGAAATTAACTTTACAATCTGGAAGTTTAACTGCCCCTACAGTTGCCGCTGAAGGAGCTGCAGGCATGTGAAGTCGTAAAAAACTGATGACACAGAGTCAAACTCGTTCCGCCTCCGTGACTATGAATTTGTCAAGATGGTGCATTTTTACATGTTGGTGTTTTTCATCAGAGTTAATAATTTCTTCCGCACCCATTATCTTTTATAGCCACATTCCTACTGCAGAAATGGGCCAATCAGCACTATCTTTGTTCTGGGCCCTCCTCTCTACCACAGTGAGATCACTTGACCAAATTGTGAACAGATTAGCATGGTGATTGTGTCTAGACATGAATAGAGCTCTTCCGTGTTCCATATTGTTTTGCCAATAATTGAGAGTCTTTGGCTTTCTCTGTCTGCCTATGAAAAAACAAAACAAGCTAACTTCCTGCCTCAGGATAGAAGTGACCTTACCTGATGGGTATGTGTTGGCCCAGCTTGGCAATCAACCCCAGAGAAGGATCCAGCTGTTGATATTTGTTGTAGGACATGTAGGACACAACCACTACCATGAACCCAGCGGGGCTGCCTGGGTACACACCGGTCATTATCCCATTCTGCAGAAAGGTAAACCAAGGGCAGGGTTACAAAGGTCACCAGAGTCACAGAGAGCAAAGAATCGAAAAGAATATAGTTTGTAAAATCGTCGTCGTTCATAGTGACACAGTGGTTTGGATCCTGCTGACACCTGCGAGATATCGTTAATTACAGGAAAAAGAAAAGAAGGCTGCGTGATGAAGTTAGTAGGTCTTTGGGTTTGAGTGACTCAGTGGGACTGTTTGTAAATAGACAACTAGGCCAAAGGCTAGGACACAAAGAACCGACAGGAAGGTGGCTTGTGATGTGACGCTGTTTATTAGCTAAATATTAACTCACAACAGAAATAAACAGAAAAGGTTGTGAGATACAAATAGTAGATAACAAACAGTAACAGAGTCAAAGTTCATCGAGATTTCCCATCATACTGTACACTAACCCTCTGGACTTTGCTCTCCCATGTGTAACACCTCTCACCTTGAAGCGGATGAACCTTTTTTTCCAGGAGTGGAGGCCAGAGAGGTAGATCTGGCGTAGAGCCTCGTGGCACAGCTGGAGGTCGATGCCATCAGGGGTGACGGTGAACTGGAAGGCCACCGCCTGGTGAGCTTCTGCCATGGTGGCTACTACTGTATAGGGTCACTGAGGGTAAGGAAAGACAATAAAGTTAGTGAGGTGAAAGATTCAAGAGAGTTTATATTAAAACATAAAAGGTAAATGGAAGATGTAGCTCAAAAACATTGACTCAACCAAATCTTAATTCCTGTTCCTACAATCTTTTCTCACTTTATGTCAATGTGGATGGCATTACCATGTAGTAAATTCACCACTCAGTTAGGTTACAGTGGATATCACCTTCAAAAATGATCAGATCACAACAATAATGTACAACCATCACATCCAGATACTGTATCTGGAATAGATACTGAATGATTGTCGTCATTCACAAGATTGAATCAGATTGAGCTCTTGAACACTGAGTTAAATGGATAACTGCATTGTTAGTCAGAAGCATAAATATGGTAAACGTGGCAACATATGTGCTAGGTGAGCAGCTGTTTTCTGTTACTATAATGGAGAGTTGGCCTTCATGTTTGCATCAAGACCACACTTTTGATGGTCTCTGTATCAGCTTGGTGTTGCTTGCAACTTTCGATTCTGTCTCAGACCAAAGGACTGGGATTATTTTTAGTGAAGAGTAGTCAAGCGTATACAAGTGTAGCACAATCTTTTGACTACGTCTCAGAGAGCAATCTGCTGTCTGAGTCCTTTTTAAAAAGCTGTCATGTGAGGCAGCACTGAAACTTAAGTGCATTATAAAAATGTAACATCAAATACTACAAGGAAGAACAAAGACTAACTGAAACACCAAACTAACAATGTTTTGCTGTTCTCTGTTGTAGTATAATCTTATATGTTAATGGTGTAAATATGTAACATTTCTACTTTAAACGCAGAGAAAACTGTATTTAAGGTAATATGAGTATCATTTGGGTGCCTGTCAATGGCGTCATATCACTTTACCCCTTCTACCACTTAGGGGAAACACCGGAAACACCAGATGATTCTTTAGAAAGTAAGGAAGGAAGTAAATGAACATGACTAAACATAACGTGAATAAAATTTGAATATGATTAAAATGGTTTCTGCCTGGGTCACATCTTATTCTGCAGATTTTCTCGACTCCCAGCATCATTATTTTTAGGAAATGTAGTGAATAAATGAATGTCCTTCATAAATCAGTTTGATGAGTGGGCATGATTTTAGTTGCTATATCAACTTAACGGGTTACTGCAAGTTGACACCAAAGGAGATTTACTGGGTGGTGTCTTTGTACCACTGAACTGGTTGGGCAGGTGTGGCTTCTTACCCTTAAGTGCAGGATTATTGTTGCTGGCAAACTATTTTATTCTCACTCCTTTTATGTTCAGATGTTCATTTTATGTTATTTTTGAATTCCATTCTTTGTAATCTGATATTGTGAGAGAGATAAGATGAGATGAGAGTGTGGAGACAAAGCTTCATCAAGTCTACAGAGGTGATATTACAAAGTCTAGTCTTCTCATTGCTATCACTCACCCTCAGTAATGGAGGACTTCTTGATACAAAATCTTCTCCATAAAGGGAAATAATCTTTGATCAAAGATGAGTCTGGGCAAGTGGGTCTTACCTCACCTGCTAGAGACTGCAGATTTCTTATCTTTTGTAATTAGTTATTTAATAACGCTATGAATATTAAGATCTTAGAGGCCAAGAAAACATGTCATCATACAAATTACATGAGCTAAGCCTGCATTTCATCCTCACTTGTATAGGGAACCTGCAGTATGTGTGAAATACAGACCACAATCAGGATGATGAAACTCTTGTTGTGGCATTGTGAAGGAGCTGCTGTTTCCAGATGCCTTCAATACACAATCATGACATGAGCATAAGAACAATGTAACTGGAAAAGTCTAAAACGTGCTACTGATTACACTGATCTTGAAACCGATCTTATTTGAATGCATGTCTCGCCTTTCTCCCAGACTACAGTTTCTCCTGCAAATCCCTTAGTTCCTGAAAAGCAGTGTCTTTGCAGAGTCCATTTTTATTTCATTCATCGGGAGCACTCTGAAAGCAGGACACGTCGTTTCTACGTCTCCAGTCCTGGGTAGGCGCATCCACAGAGCAGTATTTCAGCAGCCAGCCCCCTCCCCCAGCTACTTTCACATCACATGATCCACCCTGTGCTGCAGAAACTGGGGGAAAGGTCGCCGCGCTCCGCCGCTTAGATACCGGGCAAAACTGGCAACCCGGTCCTCATGAATCATCGTAACACCGGCGAGCATATTCCACTGTGTCTACACGGAGCTACTGTAAACACAGTTTGTTTTGCATATGGTGTGATCGGCGTTTTTCCATTTTCTACATTTTAAAGCACAAGCAAAACCCTGTATAAGGTTAATTAATCATGTCCAACCCCCCCTCTGTCTTTATGAACTTGTCTATCTGCATTGTGATTCTGACCGCAAACGCACCATCACCAACCATAAACCTTTTTAGTTCCTGAACACATCAGCCACAAAGTCGACAAACACCACCAGCATATGTAGGTTGCATGTTTTTGCATTATATCAAGTGTCCTGCCCACGTGGTCTGTGAGAAACTGGGTCACTAGTGTCAACCCACTAATGTTATATTGTATTTATTGATCAGCATAAACAGGCTTTTTTCAGCCGCCTGTAAATAAACAACAAGTGCAGTGTCTCCACTTTTATTATGCTCCTATAAAAAAAGGACAAAAAGAGGACTTACTGACCTTCACAGGCAGGTGACACCTACACACACATCTACTGTTTCCAAATGCTGCTATCACACATCACAGGTTAATGTCAGACACACACACACACACACATTATGTTGCATTATTACTGGATAATATAGCTGTGATAGATGTGTTATAATGGAGCTGCCAGGTGGTTGCCAGTGTATGACCTTTACATGGACTTTTGCCTACATTCATGTCATGATCAAGCACACAGGAGTGCTCATCGGGGTGGTTTGACATAGGAACACAATGCAGACAAGTATAATTAGAACATGTTTAATGTTAAAAGCTGATATTCACTAGATTCCTCATTAACTTGTATTTTCACAACCTGCTGTTGAAAGAGTGTGGCTGTGAGTTAATACACCGGTTCTCTAGATTAAGTTTAGATTTTCACAAGTGATGATTTGCAGGCAAACTTAAATTTATGACTACAGGCCACACGAGCCAGACGGTTATGTCAGCGCAAGGGTAAGAAAACCTCCTCCATGTAAACACCGCACAAGCCGGCGCTCTACGCCGACACGGAAATGCAACAAACTGCGCAGAGGTAGCGACAGCTTTCACAGGGTTTGTTTTCTTTAATGCAGCCATATTCGCAGCCAAGTTACTTCCAGACTTGCAGAGAGAGAGAGAGAGAGAGAGAGAGAGAGAGAAGAAAGAGTCGAAGCAGGTTGAGAGATGAAGCAGTGAAAAAGGAGGATTGTTACTCACCGACCCTTGAATCAGTGTGAGGGAGCAGAGCTGTGGGATATGACTCGGCTGGACTGTCGGCGTGGTGTGCCGTACACACACTGCATGAATGAGAGCTCAGACCTGTGCACAAAGCCTGGCCCCCTTTTTTAACTGGGCTCGAAAAACAGCGCCCCCCTCAGGTCTCTAGTGCTATAGGAGGGTTGTGTGAGGACACAGCAGGTACCCGATGTAAAGTACTCCATGTACCCTGCAGCACAGTACATCTGCAGTCTAACAGGAATGGGCAAAACAAAAAAAATCATACACCAAGTGATATTAGAAAAATCAAGGCGCTTGATGCAATCTTGCACCTTGATTTGCAACATTTCCTACAATGGTCCAATACAAGTGGAGACATTGTTAGGACTGCTACCATCATACGATCTGCATGGCAAAATCTGATGGTTTCACAGCATGCATACTGTCGAATCGCTCGACCTTGCAGTCCAATATGAGCCTTGCAGAAATTCTAATCATCCCAGGTTGTGCAGGTTCCTACAATACATGGAAGGGGAAGGGACAGGGAAAGGGACATGGAAGCAACAGCTTGTGCATCAGTCTTGCAAAAAAATACTCTATTTACATGTTAACTTTTGTCCGCCAACATTTTGCATCCCTCATATAAAGACACAAGAGGACAAGCAAATGAATATGCTGCAATGCTCAGTAACACCTCTCCAACAGGATTGACAGAAACAGCACCTATTTAACAAAGGTATTACTATTGCAGGGTGATTGTAATGTGCATTATAATGTATAAGTGTTCATATTTAATATTGTGTCCACCCCCTTATATTGTGATTTTGACACCATCTCACCGACAGAGTACGTCACCTCTACATCAGGCAATTTTGGAGGCATTGTTACTAAATTCAAAATGTAGCCTGATAAAGATTTAGCACCACAGATTATCTACAAAATGTAACCATTTGATTACTTAAAACAATATAACCATTCAGGGGGACACATTTTGGCAACTGTCATGACATGCTATGAGGCCGCCTACTCCACTGCTGGCCTCAGGAGGGTGAAGACGGTCATGTGCTTTCTCTGATGTTGCCAAATGCTTTGTTTCTTCTCCTGCCAGCAAAGACCTTCACTGTGACATTTCTTGCTAACCCTAAGATCTTTTCCCTCTTTGTGGAGGCCACTACTGTGTTTCTCACTGACTCACTAGTACCAGCACTGCCAAAAAAGGACTTGAACCAGGATTCCTGCAGAATTGCGACCAGACGCCACCCGAGTAACCCACATAGAGCTTCACAGCCTTGAGGCTTCTGTTTTATTGTGCCTTTGAAGATGCGACACAATCTACACTTCTATGAAGTATAACAGGTTTGGTGACCTCAGTAAATTTCCAGCACTTTCACTAATCAACTTCAATCTCTGAAAACGGGTCTAATCAACCATAAATAACTGGAAATACCAGGACCCTCAAACAAAAACAGCTCAATGGAATTCAGCCATCATTCCTTTCTATTATTTACCTTAAATCTATTTTCTTACCTATACCTGTCAAATGTCATTAAAGAAAAGGCCTAAGGCTAGAGAAGACAAATCGGTTCAAAATCAGGGGACAAAGCAGCACATGACTAAATGTACATTCAAACACAGGGTGGCACTGTCGCACACAGACCATGGGCCAATCCTCAGGCACATTCAATGGTTACAATGACAGATTTTGAGTTTGTATTAAATTGTACTGTATTCTGTGGTTTGTTGTTTACAGCAATTGTACTTAACAAAATAATAAAACAGTTGTTGTGGTTTTCCTCTTCTGTATCACGCGCAAAAACAACTGCATGACATGAATTCAGTGGGACTTACAAGTGGAGACCACCACATCTTAAGTATGAGACAGCCACTGTTCCACTGATCTGTGTAGGTTAGACATACGCATACAACATATAACAGTGCTGTCAACAGGCCACATTTGTGTGTTGAAACAGTGCACTGTTAAATTAGTGTGTGGTGGTCAGAACTGTGATAATACATTTCTGCAGTGAGGATCTTTTTTCAACTGCCAAGTGGTTTTTACAGCCTGTTTCATTTTAAGGATTTTAAAGTAGTCATTTGTACTGTACTTGAAGGCTCATTTTTTAGATTTTACTTTAGATAGCACAAAATCATTTCAGATGATAATTGGTTAACAATTAAAAAACAGAATATAATAGAGCATGTTAACCATCCTTGAAATGTTAACCCCATGTGCCCCAAAGATACCCCTTTTTTCATTTTTCACCTCTGCGCCTGAAGCTGTGTGTGACTTTGCCATGATAGCAGTATAACCAATATGTCATAATTGAACTTGTCTCTCTATGTCTCCCCCAAAGGGGGTTCAAAAATAAATGTGAGGGGTCACAAGCTGATTAATAGGATAAATGACATATTTCTATTACACAAAATGATAACTTTTTCTGACTTCTCTCTTGTTTTTCTTTGTTGCTTGTGAAGTATAGGATCTTAGGGTTTCCCCTAGGATTTTGTCAGACTGTGGTGGGTAGACCTCAGGCCCTTTAGGGAGGGGTCCGGTGACATGCAACCAAAAGAAAATTTTGTACATTTAAAAGTTTGATGCATCAATCTGGTGCCATTTGAGAGCAAAATTAAGAGGCAACATCTATGAAGAAGCTTACATACATTAGTCAACTATAACTGACCACACAATCAAATGTAAGACTGACTTTATGAATTGTTTCATCATGTTAGAATATTATGAGGCAGCCAACCTAGGGCCTAGGCCTATTTGGGGATACCATGGATGTAGGAGGTTATAATTTGGGTGGCATTAAAGAATATAGGCGGGTCAAGTAGTTTGAGTTTTGAATGATTTACTTACATTTGTATATCTACTGTTTATCCAACAGAGGGCGTAATATGACAATTCTTGTCAAAAGGTTACTTTGCTTGCACCTTTGAATTTTAACCTTAAAAAGTCGTTAAGTGTTCACAAAATATCTAAATAGAAAAAAAGCCAAGCTACAACTAGCGTCAGTGTCAACCGCTGAAGCTAATCACCATCCAATCAACGTTAACTCAGCTGGAGGGATTTATCATCACCCAGCAAGACCGCAGTTTAAAACATCTGTGCAACATAAAGAGGAGAAAGTAGAACTCATTCATAGTTTGAATTGAAGTATCACATCTGTTAAAAAAAAGGAAGAAAAAACATAGTAAAAATGATGGTTTACCCCTCTTTTAAGTCAGTTCCTGCGCATCTTCTTCTTCTGCTGCTGCTGGCTGTCCTTCTTCTTCTTCTGATGTTTTGTGGCGGTTGTAAACAGCTTTTAGGCGCATTACCGCCACCTTCTGAATTGAATGTGGAGCACAATCAGAAAGGGTCTCATGACAATATTTTTTTTAATTTTTCAAAAATTTTGAGTTCAGTTATAGTAATTCCTTTACATGAAGTTTCATGTGATCTTTTTCCAGTCTGTTTTTGAGAACGTGTCTGAGGACAACAAAGAATTACATGTTGTACTGCTTCCTCTATGTTACAATACTCACACATACCAGCTGCATGTTTACCAGTTGTTAAGTGTACTGTTGAGACTAGTGTGTCCAAATCTAATCACTGACATAATGTCCTCTTCTTCTTTAGCTCTACTTTCTTGTGCAAACTGTGAAACTTTTTGTTTCCCCATTCATTTCCTCCTGTCACTTCTTTTCCATTTCGGATTTGATCATGCTTTTCACTTCAGTCTTACTATAATTTACTGTCATATTTACTGCAAACTATTTAGTTGCATATTTTGCATATTTGTCTGCCAGTTAGTTGACTTTTTTTTTTTTTTTGCACAATGTCCTGTCTTGCTTCAGATTGTATATTCTTGATACTGGTTAATGCACTGCTACATGAGCCTATTAGAACTTTGCTTGGTTTGAGTTATTTTGTCCAACTTCTTTCTTCTTTTGCTGAGTTGCATTACCTCCATCTACTGGACTGTCACAGTGAAAAACTATTGTCAGTGTCCACCCAAAGTGATCCCATTCACCACACTGTTTATTGTACAACCCAAACTCAATTGTCTGAGTTTGTGCAAATCCATCCCTCAATGTAGCATCTAAATGTAAATTCATTTCTTGTCCATGCAGATGTACTGATCAGCTCATTTTTACATTTCATTGTCTCTCACAGCTCCAGCACATGACAAACTCTTTCTTGCTCTGATCTTATTCACTTTGACTCCCATAATTCTTGATGGACCCCCCACAAGGTGATTTCCCTCTCAGCGCTTGCATATTGCTTTGCTCTTTTTTTCTGCACTCCTCCCTGTGACAGCTTCCTCTTCCCACATCTCCTGCCTCCTCTACACACACACACATGAAATACGGAAACCCTGGTTCAAACTTGAGCTCAGACACACAGACACACACACACACACACACACGCAGCAGACGCGCCTCCCCTGGCACCGGTGCGCCGCCTGCCAGACAGCTGCAGCCGGAGCGCAGCAGCATGTGGAGCTGGACCGAGTGTGTGTGAGAGAGAGGGTGGAGAGAGCAACGAGCATCGATCCGAGCCGAGCCAAGCGACAGTCGGGGACACATCTCGGACACGGTGACAGCGTTTGGGAGAGAATGAGAATAGTGGATTTTTCTTGTAGGCGCAGAACAGCAGAAGAAGGGAAGTCGCTCCAGAAGGTAAGCGACGGGTTTCTACTACAGATCCACGCTGTTTACTCTGGGGATGAAAATGGTGTGTGTGGTCGCCTGGGTTTGTTTATCAGCTCCTTTTGTGTGTTTACAAGTTGCCCAATGAAGGAAGCTCGAGGCTACCGACTGATTGTAAAGGCGACTGTGTTCATGTGTGTGTGATTGTACATGTGATTTATAGGAATAAAGATCTGTGCTGGTTTTTTTTTTTTTAAATCTGGGATCAGTTGTATTTTACTGTAAGAGCACAGCCTCTGTGGTGAGGACAGTGAATGAGCGCTTCTCTTGGGGGAATTTCTCATTTTGCATCACTCCTTTTTTCGGGCTTTCCAGCATGTAAACTGAGAAATGTGCCCTGTGACAGGATCCGCCTCTTTGTCCCTAGTTTTTTTTTCTGGTGATCCAGGATGAGAAACAGTGTGTGTTTCCTGTTTGCCTGCACTTCAATCCAATTCTAACCTCTTCCAGGCCTTTTACATGATGAATACACAGGAGATGTGAGGCAAGTGTCAGAATCCGGAACTAGACTTCTGGTCGAGATCACAAGCTGTGCATTATAATGAGACTCAGTTCTTGTGGTTGGGTTTTGCACAGATGCTCCAGAAGTAGGCCACTCACTGGTCTGTGTGTCCTGTCAGGCCATGCGTGCTCCCCTCTGGAAGGTTAACTGGGAGTCTCACTGGTTCATGTGTGGGGTGGGGGAGGTTACAGACAGTGGAAGATCTCCAGCTGGATTTAGCTCTCATCCTCTCCCAGATGTCTGCTGGTCATTATTTTACTGTCACTTGAACCCACCCCCTCCAACCCCAGTGAGTATTTGTTTTCTGTAGCAGATGTGAATGTTGCAAATGGAGAGTGTGCAATGTCTCTTTCCATTTCCTCACATTTGAAATACAGATATGCACTGTTTGTAAATGGTGTTAATTGGCATTGTGTGTGAATGGGGGTTGAAGGAGACAGATTATTTTGTGAATGAGTTATAGTCTCTTTGTGGTCCTGCATGTGTAAATGCACAGGATAATCTCAGTCCAAGTCCCTAGACTGTCATCCAGCAATGAGGTCTTTTGCTCATCTGTACATGCACATGTCCACAACCCTGTAGCAAAGCTAGACTTGGAGCATTTTGTGTGTTTTATCGTTAGTATGTTCAGCCTTTAGTGCGTGACAGTGACAGTGAGTCACATTGTATGACACAGTGCTTGTGGCTTGAGGAGGAAGCCCCACTTTGGAAAGGTGACAGTACTGATGCTGTACTTTTCTGTGATGATTAGCGTGTCAGAGCCGACCGCATGTCCCTCAACATTTCTCTATCTTTCGCTGTGTCCCTCTGGTCCTGCTGGTGTCAAATGGTTTGATTCTTCTGTTCAAACCAGGAGACTTTTCAGACAAGTCCCATTGAGTTGACCAATAGTCAGTTTTACAGTGATGCCCATTTACAACTAGGGCATTTCAGTAGTGGTGGTCTGATTGCAGGATTTTGCCACTTATATGCTTATTGGATTAGAGTATTTATAACATTCTTCATAATGTATATTTTCAATGAAACTTGTGGTGGAAATGGGTGCGAGGTGCTCTTCAACAATAACCATACTGCCCTCTCTGATGCCAACAGGATGTGGGCCACGTGTGAGGAAGAGCATGTGAGCCCTTATTTTGTTTCAATGCACGCATATGGGCCTCAGCTCACAGCATTAATCTTTTTGTAGTTGTCTCAAAGTTGGTGATTTAGTCTTTCTCATGTTCTCTACTGTAAATCACCACTTATCTTACTTTTGAAGAATCTAAAGGCATTGATGTAATATTTCTTTCCTGGATGAAAACATTGCAGCAGCATTGCACATAATTGCACAAAAAGTTAATGTATAATTTTGTTAACAAAACTCCACTTGATAATATATAATGATAAATAATTTTGATCCAATGAATAGTTTTGTCATCTCTAAATCTGTCTCCCTTTCACCAAATTTAATGTCCGTCTATGGTTCTCTTATAATGCTCTTCAGTCAACAGCCTTCATTGTGTTCTGCCGTGATAATATTATTTCACCGAAGAGGCATCAATGGCCTTTTTGTCAGGCTGAATAGCAGCTTTATGATAAATGCCAAACGCACTAGTGTCACAAAACGCACCAGATAGTGAAGCCAAACATAAAGAGGGTCAGAGTGGCTTTAGCTCTGCTGTCTGACTCATGAAAAGTCTTTTCAGAGTTTCAGTGTTGTCTTTTCAAATGTTTTGGAAATATAGCCTATGTCCATATCCCTGCTTGTTCTGATCAGGGTCACAAGGTCCTGGAGCCTATCTCAGATGGACACGTCGTCAGTCTGCTACAGGACTAGAGTCACACTCACAGTCACACTTACGTGCTATTTCAAGTTTCCAGTTCAGCAAACCTGCATGTGGTGTTAGCTGTGGGAGGAAGCACAACATGCAACCTTCACACAGAAAGGCCTCGGCTGGCCAGTGGATCTGAACCCGTGACATAGCTCATGATTTTCTCATCTAATAGTTATTCACACCGCCACGATGATGATCCTCGCTATTAGGATATTCATACACAACATGAATAGAATGTATAGTCGCCTTTTTTTCTCACAGCTGTGCCATGAGTGCTCATCAATCAACAGAAGATTAATAACCAGCAATTGTGATAATCAATGAATCATAATGTAAAAAGAATTTTACATTTAAAAAGAAAAAAATACCACACTGTTGCAGGTTCAAGCTTTTCAAATGTGATTGTTTGCTGCCTTTCTCTATTTTGTATCATTGTAATTTGAATATCTTTGGATTTGGACTGGTTGGTCAGACAAAATAAGCATCATCATCTTGTAGTGGGTATTTTTGCTTTTTTGCTGAAATATTAATGCATTCAAATAAAATGACAAATGAAAATAATGATTAGTTTGCAGCCCTACTTGCCACACAGAGCGATAATCATACTGCACCATCATGTGTTGATCCATTACTTTCAGGCTCTGCCAGAAACCAGTGTGAAGTTTGCATGAGCTGAATCTGTCTTTAAATTAGCCAAACCTATTCCTTACGCTCTGTCGTTAGTCAAACTGAGGTCACACTTGTGTTGGGATCGTAGATTGTGACTCAGGCTGAAAATAACTGCACCACTGAGGAGATGAGTGATAGCTCTATGGGATAATAGCCCAAATAGTTGTTTGTCTTTTGGCATTAGTATAAAGGCTAAATTGGGAATCTTGGAATTTCCCCTCTGTGATTGTCACTAGTTTGTGTCTTTTTCGGATGCCATTTTAAATTTGTTTTTGCTGTAAATGCTTAACATGTCTCTGTTGTTGAAGCATGATTAAGTTACAGTTTCTCTCCAGAGTACTGGTGCTCTTCTTTTGACTCGACACCAGCTCATTTTGTTGGTCAGGCCTTACACATTGAGTTACACGCTTCCTATGTGTTTGCCTTTTGGATTCTTTAATCGTTTTAGCATTGTAAAAACCGGTGTGGTGCTCCGGTAGTAGAATACAAAGAGCGAATATCAGATCTCATGTTGTCACGAGCCTCATCTCGCAGTGAAGGAGGTTTGTATTGCTGAGAGATTTGTGACGCTTCTAAGGCTATTTTTGAAAATGGCTGGATACAAAATGGAATTTAAAAATAACATGAAAGTCAACGTGAGGTTGCATAACTTCCCTAAACGCTGTGTGTTTCCCTTGTGCATTTCTTAGCCGTGCATTATTGATTGCTCAACTTAATAGTCAAATGGGTTTACAGAGCTTTATAATGTGATCGCGGTAGTTATTTAAACCCTGGATGAGAGCTTTCCTCTGGCTTCACCGCTCGTACTATGACAACATCCTCGCTAGGATGAGGATCCATTTATGAGAATGTGGCTTTCTCAGCAGGGTCCTGTGGTTTTGTGTTTATGAATACTGTTCCCTTGACATTCTTATCCTCCTCATACCCCTGGAAAAAGTGCTGCCACTCTGGGAAACAAGGCCTCTTTGGCTGGCCTGCCATTCCAGCATCTGAAACTTTCTGTGGTCATTGTTATATTTAGACGCCCCCACCCCCTCCCCCCAGGTAATGGGGGAGACAGCAGTGAGGACCAGAGACATTTCCCAGGCTGGGTCAGATGCAGGGTGAGGTGAAAGAGAGCCCCCTTCCTCAGACTCCACTTTGTTATTTCCTTTGTTAAGATGGGGGAAAAGGTTAGGTAGTTATGGATGGTGAGCGTTGGCGAATCTGTGCTCCGTGCGCTCGGCTTTGGAAAAAACAATAAGGCAGACTGACGATGGTAATACACGACGGAGCAGGACAGAAAAGCCCCCGGGGGACGACAAGCTATTCTGAGCCTTGTGCTTTTTCCCCAGTCCCTGTGCTCTGGATGTTTCGCCCCTGGGTCACACAGTCTCTGTCGCTGCTATTTTCTATGCATAAACACAAACTCTGCAGCCGTACAAAAGAATCAGAGGGAGACGGAGGAAGGAGAGGCTCAGACGGAAAAAGACAAGGAATCTGTTGTCGAGGAGACAACAGATTGGGGCTGGCCATCAAGGTTTCCCAGCAGCGTTCTCTCATTGGCCTAATTTGGTATCGTTCTTCTTGCTGTTCTTGCAGTTTATGTGGTATCACTGGCCACTTTAACCCAGCAAGAGTGGCTTTAGTTGGTGCACTGTTTGTCATGCTTTGCTGTGAGCCAGTGTGTACAAGTTCTGAGTGGAACCACTGGGGACAGGGTGAACAATTGGCTATTGTCCATGCACCGTCACACCTGCAAAACACGTTTGGTGGTATGGGGCTTTTGCATTTATACAGTTGCATCCTTGCTAAACGTCTGGAGGGTGATGGTATTGAAGTGCATTGTTGTATATGTAATGTTTGGTCATTACAGCAAAGAAGATACAACTTAGCACAGTGTGTTTTTTATACCATTACTCATCATTGTGTGGACTGAATCACTCTCACACTGGAGTCTGGAGGCTACAGTTTTCCGGTTTGAGCTGCTTTACTGTATCTCTGAGAATCCATCTGGGCTCCATACCTTCCTTTAAAGAAAGAGATGGCTGTTGAACATCTCCTACCAGCCTGCTTAGATTTCCTGTGGGGTGACTTGGTGATATTCTTAGTCCCTGAGGGGCTCCGTTTTCATACCACGACTTGTTTTCAACAGCCAAAACAGCGTCGTGTTGAGGGGAAATTAACCAAAGATCTGTTTTAGGGGTGAACTTGAATGCAGTCTGTGGCAGGAATATATAAGCTACATTATCATTAACACTTGTGCTTCTTCCTCTTCTATATAGTGAACACCAAGAAATATGTTACTCAAATAAAACATTTCTGATTAATTTTTCACAGCTATTTCACCCCTGCTGAAAATATAGAAACCATCTCTTAAAAGTGACTCAATGTCTCTCTCTCTCTCTCTCTCTCTCTCTCTGCTATTTTCTGCTTCTTTTGGACACATGCACACTTTGCTGTGCGTCTGACACCCATTAAAATCTGGAGGTCTGAAGCCATCTGGGACTTAAGACGTCTTCATGTGGAAATTAGAGCCATGTGGTCGCTTGTTAGCCTCCTTCCTTTTCTGCACTGGAAGGATATTCTTGTTCTCCACAATCACCATGAGCCTACGGCATTAAACTAATGTACCGACGGGGATAATAACACAGAGTGCGTTACAAGACAGTCTTTGAAGTTCATTGCTGTGAATTGTATTAGTAATGACTGCAGTAATTACTGAGATGATTACCTTTTACTTGTTTAGTCAAAAGATGTACAAAACCACCGCAGTTGCAAAAGTAGTACCTTTAATGTGTGTCATGATATCTTTACATATAACACTGCGCAATCACATTCAGAAACATAGATATCATAGGATTCAGGTGCAGAAAAGGATTCAACTGCACAGACAAGGGGCATGTGATAAGATTTTCTGTTGCTTGGTTAGTTGGGCAATTTATGAATCATCAAAATAAGCTGGTATTTTCTTATATGCCTTTGGTACTTGGTGGGTGGTAATTTCAGATCTCAGAGCAAGGTCATCTAAACATGTGCAGGACAGATGATGGTTTATAATACATGCTGATTAGTGTTTCCCAGAGGATTTTGTGAGACTGTGGTGGGTGGACCTTGGACCCACTAGGGGGGTCTGGGGTTATGATCCCCACAAGATAATTATGTTCATTTTAGGTGTAGTGCTGCTTGCGTAAGGACGAGTGCACCGATGATGCACATACATACACGCACACGGTTAAGGTGTGGCTTGATTTGAAGGTTATGTAACCGTGTGGCAAGTTTACATATGTCAGTAAACTATAACTGACCACACGAAATCAAATGCTAGACTGACTTTATGAATGGTTTCATTTTATTTTCAAACTCAACACCGACTGAACAATGTCACACATTGTTCTCAGACTGTTAAAAAAAACAAAACAATGTTCAACACGTTATAGAACTGTGCTGGAAAAGGCGCGAACATTAGCGTATTCACCTGGATGCCATGTTCCCATCACAGCCAATTGGAGCTGGAGCAATCTGAAGATGCCATCTTACCCATGACTACTACAGAGTCATTTGACCCTGAAGACAAAAGCCTGATGTTTGGGAGTTTTCATCCAGTGTGAATGTGGCATAAGCAAGCTTTCATTTCCTGCTGCACATGCTGGTTTACCAGACTGGCTTTGTAATATTTCTGTACAAATGCATCACAAATAAAGAAGCCGTCAGAAGAGTGAATGATGAATGAAAGTTAAAGTTAGATGGATGTAGACTGGAGACAAAAATAAGTTAATGGTGCCACTTAAAGGCTACCAGCAACTTTTAAGGTGGAATGTTTCTATCAACACAACTTAAATATCAATATGACAACTTTGACCTCTCAATTGGTTTTATTGGCTGTGATTGGATCTTCGAGCACTTGTAAAATGTATATGGAGCGCAAATATTCTATTTTCTCACATGGAGAAAAAAGTGGCCGAGTGACGCTCGGCACCGGCTCAAAACACAATGTTAGAGAGCGTAAAAATGATTTTCGGTTCATTATGAAGCTGTGGCGGGAGAAATCGCCACAGTCTGGGTAATTAATAGGAAACACTGCTGATAATAAACGACACAGATGTAGGATACGAGAGTCACGGTATGGGAGTGTGCTCTGTGAGGTTAACCAGGTTGAATGAGTGCTCGGCCCAAGCTCGTCTGATCTGGGAGCCAAAACGTCCTTTGGCTGACCACGCAACATTGACTAATCGTTCGGTGGTAAAGAGAGCTAAGCATCTGTCGTCTTGTCCTTCGTCACGCCATCACCAGTTTGGGGAGAGGGTTTGAATGCCAGCCACGAAGAAGACGCTGTATGAAAAATTTGATCTGAGAATTAGATAAATCTGTCCCTTGGGCTTTCAGTGCAACATCTATAAGTAGGTTGAAGCAGCATGGAAGGAAGTCTCCAACCCAGTAACTTCACTTCAACGTCTTTCTGTCCTTTTGCTGTAGACTTTCCACACCCTGATGTAGTTTCACTTAAAGGTTTCGGTTCAGGATGCTTGCCCACTCATGCACACACACTGTACATAAAAACACAGTGAATACACACCCTTTACCTAACCCAAACTATCAGTCCACTGTCGCTCACTGCACTCAGAGTTTCCAGGCTCCAACAGTTAGTTTGTAATGGCCAGACACCTTCTAATATCAAGGTTTCGTTCTGACTTATATCCTTATATTTGACTGCTACTCAGATAAAGATTGATTGTAAGATAAAAAGAGAGATCAATATGGATCAAGGACAAGTAGAAATATGTGTAAAAGAGGACTTGAGTTTTATCATCCCAGAGAAATTGACTGAAAAGTAAATCAATATGCACAGTATGTTAAATTTCAGTCAAACGGTCATTTAGATTTAATGTCATCATTTTACATTTTTACTGCATACAGCTGCCTATAAATACAGCACTGAGTACAATGGACAATGCAGATCTGATGTCTAAGTTCCTATTTTTCCATTTTTGTCAGAAGAAGGCTCAACCAGCTTAAAAAGCTTTTAGACAGGAACAAGTCTTTGTAATGAAATTACATGTCTTAGTAAATTCTGCCTCATGAAAGTCTGATTGTTTATGGCTTTATCCATGACACCTTAGGACATGTGGCTGAGCACAGTGTGAAGATGCATTTAGACATAGGAATCTATGGTGATAAATGAGTAAAGTTAGTTTTGAGTACTGCTGTGTTATTGGCTGGATGTGATTCAGAATGCTTCGCAGGCTGTTTGTGGTTACAACAGTGCACTGAGAGCTTATATAGGTAGGCCAGATTTAGAGCGCTATGTCATAACAGGAAATGATGTCACCTCGGCCCCGGGCTCAACGTCTTGTATCCTGTAAGCAACCAGGTTATCACATTTTAGCCATACAAGAAAGCGGTTTTTCACTCCATGTTCAACGTCTTTAGCTCTGTGAAATTCTATCCCACTGTCTAAACACCCCCACCTACCTCTTCTCTCGCCACCTGTGCCTCCCTCTGCCCACGTCTTGAGAGATGTTTGAGAGGATTAGTATTGTGTTTTCTGTAAAATACCTATAGTCGCGTCTCTGCGCTTCACTCCCAACTCCTCCTGGTGTGATGTTTAACTCAGTTTGCGTGAGTGATCTCTCTCAGACTCTGTGATCTTCTCCGCTGCTTACTCAGTTTTTCCCTCCAGCTTCCATCTGTTTGACACCCTGATCCCCACCACAACAAGCCGCCTCTCAGTCACCACTTGTAAAGAGCCGCTCTACAACCATGACTGCTGTCATAAAAAACACAGAATGTGATCATCATGTGATCTCATCCTTTTTTTTTTTACATAAATTTAGATGAAAACAGTACAAAGACATTATACTTCAACTTGATTGATTTTTATAAATGTCTGCTTATTCTGAATTTGATGGCAGCAACATGTCTCAAACAAGTTGGGACAGGAGCAACAAAAGACTGTGAAAGTTGTGGACTGATCCAAAAACACCTGTTTGGATCATTCCACAGGTAAACAGGTTCATTGGTAACAGGTGATAGTATCATGATTGGGTATGAAAGGTTCATCCTGGAAAGACTCAGTCATTCACAAGCAAGGATGGAGAGAGGTTCAACACTTTGTCAAACACACGATTGTATGAAGGAGATGACTACATGGGCTCAGGAACTCTTTGTAAAACCAGTGTTGTTTACACAGCTTCCCAACTTTTTGTCAGAATCAAGGATGTAAGTACATTTTTTTGTAATGTAATGCTTTTGGTACAGTGAAGTTCGAGGAGTGCCTCAGCTGTGTGGGTGACTCACAACCAAAATACCAGCAGTGTTAATGTGAACTGACCGACTTGTGGTATTACTCATGTCTTTTCTGCTGACTGCAAACACCAAGTCTGGATAATTTAAGGCTTCGTCAGTAAAAGGGTTTTCCTTGGTTGGAGGATTTTTGTTGTCACACTCGTTGCAGTTCTCATTGAACCTGTTGTTGAAGGAGTGGCGGTCACTGGTTTCCTTTTCTTCCTGACCCCAACACAATACTATCAGCAGTCTGTAGACTCAACACAGGAAGTAAGCAGCAGAGACTTAAAGATGAAGCATAACAGACCTTTTACACTCACGTACCTAGTAGACAGTGATTTAAAAATGGCTCACGATCCCACATACAGAACTCGAATGAAAAACATCTCCTGTTTTATTCCAGGGCCGTCAGACAAACTTCAGAGCTCCTCCTGAGTCTTAGTCATGTTTTACTGAGACTCTTTCTCACAACTCTCGCAACTCTTGTCATGTGAGGTCATGACTTGTCTTGACTTATTCATCTGTAAAATCATAGCCAGGAAAAGAATACGTGAGGTCATTGTAATGGTGATCTGTACTATAAACACAAACCTTTTTTTTTTACTGTACTATAATGAGACAGAAGTTAGTTTGACAAAATACACATTAATAAACACTTACTTTCACTCCTGGAGAGGGGTGTTAATGGCACCGACTCGCTGAAAGCTTACTCAGCTGTACTCAGAAAAATATGCTGATGCTTCAAAAAACCCAAAATAGTTTGACCTGAGGTAGACGAGAAAAGGGAAAATTGTAAAAAGGAAAGAAGAGAACAGCAGAGGCCATTTGTTCAGTGGTCTGGTTTCACTGACCACCTGTCAGTCAAGAGACTCAGCTGTTGTTTTGATGGAGAGGACTGTATGTGATCTGGAGATCAGGTGTCTGTGGTTGAGGGACTTGGTACCTGATGAATACCTGGATATCATTATAGTTTAACTCCATGTAAAGCTCAATAAACTACCAGAAATAAAAACTTTGGACAGAGGGTTTAGGCAGGTTTACCCACTGCTTTATTCCTGTTGGTTACATTAATCTATAAGCTGTTTTCCAAAAATTATTATTAATTATATTTAAACAGTGCGTGTCATCAGTGTACAACCTGTGTGTTTATCTGCTGCTGTGTTAAATCAAATTAATAATTCCACTGAAATGAACAAGGGCCAAATAAAGCTTTACTCTGGCTCTCTCACTCGCCAACTGTCTTGGACATCCTCCTTATCTTTTTTCCTCTGATTAGAGATGAACGGTATGAAAAATTCAGCTCACGATTATAGTGACCAAAATTATCACAGTTTGTATTGAAAACCACAAATTCAATTAGCACTATGTGCTTTTTATTTGCAGAACCATTAAAATAATCACATTTAATAGTATGATAACACATTGAATTTACTGTGTTTTATTGTGAAACCGGTAAATGTTTCATCCTTACCTCTCATATAACGTATAAAATTGTTTAAATTTAGATAAACTAACTAAGGCAGTAAATGTTGTGTATAGAAATACAGTATGTGTAAGCATACACTGTGTGGAAAGAGCCGTCACATCTGAACACACTTACTGTATATACTAACCAACAAGCTGTATCTTGACATATGATGGCCTACAACCCGCCCGCTTAACTTATCTGTCGGTGCTCTGACATCAAAGTTGAAATTCTGTCGGGTAATGTCACATCGCTTCAGACGAAACGTGTCTTAGTCAGCACAAGGTGTCCGGGTCCGTAGGTACAAGTTAAAGGGTCTTTGTATGACGTGGCAGGTGCTTTCACACCTGTTGCTGCGAGGCATGCCAGACGTCCGTACTGCCCGAGGCCTCAGCTGGCAACACATGCTGTCAGATGTCAGTGAAAGTATTCCATCGATTGCAATAGGCTCGCCTTTAGCTCAGGTTGGTTTTGGTCTTGTTCAAAATGCTATTGCAGTTAAAATGCTCAATGTACACATCTAAACCTTCTCTGTTAAAGGAGAGCTAAAATCTCTTTATTTCCTTTCCTGTCGGTTCAAAGACTTCAAATTTTATTTGAATTTTCTTTGCTTGTGTATCTGTCCCATGACAGCATTTAAGGTTGCAGCATAACAAAAGCCTTGTTGTCTAACTTGTTCCTTAAAAATAATCACCCGATGCAAGCAGGCCTTTAACTCTGATCCTGATACAGTATTTAAAAAGCATGTGACTGGGTTTTGTATCTGTTTCCTTTATCTTCTGTCATCCGCTGTGCCTGCTGGGCATAACTGACATAGTCCTTATATCCACACATCACGCTAAGATACTGACCTGGCAAGCGGGCGGTGAGGCTGTTCTCTCTTCTGTGATTATTAAACCCTGACAACTGCTTAGCAGCTGAGCCCGCTGCCAGAGCACATCAGCCCAGGGAAGGCTGGAGGCAGGCTTAGAGGGCCAGGCCGGGGTCAGGTCGGGGTTGTACTGTGAGGGAAGGGGAGGGGATGAGCCCTCACGAGGATTGGAGTTCTGGTTTCACCAGTGGCTCTGGCCTCGGTCATGTTTTCTCGTGGGCTCAGGCCGGTCTGTCGCCTTCTTGCTTCTTGAGTGTTGTGAGTTAACACCAATGCTGCTGTGTGCACTCAGGCATGGATGGTGACATACACATACTATGGACATTAAGTCCACATTTCTTACAAGCCTTTTGTGACCCACTGGCCTACTCTGACTGTCTGCTGGCGATTAACCCTCAAATAGCATTGGAGTGACACAGATCAAAATATACATACTGTCTCTCTTTCTTTCTTTCTTTAGCATAAAGTAGTAAATTTGTCTGAGTCTAGAAACACACCAGAGGGTTATTAGGTTGTTTTACAGTATAAGGAGGGAAAGCTTCCATGTAACCATTTTACTGCACAGACTATTTGATATTGTGAGAGGTTTAGAGGTTCAGTCTAAACCAGACTGATCCACTTACAGTCCGACCTGAGCTGCTCTTATCAGACACATTAATTGGATTTACAACCTGAAATTTAGACAAATTTGGAAGAAGGTGAGGAACAGACTATAACATCAGGACTAACAATAGAAAAATTTTATGTTTTGTGAATGTTGATAAAAATAGCCATGTAATGTCCAGTATACTCCAATCTTAACTTCACACTGAGAATCTGTGAAGTCTAAAGGCACAAACTGTTTTATCCACTGAAGTTCTGGGCACACTAACAGGAAGCTGCTGACGGCCATGTGGTTTGTGTCTTCTCACTCTGCACTCTGGCTACTTATAGTCTCCAGCACGCTACATGCAAAGTGTATTTTTACAGAACAGAATGTGGTGTAGGCCTTATCATCCCACGGTACAGTCCACAGCAGTAGCATTATCCTGCTTTTTTGACAGTTGATGTGTCAAAAATGTTATAATTTGTCAGATAGATTCTGTTCATTTTTGGGTTTTGGTGATAGATAAGTAGGTGAGCATGTTAGTTATATTAAGTTGATTTGATGGTGAGACATATGGAAAGGGGCTATAGCATGCTGTGTGTGGTCTTTTTTATGTTGAGGTTTAAGATGTCTGTGGTTTCACCAGTTCAAATGACGTCTAGTGATCTACAAATAGACGTAATGAACATTTCTCAATGACGACGACAGTGACATGGTTTATGCTCATTCTGATGATTATTAAATACATTTTTATCTGCTTCCCTCCAGATTTGGACATGAAGAAGGACATAGAGGGCTTGATAGCAGAGGAACGTGCTGAAATCATCACTAAATATGACAAGGTAAGTGTGTGCAGAGGAAAGCCATCACCTACCCCCAACACACTCAGGACCTGTATGATAAGCTCAAATAATTCATTTGAGGTTTTGTAGCTTAAAATGTAAAATGATGATCCTTTGATCCTCAATGTGTTGTTCACAAATTAGGGTTAAATCACTTTAAGAATTAGAAAACAAGAGAACCACATGAGAAAGAGAGGACAAAAAAACATTGGTCTGTTTTGTGTCATTGTAATGGTGTATTTTTAATATTTTCTAATGGGGCTTTTTGTATGTGGGTGTTTCAGGGCAGACAGGAGGGTGTCAGCATTGACCCATGGGAGGATGCTGACTACAGCATCTATAAGATCACTGACCGCTTCGGCTTCCTGCAGTGAGTTACCAACTGAAAGCTCTGACAGCTTCTTTCTAGTGGTTTGAATTCAAGTTGACTGTTTCTTCCCCACTTCCTCCCTCTCATCTTTCTCACATTATGATGTGTGTCTTAAATTAGTGCTAACCACGTTAGATTATCCTGTCAGTGTCCGTATTTCTAATACATGTGTATTTCTTCTTTTCTGCTCCAGTGAGAAAGAGCTGCCAACACCCAGCGCGCTCGAAGAGAAGGTATCAGCTTTTAGCAAGTCCAGATTTTGACATTGCACGATGACCTTTCACATAAGCAGTGGGCCACATGTACTGTATGTCCCTCTTTCCTCTCCCCAGCAAAAGCATCAGGAGATCGAGCGAGTGGAGAAATGGCTGAAGATGGTGAAGAACTGGGACAAGTACAGGAACAGTGAAAAGGTGATGCACTCTGAAACACCACCATCGTGTCTTGATTTAACCCTCAGTTCCTTTTTTTCTACCCAACTATGTGATGCATTATTCCCTTTTCTGTTAATAATCTGTTTTCCATTCCCCTTTCAACCACAGCTTATTCCCTCATCCCTCCCTCCTCTGTGGTCTAGACAGTTAAAGCAAGCACATAAATGCATGTGATGAGTCCTTTTCATTCAAGAGAGCCAACAATGCTACATCCCATAAAACAGCATTGATATGTGACCCTCTGTCTCTTTCCTCTGGTTGTTGTAGTGAAGACTGTCTCTTTATGTTTCGAGAGTCCCTATTCATCCTCGCTCATATGTCTCCGTCACATGCGTTTCAGTTGGTGAAGCGTGTGTATAAAGGCATCCCTCTGCAGCTGAGAGGCCAGGCCTGGGCCTTGCTTTTGGACATAGAGAAAGTCAAACAAGAGAACATGGGAAAATATGAGGTACGAATCTTAAAGGTGAAAATAAAACGAGAACACCGCGAGCGTGTCGATTCTGACAGTCGCCTGGTTTTTGTGACACATTTGTTCTTTTTCCTTCAGAAAATGAAGCAGCAGGCTCGTAGCTTCTCCACAGAGATCAAACAGATAGACTTGGACGTCAACAGAACCTTCAGGAACCACATCATGTTCAGGGACCGCTTCGGAGTCAAGTGAGTTTCTATTTCAGTTTATCTACAAATATTGCTGATGTGGCGATGATATCTTCCTTCCTTCCTTTAAACTATTACAGCATTGGCACCCAAATTAACCACATTAGAAACTGAGTAATTTGTACCTATTTGTCTAAACACACTGCTTCTGTTCCTGTGGATCATATGAATACTCCTCTGACCTTTAGGCTGAACAATAAGTCACACAGTTTAAATAGCTTTCATAACAAATGTCTTCTGTACTGTATGTTTCCATAGTTCTTTGTCACCTCACATGCTGGGGTTTGCTCTTGC
Organism: Holacanthus passer; assembly: GCA_025331565.1. Classification (NCBI taxonomy): domain Eukaryota; kingdom Metazoa; phylum Chordata; class Actinopteri; family Pomacanthidae; genus Holacanthus; species Holacanthus passer. Next base: position 11,331,286 of record JAFREQ010000003.1, on the reverse strand, counting down.
TAAGTCTTTTACAGAGTGTGACCTCTGGCCTAAACCCCAAGGCGGCCCTGTACTCTCTCTCTCTCTCTCTCTCTCTCTCTCTCTCTCTCTCTCTCTCTCTCTCTCTCTCTCTGTCTCTCTCTCTCTCTCTCTCTCTCTCTCTCTCTCTGTCTGTCTCTCTCTGTCTCTCTCTCTCTCTCTCTCTCTCTCTCTCTCTCTCTCTCATACACACACACACAAAACCAAAACGGTGGTTTCCTCTTCTCTGGGTTTTATTAGCCTTCCTGTCAGTGCACAAAGCCCCACAGGAAATGGCATTCATACAGAAATGTGCACCGACATCAAGTGTATATCTGAGACAACACATCAGTATAATGCCAATACATCAAAAAAACACATGCCTCAGAACACGGCTGTGGGACAGCTGTGAGTTTGAAAGTTTGAGAGACGCCGGTTTGTCCTCATCAGTTAAACTCTGAGAGAACGACTGGGCGCTCTCCTCTTGCTCTTTGTATTGTACTTCCCCCCCCCCTCGATTCAAAGCCACTGAGTCCAAACAGACCAAAACACCTCTCCATCCTGCTTGGCTGCCCACTCATTCCCTGCAAGTCAACAGATGTCCCACTCGCAGCGAAACACTGACAGCTATTTAAAGTTCCCTTCCTGTCTCTGTCACTGTTATAAGACATGTATTTACTATAGAGGCCTGGGGGGGAGACATCCTCCCTCATCTACATTATATTTGTTAATGCCCCTGTTCTGCTGGCAACAATAGCTGCACAATAGCTGCCTTGTGTTCGCTATCTGAAACAGAGACTCCACGTGTACACACAACCCTGTGGGCATAGAAACTGTCAGAAGAAATGACGTAATAAAAATCTTGGATCTTTTGATTTTACCTTATTGATCCCTAAAAAAATTCTGAAATATGGGATTTCATTAATGCTTAAAAGCAAAGCTGGATAGCTTAGATGTAGACCATCAGAAAGAGAGACAGACTATCCACACACACACACACACACACACACACACACAGATTTCTACAGACCCTAACAGGATGAGCTGGTGCAGCCAGGCTTTGTCGGCCTCCCACAGAAGTCTTTGCAGCTGTTTTGAGTCAGTCTGCTGATTGATGGACTTAATTTCGGGATGAGGTGGTTGAGAAACCATTACTCATGTGGGCTCGGGGAATTTTCATTTAATAAACTCCACCAGAGTCCGACACGCTGTCTCGGCTCGCTTGATTGTTGCTAAGGAACCACGTCTTTGTCTTAACCGGTGGTTTCTCTGTTCCCTCTGTAGGCAGCAGGCACTGTTTCATGTACTAGCAGCGTACTCCGTCTACAACACGGTAAGTTTGTTTGTGTGTGTATACAGTAGATGTGTGCGTATCTAAGTGTGTGTTATGTAATATAGGAGTCTTGCGTACACTGGCTGCACAGTAACAGCAGTCCATTGAGTACGTTAGTTTCCATACAACGAGGAACAGGCCGAGCACTTTAAACCCATCTGTTCTCGCCCTTGTTCAGAGCTTTGGGCGAGATCTTTTATTTATGAGTGTGTGCTCTGACTGAATGTACAGCAGCACAATGTAACAGTCAGACCACCAGTGAACCCACATCCATACTCGACACTCGCACCATTAGACCAAGTTCCCCTTTGACACTACAGGTTGTTTAACAGCCAAGGAAATTGTGCAAATGAGCCACTTTGTCCATCTCAAGTACTGTTTTCTCATGACGGCTGAAGTCAGGCAGTTTCATCCTTCTTATTTTAAGTAACATTCATTTGTAATCTTAAAAGTCTTTCTTCATATTAATGTGTACATGTGCACTTAGCTTGCATGTCAACATATGCATGTAGATTAATCAATATACAGTGTGGTAATTCTTGTATAAGCACAGATTGCTACTGTCTGGTAGGGATGAAAATATTACCATCCAAAGACATGTACAGTGCATTACATCTCCCCACACGCACACACAGTCCAAGTCTGTTTCTTTGACTGGGCTCTGTAGTCGGTTCCTGCGTGTTAGAGGTGCCAGAGCCAGAGGAAATAGACATGTGCTGTTCCCTTTTTCCTTTTTCCCCTCTTCTCACACACTGCTCAGAAGAAACTGGGTCAGTGGGAGAGAGTGAGTGAGTGAGAGAGAGAAAGAGGGTGGGGGGGAGAAGTGTGTTGTCCTTTCGCCTATGTGATGGTAGAGAGAATGTGAAGAATGTGTATTTTAACCTTTGTGTAACCCTGATTATATTTACTGTGTTTCCTTGAAAGGCTGTTTCTGAGCATCCGTTTCTAGCTGCCCAATAAATCGGCCTTAATATGGACAAATACCAAGTGTGTGTCAGGGTTTGTGCATCCGTGCTTGCCAAGGGCGATGTGTTTCGTGTAAATCATTGAATCATCCTGGAGTCAAATTGGCGGTAATTAAGCTGGAGACATGACATTACTGAGAATGTATGTTGGGCTGCAGTAAATATTTGAACAACCTTTGGTAAAAGTGTTTATAATATCGCACAGACGGTCTCTAGCTCCTCGTGTGCGGTGCAACCACACACATTTAGTCAGCCTTCAGACCACATCAGACATTCAGGTGCCCCCCCCTCCCAACCCTGTGTGTGTGTGTACTCTCTATTAAATTATGAATAATTCGTCTCATTGGCCCATTCTGTTTAATTGAACCTGTCTCTTCTCCTGTGCCCCCCCCAGGAGGTGAGCTACTGCCAGGGGATGAGTCAGATCGCTGCCATCTTGCTCATGTACCTGAATGAGGAAGATGCCTTCTGGGCTCTGTCCCAGCTCCTCACCAACAGCAAGCACGCCATGCACGGTGAGAGACAGACAGGAAAGAGGCAGAGGCTGATTAATGTTATCAGACAGTTCTCATTATGAAGGATAGAAATGTTGTATGCAAATGTAGTTCAAGCTGTAAATGCTTACCCAGATTTGTAAATGTGTGCACAAGTCTCCAAACTTGCAAACATTTTTTTTCATTATAAATGGCCTTTTATTCATGAATCTTGAGCTTCACGAGCTGGAAAAACACATTTTCAGTTCCACTTCGCGTATGCTTGTCAATAATTGGATTGAATTTAAATTATTTTTTTAGATACGGTTTTTCTAAGTCTCCACTCAAATTTTGAAATGATACTGCTACAATATTGACCACATAGTCTACAGAATATGTTATTACATAAAACCACAGCCTTCATTTCAGTGAAACCAACTTAACTAAATTTTTCCAAATGACTGAAGGACATCACAGATCTCATCATGTTCTCTCAGTGCCCTCGATCAAATCCCTTTAGGAGCAGCAATACTTTGCTATTTGTAAATATTATGTCTCTGCCATTACCACACACCATTTATGGCCTGCTGATTTATTTTCTTCACCGTGTTAGGGTTCTTCATCCCCGGATTTCCCAAGCTGCAGCGTTTCCAGGCCCACCACGAGCTGATCCTCTCCAAAATGCTGCCGAAGCTGAAGAAACACCTGGTAAGTTCAAGTGAACGTGTGTGTGTATGGTCGATGCTTGAAAAGAGACACAGAGTTAAATGATTGGTTAGAAGGGCTGGAGTCAATTTATCCAGGTCATCTCTCACCATTTGATTCATTTGAGTCCAAGAGTCAGAACTATTTGGAAAGTGAGATTTATTAGTGAGAACAGATTATGAGGAGTGGTTTCTCATCGAGACTATTTTGCCCCACAGGACAAGGAGCAGATGACAACAGGGATTTACACCACCAAATGGTTTCTGCAGTGCTTCATTGACAGAGTGAGTATTTGAATTTCTCTAAAGAACATGAACTGCATGAATTCTCCATCTGCATCATCCCTGTTTATATCTCGTCCCAGATGTATTCTGCATTTACAATTTGTCACTAATCAGCATATCGCAGTGAATTCCATTGCTTTTATTTTTGAACATAGAACCACATCTGGGGTTGTTTTATTATTTTTTAATCAGACTGACTCTCTGTTGCTGTGTGTCTTACATAACAGACCCCGTTCACCCTCACCCTGCGTTTATGGGACATCTACATATTGGAGGGAGAGAAAATGCTAAATGCCATGGCTTACACAACCTTCAAGTTACACAAGAGTGAGTATGAGGCTGATGACATTGTTTTCCATTCCAATGCCGTGTTAAATGAGTCAAAGCAGTTCCATGCCGTGATCCAGCCAAGGCTGCTGTTGCTATACCAGTGAGTGTTACTGTGTGGATTACACCGCACGCTGCCACTCGCTCGGCTGCCTCCTAACTGGATGGCTTACATAATGCAAGTGGCCAGTTGCTGTGGAGAAGAATCGAACGCTGACTTTTCATTGGACGCTTGTACGGGCATTGCCTCAGCGCATTGGTTGGATTCTTGCAAAGCAGATCTTGACGGGCCTCTTCTTTACCTGGTGTCTTAAAGTTAGGCCTGTGTTCAAGTATAGTCTCTAACAATCTAATTTTTATTTATGGTTCACCATGACGTGCAACCTCATAGGTTTGCATAGCCCAATGTGTTGGTTAACTTGCCTCTGTTTTGTGTCCAATCAGAGCGCCTGCAGAAGCTTCAGTTAGAGGACCTGAGGGAGTTTCTCCAGGAGCAGCTGGCTGTTTCATTTTTCCTGCCTGATGATGTGGTCATTGAACAGTTACAGGCTGCTATGTCTGAGCTTCGCAGTAAAAAGCTGGACCAGCCTCCTCCAGGTGCACTTGTGTTCTCTTATTCTTCTAAGCTATATTCACCTTTCTGTCAGATACATCCTAAAATATCTTTTTTGCCCATTATCAATGAATCTATCCTGCATTTCCTTTTTTTAGCCAAGTCGGATGAGCTGCCAAAGAAACCTCTGGGTCAAGAGAGACCAGTTCTCCTTCTGCCCCTGCAGCCAGACTCTCCTCTGGAGGTTAAAATAAATCTTCAGACCCACAGCCAACCCAGCGCGGAGGCCCAGCAAACACCCGACATTGCCCTACACCAGACCCCTTCTCCTGCAGAGGCCCAGGACTCAAGAACCACTCCCTTGCCTTCACCTGACCCAGTTGTAGTCCACACGCAAGGAACACCTTCTCCTTTAAGGCCTTGTAGAGCACCTCCGTTACCTCCAAAACCAGAAAAACCCTGTGCTGAGGTCGGGTTGGACAGAGATGCGAAGGAGTCGCTTCCAGAGACTAGCCAGACTGAAGAGCCTGGACACCAGCCTGGACAACAAGAGTCCCAGGAAAACCCTGTGGATTGGCCTCCACCCTATGAGCCCCCTTTGGATGCTCTTACCCTGCAGATGGAGGAGGAGATCATGGACCTTCCAGATCTGCCACCTCCACCTTTCTGTTACCCTGAGGAGAATGACCAAGGGCCTTTGAATAGGGCATCACCCTGCCTGGGGACTGGCCCAGAGACCCCATGCCGCTCTCCTTCCCCCCGCTCGGCCTCACCACTGGTCACTCAAATAAAGCCACCTCCAAAACCATGCCTAAAACCACCCACGCCTGTTGACCTCACACAGAAGAAACCTCCTCCCTCTAAGCCTTCCCCTCCCCGTGCCATCACCACATCCTCCTCCGGCTCTCCCAGACTTCCTCCCCCAAAGCCAACCAAGTTCCCAGTCTCTCTCTATGTCCCGGTGACTGCGGGAGACCGACGGCCCTCCAACACCTCCCAGTATGACAACCTTTCTGAGGTTGATGAAGACGACCGCTACCTGGAGAGGCTGCTGGGCACCACGCCTGAGGAAAGTCCCAGCATGCACAGCAAACCTCCGCATACCATTAGCAGAGACTATGACCCTGCTCTCTACCCTCTGCCTCCACCTCCTGTGTTCATCCCTCCTTCACCCTCTCCTGTTCCTCCCTCGTTGTGCGCTCTCCCGAGCTTGCCTCAGGAGCCAGAATATGAAGGAGAGGACAGCTGGGTGAAGGACTCCATTATCCCCCCTCCTCCACCTAGTTTTGCTGACAGACTCACTCCCTTCCAATGTAGTGCAGCCAGCTGTTCAGACACACACAGAGCCACCTCGCCCGGTTACTCTAAACCTTTCTCCAGGGGCCCCAGGGACCATTCTGCTTTCCCAGCACCACTGTTGTACACTGGGTCTCCCCCAGGCCACTCCAGGCCCTCAGGACAGTTGGCGGTAGGGGTTCCCTTGGTTCGATCAAGCCCAGACTTTTGCATGATGCCTCCAGGTGGACAGCAACTGCCCAAATCAGTGACCTTTTGAAGTTTTGTCATACTATTTGAGTGTTACTGATTTTGCCAATATGATTCAGACTCCCTGCTGTTAATGCTTGTTAATGCTCTTCAGAGCCACTGAAGAGGTGAAAGGCCAGTAGCTATTCAGTGTGTCAAAGTGTGTGTGTGTGTGTGTGCGTGTGTGTGAAAGGACTTTTTCATTGATATGTACAGATTTCTGTGATACTTGCACCTTTTTTTGCAAGAGCAGTTAACTTTTCTAAGTGTCAAATTTGTATTTAAAACTGCTGTCTGAGTTACTATTTGCTGCACAAAACATGAGTGTATTAACTCGCCTGGTCTTGTTGGTGTGTCAGACCAGATTTGGGTTTTCAATTTCATGGATGTTAATTAGAAATTTACAGAGAAAGGTGATCTAATACCAGCTGTGTGTTTCACCATTGCTTCATCTCCAGTTTGATCCAACAAAGTGACTTAACCTGAGCGCAGTGCACCAACGGTAGCAACTCCTAACACAAGGGCTTTTGAGGCTGCAGAATACTGCCATCTTTGCTAAAGCACCCAAAGCCTATACATTCATACCGCATTTTCTGGTAAACTGTGAGCAGGCTCACGCATCATAGCAGTATGTCAAACTGCAACGAGTAACTGTTATTATAACACTGTTTGTTTACTGTATCTCTAGGTCAATACTTGATAACAAAGGACCACTAAACCAGGTTGCACCAAAGCAGTTCGCATGCAAACTTTTAAAGTTGTAACCACCAGCAACAGGGAAGACATGGTGCAATATGTCACTGGTGTAAATACTGAAGCTAGTTCCATTCACACGAAGCCCGGCCAGGTCATTAGCAGGTAGCAGTGGGTACTCTGTGGGTGTTTTGCTGCTTTTTTTTAATGTTTTAAATGGATATTTTAGGATGCTGTCAATTTCAAAGGAATGGTTTCAGTGTTATATCTGTTTGTTTCACACTTGATTTCAGAGCAATAATGTATCGTTTCATATATATACATGCATGTATCAAGGCTAAATAAGGTGGAAGTATAAGACCTAAGAGGCAGATTTAATGAAGTCAACATATTGTCAGCACAATATTGAGTTACAGTAAAAATCTATATCACAATATTTATGAAGAGCAGCTCCATCTAGTGGTTACAGACAGATTGACAGTAATTGATTTTAAGGAGGCTTTTGGGAAGACTAGTTCTGACAATGACATAAAGTCTAGAATTCCTATTAATGAATGTGCACATAGTCATTTCTACATTTAGAATGCATCAAATGATACAATAATCTAGAGTTAAGAACACAAGGACAGACCCTGTATTACACTGTTCTGTATTGTTGATGAACTCGGGAGGGAAGCGAATGAATCAAAGCTAAATTCATTGATATGCACAGTCATGTTTTAGAGCCACTGACAGTGACTGTGGTGTCAGAGCAAACATTCTTGAGAAATGGAAGTTGAGCCATAATATATTGTACAAGGACCTAATAGTCAAACATGTTTATATTGTCTTTTCATACAGTTATATATTACGTTCTAAACTATGTCTTAACATCAGTTTTGTTTTTTGCACTGACCTTTGTCATTAGAAGGAGGTTTTTGCAATTCTCTCAAGTATTCAGCTGTTTTCTAATGGAGCTCCAGGTTACTGCAAAAAACATTTAATTTTAAGGAGTGACGTTAATGTTTGTTTTACTGTTCATGAACTTTGGTCTCATTGCTGCGATTCTGACCCAAGAACTTGGATCTTGGCCTGCACACAAGTCTGTTTGGCCTGTTGGAGTATCTTTAGACACGTGAACTGACCACCAAGTGTACATCACTGCTCCTTTTACAGTTCTGGTTGACATCAGTGATGCTGGGACTCAGACCAAAGCTTGTGTACATTTATGCAACTACATATTTGAGTTTCATAAAAGAGATAAACTTCAGTTGTCTGTTGTCTTCTCTTTTCCACAGAGACGATGCGCATTTGGTTTCAGATATTTATTGCACACCCACAAACTTGTACATATCTTAGGTTCTAGCTGTGTAAAGTATTCCGCACAAAGTAAACAAAACAGAACAAAGGTGATTTAAATATAAAGGCATTTCATAAGCTTTGTCATATTGTCATTAAATATGGAAACAGCACTAAGATGGCAAAAGGGGTAATTAAAATACAAAACATAATAGTACTTCATTCATGTACTGAGTCAACACCAGCACCCTGTATTATATCATATACTCATCCGACAACACCCTGATTTTCTCCAAAGGACTTAAAGGATGGGTTAGAAAAATAATTAGTATTCCATTATAGTGCACATTGTCAGTAAAGTAGTGTAGGCCAAATCAACTAGAACTGTGCTGACAAAAATAGAGTTCTTCAAAACTAGGAGCATCATTATTCTTTAGATGCTTTTGCATAGAATCTCATGGCGTTCAAAAATATAACAGTGCATTCATGTAACATGTTCCAAATTGCAAATTTTGTGTGAGAGAAAGAGAATAATTTCTCAGTTCTGGTACCTTTAAATACAAAAAATGCTATTTGTACATTTATATTGGTCAATATTGATGTCCACATTCAACATATAGTATCCAACAAAAATATAGAAACAACTCTTATGATTAAATTCTGCATATTTAGGACAGCAATTTTGTCCATTACTTCAAGATTCCAGTCTAAGCAGCTAACTGAAACTGCATTCAACTTCAGCACAGGCACAGTCAGCCTGAGTCAGCTCTGCTGACGGTGTGTTGACTGGAAAAGTGCCCTGTCAGTAAGCAGCTGCTGCTCCCAGACTACGGGAGTACAATCATATTCTGAGCTGAGTCATGAGGTTAGTAAGGGAGGTGACGCTGTCCCTCAGCTTAGAGTCTTCCTCCTGTCCGAGTGACACTCCAGCCAAGCGTGTCGAACCATTTGCTCCCATGATGCACGGCAAACTGAGGAACACCTCTGCACCTATGCCACCCCAGCCCTAAGGCAAAGAGAGAGCACAGATGAAGCTGTAACATCTTCTATAATCGATGAATACATGCACCGCTCATCCATGCAAAAGCATGTACTGTTCACATGACTTAATAATACATTTTCATTTCCTTTAGCTGTGTCATTGCCTTCACACCCTAAAACATTAGTTCTTAAAAGTCATACGTTCAGGCAAAGGTCTTTTTGTCAACTGTGGATAAGACTACAACTACAACTTCACTTCAGTGTTAAGCACTGATGCTACTGATTTTATACACTTAGGGAAATGTGCGACAGAACACATAACACATGATAATAGTGAGGTTGACAGTGAGAATACTATTGTTTTAATATGGGACACTGAGTGGTTTTACCTGGGCCAGTGTGGAGACAGAGTGGGTCTTATTCTTATCTGTCAGGACACTGTTTGTGATGTCAGCAATGGACAGACCCACAGACCACGACCGCTGGCCTCGATTCTTCATGATCTCAAATGCTCTACAAGCACAGAAAAATGTGCATTAGAAAAATGTGTGCTTTTAAAATTGAAATTGTAATGCGAAAACCATCACAGGTGGCTAATTTTCTAATCCCATCTAATTCTTTAAATTCCTAAAACGTCTAGCAACAGCACTTGTGTTCAGATTCAGTTGATTCAACCACAAATAAATCCTTTGCTCCAGGTCATACTAAATTACGCAGGTACCTGTCTAACAATGGTTTGGTAGTGCCAGATCCTGATGCAATCTCTGGCTGTACACTGGTGTTGAGTCCAGTGTTACTCATCACAGCAACTGCAAGACAAAAACATTGACATGCTCAATGGTGTGAGTCATTCACAAACTTGAGAATGGAAGGAACGCACTTGATGAGCAGGTAGTGCAGCATTACTGGTTTATGCCAATACAATTAAAAACAAAACAATAAATGAAAGTCAAACAATGAAAAGACAACAAGTGAGGGAGGAATGAAGCACATAGGAAATTTGTGTCATGAATGGAAGAGCAGTCTGTGGAAAGTCAGACATTCCCCATAATGCAACACGAGTCCTTCATGTAAATATCTAATTGATCCTTTTTGGCTCACCTTTGTTGTCGGAAAGTTCTCCTATGACCCAGGCAGGTTTGTGAATGTTCAGATTAATATCCAGAACATGACTAAGTCGTTCTGAGTCCAGGTTACACCCCGCTCCAATCACCCGTGTTGGCGGCAGTCCACTCTGCCTCCAGGCAACATGGGTCATGATGTCCACTGAAATTGGACAACAAAGAGAAGAGAGTTGACAATATGGAAAAGGTTTATGAGCAGAGTGGTTCATTCCTTTGAGGTAGTGTCTTGTTCTCCAGCACCAACCTGGTTGTGAAGCGATGAGCATTATTGCATGGGGGCTGAGACGCGCCAGATTTGGGATGATTCCTCTATACAAGTCCACATTAGTCTGAACCACACTTGCATACGACTGCTCGCTGCTCCATGAATTTGCTGTCACCACAACGACCCTGGAGCCCGCAGAGGCTGAAATATCTAAAAAAGAAAAGTCATCATTAGTTATATCCTGCATACATCTAACAGCAAACCCTATGAAAAGAAACAGTCAAAGCTTAAAGTGATCTTTCTGATGGCTCAAAGATCAGGGTCAGCTACAGCACAGCAGCTGGTTGGGATTTAGTGAATGCTTGCTGTCATAGAGGCGAGTCATCAAGGACAGTCTCCCTAAGCACAATGCCAGTCACCTTGTAAACAATCTGACATCAGTGATGACACAGCCAAGACACACTTCCATGTTACTGTGTGACAGTGCAGAAAGTGACGTACCTCTGGATACCTCCAGCTTTGGCAGACTGAAAATCTCAAGGTCTGTACTGCCACCCTTGGTGGAACTCTCAGCGACGTCAATGAAAACAAGTTTATCCACTTTACACTGGATGAAAATTAGAAGAAAAAAAATGGAATTGGCATTAGAACATGAGAATTTCACATTTTAATTCAAGCTGGTAAAATATGCAATTTAAATGAAAATCCCTGACACAGTTTAATGCAAAAAGGTGATTACCTTCGATAAAATGCTCATCACTGATGCCATTCCTAAATCTCCTCCCCCAATAACTGCCACTTTGTTGATCGGTTGATCGTGATGTCGGATTCCACCTGAAAGAGACACAAGTTAAGCTGACAATAGCATACAATAATCTGATTATGGATCATCAACAGCAAAGCTACATATCAAGTGAAGCACCATCATTGATCTGGAAATTAGAGACAAAAGCCAGAAGGTCATGGGGGTCTTTAGTGTCTCCTGTGGTCTTTGAGGACAGTGGAGGATCCTCCTCAAACTTGGCAATCATCTCAGTCAGAAGACCCACCACAGATGACTTGGGCTGTTAAAAAAAAAAACACAGCAAAATTAATAAAAACATCTGAGGAACTTATGTGATTTTAACGGGCGGAAACACACTTCTGCAAATTTCCCCACTGAGGGATGAATAAAGGTTTATCTTAACTTATCTTAAATTTCACCCAAAAAGTATGAAACCTTACATAATCCCAGTTGTGCAGCCCCGGCAGGTAGAGCCGTCCTCGAGCGTCAACATGCTTTCCCTCTCTAATGACCATGTTAGGGGTTGGTCTCAGGAGGCATATGGGAGGAGTGAAGGGGAATGAGTCCATCAACCACAACTGAATGGGGAAGTTGTAGGAGCGGCCTTAAGATAGACACACTGTCATCAGTACAAAATAATGGCCTCACACATGACATGCTAAGCTCCTTTATTTGGACAGTCTGTGGTGTCAGAGGTCAGACTTACCTTCATACTGGACAGGGAGGTTACCGATTAATTTCAGGAGGTCTTTTTGGGTGCTGTCAGTAAACGCTGAAATTGACAACAGGAGCAGTCAGTTCTCAGCAAGAAACAGATGTGATACATGTAGAGGTCTATAAAAGAACAACCAAGTGTGTATCTCAAGAAAAACTCACTGTATGTGCCTGTGCATGGTTTCATTCCAGGGTAGATGCGATGGATTTTCTGCAGCTCCTCAACAGCGACATCATGGAATTTGTACTAATAAAGTAAAAAGACAAGACTCATCTGTGGTCACTGTGTTGAAGATGTGTACACACAGCATATGAAGGTGTGTGTATATGTATATGGCAAGAGATTAATGTTTGAAAATAAGGGAGGCGTAAAAACACAGCTTCAGCCCATCCATTTTTAATCCTTGTCATAAAACCATAATAATGTCGATTCATTCTTCATCTTCAAAAAATCATCAACGTTAAAATCAATCACTCGATCAGTCAAGAGTCAATTTATTACACCGACAAGTATTTTAATGGTTCAGTAGATCATTCAGGGTTTTATGATGTTATCATGCTGCTTCCCATCACACGTTCTAATGAGCTTTTCTGTACACTGTTCAAATACTAAAGGCTCAACCAGGAACACTGAAACTAAATGTATTTTTTAGCTCATGGACACTTTAACAGCAAATACTGAAGGATAGGATGACAGAAGGACTACGGATTAGCTTTCCACGGACATGTGTATTGCATTAGCTTTATGAAGCCCTGAGATGGGCAGTGATTTCATTTTCATCATGAGCCTTCCCATCACTGGATTTGTTTGGTAAAAGTAGCAGTTTGTTTTCCACTCACATTGTACCATATTTCCGTGTTAATTTTTCCAGGACATGCTAAGTAACAGAGCTGGTTCAACCAGTTGGTGAAGCCTGTCAGTACCATATATGAATTAGCCTGTTATGCTAGCCGGCATCGATACCAAAACAGTTGGTCATTCTGTAAATAACTCACCTTGGAGAGGATCCGCTGTACTTTCTCTGAACGGAGGTCCATCTATTGAATTACGACAAATGAAATCCTTAAAGTCTCTCTGATTTTGGCCTCTTCAGCCTCAGTTGTCAAAACAAACTTCCTCAAACTTTCAGGAGTTGCTAATTGAAACGAAGCCCCACCCACCTGGTGCGTCAAGTACGGCAAGCCAAGAGGGAACAAAAGGCCCACAGAAGGTGTTTTATGGTGGTGCAATGTTAGAGTCAGAGTATATTGTATGTTATGTCTCCACTTGTGTTTATGGTTATGGCACCAAAACACCAAGTTCATTCCTTGTATGTGAAAACCCACTTAGCAATAAATCTGTTTCTGATAGGATGGTTCAAATAGAATACAACAATTACAGTTTATGGCTTCAGTACACATTGTTACCAGGCCTATGATCACGTCTATCTGTACTCGCTATGCAAAGACAATCTCACCATTTTCTTGCATTTATTATTGCCTCCCATTTTAATAAATCATTTTTCACCTAAACTTTTGTGTAAATAATATTTATGGTCCCGAAATGAAAACAGCAGTTTGGTGGTAGACAAAGTGTTCAGTCTTCAATCAGTCTGCAATGGCCTAATATCCAGATTTCTTCTAAATATATGAAGCTATATATGAACCAAAAATTGGTGCTTTTATCACAAAATGGACGGGAAAGCTATGCCACCCCACTACAACAAAATACTAATCATATCATCTTCTACAATTGACATTTGTGGTAGAACCTAAATTCTGTATATATTACTATGATTGTCATACTGAGAAAACATTGACAACAAACCAGACAATTAAATAAAATCCTTTATGCAATCATTTCTCTCAAATCATTTTAAAGACAAACACACAACACATCATGTTTTCTGCATATTCAATTGACTTTACAATCAAAGTCTGTTTGGAAAAATATGCAATAACTTCTGCTCAAAAATAGCATGTTATCAACACTTGAGATTGTATGTCATTGTTAGTCTAAAAAAAAAAAAAAATCACACTCTTCCATATTTATAGTTCTCTTTGCAGCTCAGTTCCTTTGAGAAAATGGGACTGTTGACAGTGTAAACCCTGGACTTGGTGGGGGAAATAAATAATATAGCAGGGAAAATGTGAGAACTTGTCATCACATCCTAATGGCCTAATGCCCGAGTGATTTGTGCATATTTTGTCTTTGACTAAAATTCTTCACTTTTCCTCTTGAGCCAATGTCATGTGTCACTTCACTCCGTATTTGTCTGAACATAAAGAGAGAAGCAGAGAAAAAGCAAAAGAGGCCTTTTTTTAGACATGTAACTGGGCTTCATGTGTCGGTAGACCCACTGCCCTGTCTTTCAGGAGACAGCCTTTTTTTTTATTCATCTCAACAGCAAAGGGGCTTCAGTTCCTTTTTTTCCTCTTGGCATTCTTTTTAATCTCCTCTTGCTCTCTTCTCTCCTCCTCCAGATCTTCCTGCACTGCCATTTTCAGGCTAAAGTAGCAAAGTACAGGCATACAGAAAAATAACATTAATAAAAGGGGGTAAATATTTCAGTTCTTGGGACAAAAAGTACATAAATTAGAGTTAAGGAGTATGAGTTTATTTTCATCTTACCTCCTGGCCTCCTCTTTCTGCAGATCTCTCCAGCTGCTCTCCATGAATTTAAGTGCATAGTCACTCTCATCCCTGTATCTGAGGAGATTAAAAGCAAATAAGGTTTTTTCATGGTGAATTATGTTAACCACACAGTCATCGTTAACTTTATGCTTTTTGGAAATCAGGCCATCTTTTACTCACTTGGCTGTTCACAGTAACAGAAATTTTTGCATGCTACTGTCTATAGGAACAACACTTACTTGTTTCGATCATAGCCAAATATTTCCTTAATGTGCCGGGAAATCTCCTCTTGCCCATCACCTTCATCATCAATAAAATCGTCCATTTCTGAGTCGTAGTCATCTTCTTCATCCTCATATTTTCTTTTGTATGCAGAGGTGATGGGTGGTAGCATTGTACCTGGATAATACACACAAAAAATCATTTTCAATATGCAGGGTACTGAATTTTGTCCTTTTGCTACACATGAATACACAGTAAACACACTATATGAAGAGTACACTGAGTCTTGTTTGAGGAGTTAGGGAATGTTAAAACTAGCAAACTACTTATTTGTGAATTATTGAGTTTACAAAAGTCTGTTTAATGGTGAAAAGTTAATGACATTGAATTGATGTTTTTTTTAATCTGTGTGAGAAAGATCGCTGCTCTCTGACCCAGGAATAACAACAAAGGCTGCTGAGTGTTGCTGACACATTTTATTCAGTTTGGCAAACAAACCCTTTGCCCTCTCATACTGATTGTGTTGTTTCAGTCTTTTGCAAAAGGTCAGCAGCTGTTAACTATATTACATTATATTAAAACATTGAATACATTGTTTTATAGTGTTGATTGCAATGTTTTGCTGACGGGGGTATGTGTTATTCAAGATTCAAAATTAAAGAAGTTTATTGTGGCATGGATAGTAAAAACACAGCGGTTACACCATACAACAAACTTATTGTATTCTGAAACTGTATTTCATCTGAAATTAAGTTCAATTATGAGCCTTAAGGAGTGATTAATGTCTTTTTGTTGTGTAGATAATGCAATACTATGAAATCATACACAGCAGTTACATTGCACTACGTATGAGCTGTAAATACATGTGCAAACAGTTGATGCTGAAAATGTCTTAAGTTTCTTTATATTGTTCTTTGTATGTGTAAAAATAGCATTAATAACACACGACACTAACGCAGTCATTGAGTTCAAGTTACTTAATTACAGATGAACACAGTTTCAGAATTCTTGTCCTTCAGAATTCCTGTCTTGCAGCTGAGTGACAATAGAGAATGTTTCTATGGGAGAATGCAGAGCACAAAGTGAAGGCCATATTAACTCATAGTATCAAGTGATTTCCCTAAAAATCAAAGGGTTACGATCTCAATTCTCAGCCAGACATTAAACTTAAATGTTCTCTTTTATGTTGCTCTAGTTAAGAACATGAACCAAATACGCAAGTAGAGACAAGTTTACGTATATCAAAAAACCTCTTTTCAAGCTGTGTCTGCAGCTCTTACGCCCAATACTGGATTGCTTTGGCTTTTTTCACTTGTTTCCTTATTGTCCTCAGTTATTTTATTTATTCAATCTGTTGTTTCCCCGTGATTTGGAATAATAAAGTTTTTTTAGTTTCAACAATCTGTACAAAGGTTGTCACTTTGCAATCCTGTACTGACATGCGCTGTATAACTGAAGGTTACTACTACTGAAATGTGTACTCAAGGTCAACAATTGACAAATCCAGTTCTTTGGTAATATCATACTATTATCCTCTCTCTGGTTCTTACCTGGTGGTCTGTTCATCATAGGTCTGGGAGGCATTCCAGGTCTGGGAGGCATTCCAGGTTTGGAGGGCATTCCTGGTCTGAGAGGCATCCCAGGTCTGGGTGCCATCCCAGGTCTGTGAGGCATGCCTGGCCGAGGAGGGACTCCCGGTCTGGGTCCACCAACATTCTTTGATGAGATGGTCTCTGACACCACAGTGCACTTGGGTCTTCCAGGTCCTGATCCAACGTTACCAACTGATCGTCCAGGTACTGGTCCTCCACTACCAGGCCGACCAGGTCCAATCCCTGGAGGTCGGGATCCACTACCTCCAGGATGACCCTGCATGCCCCTCCCACAAGGCCTGGCCTGTGGAACACCACCAGCTTTTGCCTGGAGTGTGCCTCCAGGTCTTGCCTGAAGTTGGCTCCCTACCTTAGGATGGCCGCCTGATGATGGTCTCATCACTGAATTACCATTTGATTTTACTGTAGAATTAGTTCCTGGCCTTAGTGGTTCTCCTTTTCCAGACTTGTGGCCTCCGATTGTAGGTCCCTGCTTCAATGAGCTACCCTGACTGGGCCTGGTCTGTTGGGAGCTCCCATGTTGAGATTTTTGGCCTGTTACAGCTGTACCAGGAGGCCTGGTCCCAGGAATACCTGAAGCTCTTCTTTGAAGTAACGATGAGCTTTCTTTTTTGGAGCTAAGGTCACTTGAGGTGCTGGATTTGTGGCTAGATGAGGGCTTGGGGACCCCATGTTTGGCTGAAACCTGAGAAGATGTGGCTTTCGAAGGAACTTTACTGTTTATGGCACCAGATGAACTAGACAAGCTTGTCTTGGACCTGTCTCTATCACTGTGAGACGTTTTGGGTCCATCTCTTTCTCTGTCACCAACAGTGGACTTTGAAGTACAGTGGCCTCTTTCATTTATCGGTATTTGGTGCGACTTCTTTCCTGATCCTTGACTTGGCCTCTCTGAGGAGTTCTTTTGTGGTTTGGAATTCTTCTGCTCCCTCTCTAAAGTGCCTTTTCTTATTGAACTTGAGCTAGACTGGGACTTGCTGTCTCTTTCTCTCTCCATCTTTGAGTCTCGGTCTTTGTCCTGTCTCTTAGCCTTGCGCTCCATCTCCAGTTCTCTTATCTCATCAGCTGTGCGAAGCCTTTCTTCCTTTTTCACTGCCCGAGATTTTAACTCAACTGGCTGAAACTGCTTCTTCTCTGCCAATTTGAGTAAGTCTGCAAAGTTCATGGGAGGTGGAGCGGGCTTGGGCGGCCCACTGGGTTTTTTAGAGGAGGGCATGCCGCTTCTACTATTCCCACTAATGCCTGTTGTTTTCCCTGGTCTCAGCAGCTCTGGCTCCTGATCTGACTCTGAATCTGTCTGTTCATACTCATAATTATCCTCATCATTTTCTGGGTCAATTGAGTTATTCCTAAAACTTTCCTCTTTCATAAGTCTTTCATCCTGCATTTCTAGTTTTGATCTCCTCTTCTTAGGGCCCTCTACCACTGGGATGCCATTGTAGCCTCTGAAATTGTCCTTAGTTCTGGAGGCCATGGCACGTGCTTTACGGTCCGACTTTAACTCAACCCTCTTGGCTAGTAGTTCCTCCTTCTGTTTCTTAATTTGAATTTCTGAATGAAAAAAAAGATAAATATTAAAATAATCAATGAAGAGTGCTTTCTGTACCATATGCATATGACAAACATCAAATTCCAGATAAGTACAGTAGGGTCCAAACACAGACCACATTGAATATCTCAAATATTTTCACATACACCTGGAAATAATCATGAAGTCTGATGATTCTGAAACCTTTAAAGAGACAAGTTATGACATGTAAAATGAAGAAGACATATTTAAGCTTCTGCACTATGTCAGCAATCAAATTTAAACAAAATTGTGGCAGTGACCAAGCTAACTGCTTTGTACATAAGGTCAGATTTCCTTGAGTTGTAACACTTCCATTGAAGTATGAGTTCAGATGGATTTGATCTACACATCACAGACTCATTCATGTAACTCAACTTGCAGCCAGTGTTGACCTGTTATAAACATGGCTGCACCTCAAGTTTCATGCAGATCATTAATAAGTAGCATTGTGATAGTGGTAAACATGGCATCAGACATAAGTGAAAGACTCAGATGTCAAATCGTTATTCTAAGCACAGAGGAGCTTTCTCAGCGTCAAATCATAGATCACAAGCACATTCAGGCAGACCAAAAGTGACCACACCATCAGAAGACCATCAAGCTTAGTTCTCAATTGAGAGATTAAACTTCATCACAGAATATAGAGTTTGCTTAATAATGATTGTAAGACTCAAATCTGCAAAAGTACTTTCAAAAGGAGTGTTCTCAGAGGACGAGTAGCAATTTCTAAACCTCTTAAATATGAAGATAAATATGAGCAGGATGACTGGGAAAAATTGGAACTATTTACTGATGAATCCCAGTTTGAGATTCATGGCAGTAACTAAAGGCTGTATGTAGGGAGACAAACAGGAGAGAGAATGATACCACAGTGTATCAAACCAATATAAATATTCCAGTGTGGGGGTGTTTTGCCTATTCTGGAGTTGGACGCTTGCACCAAATTGACTCAACCTTGACCAAGGAGAAGAACCACTCCATTCTTTAGAGACATGCTATATCTTCCAACTGGCATCTTTGTGGAAAAGGATTCATACTGCAGCAGAATAACACCCTCAAATCTTTGCAACAACTACTTGAAGGCCAAAGAAGACCGAGTCACCTGACCTCGACTCCAATGAACATTAATGCGGGCACTAAGAAAGCAAAGCAGCTTGAGTTACTTGAAGAAGCCTCTGATGAGTAGATCAAGTTCATCTATGTCACCTGAAAGCATACTTCAATGGAAGGGAAACACCTCAATGAAATCTGATCTTATGTATAAAGGAGTTACATTGGTCAATCCCGCAAATTTGTTTACACTTGATAGGTGACCTAGAAATATAGCAGAGTCTTAACTATGTCTTCTTCATCTTACATGTCATAACTTCCTCAAACCTTCAATCCTAAAACTGATTATTTCCAGATTTAGGTGAAAATATTTGTAAATGTGGTCTCAGACATTTGGACCCCATTGTACCTTAACTTAACTTTGTTCTTGTTACCTTTCTTTTTGCTCTCATGGTGTTGTTTCTTCAGAAGTGCCTGTACAGCAGCAGGATTTACACCTTTCGATCTCGGGTCCTTTTTGGGTGGTCCAGCTTGTAAACTGTATCTCTTCGGCTTGGAGAGGAACGACATGTGCATAAAAATGAGTTCATGGCTCAGTCAAGTCACAATTACAGAGCTCAAATGTCTTTCTATGAGGAGATCAATGATCTTTTAGGCAGGTCAATCTATAGATCACCATTGCCAATCTAAAAATCTCACAGGTTTTGTAAACGTCTTTACCTTTACTTTAGCCTAGCATACAGGGTCAAGAGGGTGGAATTTAACATTTAGCACCATCATCACATCCTGACTGACAGATGAGCTGGCACTTGTGTGCTCACAAGGTTACCCACAAATTCTCATTTTACTGTTTGACCTGAGCAAATACAGTGTGGGTGACAGCCAGTCCTAACTCACCTGTACATTGCTGAGGCCCTGGTTCTGCGAGGCGATGTCCAATATATTGTCAAAGTCCATCATTTTGACAGCAGGTGATGTTAGCCGGCTGTTTGAGGCAAATCAAGCAAAAGTCATTCAGGAATGCTACAGTTAGCGTTTAGCTTACACGTCAGATAAACTGTCTGGGAGCTTAGCGTCAACTTACCGAATGGCACTCAGATATCTATAAAGAAAGCACCTTATCAAACACAATCCATGGGGAGAAAACTGTATATCAGTTAATGCTAACGTTACTTACTTCATACGCGTATGTGAACGTTAGCACACGTTAGCGAAGTTAGCTAACCTAACGTTAGCCAACCAAGAAGCCTGAAAGACGAACTTGCCCTTTTGTAGTGATATATCAAACTAACCTAAGGCCAAATCCATCAAAATATTCGTAAGATTAAAGCCTACTGAGAGAAAAACAACATAACATAAACATAAAACTGAGCCATAACAAACACCGGGTGTAGACAGAGACTAAGCGAGAAAGAGCGACTACTGAAAGGGGACAGAGAGTAATCTAAGGAAGTGAGAGGACTACATTGTGCGTACTTCCGTCTTTGTGAGATTACGAAGCGTCACTAAATACAGGTCGTGGATTGACAATATGTTGCTAAGCAGAACCAAAAATAATATTGACTGGGTACAATGGAGTTTTAATATTTATATATTTGTATGTATTTGCGAGATGAGGACTGTATCATAAAATTGAACTAACCTAGTGTTGTACTACTCCACCTGCCCCCTTATTTCATTTAAAGGCAAGGCCAGAGGAGGGGTGATCTATCTTGATACAAGTGGAGTTTAACATCCTTGAAAACTTATTTTATCGGATTCGATAAAAATGTGTAGCATGTGAAAATATGACGATGCTATTGATGTAAGGCAAAACAGCTCTGAAAAAAAACATATTTAAGAGGGTAATATTCAGTAAATCATGCGTTAAAGTAGATTTGAATATAGGCCAATTAAGAGATTAGAATAATAATTAGCCAGATTGGTTTTTGTGACCGGAAACCTAATTTGTTCGACGCATGTGCAAAAATGCAGCCCTAGAACGTAATTGGTTGAGAGACGGGTACCTACGATGCACATGCGCAGTACCAATCGGACGGCATGTGATAAGGTAGCGAGAGTGTTCGTGAGTGAATGTTTATGTCTGACATATTAGACCGAAAGCGACTTCACATTTATTCAATAAATCTCATTTTAATCCATTCTATTAATCATGTGTATTCCAGGTTTTATATATGACTGGCACTTCCGCCTTGTCCGTCCAAGAAGAGTTTTTAACAATTTGCCTTTGCAGACCACATGATGTCGCTACCATTGTGGATACTGCACTTATCCAGAATACTCGATATGTGGCGTGAGGTGTAACCAAAACTGTTTCCTTGGGTAACTCTTGTCATTCCTCACTCATCAAATACCTCTTAAATTATTCGGAGGCAATTAAAAAACAACTGTGGGCTGTGGAATAAAAACTCAAATATTTCAACATTGTATATTGTGTAAGTACAGCATTTGAGTAACTTTTCACCACTGGTTAAGAAAACATTTTTTTTTTTAAATCCAGGCACACTAACCATACAACTAGAACAAAATGCCTGTTCAATTCGCCTACTGGTTTATTCATTTAATATATAGACTGTCTTTTGCATAGTAGAAACATAAAAGAGAGCAAAGAGGGAGAGATAAAGAAAAAATCCAACGATGAATATAAATTTCAAAGCTAAATTGTATGTAATATTATGCCACAAGGTTATATTGACACTAATTTGGGCCACAAAATTCAGTTCAGCTCAGTCTAAACTAATTTTTAAATACCACTAATATTCCAAATTGAGGAGTATTTTTATAATACTTGTGTGCCTATCACGAGATATTTCGGGGGAAAATGTTTAGCAACACCTGATCTGATACAACTAGAGTCAAAAGAAATCAAAAAGTCAAACTGCAGGGAAATTCCACATACAATAGGTCCCAATCAATTTATTTCCAACATTTCGACCTCATATAGGATGTTTGTCAGGCTTTTTTGCCTGCTTAATCTGAGCCATTAACAAAGGATCGTCGACGCACAGATAAAAATGGGCTCTACACAAATGTTTCCAAAAAGCTCTATTCCTGTAAAATGTAAATAAAGGCCATCTGCTCCGATATGTAAACAGCAGACTGGCTCCTCCTATCCGGGTGTCCCAGGCGTCTTGTCCCGCCCCTTCACGACTCCTATTGGTCGCCACATCTAAACCCCGCCCACGTCATGGCTGGCCTCTCGCCTCCTACTGGACGTCGGAGCGAGGACAAAAACAATCGGCATCCCTCATACAGAACAATATAAACAGGAGGACCTGGACCGAGTTTTCACATTACATATTCTTTATTTAACAGACACGGATACCAGCGAGGGAGACATGGTTTCTCCAGTCACAGTGGTGAGTATCGGCTTCAAACCATATTCCTCACACATGAAACAGGAATCATACTGGTGGCTTGTTTAGCTACGTGATAACAACACTTCCGAATATAAAATGATGCATCCTCATTTTGTAATGTTTCTATCATTGAATGTTCAATATCGACTGCTCCGAGTTGCTAATTCGGTGTTTTAAATGCGTTATTATTCATAGCTTTAGCATGTCAAAGTTTGTCTTCGAAGGCCAATGTGACCATTTAATTAGCAGTGAATAAGAATGTCTGGTTGCTAAACTGAACATTTTCATCCCGGACACACTCGTTATGTCATGTCCTAATATGCATCTGTACGTGTCGGAGACTCAAACCAGGAACTTTTATGTCCACTGTCTGGTCGTTTCCTTCACATTTTGTCACGCACAGTAGCGGCTGTCCCTCCTCGATATTCCACGTACAGAAGGACGCTTCCACAAATTTCCAAAGGCAGCCGCTGACAAAAAGAAAAAACAGTCATGTGACGACCTTTTTTGTCTTTTTAGCTTTCCTGTACCCTCCAGCCACGCATGCGCCGAGCGGTGCTCTGCTGTGGCTGCCTTTTCTTTTCATCTTCTTTGCTGTAGCTGTGCTTTACACAGACTTTATTGTCTAATTTACCCGTTTGATGCATAATTGACCCGGGTGCCACTGCAGGAAGTTGGCAATTTTTTGACAACAAAATCTGACAGCTGCATGAATAATTTAAGCCATCCTAGCAGCCTCTTACTTTTGCAGAGCTCCTATGAAATTTTACCCCATTTGAGCAGACCATATAGGATGGTGTGCTGTAACTTGGCCTGCAGTGAACCCTGTATGATTGCTGTGAGATGAGCCTGTGTGAAGGAACGCTTGCCACAAACTGGCTGCCTCAGTGAAGACGATGCTGTGCCGGTCCTGGGGTTGCTCCACTTGTTAAAAGCCTTTGTAGAGGCATGTGATCAGTTAAAACACTGTTGGACAGTGTATAGTAGGGCATATATTTGTTTCCCTCAAATTTAATTTTACAGAAAAAGAGCAAACAAAAGTCACTTCATCATCATTTTCCTTTAAATTTGTCTTATTTCTGTATACAGTGGTCTCAGAATATTGTATGATCTGTTATCTGGATTTACATTTAAAAAAGGTTATAGTGGGTTTACAGTATGCGAGTGCACCCTGTATTCCTGCTCAGATGTCAAATTTATTGCGACAAGGGATTATTACACCATTAGATGCTGCTATAACTATTATTACATCTACCTAAAATGTAGTTATATTTAGGCTTTCTTTTTATTCCTGACTCTAAACTAAACTAGGTTTTGATAAACACTGCCACACTCCATGACATCTGGTGAACAGACTGTTGTGCTCTTCTGGTCATTTATCAATGTTTATCCTGCAGATGGTGTAGAATCAGCCACTCAGAGCACATTCATTGTTAGTCCAGCACATGCTGTCCTGAACTGATGTGGACTTTGCACTTCCTGGTAGGTGCCTGCTGTATCCCAGAGATACAGATGCAGGTGCTTCACCTTGCTTTTTGGCTTTATTGATGTAGTTGCTGAGGCATCTAGGGCTGAAATGGAGGTAAAGAGTTCGATAACTGTTTCAGAAAATATCATGTTTTCATGGTATGATATTATTATTATCATATATTACAACAAACCTTTAAAAAATGAAAACAGGAGGGTTTTTCTGGTTGAGTAAACACATTATAATTTCGCAAAATATAATGTCCTGACAGACAGGAAACTTGATATAAACTTGAATTCAAAACCTTAGACAAACAAATGTACATGGTATGATAATTGTCAATTAAAAAACACCACAATAATACTGCTGCAATCCTACATCTAAATATTGATCCTTGTTCCCAAAACTCAGTATTGCTCATTTACAAACTTTTTATATAAGGTAACAAAAACGTTACTTTCCAAAGGTGCATGGTTCAATTGAGATTAGGTTTAGTGTTCTTTGTGTGCTTGTACTGTACTGTGCTGTACTGTACTGCTTGTCCGCAGCTGACCTCAACTTATCCTTGGAGTTAAAGCAGCTGTAAGGAAGGAAATGGTGTTGTGTGATGCTACATAGAAATAACATTGTCATATGACTCACATACCAGCTGTTCCTGCCACCATACTTATATTACAGTTCCGCTCTGTCAAATTGTGTACAGAGGAGTTTGCAGGTCTTTCATACTCCATGTTTACAAGTATCATGTTTCTGACACTCGGCTAGCATATGACCCAGAATGGTTGAATAGGATATTCATCCTGGCTGGGTGTTTTTCAATGCCTTAATGCAGTGCTTTTGTTGGTTCATGGCTGGTGCAGAAGCATTAGTGCCTAACAGCTGCTTGTTCCATACTGGACTCCACTTACAAGATGAGTGTGTTGATTAAGCTGCTGATAGTTTGACCATTTACAAAAGTGTGCAGAACATTTAAGGATGTTCCTCGTTCATGTCGTTTTTCATCCCTAAATAATTCAAGATACTTCTTAAGTAGGTGCTCCTGTATCATTTGCTCACTTGAAAAAGTACATTGATTCATATTTCACCTTGCCTAAACAAGCACTCCATCTCTGTAGTTCAAAATTGCAGAAAACAATTTGTAAGAAACATTTGTTTTGGTACCATTGTTTCTTTGTATGTGGCTACCAGGCCACTTTAGAAAATTGAGTCATTCCATCCTGTTGTTCATTCCAACAAAAAAGCCATTACTTGTTAGTTACCATGCAAATACAGCAAATCATTAGCAATATTACTCTTTAAAAGGGAACAGAAGCAGGTGTCAGCTGTGTGTGCCACAGCACTTTTGCAGCCTTTATTTATAAGGTGACCATTCAGACAGCAAGATGATAACACAATGATTCATTTCGTTTGCCTCCCAAATGAGGCAGTACGTTCTGTTCTATCATGCTGTTAAAAGCTGACTGTCAGCAAACAGGGCTTGTCGCCATCAGTAATGTCCCCTTCAGTGTCCCTGTAGACAAGCGGACGCCTTAATCAATGAGTGGAGTAGCTTACAGCTGAGAGGACACTCAGCCACAAAACCCAGACAATCTCATTCAGCAAGAATGCAATGCAGAAACGCAGTTTATAAATTCCACCATCAATTTCATGCAGTCACTTTTTAACTTGATGGGATAAGGAGCCATGTGTTAGAGCAGAACATTTGATATAATAGATATTACAGCAGTAAAAGTAGGCTATATATGACAAAACAGGGAGACATTATCATAAGTTAGATTCAAGTCCAAGCCAGCTAAGATGCCTTTTTTTTTGGCTGAACGTTAACCTAAATCGAGGCACAAGGCCTTTTTGTAATTTTAACATTGTTGGACATGTCAGTCCAGCTAATGATAACAATGAGATATTCTTGGAGGAGTTCAAAGAGTAGCTTTTGTATGCTTTGTGGTACAGGTGTTGCACATGTACTCAGTGCTGTTGAGTCTTGTGCATCTCCTCCTTGCAGCCCCTTTCTCATTGTGTACAGTAAGTTTACATGGACAACAATGGAAAGGGAAACTGCAAAGTATGGCTCAAACACAACATGAATAGGACCAAAGGTTATGGGAATCTCTGACTTCCTCCCACCTTCCTCCCTGGAATCTGTATTCACCCTCCAAATCCCCTGCTGGACTGTGGCGGGTTACATGTCTTTTGAGGGTCTTTTTTCCCACAGATAACAATCGAACTTTTTGTGATCGTTGCTCATTGAGAAGAAATATCATTGGGCATTGGCCTGCAGATTTAGACAAAGTATTCTTTCACTGCACTTTATTAAATAATAGACAGGCCCTATCTGAGTCGTGATGATGCTTGGAGCCAAAGCACTACAGAAATATATTGTGTTTCCTTGTGTCCCGTGCTTAAGTAGCCACCAGTGGCCTGATAAACAGTTATGATATTGGCCAGTCTGGGAGTGTTGCCAGTGCTGTCTTCTCTGCTTGGCACCCATGGGGCCGTTAGTGGGATGTATAGACTCACCACACACCCACACACATACACATGCACACACACACAGTTTTGTCGCAAGACTAGCTTTAATCTATATTTATGTTTCCATTTGTTTTGTGAAGGCCAGGCCAAGTACATAATGGAGATAAGAGGAGTGCATGAGTTCACATTATACACTGAGCTTTCGTTTTGCCTCTGTGGAAAAAATTCTTTCACGCTACTTGCATCTGAAAGAGACTGGTGATGTGAATGATACACATGATGGTGGTAAACCTCTTATTCGTTCAACACTTCAGTAGTCAAACTTTATAAGGAGACTGAAACTGCCCTAAGTTGTTTAAGATCGATGTGAAAATGTAATTGGAAAACACTTGCCATGGTTACAGCAATGAAACAGGAAGGCCTATAATAATTAAGTTCCTGTTCAGTAACACTGTTTATATAAAGAATGTAGCTACAAGTAAATGGACACAAGTAAACTGAAAAATACAGACTTCACTTCAAATTGTTCACTTAAATCTCCGATATGTACTTGGAAATTTTATTCCACAGTTTGAGAGCAGCTGAAAGTACAATTTTTTGGTTCTGAGCATGTACCAAAGCTGCAGTGGAAGATTTGAGTGAACGTGAAGGCACATAAAACAACAGGGTGTCTGCAGTCTTGGCCAGTCCCTAGTCATTTTAGAGCTTCATATACTTTACAATCAGATCCCAATGATGCAGAGAGTATAGTTCAGCTGGAGCGGTATGTCCTCACTTTTCTGTTTTGTCATCCTTAGAGGCAAGATTTTAAAAGCATTGTGACTTCTCAACAGGCGTCTTTTTGAAAAATAGTGAAAAGATTAAATGAGATAAGATATTCCTTCATTCGTCCCTCAGTGTGTGTTTTTTTTTTAAAGCAGTACCTTGAAGCAAATTTGTCAAACTCATACAATGGTATAAAAAATGTTTGCAAAGTGCTCCTGACATGGTTCCTCAAGTCAGGCTGGAGCTTTCAACCACGAAGGGACTCGAACCCTCAATCTTCTGATCCGAAGTCAGACGCCTTGTCCATTAGGCCACATGGTCATCGAATGTGCATCACCTTGGTGTAGGATGCTTGAGAGGAACTTATGAATTAACTTCTCAGCATCCTGCAGGCGTATGAATGGCCGCCCTGTATCAGTATTTTAGACATGGAATCATGCTGTTTTGGTCACTCTATGATGTGTAATTTAAAGCTTAAATCATAGTAGATCGAGCTTGAGTTTTTTTGTCTGATCCTGTGTGAACTTTGTCAAATCTCCTGGTGTGTTAGCTACACCAGGGCTGACTAGAGGTCACAATTTTATGAAGCAGTTGTGTAGTCAGGGGGATCCCCTTCCTCCCCTTCTCCAGGAGCATAAACCATGTGAACTAGAGTGACCCCTCATTTTCTCTCACCTCCTCTCCTCCCTCCTACTCATTTATCCACTCCTAAATCCAGCCATCATCTGAATGCTAGTAACCTGATCTCACTGACTGTCCCCCTCCCCTAAAGCTTCACTTCCCCATGCTTCCTCCTGCTTCCTTTTTTCTGCCCTACATATTTGTTCTTTCATGAATATTGCAATCAGAGCACTGCTATTGTTTGCATCATTGTGCTTTAGCACAGAGTGTATGAGGGATGCAAAATGTCCACTGGAGAATAGTGATCTGGGCAGCCCAGCCTTTTCAACCCTTTCCCTGTTGCACTATGGCCCCTTCTTCGTCTCACTTGTATCCTCCTCATCTCTCCTCCAGTGATCGCAGCTCTAGCGAACCCTCACTCAATTTCTCAATTTCTTCTGCCTCAAGCCGAGAGAGCGATTCTCGGAAATCTTTTTCTAGTCCTGTTTTTGTGACCCTGTTGGGCCTCATCTATTTGGATTGAAAGATATATGACTGGTAACACAGCTGGAAAGAAGAAATTGAAACTACTGCACAGTTCTCAAGAACATGAGACACAGACATGAAGGTGAAGAAGAGAGGAAAAGGTTACAAGGAGTCAAAGGGACAGCGTGGTGGTTTTTTTTGCATTTCCCCTTCTGCTTGCCGATTCTGCAGTTTCGCTTGGCCACAAAACACATGTATGTCTGACACAGTGATGTAACCTAATGACCACACATAGCGTGCCTGACTTTTCCAGTCCTAACCAGTATCTAAAGTTTGCTGTTTATGTTCCTTCTTTTAATTAAAGGTGTGAGACACTGTACCTCAAACACACAAAGAGCCTGCTGTTTTAAGGTTTTTGCATCCTGTGATAAATCTGAAGCCCTCTGCCTTGAGATAAAAGCCTTTTTTAATAAGACAGAGTGATGATAGTATCACATTGTTCAGGCTCACTGAATAGAATTACCTCATGTAAGTGCAACCAGCTGTGACTCAAATAATTATGTTAATATTTAATCTGCTTTCAGGTCAAGAGCGAAGGCCCCAAACTGGTGCCGTTCTTCAAGGCAACCTGTGTATACTTTGTCCTGTGGCTGCCCACCTCGAGCCCATCCTGGTTCAGCGCACTGATCAAATGTCTGCCCATCTTCTGCCTGTGGGTGTTTTTACTGGCACACGGCTTCAGCTTCCTAGGTGCTCACTCCAGTGCCCGCAAGATCTTGGCTGGCCTCATCTTTTCTGCTCTGGGCGATGCCTTTCTCATCTGGCAGGAGCAGGGCTACTTTGTCCACGGTGAGGGGAGACCTCACACACTTGCTTTGTTACAGGACTAACTTCTTTCATGTGAATTTTAGACCTTTAAAGCAAAAAAGTTTATTTAATTATTAATGGGGTCTTTTTTGTAGTTTTGGTCATCATCGATATTGGTAATAGCATAATTTTATGTGGGAACGCGGTGACATTGCTAAAAAAAAAAAGTTTGAGGCAAAAAACAAATGCAGTCAAATAATCATACAGGTTTTAAAGATAGAAAAGAAATAGCCAGGTCAGGCAGAGAAAATGAAGAAGATCAACAGCAGATAACAAATCTGCTGTAAACATCCATAATGGTTTACAGACATAACTAACTTTTCTTACTGAGTTTTTAGTAGCTGTCACTTTTCACTTTCAGATCCAAATAAAGTGATCTGACAAAACCGTAGGCTTGTTTACAAGTAGTTTGATTGTCTGACTGATGACTGTCTTATCAGCCTGTTAGACCAGTTCTCAGGAATGACTTTGGTGAGTACAAAGTTATCATAACTAATAGAAACGTTGGCCAAAACTACAAATATAAGAACCATGTTTTCTCACATGTATGTATATGAGCTCCTGTCACTTCATCAGCTGCCATGCTTCCAGCTTTAATGCATGATTTTTGCATTAGGCTTTACTTTACATTGCATAGATATGATGCTACTTTGTATTCAGATTGAAATTATACATGTAATGTGCTGCAGGCCTCCTGATGTTTGCCATCACCCACATCCTCTACTCGTCTGCCTTTGGGATGAAGCCCCTTAACGTGTCTGCTGGCCTGATGATCACTGCTGTGTCCTCACTGAGCTACTTGCTGCTGTACCCCTACCTGTCCGGCCCCTTCACCTACCTGGTGGCCGTCTACATCGCCTTGATCGGCTTCATGGGCTGGAGGGCCATCGCGGGCCTGCAGCTGGCCAACGACCTGTGGACCTGGACCAAGCTGTCCGCCTGCCTGGGCGCCGTGCTCTTCATGGTCTCCGACCTCACCATTGCCGTCAACAAGTTCTGCTTCCCAGTGCCCCACTCGCGTGCCATCATCATGGCCACATACTACGCGGCCCAGATGCTGATAGCACTGTCGGCCGTCGAGTGCCAGGATGTGGAGGTGGCCAGGAAGAGATCATGAGGTACCTCAAAAGCAAAAGTGTCAGCTGTCGCACCCACTCCCCCCCAGCCCCAAGTGATCATGGACACATCTCACTGCCAGATCCCCAAACCCTCAACCCTCATCTCAGTGTGGTGCTCCGACACGGTTGTTACCATGGTGACTGGTCCACTGCAGTCCCGACAAGGCTATCACCCTACTACCCACTAGTATGGTAGTCTCACACCAGTCTTCTTCCCACGAAGATAAGGTAGTATTATCTTCAGCCTCTCCCGACAACAGTCTTACCTGCTTCGTCCGATCCTAGAAAGGCTGTCTCTCAACCTAGTTACCATGGAGACAAGCGTAGTAATATTAACTTGCTATATATAGAGAGTATTACTTTAATTTTAACCATTATGTTTTAATTTAAGGGGAGCACGTCACTGGGGACCTTCAAGGAGTGTGTGTGGAAGAGCAATTGTGTGTATGTGTGTTCGATTAACACTCTTACCTCGCTTTCCATACAGTCACCACACTGACTCCCACACACATCTACTTTACGTGGTCCAATAATGCAATTTAACATCTTATTTTTATTGTTTGTTTTGATGCCTGAGACAAAAGGGAGTGTTTTTTTGTTTTTTTTTACTGACTTGCCCACGTTCTGTTTTCACTCTCTATTGCTCTGCGTGTCCCTGAATTAAGGGTGCTATTCTTAAAGTCAGGAGCATATCCACATCTTTCACTATCTGCAGTCCCTTCCATTTCATTTACCACGATCACACTGCCTTTGTTCACTTCACTGTAACCTCTTCAACAAATTCACACGCCCAGTCTCTCCAGATGAATGAATTAGGTTGCCCTTGAATAACTATATGTACAGAGAAGGAACAGCAGAGATGGAAACAAAAAAAATAAGGCAATTAAATGGAAAGACAAGAAGGCAGAGTTGCCTGATGCAACAACCACAGTGAATTGTAGTTTTAATGACTGAACACTTTCGGAAAGGGGAGGTTGTTTGTGAAAGCTCCATCCTTCCTGCTGAGATTTTATTGACACTGTCCCGCTGTCACAAAGAGAGCACAGTAAACATTGTAGTCACAGCAGACCGCTGCGCACATTATACCATGCTGTTCAGCGCACCTGCTTCTCCTTTTAGTGTTAATTCTTTCAGCCGCTCGACAGTGTTTTGTCTGCCAGTTCTTCAGAAATGTAGGTTGCAAAAAGCCGGCATGCTTACAGACCTGACACCTACAACCCCTGCTGGTTTAGTTATTAGGAAAAGTCCACAGGGTTCTTATTGCTGGACTAGATCAGCCAACCCATGCTGTCACTGGGACCATGTTATGAAGACTGTAAAGAAAGGGCTATGTTACTGGCTGGGTTTTTCTTTTGTTTATCAGCTGTGTGTGTATTTGAGCTTCAGAAGGCATTCAGTCAGTCATAATGACATGCACACAACCATACACATAAACATACACATTGCCCCGGGGGCAGCCTGACTGGAAAAAAAAGGGAAGATGAGGGAACTGGCTTGTCATGTGAGGGAACAGTAATCCCATTATTCCCGAATAATTCTCTCTCACAGCACACTTCATCAGTTTCAATCCTGCAAAATCCACCACAGCTAATCCCTGACAGGTTGGCTTATATTTTGTCTTTCATCTATCCCACATTTCTCCCCCTCTCACCTTTCATTTGCTTCAACTGTGTGCAAATAGTTTATGTTTGGATGAAGTGTCTCACTGAATACAGAAGTAGTATACTGTAAACTCTTTCTTCAGACATCTACATACAGTATATACATGTTTTGAGTGCGTGTGCACGTGTAGGAGTGTGTGCGTGTGTGGTCGTGAATGTCTGTATGCACCTGTGACAAGTCAGAACCAACTCAAGGCCAGAAATGCTGTGAACCATCAGAGTGGAGTAGAGACACTACTGTGTATCTTTAATGTATCTCACAAGCTCTTAAACTATCTTCATACCCTTCACATCTTGAGATTTGTAACCTCTTTGTGTGTTTTATGGCATCCCCTGAATGTGTGTGTCAGTTAAAGATGACTTTGAGGTAGTATTTGATTTGGTACAGTATTTTCAAACTGGCTTATATCTAACTTTTAGGTTTCATTTGACCTAAATAAGAAGTATTTTAGGTTATGAATAGAAATATTGGTTTGGTATATTTGGTTGACATGCCTACTCTTGACTATGCCCTTACCTATTACCAAAAACAGTATATGTCACTGGCTCTATAAATAGTATAACTAAACTCAATTTTATTACAATCAAACACTAGCAATAGAAAGAATTTTTAAAAAAAGAAAGGTTTGTTGTCTAATGGTCCAGGTCACATGCACTTTAACATGATATATTGTGCTGTATATAAAACAAACAGGCATGAAAAAGAAACAGACCCATGTTATGGGTTTCTTCTGCTGGGTCAATGACCCCCGGAGCTGTCAACACACCCACATATACACAAAAAAGCATGCACGCTTCAAAAATGTGTTTATGCATCATTGTCGGCCACCATGACAGATCTGCAGGCAGACCGTGGTGTTGTCACTCATCAAGGCTTCTTAAACATTCACAGCAGCACAGTCTTAAGTTTGACCAGGAGTGACCCAAGCATCTATGCCCCGACTGCTGCTTTGCCAGATAGTTCCTCAATCTTATTTCGGCCTGTCAGCGCACTCGTCAGCAGCATATTTCTGCTTTGTCAGACATGTTTCGTGAGTCTGTGTGTGACCGCTCATCTTCTGTTTTAATTTGCCCTTCGCTACAAAGTCCTACTCTGCAGCACTCTTTTCCCTTTTCTCATCTCATCCACCTCGCTGGCAGAACGTGTTCTGTCAACAATTAATATAAGTCTTTGTGCTGACATGCATTTGTCTGCTTATGCTGTCTTAAATCAGGGTTTAGTGGAGCACAAGGAGATATTCTGGTTAACGTGATTGACTCTAGTATGCAGTCTGAATTAAAACCACAAGACGAGATTTGAGTCGAACCATCTTACTCATCCTTACTATGTGGGCAATTTATGTAAGCACTACTTTCTTTGTCTTCTGTCACATAAAGCCTCCTGACTTTTATTCCTACAGTCCTAATGGCTGTATGCCAGAAGACAGGCTTTTACTTTGAAGTATTTCTGAGATTGTTCTTGTTGGCCAACCCACACTTTGGAAAATCTCCATGACTTTGGTCGCCTCTAAATCAAGAAATAAACTCAAACCCCGTATTGAGTGAGTGAGTTGCCAGTTATTATGCCTCTCTAGAAGGTTTAGTTTTAAATATTCACTGCTACTCCACTGTTTTTTTATTGTTATTTGACATGGGCACAAAGCTGAAAGCGTAATAGAAAAATGAACTCATTTCATTGAGAGGGACTCGTTAGCATTAGAGCCCTCTCGCTTATCAACCAACCTTTTGTTTTGCAGGAGTCCAGCTCGTTGGTGCTGGAGTGCATTTGGCCTTCCACTTAGGAAGGTTATTGTTGAGTGATACTGTAGCTGGAATTAGGTGAGGAGGTGAAATATGACACACGGAGGAAGGCTCCCTTTACATCCGGCCCATTAGCTGCCATCCTGTCACCCCCTACAGATGGCAGGCCAGCAGGTGCATCACTTTACCTCAGCCTGTCAACAGCTCTGTTGTTCTGAGCTTTGTGCATTCAGACAAAAGGGACCTGAGAGCGCTGTTGGAGGCCAGTGTGGTTCAGCCTGCCCTGTGAGAAATAAGCTGGAACCAGTAGCTGTTGTAGTAGAGAGGGCCCGTGGTTTCACTCGGCCCTCTGAATAAGTTGGCACTTTTCTCTCTTTAAACTTTTCTCTCGCTTTCTTTTTGCTGTTGTCGCTTGTGACCTTTGATTCGAAACCTTTACTGTCTCCATTATCATGCAGCGACATTCAAAACATAGAGCTGTAAACTTTGTGTGTCTGTACCGATGCATGACAAGTAGGCTGAGATGAATCCTCCATGTTAACACTCATCTACAGTGATGAAAAAACGCACACTACAGGCTATAGTTTTTATGACCGATAGTCCTCCAACATCAGTATGAACCTATGAAAAGTATGTAAAATAATGCCGAATCCTTTGTTTGTAATATCAGTCTGTATCTACTGGTTGCTGCACTTTTCTGTACCCAGAGTAAGGCCAGTCAGTCTCTTTCAAGCTAGAAGCTATAGTGTTGAAAACAAGGATTGTTGTGTACTGTATTCTTTAAAATATATGCTCCCTTTTCCTTTACTCTTTGCATTTCTTTCTTTAAGGGAGAAAACAGAAGTTACTGTTTTGATGTTGATGGTCTAAGCACAACAAAATGTGACGTGTGAGAGAATCAGCATTTTTCTCTTTCAAATGCATCAATTGCTCTTGAAGTGTTACAAACCTATATGTATGAATCTTTTTTTTTTTAAAGTGTTATCCTCTTATTTGCAGACAAGCTGCCCCAAATGTTATATTTGCCTGTTCACTGTGGAAAAAGCTGGGTTTGTTTTCCACATATAACTTTGATTTTTTTTTTATTCTTATTGAAAGCCCATTGCAATGCATCATTTGACTTAATTTTATGAACAAATGTTTTTTTCTCTTTAATATTTTATGATATATTTTACCTTGTTGTCCTTGATTTTCACTTAGTGATTTATTTCTTTCATGACTGTAGAGATGAAATAGTTTCTTTTGCTGTAGTGAAACTGCTATGAATGTGAATATCTATTGGAGAAATAAATGCAATTACAATGCAACTTCAACATCACTTTCTTTGGTCTTATTTGTTTGTTTTCTTGTTTCCAAGGTGTTGCATTCAAAAGGTCAGCTCATATTTATAACCTTTCAGACTTTTGTGTTTCTACAGAAGCTGTTGGCCCTCAAGTGCCGTTAAGGCAGAAAGGAGTGGAGGACAACAGAGACCTCTGTTCTATTAACTGCTGCACTCTATAGTCTTGTGAAGGTGGAAAATGTGCTTTCAACAGCCTTTAACCAAGTGGAAACACATCCAGACTGCTACCAATGCTTCCTCTTGGCTTCTCTCGCCCTGTCTGCTTTTTCATCTCCCCCCATTTTTCTTACATATGCACACACACACACACACACACACACACACATCTCGTAGTTTATTCCTGTAGGAACCGCGCCAGTTCTCTCCAAATGCGTCTCATTCATTCGCAGCCAAGGTCTTACCATCAAAGAACTCCAGTCTTCTACAAGAATGAGGCATATGAATCTGTAACAGCTTTTATAAAAACAGGTTACTTCAACTGAAATAATAAAAATCAGATGAAACGACGCTGAATCTTCAAATAATTGTGAAAGACACTACAATTATCTCGCTCCATTCAAGTTGTGTGTCTGAAGATGCTTTAATAGGTTTTCATCCTGTATCTCTTAGGTTTAGTCATGTAAATGCAATGTGATAAAACATCAGGGGACTGATCTGAAATGCACCAGCCTTTGCCGTTGCCTTTGGGTGCATCAGCCTTTAGTTTCTCAATTACCCAGACTGACTATTTAGGCTTTCACTCCTTCCCCCTTATTGTGCCTCAGCTGAGCAGCAGACAGGCCAAAGAAACAGTGACGTCAGTTTAGTGCCTGTTGGTGCTTAATTGATATGAACCTGGCAAACTGGCACTGCCAGTCCCCTGGTGGCTCTATAGAAATGGAGTTGGTGTGAGCCAGCATGGTGACGTCAGGATGGAGAGGGGTTGTGACCTCTCTCTGTCTATTTGGCAGCTCCTTACCGGACCACACTCGCTCTCTCAAGCAGCAACAGACCACTCCGAGGCGATGCCTATACTGAGGCTGGCGGGCCTTTGAGGTTCAAGGATGAACAGTGTCAGACTTGCACCCCCTTTATATAGATATAGTGCCCATATCTTGCAGCAAGTGAGTGATCTAAAATTGGGAGACTACTGGTATTTAAAGAAGGACAACAGCTGCTACACAGCTCATCTAATGTGGACGATAATACCTGCAAAGCTGGGAGTCAGCACCTCACCCTCATTGTTTCATTTCAAATCCAATAATCCAATAATGTGCTAGACAGAGACAATACAAAAAATGTGTGACTCTCCTGATATGTTCTAGTGGGACTGATGCACAGTGGCAAATTATGAGAAGTGAAATCATTTCTGTCTTTTTTTTTTTTTTTTTTTTAATCATCCATGGTTGTATGCACCAGGCAAAATTGGAAACATGAGAAGTGGATGGCTTCTGACAAAAGCTGCAGACTGGATTGAAAACTGAGGGCATTGCATGTCAGGCAGACACAAAGGCAAGTAGGATTTTGACTGGTTGCATGTTTGGCAGTATGCAGGCCACTTTTCTCAAACCAAACACTTGAACTCGAGTTCCAAAGTGGTTGTGTGGTGCATTGTGTACTGTTATATTAAATTGTTTTCATGTGCAGACACACACTCTATCCCCTCTACTTGGTTGACATGACATTCGGCCTGGTACAGCCATAGACTGTAGGGTACAGCAAGCTATATGAAGCAAGTGTATTGGGGGAAAAAACTTGGAAACGCAGAAGAAAAGAGAGAGAAAGGACAAGCTCTCTGGCTGAGTGAGCTGATTGATGAGCTAAACTGCCTCTAACACACCATTAATCTGCTCCTGGAGCACAATGCCTACACAAGGATGTGAGTAAGTCTGACCTCTACTGGACATTTGATGCGTTAACACAGCTAGACACATAGTTGAAAAATGGAAAAAGCAGCATTTTGATATGGATTTCTAATGTCCTAAAACTGACCACAGTTAAAATCAGTGGTAGTGGTGACAGTACATGCAGCATAAGCTCAGTGGCCAATCTGTCATGGCAACTGTTCAAATAGACGTTTTATAAAATAAGCTTCTCTGTTTGCCTGGTCTGGAAGACACATCACACGCAGAGACAGAGATAAAGAATTAGTCAAGTAAAGCATAAGACACCTTTTTTGCATCAAACCATTATACCACCCTTCCCCAGTCTGCCCTCTCTCTCTTCCTAAAACCTAATATATCATACGAAATATCCATAATTATACATATACTGAATAACAGACATCACCAGGCTGCAGGAGGAGGTGCAAGTTGGCCACGGCAGTGCCACAGTCACTCTTCAGATGGAGCATGACTGCTCCACATTCTTCTCGTACACATCTAGTAAACAGGCAAAATGAGAGGAAGTGTATCTGGCGGTTTAATTTGTGTGACCTTTGAAAAGAACACAAAATATCTGAGTGGATGACACTCTCTTCTCTCCTCTGCTCAGCCACCTGCTGAGCACCAGCAAGGTGCCGTCAGCTGTCCGCTCCTGTTAAGGCTGGTAGGAGGAGAACACAGAGACCGGAGACAGTATCAAGTTTAGTAAGTAGTTTTATTGAAAAACTGAATGAGGGGAATGACGTCTGAGGGGCAGGCTGAGCAACTGTTGAGCCTGGGCCCGAGCAGTGTGGAAACCAGGGGAGCTGGCAGGGAGGCCAGATCCGAGAGTGGGAGTGAGGACAGGAGCTGGAGTCTGAGTCAGACTGGCTGTACTGGGAGGAAGACAGAGTATGTTATAGAAAAGTACAGCAAAGCAAGAACAAGTACCAGACTGTTAACAAAAGGCCACAGGGTGACAAAGACAGGTAGATAACTCTGCGAGTGTTGAGGTGGGAGCCAGGTATTTGAAGCAGAGCTGACTGATGATGATGGCTGACAGCTGGTGGCCTGACTCCCATGCACTTGACTCTGCTTCTGTAATTAAGCATACAAACAGAGGGAAAAAGGGAGAAGTGGAGGGTCTGACAGCTCCACTTCAGTCCTCTCATCCTCAGTAACCTCCACTCCATCCTTGTAACAGGTGATGAAGGGGATCTTAATGGTGGAGGTCTGGTCTGCCTTCACAGTCACAGGTCATGCCCCCAACAAGTCCAGCCCAGGTGAGCCAGATTCTGCAGGGTTTGGGGATTAATGGGTTAATATAGAGCAGGATGCTATTTTTAATGGTTATTTAATTTCATTACAGTTTAATTTGTTTTCACTAAAGGTTTGGTGGCTTTAGTGTGTAGGATTTGAAAATGTTTGACTTTGGCGACTCCTTGTGGTTGTATCAAAAAAGACACTGTCTGAATTTAAATATGAGCACAGTGTTTGTTTCCATGACAGCGACAGGAAGCTTGTTACAGTAAGTCCCACCTGTTGACTCAAATATCAAATAAATACACACACCTGCAATCTGTCAAATGTAACAAGAAGGACAAAACACAACACTGACTTCAATTAAGCAAAATTAAAAAATCATCATATCATATATCATAAGATATACATATCAATCATCATTTTGGGCTTTTTGATTAAGGCATTATTATTATTTTTTCATGCTAGTACATGCTAATTAGCACTAAACACACAGTACTGCTAAGGCTGCTGGGAATGTCATTAATTTTGCAGGTATTTAGTCATCAACCAAAGAGAAACTGAGAATTTAAATTTTGACCTGAAGGTGGTGCGAAATGAAAAGTTAAGGAATCAACAGATTTGTTACAATTCATCTTGATTCAATAGATAAACCACAAATGTCACTCTCATGTTGGCACAAGAGGAAAAGTCAAGTCAAGAGTCAAAGTTAGTAGAATTTATCGTCCATGAAAAACAAAATTTCCTGGCAATGCCTTCAGTATGAACCAAAGTGGTGGAGCAGCAGATGATGACAGATGATGCTGTAACGCTGTCTTAGCAGGTCCATTTAAGGATTAACATGAGGACTACTTTCACCTTCAGCTGATGCTTCAGGCACACTTCACCCACCTTCTCATCATGAAGAAGGGCCTGCAGGATACTGAGCATCTGACATAGCAGGGGCAAAACACTTTGGCACACAAAAAGAGAAAAAAAAGTATATTTAAGGTCTTATTTATTGGTCAGTCATGTTTGAATGTCAGACCTTTTTAACAAGTTGGCTGGTACTGAAAAAAAAAAAAAAAAAAAACTCCAGATGGACAGAAATCATTACGATCCATGGTCAGCTTGCCAGAAGTGACATATTCGTGCACGTCGTCGTCGTCCTGGGTGCAGATGACAGAGAACTCTTGCTCGCCTGTCAGCTCGCGGTCCTTGATGGTGACCTCTGCCCTCTCTCCCTCGCACATGAAGATGCAGAGACGGCTTGATGTGA
This sequence comes from Holacanthus passer, assembly GCA_025331565.1. Classification (NCBI taxonomy): domain Eukaryota; kingdom Metazoa; phylum Chordata; class Actinopteri; family Pomacanthidae; genus Holacanthus; species Holacanthus passer. The sequence goes on along the minus strand of JAFREQ010000003.1, from coordinate 11,292,043 downwards.
TATCATCTTTCAGCTGGCGAATGTGCGCGTCCTTGGAGCTCATCCCACGCTCCAAACGGGCCTTGGCTCTCTCCTGCGCATGGGCGTTCTTTAAGTGGCTGGTAAAACTTGATGGGCATCCCTGGATGAAAGTGAAATAGACCAAGAATAAAACAGTCACTGGAGGGTTTATTTGGCCTTCGACTGCATGCTTCACTTCAATGTTTTTGGTCAATTTTGTACGATCAACACATTCAAAATTAGGCAAAACATGATTATATATAAATTGAAGATCCCCACTTACTGTTCTTTATATTCAGTTCCAACCCATGCGCCCAAACTTTGTTACAGAATTACAGTTAAAGAACAAGACAGATAGAGTCTACTCATGAATAACTGTAATTAACACAACCTCAATTACTGTGCTTCTGTTCCTGCAAACCCAGAGGACAGCCACATGTCCTTGCGAAGATATTTACATGCCCCAGCTTGCACCTTGGGCAAGTAAGCATCTTGTTAGACAGAGCCGTAATAAATGAGCTTGTTGTGAGGAGGGATTTGGTTGGATTACTTTCAACTCAGCACTAGGAGGGAGGATTTATTATGCTACCCATAAGTCTTCATTTGGACGATAGAGGGGAAGATGATGTTGTTTAGCATAGCTATGAAGGAACGAAAGCCTGTAATCTCAGGGGAGGGGAAAAAAAAGGCAGTCACTGCTCATCTCCAGTGAGTCTGAAGGGGGAAGTTTGTTTCCTTAGAAATGCTTGCTCCACTAAAACAGGAAGACGCAGCCCTTTTGGGGAAAACAAAACATAACAAAGCATAACAACAAACAAGCACACATAAAAAAAAGTTTTTTTATGAGGGAGAAGCCTATAAAATACTCGTCTGTGCGTTCAATGAAAAGTGGCACGGTGGCAGCGAAGTCTCCGGTGTTGATGGTCTCGAGTGTCGCCAACTTTCACATCTTCATGTCTTCAAGGTGGTGAGGAGGAGGAGGTCTGACCATCCTCAGACAGGAACACGTTGAGCTTTTCATCTCTTTTCCCTTCCCCTCACCTGCCAGAACACAGGCCCTTCTGGGAAAACAATTTCCATATTCCTTTCCAATCGTGTATTTCCCCGGTGTTTATGCCTGCCAAGTATGTTGTCAGTGCATTTGTGCCTTCTTTTCATCTGAGTCTGAGATCGAAGAACTCCTAGAACTGTATCTAGAGAGCAAATTCTTAAATCTCACCATGAATGGAATATTTTGTGCTTGACCTCAACACGGCAGTCTGGCGCTCCATCACATTCTTGGTGCTTGAAGTCAGGCATGAGAGAGGTTTCCATCTGAGAGAGAGATGGGAGATGAAAAAAGGCTTTTTAATTACAGTTGCATATGATTTAAAGTCTATGGGTTAAATCATCACTGAGGATTCCAAGCCAAATAGCAGCATTTTACAAATGATAAAGTTCCAAAGAGAGGAGAGTCTGATTATGTCTTGTAGATGGAATAAGAGATGAGACAGGACGAGAAGTGACATTAAGTGGAAGGAACAAGAGTGAAAGACAAACAGAAAAGCACATGTGCAGATCGTTTTGCTCACATTAAACTAACTAAACATATCTGTTAAACAATGTAAGACAAGTGCATAAAAAACACAAAGTGACACAGCAGGTAATGCGGTCTCTCATGACACTGTCTCTCTGAGTTATGAGCAGTGGGAAGTACTAGGGTCCCATTCTCCGCTGCCTATGACGTTGAGCCTGGCTGACAGTCTCTTGTCTGCAACCTGCAGACTGTAGGTGCCCGTGTCACTGAGGCTCACGCTAGAAATGCACAGCATGCGCTTGGTTCCCATCTGTTTCACTTCTTATTTCCCATGAGAGCGCTGGATCCGCAGCGGCTCTGCAACCTGAATCGTAAAACAAAATGCATAGATGAGTTGAGGACTCAGTGTTTTATGTAGAGGAGACACTTCATATATATATATAAACAGGCACATCTGTTTTAAAAAAGAAACCAGTGCATCCTGATGTTTGGATCCTTCAGCTCCAGCAAGGTGTCGAAGATGATGTCAGCTCTGGCATCGATATCCTCCAGGGACTTCAGCACACGTACCATCTGGTAAAATAGCAAATGATAAACCCACTTATTTATTTTAAAAACACCAACACAAATAATGACAACAACAAACTGCAATACTTTCCCATATTCAGATCAGTTGACTTGAGTGTTGCTACGCGACATACCATTGTTTCCATGGCTGTGCTGTGTGACATTAAACTTTTTGTTTCCTTTTCCCTTCTGCTCTATTTTAAGCTATTCTTCACATCACATCCCAAACCTTTTCTTCCTTATGTGATGCTTTAGTATGTGAACAAGCTCTCTGTGTGACAGGCCCACCTCCACTCATCTCCTTCAGCTTCTTGAGGACGCCTCTGAAGTCAGTGAAGCCGTGTTCGATACAGATCCTCTTATCAGCTCCAGCCAGGATCTTTAACATCTCCTCCTCCGTAGGTGGCCTCTTCCCCTCTCTCTTCTCCACACTGCTGCATAAGGAGAATGATCTCAGATAGGAACAACTGTGCATTTGTGTTTACATGCACCTGCAAAGCATCTTCCTCTGCCGCTGCGGCAACATTGGTACACAGTGAGGCTCTTTAGATCTCATCCTGTAGATATTTCTGGATGCATGGAAAAAAAAGAAATCTGGGGGTGGATCAGAGAAAGCTCCATCACACCTTGACAGGTTTTGGGAGTGTCTCTGCTAGTATTAGACAACAGGCTTCAGCTTCTTTTTGAAGTCCAAAGATAAGATAAGATAAGATAAGAGCATCTTCACCTGAGTGAAAAGCACATAAACTAAGATGAAAGCTTCTAAATAACTATTAGGACTAAGAAAGGTTCACCCAATGTATTATATGATATGGCTATATAACCATCTGTAACTATAGAGTAGATGGCTTCTCCATGCTTACTGGAGGCAATGCAGTTGTAGACATCAGCATCCTCCCAGGTCAGCTTTCTGGAGAAAAAATTCATTAAAAGTATTATTGTAATAACTGTTTAATAACTGTCACACTGTCTTTACATCATCTGGTCAGCTGGAATCTCACTGCAGTACTTGCTTGGAGCAGCAGGAGGCAGTGCCACGCTGGGAATAGCTAGTAAACATTTAGTGCTGCAACTTAACAGTCATCCCTCAGCAGAGAAACAGATGGCAAGGGGAGATGCATATGTCAGCACCCACAAGTTAATTTCTTTATAATAGCTATTTAAGCTTCACTTAAGCTCCCCGGCTGGTACAGAGAAAGCGCTAAATCCACTCCAGAGTGGTTATAGATAAAAGGATCAGGGAGAGTTTTTTTTTTTCTTACCAGCTACTTTTCCTCGTGATGCATGGTGTGCTGTTGGAGTTGACAGCACCAACATGGCAGAGCCCTTCGGCTTAATGATTGGCTGTGCGGAGCTTTGCCCTCTGCAACACTCTGTTATGGTCACATTCACCTTTTAAAGCACTGTATTTTGAATATTTACAGTTCTGTATCTTGGCCCCAATCACACACTCACATGGAAAAAATTAATCAGCCATCAATGAAGCAATCAGAAAAACCAGAATGTATTGATAGATGCAAAGTTTATAGTGTTATCTGACTAAAACAATGCAAACACAGAGTTGACTCAGTTTCTAAAATATTTGCTTCATATTAGTTATTGTGCAGTTCTATCAAATGACACGATGAACGTAAACAAAATAGTTCAACCATTTAACAAATGCAGAAAATCAATATCAACACAAACCTCATTTAAATAATGAGACATCAGGCCTTTGTTTTCTTTAATTACAGCCTTGGGTTTGTTTTCAAAAATAAAAGCTGTCAGGGAGATTCTCTGAGATAAACTGTGAGCTGTGTCAAATCTTAAGTACTGTATATGATGTTGTCATAGAAAGATTTAGTCCAATCAGACAGTTGGCATCGGTGGCTAGTTCCCAGTTAACACTATCACCTTGGCCTTCAACACTGCATCACCTACACATGACAATCAGATCATATTATCCACTTGAGAACAGTGAGCTGAGGAGCTTTTGCTCCTCTCGTTTCCACATTATCAATTCTTTTTAACAAATAAAACATTAAATCACATGGAAACGGTGAGAATGAAAGTTTAATGTACATCAAATCAATTGCCTCTCTCTTGCCTGTTCCTGTTTTCCTTTAGAGTCCAGTGAGTTTAAGGTCAACCCATGAATGTTAATCCTACGGTTACTCTGCAGCACTCTGAATGTTGTGACAGGATATCTGCCTCAAGCCTACAAATCTATAATTCACAGGCAGAGCCCAGGTGAATCAAGCTCAAACACCTACAGTTTATGCAGAACAGACACTAGTATTCAACAGAAGAAGCACAGGTTTGGTTCTGTGGAGGTCACGATTATCACACACACTTTATTACAGCATCTTTGTGCTGAGGTTTTTGTCTGGACTTTGATCTGAGTGGATTTACAGTACCTTCACCCACAGAGGCAAAACGGTTCTCTAAAGCTTAAACGCAGCAGCAAACCTTTACTTCCTTGGTGTCATCTGAGGCAAACTACAGGCGAGGATCTAAAATTAGTTTACACATCTTACAGTCTCAAGGGCTCACAGTTGTTTTTAAAGCAAAGCAAAAAAGAGATATTAGGGAAGCAAAAGGCGTTTCTCAAAATTTCAAGGTGCTGTGAGATGAAAGGTTCACCTCATCCTCGTGGGCAGCTTCTCCTGAAATCTGGGACAGACTCCCTCGGAGATCTGGGGGGATTTCTGTGTCTGGCTGAAGGACTCCACCACGTGTGATGTCTTACACTGAACCCCAGAGCGCTCAGAGGGAGCACAAAGGACACTCGCTGTTGTCTTTATTGTCATCCACATCTTAATCCGGCGCAAACAGGCAAACTATGCTTGAGCAGCCTAACATGCAAATATGATATTATCTTGATGACTTTCAGTGTTTTTGCTCCACTGCAGTGCTGTATTACAAAGGCCAAGAAGAGGTTTTTTTGTAATGCTGTTTTCTCGAGGTCAGGAATTATGTCATTATCTCAAGATGACAAAGCTCATTTCCTCGTGATGACGGGTTTATTTATCTCATTATCTTGAGAAAACAAAAGGCCAATTTCTCAAGATAACGAGATAGTTTATCACGAGAAAATGACTTTGTTTTCTCGAGCTCGAGCAAGATAATTACGGAGAACTTGAATGAGTGTCTTGGTTCATTTGATCACACCTGATTTCAGCCGTCAAGGTCACTGTCATGACAGTTGGTGAGGACTGATCTGAATATTATCTTGAACAGAAAGACGCAATGCAATTTCTGTCTGTATTAAACTTTGACTGAAGTACAGTCTGACGCCTTGATCAATAATGGTGATCTGAAATTTTCAGCTTAAATGAGTTGTTACACTTGTTAAGAAGCCATCTATACATGCTCATCTACATGTCATTTGTTTTCTCATGATAAAAAAAAAATAAACTTGTGATATTGAAATAACATTAAAAAATTAAAAATAATAATAATATAGCTTTATTATTGGCCTGGATTTGGCCAGGAGCTTAAACTGGCATTGTTTGGTCCCCAATGTACTGGACAGTGAGACAGGTTCATTGTAATGATACACTGATAGATGGATCATAATTAAAAAGATGCCATTAGAGAGCATGGCTGATAGGGAGAGGATGATCTGATACAGTTCTTTCCCTCCATGGTCCTTGACAAGTGAGACTTTGCAAAGCTTGGTGGAAAGAAGAGATGGTTCCATCTGCTCCATTCTGCCCCCAGTGGCCAGGAAGAGCTCTGCTGCCACGATTATAATGCTAAGGTGATCTGTGGCTGGTTGTGACAGGCACAAACAGATATGTGAAATGATAGTTTTACAACTGGCTGACAATACTCATTTGACTCCTATTTTGACTGGGTCTTGTTGTGTATATCAGCTTTTAGTCCTGATATATTGCCTCCAGTAGATAAGAGGGACCAGAGGAGCAGAGGACAATCCCTACCTAATATCCTATGTCGCATCCAGACTGCAAAAGAGGATGTCCATACGTTAGTGTTTGTGTACTTGCACGTGTGTGAGCATATGTTGGAGTGTTTGCGCGCGCGTGCACGTGTTGAACACACGTCTTTGCTCCGTCTTGGTGGTAATTGGGTTTGCGTTTCCAGAAGCATGCACCAAAAATGATTGAAACTCACCTCCCTTCCTCTGCTAGCCCCCTGCCCTTTCCGCGCTCTATCATCCTCCTTTCAACAGTGACTACAATAGTCTGTGCCTTTGCCAGGCTCATACAAAGATCCAATTAACAAGGCAATCCACACACCTGCTGTGTGAGATAAGGCATCGTGTTTGTACCACTGATGAACTGTGCTCTCCCTCCCTTACTTTGAATTTAGATTCCTCTCTCACGCCCAGTCCCGCTTTCTTTCTTTCAGCATGTGTGGAAGCTGTGCATTGTTGTCAAGCTCCATCTATTCTTTGTACCTGCTTATGAAAACCTCACATAAAGCTCAGTGTGCACGATCGTGTCTATATTTGATGTTTGTAGCAACAGCTTGGTTTTAGCATGTAAATGTGACTTTTCGAGCCAAACCAAGCATTGGCCACAAGCTTATTCTCTGAAGGGAAATTGCAAAATTTGCTTCCTGCAGCAAATGCATCGCACGTCGGGGGTTAGCGAACTAATTAGTTCTGTAAGCTTTGATACCTACCAAAGCAAGTTGTTTTTTAAGCTGCCCCAGCAAACTCTTTGATGGTATGACTCTACAGTCTAAAGGAGTAGCAAGTGTCTCGAAGCTACAAAGTGCCGAACAGGTTGCTGTCTCACTGCAAGTGGAACACGAGAACATCTCTTTTCCTTCCCTACCTCTCTGCCTCTTTGTTCACTGCCCTTGATCTCTCTCTCTTTCTCTCACAGCATCCAGCATGGCAAATTGCAAAAGGATTTTTTTTTACTCCCCCCTTGGCTCGATTATTTCCAAAAAAAAGTCACACAGCCAACCAAACTTGTTAAAGCAAAGCCTTTACTTTCTCTCAAATGTCTTCTCTTATGATGTTCTTAATCCACGCGCTGCTTCCTCTCAGTGGCCCTCTGCTGCTTTCTCGGTTTCTTTTTGGTGGATGAGCCAAGCATGGAGCGCTCAGCTTTAACACCTGCTGCGTCTTGTCTCTGGACAAATAAGCCTCTGATCTGTTCTGGGTTTGCCAGGCCCGGCTGTCTTGGGCTGGACCAGGACATCATGCTAATATTTTCCCACAGGTCAGTTTCAGCCTCCACTGAAGGCTGTCTGAGACGATCAACAGGACAACCTCTCTGACATAGTGAACAAGCAATGCAACCTGTTAGGAATCACTTGTATAGACTTACACAGGCTACTACAGTGTTCAGAATTAAATAAATAAAAATACATGATAAAATAATCAATAATCAGACAGAATATGTAATATAACTATGACATTGTGACATTCAAAGGGCAATATTTTTCTTTTAAATTCAGCTCATGTGTAATTTATTTAATTCTACCTTTTCTAATCTTTTTTGCATTATTATTTTTATTTTGAGTCAAGCAGTTTTTGTTCAAATTTTTTTTTCCAAAGTATGTTTTAATTTCACAATGACATTTTTCCTGATTACTATTTTGGTAATGCCACTTTTCATCACTTTGTCTGTGAATCAAAACAAACAGGGCAGAGCCAGTTATGTGATTAGTGAACGTGATCAGTCAATCAGAAAAGTAATGTCTTATGATAACGGGCTGAGTTTAAGAAATGTATCAGACTATTTCACAATTTCATGCTTTAATTTGATATTTTGTCTGTATTCATTCAAATGATATTTGTTTCATAAAGTCTCTTCATATCAAAGGCACAAAATAACATAGAACTCTGTCTGGACCTAGTATAATAGCATGGTGTTGCAAATTAAATGGACGAGAAAATTCAAAATTTAAAACACCAGCAGAGATGATGCCCTGAACTTGTAGTGGAGGAAGAAGAGGTATATGTGAACTGGACTGCATTTATATGAAGCTCTAGTGTAAGTTCAGGCAGGAAGACAACTATGTTTTCTCGGTCACAAAATTCCTATTTGCTCGTTCCCATGTTTTCCGTCCTTCTAATTGTATCTCTTATGTCATGTTTTATTCTTAGCAGATTATGTCATCTTCTTTGTTTAACGTGTCACCATTCGGTTAGTACATATTTTCCTTTCGGAGGAGACTCTTCGGTTGTGTTATCTTTGGGGTTTGCGCTCCATTCTTTTGGGGGTTTATCTAGCGACTTCTTGTGCAGTAATTCTTCAATCAAGACATCTCCCCCCAGAGTCCAAAACACCAAAAACTCTCTGTCAAGTTTCAATATCATATCACTTGTTGTAATAAATGATCTCTCTTTATTTACTTGTCTCTCCTGGTTGAAATGCTGCTTTTTTTAGTCTAGGGGCTCTAGTTTAGGAGTTCAGTATCTTGCCCAAGGACTCTTCAGCATGCATCCATCCTTTACTTCTGTAGGTTAAGCATTCTTAGCTGGAAAGAGGAATTGCTGGTCAAATTAAGACTATCAGGCTTTCAGTTTTAGAGTCTGTCCATTTTACTAACCTAGACTAACTTATCATAAACAGCTGATGATAACGTTAATCAACATTCTTCACAGGAAAATCTAATTAAATAATTTCAATAGGTTAGGCCACAAGAAATAGATCCAGATCTTATACGCACATAATTAAATTGCAAATTATGTGCGTTCACAGAGCCTATGATTCAAAGGGCTTCATCAGTGTTGTTAGCTCAGCTTCTCATTTGACAGCTGACAGAGATAGATGCCAAACGTTGGAACATGGAGCTGACCGAGTGAGAAAAAGTAAATGAGCAGATCAAGTGCTTTCCACGTTTAGTATTAACATCTTGCAGCGTTAGGCTTTTGAGTTTCAATTTAACATACCAGAGTTTTCTGTTTCTCATTTGCTGCGATGTTTAAAACAAATTCTTCAGAATCTAAAAGTGTCTCCTGGTGTCTTCAGAGCATAAACGGCCCCTTCCAGGAGTGTGAGAGGCGGTGTGACATGACCATAAAACAGAACGAAGCTTTGACAGGCTACAGAAAGGTGAGATTTATTCTTCATTTTAAGTATTTTACGACAGTGTTTAACTTTTACAGAAGAAAATGCTTCATAAATTAGTTTGGCAAATGTATCATCATCATAAAAACCTTACAAACACAGTACATGAGAGACATAAATTGTCTGTTTAATTTTTACTCATCTTGCTGCTGCAGAATCCACACCCACCTCACGGTGAGTCCTTGGTCGGGTGATACACAAATACCCTTGTGAGCACATTGTCACTTGATTTTGTTTTTGAGTACAAATATGTTTCATGATTTATTTTTTGGTTTGGTAACACTGTGGAGTGAGGTACACAAAAACACTAGCAGTTGCAAAGGAGCATGAAAAAAACAAACCTGGAAATAATTGGCAAATAATGAACAAATATCTGACTCAATTAGGGAAGTTATTTAAGAGCAGATTTCTGTGTCCACTTCAATCATTGCTGATTAACTCTGGATGACAAAGCCAATAGTTAACACTTGTTCCTTATTATGTGCATGATTGTACATATTACACTACATGTATGTAACATTGTCCTCTACAGGAAAGTGTTACATCTTGCTGAGCTGTTGCAAGGGATGCATTGTTACTACATGATTTACCATTACTTATGACTTTTGTGTTTCCAAAAAAAAAAAAAAAGTCATCCTACCAAAGTGTCAAGTAGCTTGACTTTAATCAAGAATCCGCTATCAGTTCATGATGAACATGAGTCAGACATAGAGAACAAACCCCCAAAACAAAAAAAAACATATTTAGTTATTTGAAACATTGACATTAACAAGCATATGCATTGTCACACCATTACCTAACAGATGCTTGCTAGATAACTGATTTGTTGTATTGTGGTTTGCTGTAGTTCCATCCTTCATGCTGAATTCCTCCTTGATCTCATGAATGTCATCAGGAGCTCTTCGATCTTTTCCACAGTGAGGCGCTGACTGCTGCTCGTATTTGTAGATGCATTCAATACTTCCTCTCCACCTCAAAAACAATGTTCCCTGGGAGGAGCACGGTCACAGAGGAGAGACTTCAAGCACCCCTGTATAGTACCTGTTGACTAAATGTGCTGGCCTTGACTTTTATGGTCTTGTGTAATGCCAAAATTGAAATTTAGGAAATGTGCCCGTTTAATGGGCTTGAAACAAGCTCATCATTGGAGCTGGGTAATACATGAATGTTTTATTACAAGCCTGGACTACTTGTCATGGATATGCTCTTTGAGGTGACAGTAGGGAACACTTAAGTGTGTTTGGTTTGAGAGAGTGAGCGAGGTAGATATATAGAAGAAGGAGAGGTAGACATAAAGAGCGCCATTGGCATTACTTCCCTCTAATCCTCTTTATGTTACACCTGGCTGGCATACTAATGATGGAGAAATGACCTAGATTTCTCCCTTAGCACATTCATACTCACAGCGCAAAACATAATGAATGAGTTGGTTGATTTTTACTTTGTGTGACTGCTGTTTTCTGGTGCAGTTTTTTTTTTTTCCTGTCAGCATCGAGTCGCAGAAAGAGGCCAAGCATGGATATTCGCTCTTGATGAAAGACAGAGTCTATCGCTACAACAGTCGCTTTGGTCTCGGTTGTTTGTGCTTCTTCAGTGGCTTCATGATGAGTACGATCTGTGCTTTGAGAAAGAGGCCAGAAGATTGTCAACAAAAATCATACGTTTTGATGTCTTTTTAATGCTGCGGGCTTCGTTGTGACAGTATCCTCAGAACAAACACTTTGTAACTAAGAAACTGAAGAAGCCACGATGTGACATGGTTACAGCTAATATAAAACCCGCAGCAGAGCTATTTTTGCTGTTGCTGTGTTTAGGCGTTTTACCTGTTCGGATTTAATTCACTACAGCAATGCACCACAACACCGCTGGCAAGATATTTGTGGAGCGAGAAATTCCAGTAGCTGCAGGTTAAAGGTCAAAGGTTAAGGTGGACTAGTGAGTGTGTGAGGGGCTGTTACACCAACATTTGTTGACCTAGTCAGAGAAAACTGCCGAACGCTGTTTAATATGGCAGCAGCTGTAGCTATGTGATGTTAAACGCTCCGTCTGAACTGCACATCTCTGAAGACATCTAATTTTCAAATCTGTCGAACCATATTTGGAGGAAACAGCTGCAGATGAGTGCAGGCGTCTATCTTTGGGATGTGTGTACGGGATGCTGGGGGCTGAATGTAGAAATGATTAAAGTCAACTTGTCAAACTTTTAACTTATGAAACTTTTTAAACATATTTACCATGACTTGGTATTTGTACTGTAAATGCCTGTTTGCATGCATTTGTTGGTGAGGAATATACAGTATGGACTGTACCAAACTGTACCAAACTAATTCGGAGAAATATTCCCATTTCTTCTTTCATCTCCACTTTCCCTCTTCACTCCTCATCTCTTTGCTTCACCTCATCTCCACCGTTTCTCTCCTTACTCATCAGTAAACATGGAGGGATGTCATTTCCCTGGAAGGGAATTCAATAGGGGACGGCGAAGCAGGAAGAAACGCCGCTCTGTACCTGTTTGGGGATGGAGGAAGCTCAGGCACAGAGGGTGGGCAGAACTGATCCGGCGGGGTGCAAGAGGCAAACCCCCCTAATCCCTGTGACATTTTAGCTCAGACCTCTCATCAAAGCCTGTGAGCTGCTGTGCTGCCCGGGTAAAAGGAAGGTTGGAGGAGAGCGAGATAGACAAAGACAGACAAGCAGATGTTGGATTAGTAAAAGGAGAGAAATTTAAAAAATCTGCACGTCTTGGATGAGATGAATTGCTAATTAATGTCGTGGCAACCTCATAAAAAGGCCGTTTTCTCCTCTTTAGCTTCTCCGTGTCTCATCTTCTCTGTTCAAAATGCAAACACCATCGTGACATGATGTTATGCCTTCCTCCTCGGCTGGGTTCAGTGGTATCATAGCTTCACTGCCACACTTTGACACCTGTCACAGGCAGCTGGGTATTCACTCCTCCCTGTGGACTTGGTCTCTATGATACCTACCCCAGGAGACAGCAGCTCCTCTACCTTTATCAGTCCCCACCTTGAACAGCCCCTCTGTCCATATCATTCCACTGCACACCGCCTCCTCCTGGACTCAGCCAAGCATGGAGATCCCTGGGGAAGGGTGGGACCTCGGTGCCAAATGTCTCTGCGGGCATGAAAGAGAGGGGAGAACTGAAAAAGACACGCATGCCTGAATGTGAAAGTGTTTCAGATGATATAAAACATTTCTCTTAGCCAATTTACACCTTCTCCTAGTGCTCCTCACCAAAAAAAGGTGCCATATGCAGTGTGCGAAACTTTCTGTCTACCTTTAATGTGAGTTAAAAGTGTGTCGCTCCCTTGCTGTGCATTGGATGCTTGCCTGCCCTTGGATGAAACAGAAATAACAGAGGAGCAGACAGACAGAATATCAGGTACACTGACTGAGTAGAAAATAGACTTGTTTTTGTCTTCAGTCTGACAAAAACAAGTCAGATGATCAAACATAAAGAGGAACTGAATCGGGATCTCCAAAGACCCATGATAATGTCCTGCAGCCAAGAGAGAGAAGAGGGGGGAAAAAAACAGTGCATGTAACTATTTGATTACACACTTTGGATGACTTTCAAACCCAGTATGAGTGATGAAATACCTTCAGTTTTCCGTGCAACAGCCCAAGCAAGGTGAATGCTGTGAAGTTTTGTTTCAGCGTAAATGATGTTTGGCTGAGGTCACTCACTAAGCACTCATTTCAATACAGCCCAGATGAATACCTAAGCATTTCATTTACGCTCAGTGTTTGCTCTGAAGATTACATTATTAATCCACGGAGACAGAGGATTATGGTTTGCGGTTCGACTGATTCAGAAGGCGGCAGCTGGGACAAACTAAATTGAGGTCATATCTTATAGACCAGGTTTGATGTCATTTGATCCTTTATCTTGATTCATAATGGCATCAGTAGTTTAACATAGCTACAGCTGGATGATTGGACATGCATTCAACTGGGGATAAACCACATGTTTGGTCGACCTAAAGCGAATGATACATTAGAAATTAGACTTTTTCTTTAGAGGCTTATTTTATATTAAAGCCCCTACACAACTATAGCTCACAGATGTTTACACCTAATCTGACTGATGAGACATCTACTCACTCAGGACTGACATCCCCCTTAAACTCTTGTTAAGTTCGATGTCACCTGTCAGGGCGGGACAATTTAAAACTAGGTTATTCTCAGTGTCCCACCATACAACATGCTAACTATATACAGTATGCACTATCATTGGAAAAAGAGGTACTCAGATCCTTTACTTAAGTAAAAGTAGAAACACCACGGTCTAAAAAGACAACTTCTTTCACAGTGTTGTATTGTAGTAGAATACTGTATTATTCTGTTTTTCTCACTAAGGAATATGTGTAAGAGCATTTTAATTTTGTAGTTTGTCAACGTGGAGCCAACTTTTAAATTTTTATGACTTTTTATTCTGCTGCTTAAATTAGTATTATATTATTATGTCATAAGTAACAAGTAATTATAAGTGTCACATGAATGCAGTGGAATAACAAGTACACTACTTCCCTTTGAAACATAGTGGAGTAGAAGTTTTAGTAGAACAGAATGGAAATACTCAAGTAAAACACAAGTATGTCAAAATTGTACTCAAGTGCACTACATGAGTAAATGTACTTAGCTACTTTCCACCACTGTGCACAATATAGTAATCAGTGTGGTAAAATGTTTTCTTTTCAAGCAGTAAATCAACATACATTCTACACCAACTAAAAATAACACAATACCTGCAGCGTCAGACATTAATCAAACCACATCCCAATTAAACTTAACAAAGAGACAGCAAAAGGCCTTTTCAAAATGTAACTGTGTCACCATTATTCACAATTAGTTTTATTTTCTTCCTCCTGTGAGCAGCTCCATCATTTCTCTATCATTTGTGCATTACATTGTGGGAGAATAGCACACTTAAAAATCAAGTTGTTTTTTCTTCACTATGCATAATTGCTGTTTTGATTATACTCTATTTTTTCAGTGCCCAGTGCGAGCACACTACATAGTCACAACCTGCTTAGAATTAACATGTATTATGGATTTGTGAAACAATTATTTTACTATTAGTACATTGAGCTTGATGACATGATTATTCCCAGCATTGCTCCAGAACTATTTGAACCCCCCCCAAAAAAATTTCAACATTGTCCCCTTTTGACAGCAGACATTTGGACTCCCTCAAAAAAGGACAGGTGGAATTGTAAGATTTGTTTTAGTCAGGTGTGTCAGTTCCAGGATCCAGGTATTGTGCATGCTCACTTACTAATCATTCAGTGGGACACTTAAAAAGTATGAAGACATCATTGAAGTTCCACCTGTGCTTTCCCTGCTATAACAAGTCAAAATGTTTAATGTGAAAAATCCCTACCCCCAATCTGTTGCTAAAAGATAAATGACTACAAACCTGTGCACTCTGGAAACAGTCCAAGCAGCATATAAACTTGTTATTTTCTTCTCCTTGTATTTTATCTCATAAGATTTAAACATACTTCAACAACAAGGTTAGTGAGAACCAAAGGCTCTGTTGCCCCCATTTAATGTAGTCATTGCTCTTTTATCTTTGACCAGAGGGCGGCAGTCAAGCGTGCATCCTGTCTGCAGGGTGGCACCACACACACACACACACACACACACACAGGCTACATTATAAGTGTAATCACTTTGTAACCAGCTGCAAAGTCAATTTAGGAAATGTTATTCCAGCTAAATCAAATAAAAGAATACAATCTACAAATAATTGTCTTACTTTCTCTTTAAAAACTGAAAAAACCTATATGGACTTTCCCATTGAGTCTAGATCGAGAAGATACTCAGTTTTGCAAAAGGCATCCATTTGCTTTTATGTCATGCAATTAAAAATATGAAATGCACAATCACCTGCTGATTTCAGGGGGGATCAACACGGGGCCTTGAATTCAGAACAGCTTAACAAATTTCAGGTTGTGCGTTCAGCTATTGGAT
Source organism: Holacanthus passer (assembly GCA_025331565.1). Lineage (NCBI taxonomy): Eukaryota > Metazoa > Chordata > Actinopteri > Pomacanthidae > Holacanthus > Holacanthus passer. Next base: position 11,276,932 of record JAFREQ010000003.1, on the reverse strand, counting down.
GATGGATTACACTGGTACTAAGCAACGGTGAGGGCCAACCTTCTAATCCCGCCTCCTCGCAACCCTCTGCGGGCTTCTCATTGGACGGCGGGACCTGCCAATCCCCGTCCGCCCAGGTTAGGTTGCTCCGCACCGTTAAGATGCTCAATTGATGGGCGTACTGAGCTGTGAAGCAGCGAAAGGAGGCTCCCTTTAACGTGTGTCATTGTAGCAAAACAAAAAAACATGTTCTGCCCCGGTTCTGTCGCCGTTTCCTGGACGTTTCTCCTTCCTGGATCTCAGCTGTTTTTTCTCCCTGCGCTCGGCGACAAGCGGGTCGGACGATGCTATTGCGGCGTTTTAAAGGGAAAAAAGCTGCTGACAGAATAACAACACAAGGTATCCGGTGCTAGCAACACACATCACTGTTTGGTAGTTTAATCTGATCTCTGGACTCGGACCTGGCTGCTACTTTTTGGGAGGATTTGGGTGAAACCTACCTGCACCTGCTGTGAGACCAGCCGGACCACATGGACCCAGAACCGGACGCTCGCATCTGAGTATTCCCGTCAAAACCTGACCTGCTCCGCCGCCATGGATCATTCACAGTTTTTAATCTGTGTTTGTTATTATTCACTCGTCGAGGGGCTTCAACCCGAGTGTGAGGATGACAGCTGATCGCCCCTCCTCTTCCCGGCAGGACTTCCATAAAAACGCGCTCCATCTAAACTGGGATTCACTTCACTTTGAGCCGCGTTTAACAATAGACGGATGGAGCGCACATCTGGTTGACCTTACCCTCATCAGATTACCTGCTTACACTTTCAGCCCACATGTTGATGCCCATATTCACTGAAGACCCTTTAATTGCACTCATTTGGAGAGATTAAAAGCATTTTGGTTTTTTTGCAGGAAAACGGTCTTTTTTATATGGAAGTTTGGCGGAGATGCTCTGTCCGATCACCTCTCCACATGGAAACTAAATTTCTCCCCTTCCTCTCTGGCACTTTGTGCTAAACCTCATGGCTCGGGATGATCCTTGAGTAGCCGATAAAATAATCAGCACAGGCTTGAGCTGCTGGGGATTTGTGTAGATTATCGCCGGACTGCTATTTTGTTCTTCTGGTCACACTGTGAACTGAACCCAGCGGCTTTTGATCCGCAGCCTTTTCCCTGCTCGCCCTCCGGCGGGGAAGCCTGTTTACAAGCCACGCTATTCATAGGAGGAAGGGGGGGTAAAGCGGGTTGCATTCATCAGCAATGACCGCCACAGAGGTGTTTGGACCCGGATCTGAGGAGAAGACCAGTTCGGCTCTGCTGTCACCCGGTGGATCCCCCGGCATGAGACGCTGTGTGTAGTGAACTCCCCTGTTTGCTGGCCGGGTCACATGCCGTCTCTGTGACCGGGAGAAGCGAGAGAAAGCGAACACAGCGGCGCCCGAGCGACCGCTTTCCGGACCCGTTTTGACCCAACTACCGGGCGGCCACCGGAGGATGTTCGAGCCAGGATGCTGCGCTTCCCCGTGAAGAAGATCCGGAAGCAGTTCAAGCTCCTGCTGCTCCTGGTGCTGCTCACCTCCGCCGTGTGGTTCACCTACCTGCACATCAACCAGGGCAAGACCATAAAACTGCACTTAAACTACGGAAAAGGTGGGTTCATCCCGTGCATTGCACTTCACAAGTTTGGTAAAAGGAACCTTGTCTTTACCCTGATTAAAGACATTTTATTGGACATTTAACAGACCCTTTATGAATACTGTAGTGATACCTCAAGAGATAGTGCCATAAACTAGTGTAACATCACTATAAAGTCACTACTGAGTACAGTCAGCTCTTGCAGTTAAAGGAATATTAAGGTGACATCTTGGGAGATAATACTGCTATAAAACATGATCAGGCCACCATAAAGTCAGCAGACACAGTAACAGATATGAGGATTAGAATTGTCAGGTTACTTATGATGAGATCAGTATAAACACCACTAAGCCCCTTTATAAATATGACTTATTATTTTGATGTGTTCCTGAATCAACCCAGCTGCCGCCCTTCACATACTGATCGTTGGGTAGTTTGACAGATATAAGAGGTAACACAGAGAGGCAGCGTGTCTTCATAAATTAACAATAGTTTCCTTCTCCGGGCTAAGTAAAGAGCACGGCAGTCTGGGGCCAGGTTGAAAGCCAGACCTCCGCCTTCAACATTAATAATCAAAGGGCAGTTCATGAAGGTGGACTCGGAGGTCACAGGCATGCCAGGCTGACTTGGAAAAATATCAAGGGTTTGGTTTGGGCAGAATGGGGGAGGCAGATCTCCACCTGCTGCTGGGATACTTCCCATTAGCAAAGCTTGATTGCGTTCATCCGCTGTGGCATGAACAGCCGGCTGTAGCAGTGGATGATGCTGAGTATTATGCAGGAATAACAACTATGGCGGAAAGAAATACTGATAGAAAGTGTAACGTACCATCGCCCACTACTAGATATAACATGGCATGATGGTGTACTCTGTCTCCTGCAGCTGTCTGTGTAAAGTGATACCCAATGATTATGATGTCCTTGAAGAGTGTACACCGCTTGCACACGCACACACGATGGACTGACACACAGGGATCATTTCATTGTCTCTGATCTCAGCCGTGGGGTTTTCCCAGTGACAGACTGGATTTAGTTTTCTGATGACACGAGTTCTTAGTCATACTGATGACTGAAGGCTGCCACTCTTGTTGCGCTGGCAACTGCAGCTAAGTGAGTTGTGAGTTTATGCAAGGTTAAAAATGCAAGCCAACACAGTGTCATTGCAATGAATTTAACATTTACGAAGCCTATATGTGTAAGACAGACCTTGCTCAATAAAAGTAAACAAAAAAATGTGCATTACAAGCCTCAGAATTATTGCAGGGCTATCATGTTGCATTGCACTATGTTGCACGGGTGCTTGTGATATTGTATCCACACCCTGAGCTCACACATACAGACAAAGAACTTGATGTAATTGCTGGTCACTCAGTCATCCTACACAAGCAGATTTACAGGAGATCATTGTGCACTCTTTATCCTTGCCCAAGTGCATGGTGATCTTTACAGAACCGGATGCACACTGAAATTTTCGATATCACTGTGTTCCTCATTTTAAGAATTCCACTAATAGTCTGCAATTGTGACACGTCTGCTGCGGCCGTCTGATGAGGAAGGAAGCTGTTATTCTGCGGTGCGCTGGTCTTTGTGTCTAATTGACTGTCTTCCATTTAGCAGGCATCTGAGCAGGTCAGCTCACTTAACCTCTTATGAATAACATGTCCCCTCTCGCACCAAGGGTTTCTAAGTGAGATGTAGCCATTACTGAAAATGGGGCTCCATGAAGTGTGTAAATATTCATATCAGGCTGGCGGTATTCTCTCCACACAAGAATCTTCATTGATTCTTAGCGCTGAGGTGGGGCCAGTAGAAGTCATGTAATTTCATTTCTGGCCTGAGTCCTCCCTTATTTGAATATGAAATGACAATTTGTCAAATTTCCAATTCGCTTGGCTCTGTTTTGGAGGAAATTAGATTTATCTCAGTCAAATACTCTCCTTGAGCAAGCGTACCTATCAGACAAATTGCTGCGAGCACTTCATCCACTCGATAACCTCTTATTGGCATGTGACCAGCGGACTTAGGAGAAATGTAAACATCTTGGCATGAAGTGCCCCACTGAGGCTGCGTCTATCTAATCGTGAATAATGGTTTGAGAGGCGTGTCGGAGACGGTTTACAGCAGATTATTTTTATGCACAGTCTGTCAAGTGTTTCAAACTTCGGTTTACTCACCTCAGTGTACTCATGTGTTGGTTCACTGGGTCAACATAATGAGGGAGCAGAGGCCTGAAACTTTGAGAGGAGGCCTTCTTAATGGTACGCTGTAGAGTCTTTATGGCCAACAAACACGGTTTTGTATACCATCAACATTTACATCAACCGAAATACATTGTGCATATGCTTATGGCCCAACAGGCACGTCGAACACATTTTCTACATCATAAAACATTTGCAAGACGTTTTTGAATTCTTTGAAACTTGCTGCGTCTTCTCTCCTCTCGTCGGGGCATTGCTACCTTTTAGATGCATTACTTCCACCAGCTGCTCTTTGTTGTTGGCAGTAATATGTATGTGGCTCCTTGTGCGCATCCTGGTAGAGACACAAAAGAAAAATAAAACCCACAAAAATATGGGAACCTGGGTGCTGCAGTGAAAGGAAAGCACTCTCAGCAGGCGTTGATTGCTTTGACCGAGCATCAAATGGGAATGCTTTCGTTTTTACCTGGCTAGTGACATTTCCATCCTATGTTACAAGGGTTTTGCTGTGTCTAAATGAGCCATGACATTCCTTGCCCAGCCTGTGTTTCACCTAGTCTATATGATGGAAACTGTATGATTAACATCAGTTTACATACAGGTTGATGGACACATCATAACTCAGAGGTAATGGTCAGTAATATCAAATTGTGTTTAGAAGGCGAGGAAATCAATTACGCAGAAGTGTCATCATGTTGTTTTGATTCAGAATTGTCATCATTCAGAGCACTAAGCCAGCCACAGCTGTATTGAAATGGACCATCATTTTCTGCCACTGATTTATTCACTACAGAGAAGAGATGTGTGATAGACTGGTGATAGAATGGTGATGGGCAGCCCATTCGCCTTTCTGTGATTTTATAGAAAGTAGAGAGAAAGACAGGAGAAAAGGATCCAATGTCAGGGAGATGATGGCACACATGAACAGCAGCTTGAGAAGTGAGGAACTTTACGATCTAACATTTTCTCCAAAAGGTTCAAGTTACCTCTGAGCCTCTGAAACATCTCTGCAGGTCAGGAGCTTTTCCTTACATCACATTAGCGAATATACAAACAACAGAACAGTTTTTGATTTGCTTTGTGAATGAATGTATCATTTACATATCCTGAATGCCTTTTATGTATTCATGAATAGGCCAGTCAAAGGAATATAATTACAGCACAATGAGCAATAGCAACGTGGCTTTTGTTAACGTGTGGGCGTTTCTTAGGGCATTCATTTATATTTTCTTAAAAGCTGAGGTAGCCGTCGTAACTGTGATGATGGGGAAAGCCAAAAGGTATAATTAAATAGTTTTCAGATCGCACACTTGCCAGACTGGCCTTATTTAATCAGAATTTCAATGAGAAAATGTGTTGGCAGGCAGCGCTGCGGTGCATATTAGATGAGTGCCACATCTATGCGGCCACCCAGTTGTACAACAGCACCCCTGTTTTCCAGCATCAACAGGTCCACTGAGGAGGAGGAGGAGGAGGAGGAGGAGGCTGGCTGCAACATACAGGCCTCTATTTATTAACTATGATTACACATGTGGAGGCACGCGCATATGCATACACTCAGCCGCCCCCGTGCAAATACACAAATATGTTGCCTATGTAGTTGTAAAATGGCACAGAGTACACGCATCGATATCATCGCCGCTCTGAAGGGAGAAGGAGGAAGTCGGCGAGGGGAAGTCTCAGGGGCTTCGACAGATTGGCTGCTTGGTTGCCCATGGAGACAACATATGGGAGAGGAGCATGCTGGCCTGGTGGGATGTTTCCAAGCTTATTTTATCAAGGCCGGTGTATTCACAGGTTTTGAGGAAGTTGAACATGCTGAATATCCACAGAGGATCTGCAAATGGAACAGACACAACTTGTGGATGCAGTGTCATTGTATTGTGTTAATGTCAATTGAGATGAAGGTATAAACTGACTACCAAAGCTACACATTCACATTCAAACACTTGGATATAGTTGCAGATCAGTGTCAAGTTGGATTCGGCTTGTTGTTGTATCTCCGCTGCCTCACAACACAACACCCTCGGGCTGGCTCGCTGTCATGGTAACCATGCCCTCCGATGTCACTTTCCCTAATTTTAGCTCCTGTGGTTCTCACGCTCGGTCAGCTTTACCTTGGCCAGAACCACTCTACTGGCAAAATGGTAACAGACACCACCTTAGTGTGTGTCAGCGCACAAAAACATACACGGCACCTTTTGACATTATCATTTATTCATGCGGCAATGAACACTGTCAATTACCTTGTCAGATTTGTGAATAATGCAGCTGCTCGGTGCGCACTTGCACGTAACAGGAACAGTCGTTAATGGAAGAAGGAAGAAGAGAACAAAAAGATATAAACAACCCACATGCATAAAAAACAATTTCCAAGGCAGTCATTTTGTATATCCTATGTGTGTTTCTGACAGAGTTGAATTTAGCAGCATTTACAGGAGCGCCGAGCCCAGCGTGGGTGCAGTCTGCAGGTCTGCATCAACAAAGTGGTTTGGGCATATTAAACTTGGGACACGTGTGAACCCAGCTGGGCGGTCCAGCTTTTAAGGATTGCTTCCATTTAGGAAAGCTGGGCCTTTATATCACTGTGGAAGAGCTCTAATCAGATGAAAATGGATGGAAAAAAAGCTTTTCATCAGGAGAAATTCTGAAAGGAGTGAATTATGAAATTGTAGCTGTACTAATGTGGTGATTTATATTCTTTAGAGCCATACTGTTTGGCTGGCTTAACAGAAATTGTACAAGAACGTAATTTGATTTCCAGGTGGAAGCTGTTGCTGCAGAAACCTGCATGTTTTCAGTGCTGCGAAAAAATTGAACACGGGAATCTTATAATCTGTACGTCCGTCTTTGCTATCCATGAGAAATTAGATACCAACAATACCAATATAGAGAAACTGCATTATATATGAAAGAGTCATTTCAGTTGAAGCATCTCTATCTCTGATGCCTTATTTCATCTAAAGGGCTGTGTCATAAAGGCATACTCATGTGGCAGTCGGTCCATTGTTAGCTTGTGTCTGGGGAGCTGGGACGGGGACTGTCAGAAGCTCAACCATGAATCTGCCCCACAGCTTATCTGACCAACCCAGTAAATCTCTCTCTCTGGGTAATTCCACAGTGAGGATGAATGTTGTCCCCATAACAACTCTCACTGCATCCTCAATTTGCCCGCATGCTGTAGGACCTGTGTGGTTGAGGTGGAGACAACAGAAGGATTAAGAGAGGGACATAATAACTCTTCTTATGTGCAAATGCTTGTTGCCTATATTTCATTGTGCATGTGTATTTGTGAAAATATGCTCAGTGACACTCTTGTCTTTTCTTGCTAATATTTCACACTCAAAAACCCCACTAACATCTGGCTTTTTTCTCCAGCAGGAAAGGGTACAATATGCATTCATACCCGAGTCAAATGACTCTGCAGTAGTCACAGGTATTTATCAGGTCCAGCTCCAGTCATCTGCAATGGAAACCTGACACCCAGGTGGACACGCTAAATTTAGCCCCTTTGGCCAATTTTAGCCAGGAACATTAATTATTGTTTTTTACAATCTGGGACCAACGTGCAATGGTGACACTGTTCAGAGTTTGAAAGAAAGGCTGAAGTAAAGGTTATATAAAAAAGTAACCATTCTAACATCACCGTCCTCCATGCTGCTTACTGTTCCCTGGTTTCCAGCATGTTCGTGACGTCACAACAGAAAAACTGGGAAAGGAGTATTGCATTCTCATACCTACCATTTTCACAATTTAAGGGTTGCATACAAGGTTAACAGATGTGCATACAGTATAGGATGGAGAGATGAAGGGTTGGAAGGCGAGCGAAAATGTTGGAAAAACACCAGTCCAGAGTGTGTTAACCTCAGGGTTAATGAAATTTGTGTTGGCCTGCCTAACAAGCCACCATCAAGGTACCAGCTCTGCCCCATGCAGATGAGAGTTCTGGCCCACTGCCACTGCTATGCCGCAGGAGAATTGTGTGTGTGTGTGTGTGTATGCGTGTTAGTGAGCAAAACAGGGATTTAGTGTAAAAGAGAGGGAAATGTGTGTGTGTGGATGTGGTTTGTTTTTTTTCCAGCGTGTGTTCTTGCATGCGTTTGTGAGAGCGCGCCTCCCCGATCCCGCTGCCGTCTGCACTTTAGCCCCAGTGTTTAACCGAGCAGAAGAAGAAGCAGCTGAATGATGGCACTGTCTGCCCGCTGGCACGCTCGCTGCGAACTGAGGACGCGCGCTCGGGGGGGAGGGACAGGGCAGAAGAAGGACGCCCTTCTCACGCAACAGGTGGGACATGCAGCAGGATGCATCAGGGGAGGATGTGGCTGTGACTTATAATAGAGCCCGACTCTCGCGGTGCACAATCAGTGTAATCTACGTGGAACTGTGGATCCTGGTTGTGATGGCGAACACATCAGATGAGGTTCACCATGGAAAGCCCATTCAGGTGTATCCACCTTATCCAGCAGGGGTTTCTAATAATGCAGCAATCACACTGTTAAACAATGGCATCAAGATTTAATTAAGACCAATTTCCTCTTTGGAGACTCATAAAACCCACACAATTTGGACAATTTACTAGGACACTGCTGGGAGACACAGAGGAGGGGAGTGTGAATCAGAAAGCGGAACGTGAGTTGGTGGTGACTTTTAAGAAATTAGAAACAGTCAGAGAGAGAGAGAGAAAAGAGGGAGTGCCGGAGAGACAGATGTCAGGTGGGAGTATCGACTGCAGACGATCATGATCCTTGTCATGATGGGATTTGTCAGTTTCCCCGCGCTAAGGCTCGGTTCCGCTCTTTACCCCCCCCCCTCTGCAGAAGGATTTTCTTTCATAGGGTTTCTATGCAGTGCTGGGCTGTATCAGCTCTGGTGTTACCTTACTGTAAGTGATCCAGACCTTGCAGGATTTCAATCAATCATCAAAGAGTTGTGTGTCTGTGTGCTCCCTGCTGCTCAGAATGAGCTCTCTGTAGCGGTGGTTAATGGAAAAGGTCACCTCTCCTCGAGGCTGTGGTGGCTCACAACAAAGACAGAGAAGGGATCAGAGGAGGGGGACAGATAAACCTCAGAGACACAAGAGGCTGCATTTTTGGAGACGGGCACGTTAGTTGCATTGTAATCAGCTTTTGTGCATTTTTTTTTTTCACAGAAAAAGAAAAAATGGATACACTTGAAATAAGAGAGTAAATTGCCCGTAACGTGCCCATCCCTGTGTGCCATAGTTTTCACTCATATTCCATTTCACCCTTGTTTTCTTTTGACTTCACTATCATATGCATTCTTGCTTTTCACTGCTCACTTATGAATATTTACACATTTGTAGAACCAGATCTGGAGGTGGGATAGGAATTTCATTTCCATTTATAAGAAGGCTTGGCAGGTAAAGTTGAGGAGCGAGGGGGAGCGGGGGAGAGTTTTTCCTTCACTTTGACATTTAAGGGCTTTTGCTGACATGTCTGGCTGCCATTTACGTAGATCAAACCAAATCCTGCGCGTTCTATCTGGCCACATATCTGAAAGGATGAAAACACTAAGAATGTGACTGTGATGGTGATAAGGTTCCCCACTGCTCCACAGCGGGTCTGACGGGTCACCCCCCTGCTGACAGTAACCCAACGTGAAGCTTTAGCAGCGTTTTTGCATTTTGCTTCGTTGAGCTGATTGGTTCTCTTCTTGACTTCTTTTCTTTTATCTTGTTTCATTGCAGCATTTTGGTTTTTTTTTTGATCCCATGATACATTCTATCTCCTCCCGTTCCTCCTCACCTATCATCCAAGTTTTCTTTTACATCTGACTGTCTCCGTCTTTATCTTATATTTCTGCATGAGGCATAGGAGTATCAGAGGAAGCGGGAGCAGAGAGCAAGAGAACGAGAGAGGACAAGGGCTGCACTTTGTCATTCTTTTGTTTTGCGCCTCAAAGGCCTGCTCGCCGGCTTGATTACCATGTGAGCTGCTTTGTGAAGGAGCGCGGCATCGCTCTCCGCGGGCTGTCAAACACTGTTCCCTTTTTTCTATTGTGGCCAGTCATGAGGAAAGATATTCAAGAGAAGAGCAAAGGTTCCAGTTTACTCGGGAGCTGTGTTTGTGTTTGTACAACTATGCATACTTGCTTTGAGAGGAGCCCCCGCCTGTGTGCGCTGAATTTTAACATCTCGTCATTAAATTTACTTCTCTATAGCTCGCTGAAATTAAATACCCTGCTTTAGTATTCACTGTACCATACTTCTTCTTCAAGTTCTTGTTTATCCTTCTTGTCCTAGTCTCAATCACACTGATGGAAAATCACAGTTGCTGATGCTTTGATCAGTGAAAGTGGTTATCAAGTTTTATGTTGCAAGATAATTTTTCGACGCTTGTTTTTTCCTCTTCTTTTACCGACTAATTTTCAGTTTTTAAGAGCTAGTTTTTATTTGTTTACTGCGGGGGGAAAAGTTGCAGGCAAAAAAGAAGGTTAGAAAGCAATCTGTCACAGAAAGTTCAGTAACAGACGGTTTTCAAGTAAACAAATCGAGTGGCTGATGGTTAAAGGATTATAGCAAATGCGTTTCCATATTCGGGCCAATTCATTTTATTTGGCATGCCACAGATTTTTAAATGTTTTTTTTTCTGCATCTCTGGTTTTACAATTCTGTGTGACATGAAAATTGATAAGTGAATTTAACAAGTAACTTTAAATTGGCTTGAAATCTATCTGTCTATCAACACCTTATCTTTATTTTCATGCCTCCATTGCCAGAAACAGCTGCAGTTGAGGACATTATGTTTTCATACAGGGAGTGAATGTTTAACTGCCCAATCTAGATTTTCTCCGTCTTGGCAGGATGTCCTGGAAAGGCCACTTCTCTCTCACCTTCAGGTTCAGTCTCTACCAATTACCTGGCTGGGTTTGGGCCAGTTCTATATCTTTTCCATCAAATCACCAATGAGAAAATCACTTATCACTCTTAAATCTCAGCATCTCTTTCCCTCAGTTGGTTTTATCTTGTGTGCAGTATATTCTCCATCTAACATGACAATGACTGCTGCAAGGGACACTGCTGTGATGCTGAGCTGCAGAGAGTATCAGTGCTGAATGTTCAACTTTTCCCCCTACTAGTTGTGTTCGTGTTCATCCTAACACCATTATTTTTCACTACTTTATATGGTACAGTGACCATTTCCTATTCCTGTGTTGACACGGAAGAACCCCCTCTCTGTTACCATTTGTATTCAGATTGTCTGGCTGGCCTATTGCCCGCTTGGTTGACCTGCTGTATTGTTCATTCTGAAGCTCTTGGTTGTGCTATAACAGGAGCAACATTCAACCACAGCCATAAAACGCAGCAAACGGTGGCAACATAAATGAAAGGATACTCCTGCCTCCAGTGAGCAGAGGAGAAAAACTTGGGTGGAGTTGAGCCTGAAAATAAAGATTCATTCAAGATGAGCAACAAAAAAAAAAAAAGACACTTAAAGCTAATTGTCTAAAAATAGTTTTAAATTTTATGAGAGGACAGCAGGGCAGGAAAACATATGTGCACTACCTGTAGCTGTTATTGATGTCTTGAGTTCACTACGTGGCTTCGTTTGCATGATGGCGCAGAGAGGACATTCTTAAGAGCTCGTCTGACAGAGAGGACATTGTACGTCTAATGTCACCACACTTTCTGCCACCTCCCCCCTCCACCCTCTTATCTTCCATTTCCCTCCCGCTTGGCCGCTCTTCTTTGTTTTTGTTCTCGCTTTTCAGCCTCCTTCTTTCCTCCATAAAATGACACATTTATCCCACCCTCCTGCTTTTTTAACATCCATTTCTGCATCTATGAATGACACGCGGGACAAATGCAAGCATTTTCATCCGGCTGCATTTGACATGGAGATTCACCTGCCTCAGCAAAGCAAGACGACTCAACTCTATTATCTCTCTGTCAGACACGCCGCTGCTGCCCGCCCCGCTGGTGGATGTGAGGTGTTTTTACATGCTGGGGAGAACAGGAGGACTGGCAATGAGCCGACGCGCATAATTCATCATTCTAGCGTTTTTCTGACCATCTGATCGTGTTTCAGCGTGAGGAGAATAGAGAGAAAACAGCCAAGGACTTGTAGAAATTGAGTGCTGACGGATGGAGCAAGATGTGTATATAGACTTTTAATGTGCTGTATTAGAGTGGATAAATAGAGCTGTTTACATATAGGTTCACACATATATATTTACTGTACTTGTACAAACTGTACGTGGGAAGAAACCAGGACAGAGATATGGATTCCTAATTTACTCCACATTTAGATGTTTGTGGCATGAGCTGTTACGCTGCTCACACTGATCCCGAGACTAGGATTTATTGTGTCGTGCATGGAATATAATGAAAAAATGGAAATGCATCAAATTTGTTTTAAGACACAATAACATTTACTAACTAAAAAACATGTTATAGAGCATTGAAAGTGCAATGAAAACACAACATCAAAATCTACAGTGTAAAGACATTAAATACTGATGCAATTAAACACGCAAGTTTATGATATTCTAGATGGCAGATTAAAGCTTCATCAACAAGACACTAAAGCGTAGCCCATCTAACAGGAGTTTACTCACATATGTTATTTAAGTTTCATAAGGAAACGACTCCTGACACACAAAAGGAAATAGATGAATAAAATGTTAAAGTCCTGGAGCAAGACATCAGACGTTTTCTCCTCATCTAATGTAAGCTGCTTTGCACACACAGGGAATTACATAATGAAATGAAAATATCTTAAATCCAGCATACTGTGATTGTATGCTTGTCTTTTCCAGCGTTCATGGGTTTTCCCTCTCGTAATATCTTCATGCACTTGGCAGCCATGCGTGACAAACTATTTTTATCTGCCTCCGACCACACTGTGGACTGTAGCATTCCATGTTAGCTATCATTCCTTCTGTTGAAATAAAGTGCTGTGTGACCACCGTTGAGATAACAGGTCCGCGCTGCTGCTATCTCCAAACACCTCCGTTGTTTTCAATTAGATGGAATCAAGGCTAATCACTGAGACGACAGAGCGTGCTCGTGTAACTCACTTATTTTTCATGATTTAAAGTGGCAAATGAATTGGCTATTACATCAGCTGTTAATTCTGCTTCCCAATTTCACAAATGCACAAATGCCCTTATCAGAATTTTGCCTTTGTTGAAAGTACAGCTGACTGTTCACTGTGGGTTCAAAGAGCTTCAGTGCCTGGACACAGTTAGTGTCAGTGACAGCTGCAATAAAAGCATCTCTTTAAAATCGATTTCCTAGTGAGAAGCAAATCCTATTGCGTTTAAAATTTTGCAGGTTTGCAGCTCCATAGACTTGTATACGTTTGTGTGCGTGTGTGTGTGTCTGCACGCACCTGAGGATAAATGAAGGAGGAAGAAATGATTACTTTTTGTTTACAACAGTGTTTCCCACTTAAAAAGCTGAAGTTAGTGATGGAGAAGGTGATGTGTGTGGCTTGTCCCCTCTGCAAACAGGGTCAGTGCAATGTGATAACACATACGTAATAGACCTTGTCTTCTCCTTCCCATATCACCCTCATTTTTGTTTAGAATTGTAGGAACGCTGATTATATTGCCTCTTCATACTAATCTGCTTTCAACCCACACATTTGTAGGATGAAATGCACACACACACACACGCACACACATGCACACACACACACAGGATGTGGACACATAGAGGAGTAATTTGTTTTTCTTTGAGTGCCCTCAGCGCTTGCTTGCGCTCTGAATAAAATGAAAAAATAAAATCATACAATCAACAAAAAAGAAGGTGTTTACCTTCTTGAATAGCACAGACTGTCAATGCCACCTTCAAGTATCTTTGCTCTTTATGTTTCGATACTGTGGAGACAGCTTCCTGATGCTAGTGTCTCGCAAGGTGCATTGTATTATGTGTGTTTTACTGTACTCACATGAGTCAGAAAGTTAATTCGTGGCAAATGTGGTGGTGTGTGATGGGAGTCTGACGCATTGAATGCAATGAGAAAAAAAGTGTGATCAAATGCGTATGTTTCTATCTTTTTGACGTATGTGACGTTTAAGGATTCTGATCTCTTGTGATTGTGACATTAAAAGTTTGTGGGGCAAATAATAATAACGCAAAACCTCACCCAGCAAATGAAGTGCCAAGACAGTCAGTTCAACAGACACATAGAGGTTTCACCAGGGACCAACAGGTCGGCTGAAAGTGACCCTGCTCCAACACATTGTACCCCCCCTTCACCTCCAAATCCATTTTTGACTCTATCCAAGCTCTCTCGTAATCTAGATTTCTTTCCAGTTAACCAGTGTTTCCTTCTTCTTGTCTTTGCCTTGTCACCAATTGTATCACAAATAAGCAACACAAATACTTTATTCATGAATTTTGTTTGTGCAGTAACATGTGAGAATTTGTGTTCTTGCAGGATTTTGGCTGCTTGCCTGGTGCTCCCTCAGTATGAGCTCTTTTCTTAAGGCAAGACTAAAAAAATCTGTGTACACTCTGTGACATTATACCACTTTTCACTAATTGTTGCTCTATAGCAACATAATCAACAGTAGTGGAGGTGTTAATATAGTGTTCATATTATTACAATTGCAATGGGTACTTAGAGTTGGAGCATGGTCTGGACTTTCTGCAGGCGTTGTCCTTCCATCATGTCAGTGTGTCAAGGCAAGCAACTCTCTCTCTTTCTCTCTCTCTCTCTCTCTCTCTCTCTGTCACTCTGTCACCCCAACCACCACCGTCACCAACACCACCTCTAACTGTCTGTGCTACAGTGAAAATAGTGCCTGTTGTGTAATGTGCCTGTAGAATGTAGCACCTGTGTCCTGCTGTAGGCTGCTGTCCCCCTGGGTTGGATGTTATCCCTGCTAGTATCCACACACACACACGCACGCACATGCACACGCACGCACATGCCCTCCGTTCCATCCGTTCCCCTCATTCAAGCACTCTCTGCTCATTCATATGCTACGAGGGATTCCTATTTTGCTGCCTAGATTCTATTCCTTCCGGGGTTGTTGGAGTCTGCACCTGTGGTGTACAAGCACGCACACACACACACACACACACACACACACACTCACTCACACAGTCGTGGGCTGAATTTGCTTGCATGCCTCCTATTTAAGCTGTAGGGAACCTAGCTCTGGAAGCATTTAGATTTGCCCCCCGAGTTCCAGCTGCGAGGAAAGTAGGTGCAGGAGCTGTGCAGGAGACATGACAAATAGAGGATAGAGAATATCATCAAATTCCATTTGCTACATTTTGAAAAGGGCTTAATGTGAGCTGTGCATATTTAAAAAAACCTATGGACCTGTCATATCACGCAGAGTTTTATTGCTTTTCTCAGAGAATACAAGTGCTTCTCAGTCATAAAGGGAAGCTTTTTATATCACTGCTAATGTTGTCAGACACAGGTAGTGGGATGTGTGAACATCAGTGCAGAAAACCTGAAACCTGCTGAACACTCAAGAAAAAATGCGTTCCAGTGTGCTGAAATCGAGTGGAGTGTCATATACAGTAGATGAGGCTTGTGTGCATTGGCATAGGTGCAGTATGTGTGTCCCACTGTTTCTGCGTGCTCAAGCCATTATAGACAGTAAATGACAATAAAACGACCTCAAGTATCAGTTTTCCGCCGCTACATTTTCCTGTCAGCAGGTTGACTCACACAGCTGCATGTGAGTCAGCTGAGTTTGACACCGCATCCCTGTGGACAGACATGCTCACAGAGTTGCACACAAAAGACTGTAGTCTCACACACCCCTCCCCAGAAGATGAATGAAACGGACATTAGTTTAAAAGTCAAGCTAAAAATGGCTATCATCGCTCCGCTCCGTCCACCATCCCACAAACACCATGTGGTTGTTTATACTTGACTGAGCGTTGAAAGCGAGTCTGGCCTCACAACCTCATCCTGTTAGCTCAGACGAGCCTGCA
Source organism: Holacanthus passer (assembly GCA_025331565.1). NCBI lineage: Eukaryota > Metazoa > Chordata > Actinopteri > Pomacanthidae > Holacanthus > Holacanthus passer. The sequence goes on along the minus strand of JAFREQ010000003.1, from coordinate 11,261,195 downwards.
GCCCTCAGCAACTCCAGCGCTTTATTCAGGTCAGAGCAGAACACAACCTCTCCCCAATGAGATTTATATGTCCCACCCATAATCCAAAATGTTAAACAAGGGGTAGCTCCATCGCCAAAAATAAATCGCATAAGTCTTCCTAAAGGAATTGCAATAGTTGGACGTTGTATTTTGAGGGTGCTGAAGAATAACATGAGGATCTGTATGAAATAATCTACTTTGATGCATAGATAGATAGATAGATAGATAGTAATTTTACCTTTGTAAGTACACTGTTGTAGTGGCAGCTTTTCTTGGTGTAATAGCAAACATATGCCCGTGTATTTCCTTGTCAAGCCCAGAACTAGAGAAAGAACAGAGAGACAGATACCCCCTGCTACTTCCTGTTTGAGGAAGTATGTCTTGCAGCTCGGCAGCTACACGGCCGAACTAGAATACAGAGCAGGGAGTCAATCATCGGGGTGAAACATTCACTTCGTCCAACTTGTAAACTTGCGAGCTTCGTTCATTAAAAGGCAACATGTCAGCGTGTGATGTCCATTGCATTGCGGGAGTCATTTCGTGGAGTCGACTTTTTCTGTCAGTCTGCCTGAGATAATACTTCAGGTAGCGATTTCCAGCATTGCCTGAGAGAAAGGGGTTTTGTATGCTGTATCATCACTTTTGGAGTTGACAGTGAACGCACCGTCTCCCACCAGGAGAGTGACATGGGGAGAGGAAGTGGAGCAGGTCAGCATTAGGGACAGAACACCTGAGCAAAAAGTCTCTTTTCCACTGAAAGTGTTTTATTGCAGATTAATGCTTGGACTAGGACCCGCCTGTGCCCGATTAACAATCAGAGCTGGAGCCTATTTAACCTGCCACTCTCCCTGAATCTTGAACAGCTCTGGGAAGCCGGAGTGGTCTCTGCCTGTCCTACACTGTTGCCCCGCAGTTGACAACAAAGGCGTCGGAGTGACAGCGAACGCTCACTCTCAATGTAATATTTCACCTCCAGAGAATTTGAAGCAATAATCTGGATTTAAACCTGAGTTGTTTGACAATCTGTCCCAGCCCCCGGAAAAATCTCACTATCCTTTATCCTTTCTGCTTTCCCCTCCCTGCAGAGACGCTTTTATAAAAGCTTTAATATCCTGGTGAAACCAACCACAGCAGTGCGTTTTTTCCAGATGATGATAACGGTGACAGCAGAAAGAGAAGAGACGTGCAAAACAGAAAGCTCCCGTTACGTTGCATTATGGTCCACAAAGACAACCGTCTGTGTGGCGACATCGGTGGCACCTCCTCCTGTTTTGATATCTTTTTTTTTTTTTCACGTGTGATTTTCTTGTCGTGCTGCATCCTTTGACCAGTTCTCTCTGAGAGAAAGGAAAAGGCTAAGCACATGTTCAAACAACAATATAGGCCCACAGGTTATTTCAACAGTTATAATTAAGGATGTTTATAGCTTGATTTTCTTTTGCACCATGTACATTCAAACCTGCAAGATAGCAGCTGCACTAGAGAAAGACAGTAAAAATGCAACAAGAAAAGTCTTATAAACATGTAAAAATTTGCCATCAGCTCGTTTTCTGAACACGCTCCCTCCGCTCTCTTTCCCCATGGCCCTCTGGCGCTTTCCTTTTAAACTTTCTCATCTCTGCTGCTCTGTCTCTCCCAGTTCTCCCCGCGGTGTTTCCTCTTTAAATGTCTCTGATTCCACTAATTGAGAGTCGGGCTGATTGGGGTGTCAGAGGGCTCCGGGGCCAGACAGACACATGTAGCCCCCCAGTGCCTTGCAGACGCTGTATGGATGCACATGCATGCGACGATGCGGTGACTAACGTTGCTCTTACAGCCGTCTGGGAGTTAAAACAGCAGAATGTGTTTGTCACCCACTCAAGAATTCAGTTAATTAGACTGCCGCGTGTGCATGTGGGTACGTGTGTTGTTGTTTCAGAGGTTAAAAGGAGTCTTTTTTTAATGACTATAATTTTTGCTTGCCTGTCTACACACTTTTTTTTTTTCGTCTGGTAACTTGGGTACGCATCAAAGGCGTAAAGAACATCAGTGACGACAACAATACGAGTGGCAAAATAAAGAAGGGAATTCTCTCATTAAGCTTCGCTACTGCTTTTTACTAGCAATTAACCAGTGTAGCAGGATGTTCACATACAGAACAATGCACCCAGTCATGGTCTACTCTTGTTCCTGACAAATACTCACAAGCTGGTTTCCTTTTGTGGTTGTATTCAGCGAGTTTCTGAGCCTGATGGACTCTTTTAATAGAAAGCGGTTGCAGCACAGCGTGAGATAGACAAACCCCACACCGTTCTATCAATATAGGTATAAATATACCTGCTTTTCATTCAGTTATTTCTTTTAATGTCCTTTGTAAGCTCTGCTAGGCAACTGTTGCTAAGGACCTATTCTTTGTTTTGCACAAAATCTCCCTTCCTTATACGTCCCCGTAAAGCACCCACTTATATATATTTCACCAGCATGTCAATTCATTTCTATTTCATTTTTCCCAAATAATACATTCTTCCCTCCCAATATTCTCTGGAGCATCTGACAGACAATATGGGGCTCAGTGAATTCCCGAACTCATAATCCAATTTCATAATTCACAATTCCCCTTTCTTAGCAGCTTGGCAAAGCGAGAGCAGTAGAAGCTCAGAGGGATGTGTGCACTGGCGTGTGGACTGTCAGTAAGTGCGAACAGAAGGGTTAGGGGTTTAGCACAGCGGGCTGCTCTGAATGTAGAATAAACTGCAGGTTTTAAAAACAGTTTATTCTTCAGGTGACGTCCTGGCAATCGCAGGTCCCTTTTCTGCGCTTTGAGTTCTAAAGTGACTTCAAGGTCTTCAACTTTCTGAATGTGTAAAGGTTTTTCAAACCCTGTCACTGGCACAGGCATCCCTCTTAATTCTTTATGCACCTGCCACACTTTTTCACACGAGGGTTTTGTTTACAATCTTATTGCCATTTAATTATTTCTAAAAGCCAGCCTGAGTCTTACTAGAATTCTGTCCCTGAACATATTTGTTTGTCAGTGACTTTACCTCATAATTCCCCCTCTTTTTTTCCTCTTCATGAGTATATAAACAGTGTGTGTGTGAGCATGCGCGTTCCTAAGCTGCCACGGCTCTCCCCAACCAGTCTGCTCCTCACTAAAGCCATACACATCCGAGGCTCGTTCCTTGGCTCTGGACTCAAATGTCTTGGCATCCATTCATGGGTACACAAGCGTGATATTGAATCACACAAAGAGAGAGAGCTCTGATTTCCCCGCTGGGTTTGCCCTCTGTGGCCCCTCGCTGCCACCCCACCCCCTCTCACACTGGGTGGCACAGAAACGCATCATGGCCAGAGGAAGGAAACTCGGATGATGTAACAAAAGAGGACCGCTGGTAGCACGACGAGACGACCCTGACGCTCTGGTATCTTTTTCATCACCCCGTGCTTTTCTTTCTTTTTGAAGATGTGACATATTTAGCACAAACGTGATTCGATAAAATGTCATAACATTGCCAGGGGCTTTAATACTCGCATAAATTAAAAAGGCATTGAAAGAGAAGCTGTCAAACCTGAGGCTCGTCACTATTTTTCTCTTGTTTGAAATGAATATTGGTCAATCAGAGGTCAGGTGAGCGAGCAGTCGCTTCTCTCTCTGTAAAGTCCTTTTTGATAATGAGGCCTCATTGTAGACACACACTGACCAGTCAATATTCCTGCCACGAGGACTGTCCCAGTACGTATTTATTAACACGCCAGCTATCATTGACCAGCACACAGTGGGGGGTCCAGGGTGACAAATTGACCAGCTGATGTTTAATGTGTCGCCGGATGTAGGTTAACGATCCAGCGGGAACAAAGGCTATGGCAGCAGAAGCAGTGAATTTTTCTTTATATTAGTCCTTGTGGGGAAGTTTTCTTGGCGTGTTCCCCTCTCTCTCTGCCTTTTTGTCTTTGTACCTTGTGTCAAGCATTCCAGCCTTTTCCTCATATTTAGTCCTCCTGATGAGTTTAGATCTTTGCTTCCCTGGAACTTGCCTGTTTTTTGGATTTCTGATTCTTGCCCGCTCCCTCTTGGATCAGTTTGACTGTTTGGCCCGCCTTCTCTGGTTCTGACCTTTGCCTGTCTCACCATCCCAGAAGCCTTCTGACCATTGATTTTTCTAATAAAATCATTTGAACTGCACGAGCTCTGCCTTTGGAGTCTGCCTATGTGTCCTTGTGTTCCTTGTTACGCCTCTTGCACAGCTGTGACATTGGATTGATTCTGTGCTTTGCTCAGGGGCACCTCAGCAGGGCGGTCCTCCAGCTGATGGTCACCACACTTGGATAAGAAACCAACTCAGGTTCTCCTGCACACCAGGCTTGCATTTCGCCACTCTTGTTTTTAATACTTTCACAGATTTTATTTATGAGCACACCCTGTATACAAATGTCCAGCTTTTTATTGCTTTGCTGGTGCACTGCCGGACCACTCAAGAATTAAATCAAAACGTTGCCGGTGCAGTGTCGATGTAGGATGAGGTAAAGTCTGTAAAATTTAAGCGCTGGAGCAGCTTCAGCTGAGCCTTTTGTACACGCATGATGAGAAGACTGTGTCTGGTGATTCTGCTGCTGCTTTTGCTGCCTTGTCAACTTGATTAGTAACCCCCATCATGAGAGGAAGGAGCTAACTGTCCTTGTGTCACATTTTACGTGCCAAGGTTTCTTTCATGCCATCGGGGAATCAATGGGGACTTGTTTCTGCATGTGGCACTTTTTTTTCTTTCTCCGTTTCCTGCGGAGGCGGTGTGCAAATCGATGGCTTTGAACTCAGACGAACAGCAATTCAGTTGGGAGCCAGGCGTTTAATGAAATCCTGCCTACCAGAGACACACTCGGCCAATTCGCCTGATGCAGAAAAATGCGTGATCTTTAAGAGCTACTGTAGATCTCCCAGATATGTATTTCTTAAGTATACCCACCAATTACCCCATAAGTGCATTTATTTAAATTATGCTGAGATGCTAAGAATCACCGTGACATTACAGCATGTTGAACTGTTGCCCATTTAGTGTCCTCTTTAGTGCAATCTATAGGTGGGCAAGCCGTGCCAAGCCAATTACTTAACCCTGACCCAGGGTGGCAGGGAATCAGAGAGGCTCTGAACCCGGCAACTCTTTGTAGTCATGAAAGGAAAACAGCCAAGCAGTGCTCCAGCTCTGATGTGGAAACTGGAGACGCCCCGGACTCCAAGGTGGAGCCGCGGGGAGGTGGCGACACGACACGAGGGCTACTTTTAAATCTGCGACCAAAACAACACAGCCACACACACGATGAAACACTTCTAATATGATTACCGAGGTGCTGGGTCTTAAGTCTAGACTTGCGGCCTCAGGGGCTTCTGTCTGTCTTTTCCTCTTTTCTTTCAACCTTTATCACATATACTGCTCCACAAACCTATTGTCACGAGGGCTGATAGTAACTTTTTGGGCTTTACTGAGAGGCGAGAGATGCCCAAGAGCCATCTACTCTTATTCCACTTTCTACAAACCAAGCTATCTGAGGCCCTGTCCAACCTAATGTGGATGAACTTGAAGACACCATTTAGGTGTTAGAAGTATTCTGTCCACACCGCTTATTTCAGATTGTTTTCTAGAGGCTCATATTGCACACCAGAGCACCAAGACAAGGAGAAACGGTTTCCTCCAAAGCTCCAATTGCGACCTCTGTGTTGTCTGGCTGTTTTCCCTCCATGATTGCAAAATGTGTTTTTCAATGCAGGTGTTCTTGTTCATTTATATTTTTCTGTTTCTGTTTTCAGGCGACTACACAACTATAAAGAAGAGTTTAGGTATACTTCCTACTTCAGTGGATTTAACAAGATTTTTGGGTGTAGCACCTCCTTCGGTGCCGAGATCGTTACAGACTTGTAATGTTTGAATTAACTTTTGTCAGAATTTTTTAACAAAGCAAAAGCACTGACATTCTGATAATCATAAATGATTTTAAGGAAGTATGTTAAGCTAAATGGTTTCTTTGAATTGTAATTGAATCCTCAAACACATACACAGCCAATTCAAGAACAATAAGTTAATTAAACCATTAATTAATTTTGACGATTTGGGCTTTGCTCTCCACCAATGCCTGAGGGAAACATCTGGCTATTATGTAAGCTGCTCCACTTACTAGTCCCTTACTAGCTGTGTGTAGTATAGTAAATAACAAACCATGAGGTGAAGGATGGTTATGATTTACCATATGTTTTTCTTGCATAACATGCTCCACCAGTACATGCACAAGTATAATGAAATGAAATGAAATCCGACTCGAGGACAATCCCATGTAAACCAGCCATGTGCTCGCATTGCGCTAATGCCCACACAAACACAAACACGCTGACCCTTGTACACTTCCACATCAGTTTATGGAGATTGCCCGTGCTTTTCATGACAGAACAATAGGTCTGAGTGGCGTCGTGAGAGTTGGAGCGGGATTAGACCTAACCTCACAGGGCTCTCTCCAAAGCCCCTTTTGTGTGCGTTTGTGAATAGAAACATGGCTCCCTAAGATTGTCTGTCTGCCTGCCAGCCAGCCGTGTCCTACATCTGTTCTGCATCTTTGCTTCATTTAAAATAAGCATCTATGTGTGTATGTTTGTGAGTGTATATTAGGGAGTCTTTCCTTTTGGAGAGCTGGTTGAGTCTAAGTGACATGGTGATTACTTTGAGGTCTGCCTAATGTGCAAGTACAAAAAGCTTGCCTCTCTCTCTTTCCCTCGCTGTCTAATTGTGCCTAAATGCAACATGAATAGTGAAGTGATGTCTCCCAGTAGTCCTTCAAGTTTTACACAGACCAGTATATCTGCCTCCATCTCTCTCTGTATATTTGGCAAAATAGACAAATGATTTGATCTGGGATTTCGCTGCATCCCCCTCTTTCCTTTGCCTCTCTAATCAACCATTTCAATTGGCCAAGAGCATCCGGCCTGTTGTTTGTATTTTCAGCTGGCTGAGAAAACACAGAGGGAATCAGCAAATCTTGGCAATCATGGCTTCAATGTAATTGGCAGCCTCAGACAGTAATCATGCCGTAGAGCCCTCTGATAATAATAGTGCATCTCCTCTTCCTGATTGTCTAAGGGCATTTCAGTAAGATGTTATCTTTCTTTCCCCCCCTTCTCGTTTTTACAGTGAAGGAAATGTGGGAGGGTGGGAGCCTCAGCAGAGGGTCAGTCGTGCATGAACAGAAAATTACTGGGAGAAATCACTTTCCCTTCGCGTTTGATTTTAGATTTAGCAATTACCCCCTGCCCTCTATTCATCTCTTGACATTCTGTGGGCTATAAATGAATACACAGGTGGACTGTATGCACGCGTGTGCGCGCGCTCGTTTGCGTGTGAGACTCACCGTTTCCACGTGTCTTCGTGAGCGTGTGCGCCTGATCAGACGCCCTCTCCATCTTCTCAGGGGTTGACCTGGTTTCTGGTGTCAAGTGCTAGCACGGTCAGGGGTGGTGAGTGGGTGCTCCATTCATCCACAGGAGTAAGCATTTGACAGTATCGGTCCGCCATTAGGCCCCCGTGATGGATGCTTCGTGGCGCGGGAACAGATGGGCGGCGGCTGCTAAGGATGGAAATGGGATTTGTTTGTAGGCATACATTCGAGATTTACTGCAGGAATTCATTCATCCACGGCGTGCGATTTTATAACAAAATGTGTTTCACGTTTCATTTTTTACAGTTATGTGCGGTGAATGCAACACAAGATTAACCTTATATTCCAGGCTAACAAACTGTATGAAGTGAAAGAAATATATCAATAGCTAATTACATCAAGCAAGTTTTCGAATGACGTTCATTAATGTTGCTTTTGTCTGACACGCCCTGCTGTCTGTTGCGTGTTACTCATGTTTGCACGGTTGTTTTACTCTTATAACGACTGTATCGTTGATGTGTATTTGCATGCTCAGAGCGTGTGTGCATGTGTGTTTGCTATCCTCCTCGGTTGTTTGCCCCTGCTTGCACGGATGAATACAAATTGGGTCGAGTTCCTTGTGGCTAGAGATGCTGCAGTGAGTAAGATTTTTACACCTCTTTCTCCCTGTTTTCTCCAAACTCTTACCGCAGACGTTGCTGCGCTTCTGGCGGGCTGTTGGTGTTACTCATGTCCCCTGACGCAGCCCAGAGTAATGCGGTTTTGTGTTATGAGTAATATTGTCACCCCCTCTCCAGTGTTTTCTTGTGACCCTCGATACAGGCCAAAGTGTGAGCGCTGCTGGCCTGTTGTCCTGTGCAATAAGCATCATGTGTATTTTTTCCCCTCTGTATGTCTCATTGCTGCGTGTTTTTGTTTCCTTCGACCCTCACTTCACCCTTAAGTAGTTATGCTGCACTTGGTGTTGCATCCCTTTCCGTCTATGTCTTGTCTGTTTCTCTTCCTCCATCAAACCTATTTCTTTTTGCCGTTATATCCTATCTAAAGAATTGGAGGAAAATTAGCTCTGTTGCTCCCTTGCATCTCTCAGCGTGTCTCTTTATCTCTGTCTAAGATACGCTCATCTCAGTGCCCGTCGAAATGTCACTAGCATTAAAATCTCTCCACTTGGTGTGCGGATTTGTTTCAACTCTTAACTCCGTCTACTGCTCTCCGTCTGCTCTCCATATCCCTTTCTCATCAGCTACACCAACATCGCCAACCCTCCTTCCCCCGTTCATCCCCCAATCCCACACCTTCGCCTTTGGCGCGAGGAGGACCTGGCTTATCTCTGCCGTGGCAAACATTCATTCACCCGCTTGTGTCCACCTCTTCTCCGTCCAGCCCCCCCCCTCATCTGCTGTCCTTCTCACCTCTCCTCCTTTCTCCTCTTCTTTCCAATTTCCTCTGCTCAAATGAGATGTTGTGTACAGAGGAGAGTGTGTACATTCCTTATCACCAGCTCCTGTCCTGGTATTAGGTGGGGGAAATGGGCCTGTAATGAAACAGAGAGTACTGCTGTGCAAACACACACCTGCTGGGTTTGGAGGTATTTTCGTGTGTGCGTAAATATGCTGTGTGTGTATATGCGTGTGCATGTGCGCGTGCGTTTTGGTGAGTGGCTGATTAAGGTCACCCCGATTCTCATCTTATTACTTTGGCCACTGTCCTCTCTTCTCCCATTCTGTCTCACTCCTTCAGCCTCTTCCTACTTCCTTCTGTCTCTTACCATTTATCTCTGCTCAGGCCTCCCACTGTCTGTCTCTCGGTTCGTCTTTCCCACCATCATCTCTCCTGCTTCCTCAATTTCTTTTCCTTCCTCTGTAGTGTGTATTTGTTTAATTGCGCCAAATTATGCACAAATGATGTGGTCTAAATAGGTTTTTGTACTTGCGAGTGCATACTGTGCGTGTGTGTAGCATGTGTCTGTCTTTCTGTCCCTGTCATTCTTCTCCATCCACACACCACCGCCACCACCCTCTACCGTGGTCCATGACCTCTTTGCTCCACCGTTCCTCATGCATAGTAGATGCGTTTAGCAACGACAGCAAAATGACACAAGCTCCGTCTGTGTGCAGCCTCCCACCTCCCACACTGCTGTGCTGTCTGGCATGACAATTGAATGTCTTCTGTCGTTGCGCTTGTTTCGGAGAGGGCGCTCTCACTGAGCCCACACCGAGCAGAATGGGCTTTTGTCTCTAACAGCGACGGTCTTCTTCCTCTATCTTTCCTACAACACTCAGCTGAACAGACTTCTCTCATGTTCCTCCCCTTTTGGCATGCACTGATCGCTCTGTGGGAGCCTGCTTGAGATAGCTTAATTGGATAGCGCTGAGCCTTAAAGACAGTGTAATGCCTGTTAAAGTGCGTCAGATCAGTGAATGATAGGTAGTCTTATTTGTGAGACGGTGTTACCCTTTGACTTTTTATGCCACTGACCAATAGAAATTGCAGCAGCAAAGTTCTTTTGAATCCATATTTGTCTTTTATTGATTTTGTATTTTGAGTAATGATAGTTGATGTTGATAAACTAAATCAAATAAAATATTTAATGTGGTAATGTGATGGCTTTCTGGAGCTTATCTTTTACATCATCTCCAGAATTATGTTTTTGGGATCTCACACAATCTAATTTTGTGAAGTAACCATTTTTAATATTGATTTGACGATCAAGGAGGTCATTATATCACATTTACATTTTTGATTTCACTCAGGTAAAACTGTCTTGTAAGCTTAGACCATATACCAGCCTGCAGCATGCAAGCAATATTTAGTCTCTCAACCTGATCTGATTTTGTGTTAATACAGTATACCGACAAATTCTATGGTAGTGTGAGTTCCAAAACTGACGCTAAAGCAAAATTTCAGGCAGCCAGAAACAGAGATAGAGAATACTACAGCAATCGAAAGAAAGAGGATGGAGAGATTTTGTCAGGTTAATACAAGCTCACGACTCAGGGGAGGCCTTGTTTTGGCTCCATAGTAGTAGGTGTGCACACCGACCGCAGGATGGTATTGTGAGTGTTGCTAAGGGTAACAGATTGAAATATGCTTCTCTGCCTCCAGATCATCCTCGGGTCAACGTGGTTGCCCAGGGCGATGGTTTTCAACATTAAATCCTCCTACAAGGAGAACAACCGGTTGCCCAGGGAGACAACTGCAAGGGCCCACAGACTGTGGTATATCATGAGGAGAGTGGAGGCTGGTTCATATCTCAGCCCAACATTGGTTGTTAGCGGCCCCCCTCATTAATTTAGCCTTAAACAGAATGAGAAAAACGGTCTGCATGGCGTTAGTGTAATTTCTGTGTTTACAGAGGTTCCTGTCAGATATGTGTCGCTTGGCTCAGTGGTTCATGAATGGCTGCATAGTGACGAGAGTTCAGATGTGGGTCATAACACGCTCCATATCAGTCACAGATGAATAAACTGTGGCAGCTCTTCTCCTCTCCTCCTCTGAAATAAGGTAGTACAAGGAGGCACTTGAGGTGAAGAGGTAATATAAAATTATGAGGTCAGACATAGGGGCCCATGTTGGACTGCATAAGGTTATAACCATGAATGATGCAGATAATAATAACAGCACATCTCTATTTATCAAACCCCTAAGTTTGATATATACAGATCTGCTATTGCTGATAATCATTTTATTTGTGTGAAATCTTAAATATCTCCTGTACCAATTAACATGTGATCAATGAATATGAAATGTGTACCTGTAAACATAAGGATAAAATAATAGGAGTGTAAATAAAAATTGAAGGAAAGTCTGCTTCAAATAATATGCTAAAACTACTACTACTACTTTTCTTGAGGTCACATATTGTTCATTATGGCAGGCCATTTTTTTTGTATATTCATTCCACAACATGTCTCTGAAGGTGTGTGCACTCACCCCTGTTTCTGTAGACCCACCGCAGCCACTTCCAAAATGAAAAGCTCATCTTAACCAACTTGAGAGGCCTCTGGAGCTCTTCAAAAAGTCACTTTCAGCAGAGTGGTAAATAAACCCTGAGATGATTTAGGCTTTTCCTCATTTATACTACATTAAGACTTATTTTCTTTCCAATGCTGGAGCAATGAAACACTTGATATGGCTGCGCACACAGCAAAAACATATAGATCTGAGTTTACATGACCTGATGGCACCCCGCCAAAGTCGCAGATGACGGATGTACAGCAACACAATTATATTAGTTTTTGATTTTACATCTGTCTCAGAGCAGCTTGCCAATTTATTCTTTGGTGTGTTGTCTGCTTGTCTAAGGATGTTGCCAAGCAGGGAGACACAGAAGCCTGAGTCATTCTGACACCGTGCTTGGACGCGTTGTGATCTGGCTCTGCAAATCAGTGGAAAAGCGCATTGATTGAGACCCTGTCTGTGCTCAGACACTGAGCAGGCCGGGCATCTGTTCAATTAAGCACATTAAAATGACTTTGTTGCACCCTCTACTCGCTCTGGCAGCGCCATCTCCCTAGATGATGGCGTAAAGGTGGAAGTGGAGCTGTCAGATAGCTGTCCCAATTCCTCACTGCTTTTATTTATTTCCTTCCAGCTTTTTGACTAGACCGTCCGATCTCGTTTGATGTCCTTGATGTTCATAAATACATAGGGTTTTTTTGGGATTATTGTTTTTTGTTTTACATCAGGAAACTGATGGGTGTATCATAGTGTCTGCAGAGAATAATGCTTACAAAGCAAGTAAGCAGCTTACTGTAAGTCACAAGCAGAATCCAAAATAGAGTGATGGTACACACCTGCATTTGCATATTCATCACTTGCAGGGAGCATCTTAATGGAATTGTCTAACACCACTGGGCACCATGAATGGACTTTTAATAACATTTGCCCTTAACTATGAAGTTAGCTAGTAGTTGATCTGGATGTTTATGGTAGGATGTGGCAATTTGACCTGGAAGTCAAACAAAATGAGAAATCATCCAGACAGTCGGTTTGTTTTGTTCTGGGATTCACTAGAGTAGACTATAAAACTGTGTCCTTTGATAGAGTCAACTGGAAAAACCTTTTCATTACCCTCAAGAAATTTGGTTCTTATATAACTGAATGATATTATTATTGTTGTAATTAGTATAAATAATATTTCACCTTTGTTTTGTTTTGTTTTATATATGTATCATGTCAAATTTTGTGCGTCATCGTATCTCTATAGAGGACAAGGACAGACTGGAATAACGATAAACAGTAGTGACTTTATCATTCTTATATGTATAAAGTCACTACTGTTTTGTTTCTGCACCAGTATAAAAAATTGAAAAACAAAAAGCTGTGTCCACTTTTAAATAGTGCAGGGCTGTACAGTGCAACAGATATATCGCACTGGTCTGTGCGATGATTGAAATTTCTGCAGTAGCGCCTGTGTGATATAGCTTTGCAAAGTACGAGTGTGTGTGTGTGTGAGAGAGACAGAACCGGTTGTTTTTGTGAGGTTCTTTTTTGTGTGCTTTTTTTAGGTGAATTGATCCAGCATTGCTATTCTACCTGATAGTTGTAGTCTATTGTGCAAATACAAATTTTGTTCCAGGCGTAGTCCACACATTCAACACCAATTCCCAGTTCCTAAGGAATGATCCCATAATTTCTATAGAGCTGCTTCTATGTTGTTTCCTCTGCAAGTCCATTGTATAAATACAATATACAAAGTATATTCTTGTTTCTTACTCCATGCAGAATGGCTACCATGATGTCATTTTGTACATAATTTGGCAAATGAATGAAGACTTAATAAAAGCAGACATAATTACAGCACTAAAATTGAACCATTGAGTAAATTCAATTAAGAGACTCCAAAAAACTTTTGAAGAGACATCCCTCATATCATGAGTCCTTGAATTAAGTGACGTCTGCCCACAGAGGTTGTTGTGCTCAATATAAATTGAATATAAATAATATTGGATTTATGTTGACATGCATTTCACTGAGATTCATATTCCTTATTTGAAGCACAATATATGGAAGAGGTGTTACCATTATGAGCAAATAAAGAAAATGTTTTTCTGGAAAATTTTCTTGTTATGGTTTGGATTTTGTGTGACCTGTATGCAACATTAATATCCTTTGCCAGTCACATGTCTGTTTAAATGATGACCTGCACTGCCTGTGGTTGTTTTTAGAGATGGTAAGAGACCTTTTATACTCCTGCTACAATTTTGCAGCCTGTGTTACAAAACCTTTCATCCGCTGTAGCATCAGTGCTATGTGTGCAAAAAAGTTAACATGCAGCCCTGTAGTCAATATAATGTTGTGCTAACCAGCCTTATACAGCATATATATTTGTCTAACTGCAACATAAAGAGCAATGAATTAAAATACTGCAATTTGATTAAAAAAACAAAAAAAAAAAAACTAGAATGTTGCTGTTGCAGACCAGGAGATGCAAATGAAAGCTGCAGAAAAGTTGGTGGACTTTATTGGAAGCAAGTGGAGTCAAGCTTTTCCCTCAATCAGTGTGTCTTGCTGCAGTGTCATGATTAGAGATCAGACAGTTGCTGTACGCAGACGGCACGTAGACACACACATACGACGACACACTTACCCAGTGTTTAGACTTACTGACATGAGAAGCATACAGAATATGGCTTCTCTCTGTCTGCTGTTTTTTTTTTTACCGCTCCGCTCCTTTCCTTCTTGTATCTTTAATATGTCTCTTCCCCAAACCTGCTCTCTCACCTTCCTTTTCATTTCCAAACCACGGGCAGAGCTGTCGATCAATGGTTTCTGTTGTTGCCTTCATTTTTACAGCGTGACCGGCCTCTGCTGTCGCGAGAGGATACGAAACGGAACACCAATGAATAATTTACGCCGAGCAGGAATATGTAAACGAGTAAACAGACACAAGAAACAAAATGCAAGCAATTGGAGCAGCTTGCATAGATTTAATTGCTCAGTCGAGTCCTGTGTTCTTCCTTATTGGGGCTCTCTGTCCTTCATGACTGATTCAGGGTCAGCCGGCTGTGGGAATTTTTGTAGCAGGATAAGTAAGTGAACGGATGGCTGGTGTGGGAGTAGAATTGCATTACAATTTCATACATCCATTAGCTCAGGTTTTATGTAATTCTGTTTCATTAGCTGAATAGTAACACACTGTTGAACTGTTGAATTTGCAGCTTGCACCTCAAAAAGTGTGTAATTGCAAAGTATTGCTGTAATTGGACTGTTCTTTAGAGACGTCTTGACACGGCAGTTCCCCCTCCAGTACCAATAAGTAGATTCTTGTACAATAAAGTTTTTGTGCATTACTGTTTTATTTAAGCACTGTGAAAATCCATGTGGTGAAGAACCCTGTAATTGAATCCATTGAATGACTCGAAACTGATGAAACTGAATGAAACTGAATTGCATTGGCTGCTGTCACAAGTGGCGAGTTGACAGCGTGGAGTGGCGTTCATGATACTGCGTTATCGCCAGTAACCAGCGAATGATGCGCTGAAGCATCTGTCAGGGTGGAGGCCAGAGGAGGAGGAGGAGGACGTGACAGAGTGGCCCCATTTGAGGTTGTCACCAGGTTCTAGGAGTGACAACGCCGACCCAAGACGAGACCCAGCTGGCTCTCCGGCCGGCTCATATAAGTTGTCTGATCATAAATAGCCAGGGCCGCAGTGCGGGGTGGAGGTGGTTTGTCATCGGGCCTGGCCCCAGCTCCCCGACGAGAAGGGAATTTATCACTGTACGGTGATAAGACAAGGCTATTATTGTTGCTGTCCTCCTCCTTCTCCTCTCCCACCTCCCCTTTCTTCCCCCCTCCTCCTTGTATGTAACACATAACCTCTTCCTTTTTGTCTGAGTTTCACCCGCTCCCTTGTTCCCCCTTCCTCTGCCCTCCTTTCCCTCCTCCTGTCTTCATCTTTTATTCTCATGTTGAAACCACTCACCACCACAACCTCTGCATTTTTCCCCATTTTTTTTTTTTTTTTTGGTCCCGTCCTTCCTCCTTTCCCGCCCTTCTTCTTCTTCTATCTCTTTCCGAACACAGGCAATGTTATCAGGAAAGTAATGACTCCAAGGGACGATAATAATCAGATACTCGGTGGAGGATAATGACCGCACCGGGGTTCCACGCGGAAACTATGTTTGGGTATTAATTGCTGCTGAGGCATCAGATGGCTGTAGAGAGTGATTGAGCGGAAGGAAGAAAGAAAGAAGGGGGAGAGAAAAGCATGAAAGGTGTGTAGGAAGAGCAAGCGCGAGAGAATGAGGTGGTGAGAGAAGAAAGGGAAAATGGAGGAGGGTGTGCTTGTGAGGGAGACAGAAAGGGAGAGAGGGATGGTAAACAGAGTCAGGTCATTCAGGGGTCAGTCCTGTCTCAAGTGTTTTGAGGTTTTTGAAATACTATTTGTCTCCATCTTTTAGTGAGGCATAGCTAAACTCCATTTTTCTCCTCCTCTCTCTTTCCCTTTTCTGACACCTCTGTCTCCTCTTCTGGTTGATCCCACAAGAAAAGTTGGTTTGCTATGTCATTTTTTTTTAGTTCAATTTCTGACTCACATAACTTGATGCCATGAGACTTGGAGCCTGGGACTTGACTTTCAAGTTCATCTGGTATACGTTTTTTTTTTTTTTTTTTTGGATGCAGGTCTGGCGCAGGCTCCTCTCTCATTGTCTCCCAGCACGGCAGCTCGGCTGTCAGTGAACGCACAAGATGGATGAATTATCACAGAGAGGTCTCCTCCAGCGCTCTCCCCTCATTTAGATGCTCTGTTCGGCTTTGACTCTTGCTAACATCGTGACAGCGCGTTAGCCTAGCACCAAGGCCCTCTCCGACTCCGTTTCTTTGTTTACAAATGTATGCTAATGAGCACGAGGGCGCGGGAAGCGTGCAACCCCTGCGTGCTCACTCTAATTCCTTCCCCGGTGACACATCAGCTGTGACAGTTGTGATTGTGCAGCGGCTCAGAGTCGCCTCCTTCGCTCCTCTACTGTGATTGGAGCAGCTGCCTCTGGGTGTCACTGGCATCTGTGGGGATTGCCTAGTGGTGTGTGTGTGTGTGTGTGTGTGTGTGTGTGTGTGTGTGTGTGTGTGCACGTGTGCTTACAGTATATCTCTGCACACTTGCACACATGGGGCATGATTAACACCCTGGAGACTGAGCGCTCTGGACACTTTTAGCCTTCATGTGACAGTATGCACTGATGCACATATGATGTACAAACACATCTAGGCATCTAGAAAGAGTTATGTTACTTGCATATGTTGTAAACCACATACAGCAGTTGCATGTGTGTCCCTGGATCAAGTCCAGTCTCTTTGGTCAGCGTTGTTCGTCTCTAGGAGTTGCTGCCATAACTTACTCTTCTCTGTCTCACTCTCTGGCTCTCTAGCTTCATCCAGCTCCTCTTTTTTTGTGATATGTTGTGTCATTGAAACATGATGGAAATGTTTCCCTTTTGCACCGTCGTCTCCATGGCAACCTGGAGTCGGGCCGATGCAGAACTTAAAGGCCTCCAGACAGCCAGTCGAGTTCACAGAGGCCTTGGGCGCTAAGCAGCGGGAGGAGATGGGCAGAGGCAGACAGCCATTTAGAGGTGAGCAGGGCGAGTGGGCTGGCAGGTCGCGGAGGGATCACACTGCTTTGCTCCGCAGCCTGTGGCCAAGAGCAAACTAGATGGGGGATTGACAGAAATATATCAGCTGTTTTTTTTTTTTAACTGTCCAATATGACCTGAGTTGCCAGCTAACTAGCCCCCCAAAAAAACCTATCCCACACTCAGTCAATAATAGAAAGAAAGATTTATCAGCGATGGAGACTGCTCATTCATCAGAGAAGTAAAACATGTACTGCACATTATGATTGTTTTTTAGAAATATCGTGCATATTGCTTGCCATATTTTAGACTAATGCGGCTTTAGGCTGTCACCTCCAAGGCCTTGTTTAGCTGTCAATAGCGAGATGAGTGTAAAAACCTCAAAAACCTCAAGAGCTAGTCAGATATAAACCTCATTAGAGCCCAGATGGTCTGGAGATAAGCAGTAGGCACCTCCTGGCTCTCACAACCTTTTTGATTGTGCATGTCTTCCACCGACTACTCAATGGCACTTTTCCACACTATGGTAAGTAGTGATTAAAAAATGCATAAACGGAAGGCTAAAGAGTTTCACACATACACACATTCTACACATACAAATGTAGACATTGGGAACATGAGCAGCTTTTCACATACTGCCTCTCATTTTGAATGCAGCAGACCTCACACTGATCACAGTTGTAAAACTGGCACAAACTCTGAAATGCAAATGCATAATTGATTTACATCTTTAGATTTGAATCCAAATCGAAAGTTTCGAGCGTGTGTATTTGCGTGTGTGCGTTCGCGGACTGACAATGACAATGGGGTCGTTCCATTTTCTTTCAGACTGCCTATTAATCTTTGAGTGCACTGGGCCCCGGGGCTCTGATTTTATGTTTGTCTCCATTCAAGGCATTTTGTGTTTTGTTGTTTGAATTTTCCTAAGTGGCAGCTTTAGTGAGCTATTAGTGGAGTGCAAAACATTACAGGAGATTAGAGGAGAGGGTTGAAGAGAGGGAGAGAGTGAGTGGGACCTTTTTGACCCTGACCCATATTACAGCGCATTAAGCATCTCTGCAACGTCCCGTTCGCTCTGCCCCACACACCCACAGGCCTACAAGCACACTTTCTCCCTCACTACACACTCTCTTGCTCTGCTTTCTATCTTTTCCACCATCAAGTTCTCTCCCTCCTTCCCTTGCTCCTCTCTTTCACAGTCCCATTGTCTCTCTTTATCTCATCTCCAAAGCCTTTTTATGCCTCTTGTCTTAATGCACTCTTGCTTTCCTCAGAAGGCTCTGCTGAGATGAACTAAAGGCCGGGGAGTGCAGTACTCACAGCCAGGGCCTATTTATCAGTTTCACAGCAGCCCTCCACTCTGCTTCATTACTGACTGGCTAATGGCACAGATCAGTGCAGTTTATTTGCTATAATTAGCTAGCTCCATTTGGCCAGCATGGCCCCAACGAAGCCTGCTACACTTACGCTGCCCCCTGCCATGCTTCCCTGTGCGTGTGTGTGTGTGTATATATAGATGTGTGTGTGTGCCCAAATGCTTGGCTGTGGGGCTGAAAAGTGTCATTAAGAAACTATACTGGCCCATCAGTTTTACATCCTCCGTTGCCTTGTGTCAGCCACGTCTTGTAAAATCATGCCTGATTGCAGAGCAAAAAGCCATGAGGCTTGTAAAACTTTATAAGCTCGGCACGTAGTAGAGTGTATTGAAAATGCATCGCAGAGAGAGGGGGATCGGGGCAGAGAGGGAATGAGTGAGTGACTGAGGCAGTCAGTGAATGGCTGACTAAGTAATGAGTGACTGAATGAGTGAACATGCGAGCTACTGGGAAATGGTAGGCTCTCGTCTTGTGGTCACAACCTCTTCTTCGCTTCTCTCTCACAGACTCTCATCCTTGCATTACGCCCAACTTCTTCTTCCCTTCTAGAGTTCCAGTCTCCCCCTTGATTTTCAATTTAATCTCCTCCCCCGTACCCTCTTGCATCCCGTCTCCCTCTCACTTAATCTCCGTGTCCTTCTCCCACTCTTGTTCTTAAAAGCTGCAGCCTCTTGTTTCATCGTCCTATGCAATTTTTATCTTGTTCCCCAATAGAGGGAGAGGAGGCGAGGGGCGTATTTAACGCTCTCGCACGAATGCTGGCGCGAGCTCAAGGGGAGCACAGCCTACGTCACTGGGATGGAGTTGCAGTGTACTCAGAGTGGAGGAGATTAACCCCGTCAATAATTTACACTGATCATGCTGCTGCTGTGCTCTTGTCCACTCGTCCTGCAACTCTTTTGTCTGTTCCTCCTGCCAAACCTTCTTTTCTGTGTCTATTCTTTCTTAGCGTTTCTCCCAATTTTCAGAGCCTGTCCATCATTTCCACTCACGCTCTCTGTACACATTCAGTCGGCGGCTACTTTGTTAGGTAAACTTGCACACTGAAGCAAAACGAGCAGCTCCTCCAAACAGCAAATCAGTATGACGCCATGTAGACAAGGTCAAGAGACTCATTTGCTGTAGAACCAGACTGTAGAACCAGCTAAGCAATTTTGATTGGTTGTTGCGGAGCCGGAGGTTGTTGCAGCATCTCAGAAACAGCTGGCCTCCTGGGATTTTAGTGTGTTGAGAGAAAGAGAACATGCCATCAGCTGCACTTAAGCAGGCAAAAACACCTTGGCAGCGAGGAAGGTCAGGGGCAGACGAGCTGACACGAGGGCCACAAGTACGCTGCAGCTCAGTACAACAGGGCATGAATTCACTTTATTGAACCTTGAAGCAGCAGCAGAAGAAGCTTTTAGGTGAGAAAAGAAAAGTGGTCACGTAATTATCAAACTTTAGTGTTTTACTTCACCCAGTCATCCATCAGTCCCGCCTCGTGTCAAAGAAACAGGCCAGTGTGGAAACTGTGTGGGAGTATTCCTTGCACAAATTAGGCCCCGCGATACCAGACGTTGAGCTTCATTTCAATTCGTTTGAAGTTCACCAAAGCGTCGGTGCTGACCACTGACCCTTTGTCACAAATATACTTTCAGCAAGGACAGTGTAACAACGAGCCTTTTTATAATCTCAAAAATGTTTACAGAAATGATGACTAGCCAGCACAGTCTCCGGGACTCTATCCAATATAACATCTTTGGGATGAGACTGAATATAGGGCGAAGATGAAAGCATTACTAAAAACAATCTGTTGGTCGTGCAAGATGCTACTGAGTCAGCATGGGTCAAAATACATAAGGAGAGTTTCCAGCACCTCTGAAATATAATAGGCCTACTTCAGTTGCTTGAAATGATTTTTTTTAATGGTTGATCAGCAGGAAAGTAATTAACAGTGATTTTTATAATTTATCACTCGTCATTAATTAATGAAATGTCATTTACCAAGCGACATTTTGAACATCTTCTCCTGTTTTATGTAACCTTGAAATGTTTTATTTATGAATATTGTTTAGTTCAAGGTTGGTTATATCACTTTGGGTTCTGTGGACCTGTTATGGGCATTTTTCACTATTTAAAATAAAAAAGGTAAGAAAAAAATAATTAGCAGTTGCAGCCCTAGAAATATATACTTTGAAAGTTAACGACAAGAACAAATAGATTTTTGAACATTTGAATGTGTGTCCAAGTGCATACTCGAAGCATTTTATTCCCCTGCTTGTGTTCAGTTCCTAGTCCTCCATTAACGCTGCGCATTGAGTGTGCTTGACTGTGCCTTTTCAAAGGAGACCGTGGAGGAGCCACTCATGAGATAATGCTGGCAAATGAATTGTGATAATGACCGCCAGCATTGTTCTGTGACCACTTTGAGCTGCTGTGTTTGACTGTGTGCTGTTATTTCCCCTGTTTACTGGGGGCGCTATTACGTGGAACAGATCCCCGAGGGCTCCCGAACAGATTATTATCCAATGTGTTAATGCTGGGCTTTGTCACGTATGTTTAAACTGAAGCTCTCCTACACAACCACCTCCATTTTATTTATCTCTTCTATAACGTTCGTTTTTTTTCCTCCTCTCTCTCCTGACTGCCCTTCGTTGCCGCTCTTGTAGCTCCTGCTGCACTCACTTCTTTGATTCTGTGATTAGCATTCTGCTGTATCACCACGCTGTCTATCACTTAACATACAGTGGAGCGCTGCCTTGAAGTGAAACCCAGTGGTTGTTGTCAGTCTCGTTCAAAGATAGAGATGCGACGCACGCACACACACACACACATATGCATATAGTGTACGCGTACTGAAATACACACATGCATATAAATTGGCACACGTACAGTGGAGATGAGAGCTCTGACAGCTGCAGTTCGCTGAAAGCTATGGAGTTTAGAATATCATTAGTTTTAAAAGGGCAGCCAGGCAAGGTGAACTTATTACTCAAAAGTAGAGGAAGCTGGAGAAAGTTTCCCCCAATCCTTGTCTCTATCTGCACATTACACCCACATCAACCTTGGATAAGACTTGTTTACTGTGTAGTATCATATACTCTGTCACAGACTTAATCTACAGAGCTCTCCAAAAAACTTCTACCTCCGTCCTCTGGAGGTCACAGAGGTCGCCTCCCGCCCTCTTATCTGCACGGTGAATAGCGCATGAACAGATTAGGCTGAACTTAAGAGAGGAGGCTCCTAAATGATTAGTATTCTGCCTGGCCTCCTGCTGGTGGCAGAGCTCGTAGTCGATTGGCTTCCATTAACCTGCCAGTCTGCTCTTCATTACTTCATTAAAGCCCGTGTGGAGGCTTGAGGAAGTCCTGTCAGAGTCCAGGGGCTGACTCCTGACTCGCTGCAGCTCGCCACAGGCATCACGCTTACCTCGCCATGCAGCCATTGAACGCTGCATCACGGTGTGTGTGTGTGTGTGTGTGTAAATGCCTGTCTTTTAGTACAACCTATTCTTTAAGGCCTTTTTAACTTTGTGTCGTGTCCGTGAGTAAATGGTAGCAATGGATGTTGGCTACTTAGTAAAATAGCAGCCTCAGTATAGAGATAAAAGAACCAATCTTAATGGTTTATATGGCTGATTTACCACCACAGTAGCATTTGATTTGTTCATTAAACCTCAACTTCCTGCCAGCAGGGAACAATACTTATGACTCATTCTCTCTGCAGCACCACAACTTTCTATCTGACAAGCTACACATAAGCCACATGTCCACACACACATACATTTAGTCGGGACACACACACATTCACAAACTTTTCTTTTAATAGTGTTAAGGAGTGCTAAGGGATATGTTGGCAAAGATTGTTTGAACATTTGTCCACAAATGCACACACACGCACACACACACACACACACACACACACACACTACAAGCTCTTTGCCATTCTCATTATCTTCTCCTTTCGGGATTGTTGAAGAATTTATTAGAAGAATATATTAACAGAGAATGTTCTTTTTTTCAGACATTTGTCCATAAAAAGGGACTCTGCCAATGGTGCTCTAATGATTTAAATGTAATATAAATAGCAGCAGAAAGTTATTTCCAAATTACACCTCACTTGATAAGGCAGTGTTTCCACGGCTCTGCATACAGGAGCAGAGACGCGTTTTGTACTTTCACCGCTTAAGAACTTATCTTTATTTTCTCAAGGAAGAAGTTCAGTCAAAAATTATTCTCCTCAGACTTCAAAAGACAATGCTTGAGGGACTTGAAGAAGAAGTGATTTGAAAGTGAATTCTTTGTTGAAGTTTGCCTCCTGATCTTGGTTGACTGCTTTCTGGCATCTGGCTGATGTTTCCATAGGTGATTTTCCTTCCATCAAACTCTAATGCTGTTGATCTTTTCTCTGTTTATTGAATGCATTAAAGAAGGCTCAGATGGATTTGGCTGTTAGTTTGAAAATCTATACCGCTTCAGTATGTCTGTTGCATACAAAATACAATGCTTTCCTCTCATTTTATTAGGCATAAAGGTGCAAGTCATTATGAGTATAATATACTCACAAGTGTGAGGGATTTTGAGGATGTTATCAGATGTTTCACAGTGAGTTATTTTCAGCAGACGGTTTCGAGTTGTTTCGAAGTTGCCACTGATTTCCGAGTAGGACTGATATGAGGTTTCTGTGTTCTCCGTGCTCATTCATATTTAAGGCAACCACTTACATAATTGAGGCATGGCAAAGGGGAGTCTCACCTCACTCCCCCGGTGCATTGCCTGCTCATAGTAGTTTCAAATAAACGGTTAAGGGGAGATGAACTGCCATTTGACTCATGCAGTGTGTTTGCTGAGGGGAAGAACAAAAACAGCAACATGAATCAAAAGATAAATTTGAACACATAAAGAAATAAATTTGCTATTCATTTTCCTTTGGGACAGTTTTTTAAATTACAGTATAATATTTGTTCTTTGTGGTATCTCGTCATATATGTAGGTGGATGTAATGTTTATGAAATGTATCTACTAGAGCTGAACATTCAGACATGTTTTTACTGAGGAAGATGTGCTGATGCTGAAATCTACATTTAGAACTTCTACAATAGATCATTTAGTTTCACAGAAGATCAAAAGTTGGAAGTTGAAGTGTCCTATTTTTGGCTCAACAATGGCAGGAAAGTCAGGCTTGAAGTGAGACGAAGTTGAGCACGGCTACTCTTTGGTGTTTGCTCTTTGATCTGGTGGAGCTTTGATAGACCCCGGAGGACGTACTTAGGCCGTCCATGTCGAGCTGAACCGCCAACCGAGGGTTTTCACAGCACGGTTCCTGTGGTTCACGTGGCCCTGCCGGACATGGAAATGCCACTCACTGAAAGCTTCCTCGGCTTCCACCGACTGGTGTTATGTTTTTTTTTGTTACTTTTTTCGGTTAGGTCACCTTTCCAGTGCACCCCAAGAGACAGAAAGCACACAACACAGTGCGCCCTTACACAACCAGAGAGAAAGATGGGAATAGAGTTTCAAAGGAAATGCATTGTGAACATGGCAATTTTCTCCTCTGTTTCATTTATCCAGCAAAAGATGATTTTTCAGATCAAAGCAGATTTTTATTACAGTTGTCTGGAATCAGTGAAATTGCAAGGGGGATGTGGGAGACAGGCAAGATGATATCCAAGCA
The DNA here is from genome assembly GCA_025331565.1 of Holacanthus passer. Lineage (NCBI taxonomy): Eukaryota > Metazoa > Chordata > Actinopteri > Pomacanthidae > Holacanthus > Holacanthus passer. The sequence continues at coordinate 11,237,175 of JAFREQ010000003.1, read as the reverse complement.
AATGAGGAAAACAAATCATCAGCGCAGATTATGTTTGCTGGATATTTTCATGAGATGCAGAACAAGTAAGAAAAACTTTCATGCATTTGCTTTCAAATTATATTGTTTTTAGTTGTTTTATTTCCTACTGTCTCTGTCTCTGCATGAATGATGTGTGAAGTTGTCTATTCACTTCTCCTTGACCGCATCAGTGTTCCTGTAGCTCAGCTCTGCCACACACACGCACACACACACGCACACACACACATGCACGCACCATCTCCCCAAACCCCTGCCCCATCTAATTCAGCCCACTCAGGCTCATTGTTAAGGGGACATATTGGAAAACCATTAGCTCTCATTATGCTTTATAGTCACCCGTTCTCCCCATTCTGTCTTTTAATCACAATCCATCCCCTTGTGTGTGTGTGAGGGGGTGTGTGTGCGCACGCCTTTCTGTGTACGGCTATGTGCATGCACGTTTGCTACAGTCGCCCCTGCTTGGCAGACAGTAATAAACCGCTTTCACTGTAATGCATTTGGGACACCACAAAGTCCTCCCACCCCCCCTTGCAGCCTTTACGGGGTAAGTCAATGGCACAGGCGCCCACCTTTTATGGCAGCCCATCCCAGCAGCCACAGCAGCGTTGTGCATTGGTGAACCATGTCAGCCAAATGGGATCGAATCCTGTGCGGTACAAATAAAAAGAGATTGGAGTGAATAGGGTATGGATTCCCTTTTTATATGAACTCCTCGTAGAGGTAAAAACCCTTATAGGAAACCTTATGAGTATCCATTCGCTCCTTGTAACTCCAAATAACCAGGCTCTCATAAAGTGTTGAATATCCTGTTACTGCTCTGTATTGAATTGTGCTCCGGTTTGATCGTCCATGACTGTGTGTGTGTGTGTATGTATGCGCATGTGTTTCGCTGGCAGCTCAGAAAAGTGGCAATTTTGACCATATGCTCTGTGACGGACACACAAAAGCACACACTTGCACACACACACACACATACACGCAAACTCGTAATGAGTGGATTTAAATTCCGGTTGTTCTCTCCCGGCCAAGGCAACTGTCATCATTGTGCAGCAAAACTCCCATAATCCATCTGTGGCATGACAGCATCCTAACAGCTCCACTTCGCACCGAGAAAAGCTATTCTTTATGTCTCTCCAATTCTCGATCTCTTTTTTTCTCCATCCTCACTCCCCCCCTCTTCACATTTCCCCTCCGGACTGGTTTTTATTCTTCTCTCTTGTCTCTCTTCGCTTTTCCAATTACATTTTTTTCCAACTTAATCTCCTTTTTCTCTGGAAACTTTTATCTGGGTTTTATTACAGTAGAGGGGCTCAGTAGGAAGAGAAGCGAGTGATAGCTGGAAATTATTGTTGACCATGATGATGATGATGGTAATGGAGATATTCATAATTATAATTACGCTATCGATGATGATGATAATAATAGAGATGGGAATTACAGTGATGCTATTAATGGCGATGATTACAATGGAGGACGGGGATGATGACAATGAGGGTGATGATGACAGCGACAATAGCGATGATAATGGTGCTCGCTGGCTTTCTGAGCGGTGTCCATGTTTTCACCTTGGCCCAGATGGAGAGAGACAGACGGAGGGGACGGACGCCAGCCGTAAGAGGGACACTCGCTCCTCAGCCGGCCACCACAAGAGTGAGGACACCAGCGACAGCAGGGAGGACGAGGCTGCAGTGAGTCTTTCTTTCTTCTCTTCTTTCCTGTCTCACCACTCTGGACTGAATATTAATGCCACGTCACAACCTAAACACACACACACGCTACCCACCCACATCCTCCTGACTAAGCAACAACGAAGTTTATCGCTCGTTTGTGTGTGTGGAGGAGCTCATCGGGGCTCCACCAGTCACAGTCCATGTTTAATTACCATCAAAAACATGGGCTCTGTTCTCTGTGCGCCCTCTGATTAGTGCTCCATTCTGCTGGTGCCGGAGATCAGGGATGATGTCATACAGATTAAGGTGTATATGAAGTTTGGCGAATGCAGGTGCATTTAAGAATCTGTGATCAGGTTTTATTGTTTTGAACATTTTCTTTTTGCTCATTCAAACCCACTCCACAGTTCTCAGGCCTCGTGACCCCACCCACTGCACTGAATTTTAATAACGTTCCCAGCTCCGAGAGGCCACAGCTCAAAATATATTGTGAATGCATCATGCTGTTTTTTCTTCTTCCTCAAGCATTTATTTCTGTGATAGTTTTCATGCTGAAACGTGAAATTAAAGCAATATCCAACAGCAGCAAACAGAGACAGAATTTGGACCACCGCCAGAGATCATTAGCACTTGCTACATTCAGCAATAAACCACTGAGACAGTCTGACACCGTGACTCTTATTTCCCCTGACACTTGGTTGATTTTAGGGTTAAGTACAGCAATTTTGGACCCGCAGGTAATTTCCAGTGACTGCAGGACCTGCAGAGAGCATTAGCTCCAACTATGTGCTGAAATGACAAACTCCTGTTGCTTTCAACAAGCAGTCCAAATGAGAATTTTTATCAAACATTCCTCCAATAAAACAAAGGCTGCGAATCATAATAAACTGCTGCCATTACTTTGACAACCCAGTTCTCCACATCTGTACCCAAGCTCACTGTGTAAGCTAATTTGTATTTGCTTGGGGGGATAATCAGGGTTATGGGCCCTTTTACAGCCAGGAAATGTTGGTTTTATGCACAACTGCTTCTTTTCGGTTGACAGATTTTGATTCCAAAATGAGATTAAAAACCATTGAAAATCTCTCTCTGGGTGTGTCAGACCTTAATCTCTCTTTTCTTATGTAAATTGTGTATAGCTGTTTTCTGTCTCCTGTAGTAAAGTAAAGAGACTCTTGTATTACTCTCCAGATTCTCCACTCGTCTTTTGGCCTTGAGGCAGGCAATTCATTATTAGTCCCACCATCCTCAGCCACAGTTGACCAGGTTTCCACACCGGCACTTGCCACTCATGTTGAAAAGGCTGTCTACCTTGAAATGGTATCTCGCCTGAGGCGCAGGTATCTGAAAAACTACAGAAGGTGCCAAAGAAACAGGCTGCAAAGGCAGACAATGATTAAATGTTCATTGCATACATGGCTGAATGTTTAATATCAAAATCATTGTAGAGCGAGCGATGTAGACACGTACAGATTAATGAGATGTATCAGATTTAGTTATTGGTATTTTCATAATGAAAAGCTTTTACCTCTTTGCCTGCTAGAGAGGATCATTACACTGAGCTATAAAGGAAGTCCCCGAGAAGCTGCTGTATGGGGAATGAATTCAAATTAGACAGGTACCAGTAACCGGTACAGTTTATTCTAAGAAATTATCAGTTTTTATTCTGGTCAGCTTTTCTGCTTCTATCAAGATATAACACATCATTAAGATCTGATTTAAATATCTAACTCCAGGTGATTTTGACCAATATGTCATGTCTCAGTCTGTTGGACATATTACACTGTGTCACACACACTGATTTCTGCATGTGGCTGCACTGTAGTAACTAAATCATTGACAGACCTGACAGGCAGCAGAACATCACTCTAATAAAACACATATACCTACAAAACATACAGGATACACTGCAGGAGTTTAAGACCCATACACAGTCACAGTTGAAACCCAAATTATTATGAAAACGTTGTGCATCTGTCGACTAGCCGAGGGTACCGTCCGAGAAGAAGAAGATGATATATCTTATTCCATAAAATGCAGTCGTCTTCAAAATCGATTTAAGTGAAGGCTTTAGGAAATGTGCTTGAAGAGATAAGAGTCATGAACGGAAGCCGACTGGGTTTTTTTTTTTTCTGAACGGCCCTCCTCTAAACTCTAAACCTGCCTGATAGCGTTAGGGCTCCTTTTCTGTAACAGTCAAATGAAAAGCGGCTCTCGGGGTGAGTCAGTCTCGTGCACTGAAGCTCAAACGTTTGTCTGCACTGTAAGCTTTCTGCTGAAGTCACTAAAATGTGCCAGAAAGTTTATGGCATGCTCTTTATGAATTTTAATAGGGTCTCTTTGTCATTTGTTCCCTAAACGACGGGTGATGGATTTGGTTTGCTTCGAATAATGATCACTTAGATGAACTGTGTTCATACTCGGATGGTAAACATGCTCTAAATCATCACAATTACAATATAGGAGATAGAATTGGCCTGCTGCAGGAAGTCAGGAAGGAAGTTAGTTGGATTTACGATCAGGAAAATACAATACTCAGCTCCATTTATGGTTATCTATAACGCTGCTTTATTTGTAACAGGCACTATGTTCTACCCTCTCAAAGGTGTGTGTGTCTCTGTGTGCATGTCAACACGGCTCACCCTTAAGACTTTTCTGCTCAGCTCTATAACAGCATCTCTCTTCATCTATAATTTATGCCCATTTACCAGCTCTTTGTTCCAGCAATGCTTGACCTCTGAGTGTGTGTGCTTCTGTGTGTGTGTGTGTGTATACACGGCATATTGTTTCACATCTTTCCAGACTTTACTGCTCATTCAGCACCGACTTCTCGAGGCAACCCAAAGCAACATAATTGATGCTCTCAGTCGATGTGACGCTGCTCCAATGAGAGCGCTCCTTCACTTAGAAAATGTCAGTGCCAAAGGTGTTTCGAGGCCCGACAGCCAAAGATAAGTTAAACACCAAACGTGTGTGTGTTTGTCTAAGAGAGAGAACGACACAGAGACAGAGAAGGATGATTTAGTGTGTTTAATGTGCTGTAATATGGGTTAGGGGGACAGAGGCCCTTCTTCCTTGTTTGCCTCCTCTGTTAAGCTCCGATAGTGTTTTGTGCTGCACTAATAGCTCACTAAAGCTGCCATTTCAGAAATTTCACACAATGAAGCCAAAATGGCACGGATGAAAACAAACAGAAAAGCCCCAAGGCTGTGTGCACTCAGAATTAATAGACAGCCTAAAAGAAAATGGAATGACCTTATTGCAATTGAGCAGCACAAACGCCCAGTCGGGGATGTCCGGCAGGGAGATACAGGACACACACACACACACACACACAGAGAAAAATATTTGCGTTTAAATTGATTTAATGAGGACTTTTATGAGACCTGCAACACATATTAACTTTCTAAATCACTTGTTCATCTAAATCACTTATTCATCTCTTTCTCTTGCACTTTCTGCCTCCTGCTTCTTCTTTTAAAGTGCAAGTGACAGAAAGAGCGAAGCGGCATCCTTGGTGCGAGTTTCGATAAAAGCCTCGGGAATGTTTCCTGCGCCTCTCTTGTTTGTTGTCAGATGGACGGAGAGAGCTGGAAAATACAGGGAGCGTTAATCTGAGCTCATTAGAGAGAAATAGAGAAGGACGGGAGAGGTTTAAGGAGAGGACAGACAAAAGGAAGGACACGGGTTGATGGAAGGAAACAAGAGGAAATCAGAAGTAAAGAGAGGTGAGAAGATGAGGAGCAGGATCTTCTGTAGAGGAAGTAATTACCTTCCCCTCTGCCTCTGTGAAAGGCTGCGACTGAGCAACAAATGTTTGCTTCAGCACCTTCCTTTCTTTGCCTGCAAATCACTAAAATTGCAGCTTAAATAGCTGACAGTGTGTCAGGGTTGGCAATTACAGGAACTGACTTAGGGTGTTTTATTTATTTTATTTTTTTGAAAGACATGGAATATCTCTCTGGCCACCTGCTTTTCAAGATGAAACCCGCAATAGATTTGCACTCTCACAAAGTGTGTGCGTTGTTGTGGACTCCAGGTGGAGTTACCACTTTCTCTTGACAGCCTGACACTAAGGTTATAGAAAGCAAGGTGTGTTTTCTCCCTTGCGTCATTCGGTGCATACATATTACCATGTATATGTGTGTGTGTGTGTGTGTGTCTTTGACTATTTGTGTGCATGTTGTTATATAGATGAGACGTGGATTCTGGGCCATGCTTCTCCTGACAGAGGCTGATTGCTTTCATGGGGCCGCCCCTTCATTTAACACACCTGATGAGAGGGAGGAATGATGAAGGCAGAAGAGGAGGGTCGGGGCTTCACAGGAGACAAAAAGGCTGGAGGACAAAAAGTGACAGAAGAGAAGAACAGATGTGATGAAACTGGGAATCATTAACACTGATTGAAAGATAAATGGAGGAACCAATGTGTCAAAAGGTGTTTTGCCTGTCAGTCACTGATGTTAGATGTATGGTTACTCAGACAGACACGCTAAGACTATTGAGGAAAAAAAATGATTACGAGACAGACACATGGCCTTTATATCAAGATATTACAATGTATTTATGGAATCATGATATTTGCACATATCATACATTCAATAGGTTAACTATGATTACATTATAATTGAAACAACTTAATTTCAGTCTTTCCTGTATTCAGGAGCAGACAGAGCCAGAGCTGTGGTTCTGCTCTTTAAAATAACTCCGTGATCAGTCACTTATGTTAACAGACCTGCTGTAATGGCCGTCGCCAGCTGATCAATACCAAATTTTCAACTTAGATCGCGTAGATCGTACAGGGTCTCCAGCATCTGTCTGCTGTCCTCTGCTTGTTTTTTCCTCCCACATTGCCACCCGACTGTGACGGACTGCACTGTAAGCCTTGACTCTTCCCAATTTCCCAACCGATTGATTACATTACATTAATTTAGCTGACGCTTTTATTGACCAATCACATCATTCACAAGCTCCGTGGAGTTGATGTTAGTTTAAAGTTGGCCAAGTTAGATGGGCCCATAGGTCTGTGTCGGTCAGAGAGTTATTTTAAAGAAGAGACTGTTAATAGTGTTTCCTTCTGACAGCAACATGTGGCATATTGGCTGTTAGGTTTAAAAAGTACAATCAACGTATCGCACCTCCCTTCACAGTTTCAACATGTCACAACAGGGAAATTGTCGTTCATTATCACAGAAGATGGAAAATGACTTTCGGGACAATAAATCTATCATGTGTTGGTTTCTGAAGGACCCTATATTATAGACTATCACACACAGAGAGAAAGAGCAGGTGAGCAACTCTCAGTGCAGCTTCTCAGACATTAATAAGACAGCGGGCTGTAAAAGGCCAGTTAGCCAAGGTAAAGGCCTGCAAACGAGGTCATGGTGATGAGAGGAGAGGAGAGCGAGGGAGGACGAGCATGAGGAGATATTTCTCGGGAGGCTCGAGAGAAAGGGCTGCACCATTGTCTTTCACCTGACGGAGATTTTAATCATAGTGGCAATTTTACAGCGGCTCATAAACCTCAGCAGCCAAGCCTCATTGTTAACCTCCAATTGCTTTCAGGGCTGTAAATATGGCTGCCTTACATCGCTCTGGCCTTGCAGATAGTTTATGGGAGATGGGACGGCGCTGGTGCCGGCACTGGGAGACTCGCCTGAGAATGATGAGGGAGCAGAGAGCGTGGACTGACTAGTAAATAAACACATGGCCGATCAGCGAGACTCAACACATTCAGTTGCACTGCACAGACTGTGATGATACAGTACAATGCTGTGTGTGCTAGCCAGGTATTAGGCTACATGTAATCTGTAAATGGACCCAAACATGGGGATTAGTGCATAAGAGTAATTGCTCAATTTGACATTTAGATTTGACTGTGACGCATTATTTTTCCAGGTACCCATTACATTTATTTAGCATTTTAAGTGTTTACATGGATTGAAAAGGATAGTGAAGGAGCGATTCAGGGTGATAAGTCCAGGTGGTGATTCAGTGCCCTCATCTCTGACATTTGGTTGATGAGGTTCTCTCCTGCCGGCTGATTGGATCTGCAGCCAGCCAAGTGGAAATGGATCTCCCATGAGGCATTTAGTACATCAGCCTGGGCGCCCTTGCCCAGGATGTCTGAGCTCGCACTGTGGAGTAAAGCAAATAACTGCTAAAGGTTGACAGTCTAAATGGGAAATGGAGGGATGACTAAGGTGACCAGATGTCCTAGTTTGTCTGGGATTGTCCTGGTTTCAAGCTCACTGTCCTTAGTCCTGAGAAACACTCAAATGTCCTGGTTTTCACCACAATAAAAAATAACAATTAGAATATTATACTTTATTTTTGTCTTTCATTTTCTCCAGGTTAAAAATAGAAACAATGAACCATGCATTTGGATTCAACATTCAAAGTTTTAAATTGAATGTGTCATTTAAATTAAATTAAATTATTAGTGGAGCCAGGCGTCATAGGCTGTGGTGCTTGCATGCCTTCCTTTGTAAAGTTTTAAATTAGTACATTTAAATTAAATTATTGGTGGACTCCTTTCTGTTGTTTAGTACAGTAAGCAAGAAAATATAAACCCAGTGCACTTTTGACAACTTGACCGGTCATCGGTGAGAAAAGTTAATAGAAAGAAACTGAGACACGAGGTTTGCAATACAGGAATGGCAAACAGACAGGAAGCAACTATAGCCCAGACAGAGTTAACAATAAAGTTTCAGCTCTTAGACCAGTCACAAGGACACAAGGTCACACAGTCGTCTCACCCAAGAAGTCCACTGAAACTCAGATCTGGAACAATTCAAGCATGAAAGATGGTCAGAAAAAGGAGTCTGGACACAGTGTCATGTTATTACACTGAGATGAAAAAAAAGGCTGAAGTGGCTCTTAACAGGAAACTAACCAGATTACTGTTTCTGAGTTATCGATTTCAGTCTATTTAATGACTGCTAAAGGTTCAAAAGGTCTTTTTTTTCTCTTAAACTCAATTAATTTGCCAGGACACATGTGAATAGTCCAGCAGAAGTATGACTGTAATGGTTTTGGGTTTAGTTATTTCTTGTTTTATTTTGAAAGAGTATGTCTTCAGGTGTGTATTCCTTGTGTTCTCCCAGTGGTTTCTGGATTTTGCCTGGTGTTTCTCTGGACCTCACCTGTTTTTTGGACTTCTGATTCTTGCCTACTCCCAGATGGATTTGTTTGCGTGTTTGGACTGCCTTATCTGTTTTTGCCATTGCCTTCCTGACCTTTCAGTAAGTCTTTTGATTTTTGTTGGTGTGAATAAAATAGCATTGAACTGCACCAGCTCTGCCCTTGGTGGCATTTGGGTGGTGTTCTCTGTCTACCTCGCTTACACTAATTGCTTCATCGTGCGCTTAAGATGTTTTCAAAGGTAAATCTGATTGGTCTTATCACAACTTGGGTCTTATTTTGAGATAAGTTTTTGAGAAAATGAGACCCAAATTGTAATAAGTAATTATTGTTTTTTAAGTGTTCCCCTTTTAGTCATTTCATTTCTGTTTGTCATGGATCAACCCAAATCAAAGGACTAGAGCAGGATTCATCTGGTGTTTACATCTAAACATTCAAATCTTTTAAAGTACTTGTCCTTATGCAGCAGTGCGTGTCCCCTTTCTAATAAACGTATTCCCTTGGATGTCATTTCTGTTCAAACAGCTTGGTTAAACCACAAGCCTCTGATAACTAGCTCTAACGCTGCAAACTGAATTCTTCCCTGTCATTTTTCAAACTAGGGGATGTTGACAGCTCCGTTATACGAGGCTATTTGAGGGTTCATTCCAATTGTTTTTTTCCTCCGAGTGCTTCAGTGCTTTCACTCATTCTCACTATCACCTCTCAGGCATTTGTCAGCCTGGTGTTGGTTCACAGAGGATGGAGATCCAAGCTGCAGGCCTGCAATAAACTTCCAGGCAGGGCTCCAGGACCGAGGTCTGCATGGTCTTTATACTCTGCTGCCCACAATCACATGCCAGCAGAGGGGACGGCTGTTTCTCAAGACCAACTCTCTGTGCACATGCAGTACACCGTACTTGCGCACAAACGGGTGTGCGACTGTAGACGATACCTACATCCAAATACAAACCAAAACAATTTATCTCCTTTCCTTTTTACGACCTAAGAGCATTTAGCCTTATTTTCATCCTCCATATCCCAGATAGGGAGGAAAAGAATTACACAGTGGGATCACCCTCAATCCTTTTAGGCACACCATTGAAGATTCCTGCTCTTTTCTTACTCACCGTGGTTCCCACCAGCTGGCTCTTTTCCAGCAGTGGTCAGTGCTAAGCTGTTACCGTTTGGCTGTTTGCTGCTGCTGATCAGTTTCATGCTGGGGCCTTGCTGGGTGAAGGTCACAGAGTCAGTAGACATGACACTAGACTATATGTCTGTTTCTTTTCTCTAACCTCTACCCCTCTCTCACTGTGGGGCTTTTTCTGTTACGCTGATATGATGGACGCTTGCTGAGGGTAGTCAAAGTGGACTGCTGATAAAGTCAATGAGTTCAGGGCTGCGAATCCCATTTGCTACCTGCAAAGAGAAATGATGTGTCAAAGTTTTATCAAGGACTTCATTGTGTCGAAATGAGTTGTATGCCTGTGCAAATTTGAATCGATTTTTGCACTACGTGTAAAAGGTATATATCATGAGAGCTATTACTATGTGCACAAAAATGTTATTTTTAGTCAAAAGAAACAGAAGTGATAGCAGGGTATCTTGAGTCACAGCAATCCTGTAAACTGATGTGAATAAGATAAGATACACCTTTATTCGTCCCATAGTGGGGAAGTTTACAGTCACAATGTAAAGGAATCCGCTGCAGTTTGTGGAACTGAGTAGATGGCTGCCTGGTCCTGGATGGAAAAAAAAGCTCTCAGGATGTGTTTGTTAATGTGATATTATCAGATGAAGCCACGGGAATCGAATAAACGATTTGCAGATTCTTCTTTAAGAAAATTAAAAGATGTTCCATCCAAGTGTTATTCTTTCTGGGAAAATTAATTAACGTTGTGAATTGTCCCCTGATATTCATTAAGATTTGATTAAGTCTTTTTGGTGAATACATAAAAACATATCTGAGTTGGAAATGTACTCTCAGTTGTGGGAGCTTATGTATCCTTACCTGCCACTTAAGCCTGATGACTGCATATAATCACTCTGTGGTAAAGAAATTGATTTTTCCCTCGATTCATACTCAGATGGCTTTTAATGACACTGCGTACATCACTCAATGCTTGTTTCACAATGCTGTTTCTAAAGCAAATATCACATACTTGGAAATGTGCTTACGTCAAAACCGTGCCGACCTACTCACACAGGACCTGCAACATTATAGGAGGATCCTTGAGAACGCAAAGAGCTGATGGTCAAAGGCCTCTGATGGGAAACAGCAAGACAAACTTGTTTAAGTGCTTAATGTTTCAAGTGCTTTTAGAAGGCTGGATTATAGAGAACGGCCTGGCGGCGGACGTCATCAGTGCAGAAGTGTGTAGAAGATGCTTGTGTGTCTGCCAGATTAAACAAGCAGGTGCTGCTCCTGTTGCCTCTTGATAAAGGGAAACAAAAACCGTGCACACCTCCATTTTTCTTCTGTTCCATAAAGACTGAAAAAAACCAAAAAACAGTTAACAATAGAAACAAGGCAGGGGTAAGAACACTGAACAAAAGAGGCAAACCATTCTCAGCCTCTCTTCATTTCTCTTGCCAAATCTCCCACTGCTCAGGCATTTACTGGATGAGAGGCTGATAAGGAAGGCTTGGCAGGGTAGCACCGCGGATAGATAGATGGACGGACGGATGGAGCGATGTAAGTAATTGAATTGGAAAGAAAATTCTCGGTGTGGGCTGCTGCGTTTCTGTGGGTCTAAGGAAGACGAGGAGCGCATTCATTTGCATTCCTGTGGGAGCATTTCCTGCTTTCATCAGTATTCCCTGTTTGCCAGAGTTAGAGCGTGTGCCATATCTCTGAAGAGTTGGAGGGGGTTTCACATTTTTGCTTCAGTTTTCAGCTTTTCTCTTGGGAGTTTTCCATAGGTGCCAGCTTTCAAGTGTCTCTTTTTTTTTTTCTTTTGGCTTTTTTTCTGCCAGTTTCATCTGAGAGTGGCCTCAAAATATTAACAACTATATGGAGAGATGTGTTAGATGTAAATGATGTTGCGTACAGAAATAAGTGCTGATGATAAAAACACCAATTTTAGAGGTTAAAATGTGTGTAGGTGTAAAAACGCGCTGGTGCAACAGTGTTTTGATTTGTCTGGACCTTCACGCCCACTGCCCTAATCTATTCAAATTGTTCTCATACAGAAACGATTTAATACGTTTGACTTCTGAGGTCAATGCTTCCATTGTCACTCTGCTTTTTTTTGTGTCTTACTCTTTCAGTGTTTTCCAATCCTTCTCCCCTCATTCAGCTGGAGTGTGTTTCCACTCTATTATGTATAGTCTCCTGTGGTGAGGCAGCCTGTGGGCCTTACTCCTCATTGATCTCTGCTGTCCCCACGCTGTCCGGGTAGAGGCCAGACTCTTGGAGCCTGTTGATTGATCTCCTCGGTATCTTTGCCTGCATTGCCACCCATGGTCACCCGCCTTTTTCTCCTGTGGTCTTCCAACTCGTCTGTTTGCCTTGTCATCATTTCTCTGTCACCTCTGCCTCCTCTTCTTTTGACAGTCTTCCTTGGATGAAAGAAAATAATCTGGGCTAATGTGCAGTTTACATGAGAACACTTTACTTAAACTGGCCTATTTCGCATTTATACGCAGTCTACAAACACTTGTTTATAACACACTACAATGTAGTTGTAAGCAGGTTTATTACTGTCAATGCATACAATAATGTCTCCTGTGAAGTATCCCTGACTGGTGCAAACAAACAAGTAATTAATAATTGATAACGGAGTGTAACATAGCCACAGTCATGCTTAATGATATTTAAAGATGCACATGAACAAATCTTTACAGTGTGTTAGGAAAGATTTATTAAATGTATACAACTATTATATTTATCATATGTTTATGCACGTCTATCATCATCATTTAAAAGTGTTTAAAACTCAGCAGGACATGTTGAGCTTGAAGTTTCATTCTTGATCATGAAAATAGTGATTTGACAAGCAAATTCTTAACTCAAGGAGTTCACACTACAGAATTTTAGCCCTTATTTTCCACTTGCTGACAGTTTTTGGAGATTGCAGATAAAAGCCCCAAGATCAGAGGCATATTGGTTTTGACTTGACGATGCCTCACAGACACCCAAAAGATATCAAGCAGATCAAATATCTGGTCGCGTTTGAGATGGGTCAAGGAGCAATGCAACGATCTACAGCCAATGAGAGCAGACATGGGCTGAGGAAGAGAAAGAGGTGAGAATGAGAGAGGGAAGGATGCGCAGTTTGTTTGTGAGTTTGAGGGGGAGGACATTGTTAAAGGCTGAGCTGTGATTAATGAAGAGCGTTCTGATGTAAGCATCTTTGTTTCCCTGGTGGGAGAGGTCTGTGTGCAGAGCTGTAGAGATAGCGTCCTCAGTGGAGCTGTTGGGGCAGTGTGCATGCTTTAGGGGCTTCAGTGACTCAGGTGTATGACACTGGATGTGGGCCAGAAGCACTCTCTCAAAGCACTTCATTATGATTGGTGTGAGTGTGACGGGCCCATAGTCATTCAGACAAGTGACTGGGCTCCTTTTGGGGACTGGAGGTGAAAACATCAGCCATTTCTGTAGCACATGTTTTGAGGGCCCGTCTGAGGAAGATATCTGGGCCTCCTGCCTCGTGAGGTTAATTCTCCTCAGGACTTTGTGTACATCAGCTGATGAGACAGTCAGTGGGGGTTCTTGCATGATCTGAGTGTGTGCAAGCTTGGTGTGTTGGAGGTCCTGAAGCGGAAACAGAATTTATGAAGCTGTTGAGGTAGGAAGAAGGTGATGTTGGTTATGTCCGTGGTGATGCCCTTACAGTCTGTGATCTGTTGCAGGCTTTGCCACATGCACCTGGAGTCAGCAGGAGAGCAGCCACCTTCCAGCTTCTGTTTATGTTGCAGTTTTGCCTCTGATTGTTTTCCTCAGTCTGTACTTTCCTGTTTTGTACTTCACCTCATTGCCTGATCTAAATGCAAGTCGGTGATCAGGTTGCATGTGTCATACTCGACTGTTCATCCAGGAATTCTGGTTTGGATATTTTCTGACCTGTGTGGTTGGCACTATAGTCAGTGCAGGTACTAATGTAGTCAGTCACACTTTCAGTGTACTCCTCTATGTTTATTTAAGAATCCTCTTGTGTGGCTGTAGCTTTAAACACAGCTCAGTCTGTGTGCGCAAAACAGTCCTGCATAATGCTCCCAGTATCTAGGGATTAGTCTCCTGGAGTCTTTGTCTGTAGGCTGGGTAAAGGAACAGAGAGAAGTGGTCTGAGAGTCCAAATGAGGGCATCGTGGAGTAAACTGAGTGCTGCTGTTAGCGCATGGTGGGATGTAAACAGTGGTCCAAAACACGGCACTGAATTTCCTCGGTATATAGAAAGGTCGGCATCTCAACAGCAGCGGTCTGCTAATCAAAAAACATGTCACTGTAAAGCTAAGGCAGCAATTTTTGCAGGAGGATTTACAGAAAAATCTGCCTTCTTCTCTCTAACATAATCGAAAAAACTGTCAGCACAAGCTTTGGACATACAGAATTTATGATTTGTGATATACCCGCTGTACAATCTTACATATCTAACAGAAGACCTGACTGAAAAAGAGAAAAAGAAAAGCTCAGTAGAACATGGTCAAACCTACAAATTAATGTCTCGTGCTCATTGTGATGGATTACGCTGACTGCACGCACACACAAGCATGAATAATGTAATAGATACCACCCATGCTTCCTCCTCTTCCTCGCCCTCTTATATCAGCTCCATTAGTGTCTGTGCTCCCACAACCTTCACCCCTCTTCGTCACTCATCTTCCCCCTCCCCCTCGACCTCATCTTCCTCCTCATCTCACCTGTTATGGATATGAGGGAAGTAGTTTGCATTAAAATTCCATTTTACATGGGTCTATTAGAATACTGGTATAATGATATAATTATAATGCCATAATATTTTAGTCAATATAACCTGCCGCACTTGACAGTTACAGATCCCACTGCTTTGATTACCATAGAAACCACAGCTTGAGTTTGACCTTTAAAAGTCTTTGTGAGTAGGTGGTAAATGTGACAGGCCTCATTTACCAGCTTTTCCAATCATAGCACACACATCAGATATGATCTCGCACTTTATGTGCTGCTATGACAACTTGCATGTCTTAAGAAATACTTTGCAGGAAAAAAAAATGTAATGGATTTCAGATTAAACACTGACCGTGACTATGAGATAAAGGAGAGAAGGTGATTATTCTTTATGTATTTCATCCTAGGGTAATGGCCTAAACAGGCCAACCGAGCAGTCTATTAATCTAGGCTACAGTAGCGGACAGCGCAAGCCGCTGAAACGCTTCGCTCGGTCCTGTTGTTATTGTCAGAATATCAATTTCTTTAAGCGTCCTTCTGGATTTATTCTGTCATCAAACAACCGGCTGCCTTGATTTCTCTCACTTGAGCCAGTAGAAGTTTGCAGGTATATCGACATGCGAGTCAATGCCGCTGGCTGGGAGGCATGGATGGATCCAGAGTGGCCATTTCACACTCTTGTGAGATGGCAGCTGGTGGGAGAAAACCAATTTTTATTGTTTTTTTTCAATTTGCGCCTGACCAGACAGGAGCAACAGTATGTTAATTGCAATCAGCGAATCAATGGTGTAGCTTGTGAGTGTCTCTTTGTCTCTGTTATGTGCTTGTTCATAATTGAAAAAACAGAGGAAGAGGATTTATCCTGCTACTGTACATGAAGTTGAGATTTGCTGAACTACATTAACATTGATTAGGTTCAAAGTCAAGTTCAAGTTCAAAGTTATTATCACCACATCTAAATATATATATATTATGGATGAGTTGGGTACTTGTATTTTATAAGTAAATGTTATGGATGAGGCTTTTTTATTTCTAGCACAATCACTGGCCGAGTGCTTTGGACCAATATCTGTGCTGTAGTTGGAAAAAACATTGCATTGATAAGCAACAGTTTGCTGCCAGTGTTTTAATTAAAAAACAATCTCTCACTCTCTCTGAGAAGAAAGAGACTGTGTGTCAGTGGTTGATCAGGTGTCACTAAGCCAACTTCACACACACAGTAAATATGAGAGGGACAGACGACAGAGAGCAGAAACAGATAAAACTTCTTCAGAGGAGAATCTCCAGATCCTCGCCAGATGGTTGAAAATTGGCAACTGTTAAAAGTTCTCCCTGAAGTAATTAAAACATCCTAAACTGCCACAGCCTGCAGGCTTTGACATGTCTCCATCATCTCGCATCTGTTTCGCACTTTTTTTCCGACTGTCATTTGTACTTTGGCAGACCTATCAAAAGTTGGGCAGTTGTCTTAAAGAATGCAGTTTTTTTTTTTCAAAAGAAATGTTTAACGATTCTAGTTTGTTGCTAGTTTACTGTCTCACTGTCAAGAATATGTTATTTAATGTTTACTCATCCGATTGCGACGACTGGCTGGCTTTGGGTTGACTGAGGAGGATGTAGGCATGTGAGGGAGAGTGACGCAACATATCAAACACCCATTTATATGTATACTATGCAAAGATGTTTTGTCATGCTAGTAGTGCATCCTCCCTTGCACAGAATAAGTTTGGCCCAGGTGTTGTGCCGTGCCGACGGTCAATTTTTCAAACAAAATGAAGCCATGCTTTTGAATGTATGCTATAGTCCATGATGGCACATGTCTCTACCCAGACTTACGTGTTCACTATTCTTATTTATCTTCCCACAAAATGCCCAAAATATTTTGCTTTGTGCAGAATCATTCAATCAAGAAAGAGCACCAGTATGTAGCTTAGGAGATGGGATAGATCCTGGTCCTGGAAGTCCTGGTCCTGAAACTGAAACTAGCATGAGTGAAATTTGTTTCTTAATGAGTCCATTGAAATTGGAATTTTGGAACCGGTCAGAACTGGCAACCCTAAGGACATAGCATTATTGATCTTCATCTTACCTCACTTTGTATGCAACAAGTCTCTCACAGGTACAGGAGGATTCATCAAAAGATTTTACATCACTATAATTAATGCAACTACAAGTACTTGATTCACAGAAGAGGTTTATGTGTTATTTGCAGATGGAAATTGGCAAGCAGTGAGTGAGACTAACATGTGCAAGCCAAACATCTACGATAATCAAAAGCTACCGCAGTGTTGGATAAAAGTCCACTTGTCACACACTGCACACATGCAATGGTAAAAAGCGCTAAATCAGTAACTCATTTACATTTGAAAAATCCCCAGTTTTTTTTGTCATCTCTTCACAAGCTTCACCGTGGAGCCACTGGCTGTAGCACAAAACAAGCACATGAAGGAAGACATGGTTTGTTGATGTGTTCTTTGATTGGATCATTTTATGTGACTATTGTGTGAAATGTAGGATGAAAAAAAAATACTGAGAACACTGAGCGCTTTAGCTTTTTGATGTGGAAAAACTGCATTTTTGCAGCAGAAAGTTTGTTCGAATTTCTATTGTACCTTCCGCCATAAAAGAGGGACTACATATAATACATGTTAAATGACCCATCGTACAATTCCCAGATTCATATGGCTGTATGTAGGCTCAGAGAGAGAAAATCAGACGGACCGGTGAACACAAAATTGGACGCAGATGTGATGGACAAAGTTACAGAAGAAGAGACGATAAAACAGACACAGAGTGTGATTGAGAGAGTTGACCCAGAGCAGCCACTGTGTCACAGCCAATCATTTTCCTTTGAACTCTGCAATAATGCAGTAAAAGCCCAAAATGTTCTTGCTCTACCAACCAAATTTTCTAAGAATTTCTGTCAGTATGCTGAAGGCTGATACAAGACGGGACATTAATGTTAAAAGGGAAACTTCATTTTTCAACCTGGAGCCTATTTTCACATATTTTTGTGTCTAACTGACAACTGGGGACAAGGATTTTAGAAACTGGCCCAATATTGAGGGAGAGCGCTGTCTGACATCATGGAAAAGACCCTACAGAGGAATGAAATATCTTTCTTTACCTTTAACTTGATCTGGTCTGTTTGTTGCTGTGTCTAAATTAGACTCACTGAAGGTGAAGTCTCGTCTCGTGAGCAGTGACTTGTTGCTTACTCAGCTGTCGAAATTGACTAAATATTCAGCCATGACACTGAAAATCTAGTAAATTATCACCAACTTTCATGTTTCCACCGATGTCTTCCTGCAACAATTCAACCAATCCTTCACATAATAACAGTATGTTTGTAAAAATGCAGAACATCACAGGCTTTCTATTGTTGTGTCGAGTACTGTAGGAGTGAGAGGTGTCATATGGTCGGTTGGTTTCCTGAAGAGTTTTTATACAGTATTACAGGTGGTGGTCTATGTTGGTACAGTACATGTCATCTCTGATCTGACAAGACGCCTGCAGGTAGATGAAATTACGACCCACGCAAACATTTCATATCGATGAAAGCTCCAGAACAATGTGGGCGTGCTGTAACTAGAGGAGGACGCAGCGTCCTGGAATGAGCTATAAATTATCTTTCCGCCTCCGTCCAGGTGTCCAGAGATTGGGACGGACGGACAGCTGGATGGATGGATGGATGGATGAATGGATAGCAAACATAAGCGAGGACGGGTACAGGGACTGAGCGAGCATCCGAGTTCCGAGATACACAAACAGAGCCCGAAGACAAAGGAGCAGCTTGGGACCGTGGGTGTGTATGGGCGAGAGAGAAACAGCGACGGACTATGATGAAGATTCATTGTTCTTTTCTCGCTGCCATCTATCTCCACTAACATGCGCTGACACCATTGAATACCCATGCCACCAAGTTGGTTTTGAGTTTGCTGTGTGGGTGCTAAAATAGAGTTGGTGTCAGAGAGGTTAGAGGCAGAATGATGACATGTAAAAGCGAGGCAGAAATGGCAAAATCCAAGTGTCAAAACGAAGTGCAGAGGTGATAAAAGGTGCTGTTTATATCAGCAAACACTTAAAAATGCTGTCATTTTCTGTTTTTTTTGGATGGAGCTAATACCCGGACAAAAAAAAAAGCTCTTTGTGAAACCTGACAGGTGAAGCTGACATGAGATAAAAGACAGCAACCATCCACTGTCTGGACCAGCCAGACTGTTATTATTAGAAATACCATATACACCATTAGACGGGTTGCAGAATGTCTTTGCAGGCAGTAGTGCACCAGAAAGTATTTTGACATTTCATTCTTGGTATGGTAGAAGTTTTGTCTTATTTTTAGGACTTGGCATAAATGTTTCCATACTTTGATCCCAGAGTAGACAAAAATGTCTTGGAATTTGACTGCTGTGAAAAGAATGAAAGTACAGTAAGGGCTCTGACAGGTCGGCTATATAATTGTTCCAGTTAGTGCAAGTTTGGTATCAGAAATATGTACTGGATTG
Organism: Holacanthus passer; assembly: GCA_025331565.1. NCBI lineage: Eukaryota > Metazoa > Chordata > Actinopteri > Pomacanthidae > Holacanthus > Holacanthus passer. The sequence goes on along the minus strand of JAFREQ010000003.1, from coordinate 11,217,985 downwards.
GAGACAAAATGCCGACAGAGGCTGACCTGGTGCAGTTCAGTGAAATTAAATTCAATCAAAAATCAAAAGACTTATAAGATAATCAGGCAGGCACTGGTCAAATAACAGGTCATGTCATGTTTCTCAGACACATGTTCTTCAAGAATGATGCAAAACCTTCTCCCTATGATGCATGTTGTAAACCAGTTTAAAACACAGTCAGAAAGACCAACCAACATTTTTATGAATAAAATTGTGTAAGCGCGACCTTGGGTCAGCAGTTTGCAGCATGACCTGGTATTGTGAGAGAGCTGTTGGGCCAAATGGAGCCGGCATGTTGCTGCGAAGTGGCTCCGAGGCTCTGGTGGGCTGACGGACACATTAAACACAAAGCAGCAGGGGCAGTTTTAATTACTTTTGTCCGTCTTGTTGTCTTGGTGACAAAGGCAATGAGGGATCATTTTTGCGGATGACGACACAACGCGGAGCAATATCGAGGCAAGCGAGGAGAAAGTGAGGGATAGACATTTTTTGTGATGGAGACAGCGGAGTCGAGACAGGTGGATGTGAGATCTCCGAACAGGTGTGCGGTTGATGAAGTGTGCTGTGGAGGAGAGAGCTGGAGAGACATTCATTTTGACACAGTTTATTAACTGGAGGCCTCCTCCTCAAAGCTGCTCATGTCTGTCCTGTCTGTTTGAGTTGCACTGACAGGACTATAGAGGGAGAGAGGCTCCGAGAAGTAAGAAAAAAAGACTCCAGGAGCAAAGCGGGCGTATTAAAATATGTCACCAAAGTCAAAGATGCCGGTCATTTGAAACACACACACACATATGTACATGTGCAAAATACTTGCACGGATGCTGAGCTGCAGAGGCGTAGCTTTTTTTTTTTCTTTTTTTTTAAGATCAAAGACGGAGCCTGAAATGTTCTCTGGGCCCTGGGGTGACAGCAAATTTTAAAAGGAAGCAAAAAGAAAGGGTGGGAGAAGGATGAAAAGGTAAAAAAAAAAAAAAAAAAAAAAAGTCATCCTGTGGTGCCACAGGCTTTGCTGACACATCCCCATGTTTGTTTAAGTGAGGTAAAAAATGGAGTCTGGTGTGGCCTCTCATCTTCACCTGTCTTCCACCGGCCAGCCTCCCAAATTAAAAGTACTAAAACAAAGCAAAGTCAAATAAATGGGAGGCTTTTTTTTCACCCTTTATATTTATTTTCATGACAGCTTTTGTGTTTATTCTAGATTTCTAATTGGATTTTTTCTTCTTAACCAATCAAGATCTTTTTTCATTTCACTCTCTTTGTTTTGCTCTCTCCAGATAGAAAGCCATGGATAGGATTTGTTCTGATTGATAGATACTCACTCTGCTGCCGTTAATCTTGGTTAGTTTGGGGTTGTACCAGGTCTTTAAGGAGACTTTAAATGGAGTGCTTCACAAACAGAGCACTTAAAGAGCTTAGATAATAAGTGGTCCTTCATACATCCAGTCAGGGAGGGGCTGGTTTTGTGTTAAGCTTTCCCTTAACTCTCTCTGGACTTGGAGAAAAAGTTAAATCACATTAAATTAAACCGTATTTCTTACGGAGGAAAGAGGTGGAAAATTGCCCAAGGAAGAAGGATGGAGGGAAGAAAATACCAAAGGAGGACAGAGAGCTTGGGAGTGCTGGTCAGCAGAAATGTCAGCTGCGGAAACCGGGCGGGCAGCAGGCGACCGACATATCACAGATAGCACATGTGAAATGTGCTGCAACAAACATTACACAGTCAATATGTCTTGTTTGCCGTAAGCTCGAGATGTAACTGCTTGGTTAGCGCCAGGCGCGTACACATGGATGCAGTTGTGATTGTACAGCTTTTCCGAATGCTCATTTCATTTTCCACAAATCTTCACGTTTCATCTAAATGAAACATTTTTAGTGTTGTTGGTTACAGCTGCACTTCTCTAGTTATGACACAAAAGAATAACCCCCCTTCTACATCGTATAGAATATATGCTACTTTTTGTAACCACAATCTAAATGACTTTGTTTTATAATAGAAATAGAGTAGAAATTCAACTGTTCAGTTAAGCTCAAGCTGTGTTATCTTAGTGAAAGACTACGGAGCCACTCTGCCAGGGCTTAATTTGTGATAATGACTGATTTGCTTCTTCTTAACATATTCAGAGAGGAAACAGACCTGTAGACCTTCTGTATGGGAGCGCTGCTATCCGTGTATTTATTCAGCAGGGATAAGATAAGAAGATGTAAGTATTGATCATAGGCATAACTAATCTCCACACAATCTCCATAATAGCAGTTGGGGTCCTCTCTGTGTTGTCTTTACTTACCATCACAGATAATGAAGACAGGGCCACCTCCTGGGGTCTTGCTGTTAGCTTATTGATCCCAGCAAGTTCCCCTGAAGCCAGTTTTTATTATAATGAAGTGTGAAACTGTGGCATACAGACACAACACACATTAACCTGGGAGTGTGTATGTGCGCGTGTAGTTTAGTCAGTCATAATTTCAGAGCTTTCGTTCTCATCTGTGCCGATATTTTTTGCGTGGACATGGTATAGGAGTTGGACTGAAATGTGTGTGTTATCGGATCTGTATAGATCTTTGTGTGAAGGTAGGGTGTCTTTGTATGCCTAGTATGCATGTATTCAGATTCATTTTTGATTGTGAGGTTATGAAGGGTCACCTGCACATGAAAGGCTCTGGAACATTTCCTAGTATCTCCTGTTATTAAACTTTACATGGGCCCTTCTTTCATTCATAATTCACTTCTGCTTTTTAATGTCTTTCCTTTCGCTAACTAGACGTGTGTGTGTGTGTGTGTGTGTGCGTGCGTGCGTGCGTGTGTGTGTGTGTGTGGCATGGACTGAAAGTTACCTCACATTACATCCTTGATTTTAGGTCAAGGGAGCTGTTTGGTGTAGAGTGGAAGGATGGGGGAGTATCTTAGTATCTTACATTTATGCTTTGATGTCCTACTACAAAATGTGCTGAGGTTTCTGGTGCCTTGTGCAATAAACACACAGTTTGATGCACAAATTCTCAACACACACACAGACATACTGTAGCTGTACACACAAAAAACAAATGGAAACAGAAAAGTACATTCATCCTCCTGAGCCGCTTGTGAAGAAAAGTAATACCAACAGGAGTTTAGATGTTCAGATGTAGAGGTCCATTTTTAACACTTAAAAAATATAAGATAACATTTCACACACACACACACAATCAACATGTATAGAAATGAAAAAAAAGTTGGTGAGTGACAAAATTGATGTCCTTGAGGCTCACACAATCTGCTTATCTCAGAGGTAAGACGTATAACCAATGACGAACTGACCATCTGGAGTTTTGACAATTTGGGCAGATGCAACACGAAATCAACATTTTTAAATAACACCTCCCCTGCCTAAATAAAAATAACCAAGCGCTGTGTGGATGACTGGTCCTTTCCCATCTCTGCTATGTGGTGACATTTGGATTAATAGACCAGCGGAGCAAGATGGACAAACCAAACAATGCAAAGATGGTGGTGAAAAGCTGAGAGAGAAGAGGATGGAGTCCCTTAAAGCTGATGCAGCCAAGCGTTTTAAAATAACAAATCGTTCATTTTGCACAGTTACCAGTCAGTCAGTCTAAGCCTAGTGATCCTGAAGGCACCGGCAGCAGAGCGGCCCAGTGAGCTCAGTCGTAAATGTGAGAGAATAAAATGAATATTTAGCTATATCAGGTGCCTTTTGTCAAGTCATTTTTCGCGAACCAACCAATAACAGCCTGTTTGGGACGGGACATTACAAAAACATTCACGTGATGCCGTCATAACTTTGAACACATTGTTATGTATGAGTCATTATGATTATTGACAAGTTAGTGTTTAGCATTAGCATATTAGAGACGAGCCACCTTTGTTGACCTTTTTCTCTGGAAAATGATAAATATTGGTTGTGTATTTCTTAAACTGCTGCATTGTCCAACTGGCATTAATATTACACTAGTGGTAAGCTATATACGTAGTAGGCCCTATACTATTATATGAAATTATAATCAATGTAGCCTATCAACATCATATAATTAGTCTATTCGTATTATACTAACATTATACTATTATTACTGTACTTTATTTAATGCTATAATATAGTAATTTATACAAGTTACTCATCCAGGTTGTGGCTGGTGCATGTGGGCAGTACAGATATGGCCAGTGCCATTGTGCCAGGGAACGTAAGAGCAACACGTCCCCTTTGTATAATTTTACATCTATTTTATGGGGGGTGGGGGGTGTGAGTCCAAAAGTCCAGGGCCATTTTTCATTACCAGTCCATCCCTGACTACAAACACATTATAGCATCTTACATTCACTCACAAACAAAACCAGTGTCTGTGTAGGGACTTTGTTGCTTCTCTCCATCCTTGTCATTGTTACCCGAGAAACCTGTTCTTCAGCATTTGCTTGATAAAGAAGCGGCTGACGTCATGTGGACTTTTCTGAAAAACCTAAGTCTTTTCAAACTTTTGGAGTTGCTCTGCTCTCCCAAAAAAAACAGCAACCGGGTGCTTTTTTTTTTAAACATGTGGATGTACTCTGAGCACACTGTGGCCAGTACTGATAGGATTGTGTGTTTAAAAAAAAAAAAGGATGGCGGTTTGGGAAAAATAGCATTTATCCATCCATCTCTCCGTTTTCTCTGCTTAGGGCTGAGAAAAAACAGTTTGGGGAAAAATGCTACGCGCAAGTTAATGCACCATGACCACGCACACACCTGTCTCGTTAGAGCATGGCCAGCTCGTTTGTTGGTTTGTGGCCATCCCTCTCTGAGACTGCCTCAGTTTCTCTGCAGCAGGCTCTGTGTTGATTAGGTCAGATCGAGCACCAAGGAGGTCAGCGATGATTGGCAGTTGACTGTTTGCCTGGTCTGTTTGCCAGCTGCCCCGTGTCACACCCCATCAGCAGTAATCAGCCTGCACAGAAAACCCAGGACTAATATGGATGACAGACCTCTGCTCTTTAGTCCTCGTTTTCCTCCATACCTCGCAAGAGATAGGTGGTAATGCATTTTGTTGCTCAGACAGTAAAAAAAAATGCAGCGCTCTTCCAATAAAGGGAGAGCATGTCACAAGGCTGGATTCCAGCTCAAACGCTGTCTGCACTCTCTGCATCTGCTCTGCGTCCCCGTCCAACTATTTCTCCCTTTCCGCTAATCTGACCCGTATCTTGTTCAAGCTCTACTTACATTGAATTTATAATGATTAAAGGCACCTTTAGCTGTCTCTCCACAGAGCATTTTTCCTAAGGCTGTACTGAAGCACCTCTCAGACAGTTTTAATTACAGCGCAAAGATTACATGCCATCAAATAGAAGGCTTAAGCTTTGCCTGCTCTTCTCTCCAACACACTCCAGCACCTAACGCAAAATTCTGCCCTCAATCAGTCAGCCAGATATTTTCGTGTCCTTCTGATGTATTGCTGGCACCAATAATGCAGCGGTATTATCTAAAATGTATTAAGATAATACATAAACTTGAAGGCTTGGGACAAGAAATTTAGATTTTACATCAGAGGACCTGAGACGTGACTGACCGAAAGTGACAGCGCAGACAAAGCTCTTCAGACCACTATCGATCCTGAGAGAGATTGCACTGCTTTTCTCTGCCATTGTCCTTACATGCTTGCTGTATTGATGTGGACTCAGGCGTGACAGAAGTCCTAGACCTGGATCAATACATTAAACACTCTGTAACATACATGCAACTCAATATGTGCTGCATGCACATGCTGGTAGATACTTGCATCGGGTGCACACACATAATTCAAGCTGGCCTTATGTTTCCATATGCTAGAGCACGCTCGTGCATGCACAAACACTCATCATCATCACATTAAAATCAATGCTCGTTAAGTACATATGCAGGATAATAATTGCTTATCCTCTCCCCTTTTCTCCTTCAACTGTCTGCAGTTTTTCTTCTCGCCATCCGTCCATCTCTCTCCTCCCCTCCCTCCCCCTCCTCCCTCCTTCTTTTCCTTCGTGTCCTATTGTCTCCCTGCTGTACTCATCTCTGCACCATTAATCTTCCAACCAATGAATTGGAGCCACTGACTCTATCACTCCTATTGTCGACTGCAGCCGTCCCTTATTTATGTTCCATTTTTCCTCCCTCTCTTCCTCACTCAGCCTTTCTACTGTTCCATTGACCGGCATGTAATTTCTTACATGAATAATGCAAGCAGCGAGACAAAAATAGTTGCACTCCTTCTTTCTCTTGGCTGGGATTTGTTCTGCAATAGTTTAACGCGCTTGGGCTGATTTCTATTCAGCAGTGCCAGCCACTTTGTTAAAAGGAATAGGGATTTGGATGTAAAGGTATTGGGGCTCCCAAAGCTGCATTCTTACTGAAATAGACTAGAACGCCTGATTGTGAGATCAGGGTGCAGATTTATTCAACCTCTCAGCGCTCGCGAGGGCTGATCCAGGATCACCGAGGTGGTTCCCACGACAGTCCTATTCATTAACCGACACCCGGAGCAGCCACGTCAACATATGGCAAAAATTACTATTCAGTTTCCAGCAGTGTTTGCTGATGTGCCACATGTATCAAAGTGGCCAGCTTTCATCAGTCTACTTTCCCTGCGTTCCAAAACAATAGAGGCCAATTCAAGTTAACACAGACATGTTTCTGGTTGTGTGCTTTGAATATCTTGATCTTTTACTGCAAAGAGCAATAACCTAACTACTTAAAAAGAGATGCACATTTGCTGTGTGGATCAAAGGCCAATGACTCATTCTTCACATTTCTCATTCTCTCCCTTCGGCTTCTGCAAAGAATGTAGTATACGCCGAAACACAGGATGATGCCAGAGGGATTAAATTGGCAGCACAGCATGAGGAAAACGCATGAAATTCGTCGTGTGACTTCAACACAGTCAGCGGCTCATGTGCTATCTCACATAGGTTTGCGGTGGCGAGCCTTTTGTTGCCATAGTGAGTGTGTTTGTGGTTGGCGAAGGAGCAGGTGGCTCACACTGAAGACATTTCTAATTCACCTTGAGTCTTGTAGAGCTCCTTTTCACATTATCGTGTCCAGGACTTGCAAAACATGCCTTTGAATCCCCACAATGCTCTTGTGAGAGTAATTACAGACATTTCTACCTCCCTGCGTTGAGGCAGCGTGATTAGTCCTTGAAGGTATGAACTAGAGAAATAAAAGCGAGCCACATCATCTGTGTCCTTAGCCGACGCCTTTTGCTGTTTGCTTTCGTTACCTTTGGACGCCCGCATGTGAAACGCTGCACTATTCCTTTCACATCGGTCTTCATCAGTTCTTTGCGATGCCACAATGCTAAGACGACTCTTCAATCAAGTTTCCTTTTTCATAATTACGTTATAGATTCTGAGCAATTAGAAAGCGTCTGAATGTCAGGAATCTCTTTAAAATCAGCTGAATGCACCTTCATTTTTTGAATTAGGATCTTACATTTGTTCAGCATTGCAGAGGGCAGCTGTGAAGTTCACCTTGGGTAAGGTGAGGAATGCGTACTATGTTGTGATACTATTGCAGGCTTTTTTTGCACACTGACGAATACTGAATTTCACTCACCGACAAGTAAAAGAAAAAAAGTGGTGGAGTGGTGGATGTGAGTGTCTGCGAGTGGCAATAGAAATCCTCGCTCTGGCCACGAGAACTCGCCTTTGTCCCAGTTTAAGCTTTGATTCGAGTGAACCTGGCATTGGATGAGCATTATTTATTTCAATAAACCAGCATTTCAAGGATATAATGAATGTGGACGTTACAAAACAAGTTGTTATTAAAATAGCCCTCAATCTCTGTGGTATAGAGAATCTGTGCTATCCAGTATATCCTGAGAATTGTGAACTGAAAATCCATCTTTTCAGTTGTAGTCACATCACATACGCAGCCAGCAGTGCTGGTGAGCGTGTTCGACTTCACAGAGCTTTGTGGTACTGCTCTGAAACCAAGCAGACACTGGTCTGTTTGGTCTGTTCAGTAAAGAGAGGTGGGAAAGGGAATCTGGCAGTTCGCAGTCGCTTCAGACAATCGCTGCGCCAGAGGGATTTCTGAGGACTAGACTGGCACAAGGCACTGTGCACTACTACTACTATCAAAGGTCTTCTCTCAGTTGTGCTTTTTTCCCCCCTCTTTATTGTTCCACCGCTCACCTTTTCTCTCTTTTGTATGTGTCTCTGTTCGTCTGTCTTGTTCCATGTTGCTTATTCTCTGCCTCCAGTCTGCCACTTTTTCATGTCTTCATTCTCTATTTCTTTTCAACCTCTTTTCACCCTTTTCTTATATCTGGCTATTTTTCTCTGTAGGAGTCTCTCATCGTATGCCTGTCACATAGGTAGATGTCTGGTCCGTGATGATATACTGTCACTTCCTTATCTAACATTGTCTGATGCACAGTACGATGTATCTGAATATATGTTTTTTTGTATCAAAATCATCCAAAATCACCTGCACAGGTGAGAGCAGCTTTTCTTCACAGCTTTTCTTTTTTTTTTTTTGGCAATGAATCATTGCGATTACTCAGTGCTGCAGTAAATGTCATCCAGGAAGCTTTAGCTCCAGCTATATGTATTCATATGAACAATGCACAGCCAGTGACCAGGAGCCACTGTAGATTCATCGAGGCTATGTGATGAAAAATGAGAAGTGTCTATATTATTATTATGGTGGGACTAATTAGCATACTCTGTAACTCTGTGGCGGTTAACATGAATGAAAAATTGATCGTGATGGGTGGGTGTGAAGAGAAACAAGCCCCAAATCTCTGCTCTGTTCTGTCTACACTACCACCCCCCCACCCCCAGACGGGTGCTTGTTTGTGTTTAATAAGGGAGATTAATTAAGCTCATTGATATTCTAGGTCACTGGCTCCAGCTGTTTCCCTGGGCTAAGATCAGCAAGGTCATCCATTTGAATTGTGCTGTGTGAACGTGGAGAATCTGGAAGGAAACTACTGGGAGGCGAGCACCCACTGCAGTGAGCTTTTTTGACTGGTGGGATGGATGGATATCAGTGACAGACGTTCGCTGATCAGACAGCTAATCTATCAATCAACCCCTTTAGGATAAACGACCTCTACCGTGCGTGTTCATACATAAAACAACTTAGTTTAGCTGTAATTTCTCTCCCTGTCTGTTTTTGTCTCTGATGCATGGCTGTCATAGCAGACGAATGCACACATTGTTATAGACCATTTGTCATTCTATTTGACTGAAAGTCAACAAGGTAAATAGCAATGTAAACACATGATAAATAGGCAGTCTCATCGGTGTGATTGATATTCCTTGTTTTGCCTTGATGCAATGTTTAATACATAAGGCCATCTGACAGGCCCCTTAGCATCAACTTTAATTATCAGGCAAACATGATAACACAGTTCTGGGCTCAGTGCCAGAAAAAAAATGTAGATCTGCTTATAAGTTAGAGATTGTAACTCTGAAGTAATGACTCATGCAAAAATGCTACAAGTATTTGTAGCGCGCTATAAGTAATGACAACATCTTGCCGAAGTGTGCAGTCGATATACACAATAGGAGGAAAAAGAGACGGCACCTGATGAAGGATGTACTGCAGCTTCGGGTCAATGAGTTTAACTGTGCCTTTTAGTATTGCATCGATAAGCAGAGTTTGAGTCGGATCCAGCTGAGGCATCGCTTTGGGAAAGTGGTGTCTCTGTGAATTACAGTCCAAACCCAAACAAAGTTTAGTCTTTTTAGGATTCACAACATATTATCTCCAAAACATTGTCTCTTTTAATTGCATCCATTCACCACAAAGTCTTTTACCTACATGGATAATCTGTTATCTTTCAAACAGTCATTGCACCTGTTCTAATAGTGAAAGCTGATTAACAGGCAGGAACAAAAAGCTCTTGGTTCTTGGTTTGCTCACAGTAATCATGTCACAGAGACAGTTCGAGGTCTAAATTTGATTTGAGACGAAAGCGACACCAAGCTCTTCAGTGTTTATGACAAGAAAAACAACACCTACAAACGTAAAGTCACACTCAGAAGTGCAGAGTGTTAATGACAAAACAGCGCTATGATGATTCGAATTCCAAAAACAGAAATTGACCAAAAGATCGTTCAAGTTCATGTTTACAAGTTTTACTTGCATTCAGTATTCTAGACATAGTTGACATGTTAAGAAATGTTCTATATTTAAGTTGCGTCTGTGAAATAGCTTACGGCATTATAGTAGATTTCAGAATTAAGAGCCAGTAATTGGGTACAATTTTCACTGTGGCTTTATTTCTAATTATATGGTGATTTTTATGCCTTCATGCCAGTGACAGCTGTGGCTGGAGGCATTATGCTTTTGTCTTTCCGTCCATCCAATGTAATATCTCAAGAACAGCTAGAGGGAATTTCCTCAGTTATGGCTCAGCCGTCCATTTGGACTCCAGAGTGAATTGATTAGAATTTGGTGGTCAGAGGCCAAGGTCACTCTGACCTAATGTCCATCTTATTCTCATGAATGCAATATCTCAGGAATGCCTGGAGGAAATTTCATTACATCTGACACAAACCTCCGCTTGGACTCAAGGATGAATTGATTAGATTTTGGTGGTCAAAGGTCGAGGTCACTGTGACCTTACAGAATGCAATTTTGGCCATAACACAGGAATTCATACACTAATTTTGACAACCTTAACACAAATGTCTAATGTGCAAAAGTTCAAAGGTCAGCTTCACCGTGGCATCATAATGTTCTGCAAAAACACTTTTTTGGCCATTATTCAAAGCCAAAACTCAGAAACAGAAGGGAGATTGTGACTATGTTTCGCATTTGGTCGATACTAAATTGGTGACACCAAACTTGACTATTCATTTTGAAACTGTGGTAATTGTATAGATCTTCTGTAATTTTCATATTCTGTAATTCTAGTTCTACGTATTGTATATGTATGGGTCAAGAAATATCATGTTGCTGCAGGTGTTGAGATCAGGTTTTCAAACAATTCATGATTTGTCTGCGCTTTGTATTTTACTGACCACTGAGTCCTGTCTTGTACTTTTATTCTTCTGCTGTCTTTGTTCCATGCGAGACTCCAGCTGATGCAATATGAATGTTGTGTCCTTCAGTGAGTGGATCTGTGAGTGTGTGTGTGTGTGTGTGTGTGTGTCAGACAAAGCTTGTGGTGGAGCGTGCTTGTGAGTGTATGGGTAGACACAAACATCAGCCACTTTACGCTCCTCTGGTGTCAGGCAGGAGGGGAGCCTGTTGTCACATTTCTTCATCATTACCTTCCCTGCCCTCCTTCATCTCTCTCCCTTGGAAGTTAAAAAAGTAATCAAAGGCTTGGCATCCGACAGCTCTGTCTCTTTGCCTCCTCCACTCTAAAAATTTTCTTTTTCCTCCCCTGATTCTTCAGCAAACACTGGTGACTTCTCGACAAAAGCCCCTCGTTTCAGGGATGCTGAAAACCTCTCCTCCACATCTCGATGGAGGTGTGCCTCTCTTTGACATCCCTGCTAAATGGAGGATGCTTTGCCACTCATTTAACAGCTCTGCGACTCGGTTCCTCCTCCGGGAGCCCAGCAGCCTTTTATCTCCTCGTAGCTAGGCTGAGAACGTGCGCTCCTCTCTGCTCCGTCCTGCCCGTCACACCACAGCATTAACATTAACATGCCTCTGAGCGGGCCGCAGAGAAAGGTCCCTGCAGTGCTCTGGCCAGAGCACCGGGCTAAATCCCAGATCAGGGGGAGAGTTCAGGCTCCCTGGAGAGCAGATCTTGGCCAGCAGGGTGGATGGTTTAGAGTATGTTGGAGATTAGGGCTTTGGTGAGTCAAACGCCGGATTAGGATTGAATGGTGAAGAGATTCCACAGGGTCTTAAAAGTAGCCTTCTGGAGAAATAACCCTGTATTTGCTTGGCCTGCTTTTTCACAACATACATGTGCGTATGTGTATGTGTGTGGTATTCTCAGCTGTGTGTAATGCACAGTACACACGGCTTAATGCCTCCATGAATTATAAAGAGCTGTGGTTTTAGCTAATGAGTCTACTTCATCTCATGTATCGATTTTGTATGGAGCTTATGGAGAAGAGTCGTGTTACCTCGGTGATGGTTGGATGCCTTCATGCATAGAAGGATGATTAAGCCTTAAAAAAACTCCATTCACTTGTATTTTCCTTGCATCAGTGTCTGTTTTATTTATGCCTAATTTGTGTCCTTGTTTCTGCTGTGTTTTTCTTTTTCAAGGATGATGAGCCAGTCACAGGAGGGACTGATGGCAGAGACCATACTCACATCCGGAAGTTCCTCAGCCAGCACCACAAGAAATTGCCATGGAAACCGGAGGTAATACGAATGATTGTCTCTGCTTTCCTTTATTTTTGCTTCCTGTTTCTCAGGGTTGCACTTGTCCCTTAATCATCTTCTTTTTAACCCCTGTCTTCCATCTTTCAGATGGATAAGGATTATCATGTTGAGGTCCTTCTGCTGCTGTGCTATTTGTCTTCTTTCTATAAATCAGCTAAATGCTGCAAGGCCACACACACAAACAAACATTTGTCAGTGATTGACCTTTGTGAAAATGGTTTTATTAATGCCACTTCATCACCGGCATGCTAATTGAGTGTTTGCTTTCTCTGAAATATAATTTAACTGCAGATGTCTTACTCCCATTTACTTTCATTTGTCCTTTTAAGTGAAGTTGATATTTGATGTCAAACAGAGATACAGACATTCTGTGTAACTATTTTCGAAAGAACAAACTGCACCTCACAGTTATGATGATAAATTGCTGTGGTGGGATGATCATATTTCATCCAACACCATTAGCAGGTTATATTTAAAGGCACCTTTGTCGTGAAGATTACAAGTTGATTTGATTCATCCTAATTTTTCAGCTCACTTACCAATGTACTTTACACACCCAGTGTAACAAAGGGAGCAGCAGACAGGGCAATTAAGCAGCGGATTTGCGATAAGGAAAGCAGCTCTAGATTTGTAACCTGTTCAGCAGAGTTTAATTAAAGGATTGTGTATGTGTGTGTGTGTGTGGATGTGTATTACTCATGTTGTGGGGACATAAATCTGTTCACACAGTCACATCATGGGGATTCGCCTTCCTTCTGGAGAGAGTTCCCATTTTGTAAATTATTTAGTTTTAGAGTGAAGACTTCGGTTAAGTTTAGAGTTAGGTCCTGGTTAGGCAAGTAGTGGTTATGGTTAGAGTGAGTCTCCAGGAAATTAAGTCAGTGTAATGTCCTCTTAAGTGATGGAAGCACTACTGTGTGTGTGTGTGTGTGTGTGTGTGTGTGTGTGTGTGTGTGTGTGTGTGTGTGTGTGTGTGTGTGCGGAAGCGCAAGCCTAACTGCAAAATATGATTTATTAGTTGTTCTCTACCTGGGGTAAAGTTTAACTATCTCCTCTGAACACCACAGTGTGTAGTTCAAGGCAAACTGCAGCAAATCTAACAGTTCACAAACACTGCATGAGATGGATAATATGAAATTACTCTTGCATAAGTTATTTAAGTAGATCAATTTGACTGCAGTGATACAGTATTTTTTTACAGGATTCTCTATCATACACTGCCTTGTACGCAACTTTCTTGCTGGCTCCTCAAACCATATCTTAGCATTGCAGGGGTGCTTTCCACAAGGATATAGAGGAACCAGCCGAGGGGGGAATATTATGGCTGTAAAAGCCCAAATTTGACCTCTGGCACATTCTAATGCCACTATTCCATCATATGCATTGATCTTAATGGTTGCATATTTAATGAGTTTGCCTACTACATTGTAAATGTGTAGTGAATTACTGCAAAGGAAGATTTGTTTCTCTATCATCATGCTCACATTGTTTTGAAGTGGAGGCTAGTGGTTGTAAAATGTACACACATAGCAAATCGCAGCTTGTTAATCAAAACTATTTTATTAGAATCAAATGATATCATAAAGCAGGTGACTGAGCTCTAATGAGTAGTCAGCTGTTTTTCAGACAGCCGACGCTTATGGAAAGATCTGGTCCAGGTGAGCCGGTCTTTACCTTTCTGACTTGTCTCAGAAACACAATACATCAAACTCAAGTTAAAATAAAATGCTGAAATACATTCATAACCCCAAACTGGCTTTTTTCACTTGTGAATGATATCTGTTTTTTAAAATCATCTCGCCTGGAAACATCTGTCACCTGAATATTGAGGGGCCTGCATCTCAGTGTGGACGGATGCTTTTGGCATTATTTAAAATGGCGCTAGTCACAAAGTCACGATGATGTGAGACAGCCAAGTGAGGACCACAGCCAAACAAGATATCTGAGGCTGGACCATGTAAGCTAATTGCACAAATGTAAATGGATTTCATGACAGCACGCAACAAGATGTTTTATTATGAACATCCTCTTTTTTTTCCTGTGGTCTCTGCTTTATCATTTTGTTTGTGGAAAACTGTTAAAACAACAGGACGCACTTAAAAGACATGTACATGATTTCATTGACCAAACATAATTTCTTATTTATGGTTTGGATTGAAAAAAGCAAGGCCGGCTCAGAAGGGAAAATAAATCTTGCAACATCCACATCAACTACATCTTACAGTACATTAGGCGTGACTAGCATCAAAGCTCACTTGTAGAAGTCATCATGCTCATTTTCAGCCCACTCAAACAGCAACATGCGATTTAGTTTCTGTGAATATTATGTAAATCCAGCGTAACTCTATCAAATATTTCATACATCTCTATGAACTTGTATCCTCGTAAGTCTCTTCCTGTCTTATCTCAGACTTCTGCTATGTCAAGCCTGAGCCAAGTCTGTCAGAAATCATGGAGCGCAGCAGCTCTCCCTTTGCTTTCCTCACTAGCTATCTGTCCTAATTACCAGCACTAACTTGCTTCCCTGGTGCACGGCCAAGATGGCAGAGGTCTGAGGCGTAGACTCGGGCTGGTGGAGGTAGAGTGGTGCCATATGCCAGCTGTCACAGACTGGCAGAGGTCACGCGGGCATCCAGAAGCATTCACACAAGCCAAACTCACAAAGACACAGCTGTTGTGCACAAACGAAATAAAAGGATTGCAGACTTTATTTCTTCTAATGCATGCACCCTTAGACAGATAGAGATAGAAACATAGAGGAAAAGGCACATTTCCCAGCTGGGTTGGTTCTAACGGGTTGTTTTCAGCTACTACTGGTGACTGAAGGAGGATTCCCAGCTGGTGAACTCATCCGGAGGTGACTGTGGATTAGTGCCGACATGCAGTTGTAGAATGGACATCCTCTGTCAAGGACACCGGCATGTCAAGGACGCCGAGATCAGAGAGAGATCTGGCCCACTTTTTAACAGTCAAGCAGGCATGGAGGGATAAACAGCCATTTGCAGCAAAGCTGATATGGATCCAGAGAGAGATTTGAGTATAATGAACAATTTTTATTTAGTCAGGAGGAGAAAGAAAGTGATTGTAAGGGGGATTAGTGACACTTAAATCATTGCAGACTTTGATAGCAGTGGGACTTTTATGATTTCTTTACACATTATATCTGTGAATCAAATCATCATCCCAGACGTATTATATGTGCGGTGATTTTCATCTGATATTCAGAAGGTGTTAAACCAAATACAGTGGAGGATAGATGGAGGATGACAGTCTTCTGGTTGACTGACTGACTCAAATGTCTGGTTTTCTGGCTCATGTGCTGTAAAAAAAAAAAAAACAAAAAAAAAACTGGAGATGTGGTATTGCAGATTTGAACAGCCTATTTACCACTCAAGCGGGACGTGAAGAAAATAGTGTGGCAAAACACAGACACATGACTCAGGTGGGAGCAGTTGTCACAGCTGGCTCCTCACATAAAAACACATGCAAGGACAAGACCGGAGGAGGAATTAGAGCTATCTCTCGTCTCCGACCCTCCCGTCATCCCACAATCACAAGTGAGAATGACTAGACCGGGGGAGGACGCAGGAGTGCAACATGGTATTTGTCTCTTCACGCTGT
The DNA here is from genome assembly GCA_025331565.1 of Holacanthus passer. Taxonomy (NCBI): domain Eukaryota; kingdom Metazoa; phylum Chordata; class Actinopteri; family Pomacanthidae; genus Holacanthus; species Holacanthus passer. Next base: position 11,202,041 of record JAFREQ010000003.1, on the reverse strand, counting down.
TCCTTCAGTCTGTCTGTCTTTCTTCTGTCTATCCAAAATGCTAAACAGTCAGACACACAAACATGAGGCATGAATTTGATTTCTGTTACAGGCCTATCATTACAACTGTGTGAATGATCGTCAGCTTTGCTGCGGGAGATGGGGGAAAAAAAAATTCCTCTATTCACCATATCTGCCGCAGCCACATCCATCCCCCTCACGTTATATCCCTGGCATGACTGAAGACATGCAATTGTAGGACAGATGGCAGATTATACAAACCCTCATTACAGCAGTTGATGAGGCTGGCATCTAGATCACATGAACCTTGTCTTCCATTTTTTTGCTGCTCTCCTCCGTGTGAAATGAGTTCTCTCATTATCTCTCCCCGTATAATCCCCTCTTTCAAACCTCTGTACCTTTGAAAAACCCCTTTATCCTCGCTGTCCCTACCTACTTATCCTACTTTCCTTTCTTTCCTAAATTACTAATGGGCAGAGAAAGATGAGATATGCAGGGAGAAACTAATCTAAATGCCCTCTAGAAATTCAGATGGAGAGATTTCATATAATGTGCTTAAGCAATAACATTCCCGTGTCAGCCACAGAGGGAATAGCTGGTGTGTAACATGTATCATTTGATCATTCATTCAACGCTTGCATTTCAACATAGCAGCTCAGTTAAGGCTCAGTTGTTATGGCTGGCTAGTGAAGCCAAGTGGGAGACACAAAGAAGCGAGGAAAGCGGAGTTAGAATAAAGAAGATAATTTATTGCAGGGTGAAAGGGATGGGGATGTGAGATCCAAAGAGAGGGAAGCAGAACCGAGCAGGTCCAGAGTGGGGTCCAGGGGGGCTGCCGGATTGAGCAGAGGTCGGAAGCAGGCGATGAGACGAAGGGGCTGGTGCAGAGCAGCAGGGACTGCAGGAGCAGGGAGAGGAAACAACAAGATTACTTGATGCTACACAAGCAACGAGCAAATAGAATCTGTTGAGGCTGGAAATGCAGGCTGACTGAGCAGGAGCTAAGATCTGGCAAGGTGGATGTGGCAGAGCCGAGTCTTTGTAGGAGTCTTGATTACAGGGTGGTGGGGCTCCGCTCAGACTCCGGCACACCTGTCTCCTCTCAGACGATCACTCACACACAGACAGAGAGAGAGAGAGGCTACAGACGAGGCGCAGAGGTGGAGGGCGTGATGGCAGTACAGTATGCGTTATGAAGGATCAACAGTGAGCTTTAATGCCGTCTCTCCTACAGTATATGCCCCCGGGGGAGTGAGCTGAGTAATATTGTATATACCCCAGTGTGCCTTTGCCAGGAACATCATGTCTCACTTTTTTAATCCAAAGGGGATTTACAGTGTCAGTTGGTGCGATTGCTCGTCAGTGGGTGCGCCGAGCGGCCATTTGTCAGTGCCTGGCTGCCAGCGGGAACGCAGAAGGCTGCACCAGATTTTTGGGAAAGGGAGACAGCCTCCCGGAGGAGAGAGGGCGAGAAAAGAGAAAGTCTGATCCGTGCTCCGGGTTGATAGTGCGACCAGATGGGTGAGGGAGAGGAGGCGGAAATACGCTAAGACAAGCTCACAGGGATGTGGGTATGTGGTCTGAGGTGGATGGGCAAGACAGTAACAGTGCTGCTTAGAGCAGCCTCTTAAGCTGAGCTGTACACTATACACTCTTTTAAACAAAATGTTTTTACCAATCACTTGTCTTCTTATTCGACTCCTTTACCATACATCTGTCATAGTCCTTTCTTTTCTCTTTTCTTGCCATCTCTTTTCCTCCCCACTAATCCAGTGGCAGTCAGAACTATAGGAGCTCTATTGCTTTGAAACTGTGACAGCTTAAGACTATATATATAGCAGTTGTTGGAACTACCTCTGCAGTGTGATGAGAGTAAGGAAGAGGTGGATATAGATAAAAATGACAGGGGAGGACAAAGGGATTCTGCTTTGAGAGACAACAACACACAAGTGGGCAAAAAGGGGAAATAAATGACACTATACAAGGTGGGAACTGATTAAATGTCCAAGCCAGTCTGTCAAATTAATATCTTCGAGATATTTTAAAAAGCTAATGTGCAGTCTTCTTTTCCAAGCTAATAAACGAATAAAAGACTGGAGTTTTGGTGTCTTACTCAACGACACTTTGACAGGTGACATGGAGGATTCTTTCAATAATATCTTATCATTTTAATATCTATTAAAATTAGTTCTGTTAAGTAATTGGAACGGTTGTGGGTGCATATTATATTGACCATTGTGTTTGTATTCTCAGCGATTGCTTTAAAATATCATTACTGATATATATTGGTGCAATATATCGAACATAATTTTGGAAATAATCTGATAATTTTTCACCAGTCTACAGTATTTTGATTCAATGGCATTTGCACGCCAGTGGTTTAATTTCATTAGTAAAAACTTGATATCTATCTCTTTTTGCATTCATAACTATTGAAGTGAGTAGATATCACCCCTTTGATATTTCATATATTATTTATTTTCCATATTTTCTACATTCTACATACTACCTGCAACAGAACAGTGCTCTTCTTGTGAGATATAAGAAACATGGTTGTGCTGCAGTAAAAGAAATGTTTGTATCGATCTGCTGAAATGACCATAGAAAATATTGATTGTCAGATATCAGCAAAATCAGATATGGCTGTATTTGCCTCGAGGTCCTGACAATTAGCCCAACACCCACTTTGTGCCTTTGACTGCTGCCTCAGCTCTCGACAGAACTATTTCATCCAAACTGACAAGTTACCTCTAATCAATTAATGTGATTGACAGGCAGCTAGTTTTATTTGGGCTCTTTGCTGGTGATGAATTGGTGATAGTTGGACTATTAGTCCAACGTGGCAAGTCTGTCTCTAGTTTTGGAAATAAACAACAAACGATAGTGAAGGAAGAAAGCGAGAAAGGCAGCAACAGTCAGTCTGTCTCTCTTTTAGCCAAGTACCAAATGTGAATATGAGCTGATGAAGTGGTAAAAAAAAAAAAAAAAAGTCTTTGTTTGAGAAGATACAAGCTGCCACAGCATCACTGAGTAAACCCTAAAAAAAAAACACGCAAATCACCCTCTCTGTGCAAACTGTTAATGTGAGCGAATCGAGGAATTGGGAGGGAGACAAAGAAATGAGATAGAGACAGACAGTACAGGGAGCTGATCGCTGCCAGCCGAGCTCATAGAAACTAAAGACCGGAGTGTGGAGGAATCGACAGCCCACAGACAGAGATAGAGAGTTGTAGGTGCAGAAATAGAGAGGTCAGCGGGAAGAGTAGGGGTAGTGGCCCTGAAGGCTTTGAGAAAGAAACAGAAGCAGCCCTCCCAGGGGAAAAAGCCCAATGACATAACAGGAACAAGTTTTAGCCAGTTTAGCAGTCAGGGAATCAAAAAGGATAACAGGGTGAGTTTGAGTCAGAGAGAGTGAAGGAAAAACAACTTCCTTCTCGCCCCCATTCCACATCCTGTTAAGGTCAGAGCACAGGCAGACCTCTCGCAGTGCTGTCACCTACAAAATAGAGTCAATTATACACAAGCACCCCCTCAGCAGAAAGCCGACTTTACAGCCTCTGGCCTCTCCAGAGCTACACAGGGATATGTGTGTGTGAATAATTAGAGACTTTTAAAGCTTCCCTCTTATTTCTATTTGACAAGAGGAGGGGTGAGGAGGGGGCCAGGCCGAAAAAGGTTTGCTTTTAAAACCCTCAGGAAATCTATTAAAAGCTTTACATAAGGCATCTTTACACAGGGACTCGTCCTGCTAAATCCTCCTAACCTCTCTCTGCCACTCCTTTTTTTTTTTTAAACATCACACATTCTTGTTCATCTTTTTTTCGACTCCCAGCTTCCCTCTGATTTGATTTTGTCGACCCAGCGAATCCCCGTCTCTTTCTCTTTCTGTTCTTGCATATGCGTCGGTCTTTTCCGCAAGAGGAAATTAAAAAAAAAAAAAAATTTAAAAATCAAATACGTGCGCATTAAGAATAATATATCTAAGATCCACATTCGGTAGTCCCACTGCTTTGGACTGACATGTTTGCACAACAAAAATATCTCATGGTTAATGCATGAGCTGTAATTGCCGCGCTGCTGTCAGTGTGCGGGGCACATAGCTGACCGTACAGAGCTGGGAGAGGAATGAAAAGGACCACTTTGGGTCAGGCCATCTGTTATAATATGCCTGTGCAATGCTGAGGGAGCTTGACATCCTCAATCAACGTGTTCCTCCTCTAAATGTGGACATGGATACAGGGTAGCAGTCAGGGAGGTGTTTACCCTGAAAGGCTTTCCTGTCTCACCCCTTTAATCCCTCTGATGAAAGGACAACAGAATTCACAACTCTTTTTTTTAACATTAGGTCACTCTCGCTCTCCCGATTGATTTGACAGCACACACTTGTTGACTGTATAGCCAGAAGCTACTTTACACACACACACAGAACGGCAACTTTCATCAAATGAAATGGGGCCAAAGTAGGGAAGCCAGCTTTTGCTTTGATCCAACCGGGGAAGCCTACTGCCTCGTTTCATAGTCATTTGGTGAGAGTCGGCTTTCTGCTCGAGTTCTGTGTGATGTTCTGAATACCTGTGGCAGCATTACAGTGGCAGCCTGCTGGGGCTGCTAGTCACGCATTAAAAGGATTGCATATGTGTGTATAGTGTGAGTGTGGGAATGCACCGTTGGGCCGATCACGCTGTATGAAAATTTAGAGTTTGCAGGCTATTAAATCACTGAGGCAGCCTCCTAAGGCTTGACGTGAAGCTGTGTAACCATGCATCTGCACATCTAGTCGCATCTCTAACCTCTACTGTTTGCCCTCATGCCACACTTTGTGATTGGTGTGTAACACTTTGTGACTGGTGTGCAACAAAAACACCACATTTGGGGTGAGTATTTATGTGTGTGTAAGGGTGTGCAAAATTATAGTTGTCTATGCTTTGCTCTATAGTTTTTTTTTTACATCATATGTGAGGCAAAACACTTAACTTCCAAAGCAGTGCAAGTTTGACACACAAGTCATCGGAGAGTCATCTTTTCTCGTGTATGAGCAGAAGCACACATGGTGTGTGTGTGTGAGGAAATGATACCCCAAGGCAAACTGGTTTCACCATCTGTCCTTGCTGTGTCCTGTGATTTCCCAGTGTAATTCAGACAAATGTCACACTATGAGCAGGGGATGAGCTCTGACAAACTGCTCCAGACATCCTCCGTTCACCCCCCCACCCCCGATAGTCCCGATGAGCTCTCTGTCACCTTTTCTCATCCACGACAGCGAGAACATTTAAACCTTCGCACACTGCGCTCACATGTTTCGCCAAGAATTCATTCCTCCTGCATGGTGGAGAGGAAATTACATACGTTCCAGCACATGAATATCTTATCTTATAAATGTATCTACTGAAACCAGTGCAAATGGCAATCAGTCAAGATGGGAGCACCAGTAGCTGAAGTGCTGAAGCAGAACCTGTGTGTTTAATAGGAAATGTGATGTGTTGTGGCTGCGCGCACTAACCTGTTCCTCTGTGTGTGTTGGCAGTATAAGGGCCAGGCCAACCTGCATGTGTTTGAGGACTGGTGTGGCTCCTCTATAGCCCAACTCAGAAAGAACCTGCACTTCCCTCTCTATCCTCATGTAAGTATTACAGAGCAGACTGACCCTCTGACTCTTACTGGTCTGGCTTTTTAATGGGCTGAATGTATTAACGTTAAAGGTGCATTACACTGGCTGTTTGCAGAGCCTCTGCCTGCTCAGTTGCTGTTGCTACACCTGCTCTCCTTATTTCTGCATGTTACATTGGCTGAAATAATAACTGTCACCGGGAGATTTCATCGACTGTTTCTAGCTGTCTAATTAAGGGAGCGTAAGCTTCATGAGTTAGTTGAAAACGCCATCTCTGGCTGACTTTTTAATGTTTCAAACTGACTCATTTTAACACAGAAATCCTGGAAAGGGTCTTCGAAATGCAGTTAGCTGGCTCCTTGCATATCGTGCCAAATGACTGAGGCTATAACGGCATCTCCCAGGCAGAAGCACCCAAGCGTCCGCACCATGATTAATTTACAAGACATGGAAATAAAGTAACGGCATAGTTCTTGTATGACAGTGCAGAGATAGTTAGTCCTAGTTTTAAGTATGATGAAGAAAAATGAAAGATCAGACTCAAACTTCATTCTAACCCCGTTTCAGTGCTTAGCTTACTTGGCAGAGGATGGATTTATGCTTTATTAAACATATTTTTAAACCTGCCTAGTTACTGTTCCTCAGCTATGATTGGATAATCACTGCTTAATTGGCGGATAAGTATTCAAGCACATGAAAAATCTGAATGCTTTTGTCTTCTATTTGTCAATGCTGCATCTATGATCTGAATGTATTTCTGTTTCTCACTGCAGACCAGAACCACAGTGAAGAAGCTGGCAGTGGCTCCCAAGTGGAAAAACTATGGCCTGAGAATATTTGGCTTCCTTCACCCTTACAGAGATGGTAACCCGCTCATCTTATTAGCGAGCCCCTCCTCCGAGGTTCAGGGCCTTGGAGCATATGTCCTTTGTCAAGAGTAGACAATATCCACAACCCTCTTAATCCAACCGCTTGAGAGCCACTAATATAGTGGATATTCACATTTTTATTAGGGCTGAATGCCAGAGATCTCAAAGCGAAATCTCATTGCAGTACCCTCATAGTCCTGAACTTGAGCCCTGTTGCTATGGGAACTGAAGAGCCTTAACACCCTAGTGCCCTTATACAAATTGCAGAATATCAAGTTATTAATTAGATTACCGTTCATTTCGTTCTCTTATGTAGCTTTCGCTGGTGGTGTGGCTCTCTCCAGCTGATGGCTCAAAGGTCATTCTACCCTTAGGATTCTGACAAGCTCTCTAACAAGTGCCCTTCACCTCACACTGCCAGACACAACCTTTTAGATGCTGTTATAGATTGATATGGATCGCAGAGAAATGATGGAGATTTTCAAGGTTTGCAGACTATATAAACGGAAGGCTACCCAGTGACCTGCAGCTTATCCATCGGCCATTAGTGTATCCTTGAAAATGCAGCTGCTCCTTTACCATTCTGATTCAGTCCGATTCAACTGTATTTCATGAATCTGAATCATATTTTATTTTCATTTAACCAGCTAACATTTACATTTAGTGTGTAGTTTAAAATGTGATGACGAACAGCTGAAGTGACACTATTTCTTACTTTTCACAACATAAAAACAAAGTGTCTCAGTTATGGGGACAGTAGTTTTATGCAGCTCCTACTTTGAATCATTTTGTCATATAAAGCGTGTTCACAATCCTCAAGTATCTTGATTATTCACTTTTATACTTAAAGATAACATCAATTAACAAACTGCTCATTTGCTTTCCATACTCCTTTGAGGTTAGATCTCTGCACAAGTGCTCATTTCTTATTCACACATTTTTTGCATATGGATCGAAAGTTCAGCTGCAGTAACACTTTTGATATCGCTGTGGCCAAATGTGTCAGGCCCCTGCCTGAGGCTGTCTGGGCATCAGATTTTAGTTACATTTTTACACCTACGAATCTATTTTATGAGGTCATGCCCTTTCTGAATATACTGTGATTATACTTATCTGGGATCATACATATCTGCTTCCACTGGCGCACACTTTGATCATGTTTTTTTCCCCCCTGCAGGTGATTTCCAGTTCTCGGTTTCCTCTGATGATAACTCTGAGTTCTGGCTGAGTCCTGATGAGAGCCCTCTCAACGCCAGACTGCTGGTCTATGTAGGACAGGTAAGCCCTGAGCTGTGCTGCACTCTTGTATAATATCTCAACCTCAGAGAGAGTCACTCCGCTAAAAACTCAGCAAATTCTCTAAACACATCTATGAATATATTCCCCGGTTTTAACTAATATTGCTTAGCAACAAGCTTTTACAGCAGGAAGATACTAAAAACCTGGGGCCTGAATAGTTTTGCACTCCTCAATGTCATGACTTAAATAGCAAAAAACACTTTGTATAATATATACCTCTGGGAAAGAAGCACTTCCACAGCGTAATGTATGGAGGGAAGCCCAGCCCTTATCATTAGACTACATAGGGACTTTATTATCTGATATGATATTCAGGCTGAGGGTGACTCATAGCTCTAAATGCCATCTAATGCATTCCCTTCCTTTTATAGACAATCATGCACACAATGACGGACTGGATATGGGAAAAAGCATCCTCTAGAAATGTGGTTATTAATGGGATTGTAAGGGTCACAAGCTGTTAGACAAATATTGCTGTGATCTGAGACAGTTGCTTTAGTAAGTACAATGGGTCCTGACCAGTCGACAACACATACTTTTTATTCTGCCAGCGCTTCACCTTACAGCAACAGGAGGGACACTGAGCGGTTTGACCATGTCCGTCTTTAGTAATCACCTGCTCACCTCATGTCACCATCCTAACACTCAGGGCATTACTCACCTCCAATACTGCCGACTTAAATCCTCCTGTAGAACACCCCGTGAAAAATTGTTTCCTTTTTCCATCTATCCTTGAAGTACCCTCTGCCCGCAATCAAATAAAAGTCAAGCTGTGCTGCTGCTGCCTTCACTAATAAAGTTTTCTCGGTGAAACCTTCTTAAATTTTTCAGAAGGAAAAAGCACATGAGGTTGCACAGTGTTTGAACTGCACCGTGTGAGTGCTCAGGGCAAATGTGTGTTAAGAGCAAAGGTCCAGCGATGGAGCCATCTGTATTCCAAGAGGATGTGAGATGCCACCAGGTTCCACGGGGGCTGAGATTAATTAGCTGGCAACGAATATTGATGTGACATTTAGCAGCGGAGAAATATCATCTAGGTAATGGCAGGGGAGCAGTGCTATGGCCAGGGATCATTCATTCTGCCACTGGCTGACAGACAGGCCTCGCCACCACCCCTGTCTTCACAGACACATTGCGTTTCACAGATAAAAATCTCGGCTCCATCCCTCATTATGTCTCCCATTTGTCTGCATGAGTTTAGGGAAGAAAAAGCCTAATAAAATAATAATGGTTTTCTCACTGTTAAGTATTGATTTTCTTGAAAGGGACCTGAAATATTGTTTACTTTTTTTTTGCACCACTTTTATAAGTTACTGTTTCATTTACTGAGGTCCTTGCACATCACAGGTTTTATGTCCAAAGCAGGTAATGCAGTGCTTTGCTAATCTGGAAAGAAGGCTTACTGCCAAGCTTGCTTTTAAGACCTTTAGCTCTAAAGAGGTCTCAAACTTTTCTTCCCACATTTTTATGCTGTTCAAATTCCCCCAATAACTCGTAGCTGTTAATAGAACATCTACATCTAATGCTTGTATCTGTTTTAAATAAAGAGATTAAATCTATAATAATTAAGAGAGCACATTATACTGAAGCCATCTGTCTGATGGAGTATTTTAAAACACACAAACATTTACTACAGCCTCTTTTTACATTAAACAGAAAAACATGATTTACATACCAATATAAAAAAGTCCAGAACATCTGAAACAATGAGTGGAGTGCAGCATGAACTAGGATGTGAGAGGCATCTCATTTAATTGAGTGAGCTTTCTGTGTGTTTTTTTTATGGCCAGAACTTCAGAACTAAAAACTCCAATGGTTTGGGAAAATATCCTTAAAAATTTCATGGGGCGTTTCGACAGCTGCTGGAGTTTTTCCAAGAAGTTGAAGGAGAAGGTATCTAAATTTCATAAGCAATGATTCAGATTTGACCCCCTGGCATAGTGTTTGTGTAGAAAACCTCCCTAACAGAAACTTGTGCAGAGATAATGTGATAACTTAAATGAAACTTTAAATCACTGGAGTGTAAGCCTATATCAGTGTCTGATGACATATATTTCTTACTTATACAGTCTGAACCTGGCTCACTGCTCTAAAAAATACACTTAGTATTGTAATGGATTGTTTCTATACATCAGTGGTCACAGTGGTGTCGTCCTCGATGGTGAACTGGCTATAAATGGAATGTGCTGCCATGAGACATTTGTCTGCGACGGGACGAGAAGCAGAGAGCTGTAACGCTTTACTGTGGTGTTTCTGTGGAGACCCCATCAGCATTTCGTGGCTTGCTTTTCAAATGATGTACCGAATGTGACTGATATGTCCCGATTCTCCCGCAGGACTTGTTAATGAAAGATGACGTAATCATCCGAGATCCATTTCTGCCTTTCTCACACACTTTCTCACATATACAGTATGTAGAGATAGAGAATTTCTCTACAGAGGCCCTTTAATCCTGGCTCTCATGCAGTCACTTTCAAACACACACACACACAGTTCTGCAGAGACACACAAAGACAAAATTGACCTTGAGTCATGGTCGGTTCCTCTGTTCCTTCACGTAGCAGCTCTCTCTGGCCAGTGTGTCGGGAGGAGGGAAGGGAGTTTCTAATAAGAACACTCTCCTCAGTCCTGCTGGGACATTATCTGTGCGCATACAAATGTACTTAATGTGAGTGAGGATCATCCATTGTCCCGTCTTGGCATTAATCATATTTTTTGCCCACAGCTAATCTGTAATGAGATTTTCCTTCAATCAGAATGTCCAGACAGCTCCCGCAGAGCCTCATACAGAACCAGACCAGGGTTGTCTGATATTGAGAGTGGAGCAGCACAAAGCATGCGTGTGCAAGTGTGTGTGTGTGTGTGTGTGTGTGTGTGTGTGTGTGTGTGTGTGTGTTCATGCACTGGTGTCATGTATGTCATATGTGCTGTGATATTTATTTTGTCTGGCACATAAAGACACACACAGACAGAAAGAAACAGCCTCAATAACAATAGCAGCTGCTCATTCTCAGACAGGTAAGACATTGTCAGTAGTGATATATAACTTAATATGTGAAGAGACATGATCCAAAATGATCTGAAAACAAGACACTCACTTCCCCATATTGACTCCTAACCCACAGTAGGAAAAGCATAGGTTTAAATAATCAATTAAATGTTGGCTGAGTTCCATTTAGCTGCTTCAGTTTTAGTATCCCTGTATTGAACATGCTGGCTCACTGTCACACTGTCATGTCTTACTGGGACGCCCTTCCTTAATGTGATTAGTAACACCCGTGCTTCACCTACTATGACAAGTCAAATGAAAAAAAAAAGTCCTATTCTGGTGTTTTTCAAAGACTTAACTCCCAGGTAGCAGCATCTGTCCAAAAAGAGTAAACAGCACTTTGGATTGAAAAACCATGACAAGCATATAATTAGTTTCATCCTTTGTTGAAGTTCCAAGTTGAAATTTGCAACCTCCGTGCACCCAGTAATCCATTTGGAGAGACATAAAAAAAAACAAACAGGGAAGAAAATAGATGCCCCCGAGATTAAAATTTTAAACCTGCTTGAGATAGGCAATCCATCACAGCGAGCAGCATGTCTGTGTCTGCTTTCATTCCTGTCGCAGCAACATTAGCGTGTGTGGAACGTTCAATTCAAACTACTTTAACAGCTGCGCAGCCGCCCATCGATAATGTAACTTTGACAACAACGACATAGACTATAAAACAGATCACCAAACTCGAGTTAGTTTGAAGTACGTGTCTGCAGGTTGATTTTGTATCACTCTGAAATGAATGAAAATCGGTGACTGCTTAGAAGGAGGGAAAAAATACAATTCAGAAGCCGTGCTCTTCAGTCAAATGGACTCGTTTCATGAACGCTGCTAACGTGGTCCCACTTGAAGGCGCCGAGTTTTCCTGCTTAATGAGACAAGTGTGCCCAGAGGTCACAAGACTGTAGTTGACTATGAGTCTGAGTGCACCTGTTTCACCTGTTCTTTTTTTTCCCCCCACATCAAGTTGATCGCAATTAGACCAGGGACACCAGACTTTGTTGTCTATACTGAGGTCAAAGTGTTGCAATCAGTATGTTTGGAGCTTCTAAGTCAGTTAATGAATAACCTTTTTCCTCATGAATATTTTTTGTTTTTATCACCAAGTCTAAAAATAACAGTTGCTTTTTCAAAGAAATGAAAAGAACCATCTTGATTTTGCCATTTTATTTTTATTTACTGTTACTCTACCAAAGCACGCAGACTTAGTTTTGTAACATTTATCGTTTTAATATTTTGCTTTTCCTTACTAATCTTTTCAGTGACTCTTACGTCAGTGACTTTTAAAAGTTTGGGCTTTGAACCTCTGTGTCTGTGTCGCTATCACTACTGACATTCATGATGACTCTGTTCCATTTAAGTCTTAATCTGTGAGCCTTCATGCACAATAAGACGGCTTTGAAACTGGGACACCAAGATGTCATGCAGCTCTAATAATTAATGTTATTAGTTACACCTGTACTTTTGCTCTCATGACATGCTTTGCTCCTTCATGTTTGCAAACAGACTGATTAGCGATAGGATTATTCCAGTTGAGAGAGGTGAAGTGATGCGTGAATGGGAACAGAATATTGAGTAGATTCAGTCCCCAAAAGAGTCAAAGCAGATAAAATCGATTGTTAATATTGATAGAAATGTAGAACTGTTACGTATCATATATCTTTACATATGGCAAATCATATTTTTCATCTGATTGGCTTTCTATCTAAATTCCAGCATGTAAAAATCTGCCATTGTCTTTTATTTTTCACTATATTTCTTAAAGTTGAACTTGACTGAGACCTTTGCCCTTTGTCAGTTGCAGCCTTTCACACTGAGGGAATCTTTACATCTTATAACAAGAAAAACAAAGGTGTACCTATAAGCATTAATAGCAGGTAACCATGTACAATACCAGGTTCAAGGCAGTGATGCAGCTAACTGGAATGTGGCCATTATTCCAATAAGAAGAATATCTTCCCTGCGTCAAAACACTTCTTTTGAACATTTCTCCAAATGTCAGGTTACCCGTTTTCTGAGATATGAGTGGCAGGATTGGAACCAGTAACAGGTGCAGGTCTTACCCCTCCCAACTTCATACATCTTATCTCACGACCGGTGTGTCCTCATGCACATGCACGAGGAGAGACGGAATAGGAGAAAGAACGAAGCACTCTGAAGTTACATGACATTTCAGACGTTTTTCTATTACTTCTCTTCTCGTATGGAGAGAAAGAAGAGCGTGTAGAAGAAAAGAGGTTGATAGAGAGAGGCGAAATGTCTCCATAGCTCCTTCACATTATTTCTTACATTTCGTGACCCTGTTTTGGGTTTCACTTTTCAGTGTTTCAGGGCCAGTAGCTATCTGAAATGAGTTTTCTCAATGTACCTGCATATGTGGGTGAGGTGCACGCAGAAACACAGCGTGTGTGTGAGAGAAGATAAAAGAGAGAGACTACATTAGAGCAAGGTTGGTGTATGTCTAGGTTGTTCATCTGCTTTAGGTTTAAGAAATTTGGTCCCCAGGTTCCCTGCCTTATTTGTCTGACGAGCCTAAGTAGAAGCGAAATAAGACAACATGTCAGTGAGTGGGTGCGTTTGAAGATGTGATATGAAGCGCGTGTGTGTGTGTGTTACCCCTCATGACTCCCTGGCTGCTTGCCTTCTGATTTACCTCCCACCTACTCTGGTGAGGAGATGCTGCTCTCAATAAGCACTGACTCAGTGTTCAGTGGGAAACATCTGTGTGCGTACGTGTTGGTGTGTATGTCTGTGTGTTTCTCATGTCTATACTCCATGCGCATGCTTACCTTGCAGAAGAGCCGCTTTCATGGGAAAACTGAGGCACTACTCTGCTATTTGTCCTTGTATCAGTGTCTTTGATGCTGCCTTTGTTCGCATACAGCTTATTAACCGTCTGACAAAGAAGCAAAGGAAGAAAGCAACCTTTAATTTTGGGAAGGAGATTTGCTTCTTGACACTCATTTTTCCTTTGTGTGAAACTAAATATTTTAAAACTCTCAGTTTAGTTTTTAATCTATAGATGTAAAACCCCGTGGGAGATTCAAGTGAAAGAAATGGAAATGCTCGTGTATGAATACTACTATATTAATTCAGAACCTTGTAAAACATATGCTGTAATTTTGTGCCTGTATTTTGCAACAAGATTCATTTGTGTATACCATTATAAATGTGGAAGTCAGGCTCAAGATGTGAAAATGTGGGATAGATATAACCTTGGTTCAGGCACTGCGTATGTTGAAAGTCTTAGTCCTCTTGAATTTCACTGGTCCGAAACATAATTTTCTTCTATATTATCCACTTCCACCTGACATTTAGCTTCGTGTTCACTCTAAAATGAGGTGAGCTCACTTGTTTTTGCTTCCACTGTGGTTTAATTAATCTGAATTTTTTAATGTTTTGGTGTATTTAGAGTCAACACTGGATAACATGACTTGCCGAGATGAATATATTTGCAGCGCTGCCTCTGCTGTGTGATAACTGTTTTTCATCTGAATACGAGCTATTTCCAGCAAAACACTTTACTCACAGAGAGAATATTAACATCTAAGTGCTGTAACTACAGACAATATCAACACTATTGTCTGTCATGTTTCCCATTTGTATTCAAGTAAAGTTTTAAGTAGCAGCTTTGTTCCTCTGCTTTGAAGGATTTTAAAGTTCTGCTGAGGTGTCTGTTCCATTCAGCTCTGATTTGTCCAGGTTATTTAACTTTCAATGAAGGTTGACTGCTTCTCTTAAGAAACCAACAGCACCTTGCACACGCTGTTTATTTTAATGATAATTCTTTTGAGAGAAATAAGCCATTCTACTGCTTTTCTCTCTGCTGTTGTCCCCATCGCAAGCCAGCGTGAGCCGAACAAAACATAATGAAGACTTAAAACAGTCCAGGAGTTAAATGAGTTACAGTCTTCAGTCATTCATGGAGAAAACAGTGTTTCAGTCTGAGCTCAAGTCAGCACATGCATAGTGAAACACAACTATTGTCTTCCAAACAAGCATAACAATAAGAAGCATAGATGATACAAAAGACGGCAGTGGGTGTATTGTGTGGAAAATTAACAAGTGCAGCATTTGCAGGTTGCAATGCTGGTGTTTTAATGAGCTGACTGGTCTCTAAAAGCCAGATTCTGCAGCACTCACGAGCCAGACCTTAGCATAGCAGCATCGAAACTGAGCCAAAAGCTGTTTTTCAAGTAACATGCGAACCAAACAGCACGCATGACATTTAGAAGAGGGACTCACACGTGGAATGTTTGTGTGCTGGCGTACCGTTAAGTTCACTGCACCCATGTTGTTTGGGAGTTGATTAGACACTGTGACGCTGGTATTCCAGACAGTCAGTGAGTGGAGCCTTTGGGTCTCTTTTTGGACAAATACTTAAAAGCAAAGTGTGCCAACCTACACATCAGTCTGTCACAAGTAGTACTCCTGCATATATGAAAAAATGTTTCTGTGGCATCCAGAGAGAGCAGCTTGAAGTCATCACCGGTTGGGGCTTAATACTACAAGTTTGGAAATGAAAAAAATCTGGGGTTGAGGGCTTTGAAAGAAGTGAGCTGACCAGGCCTCTATATGTCATAGAGGTGCAATGCTAAATATGTGGAGTACTCTTTTAACACTGTCTGATGGTCCATGGACCATTTGATGCACACCGTTTAACAACCACCAGTAGTGATTTAAAGCTCTGGATTTTTTATTTTGAATGCCAAACCAAGACTATATCAGCACCCCATCATTCATTCAGTCTTACTTCTGTCAACTTCAAATAACTAAAAATCAACAGAAAATAATTTGCTGCAATTTTTTGAATGTCATTACACGTTTAAATATGTATTGGTTTGAAAGAAAGTTTCATCTACTACCTTGCTCACTTTTTCATTTTAAATATTCTCACCCAGTGATTTAACTTCTACCATTCTTCCGTGCCGGAGGAGGAATATGTGAGGAAACTGTCGGTGTGGAAATGTACTCCGGCAGCAGCGTGCTGTGGGGCTTGAGAGTGAAGGCACAGTAGCACACATTGTGTCCTCGTCCTCTGCAGCCAACTGCTTCACAGAGACTCTCAGAGGCTTTAAGACTGCCAGGGGTCTGGTTGATTTTGGACGGACATTACTGCCTGTTTTTTTTCAAGTTTTCTTCCCGTAGTGCCTCTCTTCTCATGCCAGCAAATACGTTCAAAGGTGCCATTGTATAATTGCCATTTCATACGTGTGTGTGTGTGTGTCATTATCTTGTAGGTGAGCGTTACTGTGTAACTGTGTGTGCTGCTTTCTGTGAAAACATTGTGGTTCCCAGAGTGAGGATCAGCAGCTATTTACAAGCCTAAAGGCTCTGTAAATCTCTGTGAGCTGTTAGCACCACACCCCACAATGTTTTCTGACCAGTTTCAAACCCAGAAGTGTGGCCAGCACCAACAATTAAAGGCATGCCCACTGTGATCTTAGCCTTATTCTTTCATTATGGATCAGCAGCAGCGGGGGCCCTAATTAGCTGTGTTGGCTTGCGAAGGAAATGAATGGGCACTGATTCGGCTGAAATGGGGGCCCCAGGGGTCCCGATGAGCCAGCTTCTTAGCGTCAGTATTGGCAGGGAATTGCTCTTTCTGATTTTCCGTCTATTTATAGGCATTAGCTCTCGTCTGTTTGCTCAGTTTGCCTGTCAGAACTCGCCTCCTGATCGACTGTCCCTTTTGCTTTGGGCCATAATATCTTGTTTTCCCAATTACTCTTCATTTGCTGTGCTATCATGGATGCCAAGGATGTGATCAAGATCTTGCAGCGTCCTTTTCAGTCAGTCCATTTTCTGAATAAAAATGAGTTCACAAGGTCCACTTTGTGTAATCCTGCTTGTTTACAGGCAGGACCCTTCCAATATAGTCCGTATAGTCGGTACCTATGAATCCAAAAGTTGGTGTTTTTGGCACACAAAGTTCATTTCTAAGAAGAATTTTTCAGACGAATACTCTTCAGCTGTGCTTCTTCTGCCGTCCCTATCTCCTGCTCGCAGACTTGTGCCCACTCTTTCCCTCACACCAGCTCTGATCTGTGTCTCCTGTCTTGTGTGTTGCAGCTGGGTACAGAGTGGACCGCTCCAGGCGAGTTCAGCAAGTTCAGGTCCCAGTCCTCCAAGTCTGTGCAGTAAGTACCTGTGACAACCACACACATTTCTTAACAGCAGTTGTTTCGCTCTCAAGCCGGTGCAGAGGCCAAAGGGAAGCCCTGCTCACGTCAAACAGTAACCTTGACAAATGCACACCACCGCGGGAGTTTCTGTGAGGGACTGGTCTTGTGGCTGTCACGGGTAAAGTGTCTCCCCACCTGTTAAGTAGCAGCCTGTACCCATCATGCTCTGTGTAGAGTCCATTTACATCAGTTTGCAGCCTCTTTTACAACATGATTGCTTCAGAAGGCTTGTTCACTGGACACTGGAAAGCAGGTGATGTGTCTCCTCTGTGCGTATGTGTGCACTTGCACAAATGTACGCATGAGCTAACATGTGCAGAGTGCTCTCATCAGGTGTCACAGTGTGGAGGATCGGAGCAGTTGAAAGGCCTCTCTCTCTAAGTGTAAGATGAGAATGTATTAACCTAATCAGCCCCTCTCAGATTCAACACATCTATCTCCCTAATTGCTGGAAACTGCATAAACGCACCCTTCGTAAGAGCTCTGATCTGCAGTTTGTTTCTAAAGTCATTGTTAGGTTGATATGATTATGCAGCAAGAGAGGAGATCCTAAGAACGTTGCTTTCATTCCTTTAGATTCCTACATTTGCCTGATTGGATGAAGCTGTAGAGTGCTTCTTTTAATTATTTACACACACACATACACTGCAAGTGGTATTTATACTGAAGGTTCAGAATATTTTAGCACTTCTTAATTTTACAAAATGGATAATGAATGCACACAGTAATGAAAAAGAAAAACTGTGTTTAGTTATTTAAATAAATGTCAGAAATGTCAACTATGTCAGTGTGAGTCTGAAACATTATTATCATGGTTTACTAAAAAGACAACTTGTCAAAGCAGCTTTCTAGGGCTTGGCGATATCAATACGCTAATAATAAGGATTAGAGTGTAATATTGAAGGTATTGCAAAATGACAAATGCAGGCAATCAACTGTCCAGTGTCATGTTCAAATGTGTCAAACAAAAGCCTTATAAACAAGACTCAAACATAATGTGATCATGTCATCATGATAAAATTAAACTATGAAACAGGGCAAAAGCGAAACCCCCAAGGGCGACGAGAGTGAGCATGCTAAGCATACCATACATAACTGTTATCTGTGTATACATGATGTCATACTGGATGATGAAATATACATCCAAATGATGTATCAGAGAAATGATATGTCTTACAAGGTGAGTTGTTCATGAATCGTGTTACAGTGCAGTGATGACAGCAACAGTATTTATAGATGTGTGGAGCAGGCGTGGAAGTGGACCTCTTTGTGAGTGTAGATGAGCTGTTGACAGTCTGTAAAATCAGCTGATGGTCAGATGATCTGAACAGCACTAATGACTTCATGATCCAGTCTGAACTTATGATATGAACTTTTGGTACATTTTCCTGATAAACAGCACACCCACACACACATAGCTCAGAGGCCCTGATCCTTCACATCCCAAGAGACCTTTTGTATAATGTGTGCTACAGGTTGTTTTCACACAAGCTTCCAGTTTTAAAGGAAAACAAACTAAACATCCCTGAATTTATGGAAACAACTCCATAATATCATGCAAAATGAAAATGACTGCATCAAAATTAAAACATTAAATCTCAACATCAGAAATGGTCCTGGTGTTTTAATCACTGCTATATTTTAAATTGTAAACTATACTAATTTCATGCAAGAAAGACCAGAAACTTTGGTCTACATTCACTTCAATGTAGGCCTCATGGCATCCTAAACTTTCTATGTTTTTATTGCAGTATTAAATTGGCATCGCTGTTAATTCAGTGTGATTCACTGCATCACTCCAAGGTCTCATCATAACTGTTTATGCATCATCGTGTATCAGTCTGATAAGGATTATTAAAATGTATAAACCACAAGAAAATATATAATGCTCATTAAAAACCATGCATCTGTTGCACATTCTGCCTTTATAAAGGTACATACACACACACACACACACACACTTTATGTAATGAATGAAAATTCACTAATGCCATAAGGGGTTGAATGAAGGCCAGGACCTGTTGGCGAGTGTCTGTGTTTGTCTGTGCGTAGGCTTAACTGAGCCTGGTTAGCACAGCAGGCACACCAGACTACAAGAGAGTACAGGGAGATGACAAAAGATGAAGTCAAAGAAGAATTGAGAGGAGGAGGCAGCTCAAAGTTTTTCTATTTTCTCTTCCTGTCTGACAAGCCTCTCGCGTTCTCCGACAATAACAAGACAACAGAGTAACCCAGCGTGGAGAATATGGCAGGTACATTAAAAAGGTTGTTCCGCTGAGAAATTTTTGGGTGTGCCATTGCAGGCATTGTGACCTGTTACTGTTTTTTTTTTTGGGGTGTGTGTTTGTGTAGATGAGTGTGTGCATGGCTTTATGTGTGTGGAAACTGCAGGGTATTTTTCTTAAGTTTCGACAGATTGTCATGAAATAAAATTTCTCACTCAACAAGAGCTGTTGCAGAGAACATGCCTTCGCTGTGTGTTCTCTGCCCCATCGAGATCTGATACAACAATAATATCTATCACCTTACACACATGCACACGCGCCAGTTGTTGCTGACTACCTTTCTCTCTTTTTCTACCCTGATGTGTAAAGTGATTCATGATTCCACTGTCAGATCATGAAACATTGCGTGCCAGGGATGAGAAGGTTGGAAAAATGGTGGGTCTTTACGGGTGGAAGGAGCTAATGAGTAAAGTCAAATCTGTTTTTATTTTGCAGCTACAGTCTTTCACATGCTTAAGGGGAAGTGTGTCGAAGATGGCGTGAAAGTCTAGCATAAGACAATTAGGCAAAATCTAGTTTGATGTTCCTGTGTGTGGGCGTGCGTAAGAAAACATATTCATATTTTCGCATGCGAGCAAATACACGCCTCTGTGCATTAATGTGCATGTGTTTGTTAAACACCGTGACATTTCAAATCCCTCTCTGCATCTGATGACTTTATTGAAACATCCCACAGCAAAGGCTGTTTATTTGTCATCTTCCACATGTCCCGTCTGCCGCGCTGTGCGACATGAATCCCTCGCACACCATTACACTCGACCTGTTTATACCAAAGCTGATACGCTCCCGAGCATGGCGAATTGCACGTGCAGCAGGATTAATCGGCGCGTATTCATAAAAAGGTATTCTTCAAATTAGATGGGATAGAATTGAAATGAGCAAATTAGTCGTGCGGAACAGAAGGAGATATTTTCTAGTACAACAAATTGCATCAGAGCATGTATGCAGCAATAATAATCAGTCATTAGACAGATTTTATCACCTGGTAATTTGAAACATTTGTAAATCAGATAACAAAATGCAATAGGTGTTTCTGCAGTACTACACTCAATTGTATAGATGGAAAGCCAGTGTGAAAATTATTAATCATTACACATGCTACAGGCTGCAGCTAGCCCTTGGCAGCGCGATACCTCTTGTGCAATTTGTTATTGAAGAATAAGTTCAGGGCCATTGGAGCCTATTTACAGACTCCATTCTACCACAAAGCTGCAATTTAAAACAGCTTTCACAGTTTATGTGCTACTATTCCTGGTTATTATCATATTGGGCCCAGGATAGAATGGAATGGGATGGAGATAAAGTAAAATGGGGCATAAAAGAATGGAGTCGAATGGTGCGGCGCAACCAAACAGAGAGCAACCCCTTCAGAAATGTAATTGAACAGAGGAGAAGAGAATGAAGCACAACAGACACTCCCACTTTAGCAAGGTTGTTCTTTTGCGCTCTGGACTGCGGTTATTTATACGTCTCGGTTGGTTGGAGCCGTACAGCCGACTGTAGTGGAGCTGAGTGAGCAGTGACTAATGGCTGCTGCAGGGTTGAATCATATTGTCAGGGAATAAAACAGATTGTTGTTGAGGGGTTCACGAAACACTTCACTCGCCCGTCGGAGTCTCCATGAGATGCAATCAAAGGCTACTGAAACCGGCAAAACATACGTGCACACGCCCACACACACACACACACACACACACACACACACACACACACACACACACACACACACATATACTGTATATAAAATCTAAACACCCTCCAGTTGGCAGTCCCTCTGTGGTTACTCTTGGATGACTGCAACTACCGTTTTCAGGTGTGTCACCCTCGTCTAAACTGCCACATTTTTCCCCTTCGGCCCCTCATTCTCTCTCTCTGTCTCTCACTCTTTTTTATGGCCTTCTCCCTCCATCTCACTCTGTCCAAAATTGCAATTACATTTCCGGAGTGAATTTGAAGCTGTTAAAAGAGATAGAAAAGGATACAGGTTTTCTGTAGTGTTAACATGCTGGCGCGTGTTCAGCGCCCAGCAGAGATGCATGCTGTTTAAAATCCAAACCGAAATGACGATTTTCTTCAAACATCCGTTCATCCCCCGCCGACGGGGTGGAGCCTTCCTGTTGCCGTGTGGTGTGCGAGAGTCCGTCCTAGGTGGCAATTAAAAAGAGGGGATGGACAGGAAAGTTGGATCAGTACACCTGTCTGGGCGATCTGGTAGCAATCCATGCCACCTGGCCATGACCACCTGGAGGTAATGACTCACGCTATTTAGTGTGTGTGTGTGTGTGTGTGTGTGTGTGTGTGTGTGTGTGTGTAAGAAATAGTTTTGTATGCGTTCTAATTCCGAAGTTGGCCGAATAAAAACTTGAAGGTGGAAAGTATTTGTCCCTCTTGTTGTCTCAGTCTGTTTCTCTCCTTAAGCTTCTTTTGTTCTTCTCTCACAAACTTTCTTCTATCCTTTGTGGTTGTGAGGATTTATGCATGAAGCATATCATTAAGTACAACATTTTATAGACCCTGTGACTTGCTTGTGTTTGGCCCATTATTGTATGTGTGTATAAGGAATAAGTGATCATTTTTTAATTGACAGGAAATCAATTTTGAGAAGTCCAAATACAAACGTTTGTTCCAACGTCTTAAATGTAAAGATATTTTCTGATTTATATTAAAGTAAATTGAATATGTTTGTGTGTTGGTCATACAAAAAAATGCAATTTGAAGACACCACCTTGGATGGACGATTAATCAATTTAGAGAAAAAAAGTAGAAATAAATAATAATGAAATAATCATTAGTTGACTTACTTAACAAGGTGCACCCAACTTTTCTGTACAAAACCAAGCCTTAAAACAGTCAAACTGGACTGAACCAAAGCAAGAAATCCCAAAAAGCAACTTCTTTTTTGATGGCGCCCGAAACCTGTTGTCTCGACTTTTAAAATAACACCTGTGTCAATTTGAAAGTGGCCCTTTGTTGTCTGTCTAACTCCGTCTCCGCCTCTGCTCACACGTGTGACGTGATAGTTTGGCAGCGCCTGCTAGGTGCTGTCACAGCGGCGGGATGAGTGACAGTGAAGTAGTCAGATGAGGAACCCAGATAACCCTGTCAACGCTGTCTCTGCTCTCTGACACAGCTACCGGAGCCTCGGGCTGTATAGACAACACCGCCGAGATTGACATTTGCTAAAATTCTATAAACTGAACTGCGCTGAGCCGCATACTAAGTTAGTCTGACGCCGTGCTCGACGTCAAGTATTTCAGAAGCTTTTGAGCTGCTCAGATTGGGATGTGATTGACAGCGAGTTGAAGATTAGAAGGAATATTGTTTGAAAGATTTTGGAAACTAACGAGCGCCGGCTGAATCTGAGGCGAGAAGCGAAAGTCAATTAAACAATGTCTGTGTTTCTTAAGCGTCAGCCTGCATGTGCTTTTGTAGATGAGTTATCAGAAATCACAGTCTGGCCTGTCAAGATTTTCACCTTCGAGCGGAATGATTGAAATTAAAAATGGCTGCTGCTGACCTTTGACAGTGGCGTGGTGAGAAGGAAAGGCAGAAGAGGATTCCATGGGATGCCACAGCTGGCATTTTGAAGGAGCAGCCTTCAGTTCACAAACTGCTGGAAATGACATTTACGCCCAATCCTCCACAGACATGTGGGCGTTGATGTGTGTTCTTCCTTGTCTGTGTAAGTGTCTATGTGTGTGTGTCTTCTTACTTTCTTCTCTTAACTTTCTCCTCTTCTTGCTTCTCATCTTTTTTTCCTCCGTTCATCCTTGTGCTTTTAGCGCACTGCAAATGCTCACATTTGTTTTCTGCACACATGACTTAACAGAAAGCCTCCAAAGGCCGATAATAGTTGGAAGGAGCGAGTCACCTGTGCCTTTCCTGGGCAACAATGAGGGAAACCTAGTGGAGAATGGCCAGTTATTTCACTATGGGATCTCTCAGTATCTATAATTGAATCATTTAAGCACTGCTGGCTATTAGCTGGTGAGGAGACTCAAGCATTTAGAGAGAGGAAAGTATAGCACTTGTGCTCATGGCATCAGAGGAATACTGATTGAGCGTGGAGACGAACTGAGTGTTGCACCTGCTCTACAGCAAGCACCTGCACTATTTATGTATTTGCATGCATGTGACTGAATGTGTGTTTGTATCTCTGCGTGCACAAATATCCTTGATGGTGTTTGAGTGTGAATACCAACCTTAATGCGAGCCTCTCTGCGTTCAAGGTAATTGGTTGATACACTATAGCAGTTGAATTAGAATGGAGCTGTTTGCCAGCAAGCTGCAACGACTTCTCTGTCCCACTTTCTTCCCTCAGGCCTTCACTCCACCATCTGTTTCTATGAGTGATGGGAGCCTGCTGAGCCACAAATCTATGTTTGAGTGTGTGTGTCTGCGTGTGTGTAGTGGCTTATGTTTAATCAGAGAGTCTTTGGGGTGTTGATGTGCATCTCTTGAGCTGTGAAATACTGTGGCTGAGGACGCCTGATTGGCAGTAATACACGAGTACGACCAAACGGCAACACAGGGCTGCCCCCTGGCCAAACGTGATTAGGGACAGTAATGATGACGGATGGTCAGCTCAGTCTGAGAAAACACAGAAATTACATTCGGAGCAGCGGGGGAATGGATATGTAAGCTGTTTGGAAAGTGACTTAGTGAGGGTCCAGGATGTATTGAGATGTTGTGAGAAGAGATCGATAGTCAGGAGCACAAGCATTCAGTTTAAAAAAAAATGAGGCTGGCCTTTATTCTATATTTTTCTCATTTGCAACAAATCCCATTAAACAGTTGAAACCAGCTATACTTAATGGTTGAATCTCTGTATTGAAGTCATACATTTCGAGGCTGACAACCTGACGTTCACACACATTTAGCCAGGTGTGCGTAGGTGAGAAAATAAGCTGGGCTTTTAGTGTGTGCTATAAAATGCCTTCCATGAAACACTGTCTGAAAGTGTGCAACATTATTCACTGCAGATCAATTCAATCTAATTGTATTAATATAGCGCCAAATCATAACAGAAGTTACCTTAGGACACTTTTCATATTGATCGGGTCTTGTGTCCAATCCAAAACGATCATCTTCTTTTCACTCATCTCGTCTTTTCACTCTGCCTTCAAGGATGTCAGTTCAAATCAGCTTTAAACACTCTTGTATTTCAACAGAGTAATGAATCATGTCAACATATTAATGCATGTACTTTGGCTTGTGGCTCACTCTTTTAATAGTGTTTGGATAACATTGAAGCTCATGGCACAAAAGAATATCAGACTTAGGAAAATAGTTTGCTAGTTGGATCAATTCATTCATTCTCTTTACAGGAAGAGATAATTGTGCCTTAACTCTCCCTTCTTCCTGACGTCTAATTGCGTTCATCTTACATTTCTCCTTCAAATACATCCTCAGTAGCTCGTACACGGAGTTTTGTTTGACCTTGACATAATGTACAGTATAGTTTAATAATTGCAGCTTGCTGTGGTGAAAAGAGCACATGCTTCCTTGTATCTCCTCTGCAAGCCTCGGGAGAGCAAGGCATTGTGAGATACTATAAATTCTTTCTTCACATGTCCACACGCTCAGGCCAGTAGGAGAGGAGAAGGAGTGTTAATACAAAATCGAAGTGAGAAAGGGTTGAAGTGGAGGCGTAGAGGGAAAAAAAAAAAAAGCATAGAAGATAGTAACGCTGTAACGCTATATTAGATAATTACATATGGGGGAATTGGACGCGGTAGATAGAGGGAGAAGAAGCTTTGGAGAGAAGCGACGGACGAGATACAGGAGAAGAGAGGGGGGAAGAGACGCGGGGATGGAAGAGAGCGGGGGGGATGGAGGGAAGGGAAGGGATGGAAGAAAGAGGATTTATTGAGGCTGCAGGGAAGAGCAGCGTGATAGCTCTGATGGATTAGAGGAATGCATGAGAAATGGAGTGGAGAGAGTTGAGAGCGCGAGGGGAGAAAAGTGAAGTTTGCGCGTCTCCTTGGGGCAGCTCTAAACACTGGTATCATTAATGTAGCTGAGATGAGAGCACTCGCCGAGCACGGCCTTTTATTTTCACTTTTACTTAAAGGCCACCTGTGGGTATTCGAGAGGGAGGAATCAGGCGAGAGACGGAGGGTGACAGTGAGATAACATTAATGAGAAACTGAGCCGGTAAAACAGAGGAGAGTTTGGAAAAGTAGGAAATTGCTGTAGCCGGCGATGCAGGTAGGTGAGATGATAGTGGGACGAAAGATCTGTCATTTCATATTATGCTCTATCATTTATTTTGTTGTGTCACAAATCAAACTCTTTATGGCACTATGGCGGCAAACAAACTTTCATATTGGGCATATCAAAAAGTCCTGAAGGAGAATAAGAGACAGAGGACTGGTATTTACCAATGGTCCCATCTCCATTTCTGTAAACAAGGTTAGTGATACAGAGGGTGTGTGTGTGTGTGTGTGTGTCAGTCTCTGTCTGTCAGTCTTCAGGGTTTTGTGCACCCAGGCTTTTGCATATTTCTTCAGACAACACCGCAGTCCAATAGTTGCTGAAGGAGTTTGTCTCTCAGCAGGAATGAAAAAGCCCTCTCTATATGTTCATGCCAAATAAATATTTCATCCTTCAAATCCAGCAGTGATGATACTCTCTGAATATTGTTTAGCTCCAGCAGTCCCTTCTTGTGTTATCCAGCCCAGTCGAGCTCCTTTGTCTGTCTCTATCCCTTCAGCCCAATGAAGGGAAACTGGAAACAAAGACTCCAATTAGTCAGGCAATTAGACTCCTGTTTTGTGTCCTCTACTCATCCTCTGAGTCACACGCTATTAGCTATTCTTTCCTCTTCCCATCTCTCATTTGCCCTTCACTTGCTCTTTTATGTTTTTCTTTCTCGTCTGGCATGGTGTTCTGTATGAAATCATGTCTCACTGATATTCACTGTAATGCATTTTTTTCCTTTTTGAGATACAGAAAGCATTTATAATTCCCTCTCTGTTTCTGCTGTTCATTTGCTATTTATCGCCCCTCCTTCATCTTTCTTTCCGCCTGTCTCTCTGTCTCTTCATCTCTTTCAACCGAAGCCCGCCTCGTCATCCATCACAGGAAGACTGGTGTGACCACTGCACGCTCGCGCGCACACACACACGCACGCACACATAGATTCACACGAGTGCAAAACACCTCTATCCCTCCTACTGTTTGCTCCTTTGTCTCTTTCTTTTTTTTCTCCAGTGTTTTAGTTTATACTTTTGGACAGAGTACAGAAAAATATTTCAAATTTGTTTGCATCACAATTTTACAACAGCATTTTCCTCACATCTTATCTCACTTGTTTGGGATCATATCTATATTTTGACCCATCATGATTCACATCTATTTCTTATTTTCCCAAAGAATGTTTGTCTTCTTTACACCACATTGAAAACAAAACAATGATGCAAACCTTGAAAAAGGAAATAACTACCAGCAGACTGCTGAAGACTGCAGACAGTGACTCCCACAGGAATCAGCAAATGTTTCACCTCCACAGTCTCCCAGAATTTATATGAACCTAAAATGATATTGCTACTTGATTGGCTTACAAAATTACTTCGAATGACAAAAAGAAAATCAAAAGGAAGTAGCTCAACAAGAAATAGATAAGTATGTGAAGTCCTGCTCCCTCCATCTATTTGTTCATCTGTTTCTCAGTGTGATCCTTTTGTTTGTCTCGATCTTGTTCCGCTATTGTTGATTGGGCTGATATCTGCGATGCTTGTGTGTGTGTGCGTGCATGGATGCATTGTCTTATCTGGCATCGTATAATAGGTAAACAGTTTTGTATTGGCTGAGCTGTCACTGCTGAAGTTCAGGCTCTCTGAGTGTGTTGCGTTTATTTTTTTCTTTTGAATTTCTGAGAGCCGTGAGGGATGAGAGGAAAGAGATCCTCAAATGTTGACAGACAACAGTAAGTCCAGGATGCATTATGAGAGCTTTCTGTATTTATCTCTTACAGTTGTTATTTATTATGAGTGTGTAGTCCTTCTTCTGATTGTGTATTAGCCTTATTCTGAAGCATGGCGGCGGCAGACTGCATCCTCTCCGCTCTGACATTAGATTATCCCCCAGATGGAGACAGATTATGGGCTGAAATAGACAATATAATGAAGGGTCAGGAAATGTACTAATACGTCCTAAAACCCTACAGTCGTCTGCTCAGGGACAGGAAGTCAATCAACTATAAAAGCCAAATAGTGTCATTTTGAGTTCATGATGTTAAAAGAAAGATGTGACATTTCAACCTAAAATTGAATTGAGACAGTGATAAATCACCAGTTGTGTTTTTTCTCATATTTATATTTTCATACATACTGTATATTTAATTATAGACAAAATGTTGCCATCAGTTCTCATTATAATTCTCAATTATGAATCTTATTACTCAATTTCCCCACTTATTTATCATATTAATGAAAATCCGATCTGATCTAATGTGTTTTGTCTGAGGTGAATGCCAAATAAGATTTTTTTTTTTTTTTTTTTTTTAAAGTGTGGCTCAGCTCAAAGTCTGCTGTGTTTGAATCATATGGGAAAGGGCAAGCAGGGTGCCAAGAGCTGAAAGTGGCACTTAGGTTCGCTGAGTACCGTTTCAGCAGCTGCGCAGAGAGATGTTCCCTATTCATGAGACAGTGACCTTAGCACACTGTCACTGCTCTCCTGCACCTGCAATGATTTATTGGTTACAGAACGCTGGGCAGCCAGATGATGTGGCTGTGTTTGTGCACGGAGCAACACGTGATCGCCCCCCTTCAGCCTTTGTCCTTCCCTTTCAACTTGGTCGACCACAAACACACACACACACACTGCAAAATAAGTCTACACTCTACACTGTAATTCTGCAATCTTTATCTAGACATTCATGTCTGGCATTAGGCAATTAGTTGATTGACAAAAAATAAATCAGCCACAATTTTAATAACCATTCAAAGTTTTCAAATGGGAGAATGTTTCTCTTGTACAATAAAGCAACTTAAAGATGTCACCTTGGGCTCTGGGAACTTGTTTAATAGGCAGCTGTCACTGTTGTTATAGACTAAGAGATAAAATGAATATAAACCCACAAACATGCAGAACAAAAATAACATCATGCAACAAATGTTTTCTCAGTTTGCTCGCCTTTCTGTTTTTTTCACGTTATTTCCTGTTTTGTGGGACTATTTTTAATTCAAAACACAGACTTCATCGCAGAAGATGAGCTTGTGTTTGTTTCAGCAGACAAACAGGAGACGGGAGAGAGAGAGAGGGGATCATCACAGAGAGAGAAAAGAGACACAGGAAACCAGAAAAAAAAGGCAGAAAATGAGCAGGGAAAAAAAAAAGAAGAGCAAGCCGTCACATATCTTTGTGAATCAGAGCACATGAATATGGAGGAGCCGAATGACTCCAAAGTTCAGAGTAGCAAATTCTTTACAAATTACCAGGCTGCAGCGAACAGAATTAACATGATCTTGTTTATAGGAATTAAGTTTTCAAACATGCTGTACCATTTTATCCTTTCATTTCACGTCTCTTTCATTTAAGACACATGCTTTAATAAACAGTGCATTTATACACTGGAGATGTGTACATGCAAAAATGCAGAGACGTGCTTTTAGTCATTACCCAGCAGTGTGTGTATGTTTGCGTGTGTGTATTCAGCTATGACTATGTGTGTGTGTTTTGAGAGCTAATGATGTGTGTCGCAGTGCTCGGGTGTCTCTCATTCAGCAGCAGATGCTGGCCTATTATCCGAGTGGTTTTGATAAGAATAAAGCATTGTCACTTGGTGTGTGCGTGTGTGCGCGTGCATGTGCGTGTGTGTTTCGTCACTGCAGGGAATAGCATGCAGACCTACAGACTCGGTCTAACCAGGAGTTCCAGAGAAATACTGGAGCCTGCATAAGTATAAAATGTTGATTTATGTGGATCATCGATTTCCTTCCTCACAGTCTCTGAAGGAGTGTTTTATTCAGGACCTAAGGCTGATAATATCCTGCCTCACTGCTGTCTTCTTTGCCATGCCCATAGCATGGAGGTATATTCCAGGCTGATTAACCTGTTTACGCTCAGTTCCAATAGACCTATGTTTTTTTCTGACTGTATGTGCTTTTTGTGTTTATCTTACTTCATAGTCTCATTATATCCTGTTATACCTTTAGTTAGTCTTTCTGGTAGGTCCCAGTCAGTATGTTTCCATTGTGAGTCGCTGAGATCCTGAGGTGGAACGAGCTGCAGTGGCTTATTATGAAAACATTCTTCTTTATTTTTATCAGCGTCAAATATCTAACAATAGCTCTCTCTTTCCCCTCAGCCTAATCTCGTCCAGACAATACTACTTTGAGATCCTCCACAAGCAGGATGACAAAGGCTCCGATCACGTGGAGGTCGGGGTAAGTGGACACATCCGATCATTTGAGCACACTTCCTGTATTGTGCCTCTCTGTCTACGCCTCTTTTTCCCTCCTGGTGACTTTATTTATCTTCACCTCACTGACTCTAAGCATATCAAAATGCTTTCACCTGTCTGAACAGGTGAGAAATGAAAGGGAGCTCCTTCCCCTCCTTTATATATACTTTGCATTTTCTTCCTTGTTGTCATGAAGGCTTTTCTTTATTTAAAAACATCAACTCATTTAAAACTTCAACTATTCTTCTTCTCTCCTCTTCCCATTCCTTCATATGTCATCGCTCTCCTCCTCCATCTTCCTCTCCCACATCACCTCTCATTCCTCTCTCCGTATCTTTGTTCTCTCTGTTTTCCCTCCCATTCGCTTTGACTCTCCTCTGCACCACTTCTCTCTCTGTACTGGTGTTCTGCACCTCAGGCAAAGCTCAGAGATGAGTGGGGCTTAATTTCGAGATGAAGTTTCAAACAAGAGCCCACACGCCTCGTGTGAGCGTGTACTTTGAGTGGGAGGGCAGATGATAAAAAGAGATCACTGGTGTGTGTATGGATTGAATCTCTTAACAAGCTCCGGGTTATCTCCATCATGGTGACCATCATCATCAGCAGAGCAGCAGTGGTACTTCTGGAGTTACTCTCTTCTTTCACAAAACTTCACTTCGTCATTTTTTCACCCTCAAGGTTAATAATTTTTTTAACTTTTTTCTCAGTTTGTCTTCATCCCCTGCAAACTGTCTGAGTGCCTCTGGCTACTTTCCTCTACCTATATTTCTGCCTTTCTATTAGTTCTTGTTAGTTTCTTCCTGGGTCTTAATATACTTAACTCTCCTGTCGTATTTTTGTTGGCTTTTTATTCCACCATGTTTCCAAGAGAAGAGTTGACAGAGTGGTGTGAGGAGCACCAGGACCTCTGGTAGCTGTGCCAGAAGGATCACACATGAACACGAGGAGATGTAGGCGGAGGACTGTGTGTGTGTTTCTATGTGTGTGTGTGTTTGTGTGTGACAGAGGGAGGCGTGCATCTACTTTACAGTCATGCCACACTGACGCTTGAACCTCCACTCTTGTGTGATAATAGCAAACTGGCACGATCATCTTGTATCTACCTATGGAAGTGTTTTCACACAGGCTGTATGAAATGTCCTGTTAGTGGCAGGTCTCCCAAGTACTGTGCTGTTGCTGTGGGATGTTGTGGGATGCTGATGTGGGTGTGTTATGAATATTCTGCTGATGATGTGCTAGTGTGACTAACAAATTACAGCCCGTGACAGCCACATCCCAGTGGCAAACAAATACCTTCAGTGGGAGAGCCTCTGGATAGGACAAACAGACTGTGTTGGTGAGATATAATACAATCCATGCAGAGGGAACACATGTTAATGTGGTGCCAGTGTGGAGGGTGGGGTCCTGGGGTTAGATGGTGTGAAGCTTTGCAGGCTGTGTTCATACAAAAAACGCACCCTGCTCATTCATTTCAATGAGACCACTGCATTGCAGAAGTTTTGAGGAATTACACAGCTCATTGTAACCTGAACAGTGTCATTCTAATGTTTATCTGATGCTCATTGAGATGGAGGATAAAAAGATTGTCATTGGGATAACTGTGCAAAATTATGAAATGATATCTCATAGTCTTTAAGCTTGATTTGGGCGTTGAGTGCACCTTGAAGCTGCATTAATGTTTTTTTTGTGACCACTTCAGGGCAACCCAACAACCTTTACACACTGCATTAACATATAATTACCTTTAAAAGTTCCTACGGTGAACAACCTATTTACACATTCAGCAGACAGGGAGCAACATCAACAGTCATTTTGAGTCAGGTTTCTGGCAATCTGATGAATGCAAGTTCAATATTCCTGTTAGCTTTGTTTTGGTTTCCACCAGTTCCTGAAGGAAATATTTGTCTCTTTAGCTGCTAAATGCTCCACCGTGTCACTGTCTGGTACTGTGCAGTGGGGTTTTCAAGCTTTCTCACTGAAAATGGCTGCCTGCTATGGCTGGAAACAGGGTTGATGAGAGTGCAGAACCGAACCTTTAAAGGCTGTAATATCAAAACAATGATCCAGAACACCAAAGTTTGTAATAATTCCCGCTACGAGTGCCTCCATGTTTAAGACAGATAAAAAATGTATACATTTTTGAAACCTCACTGGATCATATTTAATCTTTTCATTGGTACCTGTAGCAACATACCCACAAAAATACCAACCCCTGCATTGTTTTAATGCTTTAAACTACTGGTCTTGTTCTCATAATCAAATATAAGGACAAAGACTGAATGGACACATCTGCCAACAAAGAGAATAAAGAAGAAAAATAAAATGGTGCAGGAATGTAGAGAAGAATAATCATTAACTTCCTAGCACACTTTTCAAACCATCTGGTGAAAACTCTTTATGTGATTACGTCTACCAGTAAATCAAGGTCATGTGGAAATCCATTTTTCCCTCTGTCTCTCTCTCTCTTTTCGATCCCTGTCCTCCCCTCAACCAACTACACACAAGGCCATCAAGGTGGGTTTGTACTAGTAGAAACAATTTAATGAAGCATATAAAAGTCATGCTGCAAATCAAGATTGTGTGTGGGAATGTGTGTATGTGTGTACGCCGTCTTAGTGCGGCCCCTGTGTGTGATTTAACAGCGGAATACATTTCACACCTTGACAAAAATAGCAGATTTACCGTGACCGGCCCACAACAGCATAAGCCCAGGGCTCACATAAATCTGCAGAAACCCAGGCGCTCATTTGTTAAAGAGCAGATAGCGTGGATTTGCAGCTCTTTCTTCTGTGTCCTGTGCCAAGCTGTGATTGCATGGTCAAAGGTGAGCTGCTCCTCTGGGAATGTATTTGTTTACCAGCGTTTGCTATGAAGGAACAAGAGGGAGTCGATATCAGATGGCGCACAAGTGAAGTCTGAAAGTTACCTTTTGGCAAGAAAGTAAGAAAGAGAGACCTTGTTCTCTGTGTGTTTGTGTGTCGGCCCCTCTCTTTTCCACTGGTGGAGGAATTAAGGAGAATGGCTGCAGGAAGGCGGAACATACACAGCGCTGGAGACAGGAAGAGACAGGTTAGGAATACACTGCGCCTTTCCCAAGGGGATGGAAACGACTGCAGGCCAATGAATGAGGAGATTGTTGAGTTGTTAGGATGAGTAGGCAAGTTACTAAAGCTGCACTCTGACTGAACTTTTCCATTACTACGCTCTACCTCAGTGTTTTTCTTCAATTAACTGGAAATAAACTCTCTTCAGAGTGATGACTGCTTTTTAAATGGATTACATGAGATGAAAGAAGACTCAGTGAGGAGTGGTTTCATTAAGTTTCTTAAATGCCATCTGGATCTCGGTCAGTCAAACACAGGACCTTTCCACTGGCCTGATGGAAAACGTCCCTCGCCCACCACGTGACAGAATGGAGGAAAGTGTTGGCCATTAAATGGGGTGATTGAGAGGAAGAGGGAGTGAGAGAAAGAAGAGAAGAAAGTCACGCCTTAATTAGTAATGGCAAGTTTATGGAGAGCCAGGGGTGTGGGATTTAAATGCAGGATTTTAATGGCCCTGTTTTATCACTCCTGCCAGGCCAAGCCTCAAACTGCCCACCGATTAATACACACACCCTGCGGATACACACACTCACTCACCCCCCTGCATACTCATGGGTGTGCAAAGTCTCAGCCATACTTACATGCACACACACACACCTCTCAACATCTGCCTCATGCCTTCCCTCCTCCATATAAATCAGTAGTGGTCCATGCGACCTGCAGCCAGCTGTTAAAGTATATTGTGTGTGTCGTTTTACTGTGGCAATAATTCAGCTTTCTCTCACTTTCTTTACCACTTCGACACCTTTTGGGTTGACCATAGTTCAGCAGCTCTCAGACATATGGAGTCGTAATTTTTTTTTTTTTTTCGCTTTCATTTTTGGGTTTTCACTAAGTTGTACTTTACTTTTTCCAAATACTTTTTTTTCCGCTTTTAACTTCCTCTCATGGTCATTTTTGGCTCATATTTCTCTTAATCATTACCATGCACAAATTTGCTTTTCTCCTCTCATTACTTTCATTATTTTTGACTGATCCCAGATTGCACTCAGTTGTGCGCTTGATGGCCTTCTCTTGTAATTTGTTGTTCATAGAGTCTCTATACATGATCCTCGCCCTCATCCCAGCCTTATTGCTCAGGCCACGATATGACCGTGTCAGTTATTTTTTTGTGAGATGATTTCAATTTGGCGTTCTCTTTTGCCACCTCCATACCAAGAGGTCATGGAAAAACCAGGAACACCCACATTATCCATTACCTCACCAACGTTAGCTCTTTAATGGCATGGGATGCTTTTACTGCCATGTTCTTCCTCAACCTCTAGAGGGCAACATCGCTGCCGGTGGATTCGACTCTAATGATTGCAGGGTGATCGTCCAGACTCTCCCGCCGTATAGAGGATGATGAAAAGTGCAAGACCAGGACATAAAATTCTCAGTCCGAATTGCTCCTCATAATTGAGAAGATCTCATCATATAACTAAATATTATTCTCATTCATGTCAGTCTCATTCGTAAAAACCGCCAGGAGAACACTTGCAAACGTGGAGCCTACAGGGATTTAAAGCCATTAGCAGAGCTGATGTTCATATCTCTCCATCTGCCTTTCGTGCCAGTGCTTTCTCTTGTCATCATGCAGATTTGATCAGACACTTCCTAAAGAGCACCGTCCCACACATGACATACCATTCTCACATTAAAAAGGGAAGATATGTAGTTTCCCATCACCCACACTCATTGAGTCCTTGTCATGTTAACTGTCATATGCTTACATTACTGTAGCTTTTATCCTGTCATACTCTCTCTATGCCAGTGAGCTTTGCCATAACACTGCTCATTATCATGAGAAAGTATAATATTTCAAAATTGTTGCCCAAGTAGACAATTCAGTTTTAATAGCCTGTTTTTCAGTATGTTGTACTTCTGGTGAGAAATAACACTTTCCCCTGATTTGGATTCATATTTCATTCAATGAGGTTTCAAGCAGTTTGAGTTTAAAGGGTAGATCAACCAGGCACAGTGGTGTTGGCATATTCAGGTCATGTTGAATGTATCAGATTACATTCTGCTAATTTATTTCATCATTGCATGTTTTCACTCTGCTACTGGCTGCCTGATTGCTGTCATAATAAATCGTACATTCATTACATACATTTACATGTCAGGGCTGTGCTGCCGTGCTCACTTATTCCAAAACCGTCAATTCTGTTTTCTCTGTTTTCTCTGTATTTGCATTCAGGTCAGGCTTGTTATTCCTGTTTTATCTCTTTTCCAGTAAGCGTTTTGTTGACCAAAGTACCTGCGTGTCCTTGTCATAAGTTTTATTCATGTGGCCGCAGAGCAAACACGTGGGATTTTTAAAAGGTGTGCTGGGACATTCCGTCGTTCAAGTTTACGTCGATTTGAATCTAGTGAGAGTATTAGTGTGACTAACCGGTTTCGCCTGGGAGCACACAGGGCATCGGTGTAGACGCGCTGACTACAACGTGCTGGTAATTGCAATGGATATTGGGCTCATTTGTCTTTCTGAAATGTCTGGTCTGAGAGACTTTGGCTAATGTATAATTCAACATAGAAAATCAAACGCGCCGTCTCTGTATCCACCTCCTCATCTCTCTATGAATATTGTTCCCTCGTCCCCAGGCAAGACGTGATGTGACACGAAAAAACAAGCCACTGTTTTCATGTCGGTGTGACAGGGAATGGAGAGTGACATTTATCCTCTAGCATGTAAGTGTTTAGTTCTATTTAGTTGTCAATTGAAATAAGTGCGGAATCAGTCAGGAGCTTTATGTCCTTGTTTCCACGCTGTCGTTTTTGGTGAGATTTATTTTTTTTTGTAAGAAGGGTGTATGTGCAGTCTCGCACACAACACGACACACCCACGTTACAGCTTGACACACCCTCGCAGATCTTTTCCAAAGTGCCGACCAAGTAGTTTTGGTGTCTAAGCCTCACAGTTTCAAGGGCGTGTCCTGTAATACTGTGTGGCTGCAGATTAGCCTTTTCTGGCTCTTCTTCACTGTCTGCGTCTTTGTCAACTTTCATTGTGAGAAGTTTCAGTATCAGCAAGGCATCAAAACACCAGCAGTCTTTAGTGTCTTCAGTGTTCTGCTGGGGAGGAGTCTGTTCAGAGCCCGTCAGGAGTTTCTCCTGGATGCTCTGCTGCCAGGCGCCTGTCAGTGGGCAGCACCATCTACCTGCTCCACCAAAGCTGTCAGAACTTTCGTGCATCCCATCAGTAATTGAAACTTTTCCTTGTCATCACTTGTGTATGTCAAGCAAGTGTAACATTTGAAACCAGTCTTAAAAACTGAGTTGATCAGCTACATCTAACAAAAGCATTTCTAGAAAAATTTTCATGCTTCCCCATGTTTTCATGTTTTCTCTTGTTGCAGTAAAAAAATGCCTCAAAGGGACATTCAGTTTCTCAGATTACAGTTTAGCTTGCACTGCAGTGTGAGCTCGATCTGCCAGAAGTTCAAAGTTACAACCCAGAAACTGCATTTTTCTCTGCTGAGTCAAAACCACAGAAGCACTATTTCAGATATCAGATTTATAATGCAGTGTCCCAAAGCATGTAGCTCACATATCAGATAACTTATAACCAGGGATGGAACTACGATATCGTACTGTTGCTTCAAAGAAATGTTACTGAAGTAAAAGTAAAGGTCCTTGCGTATAAACATTTAGATCACGTATCTTTTCCGGCGTGTCGGTCACCTCTCTGAACATGGAGCCCTCTGGAGCTGTGCTCTGCTGCAGCCGCAGACAAACACCAGCAGCTTCTTCCCTGCTGCTGCTGCTGATTTATCACTTTTCTTTTGTTCCACTCTCACGCACTTTATCATGTCTTTTTCATGTGACTTTTTGTTTTTGTTCTGGAATGGATGCGGCTTACAATTTAGCAAAGTGCTGTACAATGTGAGTGCGATTAAAAAAAAATACTTAAGTAAAAGTAATGAGAGTAAATGGAATTTGTGACTTCCACCCCAAATATTAATTAATTTTTTTTTTATTATAATGTTATTATAATAATAAAAAAAAAGCATCAATAACTCAGTAACTTCCTGAAGTCTCCACTGGTTGCATCATTTTTCTACTTTTACTTTTCATCTATTTTCTACAGATTAAGCAAACAAGATACAGTATATAACGCATTAATTAGTGCACTTAGAATTGCTGGTGGGTGGATTTTGTAGCTGTAGGCAACTTCATATTTACCACACTTGACTTTACTATCAATCTCACTGAACAGCTTGAAAGAGAATTTAGCAAGTTACCAAAACAGTCACATTGTGTGTAATCAGATTACACAGAACACATTGAACACATGTACCTGTAAATACTGTAAATACTCACAAGGTCACAAAGAGACAAACACTCAAAGGTTATAAATGTGTGCTTTCATTAGCTTGTTACCTGTCGCTTTGCCATTTTACCACAGCGACTACAGGACATACTGTAATTCCTTCCTTGTTAGCAACATGTTATTGTCAGTGAAGTCACCGTCACTGTGGCTGAGCAGTCGTCTGGCAGCAGACACACAAAGGCAGGTCGAAGAGAGCACTTGTGTTCTACCTTTCATTCAAACTCAAAATGAGTGATCACAGGCTGAATGGTGAAGGGATGTTTGTAAGGCTTATTCATCGGCCTGGCTATAGAGCTGTGTCAGTCTCACCTCAGTAATAACCTCCACTCTATTTGTGTCCCGTGGTTGTTTTGTACCTCGGCTGTGAGATAGTTGTCTCAGTATTTAGTGGACTTAATGTGAACCTTCCAACTGCTTTTTCCACACATAACCGTCACAAAGCCTTTTCAGAACTTGAGGGATTTTTATCTCATTGGTACACTGGGGTCCACTTGCCACAGTCTTTTTCTCACTGTCTTATGTGTCTTTCGTCTTTCTTTCTCTCTGTGACTAAATCATAACTCTGAGTAAAAGACAGTTTAAGTAATATCTACCCCTCTGCTTTCCCTGATCTGGCCATGGCCCATAAAACAACATCCTTTATCTCACAACTCGATTTGGACAATTTGAATCATTTTTATCTTATGTCTGTCTGTACCAATTATTATAGATCATAAAACATATACTGTATGTTCAAAGCATAAGGCTGATGTCTGTTTGTCTTATTGTGAATAAAGTCCATGAAAAGACCAAATATAACGGCAAATTATTCCGTCTCTTAATACTTTCCAACTGGCCTGTCTATGACTCTCAGTCGCAGTGCCATTTAGTCCTAGTGAAGACTTTTTAAGTTTGGGCACAAATATAGGAATAAGTAGTATTTTCCTAAAACAGCTCTGCACTGGACTAAAACAGGAGTAAATAGTGCATTTGTTGAGGACTATTTTGCGCAGTGAATTGGTACACAGTGGCCTTCATGGTATGAAAGAACATGTCATTCAGTGTAACTGTGTGGCTCATTAATACAATAATGTAATAATAATAATAGTTTTTGGACAACAATGGAGATCTATATGAGACTTTGGCTACACAGACAGTACTTGTTAGTAGGATAAATTCATTTTCCATGTTGGTCTTTTCACTGGATTTCTTTACAATAAGGAAAATATTGAATCACCAGACATATCCTTCAATCATGCCCCAACATTTGGAAAGTAGCTAAACACTTGTAATTGCAATGACCTTAGTAACTATCATACAATTTCCAGGTTGGCCTGTTCTCAAAAAAATCAGTGTGAGTGCAGAGAGAGTACTGCTCTGAAGGACCACGCAGGCTTGTCTAACATACCCTGTATTTAAATAAAAGTGAAATAAATAAATAACAACGGTGTAATCCCATCCTCTTTTTGTCTTTATCCCTCAGGCAGGTGTCATCAGGCTTGTTAACATCTGTCTTGTTCTGCTGCCACGGACTTTTCTCCATTTACCACTCCACCAATTTGGGGCTATAGCCAGATGTGTGTGAGTAAGACACAGAGAGAGAGAGAATGGATGGAAAGCACACCTGTCTGTCCTCTACTGAGCAAAGTGACATAGAGCTGCCTTTGTCCAGCTGAAGCTGCCTGATTCAAGGAAACATCTTTCCTCCTCTCTGTTCCTGTGGTACTCGTTCAGGATTTATTAGGGAATGATGTGTTGGAAAGTCTCGAGTGGTGAAAGAGCCACATATTACAGTAAGAAAGATAAGAGGATACAGACAAACAGTTATTTATTCCATAGAAACCTCAGGGCTGTGGGACCACTAAATGGAAGTGTTAGCTCCTGTTAATCTTATTGGACCTCAAATCTGAATTGATTTTTACGTAAACTGTTAAAGGTCAGATAGTTTCATTATGTCGTTACCTCTTAAGTGTCACACTAACGAAAAACTTCATATCCGTTGTGCCTCAGGCTTTGGGGCAGCCGACTGAGTTGAAGGAAACAAACACAACAGCAGCCAGCAGTCAGCTCTCTCAGAAGCAATAAACTCCTAATCAATGGGGGATAAAAAATAACCTGTACCTGATGGAACCAGAGGCAAACTACCTGTGTGTTGGTGCGTGCGAGCACAAGTGTGTGTGTTTGTTAGCTGGAATAAATGTACTGTGTGTGTGTGTCGCTCCAGCGGGCGTCAAACAAGAAACTCTGACTTGGAGCTCCACCCGCTTTTGGCCAGCTGAATGAAAATGATATCAAAACCTCATATGTCACCGGGTGGTCCAGGCATGATAAAACGTGATGAAACAACACTGCCCATTGCCATTTTGCTCTGCGATTGGTACTTTTTCATTATTTCCCCTTGGATATTGATTTTCTTTCCTCCCTGTTGAACTTGTGGGGCCGGCGAGCAGGCCTCTGCTTCTTCCTGCTGCTCCCTGTCAACACTATTTCACGGAGGACGCACCCGTTCACACATCACAGAGTGCACATCCACATTCACACGTGTTTACTAAGAGGACATTACATAGACTTGCGTCCATTTCCTGGAGACTTACCCTAACCTCAACCTTAACCACTGACCCAAAAATCAGCTGTTTTCAGACTGGGGCTTTTGTCCCTAATTGCACCAGCGGTCCCCAATTAACTGGCCTCAAGTCTGAAATGCATCCCTGAAAGTAGCCTAAGTCATACCCATACACACAACAAATACTATGTTTACATTTAAGGTGTACATGCAAACATACATCTAAATACACACCAATTCAATTTCTCCCTTTGTGGAATTTATTAAAGAATCTGTAGGGCCAGACAGTGAACAGGAGAAATCCCCACAAAGCTGTAAAATAGGCCACACAGGTGCACATTTGGTGCAGTATTTCAAGTGCTCGTAATTGTGTGCGCGTGCGCGCGTGTGTGTCTTAAGGCTCTTAAAGCTGATGTGACAGCAGCTGAGTGGTGAGTTCGATTGAGCCTCGCAAACGAAGCACCCTGTGGTGGCGCTCTCCCTATGTGCGCACACACATTTGAAACACACCTCAAGCCACAAGTCAACACATCGAATGTCGGTGACTCTAATTTGAAATTGAACAAAAAACCTTGGAAAGCCGTTCTTTGTTTGCAATTCATTGCAGGTAATAGAGCCATGCCATATTTTTTTGCGTGTTGCAGCAAGGCAGCTAACCAGTCACAGTGTGTTTTAATTAAAACTCCAGAAGACATGCAACTAAAAGCTCCAGAAAAGTTAACAAGTGAACTTTCACAAAGCATTGTGTTGCTTTTAAAATTCGAGTAAAATGCATGATGGTTGAAGACTTTGACTTGTGGTTTGCAGTGTGTTTCGGCTGCGAGTAATAGCTCTGAGGATTAGTGGAAAGGCTTCCCTGCCACCTGTATCCTCGCCCTGTTGGAAGCTGGAGCCAAAGCTTGTCAGGCCTTTTTCACAGAGGTCATTTTGACATGTCACAGCAGGAAAAGCAGGGGTGTAGATAATTTAATGAATTATGGCTGAATTCCATTTAGTTGACTCAGTTTGTGGGTCCTGGTTTTGTGCACTGTCACATTGTCATGGCTTGCAGGCACACTTTATTACAACAGAGCCATCGCTAATGTTGTTTGCAACACTGGCTTCTCCTTCAATGACAGGTCAAAATGTCTGCTATGAAAAAGGCTGTACTGCATAAGTTATTATCAATCAGTCAGCCAGCATTTCTGTCTCTCTCCGCACTCCTTTTATCTTTTAGGTTTGTTTGGTTGCAACAACAATGGAGCACATCTTCAACTCATGCATACATGACTGACACTGCTGATACTGTGTGAAGACTTTGCTACGTTCGCTGAGCTTTTTTCTTTTTATGATGCTCTTTGTATAGTTTGGTAAAAGTAAACCTTTTAAG
Organism: Holacanthus passer; assembly: GCA_025331565.1. Lineage (NCBI taxonomy): Eukaryota > Metazoa > Chordata > Actinopteri > Pomacanthidae > Holacanthus > Holacanthus passer. The sequence continues at coordinate 11,161,017 of JAFREQ010000003.1, read as the reverse complement.
TTACAACTCACATGTGGTCTCCACTTTTTTGTCCTTCCACGAGTCAGACTGTGACAGCCTGCCGACTTGACCTTGAGGACAATCACCCTAAAGTAATGACACGATGCTGAAGCCTTGGGTGGCCTGCTGAGCTGCTCCCTGCTGCTGCTCAGCGTGGTGTCGCACTGTGTCCTTGTTTGTTGTTCTTTTGTACGTGCACTTGTTTGGATATGTGTGCTTCTTGCGTTAATGCATCGACGTGGGCGCGGACGAGTGGCATATGATATGAAACAAAAAGCTGGATCGGGCTTATTCGTAACAAGTCGTGCTACAATCAGTGCTACACGGGTGACAGAAAATGCGGATCGCAACAGAATCTAAAACTGTATATGTGTGTGTTTGTTGTGCATACACATGTGGAGGCATTTGCATGAGCCTGAGGAGGGTGTTTATATTTATATTCTCTACCCGAGGGTTGGAAAATGACCTGTCTCCTGTGATTATATCCTGGGTAACCAGAAGTGACGTGGTAATTGTGAAATCTATTTAAAAGAATTGTAGCGTCTCTCTCTCTCTCACTCTCTCTCTTCCTCACTGTCTCTCCTTATTTCTCTCCCCATGCTTGTCTCTGTTTTCAGGTCATTAGTAGATCTTCCTGTTTACACCTACCCGTCACCGTCTTCCTACAGCTCTCTTCTTGCTCTGCTGATGCTCTGTTTTTTTATTTCTTCTTGTTAGCTGATTTCACCCTTCCTTCCTTACACACTTTTTTCCCCCCTGTTTCCTCTTCTCTGTCTGGTTAAGTGTGTTTATACAAAACCCCAGCATCAGATCGATGCTGTGATGTTGCAAAGATCAATAACACAGAGTGTCACAGTTTAGCCTGCAAACGGTGATGGACGCTCACCTTCTGCTTTCCACATGTTGGCATTCAGTTTTCTCCTCTGACTCAGCCCTTTTTTTCTCTTGCTCTCTGCTTTCACACATAGTGGCGTCCATTCCTTCCCGGTCTGAAATATGAAGTGATAGACTCAGCCTACATCTCCCTGTACACAGGTAAGAGCTGTTCTGCCCTGCTGATACTTGGATATATGTATATGGAAATCTTTCTGTCATCTTGTCTTGAAAATACAGTGAATTTCATTTTACAACGGATGTTAAAGTTTTCTGATGCTCGTGGCTAAGACACACACGGGACTCTTTCATGCTACAAAAATATTTCTTCCCCTTTTCTATTTCTAGTCTTTCTGTCTAGTGCACAGCTTGCCAAATAGAAAGTGTAAATGATGCCATAAATATAACTTCATTAGTCTAGTCTGGTATCGATCAGGGGTTTGATGTCACAGAATCAGCCTCTTTTGAACCAAGATGTGCTTCTCTCTTGTCCCTCAAACAAGCTCACATTTTTTGTCTAGGTCTTGAAGAAGCCTTGAAATGGACACTTTCCCTTATTTCATGTTTTTTTAGAGCAGTTGCAGACTGTCACTTTGAGAGCATGGCATATCTTGTGTGGGGGCAAAGAGAAGATACAGAGTCTAATAGTTGCTCTATTTTTCTCTATAGGTATCATTCATAGCAGAGAACAGAGCACTAGCTCCTGAGCAGATGTCTAATCTCTATAGCTCCAAGAATAGCAGTGTGTCACAGGGATTCTGTGTCGTTAACAAGGGAAAATGCCGGCTGCCGAGAAAATGATGTGTGCAGTTGTCATTTCGAGCAAAGCTGCAGGTTCGCTGGGAGATGTATGTCTTCTTGTTTATGACCAGCTATAACAGGGAAGAAGGAGGCCTTGTGTGGTATATGAGGTCACCTGCCGGATCCAGGCATCTCCTCATCTGTCTCCCTCCACCCATCCATCCCTACTCCTCCCTTTAGGTCATGCTCTCAAAAACTTTCCCACATTTGTAGCCAGATGCTGAGAGACTGTACATTCATGCATATTTTGACATCAGAGAGCCCAAACAGTGATCCTGAACTAACCTTTTCAGCTCATATTCAGTCTCTGGAAAACCAGGAATAATTGTGCCAAACTGATGCATTTGTTCTACTATCTGTGTAAGAGCTTAATAACTTCAGCCAACTTATTTTAAGTGGTTATTGAATATTTGCAAAAAAGCTCTATTTCATCTCAGTGGTTTTCTCAGCATCTGTCTTCGTGGGCAAGAATCCTGCTGACTGAAAAAGTTTGTTTTTTATTGAATTTTTACTGAATAATGATTGTTTATGTTTTGTGATAATTATCCACGGTTCTTTACACAACATTTTAATTTGCAGCTCAGTTCACTACAGCTCCAAAAATCATTTCCCGTGAGTTCAAGCCAAATGCATCTCTTTATTGGTGTGATAATGCTTTTTTTCAGAAAAGTTAAGAATCAGTGAAAATGCACATAAAAGTGCAATGATCACTGTTAATGAATTTACACCAGCACACGTACACACTGACACTGACTACAGAGATCAGGAAATTCAAATAACCATGTGGACAAGAGTCCCATTGTTTTCTTTGTTTGCTTGTTCCAAGAATTTCAGTCACACAGGTAATTATTTAGGCCTTTTTTTTAGTGGAAACCAGCAATGTGATCAACAGATGTCTTATTGTTTGAAGAAAGGAAGTCTAAAAAAACCCCAAAAAAACTTTCTCTGTCTTGCCTGTGCACACGAAGACACGCACACTGAATGTGCACACTCCACCCTCTGGAGGATAAAAAATGATGCTGACCACCCTGTTAATTATAAAACATTTCTCCCATCAGGCCTTGGCTCCTGACATGCCATTAATCACACATGCTCTCTCCTCCTTCCCTGCTATCGATTGGTATAATTATGACTCTGCTGTGCCCTGTTTTTGTTTTCTTCCAACTTTTTTCTGATCTTCCCACTTTGGCTTTTATTTCCTCTTCCTCTTCTTCCTTTGTTTCCTCCTTCTCTGCCTCTCTTTTTGTGTTGTGTTTTTGTGTCTTCACCTTTTCATGGTCGGTAAAGATTTATGAAGATCACAACACAAATAATGTGCACAATGTTTTTCCTTCCAATAGCTAACCTCAAATTTGTCCGCCATCATGATAATCAAAACAGTGAATGCATAAATGAATCTTCCTCTTTCCGTCTTCCCTACGTCGTCTCTGCCTCACTTTGTCCCTCTCTGTATTTTTCAGATGAGTCCAATCTGAAGATGAACAGCGTGGATCACATCCCCCAGACCTTGGCCAGTCACATCCGTCTCCCAGAGGAGTCTCAGCCTCAGGGGCAAGAGGGAGGCAGCATCATGCAGCACGGAGCGGATATGCTGAAGCCGGACCCCAGGGACAACTTCTTCAGCAGTAAATCTGCCAGTCATCATTTCAGACTGTCCCTTATTTCTGTTCTCATCCTGGTTTTCTGGCCTGTCATTTTCTCTGACTGACTGATTGACTGTCTGGCTCACAGTCTCTCTGGCTGTCGCTTTAGCTGTATTCAGACATGTCATTTCGTCTGACTGGCTGTGTTCCATTTTTGGCGTGTTTTCCTTTGCCCTGATCATCTCCCAGCTTTCTGACTCCTACGCTTGTTGGAGCCAGAATTCCATATACATATTTGTTTGTACCTGACCTCAAATATTTACCTCCCTTTCTCGCTTTCTCCTCTCCCCTCAGCTCCTATGATCGACCCCTCCCGACTGGAAAATGTTCTTCCAGCCTGTCTCTACTCTCCAACCTATGTCGTCAAAGATTTTCCCATCGCCAGATACCAGGGCCTGCAGTTTGTAAGTCACCTTTCCATCACCTTCCCTCTGGGCTGCAAAAAGCCGCTGCCACTCAGGACGTGTGATGATGTATTGGTGTGTGTAAGAGAGTGAGTTCTTACTAAAATGAAATACTAAAAAGACCTGTGGGGTCATCAGAAGTGCATCCACTTATGGCAGTAGTCTTTTAAGCTAAAAGGTAGCCCCTTACACAGTCAGCATGATATTTAGATCAACTGGATAGAAAACATAACAGCAGAGGCACGTCGATGCTGGTTTGAACCTCAGCACTGCATCTCTCCGTTAGAGCACATAAAAGAAGCAGGTGGCAGGTAGTGTTGTGCGCTGTTCCCCCCTTTAGGACAACACGAGTTACTGCAGCCGCTGCAGAGAAAAGTGATGAGATGATGATGGAAGCGAGAGCCGTGAAATCAGAGCAGATCCATTTTATATTTGACAGGAATCGACGTAGGAAAATGTGGCATTGTGTAGTGAAAGTGGCTGGTTTGAATTAAATGCTCATAGAATGCTTGTGCTTTCTTGGGTCTTAACTTTTCCTCAGGTCTATCTATCCTTCGTTTACCCCAATGACTTTACACGTCTCACCCACATGGAGCGAGAGAACAAATGTTTCTACCGAGAGTCCCCTATCTACTTGGAGAAGTAAGGACATTATTGCTTTTATCTCTTAGAGAGCTAAGGGAACATTTGTCTCTGTCTTGTATATTATGAATGAGTGCATTGATTATGCTGAATAACTGTTCGAGTGTGAATTTGATGGTGGTGATTTATGTGACCTCTCACCAAGAGATTAAGTTTATTGTGCTGCAAGGCACATTGAAACTTCAACCTTCTGTTAATGCATGCGATTGTGTGTGTTTTTGCGTGTGTTAACGTGTGTGCATTGCCTCTCGTTGTGTCTGCCAGGTTCGGTTTCTACAAATATATGAAGATGGATGAGGAGGAGGATGAGAGACCTTTCTTCTTCCCCAACCCAGATGGTAACTAATAATGAACAAACACACACTCATACATGCAGGCACGGTCACATGTATTTACGCACATCACAACACAACTTTGTGTCTCCGTTGTGTCTCCAGATTTCCTAGAGGAAGAGGAGGTGGTGGACACAGAGGACGAGGCAGAGATCGTTGGCACGCAACCGCCCAAGAAGCCCTCTCATCCCAGCCAGACCAGCCACACTTCCAGCCCCTCCCACCAGCACCCAAAGCCTGGGTCCACACCAGCTGGCAGAGAAGGGGAAGAAGAGGAGGAGGACCCCGACGAAGAAGAGGAGGGAGCAGTCGACAGTATCATACGCCGCAGAGAAAGGAGACACTTTCCTCACAGAGATGGGCAGATTGGTAAGGATCTGGACAGAGACTGGGGCAGAGATCATACTAAAGGAAACATAAGAAAGGACACAAGGAAGGGACTTGAAAAGCCCCAAGCCAGGGTGCTTCAGCCTGATGTGGACAGTGTTGTCCGGGGTCGCTCCTTGTCTTGGATCCGCACTGGTCCTGCAGAGTTGGGCCCTGGCAGGAAGGGAGGAGGAACAGGTGGTGGTGGTGCAGGAGGAGGAGGAACAGGTGGTGGTGGTGCAGGAGGAGGAGGAAGAGGGGGAGGAGGAGAAGGAGGAGAGAAAGGAGCTGAGACGCCTAAACTGAGTAAGTCTTCACTCATTTTTCCCCAAAAGTCCTCCCTCTCTGCCCTCGCCAGCCGTGCCAAGCAGATCCTCAGCAACTCCGCCCATAGCAACAACCTCCAAGCGAACAACAACAAGCTAGCTGGAAACAAGAAGGAGAAGAGGGAGGAGAACAAGATCTACATCACCAGGCCTCGACCTGCCAAGGAGCGGGAGAGGGAGAGGGAGCAACGACGAGAGAGGAGGGAGGAGAGGGCATCTCGCCACCCGAAAGAGGTGTTCCCAGGGGTCTTTCTGTACCAAACTGGTAAGACCACAAGGCTGGTCAACCTGGGTGCCAAAGGACATGCAGGGGGAGGCATAACAGGAGGTAAAAGTCTTGTTAGTGCTCCTCAGCTGTGGCCCAATCCCCCCACAAAAGAGGGTAAGACGTCACATCACAATGGAAGCATCAACATACAGAATGAAAGTGTACAGAAGTCTGCCAACAGGGCACCAGGAGCAAAACAACCAGAGAAAAGCAGGAGGAAAGGGGAGCACCGGGATTTAAAGACTACTCCTTCCATCCTACCCAGCAAAGGGGACCCGCAAACCCCACTGTCCCATCATCAAGATCCCCCTCCACCTCCCGTTACCCCACCAAGGTTCAATACGACAGAAAACACGTTCCAAGGCCAGTCGCGGGTCACCTCTTACCTCAGGACCTCTGAGATCACAGAGTCCCAGCAGCAGCCAGACCCAGACCCCAACCCGGCAGAACTCGACCAGGATACAAACCGCTCTAACCCTGACCCCGACCCCGAGCCGGAACCAGAGGAGGGTGAGATGTCAGACTACAGCTACGAGGAGGTCGAGGCTCGGCCGGGTTGGGCAGAGGAGAGCATCAATTGGCAGAGAACCTTCTCGGTCAATCCGATGGACTTTGAGCTGCTGCGCTCTGACTGGAATGACCTGCGCTGCAACGTGTCTGGCAACCTCCAGCTGGCAGAGAGCGAGGTGGTGGACGTGTTGGCGCAGTACATGGAGAAACTCAACGAACGCAATGGAGGGTAAGAATAAAGGGGAATGAGTTAGAATAAAATGAGGCTGAAAGAGAGCTTATGTTTTCCAGCAACCTTGTAAGTTCAAATGTGGTTTCTTATGCTAACCATTATGTAAAACAAGAAGTAATTTCACTGAGAACGTATTGGTCATGCCCTGGTGCTTTGACTTCATGTTAGCAGTCCTCTGTGCGCTGATTACCATTTTCTGCCGCAGCGCTTACAAACCTTGATGTTATTTGTGTAAAATAGCTTGGCCATTACCTTTTCTCTGTTTTAATTTTCCATCCACATCACACCATGCTTGTATGTGGTGTAATGAGTAGCCACAAGTGGTCTGCCTACAGTCAAACAATAATTAATCCAGTTGTGAGAACGATATGAGAAATAGTGTTTTGTATTTGCATCCTCTCTCTTTCTTTCATATTCTATTTCAGAGCATGGACAAACCTTTTTGTATTTTCTGAAGCTTTTTTTCTGTCTTTGCCCCAGGATCTACACCCTGCTGCGAATCATCAACGTTGAGAAGCGGCGCGACTCTGCGAGAGGGAACCGTTATCTTGTGGAGCTGGAGCTAATGGAAAGAGGCCGCAGCGTGGTGCGTCTGTCAGAATACATTTACCTGCTGCTCCACCGCAGCAGGCAAGGAGAGGAAAGTCTAGAGAACACAGACTCCGCCCCGGCCTCGCCACCGGCCTCGGTCCCGTCCGCTGCCACATCCAGCCTGGCCACCCCGCCGCCCCCTCCCTCCACCAGGTCCCCCGCCCAGCCTGGAGCAACCCCTGGAGCACCTCCTATGCTAAGCCTCTGCTCTGCCAGCCGGTTATGCTGCAATGGAGGAAAGATGTCATGGTACACTTTGTGGTGCCAGGTCAGTCAAAAAGGGGCTAACTTTCAAAACTGAACTGTACAGAACCAGTTGTTAAATTAACATTATTTAGGTTTTATTTTCTACTCATCCAGAGAAAATTCATCACATAGACCAGACTGGCTCATACGGGTACTTAACAAAACCTCACAGCCTCTTTTTGGGCAATAGAAAACCGAAGCTGTCTATAGATTTCACAGCAATTTGAGTGTTTGGATTTCAGTGTTGTCTGTAAAAAACACGCTGTTAATAGCCAAGTGTTTGATTTGGGCTTGGCTGAGATTTAGTTGGAGACGACAGTCATGTTTATTGATGCTGCTATACCTTCTGACGGTACCCCAGCAGCCTCCCACTCAAGCTTGCTATCAATCAGTAGTAGCTGTCACCGGCATCATTTAGCCATTTACCACGCTGACAGTGAATATTCATGCATTTTATGTGCCTCATCTCAGGGTGAAAGCTTTACAGTTTTTTCTAGTTTCACACTAGAGGCTGTCGTTAAAATTTGGACAGTGGTTAAAAGGGGGAGGCGTGACCTTTGCGATTGGCGCTGGATGATCTATGATCCATGATCCGTCACTCATCTGATCCATCTGGTCTGTGCACCAAATATACATCATGAAAGGAAAAGTTCAGAGGAGTAATTTCTTTGATTTTGTTTTTACTATCCATCAGTGAAAAACCAGGCTCGCTGGGTACAGCAGTTCATCTCTGACATGGAGAATCTTCATCGCCAGACAAAAGACGACAATTTCAGCATCATCATTGTCGACTTTGAGAGTGAAGACATGGACGTGGAGCAGGCACTTAGAGAGAGCAGTGTGCCGAGGTGTGTGTGTGCGCGACACAATCAGCCGTGCAATATGGCTTATTTTTAAGGCTTCCTAGTGATGTGTGTGTCTATTTTTCTTTTGACAGATATGAGTATCTACGGAGAGAAGGGAACTTTGAGCGCTCAGCAGGACTGCAGATCGGAGTGGACACTATTGAGGTCAGAAAAACAAACACAAAGAGACAACAATATGTGAGCTGGCAGGAAAAGCCACTCATTGAAGGTCAGCCGCTCACACTGACCACATGACCTTTACTGGCTGATGGACAGACAGAAAGAACACTCATGCATAATGAATACATCACTGCTAGGCCGGTCTGTCACGGGCTGTGGTTCTCGCCCTTATCTCTGAGCCTCCTCCTGCTTCCCTTCGTCCTCTCCCGCAGAGCCCAGCTGTGGGCGACAGGGGAATCGCTTAGACAGTTAGCTGCATTTCCTCTGTCATGTGTATGCCATAGCTGTCACATCCATTCCCTTTCACAGGTTATTTGCGTGCGTGTGCCCTCACACCACTCCTTTTACACCCCACCCACGGGGGGCGTGGAGCGGCTGGAAATTTGGACAGACGTTGATCCGTCAGTTGAGTGTCATTGCTGTCACGGTGGGATGACAGGGCTGTCACTCATGTCTGAATGACCTGCAGGCTCTGGAAGTGAAGACAAGTCTCTGATGCTGAGCCCAGTCTCCTCTGCCTTCTTTAATCCTAAAATCCTATATTAGGCGAATGGGAACAGCCACTTGCATAAACACAAATTTTCACCAGCTGGTACACAGAATCGTCAAACAGACTCTTTCAGACACACTTTTCTTTTTCTCAGACGTAGGAAAGATTTAAAGATTTTTAGACCTAATTAATCGGCGCACGTGTCCTTTCTTGTGTTTCCTTTTGCAGGATAGTCACAGCATTGTGTTCCTGTGCGATCTGCACATCCACTTCCCTCTCAACATCTTGGAAAGCATCAGGAAGCACTGTGTGGAGGGACGCCTCGCTTTCGCCCCCATTGTCATGAGGCTCGGCTGCGGCAGTTCGCCACACGAGCCTGATGGTAAAACACACGCTTGCAGACACACATCTGTGCTCATACAGGAAAAATCACACATATTAGCATAGTTTCCAAGTTTTTAGCTTCACTCAAACAAACACGCATACTCATTCCCCAGCTACAGACAGCTACTTTGAATTCCTAGCTCAGCCTTTCAATTTACATGCATAATAAACACACTTGCATTAGAAGCACATACTTGTGCTGCATAAGCATCACACTCTGCTTTTATCGTCATCACTGATGATGCAACGGCATGCCAACAGTTCCTTTTAACTTTCTTTTTGTTCTTTCTGTAGGTTACTGGGAGGTAAATGGTTTTGGCCTGTTTGGAATCTATAAATCTGATTTTGACAAGATTGGAGGCATGAACACAGAGGAATTCAAAGACCGCTGGGGTGGAGAGGACTGGGAGCTGCTGGACAGGTAACCCAGCAACGAGCCAACACATTAACCCTGCAATGCACACTAGTAGTTACAAAGTTAATTTTGTTGAAAATGAGACTCATCTCTAAGTTAAGCTGCTAAGTTGTAGTTAAACATGGCACGGCATGCTTTGTAATGGTAGTTGTGTTGTGCCAGATTGCATAATGTACAGATTGTGGCCACCTCCTGTCTATCAGTAAGTACTGTTATGATATAATATTTATATTTGTATCTTGGATCATCACTGTTGTACCTCAAGTGTATATGGTAAATGTCCTCTTTTAAAGAGATGAGGATGGATAGTGTGCACATTTAATGCCAATAGGGTGCAAGTGAGTATTGCAAGTTGACGAGTTGAGATGAAGTTTAGTCATGTCCTCTTTTACTGCTATCAAAACTTCAATTATGGTGGAATTTGCATATTGAAGCAAGTTAAAGCAAGTTAAAGGCTTGGTTTACAAAACAACATATTTTCTCATTGACATATTGAGTTATTGAGCCATGCAGATAGTCTTGCTCTAATATTTTATGACGTCATCACCTGCAAAATAATAGGGGTGGATATAGAGTAATTACATAACATTGAAAATTGGAAGCTGTGATTTTTTCAATGATTCTCCATGCTCTCAATTGTATTGGTCTGGAGACAGGATTCTCAGAGATGGATAATTCACAACCTGAGCAAAAAAAAACGAAACTATCTGCAGTCTAGATATCACTGAGATGTCACTTGGGTCAACTTCTAATAAAAGGAGGTTTAATCAAACTATTGAAGACAGCCACAGTTACTCTTCTTCAGTATTTTGAACATAACCCAAGAACGGTTGCTGTGGTTGTTAACCCAGCAGATGAAAAGAACTTTTTGCTTCCCTTGTGTTGCAGCATTATATAAAGAGGCCTGTTTTAACCCAGTCTTTCTCCCTCCCTCTCCCTCCAGGGTACTACAGAATGGTTTGGAGGTGGAGAGACTACGCTTGAGGAACTTTTTTCACTACTACCACTCCAAGCGAGGCATGTGGAATGCCCAAAACAAAAAAACTCCTAAGGGATAGCGCCCACCCCTCCCACCCCATACTGGTCGGAGGATTCTGAACCTGCCTGCAGATCCACTGTGTGTGAGAGAGACTTGTAGGAGCTCGCTCACTGCCTGAACTCTGCCTTTTTTTTTCGAAACGGGCTCCGTTCAGGGACGCCTCTGTTTCGCCATCAGCTCTTCTTGTACGCTTGTCTGTATGAGGAAACGGAGTCCAAGTCTGAACGTTGCAAACGAGCCGTTCAGGCAGATAGACCTGAGTCATCACTTTGCCTCACTGACTGAATACTGTACAGAGAGAGGAGAGTTATTTTTGTTCTCCTTCTCTCTCTTTTTTTGGTGCAATGTTTTCAGACAGACTGGAAAGCAGCTGTTTGTGTGTGTGTGTGTGTGTGTGTGTGTGCGTGCGTGTGTGTTTGTGTGGGTATGTATATATATATATGTATATGTATATATATGTATATATATATATACGTGAGTGTACGTGGGTGTGTTGCCGCTTGTGTGTGCTCATGATGACAGGAAGCACCTTTTTTCTAACAAGGAGATGTGAAGACAACCTAAGATCTTTTTTTCTAACACGCTCTCACATGGGAGCCTAATAGAATGTGTGTCAACATGTTATTCCGATAGATTCAGACATGGTGACGTAGCTCAAGTAGAGGAACTCTGTCTTTGGTAAGCAGTATTTCTAAAGACATCAGCTACTACCTGTTGGATATCATTACACAGTGTGACCAAGGTGCTGAAGTTCTCCTGACATTTTGAAACAAAGAACGTTTTTGAATCAGAAATCAGCCCTTTTCCAAACAGATGCATCATCTTTATATCTCTTTCTGTCCCTCTCTCTTCCTCTGTATCGCTTTTATCTTCAACTCATTTCTGCCTCTATCCATTTCAATGTCATGCTGATTTGTATCTGTTGAAACATTGTATATTGCACTACTGCTGTTTTGTAATATCAGTTTTACACACTACACCATATTAATGCTACCTATCAGTTATGACTTGATTAATTTCGTTTCATGAACTGAAGTTTAACTGAAGCATTTGTGCTGTTGGATATTTAAAATGACCTTTTATTTGTCCTGACTGAGTGTGGATGCACTAACATTTGGGGCGCTATTTTCTGTTCTGAAACACTGAATATGTGAACAGTTTACACCTTTTAACTCTACTGACGGTATCCTCCATTCCCTCCAGATCTCTAACCTCATTGTCAGCTGGAACATGAAACTCTTTACCAGGAGGGAAGCAGAGGACATCAACAGATTTCTGACATTTGATTTAACGTCGTCACACCGTTGTTTTAAGCATTTTCTGAAATGCGTTTCAAATACTGGATTCAAGGGATTAAAACTCTATCTCACATATTAAAATACCATCGAGACAGGGAATGCTTAGCTTTTAAAAACATCAACACTCTTCTTTTAAGCTTGTATAAAGCTCCAACAGAAGGGAAACCAGTTCATGTGTTGGACACAAATGTGGCAAGGCATGGCTGTTTCACAAATGTGTGCCTTTATCAGGGTTTGGCTGCAGGCAGTTTCTAAACTACTCTAATGACAGAAGAGGGCAGGGACAGACAGACAGAAATACACCGTTATTTATCGGCAGGCTGTAGTGTCACTGTAAATTCAGATACACTGTAAAAGAAGGAAACATGGATCTCTTCAGTGGATTACAGGTGTGTCAGTGTGTTTGTTATATTACCTTAGAAGCAGGAAGGAGTGGTCTTTGTAAGCCGGTTGCCCCATTGATGCAAAAACAGAGACGGTACTAATGACTACTGAGTGAAATCAGGAGGTGTGATGGAGACTCACTGGCAGCTGCAGTTCAGCAGGACCCCACCTCCTCCCATTAGTTTGGCTGGCGGCCGGGCTCCTAATGCCTCTGTTTATGCAACATGGTACTTATATTGATGGGGAGTGGCTGGAGGGCTCAAGGCTGGACATATAGCTGATAGTTAATGATCTGTTATTGAGTATATGATTGTAAAAATGCCCTCCAAGACCCTTTCTTTGCCTCTACAGGAAAAAGGTCTATACTGTATGTCATTTAACACTGACATGGGATTATTTAAAGAACAAAAGAAAAACATTAAATATAAGACTATATATATAAGAAACATAAAAATTTAAAATAGGAATATGCATTCCAAGGTAATTTCTGTGAAATTGTTTTGTAGAGAAAAGGTTTTAAGAATGTATTGTACTTTTATTTTGATTTGTTGTTTTTTGCAAATAAAATTTTATGCTTACGTCCAGATATTTTTTTCAGATGTGTGTTTTTTTTTCTTTATTGTTGCTGTTTGAAGCTATTTGGCAAATTATCAGCTACAACAAATGGGAGTAAAATGTACAAGGAAAAAGTAAAAACTCCTTTCCCTCTCTGACCACATGGGGGTGCTCCACCCATATATATGTATGTAGCTGCAGAGGTACAGTGGGTGAATGGTTGAAAAAAGTACATAGATGTTTTGAGCAGGGCTGGTTCATTCAGTGTAGCACAAAAGAAACAATATGAGTAGACAGAATACAGACAGATCCCCCTCCCACACACACATGAACTCTCACACGGTGTCTAGGATCACTTCCTTTATGATTCAACCTTTTTTTTGACTCAAGTGACTATGTGACTGATCATGATCATTTCAGTTAGGTGGCATGAAGATTTTTTTGTCTTCACAATGGGTTGTATCAAGCTCAAGGGATTTGTAAAAAAAAAAAATCTTCCCAATGCACAAGTGTATTGTATTGTGTACTGTTAACCTGAGTATATTCAGCTAGATTAAGAAATACCCATGCTCTGATGCACTTTTATTACAGGCTGTAAATGCAAAGCAAATATGATATCATGTTAAAACCCTCTGCAACCCTCATTCTGTTCTCACCCTCTGAGGCTGACATCACTATTCAGTCACCCTCTCTACACGAAACTGATCTAATATCACATTCATTGTGTTTTATGACCAATGCAGAGAGAAAAGCAAACATTATAAAACTAACATTTTGAACTCCAACAGAGCTGACTAGTTTTCGTGGCAACATTTAATCATCTGCAGAAATGTTTTTGTTCTTGAATTGTTAATCCCCCTCCTCTGGGTGGTGGGCTCACTCGATGTAAGCCCCTGAGCGTGTACGCACACAGAGAGACACCGTGAGGTAAACTCTGTACACACCACAGCCACACAAGGTCTGGATGAGGCAATGGTTAACCTCCTGTGATCTCCTCTACGCCCTGTGTGCTTTCTGATCTCATTTAGAGAAGCTTTGACTAATAGTGCAAAACTGGGGAGGTTAACTGGACTGAAAGATTGACTCCCTGCACAGTTCCCCTCACGGAGTGATTAATAGACCATGATGTGTAAGTGTGTGAGAGTCAGTTTCCACTTTGAATACACACACTGTATAGTTTGTCCTGTGCCATCTAAGTCTGTATATAGTGTGTGAAAGACATTAATTACAGGCACTTTCACAATGTGTTGCAGCCGAGCAGGCAGGCAGGGCAAGTGTTCTGCTCTACACCCATTATGTAATAGTGTTGCAGACACACCCTACCTGTCCATATGAGTGCTGAGTGACGAGAAGCAGGTAGTCACAGACCTCTTCAATGTGTTTGCTTTTTTTGACTCAAGCATGTTCCAGCACCTAACCAGAAACAACAAACAGGGGCTACACCATGATCCAAAACTGGAGTTTCATAAGAGGATTTGCTCAAACTTTGTTTTGAAAGCTGGATCTCAACTGGTACTGAATGAACACAAAGTAGTGGACAAACTTTATAAGCCTGTTCACTCTTTCTTAATTGAAATAAGACAATTTCAATATACTTATTTGAGCTATTACAGTGCGTCTGTCTATCTTGCAATCCTAAATAAGCTTTTAAAACGCACTTTCAGTGAAAACCCTAAGCCTCTTCAAATCAAAGTAAACACTGCTCCACCTCTTACACAATTACTGAGGGCTTTACAGATTCAGTTTCTGTTACAGGCTGCAGGTGAGAGATTAGCTAATGTGCAGGCAGCAAGCCAAGTTCTCCACAGTCAGCACGAGACAACTGAGGTCTGCTTGGTCTGTTTGGTTCCAGGTGAGTGACTAGAAGAGTATCCCCAGACCCAACAATATAAAAACTAATTTATTCTCATATATTAGTTAGTGAAAGGTTACAATTAAATTACACGTTGTCATATTAAAAAGCTGAAGTAATGTGAAACTATTATTAGTACTTTGGGTGGATGTGTCAAAATTATTGAACTCGAGCATGAAAACAAATGTTTTATGTAGGTCACACATGTGAAGGGAATTTGTTTGACGCTTGATTTGAAGTTTACTTTATTTTCCCAACTTCAGCAAAGAGTCGGAGCGACTTCTGATTGGCCGCCACAAAAGTGGACCCTCCTCCGATTGGTGGCTCGTGTCGCTTCCGTGTTGTCACTCAGCAGCGGCTCCTCCTCCTCCCACACATCTGGAGCTTGGAGTGTGTGAAGAGGCTGTTTCTGTTTGAGACCGAGCTCCGGGGAGAGATGAGCTAGAGCCGGACTTCTTGGACAACGAAGAAGAAGCAGACGCTGTGTTGAGCTGCTGCTTCGGGACGTGTTTGATACATTAACTTGGCTCTGGTTGCGTTCAGGGGACGTTTGTTGGTGTTTTTAAAAGAAGGTGGACTCTGGAGGAAAGTTTAAATCCCTGCGGAAGGTGAGGCGGCTGTGACTCTCCTGGCTGGCTCTTTAGTAAAAGCTGGATTTAAAAAAAAATTAAAACTACCTGCTTTTTCCTGCTTGTGTCAGTGTTGCGTTAACTGCACTGAACTCTGTTGACCAGCATGTCTGTCAAGCGTCTCGCGGTGTAACCAGTTCATCCAGCTCCAGTTTCGACTGCTGCTTTCACTGACATCCAGGTAAACCGCGCTTCCTCTAAAAAAAAAAAAAAAAAAAAGTACAACGATGGCAGGTTTGAGCAACGTCCACATGAAAACTCTGGAGGACCTGACCCTGGACTCCGGCTACGGGGCGGGGGACTCCTGCAAGTCCCTCAGCCTGTCCTCCTCCAAGTCCAACTCCCAGGCCTTCATGACGGCTCCTCACCGGGGCAACTGGTGGTACTACTCCGGCTCCATGAACAGCAGAAACAACAGCTGGGACACGGTCAACACTGTCCTCCCGGAAGACCCCGAGGACATCTTCTCCAAGTGTCCCCGCTTACCTGAGCTGGAGGAGTTCCCCTGGACGGAGGAGGAGGTGGCCAAGATCCTGCGCAAAGTGGCCGGCAGCGGGGGCACCAAAGGGGCGGCTGCACCTGCGTTCTCCCCGGAGGCGGTGAGGCGGCTGTCGGCCATCCTCCGCCGGGCTCTCATCCGCATCTCCCGGGAGGCTCAGCGGCTCAGCGTCATGCACTGCCGCTGCACGCGCTTCGAGGTGCAGAGCGCCATGAGGCTGGTGCTCAGCTGGGCCCTGGCCGACCACTGCGTCTCCGCCACGGTCAAGGCCATCTCCATGTACAGCATGAGCGCCGGGGAGCTGCTGAGGAAGGGCAAGTCCTCCCGCTGCGGCCTCTCCTTCTCCGTGGGACGCTTCTTCCGCTGGATGGTGGACACGCGCATCTCCGTGCGCATCCATGAGTACGCGGCCATATGTCTGACCGCGTGCATGGAGGCTCTGGTGGAGGAGGTGGGAGCCCGGGTGCTGATGGCCGAGAGGGGTCACTCGGGGCCGGACTCGGGGTCAGCGTGCGGGCCGGTGAGCGCGGAGGCCCTGGAGGGGGTGGTGAACAATGACGCGGAGCTGTGGGGGGTCCTGCAGCACTATGAGCACCTGATCTGCGGGAAGAATGCCAGTGGTAAATATCTTATCAGCTCTTTTTTTCTGTGCACTCGAATCAACAGAATGTGCCGTTGTTCTGTGGGTAAACTGATGCAAATGTCAGTGTGTGTTTTGCTGTGATGGATGTTAAATTTAACCAACTTTCCCCCCGTCACACACTCTCCTCCACTTTCCACTCCCTCACACACACAGGGTGGAAAAGGTGAACTGTGGCCTGCTGCTGGGTATAATAGCAGCTCTTTGTGCCTGAGCGTTTGATGGATCCATTGCTAATTCAACTTGTCAGAATAGGAAAATAACAGAAAACAAAGACAGTATTTTCTCTCTTGGCCGGGGCTGTGTGAGGAGAAGTGACTGCTGGATGCTGTGTTGGACATCTAAATTAGATGTGAACTAACTCATGGGTCAGTTGTGAGATTGAGTCCTCATATGTCACTCCTGTTCTGCTGTTGTGGTCTGGGGTGCAGAGAGTCTTCAGAGCTCAGGCAGGAGGCTTGTCTGTTGACACAGCTCTCTGTTTGCTCTGACTTCACCTCTCATCCTCCCGCTGTGTTGGCTGCACTCCTTTCAAATCCTCCCCTTCTTCCATTTCCTCATCCTGCTCTCCTCCTGTTGGACAAATCCCTCTTGCCCACCACCGTCTCCACATATATTACATCACTCACCCTCCCTGTCTTGTCCAGCTCCAGCTGTGCGTCCTGCTCCCTGTCCATTTGTTTCCTCCACCCTCACGTCCCTCCTCAATCAACTCTCTCTCTCTTCCCTCTTTGTCAAACCCTAGAAGACTCCTAGGTTTCTTTCCATGGCTGGTTGGCACCCCAGTGTTGAGTTGATTCATGAGCTTGTGTTGGGACAATGTAACCAGCCTTTGTTTGTGGCCCACTACCAGCTCCCTGGAGCAGAGCTTTTTGCTGCAGGACAATGGCCTTTTGTTGTGTGATCATCTAGCTTAGCCCAGTGCAGAGGGAGCGAAAACAAATGCTGGGGAAGCTGGGCACACACATCCATGTGCCATTATTACAGGACTGCAGGCTCACTGCTGATCTGAGTTAAGACTATATCATGCAGGAGCACCTTTGTATTCATGTGAAGAAGATGTTAATGCTGTGACACTTCCAACCTCCCAGAGATCAGTCAGCACGTAACACACAGTGCACACACATGCATCCAAACACTCATTCACACACCTTACACCTTACATTTCATATTCTGTGCAGCTTCCATTGTTTTTTTTTTAAACTACGTTTAAGCCTGCAAGTGTTAGAGTGCAGTGCATTAGACCTGACTGTTGTTGGGCCACTTGCTTGAGTTAGAGTGATTTCAATGCAAAAGAAGTTAAAGAGCAGCTTTTGTCCCAGTGTTTAACCAGATGTCTTTTGGTTGGGTTTTGACTGGCCTATTTTGGTGAATTCAGTCATTGGTTTTGAGAAAGGCCAGTGTGTGTGTGTGTGTGTATGTGTGTGTGTAATAACAACAGACCATTATTCTGACCACCCCAGCTTTTTATAGGCCCAAGACCAGGCTGTGCAAGCCACATACCCCTCTCTACCACCTTACCACCTGACACCCCACACCCTAAACCTTGCTTTCAGCTCCCACCCCCTCTGCTGCCGAAGACACCGCACAACCATCAGCATGCACAAAAGCAAAGATTCACTTTCTGCTCTCAAGCCAGATAGTCCCAGAAAGAGAGTGTAGACTAATGATCATATGGAACGGCACAGTCCGATAAATACTCCTCCCTCCTTCTTGATTTCTCTCCGTCTCTTTTGCTCTTTCTCTTTCTCATGGGCTGGCTCACATCTGGAACTCTTTAAGTCAGAAATGACTTCTACGGCTCCAATAACAATTCTGAAAACTCCCTCCCTCCTTTCCTCCTGCCCTCTCTTGCTCACTCATGCTCCTTTTTTTTTTTTCTTCGCCGTTGCCTTCACGTCCACTTCATCTTTATCTGTTTATTTCTTCTGGTCTACAGGGAGTGCATTAGAGGAACCCAGTTCTGATGTGCCAGGATCTTATTCATTACTCATGCACACACTTGCACAAGCACATTTGTGCACATGCAGACACTCACATACCCTGAAACCAATTTAGTCTTCTTTGCATGTGTTCAATTGGCTCCACAGCACTGGTTGAACTCGCTACACAGTACCACTATACAGAGGAATCCATTTGCCATTCATGTCTCCACACAAGGAAATAGCACAAGCAAGCTCTTCCTGGTGTAATTTGTATTGATAGTACTGTGGGGCATGTTAAAGTGCAGAGTAGTAGCTTTACTAATGGACAATGGAAGTGGCTATGAAATCATTGATCTTTATGACTGGCACACAGATGTCTGTTAAATTCTGGTCTGGCTGGCTGAATCCACGTGCAGCCCCATTTAGGACTTTGTGGGACAATGTTCTCAGTTTCATGTGTCTGTATTTGCTTCCAAAGTTCACTATTTAAGCAGTAGCCCAATAGTTAGATAGTATGCAAACTAGTGACTTGACCTTGAGCAAGGCCGTTAACTCTCCAGCAGCTCCTTTCAAGCTTCGCAGTGGAACATTGTGGTTGTAAAGGGCTGCTCTATGGTTTGAAGCTGTACAACCGGATCTGAAGCAGGGACTATCTGAAAGAGAGCATTCATGCATGAGAGCATGATTTACCAAGATAAATAAACTTTGATTTGGTCCAGTACTAACAAAAAGTTCAGTTTCTCTGCTCTAGCTCTATAAAGGTAGTAAAAAGGCTGTGAGTAATGGGTTTGAGTGCACTCAGAGGGCAGGGCATATGATTTGCTGCTCAGTATTTCCCTAAATATGTATTTAGCCCAGAAAGAGGCGTGGGAACAGTGGGCAGAAGGATGCAGGGAGAGCGGCCCAGCACTGTGGTCACACAGATGGGGAAACCAGCACTCTCAAAATACACTCCCTGCTCCACAAATCTGGAGCAGGATCAAATAGAGTTTTGGGAAACATATCAGGACATTAATATTATGGTGGAATTGATTTCAGTTCATTCTTGTCTGTTTGGCATGCTGCAAATTTACCCAGACACTAACAGCTAGCCTGTATTTGGCCTGAATAACTGTACAGATGAATTTAGGTTAACCTTGTGAACGCTGTCAGCAGGTCAGTGTGTGTATGGATTTAAGACCATAAGTCATGTCGCTTTAGTGGATAATAAGGGTTAAGCCTTTACAAAACGCTACAGTTTCTGTTTGTGTGTGTGAGCGTTATGTGCGGGTGCATGTACCACCTCAGGCTACACACACACACACACACTGATGGTCCATGTCACTGTTTGCGCTGGCTTCTTGTCTGGTCCCAGCTGTAAAAACACTGACCCATTAGAGTGCTGGTGTGCACATGTGTTTCAATGTGCTCGTCTGTGGGTGCTCAAATGTACAAATGTACTTGTGTGGGTATAGACTATTCTTGGAAAACCATGAGTAATGCTTTCACAGATATCACACCACAAATGAGTTGTCGGCCTGTTACAAAACCAATGACTGACCAGTTAATGAACTGGAACTTCCAGCTGATTTCAGATTATTTGATGCAGGTCATTTAGTTTGTAACATTAATAACAGTCACAGTCGAAAAACCTTCTGAACAGATTGTATACATCCCTGTGTGTAGGCCGTCTCACCTCACTCTCACTCCTCTCTCTTCTTTGAAACTTCAGTCATCATTTTGATTTCAAGCCATGCTCCTCCTCTTGCATTACAGCAGCATGAGTCATGCGTCTTAACACTGTTTACGGTAAAGCACTGATAAAGAGGAAGCAAAGAAAGATGGGGAATACAGATACTCAAGGGAAAAAAGGGCAATGGACACAAATAGAGACACAGAAATAGGGACAGCAAACTTGAGAGCATTCATGTCTGTGCTTCTCAATTTATTCTTTCTAATCACATTCTTGGAGAGTGGCGGTTGAATCTTTCTTCTATCCAGAGAGAACAGGAGCGTTCAGATTGGTATTGAGCTCCTTTGGCTTGTTTAAATTGGAAAATGTGCAGCCAGTGTGTCACATGAGTTACCACAGAGTCCTGGCTGTGGTTCTCTAGGGAATCTGTCCTGCACGTTTGGCTGGGGGTTACAGCCGGAGTAAGCTAATGAGGGAAGCAGGAGGACTGGCTGGAGGACGGCTGGAATCTTGGACCGGGCGACTTAGTGCATCGCCTGGATGCAATGATTTTGTTGAAAGGAACAACCGTGCATCACATTACCCCCGTGTGAAGTCTGGCTTAGGAACAGCACTGCCACATGCACCTGTGTTGCAGTCTGGCTTGGTCATTATAATGCTGAAATCTGAGTATCGAAGGTCAGGAGGTAAAGCTCAGTGGTAGTCATGCTAGTGTGAGCATGTGTTTCTTAATAGAAAAATATGCAAAAATTGGGACTTGGAGAAAGTATTGTCATTTTTGCCTTGATGCCAGTGGATGTTGCTTGTGGCAATACAGCTGGACTCGCCCATCAGTCACTCACTTAGTGATTGATGATACAGGAATTTTCAATTTCCCAGACATTGAAATGCTTTTTATACAAACTTTTCCCCATTTTTTGTATTGAGACGAAAATTAGAACTGGACTAAAATATGCACAGATGCATCTTGGGCCTGGGCAGGTTTTACGCTTGTTGGTGTTCAAGAAGCCTTGGCCAAATTACTTGCATGGTGGTGCTGTTAGCTGTAGGGACAGATTGCAAAGACCAGCCTCTGAAGCCTTGGACGGGGCCAACTTTTGAGCTTGATTGACAGGGAATACTGCAGAGGCCAATCAGTGCTTAAGCTTCTTTGGATCATTTTGGCCTTGGTTGCCACAAGTTACCACTCTTTTTTTTTCACCTAATCAGTAGCCATAGCAACACAAGCCAAAAATGAAAAAAAGGGATAGGATGACAACATCACCGATAATGATTCAACATTGGGTTTAATGTGTGAGACTGCGGTGCAAGAGAAAATGCTATATAAGTTTACAGCCTAGACGGAGTGAGGAGGTGAGGATCAGGGCCAACGGAGAGAGAGATATGAAGACTGTAACATTTAGCTCCCATGGCCTATATTTCTTTTTTTTTTTTTTTTTTCACCACTAACTGACATGTTGCTAGAGATGTCAAGCCTGTTTGACCTTTGCATAAAATTGGAGTGGAAATAGCACCAGCATGGCTTGTGCAACTTTTAAGTGATGTCTTCTAAAAAAGTTTTTTAGAAAAGGATTCTTTATGAAATGCAAAAAGAAAAGCAGACATTTTTAGATATTTCATGCCAAAATCTGACCTAACAAAGCGTAATGCTCAATGCAAAATATACTGTACTGCATAATGATATATCATTACAGTAAAGAGTATTTGTCTCTTATTGTACCTATGGACATAAACCAAGTGCAGTCAGTCACCATAAGAAATCTATCATTGCTAGTAAAAGACTATCCCTCTTACAGCTACACCAGCCTCTCACTCAGTTGTTTAACAAAGAGATGGTTTGATTAAGTGTTACGGTATATGGTTTGTGAAGAAAAAAAACATATACAGTACTCCATTCAGTCTGCCTTGTGTTTAAACATTTGTACAAATTCACAAAAAGTAAACTCTTATGAGTCTGTCAAACCACAAAACCCAACTAAAGTCATCACTTCTCCTGTTCCTTCCCCCTGAAAAATAAATGGCAACCATTAAAGGTCTAATTGCTAATTGGCATTAGCTGGCACGCATCAGTTTCTCTGCATGTGTGCTCCAGCAATACTGAAGCCAGTTACTGTAGTCGATACTGAACCGTTTTTGTGGGTGATTTGGTTGTAATATTTAATTACACACAAACAGATCAGATGGGCCGACTGGGGTGGGGGACTGAGGAGAGGGAGCATGGAGGGGGGGATCAGGGAGTGTGTAGTTTTGGAAACAGATTTGTCTGACCAGGGATTTGATTTAATAACCCCTTGCTGTGTTTTCTAGTGAAATCTATTGGAATCATACTGACTTTGCTGGATGGAGCCATGGAGAGAGAGAGAGAGAGAGAGAGCATTTGAGGGAGAGATGAAGCTACAATCCCACATATCCTCTCTGATTGGGATAT
Source organism: Holacanthus passer (assembly GCA_025331565.1). Taxonomy (NCBI): domain Eukaryota; kingdom Metazoa; phylum Chordata; class Actinopteri; family Pomacanthidae; genus Holacanthus; species Holacanthus passer. The sequence continues at coordinate 11,138,548 of JAFREQ010000003.1, read as the reverse complement.
GTGGCCATGCTGGCCAGTGCCAAATCTCTCGTTGTTTGTGTGAGTGTGTGCAGCATTGCTCCTGCATATGCGTGCATGTCGGCCACAGGAAGAGCTGTGATCGCTGAAAAAAGGTAGTGGTTTTTTGTAATGTGAGTGAAAGTGATGGGTTTTTTTTTCTTCCAAGTCTAAACTCTTGTTTTTGTAATCAGACAGAAAGAGGGAGCTTTCTGTGATGCTGTCAGTGACTTCTTTGTCCAGCAGAGTCAGAGCAGCAGTGTGTGGAGCCTGAATGGTGAAACTCAGATCTACTGCACTGGAAAAGCAAACACACTCATCTTAGACACACTGTTTTACACATGTATACACGTGTATAGCAGATACACGTACTCCCCCCTCCTCTGGCCACCTTTCTTTTTTTTCCTACACTTGTGTGCATCATTTACATATGCAATACACAAGTGTACACACAAGTAGATTGCACATTTATACATTTGCATAATCATATCAATCAGTAATAATCCAGATAATAATAGTAAGAAAGGTGTAGGACACTGAAAATCTATCTTCCTGTCACTACAGCACATTTTGAAACTCCATAGGTGGGTAAATACCTCTGTGCCCCCTGCACGCACACACGTACACAAACACACGCCAAAGGTAGTGCAGAGGAGAAGCAGAGAGGTTTTTCCATCTGACTCGCGTGACTACTAAGGTTGTTGGTGTACAGGGGAAATCGAACAACAGTGAGAGAGAGAGAGAGAGAGAGAAAGAAAGTAAAAACCAGTTTTTACGAAAAGCTTGTTGGTGATTGTGCCAGGTTCAGTAAGCAAAGTACCCGTCACGACAGGTTAACTGAGGTGTGTGCATGCATTGCCCTACAGTCATAAAGTCATAAGTAGGCCACCGCAGCCTTTGAAATTTCTTTGGCATGTTTTTGCTTTTGATGCTCTGCTGTCTCTCCCATCTCTGTCTCTCGCCTCTGACACTGATGGTATCTGCGCTTTTGAGAGGGACTGCGTGTGTGTGCATATTTGTTTGTGTGTTGGCCTGGATTTGCCTTTTTCTGTCAGTGGGCTTGACTGAGGACTGACTGAGTGAGTGACTGGTAACACAGGCGTCCAATCATGAAGTGATGAGTGGAGGCCGAGGGTGTCGATTCCTGTTTGACTGAACCAAAGGAGATGGAGCTCTCTTTGGAATAAAAGCACGAGAAAGAGAGGGTTTTGCTCCTTCTCACTTACTTATTAAGTCTTCAAGTGACAGAAACTGATGCAGTGTGTTTCCAACAGCTTTCACTGCTACCATGAATCAGGGTTAAAACTCATTCTCCCTGTCTTACTTCGTCCTTCTCACTCTCTCGCCGCCCTCCCCCTCGCTCGACTGTCTCGTCTCTCCCCCCCGTCAGACACTGGAATGCGTTTGTTTGTGCGTCGAGCCTCCGCTCAGCAACAACATATACAGCACATGAACATCAAGGCTCAGCGGCTTGTTTGAATCCGTTTTTTTGCCCTCATCACAAGACTCGTCGCCCCACCCCCAAGCTGTGCTGACAGCCAAACCACCGTGGGATGAAGTCTTTTAAAGTCACTCTGATTTTGAGAGTGTTGCTTTTGTTGTGCTCTATCAAACCTGGTCATCTACCGCACCTCCAAAACACCACAACAGGTTCCAACTGCCTACTTTTATCTGTGTCTTTTCAACATTGTTGTTCTCATTGATTTCAATCTCTAGCCCTCACCTGTGGAAATATGTTCATCTGCCCGATTTTCCTGTACTGTGCGCTCTCCTCTTATTACTTCCCACTTGTTCTCTGCAGCAAACCCCAGCCTACATTTCAGTTTCATTTTCCAAAACCTTTGCTTTTTCCATCAGCAACCAGCACCATCTCCTAAAACCATCACCTGTTGGGTCAAGGTCATCCAGATAGACACGTGGTGATTAAAAGAGCCGCAGCGGCGTGCACAGCATATTTAGACCAAAACCATGTACAGTAAGGCTTCCTGGAATTCCCTCGTGGTTAGTAGAGGGAAGGGGCACATTTAGAGCAGGGCCATATGGAGAACACATGTGGGCACAGGAAAACAGGCTCTGTCAAGAAAGGACACCCTCGGCTGCAGCCTTCTGTCTCTTTCTGTCGATAAGATCTGCACAGCACATCCACAACATGTGGACTTCTTACTTGAACCAAAATAAACAGTTCGAATCCCAGAGGTAACCAAAGCAAGATGTGTGTTATTAGTGAAAGTTAGTCGCGAAACTATTGTGAAATGGAGGTGTGACTCCCCCGCCACACACTGATTTAAGACTTAGGTGTACGTAAACATGCAAAGGCTTAGATAATGTTTAAGGGACGCAGACAGAGCTGGAACAGTCATCATCAAGTTGGCCTGTATTTCCGCTGCAGACTTAAGAGGCACCTTATTATACATAATCACCATGTCTATGGGTTTCCTTTGAAAATGCAGAGGAGTATGTTTGGGTTTGAGTCTGTGTTGTTTGTGTGGCAGAGGAAACTTGTATGTCTCGACAGCCCAGGCGTAAAGCTGCCGCGATAAGAAACCCCCAGACCTGACGCTTTGTTTTCATTTCTGTATGTCTGTACGGGAAATGTCTCTTTCTGGATGTTCACACTAATTTGAGTTACATCTGTATATAACTGTATGCATGTGTGGGCCCATGGCCACGTAAGTATGTGTTGATCTTTGTGTTCTAACGTTTTCGGTGAATTAGCGGTCTCTTTCTATTCAGCTACAGATGATGCGTCTCTCTGTTGGCTCCATCCCTCTCTCTGACTCTGTCTCTGTCTGTGTTGTCGTCGGCCATCTGCGTGTCCCTACAGGGTCACAGACAGTGCTGGACATAATACACTCCAGTAACGGTGGCCAAGTTTCCTCTCCAACATTGATAATCTGCCTATTGAGCATTAGAAGGGTGGAGGGACAAGATAGAAGATGGTGGTATGTGGTGGAATTTCACACTGATGAAAGGACGCCTTGTTTGAGAATGTGTGGAGAAATGTAATTTTCTCGGGTTCAACTTGTGTCAAACAGCGAAATCCTTGCAACCATGATGCTTCTCTTCCAAAGACTGGTGCGCATTGTTTTCCTTATCTTAAACGTATTAATTCTGCAGCGCGCTTTGTGTCTATCAGTACAGGCTGTGTGAATACGAATTAGACCATTAGTATGTTGTGTGACTTTGTGCTGGGATTGTGCCTCTGTGTATGCAGAGGAGGGGAGGTTGCAGAGGAAGTCTGTCAGACAGCAGTTAAACAGACCATGGCTTAAGCCAGGCGCAGAGCAGCCCTCCGTGCTTTTCCCTTTTCTCCACCTCAAAGAGCCTCTAAAAACAGTCTTATTGCCAACATGTTCATCAGCTCATCAAATCTGATTCTGTTTGACTCCATGTACTGTAAGACCATTGGGATTATTAAACATGTTAGGATTAGACATTTGTTCCACCCGCATGGCCTGTAGACACAAGTGTGACTAATATGGGCTCTATTGAACAAGCATTCCCATTATGATGCATGTGTTTTACATTAGGTCACAGTCCATACACTGCACATACTGTATATGTGTGTGTCTGCGTGTCAGTGCCCAGCCCTCATGGTGCTTCTGTTAAAGGGGTTGTAAAGGCGCTCTCAAAGCCAGCCTGACACTAGTTAAATATATAATATAAGACCCAGGTATTCACAGTGGTCAAGAAGGAGGAAGTGGCGGAGCTGGAGAGTTCAACACACCTTTCTGCCATCAAGCAAGCGCAGCAGCAATTCTGTGTTTTGTCTTTTAGTTAATAGTCTCCTTTTGGCAGGGAACTCCTAAAGTCCCCTAAGGGGGGAGCCTTTCAGCAGCAGTCAGGTGCTAAGAAGGGGTATGTGTCTGCATGATGGGGTTGAAGGGGGCAGATGTGTCAGTTTAAAGTGAGAGAGGGGGAGGGAGTCAGAGGGTCAGCAAGTCATAAATACTGCAAAAACCCACCCAGCTGGTCGGTCGGACCCCAGCAAAACTGTGGCGTGTTAGCAGTTTTTACTCGTCAAGGTGGTTTCATGAAAACATTTTGACAAAGTTGTATTCCTTTGGTATGCTTTTTCGGCCAAAGGGATTTGTTTTGACATGTGGCCTGCAGACAGGCTCCAAAGCAGTCTGATGTCAGGAGAACAATGGAGCACGTATGGCAGTTAAAAGAGATGCGAGCCCACATGTGAAAGCACAGGCGGGAGACGTCCTGATGCGTCTCGGTGACTCTGATAACATTGTGGCTCTATCTCGGTGTCTGAATAGACAATGATAACACACGCACACTAAGAAAATCAAGAATCTCTTGAGATAGAGACACAGACTGATAAGTAGCAAACAGACAGACGAAGATGGAAGGAATTTACTCTATCAGCATGTGGTGGTGGTCTTTTTCTCTGGATGCAGGTTTGACAACTTGTTAACCTCATCAGTTTGGACTGGGCCACATTGAAAGACCCAACTGGTGTCCTCTGAACACATGAAACACACTTTCTGATTTCCATTTGGTTCACTGTAATGCAAATGATGTGTTTAAAAGATTGCATAAATTTGTGAGTCATCGCATTGGAAGAAACTATGTGAAACTCTATGTCCATTTGTCCCACTGTGTTGGCTAGTGCTGCTGGGCATTTGGTCTTGGCGAATGGAAAGATGTATGTGTGTGCATATAGAGCAGGGAAGTTGATCAGATCACAAGTGGTCACTCGAGATGTGGAGATGCACTGTGATGCAAAGGTGTGAACTAATGTATTTAGAGCTGCTCACTTATAATTGGATCAGGAAGAGGTATGTTAATTCACATAAGGTACAAACAGGGCAAGAGATCCCTGACATATCTGGATGGATGGCTATCATCTCCAGCCCCATGCTGGGAGAGACAAACTTAATGGAGGTCCCTCTTCTTGTCTTGACCCTGTGGAAACCTCCCAAGAGCCCCATCTCTCTCTCTCCTCCCTTGCCTCCCTCCTTCCCTTCATACTTCGTTCCACTCTTCAGCTCTCGTTGCTCCCTGTGAGTCTTGAAATACCATCATCGTCTCCTGCAGAGAGGAGTACAAGAAAACCAATAACATAGTATTTTATGTGTGTGTGTGTGTGTGTGTGTGTGTGTGTGTGTGTGTGTGAGCGAGTGAGTGAGTGATTTTTGTCTCTCCCTCAATGTCTCTGTGAATGTATTTGCATATGAATTCCTAACTGTAGATGAATGCAGAAGGCCTTCATTTTTTTTACAAATTTTATTCTAATCTGAGACATTATGGACTTTTGCAAGGTGTGCTGTGTGTGTGTGGGGGGGGGGCGGTGTTACTAATGTGTTTTAAAATGTGTTTTAAAATGGTTGAACACGTAGGGATTAAGACCCTCGTAGGTGCTGAAAGTAGATCTAATGCATCTACCTGGAGCAGCGCCGAGAGATCCTGACAAGGAACAGAGCAAAGTGGAAAAACAAAAGCAGGGAGGATATATGGCATGATTGAGGGAGAGTGACAAGCACAGGGAGAAAAAAATGAGAGCAAGAGATGAACCTGCCTAGTGGTTCCTGGCTCTAGTGCTCTCCTGCACTGAAGGCCATAATTACCCTCTAACCGACTCATGTTGGTAGCTGGAGAGTGGTGAGGTCAGCCTTTAGCTGGCTAGCACAATGAGGTCAAGTACTATTCATGCCCTGGCTTGTGCATTTCTGCATGCAACTCTCCATCAAACACTCTCCGGCTCTCTGTTAGGGCTATCTTTGTTGCGTATGAGTATGTGCATGTCTGCAAGCTGGTTTGTGTGTCACCGCAGTCTGAAAATCAAATCGGCGAAAACTCACCTCCACTCCATCTCTTATCGTCCAAACTTTCTCCTTCCTGCTTTTGTTTCTCCTTTTCATTCGACCATCTCAGCGGTTGTCTCTCTGTGCATCCTGCCAGTTGTCCTCTCGCAGAGGGTCAGCCAGAGACTTCCTGCACGGCTCTCCTCTTGGAGTTGGGCTCCTGGTGACCTGCAGCCCAGAGACAACGGCTGGGGAAGGCATCATTATATCCATGCACACACACACACACACTGATTTTAAATATTCACAGTAATCTCTGGGTATCAAATTGTCAGGAGGATGGCTGCCAGGCTCACTCTGGCTTTCGGCAGGGGACTTAAAAGGTCTTCTCTTTTTCATTTTCTTCTTGAAATACCATTACTGTCCTCATGCAGAATTGCTTTTTTTACACAAGCTCTCCCCAGATCCTTCCCATCTTCATTATAGTGTGTGTTATGTTCTTCCTGTGTTTCTCTCAAGAGGCAAAAGGTAAAAAGTTGCTAATTATCACCCTACAGTTTTTGTAAGCTCTTCTGAGACTTCACGGGCTGAAATTGGAGATTGGGAGTTGTCTCAGGGCAGTGAAACCTTGTGTGTTTGTGTGTGTGTGTGTGTGTGTGTGTGTGTCTGGCTTAAGGCTTTGGGTAGTCCAAACCCCAACTCCGAACACTTGGCAAGGAGTTGAATGAAATATCCCACGAGCCTCTCCTTCTGTCTGTCTAGCCATTTGTGGTCATGGGGTTTCCCGAGCTGGCAAAGCAGGGGCTGCTGTTTATCTTGGAATGGGACAGGAAGTACAAGAACTAAAAGTTGGAAGAATTATAAAATGGGGCAGAATTAAAAAGGGTGGGCAGAAAAGAGAGATTTTGTCATGTGAAAACCTGTCAAACTTGGTAAAAAAGCAGGAGGGTGGTAGCAGATTTGTTACCCCCAGACGGACCTTACAGTGGGAGAAGGAGAATGAAAACAGATTTGTCACTCCATCCTGTTTGCACAGGAGCCGTGTGAGCATTAGCAAGAATAGCCCTCTCCCCCAATCTGTTGCACACAAACATTCCTCTAAAACACACACACACACACCCATGCACACCACTCCTTTAAAGGGTCTCTGCTGGGCTCTCTGGGAAGGGTAGAGGGGTTTGTGTGTTTTAGTGTGTGTGGTCAGGATGTGGCTAGCACCTCTCACTAGTCATGATTTACTAACAATACCCATGGTGGTTAGAGCCTGACACTCAGCACATATTAGTCTGAGTGGGTTGACCATACAACAATGTGGAAACTTTTCCATAGTCTCCCATTCCCCGATTTCACTCGCATTGTAACACAGTCTCGCTCGAGAAATGTGCGTCGCCCCTAATTTATCGATTACTTCCTGCCAGGCTAGGTTTTATGAATTTCTCTAAAGGGCGTAGTTGGTAATATACAATGTGGCCAGTCTAAAATATATATGTGCGTGTGCCAGGGTGTGAGTTTCTCTGTTGGTGTGTTAGGAAGGGCTTAGAGTCTGTCAGCTATTATTTAGCAATTGTGGCTTGGGAAGCATTGTGGGAAAGTCAGTTGAAGAGAATTGACCAGGTCTTTTGAGATATTTAGGAAGAAATGCATTAACACACTCACACACACACACACACACACACACACACACACACACACACGAATGGCCCAGCTTCCTAAGCAGTTAAAAGGCAATAGTCCTTTGGCATTGACATTGCTTGTACTTCTTAAAGTGCACTGTTTATTTAAGTGCGCTGGTTTTATAGTTAGAAGAAATATGGAGGAGATCGAGAAAGGCAACAGTCTCTCTTGAGATGATATCGCCCCTCGTCTGCGATCCTTGTCTTTCTTTTTCCATCTGCTGCTTAGAGGAGAGGACTTCAGTGGGTGGTCCACAGAGACCCCCGGAACAGTAGCCTCTTATGACCTGTATAACACACAGACATGCACACTCATACATACGCACACAGTGAGAGGCACGTGCACACATCGGTAGACACATTAAAACAGGCTGCACAGATTAAACCAGTCTGAAGCCGTTGAGGTGAAGTAATTCAATGACACACACTGAGTCAAGCTCGGCTGTAGCACCTGCACAGGCAACAGCTGGGAACACACAGCAACAGACACCGCCCCTTGTACACATGCACACACACTTGCTCACCTCCCACAACTTTATTTGTGTTGCTGCCGTGCTCAGGCTCAAGAATGAGCGAGCAGGTGCCCCCTGCTGAGAAGAAGCAACAAACCATCATCAAACTTTGTATGGGAGTTGTTTGTATTGCAGTCGCAACACTGTTTGCGTAGTGTTTGAAGGACACGACTACAGAGGTGATGACTCAGGGTGATGGGTAATGTAGGTTTTTTTTTTTCACTGAAGCTAAAGGGCAGAACATTGAAACTGATAATGGATGTAATGGATGTGATCTTGCCTGCTCAAAGTAAGCCTGAACACATTAAGGCAGAGGACACACACTCAGCAATCAATGTGTGCAACAGGAAAGGAATTAATGGAGCTGTGTTCCTCTTTTTTTCCCCCAAGCCAGCCGAAAACAAACCAAGTGCCAAGAAAACACACTCATAATCTGACACATATTCATGGGTTAACGCTTCTCTTTTTTTGTCTTTTGTTGTTTCAAGTGTTAATTCTTTCTTTTGTTAATCATTTCTCGCTTTTTTAAAATTAATTCTTTTATCGCAAGTTTGTGTGTGCAAATGTGCAATCAAGTTCAGAGACGGTCACATAAACACAATCGTCTTTTCCATAGGAAGAGGAAAGTGTGATAATTTTATCAGTCCAAGCACAGAGAAACAACACAGATGGTTCCTTAACTCTCAGTTGAACATCCTTCACCAGGAGCGTATCCGTGTCTGGGTTATGTACTAAGATGGTTAAAAGGAGGCAATGTCTACTTTGTCACCCTTCATCAGAGATTCAAGTCAGAAAGTAATTTTCTATTCTCAGATTGTTCCATTTAAAGCATTTTTATGAGAAAAGTAAAACTATATAGTTAAAAGAAAAAATAAGTAAGAAAAGTTGGAAAAATGAACAATTTTATGCATCAAAAATGCATTCTTTTTTTCTTATCATTATCTTGCAACCGCTTTTTGTATTCATCTTTAGACGCATTGGGGAGGTCTCCACCCCCAGGTATATGCATGTAATGATGACATGGACACAATGAGGCTCTGCTTAACTTTTAGTTTATCCCATAGTGCTGACCACCACATGGGCACTCATTCGCTCATTCACATATAGGAGGGTGGAGTGTGAGCGTGTGACTTTGTATGTGTGTGGGTGTGAAGGCTTGGGGGTCAAAAGGTGCCATAACTGCATAAGAGGATGGGCCTTTAGAGGTGTGGACACTCCCTCTGTGTTCAGTGTGTGTGTGTGAGGGGTGTGTGCAGAGTGTGTGTGAGGGTCAGGGGTGAGCTGTAAACCCCCTTTGGGTGTCAGATGGGTCGTACAGCCAGTTGAATGAGGTGACTAGTGTGGTTAAAGGTAGTTTACTGCCTCCTGCTAAGGAGGTGGACATCCTGACACGCCCTGCAGGTCTCTAACACACCCAGGTCACACAAACACACACTCAGAATATTTAGAGCCGCTATCTGCGCTCTGCTGTCATCAGCAAGAGTTATACACGGCTGCATGATTTGTGTTTTTGATGACACCTCAATGCTTGCCGCATACCATTATTTAATTCTGTGGTAATATGTGTGTGTGGCCAGAATGCACCAGGCACATTTATCAGGTTGTCATCATGTGTGTCTGAGGTTTGGGTGGTCTGTTGATTTATTGCCAGTATGTCGCGCTTACACATGTTCCAACAGTGGCATTGATTTCCTAGCTAATTGTATGAGGTGCTCTGCCCGCTCTAACCGTCCAACGTTATGATACGCATCGCCTCCCAGCATCGAACTCTCACCTCCCTTCTGTCTTTCACAGTGAGGACAGTTGTTGTCAACAATGGCACCAACAACAGCAGAGTCAGGCAGATGTGAATGGACCAGCCCTCCTCGTTACTGCACACTAAAGAGCTGTGGGCCTTTTGAACAAAGCTCTGTTGGCTGCTGTAAAATGCTGCTGAGTTTTGACGCCCATGAAATAGTGCATACTCATCCTTATCCATGGCAGGTTATAATGGGATGGGATGAGTCTGTGGGTGGTTGTTTTTTCTTAATGCAGGCTTAATTGTAGTGTTATAGTAGTAGTAAGGAGGCTAAAGTAACAGTGCTCTTCAAATGGTTGTCGGTCTATAGAAATAAATGTAGCCTCCCTTGTTTATTGAGCTGACGGTGCGGGTTTTAATCACTTAAACTAAGATGTCTGCAGCCTATAATGGAAAGTAAGTGAGTGCATTTACTCAAGTAATTTCAGTTTGGAGGTATTTGCGTGTACATTTACTCAAACATATTTTTGCATGTTTGACTTGTACTCGCAGTGGAGCATTTTAAATTTGTGCTACTTATTCTCATGCTGTCTGTAGCTGATGCAAGTATAGGCCACACCTTGCAGCACATGCTGAGACACACACAAACTGTACAACACACTTGCATGTGTGTGTGAGTGAACGACAATCTGTGGCTGCCCAGAAAGCGGTTTGCCTTTCCTTCCCTGAGCTTCTTTTCCACTCCGCTGTAAAATTCGGTCCAAAGATTTAGTTTGAGAGAGAAAGGAGGAAAGGAGTGGTTGAAAGAGTGAGTGAACCTCCAGTCCTAATTGTAATCCATCCACCATCCCCCCAACCCCTGTTTTTTTTTTTTCCCCATTTGACTCACTCCGTTCTGCGTCATGATTTTGCTCTCTACCCAGCCCAACACGGAATGTTAATCAGCAGAAAGCTGCTTTAGATTTACAAGGGGGAATTTGGATCCAGTTCTTTGAAACGTCAAACTCCTAAGTCTCTCTATCAAAACCGCTCGTTGGGCTGTGAGAACCGTGCTGCGGCAGGAAGAGTTTACATCTGAACGTAGATGTTGGGATCGATTTTGGCGCTGTTGATATACCTCCTGGAGTTTTTGAAAGTGAAGTACCTGTGGCTGTCTGTGGGAAAGGCACAGCACGGCGCTCTCAAAGTGTGTTAATTAATGTCTGGGCTAATGTGTGAATGCTCATTTTAGCGTGTAATAGGAGAATGAGGAAGGGAGACAGAACTAGAAATAGAGTTAGAAGCTCAATCTAATAAGTAATTGGTGAGTCACAAAATGTGCTTTTTATGGGTGTTAATTCAGGCAGGGGTTATAGTGATAATGAAGAAGCGCCACATGCGTCTGTGTGCGACACAAACACAGAAGTGTCTGCTGTTATTTTAGTCCTTATGCTGATGTCAAATTTAAAGGCGTTATAGTGTGAACATTTATCAATGACAAAACTAATGAGCAGGCATGAAACGAATGCAGGCTGTAATCAATCAAGATACATTTAAAAGCTGATGAGCCATTTTAAGAAATTGCATGATGTCACGAAGAAGGTGGAGTTAATTTAGGTTTAATGCATTTTAGGCTACACTTACATTGAGTTCGCGTGAAAGGGATACAAACAGACAAAACTGAGTGTGTAGTGTGAAAGCGGTGAGCAAATCTCGTGAATTGGTCCTGCCAGCTAAAAACATCTGTTACCTCTTCTTTTTCCAGTGCATTTTCACCCACTTGTTGAAAACCTGCTTTGTGCAATCCCTGCACACTTTCAAACCTTCACACCTCAAATATGTTTAGCTCAGTTTAGCTCTTGCTCAGCTTTTTGTTTTTCATTAACTTCCCTATTTGATTATTTTAAATTACTTGAGAATCACACTGTTTACAAGTTCAAGGCTGAAGCAATTTCAGAATGAAAAGACTTCACATCAAGAGTTCATGTTTATATGGTGGAAAGTGGCTTTAAACATCCATCACTGCACACGCTCAGAAAAGGTCATAAGTGTTTTTAGGCATCTGGTTTAAAAAGGAGACATCCACACAGCCGACTGGCCAGCAAAGCTTACTCAAGTTTACTGGAGTTTCCTCTCCTGAAAAGATTCTGAATCTCCAGCTCATTCGTGACTACTGTGTGCCTTTGCTCAATGAGGGTGTTGTCTGTCATCCAAACTGACTGGCTCTCTGTTCTTGTCCTCTAGTGGGTCCAGCTGAGAGAAAATGAGCTGATCACACAGACAGAAAGGGGGCAATTAGTGCAAACACACACTCAATAACACACTTTGTGCCTCTTTGCTCAGCCTGCTGCCCATAGTGTTATTTGTGGGAGACGTGAATAGAGGGCAGTTTGTTCTTTAAAGGGAGGTTAACTGGCAAGTAAAGCCGCCAACTCTTGATCTGTTTCAGACTATCAGGTCCCGTCTTTACTCTGGTTGTAGTGAGATGATGGAGCTGATGACATTTAAAAATGACACCAGATTGCATGTATTTCCACCTTTACATTTCGTCCTCTTTAGCTTTTATTAGTCAAACACTTCACCTCCTGGCAGTGTTTTGGATGGTGACATCATCTCAACCACAAAAAGTGGATCTGATTATGAGTAGGCGGGTTTGAGGTTAGATGTTTATGTGGATGTGTTATTGCAGTGTGTCATATCCGCCGTCCCGTGTCGCAGAAAAAAACAAAACAGCTTCACATACAGTACAGCGTATTTTCATCCCCAGTACTGTACAAAAAGCCAATGAAACCTATAAAACCTAGTCATCCGATAATGCAGCTATACTGTCCCTTTACTGCACACTATGTGAAGTGGCGCCACATATGGAAACGGTGAATGTTGAATGAGACTAGATAGCCACAGGCACCACAGTTGGCCGGGAAAATAAAATATAAAACATGATTAGAGAGCAAAAGAGGGAGAGTAAAGAAGGGGAGAGGATAAGGGGGAGAAAGCTGAAGTCATGTTTAGGATTAGGGTTAGTTGTGTAGAGGAGCTTATGGCGATATTTTTCAGGGTTGTGGGAAACCAAAGCCATCTTGAATCCCACCACCCCTAATTTGTCTGTGTGTGTGTGTGTGTGTGTGTGTTTGTTGGGGGGTGGTGGTAGGTATGTCATTGTACACCAAATTTACAGCTCTACAATTTACATATCTGCTCTGTGAATCACTCATCCTTTGTTCTCCATTCAAAAAAAAAAATTAAAAGAAAAGAAATTTACAGCATATTTTATATTTTTTGGTTTCATGTGACGCCACATAAAAACAATTAATTAGCTTTCCTTCTAGTCTTCTTACAAGCTTACAAACATGAACACACGTCCTGCACCCTGCGTCAATCTCAGTCTAAATGTGATGTCAGTTGGACTTTAATGTGGTCTGATGAGTTTGAGTTTGAGCACCTCAGCATTTTAGAAGGAGCAGACCAGCAGCTCATGGTTGTAGTAACAGCATTGTACTCCTTGAGGTTTGCAGTATAATATTTGCAATGTTACAAAACCTTCATTTCTCCTTTTCGAAGATTCACCATACCCCCTGTGAAGATTCAGAACTAATCTTTGTGGCTTTGCACACTGAGATTTTGGGCAAGCTTCTAACAGTGGACAGATCTGAAAATCTTGTTTTCAGCCTGTGGGCAGGAACTAAATTCCACACTTTCAAATCTTAGTTTTAACCTTCTTTGTGGTTTTACTTCCTAGAAAACATTTTTACAAGTAAGAGCTTATTGCTGGATAACAGCAGCAGTCTGAGCTGAACAGCAGGCAGATCAGACGCTACATGTGATTTTTTTCACATTCACCAAATTTAGCAACGTTCCTCTCTTTCCATCTTAGCTTGCGTCTACCAGTGATTAATGATGTGTGTGGGTGTTCTCACTCAGTGACTTAGGGAAGCCCTCTTTTACACAGCTGATAAGGTTGCTTCCTCTTTTAGCCCCAGCTGAGCGCCACCTCTGACCCGTGACCCCTTGCAGTCGGGGGTCACCAGAGGTGTCGGGGGACATCGACCAGACCCCACTTCACTTGTCTATCACAGTCTGTGATTTATCAGGCTCTGGTATGTGTGTGTGTGTGAGAGAGAGCGAGAGATCAGTAACCTGGCTGCCTTTTAAATCAGAAACACCTCGAGTCGCTCACACGAATGTTCCAGTGAAAAGTCAAGTATACTGAAAGCAGCTTCAGCTTATGAATGCTTCTCTGTCTGCACCCAAATCTGCATAGGCAGTTTGTATTTTGAAAGACACACCTATATGCTAACTTGTCAAATCAGCGATTATTTTTAGCTTAAATGCTATTAGACCACTTCAGGTTTCTAAATGGCCCTCTGTCCCTCTTGAATTCTGTTTAGATAAGGAGCGTGATGAGGGACCACAGGAGCAAGCAAACACGTGGATATTTTTAACCCTGCATGCTGAAACTCTGCAATTAGCATCACTGAACAAAGCTTATCCCTCTGGTTCTACAGAGAGACATGAACATACAATACAGATCATTCATCAGTTATTCTGTCAGAAATCATGCCCAGTGCCTTCAATAAAAGCCCTGTGTGTGTGTGTGGTACACCATCTCTCAGAGTGAGAAGAATGTGTGGTGTGTGTGTGGGTGAGGTTGGACGTGTGAAAAACAGGTGTTTTGGAGCTTTTAAGTGTGGAAAACAAGAGGCCGGGCCTGTGAGTGAAGGATCACATCTGGCCTCTGGATTCCACAGACACGAAATGAAGCATGAGCATTTTGTTGTGTGAAGGACACACACAATGAAAGACAGAGGAGATCATGATTCTGTGGGGGTGATACACACCCAGTAACAGCCCCGTCCAACACTGTACTATTGTGTGACTGTCCACGCTCCAGCCTCCACACAGGGTCGAGACTCCTGGCCCAGAATCAGAGCTCCTTTCTGGGCAGGGGGAAGTGTCTTTGAAGCCCCCTTTTTCCTCAAATCTCTGATCCATTCACCCTGTAATGAATGAAGAGGCTGTTAAAGGAGGAGAGGCAGGTGTTCACTTGTGCGTGTGTGTGGTTGTGTGCGTGAGTTCCTCTGTCAGCTCACCGAGCGCTCACACAGCAGGAGCAAAGCCGATCGCGTCTTTCACACGCTCTCGCCACGGTAGACAAAACAAATCAGCACGCACGGACTAATTATGGTCCAAGAATGTGCTTTTATCAGGGAGCTGTGAAAGAACATGACAACACACAAAGGAAATTTCAAGAAATAGAAAAGTGTTTATTGTTACATGCTAGTTGTTATATAACCTAACAGTCACGCCGTTTTCTATGGCTTTGTTGAGTGCGCCTGTTTCTACTGTCAAACATGAAGTTACTAAAGGGACTTGAGTGATTTCTTTTAAAGAGAAATAAGCAGTAAAATGTTAATAATAGTAATGAAAGCTTGGCATAGTGAACAGTGTGATGTGAACAGATTAAAAATTGAAGTGGATTCACAGCATGCAATTTTTCCATGGTCTGAGAATTTAGAGCTGTTTTTTCAGGCCCAATATTGAAGGTGAAACTTAAATATTTCCCTGAAGAAGTAGATATGAGGAGCAGTAATGTCCTCTAAAGCATGGACAATTCCTACCCTGGGGCTGCTACCAAGCTTGTACACAAAAATTTGGAGTCAAGTAGGACATACTGTGGCATTGGGAGATAACAAGAAATACCGTAATAGCATCAAATAACGAGGGTCAATGCAGTGATGTGTTCAGTTCCTGAAATCACGCATGAAATCATTTCTTTCGGGCGCGTTTTACTTGCAGGTCACAGTTAATAGTTCTTTTGGTTTTTTCACAATAGAAATTTGAATGTTGAAACATACTTTGACAGCAATTTTATTAATGTGATATCACTCATTAAACCATATAATTAAGAGCGACAGATTGGCTTGGCAAAGTTTCAGAAACTTTCAGCAGCACAAAAAGTAGCTGCTGAATTTTTCCTGACCTTGTTACGACAGAACATTCAACATCCTCATGAGTGATAGCTTGGCTGGGCTAGGAGGAGTCTTAATGGTTTGGAGAGATAGTTTGGATGGGCTGGGGACTGCCACGGGCTTTGTGGTGAGTTTCAGCTGTGATTTGTAGCTGGGATTCCCACATGACATTTGCAGGGTCAACCTCAGAAATGGAACCATAAAGGCCGCAAAAGAATGAATCCCTTGTGCCACTTGTCTTCCCCTGCCTCACCCTCTTCAGTCTCAGATATTCCTGTCCTCCCCTCCCCGGGCTCTCCTCACTTGTATGCCTCCTCTGTATGACTCATCCAACAAAGCTCTGCAACACTCAGTCCCTCTCCTCCCCTCTGCTTCAACTCTCATCCCCTCCTCTTTGTCTTATCCTCAGCCTCTCCCAGCGCCTGAGACAAATGATGCATGTAGTGCTGGAGCTGCCGGTGCTGGTGATATTAGTGGTGGTGGTGGGGACAGGCCTTGGTTTTGCTTGCAGACCTACATCGGGCCCAAATGACGCAGGCTGGGGTTCAGCGGTGAGGCGAGCAACGGGGTGGGACTGTGGGAACTACTTGGAGTGTGGTGGTGGTGTGCGAGTATTTGCCGCAGCTTTGAAAGAATATCAACTATAACTGAATTAACATTTTCTTTCTGTTCGAGACATGTCTTTTTTTTAAGCGTGCTAAATATAGACTGAAGATGAAGAGAAGAACCTTCAGGATGCATCAAATCATTGCCTGTTTGAAATGTTTTCTGTGAGCTGGAAATTCACCTTCTGATGCTCCAAAAATAGTTCTGAACTAGCTTTAACAGTTGCTGAATGCATTCTGAGCTGTTTAGACCGGTTCGTTACACTGGTTTAATTAGTCCTCCAGGTATTATCTGTTTTTTATTTTGAACCATTTAATATATTTTATGTAAATGGATGGGAGTCTGAGGACTGGAATAACACCGCTGACGCTCTCAGTGAATCACATTACAGGGAGTCAGAATAACTGTGTTAATATGCACACCATTGCTCACTCCCATGGACACGCTGTCGCACATACCTGCCGACACGTTCATTTTTTTTTTTCAAACACCCTCGCCCACACTAATGAGACACAATCTCTCAGAATGGCTATTACACCTCAGGAGGCATGAGTCTGTCTGATATAAGTTGGAATCAAGCCATTTTTGAGGGAGGTGTTCACATTGCATCTCATGCGGTAATGCAGACTACTCCGTCATGGAGGAGGTACATGTGGTTATGGTGGCCATAAAACATGGTGGCGTATACACAGTGAGGCAGTTCAGGAAAGTATGTGGAGAAATTTATCACAATAATGTGAGAAACTTTCCTCTGTTTTTTCTGTGCAATGCCTTTAGAGAATGTGAAAAAAGAGATTCACACATAGTCTTATGTAAAATGTTAGAGCTCTATATGCTTAAGCCATGTTTATGTGTAGTTAGTGCAATTTTAAACAAAACCAATGCTTTCATCATAATTACCAAAACACCTGAAGTGCGTCAAAGAAGTGCAAGCATACTTTATATGCACAGACATGAGTGTTTGTGCTTGTGGGAGTGAACAGGGATGTGTCGATGCTTGTGTACAGTTGGGGTTGTGTGCCGTGCAGGGTTTTTTTGTAGCAGCCTTGCTCTGCTAGAGGCAGCCGTTTCCATTGTGTTGGAACGGGGAGTCAGCACATATTATACAAGTCAGATGGTGCAGAGAAAGTACGAGAGGGAGAGAGAGAGAGTTACACTTTTTGTATGAGACCAGATTCGCTTTGGCAGCGTAACCCTGCTGGAGTGAACATGTGTTTAATTCTGTCAATATGTTTTTCATTTATAAAGGTTTACTCTAGACTCTTTGTTTTTAGGGAGTCAACATATCATGTTCTCTGTACCTCTCAAGTGAGAAATCCAGCTCTCTATAGTAATAATATGTCCCTCTCACTGTCTTTGTAGAGCTGTTGACGTACAGTCATATGGACACAGTTGACGCCATGTTAGAAATGAGGCTGTGATGGCTACTGTTGTGTGCATGATGAAGCAGTGTGATGGGTAGAGCCCTTCCTCTGGGACATAAACCCCATCAGACTCAAGTTGTGCTGCTACACATACTGCTGATATCACAGGTGGCGCTCATATCAAATCAAAATCTAGACGCTGAGTACGCAGAGGCAATATGCAGTGCATCAAAACAGATACAGCATGAACCAAAATATAGAGTAAAATAGTTAAAACAGAAATAAAATTATAGAATTTTTAAAAGAGAGAAATAAATACAAGGAGGTGTATAAATAGTCAGAAGCAGTGAATTTAAATGCAGTCAAATCTGGGAAAAACATCTTCTGGAAATTTGTTCCAGCTTGTGAAGTATATCCTCTGAAAGGGTTTATTGGTTAGCCACTGGTTTTTAAATATTCTGTCCTTTACCCTCCTGGATTCAGTCTGCTCATTTTTTTTTCAGTTCCATCTCCTCTTGTGTCACAGGATGCTGAGAAGAAGAGACTTCAGAGTACGATGATGGGAATGTTTTTTTTACACACATCAGTGGTTTTCTTTTTAGCATCCTTCTCAGATTCCAATGAGAGGACACTGCTTGCCGGAAGCACATGGGAATGTCATTTTAGGGATGGTAGCCCATCTTTTCCTTTTGGGAAAGAAGAGAACTCAGGATGAGGAGTATTTTTTTCCTGAGGCTTTGTAAATAAATCACAAACCTGCACTGATCATCTTTCCATTTCTCTTTTCTATCCCCTGCCAATCCCCCACTCATTTCCTCTGGCTTGGCAGCGAGCTCACCTCTGCTTCTGAAGCCAAAATAAAGGTTAACCTTTGGGCAGCTGACCATGTTCACCCAGATCAACTATCTGCACAGTGGTGTTACCGCATATTGCTCCAGACAAAGCTGAAGAAGGTGGAGTAGAGAGTCGGTGTTCTTGCCGTCACTTGTTACAGCTTTTATCCATTTTAGCTGGAAAACAACAAGTGGCTTGGGGCAGTTAAAGAAGATGACATCTCTGAGTTATGTAAGAATGATGTTATCTACTCACCAGCAATTAGTCTGACAACCGGCTGTCATGTAGAATAAAAGAGCAAACCAGGTGTCACATATCATAACGTACCTGTTATCTCACTTTATGAAGGGAGATTTCAATTTCACTTGTGTTTTAAAAAGCTGTGTTTTCCATTTGTTCTCCTCAACGTTCCACGTCCAGTTTGTCAGGGATGCGTGGGCTGGGCTAACCGGGTCTCCAGAGGGTCCATTCAAAGAGGAAATACCACACATGTCCTAGATTGACCCTAGCTGCACCACAATTATGGTAGATGGAGTAGATGGAATACCCTGCAAAGAAAAATTCAATCAGTGATTTCATCCTGCAAATCAACCATGAAATAGTATTTTTTTTGTGTGTGTGTTAGAAGTAATCATTTCACCTCGTTGGTCTTTTTAAGTATTTACATCCAGTGCATCAAACATTAGTTCTCATCTGGAACCAAGAACTGATCCTTACAACCTTTTACTGTATGTGTTAGTGAGGGATGCTGTTTTCAATGATGCAAATGTTTGTTTCTTCATCTGTGGGTGTGTTAGTGTTAAAAAGGTCAGGACCAGGGGTTGTGAGAGTCATGTGATGCTGGTGGTCTTTGACCCCTTCAGCACTCTGTTGATTGATGCCATCCTAAATATACCAAGCCTTCATCTTAGAGAGTAATCTCAGCCTTAACAATCTAGTGGAACCATGCTTATTTGACTCGTTTCTTCAGACGTCTGCAAACTATCTGCAGACATGACGAGCATGCATCAAACATGTACAGTATGTGTTGTATAATGTCCAAGATTTTAATCACCAGCAACACTGAGTTCTGAACTTCTTCTCAGTCTGTCTAGATATTCCTGTCTGGCCTCGGCCTGTGTCTGATGCAGCGTGCATTTGTTTTGTTTGTATTAGCCTGATGTCACTGTTCGCTCTGTTTATTTTCCTGAATGCGTCGAGAGCGAAGAGAGCTCACGTTCCCCTGTGTGTTTATTTGCCCTCAGCGGTGTGGGTTACATGTTACAAGGATTATAAATGCTATGTAAATACCAGCAGCGATTGTTTTGGGACTTCTGCGGCAGCGGCATGGACAGATTGTCGCAGAAGTTACAGAGGCTTGTTTGCACTGCTCACAGATTCATCATATTAATCATAAATGTCATTCTCTGTTGTTTTTTTTTTTTGTCCCTGTAGGTGTTTTGTCTCTTCCGGCCCATTTCAGTCCCTACACAGAGAACCAGCAGACGTCTGTGGACAGCAGGGAGGATGCCTATGCCCAGCTGGAGCTGAGGACGCTGGAACAGTCCCTGCTGGCCACCTGTGTGGGCAGCATCTCTGAACTCAGTGAGTACACGTAGTCCAGAAGAGAGTGTGTGGTCCTGGATCTACGTAATGTTAGCAGATTTCTTTCACGTTACGTGTTTAATCCAGTAAATTCCTCTGAGCTCTTTTAACAATGAAACATGGAGAGGCTGCAAAACATTCTTGTTATTACAGACAAGTAAACAATTCCAGAAATAATAAACTAATTGTCATATTTTTTTTATTACTTGAACGTATTCTGAACACTTTCTAAACACACCTCGTTATTCCCTCTTTGTTCACTGGCTCTGGAAGATGGGAATCCTTTCTTGTGCCAAAAGGCTGCACAGCCAAGTGCCAAAGTGATAATAGAGTGACTTTTTTAAATCTCTTTCTGTCTTATGATAAGTCCCATCTTGTGCCTTGTTGTGAAAGTTGTATAATCTGCTCTCTTCTAAAAATAACAATGGACCAGTTTATCTACACATTGAGCTCTGGAGAGTAATGTGATAATGCCCCTGAATCAGGTCAACACAAACAGTCTGCTTCTCTGAATCTTTCTTTCCAGTCATGTTACTCAATATGGGGGGAAAAAAACTTGGACTCTCAAACTTTATTCTGTTTGCTACATATGTCCACTCCTTGTAGTCTGGATTTCGTCTGTTTTATCGGAAGGGAAAGGAGGCTGGTCCCCATCCTCATCTCCCCTGGTTAGCTACATACTAAGAAAGATGGTTGTTTGTTTAAGAAACTTTGGTTTGATTTGAGGAGTAGATATATTTTATTTGGCATATGGACACAGTAATGTCTTTATTGGGTATTTTACAGAAGCTTCAATTGCATCTCTGTTCCACAGTGTTAAATTCAGTCCTAAATATGAATTGGGTCAGGTTGTGATAAATGTTATATTAAAATGTCTCTTCACAAATCTGAGACTTTACATTTGGATCTAATGAGGGAAAGTGTAAATCTGTAGAGAAGTGAGGAGCTCCTTGTTTCAGTCTCTGCACAGTATAGTCATACTGTACTCTACTGTACATATGGTTTGTTTAATGTGGAGGCTCTGATTAGGTTGGCAGCTGATGGAGAGCTGGAATCAGGTCATTAAAAAGTGTGAAAAAGACCGGAGTAGGGAGAGGGGTGGAGGTTGGAATGGTAGGGGATTAAGTTTAAGGATGAAGTACACAGTGGCTTAAGCAGTGTTGAGATGTGTGGAGGGTGGGGGGATGTCAGGGGAAATGATGGAAAGGTAGAGGGGTGAGGAGTGAGGTTGTCGGGGCAGGGAGAGAGGAGGAGGGATGGAGATTAGTGTTGGTGCGAGCGGGGATAAGTTTCCTTCTCCAAATGAGCTAACACTCTACCATTTGTTCCGCCAGCACAAGGCCACGTTCATACACCGCCGCCGTTAGTGAGGCATTAAGAAAGTGTACACACAGTCTCAAACACAGACACACTCTTTCTCTCGCTTGCTCACTGGTCTCTTTGTGCCACATCTCTCTGGTGGAGTGAAGCTGGGCTGTTCTGGGCAGGGCTGGCATCCTTTCATGCCTACAAACACACACACACACACACACTCACCGATACGCATACTCACAACAAAAACACAGAGGGCTTGGCACTCTGATCTGAGCCCAAGAGACCAGGCAGACACAGTAGCATCTGTACTGAGCTGCCTGGTCCTGCTGGATCTCTGGACTGGACTTGGCCAGACACACAGCATACATTAACATGATGGATAATGGATGGCAGGATACTGGACATTTCGGTTAAATGTCCAAAATTGTTGGAAATACAGTGTAAGCAACAGACTGGCTCTGAAAGTCGTCTTCACACACATTTGAATGTTTCATTTTCAGCTCTGTGGTGGTCTTCAGCAGCTATGGGAAACTTTGAGCGTGTGACCATCCAGTTAACTAAACAATATATTGAGGATCAAGATTGGAATAAAAATGAGCTATAAAATGAGCTTTGTGCTAAAGCCCATAAAGCCAATTACCAATCTGGGGTCACACAGTGTGCAGATATAAACTTGTGTAAACATATTTGTATTGAATTGGCTGACACTATAGTCGACATCTACTAATTATATTATTCTGTAAAACATTTTATTAGCTTGTAACTTTGACCTACACATTCTGTCTATGTATTCAAAAAAGCAGTCATGTCACAGTTTATTGACTCCCAGGCTTCCACGAGGACTCCAATATAAGCTGTAATCTAAGAATGAAGCATTTCATATCCTCCTGACCCCTGGAACTTCGCCTCGGGGCATAATATGGGCTGGAAAGCCAGGGAGAGGCTCTCCATCTTGGGCAGGAATTCCTGGGTGACCTCCTGGAGGGCCTGCTGGTGGTGGTTAACACAAAGGAGGCCCTTCATCTTGAAGTGGGGTCTGTTTTGGGAGGGCCACTTCAATCTAACCCCCCTCAAACTACCAGAAACTCTTAATATTGACGCACACATACACACACTGCTGAACTCCCCAGCCTTGGGCCCCCTTGTAGCCTCCCACTCACGGTAATCTGGTTAGAAATTAACCCAGGGGTAATTATGCTAAATGAGCGTTACATGATCCCAAGTTCAACCTGGCTTCCCTTATGCCTCTCTGTGCCCCTCATCCCTACCCCCTCCCTGTGACAACTGATATTTTACCCCTCCACTATACTCCTGCTATGACACCCATGGTCACGCACTAGGATATTATGTTATTATAATCTTGACTCCTTGTAGCGTAACACGCTCTTTACGTTCTGTTCATCCGTCCGTGTCTGTGTATGTTAATGTTTCATCTATTTTACAATGCATACAGAAATCTGAGTTGGCTCTTATCCAACTGTACATAGTTGTCCACTTAGCTCACAGCGTGGTTTAACACATTCTCTGATAAGTTGCATATTTCTGTGTCTTTATATCAGCACAGCAGCATTTTCACACAAGTGGTAGACACATTTAGACATTTTTCTACTCAGACGTCAGCACATTAACCTTGTTTTTATGACTGACACCCAGCTTTCCAGGCTGAGTGCAGTGATTGAAAGATGTCAATACAGAACCAGTTGAATGGTTCATTAGAGCCTGTGATCCATTGTCTGTCAGCCCATTAACTCCTTCAGTGATTAAAGATGAATGGCTATTTAGACTGGCCGTCTGGCTGTGCTCCCTGTTAATGACACCGCTAATGGCAAACACCACTAGAGACATGGAGGGAGAGTAATGAGGAAAGGAAGGCAGAATGTAAGTAGAGGAGGAAAAGGGGAAATTCAGTTGGATCAGGAGCCCACAGTGTTTATACTGAGCACTGAGAACTCTTGTTATAGTTCTAGTTTTTTAATGAGGCACTTGGCATTTCACATAAGACTCCAGTAATCTTTGATATTTCATGAAAGAATCTAACTCTGATCTTTCTCATATTTCCTGTGTTCCAGGTGACTTGGTGTCCCGGGCAATGCACCACATGCAGCGCCTGAGCTCAGTGCGCCCAGGACTGAGCCCGGCCCGCCACGCCCGTCCCCAGCAGCCCGTGTCCTGGTCGCCGGACGCCCTCCACACCCTTTACTACTTCCTGCGCTGCCCACAAATGGAGTCCATGGAGAATCCCAACTTAGATCCCCCACGCATGGCGCTCAGCAAGGAGAGGTGGGAGTCAAGCATGACCGGACAAGAGCGTTTTAGATGCTCTCCAAAGTGTATCACAGCCAGTGAAATAACAGATGTAATCTCAGACAGTTGTTCCACCCTCAGATATTTAGTTTCGTAGTATTCTTCCTCCTCCTTTCATACAATTTATGCTTTGTTTTGTTTTCCTGATTACATCTATAATCAGACAGGATTTGATTTAGCCCAAGAGGTAGACAGAAATTTGATTAATGCCAGCACTCTAGCAATTGAAAATACACAAACTCAAATACACAAGTATTCGCTCTCAGAAATTAACAAACAGGTCCTAATCAAGTGAACAGCTTCCACACCACATTTCTTTCTCGGCCATCCCTAATCCCATCGTCCTCTGGCCATTGAAGTGTTAATTTTCTCTTGGTAAATTACAGGTGAGGAGGAGACTCCAGGTGTCAATGTTAGTGTGATAGAAGGGTGAAGTACCTCTTTACAGCATAAATTAGGTTGAAGACTGGTTTAAGGGATTTTAAGAGGTGCTAATAGTCTGTAATTCTCTTAGGTCTCCTCAGATCTTCCTTGGGTTGCCTTTGTAGAACAATTATGGTAATTCCTGCCTTTTTTCAGTCCCCAGACGAGTGGTTCAAAATATGTTGAATTGAATGAATTCAATGTAGTGTTTCACATTCATATTTTATTCAAAAGGTTTGATTTTAGCAGTACTATACCTGATTTTACATTTTTCTTGGCTTTAAATAAGTCTCAGGAAATAATGTTTCATGTTTGGTGGGTTCCCACAGAAAGCAAGGAGTAAACTGAACTGAGTCATGTCTCCTTTCCTCCAAAATGAACTGATAAAATTGTGAGTTGCACATGTTTGTGGTTCATTATGTCATAATTACATTTGATTGATTAACAACATTTCCGAATGTGAGAGTGTGTGCCGTCAGTTAAGGTAAGATTATTAGTTACAATTATATTTGTGTGTGAGAAAAAACGTGCAGCCTGCCCACACATTTGTGTTCTGACCTCAAGAAAACACTCAGACACGTGAGTGTGCATGTGTAAAGGTTAATTACATATTTTTAATAGATGTGTGGAGGCCTTTCTAAAGGAAGCACTCAAGAACACAAATGTGATGCAGCTCCTGCTAAAGTGTGTGTTCAGATTGCTGTGTGTAAGGGGGTTGAATTTTTGTTTGCTTTCCTTAGTGAATGTTTTAACCTGTAGAAATGCAGGTGCTTGCGATTGTTAGGTTATGATGAGGACATGTCGTTTGGGAGATTATCATAGTTGCGTGAAAGCCTTTGTGATGAAATCAGATCTCTTACCTAAACACACATACATCCCTGCACACATGTGTGTATGCACACAGAGCCAGATGGCTTTTATACATTTAACAATGAGCAGACACAGTATGAGTGAGGAAAGGTGGGCTCCTCATTAGCATCAAAGAGAACAGAGCAGCCCTCTTTTCTTTATCCTGGCTGTTTCTTCCAAGTCCTCAGATGTTTTTAATGTTGGGCGTATATCAGCCTGGTTTATATCTGCAGGGTGAAATGATTTAGCATCCTGTTGTACTGTATATTTTGGAACACCTGCGACATTCTGTTTTTCTTTCTACACACCTACTGGTTTGCCTACATGCCTCTCTGTGTGACTGTACCGCATCTGTAAATGTCAGCATGCATGACAGACTCAGGTGGTGGAGTAGAGCCGTGGTAAACCTGGTAGTGATTACAGCGTGAGCGCCTGGTAATGATACAGACTTCTCTTCTTCAATGGGCCTCTCAATCTCTCTGGCTCAGCCTCTATTGAAGGATTTATAAAAATCTTTGGTGAAAACCCAAAACCACCAAATCTGTGTGGGCCACATCATCAAACATTATAGGCAGCTTGGTGAGAGCCTTATTGCAGAATCCTCCAGACGCCATTTTTGTTATGATCCTCTAAACCTGGTGCTTAGTTGTAGCTGTTACAGAAGATGTAATATAGTAGATTGCATAAAGTCTGGGAGGGCAGACACCATCGTCTGAGTGCGGACTTATTTTTGCAATCACGAGCCACTTCTTTTTAAGCCACAGCATAGAAAATTACAACTTTTAATAGTGCTGAAAGTTATTAACCAATCTATTAAATGGTTGAATCACTACCAAAAACAAGCACCTCCTCTGAGCAGACCACCCCAACCCTTCTGCTTCCTTCAGCGGATGGAAAGGAGCACTAATGGATAGATGTGTTTCTGTGATAAGAAGTAGCCAGTGGAGCTTACTCCAAACCACAGACACATCAGATATGTTTACATCCTCCCTTATGGAGCCTTTATGAGAGTAATCTGACTCTACATCAGTGGTTAACCTTGACCCTTCGCAGCACATGATGAGGGTCTGCGTTAAGACCTGATTGAAGTTTCTCACAACGTGAACTCAATCACAGTGGCTTCAGGGAAGAGGTCACACTGGATGTATAGGAGCAATATAACACATGTGATGTTGCCTCCAGGAGAGAAAAGCCTTTGCTTTTCATGTTGGACAGGTTAGAGTTCAAACACACCTGACCACGATTTGAGCCGTCTGTCTTTTTATGACGAGCCAGGTGGTGGCGAGAGAGGCGCCATGAATCAGAGCTAATGTTTATACGTGCATGTGTGGCAGAGTTTGTGCATGTCTCTCTGTGTGTGTATGTCTACATCCCGCTGTTCTCAGTGTGCAGCCTTAGGAGGACGGGTCACAAGGCTAGCCAGAAGCGCTATCTCATTTCAGCGTTAACAGGCGGCTCTGCTTTGATGTCGCACTGACTCTCTGACCAAGCTGCAGTTTGTGTTTCAGGCTGAGGGGCATAACCCAGACACAGGGGTCAAATGGGAGGTGTGTGCTCAGACAGAGGGAGAAGGGGTTGAGGAAAGAAGGAGCGATGAATTGTGGGATAGGGGCCAGAGCTATGTGGGTGATGGTACAGATATGCTCCATCTGTCTGCAGTCATGGGCAACTGGCGAAGGTGTGTACACACATATAGCCTCGGCTGATTTGTGTTGATGGGTATTTTTGCGTACATCCTCTACACACACGCTCCACCACACATATACACACACTCATACAGCATTAAGGTTAATTGGTATAAAACAACTGAAAGTATTTTAGAAAACCACTTTTTCTTCCACTGGAAGTAAAACACTACCTTTACCATTTTAACATGTTTTTTTTTTTTACTCACTAAATCTCAGGCTGTGAAATGCTGATAGATGAAGCGAAGGACAGAGAAAATCTCTGTGATGGATCAATAAGCGTTAAGTGGTAAAAGCTTGATACGGCTATTTGGAGCTGCTTTAGTTCTGGATTAGTTCCAGCGGCATGTGAACGCCCGGAGGCAAGCATGCAGCAAAGTAGCCGGGTGGATGCCTTGTGGGATTCGGGATGACTGACGCTGACACATGCACAGATACACACATGAGCGAACAGACTCCCACGCAGCCCAATTTGTGTTGAAGCCCATTAACAGTAGTGTCTACTGGCCCTCCTTGCCTCAGAAACATGACGTTCTCATCACTCTGCACCCACTATCTCCAAACTGCCACCCAACCCCCTTCTTCTACATGACACACCCCACCTGCCTCCAGCCGTTTCCCAAACACTCAAACCCTCCTTATATGCACCTATCAGACCCATTTAGCATTCCCTCCTACTCCTCTTCCATCCCATGAGCCTCTTGTCTGCTTGTTAGCTGTCACACCTGGGTGACAGCAGGGTCCCTCCTCCTGACTGATCATTCACTGATAAAACACTGAAGCAACATCTGACAGAATAGCTAGAAGATAAAAAAGCAGCAGGGTTTCAAAAAGTCTGAGATTAAGATAATAATAAAGTTATTTTAATGATTTTGTTATAATATAATATCTGTATTGCAGCTCAACTAAGACAGACAACTGTTAGAGAAAGAAATGGATGAAGAAATTCCTCATCATATCCTGCTTTACTAACCACAATTGAATTCGAAAACTGACCTTCTCCAGAAATCTATTGTACCGTCCTGTTATGAAAAGCTTTCATTAACTATGTTCAAAAGTCTGACATTCACTCTCTGAAACCTTGAGATAAAACGGAGGAGATCCACTTCCCAATATACATTATTAACAAAGCACTGATGAATGAGAGGGAGTGCTGCTGCACAGAAGGAGCTCAGAAACAGTTAACATAAAGAGGAGAATAAATGGAACAGCAGGGGTCCCAGCGCTCATTAACAGTAACTACAATCTCTATAGCGTGCACACTGCAGAGCTACATATATGCTTGTATACTGCTCAGGCCTTCAGCTCCATCTGTATTCATGATATTCATTGGAGTGTTTGCAGCTCCTCAGAACAAAGGTGAAGCCACTGCTAAGAATAACATCACAGCAGGAGAAAGGCAGCTCAGTAACTCCAGATAACACGGAGGCAGCGTTCAAACAATCATTAACACACTATGACTCAGGCTCCATAGGACCAAAAGCAAACGACAATAACACTCGCAATAATGTGTCATTGTTCACAGGCACATTCGACGCACATATGGTGGGAGAAAGACACATGCAAGAGGGGATGAATGCCAGATAACCAGCCAGACGTGGCGTTGCAGACAGACGTGTCACCGGCAGTTTCTAAGTTTTAGGAGAATAGTTGGGAGAGGAGGACAATGAAGACAAAAAGAAAAGAGAGCAATCACGTCATCCAGATGACTTTCAGAATGCCACATTGACAAATACCGCAGCAGACCTAATGTTCATCTCTTTTATTCCTCTACTGATGTTTACTCTGCTGCTTCTCCATGATTTGTTCTCGTTCTCTCAGACTTGGGTCAATCGTGTCTATCATTTCTATTTTAAACCTTTTCTCGCCTTTTTAGTTTCACTCAGTTCTCTTTTCCCTGCATTTTTTTTTGTTCATATCATAGAAACCATTCATAACAAAGCCGGGGTGCTGCACCTTTATTCAGCCCCCATAGGTAGTTCATTCTGCTACAGCTGGTTTAAAAATAGGCTGATTATTCAGAAGCCACTGCAGTGTTTTGTTTGTCAAACCACAGCACAAATGAAGTCACAGTTCTGTACTCATCTCCCATCAGACAAAGGAAGCTGATGCTTAACTGCACAGCCCAGCAATCAACATAACACTTATCCATCACATACGCATCTACACATCTGTTATGAGTGCATGTGCTTGCAGATGTGATTTAAAGGAGAAAGCAGACCGTATAGGGTGTGTAAAAGCTGGCAGATATGTGTGATTAATAGAGGTGAGGTGCACTGTGTGTGTGTGTGTGTGTGTGTGTGTGTGTGTGTGTGTGTGTGTGTGTGTGTGTGTGTGTCTGTGGTTAAATGTGACTCACTGTGCACTGGTCAGGTTGAGGGGAAGTACTGCCAGACATACATAAGTCATCTGGTTGAAGATAGTTTATGAGTTCCCACTCAACATGATGAAATCATGGGTGAAGAAATCTTTCACTCAGCATTTAGAGCACTGTGTGTGCGAACTCTGTGGTTTACCAGAGAGGTTATTGTGTGCTACAGTTACATTACAGCAAAATAAAAGATAAACAGAAGTGGAATTTTTTTTATCTTATGTCTTGCATCTTATCTCTTGCTGTTTTTTTTTGCAGGCCATTCCTGTTGCTGCCGCCTCTGATGGAGTGGATGAGAGTAGCCATAGTTCATGCTGAGCATCGCAAGAGTCTATTGGTGGACAGCGATGATGTCAGACAGACTGCCAGGCTGCTCCTTCCAGGATTGGACTGTGAACCAAGACAGCTGAAGTAAATGACACACACATGTACACTCACTGTCTGTCCCGCTGTGTTTCTAGACTGTGTCTGATCGTATAAAACTACACACAACAATATGAGCTCTAATGGAACGCAGCGACATTTTTTCTTTTCATTGTTCTGTAATTAATACCTTCAGGCAATATCTAATTTTAGCTTCTTGACTTCAGTGTCAACTATCTGTGTTTATGAGGTCATTCTAATTAGTTGAAAAGAAGACAGTGTTGTATTTCCAGATGTGGAAGCTTCCTTTAACCCATTCACTATAGGCTTGTAATTTAATTGATTCAAATTGATTCTAGCAAATAATTACACACTGTAGACAGTAGATTAATGACTGTTTGCTGACTGTAATGTGGCTCATTAACCTCTTCATGAATTATACAATTAAAGAAAACCATCAGATGCAAATGCACAGTGTGGATGAGCCACAAGGTGGTTGAGAAAACTTATTGCAGCTCTCAGTGTCTTATGTTATTAACTCTTTCTTTGTGTCTATGTCTCCATCAGGCCTGAATGTTGCTTTAGCTCCTTCAAGCGTCTGGACTCTAAAGCTGCCACAGACAAGTTCCATCTAGACTTGGGTTTTCGGATGCTCAACTGTGGACGCACAGATCTCATTGGCCAAGCCATCGATCTGCTGGGGCCAGATGGGGTCAACAGCATGGACGACCAGGTACTGAACATGCATCTCCTTGTGCGTTTATATACAGTATTTGTAGTCATGTTGTTTTAAAGCGCCGCTTCATGTGCTTGTTTCTGGTGTTTCATGTGTCCATTGCACTCCTTTCTGTTCGTCACTCAGGGGATGACACCTCTGATGTACGCCTGCGCAGCTGGAGATGAAGCCTTAGTCCAGATGTTAATCGATGCTGGGGCCAACCTTGACGTGGCGGTAAATACGCTTCAATATTTCAATATAATTTAAATGTTATGTAAATGTCTGCATTCACCCGGAGGGGATGCATCAGCTTTAAAGGATCTAAATTCACAAAAGTTAAAGTAATGTTTTTTCTTGTGAGCTTGATCTCTGTGTTTAACACTGATTTGTCCTGCCAGGTTCCACCATGCTCCCCAAAACACCCCTCTGTGCATCCTGATAGTCGCCACTGGGCAGCCCTCACCTTCGCTGTGCTGCACGGACACATCTCCGTAGTGCAGGTTGGAAACACACACAAGCAGTAACCACCACCTGATCTAGCTAGTGTATGAACCTGTAATTTCACTTGCTGCGTGGCTGCTGTCCTATTTGAGGGGAAACGTCCTCCTCTGTAGGCACCATAAATGCAGGTTGTCCTGAGCTAACTGTGGTTGTGATGTCATACTTTAAAAAGTTGAGAGACAAATGTGAGGTCAGAGGTCAGGCCATAAATGAGTTACAGGATGTCAAACATTGCACAGTATAACAGATGTGATGTGTATTTCCAGCTCCTGTTGGATGCAGGGGCGAACGTGGAGGGGGCCGCGGTCCGCAATGGACAGGAGAGCACGGCGGACACTCCGCTGCAGCTGGCTTCAGCAGCAGGTGGGTAAAACACATGTGCACACAACACACAAAAAGACACATGTATACACACAAGGCACAGCTGATGTTAAGAGTGTTTTCTGACTTACAGTAGGGTCTGAGTTCGGATCTGACTTATGGTCGCTAAATTACTACTTACTACGAAATTATACAGGCAAAACATCTGTAGCAGAGTTAAGCAAAGGAAGAGATGAATGAAACAGAGCTGCTGTAGTAACTTTCTGCAAAACAACTAATAATAACTCTCACAATTATCAGTCACCAACACAGTTGTGTGCTAATTTTCCAAAAGACTGCCAGGAATAGCGCAGGATTGAGCTGTGACTGACACATCGGCTGGAGGAATGAGGAAATGAGAGAGGGTAAATGGAGGCATAGTGAAAGCAGCGAGTTCTGCCTGTGGTTGTTTAGAAGCCTCTGGGCAGCATTCCTCTGTGGGATCATCTGAAAGCCACACGTAGCTGCTGTTGTAAAAGAGAGACATGCTCTGCATAGCAGCAATGACAGTGTGTAAATAGTGATGAATGTGAATGCGTTTGCTTGTTTGTAAATGCAAAATAAAGCAGGATTGAGCTTCATTTATTCCTGTGGTAAAAATTTAATCATGCAATAAATCAAGTGTGTTAAAGCAAGGAAAATAGAGATCTAGAGTAAAAGTGCACTAATGAATTATGAAATAAGCAACAAAAACTACAACCAAAATGAAATCATAAAAAATGTTAATAGTTGTGAGGTGATATGTTAACAATTCAAAAATACTAAGTGAACAACACCATTGGGAAAGAAAAAACACATGGAGAACAGATTACTGAAAGTATAGCTGCTAAGACATTTATGGTTGATACTGTTAAAATATTACATCTGTATCTGTATGTAATTGACTGTTTATGTGCTTCCCAGGCAACTACGAGATGGTGAGTTTGCTCCTGGCACGTGGCGCAGACCCCTTATCAAAGACCCACAGTGGAAATGCGCTGACGTCGTCCCTCTATGAAGACATGAACTGCTTCAGTCACGCTGCCGCACACGGACACAGGTACGTAACCCTCGATCTGACCTGAAGACAGCGTGTTGTCAACAGATGCTGACAAACCGCTTGCTTTTAGCCTCTTAACTACAGAGAAGAAAGTAACACAAAACTAAGGCTAACCAAGTCAGGGGTCTATTGCACTTGACCTGAGATCTGCATTTGAGGAGCGATTCATCCCTTTAATCATTCGGTGGAATGAAAGAGCGTGAAAGTATAAAAAGCAAATTCAGGGTGTCCTATTCAGAGTCCATCTGTCTCTGAACACCAACTGGTAGCGTAAACCTCTCCACCTGTTCACTGTGTGTTTGTGTGAACACAATGTAGACTCAACACTTCACATTCCACAGCGAGGGTGACAGATTACCTAATCAGGGAGGAGGGTACGGGGTCACAGGAATGGATGCCAGTGTTGCAGTTTGGACATACGTATATATAATAATGTTTTCGTGCTTTCTTTCTCGCCTTCCTTCCTCGTCCTCTTTCTTCTCCCCCCTTCTTCCTCCCATTTATCTTGTCAGGAACGTGCTGAGGAAGCTCCTGACTCAGCCTCAGCAAGTTAAAGAGGATGTCCTGTCTCTGGAGGAGATCTTAGCCGAGGGGGTGGAGGGTGAGGAGGCCGGGATCTGCCCTTTCCTCCCTCTCTCCCCCCTCCCCACTCCTTCCTCCGGTCCCGGGGCCCTGCCAGAGGGGGGCATAGCGAGGCTCTGCAAGGCCAGGATGAAGGCTCTGCAAGAGGCCAGCTACTACAGCGCCGAGCATGGCTACCTGGATGTCACCATGGAGCTACGAGCTATGGGTACCTATCAGATGCCAAGCTGAGGGTTTGCTTACTTTTCAAACTGTGCTTACTTTGAAAACCAAACATTGCTTTTGTCTTTTGACTTAGGTGTGCCATGGAAACTCCACGTGTGGCTGGAATCTCTGCGTTGTGCCCAGCAGCACTCCAGGTCAGGGGTCACTCTCTCACTCCTCAGAGAGTTCACCACGATCAGAGAGGAAGACTACTGCGAGGAGCTGGTCACCATCGGCCTGCCCCTGATGTTCAATATCTTCCACACCACCAAGGTACCATCAAACCTCAATGCGTCTGCTTATCTTCCTCTTCATGTTATCAGTTTGAGTTTAGATGTGTGATATAATGCCCTCCTCCCTGTTCTCTCACTTTCCTCCAGAATGATGCCATCATACAGCAGTTGGCAGCTATTTTTAGTCACTGTTTTGGCCCAGCACCTCTTCCAGCCATCCCTGAGATGAAAGCAACTCTTTCAGCACAGTTAGGTAAGGAAACTAATTCTGATGAGTATGTGAACACACATAACTCAGTGTTTAGATCGGACAACTAGGATGGTTTCATATTGACTTCTTAGATTTCTTTCCTTATTGTCTAATCTGCCCATTATTTTCTTGATTGATCGAATATTCTTTTGGTCTATCAAATATCACAAAATAGTCACACATAATCACACATCACAATTTCCTAAAGCCCAAGGTGATTGCTAGATAGTTTGTCAGTTTACTATCATAAACAAAAAGACACATACAAGCAGCATTTCCTCACAATTGAGAAGCTGGACTATGGAGTATTTGGTATATTTGCTTATTATCAAATGAAACAAGGACAAGCTTTTGAAGTCTTTATCTGAGGCGAGGTAATACGCACTGGTATAATGGTGGACCAGTGTTCAGACTGCCATCATTGTCACTTAAAAGCTGTCTTGTGAATGGAGCTGTAATTTGATGTATTTTCCTACAGACCCTCATTTCCTGAATAACAAGGAGATGTCAGACGTGACATTTGTGGTGGAGGGGAAACCGTTCTACGGCCACAGAGTTTTGCTGATCACTGCTTCCGACAGGTGAGTGCATGCAGGTTCACACTGGACAGAAAGATACATGAACCTACTTGGAGACAGTGGTCATTAAAAAAAAAGTCCTAAAGGATCTTGACCACAATATTTGTTTTCTTTTAGATTCAAGTCTCTGCTGGCCTCCTCTGGACCAGATGGAAGCCCCAACAAGGAAATTGAGATCAGTGACGTCAAGTACAACATTTTCCAGGTAACAAATATAGTCTTTATTTTCTGATTTCTGAAGTATTTCTTTATTTTAGTGTGCGGCAGTGAATCAAGATTCATGGAAAATTGATGGAGACAGATGTGTTGCGTATGACAAAACACACACATTATTTAATTCAAGTATTATAATGACTTGTTTTGACCTCTCTGCAGATCATGATGTCATACCTGTACTGCGGAGGAACAGAGTCACTGAAAACTAATGTTCCTGACTTGCTGGAGGTGAGACATAGAAATCCCCGGGGTTATTAGTTACACATACATGTTGCAAGATAAAATTATCTCATCAGTTACAACTCAATGCACAATTTATTTGAATTTACTATAAAAGCATTAAAATAATATAACCTAGATTTCCTGTTCAGCTGTTCCTCTCCACATGCAACTGTTTTTCTGCCATGTACTATTCATAATGAGACCTATTGGCATTTTAGTGAAGTTCTGTAAATGCAGTGTATATGTCCTGCTTTTTAAAAGGTCTTAAAGAAATGTTCAGTTGAACCCTATTCAGAACAAAAAGCAAAGGTGAATGTACCACAGTTACTATCCATTGCACTATAAAACTGCTTGCATGCACACCAACACGACTCACTGTGGGTCAAGTGGATAAAAGCAGAAAGGTGCAGCAAATGTTTGACAATATTTTCATCCTTCACCTTCATAGTCGTTTTCAGACATTTCAGACTTCTCTATCAGTGTTAATGTGTCTCCATATCCTAACAATCAAGGTAGCCAGCAAAATAATCTGAACTAATAAAGAATGGTGGCAGATAACAGAATTATCCTTCACTAATGTATGGCTTTCCTTATGTTACTGAATGAAACGAGAGAGAGTATTTCTCCATTGTCAACATTTGCTCGTGTTTTCTCCCGCAGTTGTTGTCCGCTGCTAGTCTCTTCCAGCTGGGGATGTTACAAAGACACTGTGAACTCATCTGCTCTCAGCACATCAACCTGGATAATGCAGTCAGCGTCTACAAGACAGCCAAGGTACAACACACACACCTTGCGAGTTTGGAGAGGATGAGGATGATCTGTATTTTCATATGCATGCATCTGCCTGGGTCATATTGTACTGTTCTGTATAAGCACGACTACCAAGTTTTATTATATAGCAGAGCTGTGCGCTATATGTAACTAAGGTCACTCACCAAAGGAAAATGTTTTATGTTAAAATGAAAAAAAAGATCATGTTACAAGATAAATAGCTGACATTCTACACTGAAAAGCAGTTTTCTTGGCTCCTTACATCTATATTTTTGCTGTGGCAAAATTATATAACCATGAATTTGTCCTCTCTTTTTCTCAGGCCCATGGTTCGATGGAGCTGAGCTCATTCTGTGAAGGTTACTTCTTGCAGCAGATGCCCGCTCTACTGGAGAGAGAGGGCTTCAGGAGCCTGCTGTTGGGACCCCCCGGGGCCCGACAAGGGAGCATCTCCACCTCTACGCTGGCTCACAGCCGAGGAGACTCACCACTGGAGGAGCTGGAGGCCACCTTGGCTCAACGACTACGCTCTCTCCACGTCACCTCCCGAGTGTGAGGACGACGGGACGGCTGCTGTGGAGAGAAGACAGAAATAAGTGGAAGAATGCGGCAGTTGAAGCAGAAGTTTCATCTTAGCAGTGATACAGGATCAGATCTTAAGAAGCTGTCTAAATAGTTTGAGTACAGATGTTTTCTTAGAAACATCTGATCCCATCTCTGGTAACAAGCAACTTCCACAGTACTTTGACACTGGGACACAGATCAGTGAGTTACTTGGCAGCAGTTAAGACTTTGCTCTGTGGACAATTTAGTGTTTCATATTTAGTGCCAAGCGCTCCATCTTGACATTTATTGCAGTGTACAGCATGTTTATGAAGAAGGAAATTGGACAATGTGATGCTTTTTCCTCCAAGGCTCGGGAAGCTTGAATGGAGAAGCAACAGATGGATGCAACAGGTGGGAGAGCTGAAATATGAAACACTGCTGCCCTCTAATGGACAAAACTGGCAAAGTGCATAATTGCCTTGAAGGATTGGAGTCGATGACACTCTCCTGGTTCTGACTGAAGCTATGTAAAGTGATGATAGACTGAAGCATCTACTCAAGAATCAAGTGAGGTGGCCACGCTGGACTTTTGGCTTTGTCAAACTAATAATGCAGAGTGGGAGGAATGAAAGTAGACTCGGTGCCTCCAGCATTGATGCAAGCTTTGGATTAACAAATGTACTTTTTACGTAACTGTATGTTTTTATTTTCTATTTTTAAAAAAAGTATGACCACAGAAACAAAACACTTAAAGAGTGGGATGGACATTTTCTATTTAAAGAGGAAAAAAAAGATGTGAGAGTATTTATCGGGGTGTTCCCTTTTTATTGTTTTTTTTTTTTAATCCAAGCAAATTATTAATATTATTGTCGAAAAGTTGCTTTTGTGTAGCTGTTGTTTTTCCAGGTACACTCTAACAGTTAATTAAGCTTATGTATGCTGAGGTTTAATGCTTCTACACAGGTACAGCAGCAGAATCCAACAAGGGATTTTGGAATACATAAAGTCTGTTTTAATGCTGAATATTGTAATAAACCTCGTAAACAAGCCGTGTCATTTTTACTGCTGCGGACATTTCATTGCCATCTGTTTGTGTGGGTTTGTGTAGACTTACCTGAATCGCAGGGACACTTGGATTTGCAAATGCACAAATCTACAACATGAAAGTCAAAACGTGCAATAAAAGAAAATGAATAATCGAAGTTAACTCTTACAAGAGATGCAAAGAAGGTGAAATAAAATCAAAAAGATTATACTGGGAGGCAAGATGATAATTACACTACACGAATTTTAACTTTGTAGCACTTACTATATTCTACTATTGAAACGTACAGGCACAAAGAAGGAAAACAAACACACCATAACTTAATGAGTTTATTTGTTTCAGCACTGAAGATGCTCACAGTTATTTTATATGGGGATTACATCAGTCAGTTTTGTTCCTGCTCTGTCAAAAGACCGCTCTGGGCCTCAGAATCACTGGATGTCCTTGGTGCTGCTAGCTTCCCATTGTAGAAAGGAGGGTGAACAATAGGGTATTGCTTTGTGTTTCTACTGATATCCCCTCACTGCGCCTCCTCCACCGACAGGTAGAGAGAGCCCAGACCTCCGAGCCTTCCAGAGAGAGGTACAGAGTAAAGGAAGCATCGTTCAAAAGCTTTGTGCACAAGATAAGAGGAGGAGGAAAGGAAAGATCAGCGGGAGCGAGGGAACAGTAAAAAAAAAAAAAAGAAAAAGAAAGGAAGGCCAGAAATAAAAGCAGAGAGAGGGTGAAAAGTAAGGGACAGAGGGAGGAATTTAAAACGTTAAAAGGTAGTTTTGTGGAGAGAGAGAGAGAGAATCGATGAAGGCTGAGAGAAGGAGTGAGTTTGGCATGGAACATGAACACGAAAGCCATGCAAAGAAAAGCTCATGTTTGACATGCACACAGCAATACAAGCTAAAAGCATAGAGCAGGAATCTCCAGCATGGTTGAGAAAGACAATCAACCCCCACGGTTTGTCTGTCTATTTACAAAGAGAAGAAGAAGTCGACCGGGATCTGTGGTGTTCTTCTCGTCAGGCCTGGCCTACAAGCACAATAATATGAAACTGACAAATATCAATAGGAGAGCATATTCCCTCTCCAAAAAGAGGCTAAGTCTACATTCTTAAATTACTGGTAAATAATTCTTTTTTCCAAGAGTTCCCACAAGTTCTCTTTCCCTCTTCAGAGAGGTCAGGGAAAAGAGAATTTGTGACTTGTCGATGTTCACATAATTCTGTTAAATTCAGACCAAAACAAAAGAAAAAAAAAGTTCATTTTTTTCTTCAAATGTTGCCCCATTTTTACGAACACACAAGAGGGTAATAAATAACATTCAACTGACCTAACAGCTTTGTTCATATAAATAGCCAAGTTATAATAAATTAGGAACAGTGAGATGAACAAACATGAATAAATAAGGACAAAAATACAAAAATATCCACAATTGCATTTATCACGTCATCATTTTTTTGTTCCTGTACTCCTACTGCTGGTATGTGAGACTAAGAGAGAGGTATAAATGGAAAACCAAAGACAAAGTGCTGCAGATAACACAAACAGGAACGTTTGGATCATTATTAGGTCAATCAAACAAAGACGTAAATGATCATGTAACAAAAATACACGGAAGAATTTAAAATAAGAGTATGTGGCAGGCGCAGGTTTACCAACCTGACCCTGGTATCTAAACATAGTGTCACAACTAGACATTTCATTTTTTTTTTTTACATAAGAAATGATATCAGTCTGTACAACAGAATAGATCATTCATTTTTAAATACCCACGTACCCACCCGCGTCCCTCCCCCCAACCCTATACCATCATATCATCTCCCCCACTGCCCCCGGCCCTGTTCGTCTCACACCCCACTCCTCTCTGAAATCACAATTCCAGTCCATTTGCAGCAATAGAGTTAATTCTAATAAAGTCAGTTAGTATTTTAAACCCAGTTCTTCACAAAGAAAGTACATTAAAAAGCAAAGAAATACAATCCAGCAAGCATCCGCGTCGGCTGTTTGGGCTTTCCACAAAACTCCTCCTCCTTCTCTCCTCCTCTGAATCAGTCAGTGTTTCTGCACATCTTGTTTTTATTGTTGCTGTTGTTCCTGTTCTTGTTGATACATCCCAGAGTTTTCTGTGCATACTGGACCTGTGCGTGTATGCATGTACCTGTATATGTTCTGTGTGTGCAGTGTCTTTTTGTAAAATGCTCGTTTTCCAAT
The DNA here is from genome assembly GCA_025331565.1 of Holacanthus passer. Classification (NCBI taxonomy): domain Eukaryota; kingdom Metazoa; phylum Chordata; class Actinopteri; family Pomacanthidae; genus Holacanthus; species Holacanthus passer. The sequence goes on along the minus strand of JAFREQ010000003.1, from coordinate 11,099,758 downwards.
TCATGAATGCTCCTTGAGTTCGAAGGAAAGTGGTCGGGTTGGTGAGGGGAGTGTGCGTTCTCGTTTCATTGGGACATGTGTGGATAAGTTGTGCAAGTGTGTGTGTGTGTGTTTTGGGTGTTTCTCACATAGGGGAACACTAAAAGTATTTTCATCTACTTCTACTGATGGCTGCCAGAGGTGGAGAAGGGGCGTAGAGGGAGATGAAGGTAGAAGTCTGCATGAAGGGTCTGTTTCCATGGTAACCCCACCACCACCACCACCACCCTCTCAGCGCACCTCTAAAAGCAGTCCTCCGTCAACAAATGTCCGTCTCTCTCGGCACGCTCGGGGGGCGGGGGCAGAGGGGTGGTTCGAGGGAGGGCGAGCGGAGCAGGGAGCAGGAGGAGGGACTTAATAGGTTTTCTGGATAATTCCTGGTATCAGAAACAAGTCAGGTCATCACACAGGTTAGCAGCAAGGGAGCAAAAAACAGAGCAAAGGCCACAGGCGATCACATGGTTGGGGTGGAGGGGTGGTAGATGACGATGGTGAACACTGAGAGGTAATGAAGGGGAGTGGAAGTACAGGAGTGTGTGTTTGTCATGTAGGTGCAGTATGCTTTTGTAAAATATCACTTTGATTCTCTCAATATATTTCTATCTATATAAAGTCATTTTATACAAAAAAAAAAATGTCCATAAATGATTATGTACATCTAGCTATGTGCCACTGGCTTACAGTGATACTGGGATGGGTTTTAGCACTGGCTCGACTACACAGCGTCTCAGCCTAAGACTCCTCCTGCGTCCCCACAGACGCCAGCGACAACTTGGCTCTGTCTCGGCCCGCAGCGGGGCATTTGGTGTCATTATTTTCTGGCTCGTGCCTCCGGACGTGCATGGGCGAGGGGCAGTGCTTGGAGGGCGTGCCAGAGGGGTAGGGCACCTGTCCGTTCTTCTCGTCTGAAAAAAGTTGTTTTATTACGTCAAAGAAGTTACTCAATGGACTGCCTAGGTACACAGATGGGAAGAAAAGAGGACAAAAAAGGGGGAAAAGAGAGAAGAAAGAGAACAAACAAACTAATGAACAATGGGGTTCACAGGATAGAGACGCGGCTACAGGTAAGACAGAGCAAGCAGAGGCGAAGAGGAGGAGGACTGACAGACACAGCGAGGATGGGGACTGCCGGGGCGGCCATGTCGGGACGGTGTCATGTGTGTGAGCTCCCATAAACCATGCATATGTCACAGCACAACCAATGGAAACACACAAGAAGCCATTCAATCTAAAACTAGAAAGTAAAGCAAACTGTGGGGCTTCTGTAAACTGACACGAGAATACATTTCTTTTAAACTAAGAGTAAGTGTGGTGTGTGATCTGTGTGAGGTGGTGCCCCAGCAGGTCTGGCTGACCAGAAGCAGGACAGACGATGGATGTAGAACATTAAGAGGCTTTTTAAGCACCAAAGGGAAACTTGAACCTCCGCAAAGCACAGACGATGGAGGCTGCCTGTCTGATAACTATTGTAATGCATTGTAGTGTCGTGCATCTAACACAGTAATGTTTGGAGTAAAGTCTGCCAAGAGCAAAGAGGCAACCTCAACACACTTCTACACTTGAGTTTAGAGTTTTGCACTTCAACTAACTATAAAACTTGCCCAAAGACACCAAACACACTGCAGATCTGTGCAGAACTGTTTTAACTTGATGCTGTGGGCTGAATAAAATGTGTGGATAAGCTCAATAATACAAGTTTATATCTTCCAAACTGCTCTAAGCTCACTGAGAGGGAGAGAGTGCATCTGACAGTATGCATGTAAATGATCTTCAGCTGAACACACTGGCTCTTTCTGCAGGGCCTTAATGGTCCCACTGCAGGTAGGCGGAGAGGTAAGGACACACAAGTTGAGAAATGGGGCAAATAAAGAATTGATGTTCTTTTTTTTTTAATGTTCTTTTGAGCGCACGCAGCACATCTCTACGAACTATCAGTGGCAAACAGGACTGTTTCTGAATACTCGGCAGAAGAGCCATTTGCTCGATAGAGTCCGGTGGGATGAACAAATGAACAGTGACAACATCAGTAAAAACAGGCAGGGGTGCTGCACAGACGATAACTCACACACACACACACACACACACAGGCATGGACACTGGAGAGTGTCTGCTCTTAATAAAATACTGCTGGTTGGTCCTAAAAAAAAGCCTAAAATCCAAAACTTATCCTGACAATATGCATGTGCTGCCAGTGTGAAGACAGGCTGCAGCAGTTGATTAGATCTAATCATGAAAGAGCGAGTCTTTGTGTGTATCTGTGTGTGGACTGTGACTGTGCCACAGTTAGTTTTGCCTGCTCCATTATCCAGCTGGAAAATGGCTGGAGCCAACTTTTTCAAGTTCTTTCTTCCTTTCTCATGTGTGAAAAATTCCACATTTAGACACTTCAATCCACCCAAATCTGGATATTTTCAAAAATGCCTCATGAAACTCAACGATTGTCGGCTATTAAATAAAAGAGAGACACTACGCTCTGAGTAAAAGGCTTTTCTCTAAAGTAGCTGGCTGCAGTCTTCCATACTCCTTTCATAGTCCCACCTCTCTATTGTCTTCCTAAGCTGGGCTCCCAGGTATGCTGCTGTTAATAGTGATTAGGGGACACAATGACCAAGGCTTGATGAAGCCTTTTGTCTGACACACATTGGTATGCAAAGCCTTCTATGCTTAATTACAGCCACTGACTTCTTTCAAAGGCCCTGTGGCCAGGTAGCAGCAAAGGTGTGTTAGGAGGTCAAAGAAAAGAGGGAGGTGGAGGAAGTTTAACAATACACACACTGACCTGTTTTAAGATTCATATTATAGAGTGAGATGCTCTGATTGTGTAAAGACATGACATTCATGTAGACTGACCTTGATCAAATGCAACTCACTGATGCTAAATATATCAGCTCTGATAGTGTGGATAGAGCCGAATACTGTAATATCTTATTCATGTTTTTCAACATCCTCTCCTCTATTGCTTTAAGTGGCTCTCATATATAACACATAGCAGTTTTTAATGTTACAATGTCATCTCTGCTGCTGAAACAACCCGCAGCAGCCATTTAAACATAATACATTGCAATTTAATCCAATTTCAAACTACTCACATCTCAGTTTGTCATTAACTTAATAACATAAAAGATCAGAAGTAATTGGTAAACTTACTTAGGCACAGCAATGATAACAGCATATGACAACAGCTGTTCATTAGTGAGTGCCACAGAGAGCATCAGTGCATAAAAGCAAAGAGCAAAGATACAGCTCGTACTCGTAAGTATAGTACCAAGCTACAGATATGATGGCTAAGTCTCATTGACCTGCATCAGGCATGGAACTGGAAATATGTTTGAAAAGATAAAGACACAATCATGCAGACACCAAGGGTTTGATTTATAGATGGTATAAAACTGACATTCAAAATAAACAGCACACATGATAAAAAATAGTGTATTTCTGGCTAGTGATGTTTCCCTATCTGAACAGCAGGCGGAGCTGTTGTCAAGAGGATGAGACATACATAAACTGAGCAGTGATTCACAAGGAAGGACCTGCTTAGAGGAGGAGTCAGATCCCTGTTTCTCTCTTATTATTATTTTCATCATCCCGATTGAGTGAAGAGGACGGAGCCACATTAGGGAAAGAACGGGCTCATACAGGGTGACATCATCAATCCTATGGCTAATGAGAAGACGGAATAACGCCACAAAGTTCACAGGTGAACGATTGGGTGGTGACGAAGGCTGCCCCTCGGAGGTTTCTGTATCTACCATAGCCAAAAGAGAAGGGTGGACTGGAGAAAACAGGGGGAGGGGGTCCTATTGTACAAGCACCCAGAAAGAGAGAGAGAGAGAGAGCTTGTCAGGTGTGGTTGTGGCTGTGCGGTGCAGTGCATTGTGGGAGCGCGTTGAGGTGCAGTGGTGTTGCCATGGTGACAAGCTCCGACAATCAGTCTTGGAAGTAGGAGTAACAGAATGCAAATCAGCTTACCCTACCTCTACTCTAATCTTCACCGCCAGGGCGACCAGACAACATTTGACCTGCAGTTGGTGCTTGAGAGCAACTCCCACCCTTTCAAGGCAGCGAGGCGCGGGCATGCACGAGAAGCCGTTTTGAGAAGCGCAGAGTGGCTCGGGGATTTCAAGCACGGGGGGAAGAGGAGGGCAGGATTTAGCTTAGCTTCAGAGAGGAGGGTGGTTCATCAGGGGGTGGGATGGGCGGATGAGGCGGTGGGGGTAAGGGTGAAGAGGTTTTGGAAATGATTTTAAAATGTTTTTTGTTTTGTTTTTTACTCACCAGACAGCTGTTGGACCCCAGGCTGGTCATGTGTGCTTAACAACTGGCTCTGAATCGTCTCCACTACTCGCTTAAAGCGCCGGCTTGGTCCTAAACACATTCATACAAAAAAAAAAAACAAACCCAGAGGACATATTGATCAGTTGCATCAGACAGACAGCAGAGTATAGAAAATATGTCGATGGAATAATTAAGAGAGGAGAAAAGCGAAGGTGTGGAGAGGAGCAGCACGTACAGATGAATGGTGTGAAATGTGAGCTGGAAAGGCTGCAGAAAGCCTGAGGGGATAAATGGAGGTGCTACTGTAAACTCCTGCTGTCTACCTGTTGTATACAGTGTGTGGTCAGTGACATGGAAGAACCAGCAGCCTCCAAACAGCTACTATTACACCCCATTCTGCTCAAATGTGGCCCCCGTGTGTGTGTGTGTGTGTGTGTGAGACTGTAAGTATGTGTGTGAGACAGAAAGAGAGTGTAAGAGAGCATGCATGTGTGTCTGCAAGACTAAGCATGCACGCATCATTGCATAGTATGTAATCTTGCATAGCCAGACCTCATCTTGTTACGCTCAGGGAGGTTTGGGGAAAATCATATCAAGCATTCAGGATTGCAAGAACTTTGAAAATCCTTAGGCAGCCATTCTTTTTGGCAGTGAGTGAACACCCACCTCTGGAAACAGCACTTCTGCTTTATTTGTTGGCTGGATGCAAGCATAGTTTAATTTCGTTAGTTTGAAGTGTGACAGCATCCCACTCGACATGTGAGGGATGCCTTTCCATACTTTTCAAAGCGACTTGTGAGCTTGAATTTCACAAGACCTCCGTGAGCCCGATGAGACGGATGACCGGCTATTTAAGATTGCATAATACTGCAATTAACTCTGTCCTCTGTGATCTGTTGTCTCACAGCGGGAAGGTCCTGGGTTTGAACCCGACCCTATCTGTCAACCTTTTACAGTCTACTGCATGTTGCCCATATATGCTGCGGTGGTTCTCTATGTGTCTATTAGTGCTCTGATAGATAGAAAGGGTCCAAATGAGGACCAATTGGAAGAGAACAGGGTCCCCAAGCATGAGGTGCATCACTTCCTCAAGGGCTTCCAGATGTGACAAGAATCACTTACATCAGTGTTGATGTTTTATTTCTATTATTTCATTATTTGAAAGTAAGTTGTGTTTTTTGTGATGTAAAAGCTACTTATTGTATTGCGCTAAGTGTGAAAGACGTACTATGCTAACTTACAAAAATACAACCCTAATGTTATATAATCTACAGGTGAAGTTAGCAGCTGTAAAATTTAACACTTATTTTATTTGTATAAACTATTTTTTAACTGGGTTCCCCTCAAGATAAAATGGTATTGGTTATGCCATTAACAAACACACAATCATCATATACAACAAGATCATCTTTAAAGTCACAGCTGACAAAAAAGGAATATCTTATCTCAAATAAAATGCTAATGTTAGTTACAAATGCCTTCACAGAAGACTGAAGATACAATATCTGCCCAGCTATACTTCAACATTTCACTCTTTGTGTGATTTTATTGGATTTTTAAGTCAGTTATAGATTTTTTTTACACATAGGATACTGTGACCTTCTCATTCAGAGTGAAAAGTAGTCAAATTAGTAAAAGTAAAGTAGGCCCACACACTCCTGAGGCAAAAAAGGAAGTGACACACCTTTATGCCTGAGGACCCTCCTCTCTTCCCATTGGCTCACAGACCTGTGGTCATGAGGTCTGCCCCTATATCTGGGGACCCCAGGTCTGTGAGCCAGCAGGGTCCTCTTGAGACAGACTGGTTACCTGCTCATTGTGCATCATGCCTCTTGGCCAACAGTACGTGGTTTGAGTACTTGAGTACTGACCTGAGAGCAGGGTGAAGGTGACAGAGTAGATGCCATTCTCCTTGGTGGCGGCTGTGCTCTCCGTGTAGGTGATATCCACCTGGAATTTGACCGGCTTCTGGAAGACTGTGGGGCCCGCTGTGGACTTGTACTCTGCTCGGAAACTGGTCTGAGAGATCACGCTGTGGCTCAGGCTGGGGATCTGGCGGGAGAAAAAAAGGAAAAATGGACAAAGAGGCAGAGATATGAATAAAACTAGTCAGTGAAAAGAGGCAAGTAATGGGATTATACATAGGGAGCACTGATGTTTAATTTTTCTCCCACACCTCGCGAATGACAAGGTGAATAAACTCTCATTAAAATACCCTCCACATACTACCGAGCCACAGTTGAAACTCTAAGGAGATTAATGCCTCGGGGAGTAGCCGTGCATGCCAGGGAGACTTAAGCTAATGTAATCTTGAGTCATCCAACAACATTGCACTCTCCCACCTAAAATGAATTTGTATGCCCAGTGAACAGGTGAGCTCTGAAATAGTCACGTTTCGCCATAGTGCTGGAGAGGGTTTGACATTCCATTAATGTGAGTGTGCTGAGAGGTATAATTCCACTGATTCAGGTGCCAATCTCCTGTCTGGAATACCAGTGAGCATAACCTGGAGGAGAAAATAGCTACGTACAGGGATGGGGAAGCAGATTTGACATTGACCTGCACCGGCATAGTTTGCATTTACTTAGACTTTGTTAAATCTAACCGGGGTGAGGACAGGTTCTGTTCAATTATGTACCCTGAGTATCACCTGCGACTGCTGAGCGCCTGTAGATACAGAGTCTGTCACGTTCGCTGAGAAACCCTGATGTAGCATTTGTATATGTACATAAACACTATCATAAACACACCACGCACACAGATACGACTGACACCATTTCACAATTTTGCGCACTACACATCTAACTATACACACGCGCTCAATACACGGTATTGAGGGCAAAGCATCTATATGCTAATGATCAATGCTCTCTGTTGATTTTCTATTGACCCCAAGTGAGTCTGCAGTCAGAGAGAAAATAGAAGCGCTGAACACAAGCAGTTTAGTGAATTGCTACATAAATCAGAAGCATGTTAGCAACTCGGAGAGAGGGCTGCTTCGTGGCATAGCCAATCGCCACAGCTGTTAGAAAAGCCGACGTCCTGCGTCAGACAGCTGATACAAAGGTAATACCGCTGCATGAACACATATCCAGTAATAGGGAGAGAGGCTGGGGCACAAAGAGCAGAGATCAGACAGCAGAAGGCTTTAGGGAGCAGTGGAGGCAGGGGGGAAAAAAGTAAGGAATTAAGCACGTACCGAGAGAAAGGCTTGAACGATGTCTGCCTTGATGGAGCTGAGAGGCTTGTCTTTGATGACAATGAAGATCTGCTCCTCTTTTTCCAGGTTGATGAAGTTACCAAACCAGGATTTTTTGGCAAGTCTGTGGGGAAAGAAAAGAAGGAAAAAAAAATTTCGTCAGCTGTAAGTTTATATTGTTTACTGCTGTATACAGCTACTAGAAACATAACTGGGTATTTATAAGATAAGATAAACCTTTATTCATCCCTCAGTGGGGAAATTTGCAATAAATGCATGTATGTAGAGAGAGAGAGAGAGAGAGAGAGAGAGAGAGAGAGAGAGAGATAATTGAGCCTCTCTGTGAACAGAACTGTAGGTCCAGAAGGGGCAGAGGTAGCTGAATTCACTACTGGCCTCAGCCCAGGTGTACCTGCACCCACTAATAAGCCATATGGACTCCTGTTTTCTGCCTTATCAATATTTCATGAGATCCTCGAAGATGTTGATGGATTTGCAAGACTCAAACTTCAGCAGGAAGAGAAACACTCCCCAATGCCCCCATAAGATAAATAAATATTCCACTCATTATTTAAGCATGAATACAGTCTGACATAATGTTATAATGTCTTCAGAGACATTAAGGGCTGCATTGTTCAGCAATAAGAAGCTGGTTACAGCTGGTGTGTGACTGTGATCGAGCCCAGCCCAGCTAAGAGAAGGTCTTTTCTCCAGCTCCTTCCAGCCAGGATGTTCTTCCCAGCCAGATGGAGATGGCCAAGCCAGACAGGAAGCCAACCAAACAGGCATATCTAGGCCAACCTTGATTTATCAGGCCCCTGGGAGCTCAGCAACATCACACAGGCTACCTTCCCTCCCTCATAACCAACCCGCTACCTCCTGCTACGGCTGCTGCTCCTCCATCCCACACCGGACCTCAGGTCATTACAGGGAACTCAGCAGGTGAAAATCAAACATTCATGGATGTAATACTTTCCAAAACATCATGCTATCAAGAGCGAGCCTGCTTGAGCGAAATATATGAGGGGCTGACAGGTTATGCATAGTTATGATGTTAGTGGTGGCTTCAAAAACTTCAGCATCTACTCACTCTGGGGAAGACTCTGGTGTGAGGCTGGACATCTCCTCTTGTGTGGGAACTGTGGAAGCAGGGTAAAGGGTCAGACAAAGGTGGAAGGCTCGGAGAAAGATAACAAGTAGATCCCACTCGTGGGTGGAAGGAAGATTTTGGGAGGGATGAAATTAGCACAATCACAAGATAATTCAGTGCGTACATACATTTAACATCTTCTGTAATGTCAGTACCTTGGAGTTTCCTGCGATGGAAGCGTGGTGAGCCCAGGAAGCTGTTCTTGATGGAGTTGAGGCGCGTCCTCCAAGGCATGCCTCCGATGGAAGGGCTGGGGGGCGGCGTCGGGGTGGGGGTCCCAGCCGGGCTGTCCTTGGGAGTGTGCACTGGAGTGCCCTTTGGGGTGGGGAGGGGGCTGCCTCGAGGGGAGGGGTGAGGGGTAACCTGTATGAGGGGGATAGATTTGGGTGGGTGGTCAGTGAATGAAGAAGGCACCGGCGCCACGGGGTGAAAGTGGTGCAGCCGGATGGGCGACAGGGGCACCACCGGGCTGAAGGGCCCGGAGAGCTGGGGGTTGGCAGCGAAATGGGAGCGCCGTACCTGGGGGCTGTTTGGGATGGAAGCACTGGGGATGGGGGACGGGGAGAAGGGGGAGGATGGGGAGGACGGAGAAGTAGGGGTGGGGGCACAGAGGCAGAGGGTGGCTGCGATGGGGGCTGGCAAGGAGTGGAGGACTCAGATTTGGCTGCAGATGCTGGGTCTGGGGAGGTTTCAGGGAGCGGGTTGGATCGCGTGGCTTGGAGGGGCTTGGGGACAACTTTGGGTTTGGCGGGGAGGGTCTGCGTCTTGTTGAGCGCCGCCGGTAGGGGCTCACTGTTCGGAGAGAGTGAGTTGGGGGTGGAAATGCGGGGGCCCGTGCGATTGGGGACGGGCTCCGGGGACGGGCAGGGGCTTGCGTTAGGGGACTGCAGCAAGTCTGGAGACTGAGGCGGTACACAGAACTTTCGTACAGGCTGGAGTTAGAGGACACAGTGTGAAGATGTAGACGCAGCATAATACAGCCAAGAGCCAGAGCAGGTGGAGGAGGAGAGGAAAACAAAGAAGAACACATGGGGGACACGTGCAGGCACAAAAACACATAGAAGAAGCAAGGAAGAAGTATGGCAGATCGAACAACCACACAGCCAGAAGCAGAGGGCGGCCGAATAATATAGAGGCAGGTGAGATGGGTATGTACACGGGAGAGATGGAGGCATTGCAAAAACAGAAAGACAGAATAGAAAAGAAACATGCAGTTAGACCATTCAGTGACTCATGTCAAAAGAAAACAAAGCAAAAATGAAATGGGAACAACAAGCAATGCATACAATTTAAAAAAAAGAAAACGCATAAAACAGATGGACTTCACTTGAATAAAACATACAGGGCTCTGCTAGCAGAGACGAGCAAGCAAGACAGGGACAGGTGTGAGAGACATGAGGCCAGCTGTGAGGACTATTTGGGCTGTCTCACTAACATGAGGAATACTGTTATGCACTCTCTGCTGTAAAATCTCCTGTTTCCAGATTTAGGTTCATTGATCTGTTTCATTTGTAATGGTGAAATTGCAGCCACAATGATGCACTGATAAACTATTTTCCTCGGAAACCTCCCCCTATTTTTCCAGACACAAATCTGAAAAAGCAAACCCCTCTTGGAGCCTCTCGCTGAGAGCACAATCCAGGCTTAGGGTAGGTCTGAGAAATCAATTTCCCTTTCAGATCAGCCTGAAAGAACCTGTGTGGCGTGAGGAGCTCGTCTTAGGATCCTGGCTAATCTCGAGCCTTCTCAGGTTAGTCAGCTGGAAAAGTTTACTACAAGCTCCCCAGCTCTGAGCAAGAAAAGTGGGATTTTCTGAAGCATTCCCTGAGCTGGATTTTCACAGAGCTCAGGCCACAGAAAACAGAGAGGGGGGATAATAAGCAGAAAGGATGGAGAGAGAAGAGGCTTTAGGGGAGGAGAAAGTTTGCTGTGCTGTCACGTCCTCCCCTGTAAGTTCATCACTATGTTTTACTTCAATCCAACTATGATCCATCACCGGATATGAAGGGTTCATCATAGTGAATCCCTGCTTCCTCAGAACGCAAAGGTAGATGTGAACTGTGAATTAAAATTTAAGTAGTAGAAAAATAAACTATATCTCAGACCAATATTGAAGTGGAACAGTAGAAGAATATTGCATGTGCAGAGAGATACTGCTTTCATAGCGTGTTGGGCTTTGTTAAAGGTCAGAAGCCTCAGCAACAGAGCTGTAGTGTCTGTCTATATTTACTGTAACGGACATAAACAGCAATAAGATGACAGCAATAAGACGGGATCAGCAGCAGTTGGATGGTCATTATCCCTGAAGGGGAACAACCAGATACCTGAGAACGGGGTCAAGAGGTGCGTTGTATGTGTATGTGTGTGTGTGTGTGTGTGTGGGTTGTGACTTACCCGTGGGCTGCTGAGGGGGCTGGTGGAGAGGCCAGAGGAGGCTCCACTAATAGACCGTGACCTGTGACACAAACACGCAAGAACACACACAGGGGCAGAGATAATTTGAGGGATCAACATGTGTACCTGTTACATGTTCCAGTAAACACAGGTGGAGGCGAGAGCTCGGAGGTTACATGTTGCACACAAGTAGCACTACAGCATGTGTTACCGTCATACTAAGCACAGAGGTTACTATGAAGCCCTTTGCAAACACAACACCTATTCACGCAAAGAGGGTGAAAGCGTCACAACACAGCAGCTGCACCGACTTGACGACAGACTCCCAGCAATTAGTCTCAAACCAATTAAGCTCAAACTTCGGTTTCAAATATGTTGATTTGACTGCAGCTTCTCACGCAAATCTATAGGTGACTTTTCACAGATTAGTATTCAAATGAGCTTTCCAGCCCATATATAGTTTGTTAATAAAGCAGACATGCTGACTTTTAGGCCTTTTTACTGGATCAGTAGAAAATATCTTGAGGGGGGAAATGAAGTGGGACATTTGGCTGCGTGCCATTTGTCATGTTTTTTTTTTTTCTCTTTCCCCTGCAGATGCCGTCAATAACCCCTACGAGCAGAGCCCTGCTCAGAAATGAACAATCACAGGACAATCTGTCTCCATCAAGCGCGCACACACATACGTGTATACACACACACACACACACACACACACACAAAAACAGGGCCTGTCAACACTCGGAAACACCAGCTGCTCACTGTCACAACACTGCTCCTTTTTGTCATTCAATCTATTAATACACCCCCCACCCCCTTTGTCTCTCCCTCTCTTTCTCTCTCCATTGAGGCATTTGTGAAGAAGCCTTTTGCCTTTCTTTGAAAAGATTGAGAGACGAACACTAAAAGTAGAGTTTTTCCCAGGTTGCTTGGCCGTAGAGGAAGACCTCATGGACAAATGTGATGGGAGAACGATGGAGATTAGGAGCGACGGAGGAATGAGGGAGAGATGGAGGAATGAAGGACAAGAGGCAGGGATGGAGTAATGGAGACTGATGTTCATTCCTGATGTTGGAGCAGTAAACCAGGACCACCGATGCGTCCATACATGGGCGCAAAACTGCGTCCACGGCCACAGCTGGCAGCCATAAAAACGACAGTGGCGCTGTCATAATAACAAGCCTTGATTAAGATCTGTATGTTTCAATCTTCTAAAGGCAGGAGCACTTATTAGAGTTCAGTCCCCGCCCCATTTAATTTACAACCACCTAAAAGAAAGAAGAGATACTAGAACAGGGATCTTTCTCCTTAGAGGCTCTGACACACAAACAGCACGGCAGAGAAGCAACACTAACAGCCACCAGGAGAGAGAGGAAAATATAGGAACACCCACACTCAAGCTATTTTTGTAATTCTCTCACTGCCCCTTCTGCGAGCGTATTTATTGCAAACACTCATGCACACATGAGTAGGCGACGCTGAGACCACGTTGGCTAGGAGTTCTTGTTTTTGAGAGCAGCTGACCAGACAGTAGCCGTCATTTACATATAAGTCCTACGGTCCGCTGAGACAGGCCCACAGTTGCTGCAGTGCCTGTGCGCACATATCCCATTGAGCTTCATCTAAACATGGCCAAAACACGGCGTCCTCGGGCCATTACGAGCATATTGTTAGAGGCACTCTGCATCTGTTAGTGTTGGACCGGCAAGTCTATAAAGCTAATGTTACAGATGGTTATGTTGTACAGTAATGGGCTGTCAGAGGCTCACCCTGGCTTTGGAGAGATGATGAATTATTGTCGATGAGTGTTTTATTTAGAGTGAACGGCGTACACAACTAAGCAATCATTTGTCATCTATTATATATTAAAGGGAAGTTTCACCTTGTTTTCCATATGGATGTCGAATTATGATGGGAAATGCAGTCAAATGACGCTTGACTGAGAAATCTTCTTCCAACACCTACTCCATCATTTGACGCATACAGCGACGCAGCTGGTGTTAAGGAAGAACTACAGGCGATTTGAGCTCGGGTTTCTAGTCTCTGCCTCTGGGTAGCCAGGGGGAGTGCTGCTGCTCAAAAACAAAACTTGTTCTCTTTGCTTATAAACTAGCTTCGTTTCCAACAACGAAAATGGCATCACAGAGCTGATTCGGATATTCAGAAGCTTCTCTTTCTCTGTATCTGTTGCACTGTATCATACTTTGTTGTGAAGTTGGAGATTTTGGAAATTTACTTAGTCCACTGCACTTATGTTTATCACTGGGAGGGAGGGAAATATTGCACTTCTTGCTCCACGACATTTATTTGAAACTATCCATCCATCCATCCATTATCTGTACATCTGTACGATGTACGCCGCTTAATCCTCTGCAGGGTCACGGGAGGGCTGGAGCCTATCCCAGCCGACTTAGGGCGAAGGCAGGGGACACCCTGGACAGGTCGCCAGTCCATCGCAGGGCACTTATTTGAAACTAGATTATTCATATTAAATCTGTCATAAGCTTGTAAAATACAATATGTTGTTGTAGATTAAACTATGCAACAAACAAAATCTGTTAAAACTCCTCCTCCACCAGCTACAACATTGAAGTAATAATCATAAAATATCAGCATCGTGAGTACGTTTACAAATACTTCATGTACTTCTGTACATTTACTAAAGTAAAATTTTGAATGCAGGACTTGTTTTAACTTTGTGATATTGCAACTTTTACTTAGGTAAAGGATTGAAATACTTCTTCTCCACCACTCAAAATTGCACCTCATCTCATAAAGGTATATCTCACCTGGACAGGTAAAACCAAATCTGCACTGGTACCCAGAGAAAGGAGGGGTTTTTTTGGGTGAAGTACTTGCACCCATACATGTGTATGTGTGTGGCTTCCCATTCTTGTCTTTCAATTATCCATTTGTCCCCAAGCTCACATCTCCTATAAGCCTGTTTTGGAACAGGGCCCATGTCCTTAGTATGGGCTGTGTCAGAGACCCATCCAAAGCACCGACAGGGGTCTAATGTTGGGCTGTGGGGAATGGAACAAGTACAAGAGGTTCTGGGATGAGGGCATGGACTGAAATAAAAGGAAAGTGAAGCAAAATGAAATGGATGGTGCCAGGAGTCAAACGGTGAACGAATAAAACTGTCACAGCCAAAACACAATGCTGCTGCTCTGCTTGTGTGATTTAAGGGGAGAAAGTTCAATTTTTTCCTCTCTCTCCCTCCTCTATATTGACTTTGTCCTGCCAATGGAGTTCTACGTGGAGTAGATATTCATATAAATCAACACACTGTTTAAATTCATTTCCTTTCCTGAACCCTGACAACTCCCAGAGGACAAAGCGCATTAATATTCACAGCTCGGCTCCTTAAGTTTCTAAATGTAGTAAGACTCCTGCAGTTTCTGCTGTAGAGATCAGTGTTAAAGGTGCTTTATTTGTGCTCACTTGAGCCTCTTAAATAAATTAGAGTCAATAATTAGCATGAGAGCCTGACTTATTAAGACTGCTCCGACTAACCCAACACATTTAAACTGCATGAAGCCACTAGAGCAGATCTGTAAAGAAAAAAAAAAATTAATTGATATTCTCTTCTTCACACTGCAGCACTTTTCCATATTTCATTTACATATCATTAACCTCCCTTCATTTCTCCTGGCATGCCGTTAAGATTTAAAATTAAATCAGTGGGATTTCTTGTGCTTTGAGTTTGGCTTTAAATGTCTTTTTAAGATACTTTTGGGTATATAAAGAATGAAATGGGCATTCACGGGAGAATGTCTCCATGTGGATTTCTCCGCAACATGGCTACTGCAACATTTATCCCAAATCTATTCAATTACGCTTTAGTCAAATCAACAATCACATGTATGGAAATGCAGTCTGGGCAGCTGATCGGATTTGAAACTGCCTACATGAGACGTCTGAGGCAATATGCTGGATAAGGATTGCGGCGTTTTCGTTGTGTAATTTTAGATAAATCCATTTCCCCCTCTCTCCCACCATTTACGCTGGTGGAAATGTATCCTGTCAAAACACATGTTTCAAAGTCAGTCCTCTGTCTGACACCCTCTGATCTGAAGTTCTACGAATCTTCTGTGCTGTCGACAAAAGTTTGCTGTCGGGGAAAGATAAGGTTAGGTTCAGAGAAAGTCAGTCAAATCTTTGGACGTTGTTCGGCTACGTATGCGCTTCGCCAACACCATCGTCTATGCACACACACGAGCACGCACATGATCAAACAAAGCGCACACAAGGACGTGATAAAAGGCAGAAAAGTTCAAAAAAACGCAACAAAATCCAGATTCACACAGACTTTGTTACCAACATCTTTTCCCCCCACTGCTGGGGAGCTATGAATTGCAGTGGGGGGAAGAGAGACGTATAGCGATAGAGAGATCTGATTTGATTTGGAGGCGGAGGGGCTGTGGTATTGGACCCCCCTCCCCCCCCGCCTCCAACCCACCACAGCTGATAGGAAGCCAGACAGAGAAAAACTAGCAGCATTTCCACATTAGCATAGCAATTCCATACAAACAGAGGGGGGGGCGATTGGGACTGAAGGTCAGCTGCACACAAGGGACCACAGTAGAGAGAGAGAGAGAGAGAGAGAGAGACAGAGAGGGCATATGAAAGGGTAGGGAGGAGCCCCTGAAAGAGATTTGGGTGAAGGGGTAAGAACAAACACACTGATTTAAAGTAGCATGGAAGAAAGATGCAGCGGAGCTTTTTTTTTAATGACAGTGGCTGCTGATAAATGTAGGATCCAGACATATTTCACATGCTGCCATCTGTACATTTATTGAGATTTATATGAGTAAACCTAAAGGTCCTGTTTCAAATAAAGGTTCAAAACTGTAATTCCAGTGCCCTTTATAATGCACACCATTCAGTTGCATGTGATTTATGAACTGGTGTTGACGCTGCTCAGGAAAGCATTCTCAGTGCTCCATCAAGTCGTTGCAAACTGACCTATTTTGGGATTCTAGGCTTGACTGAAACATATGAGTCAGAGCAAAGGGCAGAAGGAGACAGCTTCTAAACGAACGCAACCTTTAAATAAAGGAGAGGTAAGACTCGGATCGCCTGAAGGTATGAAGGAGCGGAGCAGAGGCGATGAAACACGAGAAGATGAATCTTAAACTGAAATTCAGAGGCACCAGAGGACAGAAAGAATTAAGCACAAGTGTTTAGAGGTGGGAGCTCTCGAAATGGATTTAAAACTTCAGAAGCAGCTGCCCCCAAGTGAAATGAAGTGGGAAATATATTCTTGATATTTTGTTGTTGGCAAAGCGTTATGGTGGGAAGTTATTAATGCATCTGACATTTCGATGAATATTCAACCTTATATATTTTTTTTTATCTATATAATAAATGCACTCGCTGCCTCTGCATTTATGTCCTCTACCTCTGAAAGCTTTTTTCCAGCTCCCTGCCAATCTGCCTATCATTAGGCAGATCAGGTTATCACCCCCCTCAGATTCAATCTTTCCTGCTGTCACAAATGTCACTGCCTCTGAGCAGAAATGTGTGGTGTGATGATATATTGGTTGTTAAGATGAGGAAATAGATTTTAAATCAGTGCGCTGTGCCTTGTGGGTGTGAGGTTCTGGCTTGAAGTGAACGTTTCTAAACCGGAGAAATAGAGAAATGTTCTGCATCCGGAGAAAGTAGGACACAGTATGGGAGAACTGATTATCAATGCATTCAGATTATGAAAAGGAGAGATAATTGAGCTAACACTGGAAAAGGGGGGTTGTAGATATTATGGCTCTGAATTGCAAATGTCTTCCTTAGTTTGAAAATTAAGTTAATTAAGAGAGTCAAACTTTAGGAGCTGTCATCCCAAAACTGTTGATTCTGTTGGACCCATCCATTTTTCACATGAGTTATGTAGCATATTAAAATAGACTTGTGAAGCCACCACACGCTGCACATGTAATCATCATTTAAACAAAGTGCTCTCTCAACAGAAAGCACCGCTGCATCTTTCTCCTGCTGTGCACGTCCCCCTGGCATGGGGGTGAGACACGGAGCAAGAAGGAGGTGAAAAGGGCAAGTGAATACCTTTCTTCTTTGCTGCATTTTGTACTGGCATCAGGAATATCCAAGCTTTTACTGTACACTGATTTACTACAGTGAGACAGGAGACAAAGCGAGCGTCAGTCTCTGTTTATATTCGTCCACATATCTAGCCAGCTGACACCCAGAGCCAGACTCACTGTCAGACCTGCTGAAACACCACTGTGCTGCGAGATCCTCCACACAAACACACACACACACACAAAAAGCTACGTCCATTTTTATTTGTTCATTTTGAAAATTTTTATGGATTTTTGAAACTTTTTCTTTTTCTCCTCCACGCGTACCTCTGTCCATGCTGTGTCATGTCAATAGCCCTCCTGGCTGGTACAGGTGAGCCTCCGTCTGTGACGCTGAGGACCTCCATGGACTTCCTCTCTGGTCTCCTCTTGCCGTGACGGTTCAACATGGGAGAATCCACCCGCTTCCTCGGAGGATCTGTGCCAAACAAGCAAGACAGGTCGAGTCAGAACCAATGCAACACACCTGATGTCTCTGAGCATTAATGCGTGTATTTCTACGCACTGAGCGGTTTTGTGCATTGAGCACATATGTGCGAGTGTTTGAGTGATGCTTAGCCCTGATCACAATGGCATTTTAACTAATAGTGAATAAGTAATGGTTTCCTCCCAGACCTTGAACTAATGGCCACTGTATTGACTGTATCACGTTCAGTGAAAAGGGAGTCTATTCATCAAAATGTCGGTATCTCACAGCGCACACACTCACACATTTGCACACTATTCCTCCTATTGCAGTGCGCCTGTCAGAAAATAACTCTGGCAGAAGTCTAAGTACAGCATCTCTGTTTCGGCTCTGATTTCTGTGGGTGGAAATCTGTGCTGGGTTGTGGCGCACGAATGGGAGAATACCTTTTATTTTTGATGTGTTAATATCTGATACGAAGGAGCTGACAGTTCTTCTTCTTCAAAAAAGTCTCTGGCCTAATGACATCTTCTATTTCTGCTATTATATTACACTGAGAAGCGTGTCTCTATTCAATAAACAGAAGGCTTTTTTCTACTGAAGAGCCAATCCACATCTATTGGAGCTGATCTAATTTCTTCTGAGGGAAGAAAACACTGCAGAACCATTCAGGCACTCGGAACATTCATAAGTTACCTTGCAGTACTTCTACTCTTGTCTCAATTGACTTGTTTTGTTGGAGAAAAGAGCTGTCTATTCAATGATTTAAAGTTAGACACTAGACACACACTAGTATTATTGCGATAGACTGTGTGCCTTCCTGATATATTTTTATTTTTTTCCTGCTTTTTTTCTTATTAGTTATTATTTTTAATAGCCATTTTTTAAAATCATATTTTACTGGGATACATTCTGTATCTGGGTCTGAGCCTCACCAATCTCGTTGCGTGGGGGAAGGTTCTGGTCCTCCTGACTGGGGTACCTCTCCTTACGGTCCAGTAACAGGAAGTAGATCATCTTTTCTTGGTTGTCACTGCAGAGAGGAGACAATAGCAACACTACTGAGAGTCCTGGAGAAGAAAAAAATGGTTTTAAACAAACCTGGGTCATTCTAAAAACACACATGTGTATAGATCAGTAAAGGATTCATATACAGAGTGTGTGTGCAGCAGCATCTGCAAGAGCCCAAAACCGAGACATTAAACTGCAAAAGCCCTCACTATGATTAATGTGATTTAATCTTTTGGGGGTTCATTGTGAAACAGCTACTAAATAGCTTCCATCATTAAAATAAAAGTTTAGTTTTACAGGTCATTAAGCCATCATATAATATTCTGCATATATTGTCTCTCCATATGCAGAGTCTACTGGCAAGTTAACAAAAGTCAGAACATTATGAGTTCGTCCTTTTCTTTCTCCGTAAATCAGGAAGTCTAATACCTTTAGCCTCTAGGCCAATACTCTCTATGCAAAGAGGCCCAGGGACTGGCCCTCCATAATAAAGACAGATTGGAAAGCAGTAGGAGGCAAAGAGACAAGGACCTGCAACTTCAGCTAAAAAGAACCAAGGGAGGGGAGATAGAGACCGCAGTTTTTCCACCGGTCCAGCACTATTACGGGATGCTCCCAGGAGAAAGGGAGCAAATGGAAGAGATAGGGAGACGGGGAAAGCGATAGAGTAAAGCTCGTTTAGTATTAAAATATAGAGGCTGGGCAAATGTAAAATAGAGGGTAAGGAGTTTGAACAGCAAAGCAAAATGAAACTAAAAAATGTAAATAAAGTGTATGAGAGATTGCAGGTTAAGTATCCTCTGCATGAACGTATATTCACAGGAGCACAAACCACATGTGTAACTCAGACATTAGTAGCACGACATAAACAGTGTGACCCGAGGAGCTTGTTCGCGGTGCGGGCCATGATCAGTTTTAGGGGGGAATGTATCCGGTTGCAAGCGGTATAAGCTCTCTGCGATAACAGCTAAGTGATCTATAGTTTCTGACATCTAAAGTGACAGCCTCGCAGGATTTCATAAGAGCTGGGGAAGAGCCAAGGCCCTTCCACTGCAGTACCACCACAAAGCCCCATCCTCTTCTTCCCGTCCTCACTTTGATCTATCCTCTATCTTCCTCTCCTCACTCACACCTTTTCATTCACCAGCTCCATTTTTCTCTTCTTTTTCATCCCACCTCTTTCTGTTTCTTTTCCACCCTCCATTCACTCACTCATCTGAGAGCAGGTCTTTCAGTAGTTTGTTCTTGTCTCTGAAGCAGCCCAGGGAGTGCATGCTGTCCAGAACGTCTGGGTCGATGTCGTCGGCAGAGGGCAGGCTGCGGATGGTCACCTTCCTGGGCACTGGCTGCTCCGGCTCTGGTTCGTTCTTCCCCCCTCTGGGAACGCAAAGAATATTACAACACAAATAAGGACGCTGTCAGCCATTTTGGTCCCTCATACAGTTTGCAGATTTATAGATTTAATGAGCACTGTAAACAGAATGTGTAGGAAGTGAAATATTTCAGTGTTTGCTTGGTGATCTGGGGCAAGAAGTATGCTTCATTATGACCTTGGTTCACGTTATCAAACTTTCATAGTCACATGTTTTCCCCAGGTTTAGTCATTTTGCATGTAAGCTTCAGACAGTGAACAGGTCTCATCATGCTTGGAAAGATGCAGACAGACAACAGAGTCATGCTGTTTTTTGTGCAGTCTCCCTCTTTCCTCCTGGCTTGTTTTTCAAACTTAGCTTCATTATTCCCTCCTTCTTTCCAGACACTCTCCTAGTTATGTCACTTTTCTCTGTCTCACTTCTGTTTGTCTGTATCTAGGGAGAACACAAGCAGGACTTTATTTATGGGATTTAAATCATCTGCATCGTTTTCTAGAGGATTTCTGGAACATTCACGATGCCTGTTTAAAGAGAGAACAGACAAAATGAGGAAGAAATATTCTGTAGTATTTCTAGATCAACAATTAAATAATGACCTCCAACACACACAAAGCACTTCAAGATCTACTTGAAGACCAAGGACTCCTGACTCTCATGGACTTTCCTTCATAGTCACCTGACCTCAACCTCACTGAACATTTATGGGTGCACTGAAGACTGAGTGAGTCAAGCAAGTTGAGTAACTTGAACAAGCCTCTGATGAGTAAATCAAATCCACCTAAGTGTCATCTGAACTCATATTTCAACAGAAAGGATGCAACTCAGTACAATCTGACCTTTTGTTCAATGGAGTTAAGTTAATCTTAAACATTTCTTCTTCATTTTACATGTAATCTTGTGTTTTTAAATGTTTCAGAATCTTGATTATTTCCAGGGTTTCCAGTGAAAATATTAGAGATGGTCATAGATAAATATATAAGATAAAGATATGCATATCTCTTTCCTCCCCCATAGGCAGCTATTTAAAACCAACTAGTTCTCTATGCAGTGAACTTGTACATTGGACAGACCACAGTGATTGTTCAGCCCACACAACACACGTAATGAAAAAATGAAAATACAAACAGGTGCTTCATTCCTGTTTACATCTGGTTCACTTATTCATTCATACCTTGAGTCATTCATCCAGCCAGCCTGCCATGCAGACACAGACAGGCACCTTCCTCACTGGCAAAAACTCACATTACATAAGTCTTCTCTCGGAGCTCTTCTCTTGTCTCCTCTTGTTTGTTTTATCAGTCTCGCTGTCTGTCTGCATGATCTTTCCATATATGACAGTAACCATAACAGTGTCCTCCCATGACTCATCTTTCGGGGTAAGAACCTTTAAAATTCCAATCTATATTAATTAGTGTATATTTTATATGTTTTTAAACAAGAATTTGTTCACGCTGTTGTTTCCCATTAAAAAACCCATTTACATAAACGAACGCTGACATAATTTATGATGACCTGCACTACATTTTTTTTTCAAAAGATTTATGTTAGCTTAAAAAGGTGAGTACACCCCGTTATGAGAGTTAAATGATGGGCACACTGAGGTTAGGTGGGTACATCCACCACCACATCCCTGCTTGTTCTCTCTCCCCTTGCTCCCTGTTCAGTTGACCATATGCTGCACATCCTCTTTCATGCACTACCAATTTACCCCCACATCCTTGAGAGTGGAGTCATGCCCCGCTCAAATGTACTCTCGTGTACAAGGCTGAAACTCAAAGCCATTTATCATGTGGTTGCTCCCCTCAGGTCTACAACCCCTGCAGAATAGGCTATGAGAGGAGGAGGAGAGGAGAGGAGAGGAGAGGAGAGGAGAGGAGGGTGTAAAAAGGAAAGAGGAGTACTTACATGTACCATGTGTGCTTCTGGATCTGTTCTAACTGTAAAAGACGTGACAGAAGAAACAGCAGGTCAGAACACAAGCAATGTGATGCATCTGATTTGAATCATCTTTTTGGTGCGAGGAAAATAATCACTGGGAAAAGGTGAATGCAAAGAACGTTCAATCTTAATCTTTTGCCTGGGTATAGAAATGCTCGGTGCAGAATGAGCTGAGCTTACTGACTTAATGGGAACACAATAGGACAATACAGCCAGAATGAATGGTGGAAGTAAATAATGAGGCCTTCAAATATTAATACTGCCAATGGGAAAAACTTATTGAGGAAAAGAGTGAGGCAGAGAGAGGTGCAGCAGGAGGATGAAAGCGAGGTGATACCGCTGAGCTATAAACAGAGAATATTATCTCCCTCACACACACTGCTGACCCTGCCAAGCCCTCTGGTCTAAAGGGAATCTCCCATTCTCATTCTTTTCCCATCTCTCCTACGCACACACACACACAAACACACACACACACACACACATTCGCTCTCTCAATACTACTCTTGTCATCACACTTTTAATGTGGCCATTTTGTCACCAACGTTGTCAACACAGTCTTTTGCCAAGACGGGAAAAGCAGAAAGAGACAGAAACAGTGTGCAAAAAGGTCAACAAAGGAAGATGTCTGTTTGAATGACTTCACAGTGTTTCAAGTGCCCACAGAGGAAAACAGGATCAATGTCACTGTTGGGACTTTTTAATTTGCTCCTGCTGTTGTTGTGGAACCACAGGAGATACACATAGCAGCTCTAATTATTATCACTTATTCAGAGGTAGAGTTCTTGTTTATGCGCCTACATCAACCTCTCAATGTTCCCACGTTCCCGGAGGATTTACCTCTGAGAGAACTGATGAACGCCTTCATGTGATACTAGCTCAATCACAGGTCTGGCCAGACTGTGGTTACCGACTATAGGTGAGTCTTGTCTGCTTCCACAGAGGTCATGGTATTGACAGAGACACCCTGCCTGTCAGATAGAGGCCAGTGGGTGACCCACTCTCTCCCTCACTTTTATTGAAGGCCTGGAGGCAAGAGACTGATATCACACGCAGGCTTGAAAGTGATGTGGTTTGAAATGCAGTATCACATCAATCAGTCTCAAAATGTGACAGTACCAATTCCAGCTGCTTTCACTCAGGTAGAGGGGAAAGCTACTGTAATGCTGGGTCTGCTAGATGGATGGGTGTATGAGTGTGTGTTCAGGTATGTTTTTATCTGGGTGATGCATAAAGATATTTTTGTGCAACTTGCATTCATACAAATGCATCAAAGTCTGAGTTTGTATGCATGTTTCCATCATATGACAGTTTATTAGAGAAGGAAGTGACATCCGGGCGGGTCTGGCAATGGAGATCTATTCACAAAGCCAAAACACAGTAAGAATAAATTTGGTAAAAATTGAGTTAAGACAAGAATATGACTTTTGACCTCTGTTTTACTATAGAAAAATTACCATGCCATAGAAATGTGTAATTTGGAGAAACACAGCATCTAAAGAAATAGAAAACAGAAGTAAAAAACAAACTAGAGATAGCCTTTAAGTTTAAAATCGCTTCCAGTTTTCTGTAACTAAACATTTTGCTTTGATGCTCCAAGATCTTAGAAATTTAGTTTGTTCTACCACATAAATAGCTATATCTAATCTAATCTATCTAATCGTGTATCTGCAGCCTCATTTACATGACAGTGAGGTCAGCTTCATTTCATATTTACGTAAACAACACTTCCTTTACTTTCATTCCACTAACCTTGATATTTCATCTGTGCTGCCCTCATGAATGTATTATTTGTCTGTGTTGAACTGCTCTTTAATATAATGAGCTACTTCTGTTCATTAGCCGGGGATCATGAGGTAGGCAGGTAGTCTGTGTTTATTTGAACGGTGAAGATGAGATGACTGTGCCGAGGTGGCTGGCCCAGTAACCTCCGGGGCCCCGACTACACAGACAGGAAATGAAGAGAGGTTTTCAGTGGGCAAAGCCCCTTAAGCCCAGGTACGTGCCCTCCTACTCTCACTCTGAGGGGCTTTCGTTTTGTGTGTGGACTTGTACAAGCAAAACCTTATTAACAGGAGGTGAAAATAGACATATGCAAACACAGCTAGTAGTGGTCTGATTTGATTTAATCTACTGTCAACATTATTATGAAAAACAATCCCTAGAAAAAGAATGACATGTCTCTTTATGATGTCATTCCCACCCTTGGGTGCACATGTCTCATCTCTGACTGCTTCACAACTATAGTCCAAGAAGGCTCAATCTAACAAGGGCTATTTGACATTCTGTGAGGTTACAACCCATCCCCAGAGCTCTGTTTGGAGGGGGGGGGCGGAGAGGTAGCATATTCTCTCCCAGCAACTTGGCCTGTGTGTAACCCTTTGTCGAGGACAGCGCTGGAGGCCGCCGGACATATCTAGGGGATCTCAGGGTGACCTGTCATCGTCAGGCAGAGAGAACAGAAAAAATAAAGCATATAGTGTACATGCAGCATACCAAAGAGGTGGGGGTCTTTCAAGTTCACGTTCCAACACTGCTGCTCATCTGAAGGCCCGTACCGTCAGGTTGTCAAATCTCCTGCATATGAGCATCTCTTTCTTTGTAGTTTTTGATCTTTAATGTTTTTTACTGGTGGTGTTCTTTTGTTTTGTTTTGCTTTCCTGCCAGTTAAAGTCATTCTGACATTGTGAGAGATAGCTCAGGCTTGGGGAAATGGAGCATCAGCATCCACTTAAGTTTGGTGTCACCACATTTGCTTACAGGCAAGGGCATGGAATCAGTTTTGTTTACCGCATGGATTCACAGAGGTACCTGGAGAGCCTGCAGAGGGTGTTGTAGGTAAAACTGGAATTCCACACATGAACTAACCTGTCATCCCCTGATTATGTCTCCATCCAGGTCAACAAACCCCAGATCCCCATTGCTCTCTCTCTTTATTTTTATCTCTTTCAAATTAGTGTTGAGCTGCTAACTGTGTGAGGTGAACAAAGGAGTGACCGGTTTTCCTCCATGAAGCCAATGTGGAAGTGCTAAAAACTGCAGTTCCTTGAATGGTCATGTGAGGCTGGCTCCAAATGTGAGACAATTCCCATAGACCTGCATATTTACAGCAGAAATAAACACATTTACAGCCTGGTACAAACAACGGTTTTTGTCTCTACAGCTTATTTTCCCCTTCATGACAACTATAAAGGGGGTGGATTTTTATATAACTCATATATAACTATGCCTTGCATGCAAAAATAACAATCCTCTTTTTCTTAACCTGGCACCAATATACACCTACTCCGAATTGGTCTTAAATATAGCCACACACGCGGAGAGGGACATATACACACACACACACACTTCCTATTTTTGTTTAGTACAAGTACATTTAGCGAGATTCCATATGATGTGCTTTACTTTCAATAACTTTTTAATAAACACTTTTGAACATACGTTCTGGTCTATTTAATGTTGCGCAAGAGAGAATATGTCAACCTCTACAATTCAGAACACAATTTCAAGATATTGATGTGGTAAATTTAGTCGTAGTTATAAATTGAATTATTAATCAGAGCTCCAAATTAATAGTTTAGTATGAGAGTGATGAGTGATATGAGACTGAATTAATCAATTGGTTATTGTTTTCCCTTGTTTAAGGGTGTTGAATTGCATGCAAGTAAATTGTAATATTTAATATAAACATTAATGATTTCTGACAAAAATTGATAATAACCTGTTGCACCTACAGTGTGTACATACAGTATGTGTGAAAATGTTTTTATTTTATATGATTTCAGACACAGTAACTTGCATGTCTGTATCTCTGTGCGTCGTCTGAATGTGAAATCCAGGACAAGAACAAAGGGCAGCGCAATCTCTCTGTGAAGTGTGTACTTTTGGAGGTTTTTGACCACTTTCATTATTTACATTTCCCTTTGTCCATCTCTCATCTCTTCCTCTCTCTCATCCTCACTCACTTCCCTTCACATCTCTCAGTGTTTCCACCCTTCTCCAGCCACCTTTCCAAGGTGATCAGTTGCTGTGTAGAGAGGGACTGGCATTGTGATGAGTACACTAAACAGTGCAGAGGAGAGTACACAAACAGCAGTCCTCTCCTGAATTCACATCCTGTACTTGAGGAAGAACTCAAACAGAATCGGGGATGAGGC
Source organism: Holacanthus passer (assembly GCA_025331565.1). Classification (NCBI taxonomy): domain Eukaryota; kingdom Metazoa; phylum Chordata; class Actinopteri; family Pomacanthidae; genus Holacanthus; species Holacanthus passer. The sequence continues at coordinate 11,073,718 of JAFREQ010000003.1, read as the reverse complement.
GAGACAAACACATTTGGAACACAAGGGAGGGAAGAAGAAAGAAAGGAAAAGACAATGGTTGGCTTGGCAGCGTCGAGTTGATATTAGCCACTTTAGTTTGAATGTGTATCTCTGCCATCTTGCTCTCTCCTTGGAGCATTACATGTTTTTCCCAGCTTGCTGTGAATCTGCAAAATAATGATTTTCCTCTCTTAACAAAGACCTGATGTGTCTGGGTTTTTTTTTTTCATTTTTTCCCATGAACACTTTCACAAATAACATCTATAAATGTGTGTTTTGCTGCTTCTACAACATCATTAGTAAACACTACTAGTCGTGGACTCTCAATGGGAAATATTCAATGTGGATATAATTCATGTCTTACTGAGTCACTGTGAATGTTTGAATTCTGCACAACGAGGTGCAGAGTATTTTGTACCTTCATATAGCTCAGAAACACAACATGCACAGTGCTAAAGAACATGTACTGCAGAGGACACCTAATGACATGAATGAATAACATGTGTGAAGGCGAAGGCAGTATATAAATACCCTTAGAGATATGTAATAGTTACACCCACACTAATGTGGTTGTCAATCACATAAAGGTGCAATGTTTTTTCTAAAACATTGGATGTTAATATATAGTTGTGTTCCCACTGTGACACTCTTTTTGGAAGGCTTTCAGCAAGACTTTGGAACCTCGCTGTAGGATTTTGCTGCTATTAAGTCATGTCGAGTTCTTCAACACCAAACTTGAAAAAACATTATTCTTGTTGTATTATAGCTGTTGCTCAAAGTTGAAAGCTATTGTCCCTCAATCAGAACTAAGGAGCCAGGCTCAAGACCGAGACTGAAAGCACACAAAATGTATTTGACCATAATGGTAACCTGAATTAAACTGACCGTTAGTCTTTTAGAGGCATCCACTTCAATCATGCCACGTAGAAGGTTCTGACAGTCTGGAGGGATGAAATGTGGCATGTGAAACACTCCCAACTTCACCTTCTCTAGCAGGTTCCTCAGGTTGTCGTCATCAAACGGCAGGGCGCCCTGAAGAGACAAGGGAAAGAAGCAGGGTGAGAAAAATGGAAAAGTGGTGAGGATGCAGATGTTGGAATGAAAAACTAAGTAGAGAAGAAACGGTTTACTCTTGTTTTAATGACAGCATTAGAATGGAAAATAAGCCTTCGCCCAATCGAGGGCAGAAAAGAAAAAAAAACTCAATATGAATGACTAATAACAAGGCTCGCTAGAAGAAACAAAACCACATTTTGAGTCTTAATCCTGCATCACTTATAGAACAAGCTCGCTTTCTCAACTTGTTCAACTCTCCAATTAGTGCTTTCTGCCCTCAGCCACAATGCAAAATAAATAATAAACAGCAGTAAGCTGAAAACAGGGCTTTTCTAATAATTACCCAGCTTTCTCATTTACCTCGGTCATTTAGCATTCTCTCATCGGAGTCATTTATCAGAGCGAGCTGACACCTCACAGATGTGGCTCTTTGATGAATGACAACCTCCACCAGAAGACAAGATGGAGAGGGGAGAGAAAGAGGAAAAGGCTGAGAAAGACAGAAAGAGAGGCTAAGAAATTAAGAGAGGTAGAGAAAGGGGGGTGGCAGCCTTGTGTAAGAGCTGATCTGAGCACAGCCTAACTGCCTGGGAGTATGCATCTCCCTCAATCAGACAAATGGTTATCTCGCAGCCAGACAGCAGGACTGAACAGGAGAAAGACACTGTTCATCTGCAGTCGAACAGCGATGGAGTGAAACTTTTGCTTTGGAGCGAGAGAAGTGTGGTCATGATGGAGACGGTGGTAAACAATCTCAAGGTTTATGTAACACAAGAGTACAAGGGTGACTGTCCTTAACACACACACACACACACACACACACGAGACAGAAAGAGACAGAGTGAGGGAGAAAGAGGCAAAAACAAAGACAAATAAAAAGGGCCTGTGGCCAAAAGCCGCCCTGTCAGCGTTGGTATTTATTTTGGGCTCTCTTCTTTCAGTTTGCCTGTATAAATTATTCATGGAGCAGGAGTGTGTAGGAACTACAGTACAGCTGTTGATGAAACAAAGCTTCAGGGCTGCACGGCTGGGGAACCACAGACATAATGTAGCTGGAGAATAGACCTGATTATGGATACAGCGTTGTGTGTGGATACAGGATAATGAATAAAAAGATGCTTCTATTCTCTGATATTCTATTACGCAAGTATATCAGCTTGAGGAGGTTTCTGCAACAATTTTCCGGTAAGACCTTCAAAATGTTAGGATTTTCAATTGAAGTCCCTGAAACCTGAGTTTGTATTTGAGCCTCTGTTCCGGCTTTGAGATCTTCTCATTTCACTAAGGTCAACATCAAGAGCTGTGAATGTCCTGTCACAAGGTGCACTTGCTTTCTACTTTTGATCCATTACAGCTGGTACAAAGGCTAAACATGCGGGGAGGCAACACTTTAAAGTTAAATCGTATCATGCCGTAGAAATTTTAAACTGTATGTCAGTCAAACCACCGTCAGGAAAAAAACAAGCTGACACTCACCACCAACAGGGCAAAAAGAATGACCCCACAGCTCCAGACGTCTGCTTTCCTCCCATCATACTTCTCTCCCTGAGGACAAGAGAGTGTTTGTTAGTGGGTGAGAGCAGAGCGTTAGGGTTGGTTAAAATAAGATGAAGGACGATGAAAAAGATGCTGGTGGAGCATATATTATGAATCGGTGCAAAATGACTTACCCTGATGACCTCTGGACAGGCGTAGTGTGGAGATCTGTTGGGAAAACAAAACAGTGAATGAACTGAAGTAACAAAAAGAAAGACATGAATCAAGGTTATTTAAGGACTTTTCCATTTGTACTGCTGTACTGCGAAGTAAAACAGTGTTATACAATCATGGCACAACAAGCATTAAAAAGACATACACAACTGCATGAAAATGTGAAAAGAAAAATTTAGGCAGACAATAAATGTCTCCCAGAGCATAGATCAAGATGTGCTTCAGAGTTTAGACATCCTGAGGGTGTTTGAATGTCCTCCTGCTTGCTCACTCAAGGGCATCCTCTCACAGCAGACAGTGAACAGACCCACTAATCTTTACAGCACCTGGATGGGCTGACAGTAAACCCAATGACTAGATTGACACATCAATATCGTATGAAGATTTATGGAGCTACCTCGCGACGGCTGCTCCATAAGCCAGTGGCTATGGATGAGGGGAGCGGCTGTGGAGTGACTTGTTATTCTATACGTACACGGTGGCACTTTTGCAGCACTTTGACATTGCCAGATTGCTGAATTCAGTACTTTGACATAAAAAGAAAGGGGTAATAATAAGTGCTTTACATCAATCTAAAATCAAATAACCTTTTATATACCCGGAGTGTGTTTGCCACTCAGGCCACCCTGGACTCCTACACAGACATTGACGTTCTGTTCTGGACTACATAAACACCAACTTCATCAGTGTCAACACCCTCGAATGGGTTACATCATTCCCAAATCAGAGACCGTGGATGAACAGAGAGGTCAGGCTACTGCTGAAGGCACACAACAACCTTTTCAGATCAGGTTCATCAAAGATGTGCTCCCTGCAGACCACCAGCACCTCACACTTTCCCCCCACCCGAGCACTGGGGTCCCACAGGGCTGTGTGCTGAGCCCTATCTTCAACTCTCTCTTCACCTATGATTGCACACACGTACATGGTCCTTCATAAGTGACAATGATGGGTCGACCTACAGGGAGGAGGTCTACCACCTGGCAGCATGGTGCCCTGACAACAACCTGGCCCTCAACACCAACAAGACCAAAAAGAGATCATGGTTGAGCATGTGTCCAGCTTTAAGTTCCTGAGTGTCCCCATCTCTGAGGACCTCTATTGGACCCTTCAACCATATTCAAGTAGGCTAACCATTCCACTGCTGCACCATTGAGAACATTTTTACCAACTACATCCCTCTGTTAGGTGCAACAGGACTCTCCATTCCTGGACAAGTATGCTCAGGAACTGTTTCTTCCCTTCAGCTGTCACCTTGCTAGACTCTAGCTAAATGATTAATCCTCTCTGGACATGTCTACATGTGACTATACACAGAAAGCAAATCAGGCACCTGTCTCCCCCAAACCTCTCAGCCCCGTGATGTGTCCTCGAGCCCCTTCTTCTGCACAGTCTTATCTAATAGCAGGACATTTGTCTCTAATGAGGGACTATCTGAAGTCTGTAAACACGGGGCCCATTAGCTTGGCTATTGTCTTGTGTACTCATGAATACCAGCCCTGACGGCGCTGCTTCCTCTGGCTGTCAAAATACTGGCCGATAACAAACACCGTCACCATGTCAACAAGTTCAAACACAAGCCTATGCAAATACGTCCTTTCCTGATTGCAAGTGTCATAGTGCAATATGCAGATGAGCGAGGAATAAAGAAAATTAAAAAAAAACAAGCCTGAGATTTGCACTAGTTATGCCTCTCAAGTGCCACAACACATGAGCCACAGCTGGAACTAGCGCGAACATAAACTAATTATTTGCAGAGGCTTTAGAAGGCAAACACAGGGCGAAGGTAAAGACTGGAACGCATGCATCTCAGCTTTTTGCCTGAGCTGAATACTAATTCGTCAATATTTTAAAAAGTAAATCAGTCAGCCATATCATCTACAGTATATGCTCAAAAGATCTCATCTCTCTTCTTCTCTCAAACATCATTTTCTGTACGACCACATATGTCAGCTTTGAAACTTAATTTCCCCACCGTGGGGATTAAGTCATGTGGCGAAGATCCATGAGTATTCCTGACCCATCTTTCCTGTTGTGTTTCACCTAATTTAATTAGAGGTGTAAATAAAGTTCATTCAAATGTATCTTAGCTCACCACATTAAAATTCTGGCCACATGTGAAAGCACATACATCATGAAATTTACACCATGATAAAAAATGTTGCTTGCTGCTGCTCACACCAGAAATTCAGATTATAGACCAGGATCCTCAAGATAAATAGAAAGCTGTAAGAGGCACTTCCCTCTGACCGGAGTGAAAAATGCTGCCTTTTGAAGAACAGTTGTGCGTGGGTTGACATAACATTAGTCTTTTCTTGATATTTGCTAAAGCTCATTTACTCTCTCAACCTAACATCACATAAATAAAATTAATAGACACAATAGAAAATTCGGCTTAGGCCAACAAATAGCAGTATAGCGGGACAAAATGATGCTGTAAGTGGCTTTTCTGACAGCTTAAAGACAGACAGCCATTTGGTTAAGGGCCCAAGTTTGTACTCAACCACGCTGCTGAAGTGGGGAAACAAAAAGACAACATACAATAAAAGCTTTACAGTCGGTAGCCTCTAAGCTTTGGAACAGTCTCCCAATACACTTGAGATCTTCAGACTCTGTGGACTCTTTAGGTGGCATGTGGTCATTTATGTTTTAACTTGTGTCTTATGTCTGTTCCACTGGTATATTTGATCTGTTTTTGTCTTTGCTCTATTTGTTTGTTTCTATTATTACTATTACTATTCAAATAAACTTTGCTTGCTTGCTATGTATCAGCTCTATTGAGAAGACACTGAGACACACAGCTCATCTTTCTGAAAATTCATCTTTCAAGCCAAATTTGTGCGGCTCCTCACTGCATACAAGATAATTTCCTTTTATCAATCAAAGCGCCAGAAATAAACAAACAGCCAGCACTAATGAACTTGCAGCTGGGCTTGCGCAGAGGTTGAATGCGTGTTCCCCGGTCCATATTTGTACATGCTTGTCAATGCCTCTGCTTATCTATACATCTGTATGTCTGCATGTATTTATGTATGTGCTCCGAGCTCCCCTACTCTACCTGGGGGGAGTCTCATCTTCACTCAGCTTCATTACCCGTGGCAAATAGAATACATTTGTGTCAGTCTGCTGCGTGGTGAGAGGGGGCCAGATAAATGCGTTTAATTAAAAACTGTCATATCTACACTTAGAGATGGGACAGTCAGAAGAGCATGAATAATCAATAACCACACATACAGTGTATGGCACATTCATATAGGCCACGCCATAGACACACACACAAACAGTGCTCATGCATTCCTGTGAAACGCACACACACACAAACAGAGCACAATACATGACGGAGCTGAGAGCGGAACAAAAACAGAACTACTTTGCTTAGCTGTGTGTGGGAGTGTGGGAGTTTGTGGTGTGCGTGCCTGTGTCTCTGTAAGACAGCTCTGTGTTCCCACCTGCAACAAGTACCTTTAGCACTTCGTAAGCGTATGTGGGGGACTAAGCAGATGCACTGCACCTGGATCCGATAGCAGAATCGCTCAGAGTGGAAGCAGTAGCAACACAATCAAATATAGATACAGTTGTTCTACAGAATGCTGCAAAAAGCTGAGTAAGAGCCGCTGCATTCTGTGGCCTTTCGAGGAAAAGGAAGCACTTCAGTGTGGTCATCATGGCTGCGGAATGACTCAATCGCGCACATTTTACTTGCAGATAGCGATGCACACTGCTCTCAGTTGGCCTGATCTCTACCAATGAGTCATGAGAGCTTAGGCACTGTGCTACTGCTGGAAAAATTATGCAACAGTTTCAGCCGCATGCTTGTGTGTGTGCACGCACATGCTTCAATGTGCGTGCGTGTGTATTATGGAGAGGGAGTCAGAGGAAGAGAAAGACAGACAGAGAGACAACCAAACAAGCAGAGAACAAAGGGTCCTGGGGGTCAGGGATGAACTAAGCTTTGCCAGCGCTGTGTGCGCATGTGTGTTTGCTGAATTGCGTGTATGCAAGTGTGTGTAATTTCAGTTGCGACTCATTTGGAGGTATAATCTGAGCAGAATCAGGTCTGAGCTGTGGACAGATGTCACAGGGCCTTCTCTATCTGCCAGCCCTGCACGCAGTGTCATGTGTAACCACAGAGCAAAGATTCTCCCCAAGACATCCAGATCACTAGGAATCGGCAAAAAAAAATACCCCCGGACCCCTCAGCTTACGTCCAATATGCTTTGTGAAGCAAGTGTCTGTCACGTGCAGTTCTCACTGAACAGACATAACAGACATTTTTATTTTTCTAAATCTGCAAATGTATTAATCTATGCCATCTCTGAGACACACATCAATATGAGACCTCCGCTGTTCTATTCTATGCTCCAAATCGATTTTTTTCTTGCGTGCCTGGTAAAGCATAATTTCCACAGTAGGCTGTATAAATCATAACATCTACTATGTTCTTTATGTGTTTTAACCTGTGACCTAAACCTTCAAAGATTGGTTATCGTTATCATCAGTTGGGAAAAATAGAAGTAAAAGAATCATAAAATAAAAACAATACTGATTTGCTTGATGTATACCTGTTACAGTTGGCTCTGTTTACATGTTGACGTCTCCTTTTCAGTGTGAATTTCAGTAAAACGTGAAATGAAAGCAGAACGCCTTTCTGTGCTGCAGTGAAATCTCTCTGTTTATCCATGCTGTCACTGAGTTTATGAACCCAGTGCTTAAACGTAAACCATCATCAACTGTACTGCTTCTGTTATTGGAAAATGTGACCCTGTGCACCGTTCACTACACTTCAGGGTTAAATAAAAACACTCCCACAATATGGACGACCATCCCCGAAAGACTTTGAAAGTGACTTTTCCTGTGAGCGTATTCATTACGGTCGTTGTGGGATTGATGGAGCCGGTGTAGTCGTGGCTGCCAGATCATAAAACCCAGTGTCAGATACGAGGAGACGGCGAGCAGTAATGTGTGGCCGTGGCCCTGGCCCTGCTCACAGCCAGATAGTGCACTCAGTGAGTGACACCACCCGACTCTCTTCGAGAGATCAACACTGGGTGATAACGTGAGGCTTTGAGAACAGGGCACCAAGCAGAGGGCCTGATAGCTCCACTCATCATCCTCTATTGCTTTTCCACTCTCCTATCTGTTTCTCTCTGTTGCAAACTGGCTACTCCATGTGCTCTCCCACTATGACCCTTTCTTACCTTCATTCTGAGACATTGCATTACAGAGCATGCATCACAATGTTTTATACATTACTTACCCACAGCTGGTTTCCAGCAGACTGTCTCCAACTTGAAGGGAGGCCATGCCAAAGTCTGCTATCCTGATGTTGTTCTTTTCGTCTAGCAACAGGTTCTCAGGCTTCAGATCCCTGTGGCTGAACGACAGCGAGATGAAAACATAGAACAGTTAATGAAATATGAAAGAATCATCATAAGTCATATAAACAAGTGAGAGTGAAAAGAAAAGAAAAGCGCACCGCGAGGTGCATCAGACACCTGTTGATCAAGCTTCGATCCACATCCACGCACGCAACTGAGAACAACCCAGCATCTTCACCTGTTACCGAGCGCCCTCCTCCTCTCTGCTACACCCTCTCTCTTTGATCGATCCATGCTGAAACTCACCTCAGCGCCAGGCTGGTATGAGGTGTGACAGCCCCCTGCTGTGTCCTTTTCTCCTTCTGTTTCCCTCCCTCTTTCCCCCCTCATCCCCTTCCTCTCATCTCCCAGACAGCCACCAGCAAACTGGCTGAGCAAAGGGCGTCAAGGGGAGCCGGCTGCAGAGGAGGTGTTCATTAGCTGCCATTCATTACCACCGAACACAGCGAGGGGTGTCATATCCAGCGGACATCGTCTCCTTAAAAGGGACCATTGAGATGAAGATCTCTCTCATATCACGTACGCCGCTGCTGTGTCGAAGGTTAAAATCACAATTTTGATGAGTGACTGTTCAAAAGTGTTTTATCATGCGTTTAACATCTCTTTAACATCTCAGGGTCGAGGGTTGTATTACATCATACTCTGATGTTCTTGTGATGTCTACCAAGGCTGAGGGAAGCACAACAGACATCACACACATGCAGGCATACACTGATATCCTATCTCTATTCTTTCCTTACTTGCTTACCTCCCTCCATGATTTTTGTAATCAGGGGCAGACTTACAGAGCCACGGGGCTGTCAGGATGTCATGAACCAGACTTTCATCTTCTCTTTAAACTAATGATAGAAAGGGGAGAGGAACAATAACTGGATGCATCTGCCTTTGAAGAGCGCCTCATCACAATGGACGTTTAACCTTAGATGACATCAGCTGCTGTACAATTCGTTTCCTGTCCTGAGGGATTGGCTGTCAGCTGGTTTGTTATCACACTGGCAGTCTCTGTGATCCCTGCTATAATTGAAATAAAACACAGACAGCATCTAAAACAGTTCTCCCCGGGCTAAAACCTTTGTCAATTCGCACAACCATCATTTGGCAGTGATGTCAGTAGCCCCGGAGTTAGTCTTTTAACTAATACTGTCAGAGCACACGAGGAAGGAACAAACATTTACCAAACTGCTCAGTGGGCACCAGTGTGAGACTGTGGTTGTGCTGGGCATCTCCCAGAAATGTGTGTGTAAGTCTGTTACACACACCCTCTGTTCCATCAGGCCAATGGAAAGTGTTCTTCATAAGCGTGCCTGATTAACTAATGCTTTAAAAAAAATAACGTTTCGCCGGGCAAAAAAATGTTTTCAATAGCTGAAAGTCAGAAATCATTCATGACTGGAGTTAAAACCTGACAGACAGTCAAATAACTTTGTCGCTACAGGGATCAGAAGACAGGGCCCGAAGGACATTAAATTATTTGGTGCAACATCCGGGACAAAAGCAGCAGCAACGACAGTGTTGATTGTGGCCAGTGTTCAAACATTGTTTACAGTTGACGTGGAGCAGATAGCCTGATCCCAACTGGAGAACCACAGCCTCAACAGGGTCATAAATATCTAAGTGCTCTTGAATTGTCAGCCTCAGATGCAAAAAAGCACATTAAATCATTACCTAAAAGACCCATAAACATGGCATAAACATTGCATAATCACAGGCCTATCACATGTAAAACACAAGAGCCTCAAGAGACTGCGAAAGAAAGAAGGCCGCAGTGTATTTATCCACCGACAGCATCAAGAGGACAAATTGCATCTGGATGCTTTATTGGTTGTCAGGACCCTGGTATCCATAATAGGACATTAAACTGCCTCTCTGACACATTAGGCTGCACTTTGCTACTGTAATCTTGCTCGCACAGCAGGCCTTGCAGCAGGGATATCTCGGCGTTGCACTCGTATGTCATGCAGGAGGAGATGCTGTGAAACAAATTCAACAGCTGCAATGAGCTTGAATGCAACTGTGGGATTTCTTTCCAGAAACGTGGAAGCTGTGCGCAGCTAGCTCGCAGGCAAGTCTTGGAGGAATGCCTTTTTACAAAAGGCTCGAAATACCGCAAGTGCGTGTTATTTTGGCAAAGGTGTTTCGTGCAGGAGATGAAACAATACAATGTTAGTGTTGATGCTCAGCCCATATAGAACACACAATAGAACAGAAACAAAGGACGGCCACTATTTAAGGCTCACCATTATCATGCATCATGTCAGTATATATTGTTATCTAATAGGCAGTTCAGCCTTGATCTGTGGTACAGGCCTCGCAGTTCAACGTGCAGCAAGCTCTTACGATGCTGTTCAGTGTAATTTACAGGGCACACGTGTGTGTCTTCACGCCGTCTGAGCAAGGTTTAGACCCCAGTGGGGCTGTTAGACTTGATTCTCTTAATTGCCTGTGATCATTTGCACATACCATGCTGATATGTTATGTTTTACAGAAGGTTGTAATGGGTCTGTCCTCCTGGGGCTCACATTCCTAAAACATCCCGGGCACGCTTATGGTGATGAGCACTTTCATAACTACGTTCTCCAGCCCGAGGAAGACATACTTTTCCCATCGTGATACATTTGACATACATCACGTTTAATATCGCGTCTCGTTAAGCCTGTGTTATTGCAAGATACGTGACACTAATTAACTAAACCAGAACCCTCTAAACAAACACTAATGGCTCAGACGTGTATTTTTGACATGTTAACATGCCTGGAAAATAGCACACCTGTTTCTGCATTTTTATGAAGTTCTAAATCTATCCTGTTGCCATTATTGTTAGCTGGATCGGGGGGTTTTAAAGATCGCGATCGTGAATTGAAATGCACCCATTAAGCCTCCGGCACACCTCTGTGTCATCCTTCTCTTTCTATCTTTCTTTTTTTTTTCTTCTCAAACTTTTTTAGGCTTCTGTTGACCCAATTAGAGAGAGACCAAGCACATTCACTGAAAATGCTTTAGGCTAATATTCTATCGCATTAGCAAAAGAGGACACTCTGACTGCTGACTTAGATATGGTAGGCACAATTGTTCATTAGCCAATGGGGTTAATTGTGTATTAAGAGCAATGAGGGATGAGAAAGATAAAGTCGTCTTTTTTTTTTCCTCCTTTTTTGCTGTCTAATGGAATTGGTCTGTTTTTGCTTAAAGCAAGCGTTTGGTGAATGTGTTTTGAATTTTTGCTGCGATAATATTCTGTAGTTTAGATCGTTTTTCCTCCTCAAAGTAGCCAAATTAAAACTCCAATGAACCACAATTTGAACTCAATTTGTTACAGATAAAAAGCAAGGCCAGGTGGGTACAAGCGGGTACTCAAGCGTGGTCACAGTTAGACATAAGGTTTCTATTCATTCCATTTGGAAAGAATGCTTGTGAACTTATTTTAGTTTGATAATAACGAGGAAAGGACGGATTGTTGTCAACAGCCTATGTTCTTCACTACATTGCCCAAACCATATTAGTGTGTTAGCTGTAGCAGAACAGCACCATGAAGAAATTACACATAGGCTACATCCAAACTCACTATTTACTACATCTATTTACTTTTTGTATTTAACAATTAAGTTAAACATAGTTATATATCAAAAACAAAATGCAACAGACGTAATGTATACAGACTATTGAGTTGAAGCTAATTTGCAGCCCCCCTCCACTAAAATATAAACCATTTACAGTACTGTCTCATACAATTGCTCCTTTTCACAATGACTGTAATATCATATTTAGTGGGATCACAATGTTACATAAAAATATAACACCAAGAAACATCAAAACAAGTGATAACAACAAGGACAACCATCATCGTCCATTGCCCATCCTGAATATTGCACACTAACACGCTATATAGTCTTCAGCAGAGATTTCCTTTAATTATGAATCTTAAATAATCAATGCCAAATTTCCTCACATCATATCACCTTTGGTTGCATTTAATATCATCATCATGATCTTCAAAGTTGACTTGCACAGCTACACTACAGTACTTACTGCTTCTTTACACCGGCTCCCTACACATCCAAGTAGTCTCTTCTGTCTCGTATAATTTGCATTTAAACTGGATCACAATTGAGAGGGAAGGCACAGAGCTATTTTTTGCACACAAGATTTGCCTCTCCACTGACTGGTAGCAAAAGCATTTCTCGTGCCATCTGGGGCATTTCTATCTACTCCTCTGGGGTTTTGAGCAACACTGGAAAAGTAATGCATTGTTGCATGTAATGCAGTGACTAAAAAGTGGGATTACAATGACGGCTAGATCTGTAATAAACAAACTATTTGCTTTGTTGTGCCAAGTCTGTGTGTGCAACCCAGCGTTTGCTCTTAATCCAGATGAGTTTGACTGGGGAAGATAGGATGAGCAGCAGACTTTCAAGGCAGAATAAACAGACACGCTGTCAGAAAAGCATTGGAGTGAAGGAGTGGCATTGATATTAAAAATCCATTGAAACTTCAGGCATCTAATACAGCCATGGCGGTGCATGATTCCTCTTAAAAGAGTTCCCTTCCCTCCTTTCACCCAGTTAAACCTCACGCTTTAACTGACTCTACGGGAGAGGAAAATATCAGAAAATTGTAAAAGACGAGGAAAGCGAGAGAAGAAAGATTTCCATTTGTGTTACTAGTAGCCGTCAACCCTAATGATGATAGGCCATAAGTACAGGCTTTCTGCAGAGGCTGTCATCAGCTGAAACTCTCAGAAGAACACCGACAAACAAAGCCACAAACAGCCTCAAGGACATGGACAGCTATTGATAGAGGAGTGGACATACAGAGGCTGGAGGCTGAGCGATAGGCTGAACTGAACTGCCTGCTGCGGAAACATGACGACAGAAGAAACAAGATGACAGACACAGAAAATTTAAAAAAAAAAAAAAGTGAAGTACTGTAGGTGGGTTTCCATGCACTACCTTTATGCTAATATTAGTCTGGTGGCACTAATTTTCCAGTCTGTAACTTTTAAACCATTACAGAAGAACAAGTTGTAACAAGATGCCATAATGACAGGAAAATATATTTGTTTCAATATTTTTAGTTGTATTACCAATATTGAATTTACATGTTTTTTGTGGATCAATGTGACAAAATATGTTAATTTGTGAATTACTGAATTGACCAGTGCAGTCAAAAAAGCATTTGCATCTGATTATTTTATGTATAAAGACACACATGTAGAAAAACACAGCACTTATTACTGTTCCACAATGTAACCACATATGCCATGGGAGAACATCTGAGCAATTCTGACGACCCTAAAAGAGAGACAAATGTTACTCAAATGAAAAGACCTGTGGATGGTTTTATCTCCCTCTGTGGAACTATAAGCAAGTGATGGCATAGACAATCGCATGCAGATGTCTAAGCCCCTGGAAGAGAGGAATAAAGCAGCTAATGATGGAGTGTGGGAGACATCGAGTGAGAGAGAGAGAGAGAGAGAGAGAGGTGGATATGGATGATGTGCATGATTACGCCACTGCGTGGGTTTAATGTGACTTCTGGACCAGGTGTTTGTGCACATGTAGGTGGCAGTAATAATGTGCACGGTGTCAGGAATGAGAGGATGTGTGACAGTATGAGCATGTATGAATAAGCATGTATGAGCTTCAGGGACAGGCTTCTCTTTCAAGGTGCACTAGCAATCTCTAGCCTTATTTAGTGGGATGCTTAGAGTCACTTTATGTGACAGATAGTCTTTATCTCTTCCCCACACACAGTCGCTTTTTATTAAACACACAGACGTAAGGTTGTTAACTGGGTTACAAGTGGGAAAACGGAGGGTCATTACTAAACAAACAGAACAGGGGTGATAAAGAGGCCAGAATGCGTCGTGGTCGGGGTGAGATTGTGCTTCTTTTTCTGCGGATGAAAGTCCATGCAAACGTAGGTGAAGGAAATACATGCAGGCGCAGCATATGACAAAGTGGTGTGATGGGAGTGGGCGTAAAAAATGACTGGGGAGTAATACAAGGGTGTGTTTGGTGTCAACCCCGGCTCACTTGACCTCCTATCCTGGGTATAGTCTCACTCCGGCTTCAGGAACACCGGAAGAAAAATCAATACAATATATCTTCATTGCCCACATGAGAATAGAAGCATTGTATATTAGATTTTTCACAGGAAATCAGAGCAGGCAGTGCTGTGGTAGCTTCAAGTGTAGTAAAAAGTACAAATAATGAGAATTCAAATTATACTCTCTTTTTCTGTCTTATGTGCAAACTTAACCTCTCAGCGTCTGTTAATATTGTTCCAACGCTGGGTAAAAAGCACACAAGCCAAGTGTTCAAGGAAAATACACTTTACTCCTCTCAATCAATCTGTGTCTCTGTTGGGTGTTTGCAGTTATGGCAGACTGCCACATCGACTTCTCTGGAGAGTGCGTACTGTGTAGCAGATGTGTGTTTTGTAAAATGTCAAAACTGACAAGATGCAGGCCAAGCTGTTGTTGGGATTCCCTCTCAGGTAAATGTGGAAGCGCATTATCTGCCATATTATAGTACATCTTTGAAGCATCCACTCTTGTTATTGTGACCTTGAGCAACAAACTGCGAACCTTGTCAGAGAAGGATATATATATATATATATATATATATAATACATGGGTAGTGCTCTCATTTCTGTGCTAACTGGTTTGTCAATCAGAGTACTTTTGTATCTGAGTCATAAGTTTTGCAGATCTCACGCTGGCAGACTTAACAATAATATCCAAACACAAGACATGTCTCAGCGAGGAGAAGAGAGGGGAATAGTTTGACAATGGATCTATATTTACACACAATGAAGATTTTCTCTCACTGCCACAGGATTCATTATAAGAATCTCTTACTGACGATTCCTCTCCCACATCTGTTTTTATCCCACCCTTGCCTATCTTTGCCTCACATCCGTCGTCAGCTATCCCAGCGTGCTTCACTTTGTCCCCTTCCCTTCCCCCACGTAAAAAAAAAAAAAAAGAAAACTGTCTAAATCAGAGCACGATCTGATTCAGGCAGAGGAAACACTGAGTCATAAACAGCCCTCTACGTTCTTTCATTCACATCCAGACTCACATCCATCTGGCTCAAGAGAGATATTTGGGGATAGGACGTGGGTGGAGGGTGGAACTATGAGGCGAAGTGAAAACAGGAGGAGTGCAGAAAAAGGAGGGTTGAAGAGCATGTGTTTACCCCCTCTGCATGGTGAATCACAGAGAAAAGGGAGCACTTCTAATGGCCTGCGTAGGTCCCTGGCGCAGACAAGAAGAAATGGAAGAAATGATTGCAGAAACGCTTTTTATTGAGGGGATGCTGGGATCTCATTAGTGGGAATGGAAGGGAGGTGAGAAAGGCTGCGTCTGTCTGTCTGTTTGCCCCTAATTGAGGTTGGGAGGAGGGCGAGTGGGTGCAGCAACGCTCCCAAATAATCCTCCTCATGATAAATTTACAAGGCATCATTTTCTAAGAGTGTCAGTGAGGGGATTTGAGGAGCTAAGACAGAGACAGCTGCAAAGCAAAACAGGAAGGGAGAGATAAATCTGCAAGTGAATCTTACTACAAAAGAGCTGTGATAATCTATGTATGTGCATGCACTTAATGTCAGTCCCAGATGCTTTCTCCTAATTGGCCTAATCTGTTCTCCTCACAGTCAGTTATTTACACAGACTGATAAAAGACTTCTAACTTTCACTCCCTTAGGTAGGACAGATTTGTTCTATTTCCAGTGGTGCAAGAGTTATCTGTCTGTTTTTTAAATTCTCTCCGAGAATTCAAGATGGAATCCGTCAACCACCTGTTTGACGGTTCAAACAATAGAATGAACTCAAGTGCATCGACCCGAGATAATCAGCAAAATGTAAAGTAAGTCTGACACGAGGATGTAGTAGCTTGTGCTGTGTACAGCAGCTCCCACAATGGCTTTATTAAATAGCTGCAGCCAAAATGTAATTGCCTCTTCTATAAACGACACTATGCAAAAATACAAAGCATATCAAATCCATTTAACTATACCTAATCATTCCATGAAAAATCATTTTAATTCCTTTCTTTTAATTACCAGTGCAACATTATGCAAACCAGGTTCCAGAGAATATTACACCATAACTTGTTTTTCCCCTTCGTCACCAGCAGGAAGCAGTTCAGGAAACTTTCACGTAAACTGCACTGTGCACAGAAAAGAAGAAGAGCCTCTCTCTCTCCAGCCACAACAGCTTTGATATAAAAGTTATGATGGAATCACATAAATTATCATCACGAGTCGACTGGCTGGCTAACAGTTGTAGCGTCACAGCCATGGTCGGACTACGGTTTTATGTTGATAACTTAATGTTTGGGCCTCTGCCTGTGAATATTATAGCACTGTGAGCAGCAGGCAAACAAACTAATAATGTGCTGCGTTATGACCGTGTTTTAATTGTCAGTGACCTCAAATTGCTTCTAAATAATGCAAGTGAAGCAGTACCCTCGATCTGGTCTTTACTCTGGGCTTTCTCCACCAGAAAAATCAGCCCACCTGGATCATTGTTATACACACTTGTTATACACCTTTCTTTCAGGTGGCATGTAAAGTTGGGGGGGGATACAATAAACACAATGACAATAAAATGGCATAGTATTAAATATAACCACTATAACTCTAAGAGGAAAAAAGAAACATTACAGAAATACAAACACAGAAGTATTAGTATAACCACATGCGTCAGTATCAAGTTCCTGTAGAGTGGGAATACAGTCATTTTGCCTGAAATGAATATTTTGGCACCAACTTGTGTCCCATCTCTGCTGTACAATTACTGTGTTTTGCCTTCTTTCCCGTGCGTTCTTATTTTAGTTTTACCTCCCACCTACTGTATTGCATTATCAGACCATCCAGGTGGGTCCTAAACAGCCTTGCACATGGTGTTATTAGCTTTTCATTTTCGATCCCTGTTTTTGAAAAGCTGCTAAAGATTCACTTGGGACCAAGGTAGAAAACATAAACACACCTTAACCCGTTCTTGCTCTATGATTCTTCTCCTCTATGCAGGACAAATACAGAGAAAAAGTCATCCACTCTCAGGAGAGGGGAAAAAACCTCTGGTTTAGGATCACAAATGGATGTGTACACTACACGTTATATTACACACTCAAACAAATGAGAAACACACACACAAATGAGTGCTCCAAATCAGTCCCTGCTGACATGTTTGACTTCTGAAGTATATATGATTGCCTCTAGTCTACGAGCTGGTAAACAGTTAAATTACCCCCTGAGGCCAAACACAATGTGTCACTTTAATAACTTCCTGGATGCACATTTCAACAAATACATGGACTCAATACTGAGGAGAGCACAGCAAAGCAAATGTACTGTGTACTAACAAAAAACATCTCTTCTGCTCAGCTCTAAAAATGATACCTGAGCACTTTCTCTGGAAAAGAAGTGGAGCGTTTACATCGCAAATGATCGTTATAATAAACCATTTTCAGATGCTTCACGAGAAAAAACTTAGCTCCTTATGAGAAATGTAGCTCATACTGTGTATAGAGTCACTTACATTCTTCTATTTGAGGGGATATATGTCTGTATTTCAGTCTTTTTACTTGACATGTGTCAACCACCCTCAGCCGTTTAAGCTGGATGTTAAAAAAGAAACTTTATAAAAGAAGAAAACACTTTCATAACAAGCAATATCAAGTTTTCTCAGTTCTGTAATCGCCACTTTGAATCACTGGTTTGAAAACTAAACAGCACTTCAAAGCTATGAATAAACTGATTGAAATTTAGATTGTAGATTCACTTCAGGAAGAATCTGTATCTTTTTTGAATTCATTATTTGGGAACTCGTTATTTGTTCAATGTTGTGTGACAACCAACCTGATTTTGTCACACACACTGAGTATGGTTGTTCATTGTCGCTGTTTTTAAAAAAATCTTTTTAAACATATGTGATGGTTTTATTTTATGCAGATAGTGAATGTGGTTCTTGTGGGCTTTAACCCCAAGTAGCTCAAATATTTATATATGGTGAACATAGTGGTCTTAGTGTAACTACATGTCCCAGACCTTCTGTGTACTGCCCTGTGAGATACAAGTGTAAATGGAGACATTTCATATATTAGATATATTCTTGTATGCATGTAGAGAGATCATTTTCAATGCTTTAGTGATGTATTAGATTCAATGAAATGAATGCATTATCTTTTAATACTTTATATACTTTAATTTACTTTTATCAATGATTGGTAAAACCTAAATATTCATTCACTCATTGTATAATATAAATACATATTCCACATGGACAAGGATTTTAGCAGGTGGATTATTTCACTTACCATATAGAATGACTGTGGCAAAAATCCAGAGCAGACATGATCTGTCTGAAGAATTTCCTGGCCTCTTTAGGAGTTAACCTGCCTTTCTTCACCAAGTAGTCAAACAGCTCACCACCAGACACATGTTCTAGCACCAGGTACCTGAATTAAAGAAAGAGAGAGCGAGAAAGGGATCAACAGTAGAAACAGCCCAATAAATAAAGGTAAAACAAGGAGAAGAACAGCAGCTCTCATCCACAAATAGAAAAGAGATATTTCACTTGTATTTTTACTTTATTCCCTTCTTCAACATGCACATACACACAATCCTCCATGCCTTCACATTTCTTGCAGCCATTCTTCAGGTGGCCTTCGAGCTTGTGTGGCTGGGCTCGTAGGGCAGACAGTCTGTTCTGGGCGGACAGGGAGGAGATGAATCTCCACTGACCTAAAGCTGCATCTATGGGCTGAAAGCCAGCGGAGCCCTGACCCTGCTCCAGAGCGGCCTGCTTGTATATCCTGCTCTGAAACTCACTCCATCTTCACTAAGACAAATTGAATTTCGGACAGGTGCTGAAATACTCTCTTCTCTCTCTCCCTGTTGTGGATGTGTGCAACTCTTCAAATGTATTGATTGCACTAGAGTATGCAAACTGCACTGGGCCAGAGAGCATGTGCTTACTAAGCAACCCCAAGTCTTTAATGCCAAAAAAACTGTCAAAAGCGAAAAGAGCTTGCCACAGATAATAAGCAGACCAAACATAAGTAGATGAAGACACATTAATACATTTACAAAAACATGTCAGAATTAACACTGTTTACTATAAAATATGACCATGTTTTAAATGATATTCCACTAAGTCCTGCAGTTTGCTCTGTTATTTAGTGAAATTGTACAGAAGGGGCGCCACTCTGATTTTCAGTTTACTTTTTGTTGGTAGCACTATTCTGCCTGCTAATACTGTTGCATAATATTTTGGTTTTAGCATAATATTTTATTCCAGTTATGTCACCAGGGTTAGACTACAAATGGGAAGCCTGTGTTAGGGGTTTGGAGTTGGAACTAAGTGGGCTTTTACCAGGCTGGGATGGTCTAATAGGCTAACATGTTGCATTATGGGAATTGTAGTATCCAGCACGTCCAGAGCTTGACCCATACTCAGGTCAGGAGATCTCAGCCTGCACAGATTTTCACTAATCCTTTTTTAATGCATTTCTTGCAAGTACCCCAACTTAATGGAAGTGTAATACTAAATCACTGAAGTGCCACTTAAAATGAACTGCTACATACTCTACTCTTGCATTGCTTTTAAGATTTTGGTGTATAGCATAATAAGAAACATTAATACATTTTCAGCAATGCAAGATTGTCACAGCTTTCAAATTGTAGCTCAGAAAATAAGAATAGGTCTTTACAAGAACTTGGTCTGAAATCTGAAATAAACCAGCTCATAGCAACACTATTACAGCAAGTGTACCTTTATGCATTATGGACTATGGGCTATTGAGCATTTTTTAGCGACCATTTTTCATTCTCTGAAGCATAATTTATATCAACATCATGATGTGATCATTCATTCATTTCTAGCATGGAAATATCCATAAATAATATATTGGTGTGCTATGTATCAAATTCCTTCCACTTCTCCCTCACCTCATGTACACACACACCACACCACTTTAAACAGCTTGTGGTAGGATCTGTGCCAGCAGCATAATAAATCTTAAAAGCTCTGGGACCGCCAGCTCAAAACACGCTGCATGTCTATCAATTATTGGCTTTCAAGAGGAGATATCTGAGTAAGAATCTAAACAATATTAATTTGGAAATTACATCACTGATGTGAAGCACAGCGTGCACTTGAGTCACTGGTGATGTAAAGCAATTTGTCTTCAGTGACGCTACTAGTGACCAACTGTCAAAAGTGATGAAGCAACGGGCACAAAATGTGATTTTAATAATCCAATTATAGGATGAATCACAATATTCTGCTATTCCTATCATCTTAACGGATGACATGTACAGTACTGCTTGTCCAATCTCATTTGGCCTGTAAGCTCAAGATGGGAACTAATTGAATTTAGTTGACAAACAGTTCTCTGTAGAGAAGGAGGCTACAAATTACTGATGGGCTTGTCACTCACAACTGTTAAAGTTAGCTAATAGATTTATGTGTGCGCCTGCGTGTGCTTGTGTGTGTATGTGCAGCGACTGCAGCAGGCTAATGCGGCTGCCACTCTCCACGGCTAATGTTTCTTAATGCAGTGGTGTTGCCCCTGATAAGCGTGGCGTGGTGTTTACATTACAGAGACTTCCTCTCCCTATTAGTAGTCCCCTGGCGTGCACGACCAAATTAAATGCTTCATGCCAATACTAATGGAGCATCTGCCCCTCAAAGGCTATCATTGTCGCCCTCCAATCATAATACACCAATCAAAACTGTTCTGCGGGGCAGGAAAATGATCTGTGGGATTTTGAGGATAGCATCCAAACAAGCACTTTATAGTAATGATATCTATGAAAATTCACAATTATCATACCACATACATTTGCTCATCTACGATATTAAATACTGTATTAGTCTTATTAAAAAAATTCCAAGTTTATATTAAGTCTCATGTCTGTCAGCACATAATATTTTGTGAAATTATAATAAAGCATTTGTTCAACCAATAATAATAATAATAATAATAATCATAATCATAAAGTAGTATAATAAAACAGTTACAACTCTACTGGTGATACTTACAAGTATTTTTTATTTTCGTAGACATCATGTAGCTTTAAAACATGTGGGTGTTCTATGAGCTTCAGAATAGCTATTTCTCGCTCCACCTGTGAGAGAGGGACAGACAGGGAAGGGAAAGGGAGAAGAAAAAAGGCGATTTGATTAGTCCAACATGAACACAGTTAAGTTCCTAAAAGCACTCCAGGGCCAATTGTCCTAATCCGCCCTCTTAAACTGCAGCGTTCCTCCCCCTGCAGCCAAAACCGAAGCACCAGCCCAACAAACCAAGTGACCCCAAAACAGCCTGTGATGAGTTCTTGCCAATCGTTTTTCTGAGGTTACCTGTGAAGGTCACTGATAAAGGGACAAATCAGAGAGGCAGCAATCTGTAATAAGACTTGACACAACCAACATGAGGGCTTAAGAGGTATAAGTGAACCAATGAAAGGAGCTGACTGGCACTTTCTACTGGCAGAGAGGACTAGAGATAAGCTTTGACCACACTCTGGTTGGCATCCGGGCCAGCAAACACCGCTATCTCAGGTGGAAAATATGGCTTGCTTCAAAGACTGAAGGAAAACAGGTTGCGTTTGTCTTATCTTACAAAAAACTGTGTCCTCCGTCTCTCTCACAAAACAAGCCTGCATGCTTTGCAATCACGTTTCATAATCCGGTGGTTTGCTTGAGGTGAACATAAATCAGCTTGGTTAGATAAGAAACACGGAGTAGAATAACCTGTCAGAGTCAGACGCCCCGCATTTGAACATTTCTGTCCACTAAGAGTACAACATGTGGGTGATGTGGGGTCAAAATGTCCACTCAGGTACATCAAAATCTTGCAGTCAGTCGGAGACAGTGGCTCCACATACAAACACAACTCTGTGTTTAGAACAAGCAGACGGCTGAGTCCACACAAGTTTATAAGTTCTTTTTTTTTTTTTTTTTTGCTTACATAGCTGCTGAGAGACGGCGTGCTGTGAGGCTGGTGAAAGCAGAATTTCACCAAAATCGAGCAGATCAGTTTGGATTTGTGTCAGCATCTCCGGAGGTTGCAGTCAGCATGTACAGCTGCCACCCAAAATCAGCATGGAAGCCACTTCGACAGGAGCCGCCGCTAATCTCGGGCCCCCTGTGCTCCTCTCCTGCACCGCTCGCTGTTATCTGCTCGTCCTTCCCCTCCACCTTCCTCGTCCGTCCCCTCCTCGACCCGCCGCGTCCACCTCTGACTGACAACGGCGGAGATGAAAGGACGGCGGGAGTTAAAGGCTCCTCTGCCTCATCTCAATCTCATCAAAGTCAATTTCACTTTGTCACTTGCCTGTGACAGCCTTCATGCTGCTTTAATGTCACACTCATCTTAGTTTTATGAACACTCGAGTGGAATGAAGTCAAAACTCTGATCCGCCAGCTAACTATGTTTTTGTTAAACTCCCACAAAGCTGTCCGCTTGACTGGGCGTAAAATCAGCTTCCTCCCCCTTAATTATGCTCTCACATTGTTTTTCATTTCACAACAGCTTCTATTAGTGATCACTGTCGGCTCAGGTAGCTGTTGTTCCTTATCTTGACACACTTTTGATGACTGTTTTCTGCCCAAACAGCAGCATCCCCATCTCCTCATCGAGGGCAACATATCGCAAAGTGATGATAAAAAGCTGCTTACATTTAGAAAGAAACGTGCAACTGGTGTTGGAGCCGCCGCCAAGAACAAGCCATGGGAGAATATAGAGCTAATAAAGGTAGGCACACAGCTTGTCTAAAAAGGGTGAAGTGGTAAATACGTAATTAGCATTGGTACGGCGTATCAGTGGGAGTAAAGGCTAGGCTAATCAGGGCTAATCCAGAGACTAATGAGCGCGATCAGCAGCCCTACGCCGTGCCACTCTCTCACCTGAGGCTCAGGTGTGTTTGTTAAGAATGAGCCCACGGAGGCTAGCTAGCTAGCTGGCAGCGGGGCTCCCTGCAGAGAGACTAATGCTGCCCAGGACTCAGGGAGAGATGAGCTGTCGAAAGGCTACAGAGCCAGCAGCTGGCTTCCTAAGCTTCCTTTAAGCGCCTCCTTTTAGTTAATTGAAAAAAGAGAAATGAGGCTTAATGTGAAGACTTAACTGTACAACTGCCTGCTTATTGCGAGATTAGCTGTTGATTAACGCTCTCATGTAAATCTGTGGAGCAACCCTTGCACTTTCTAGGAATGCAACAGTTTCATCTAATAGCCTGTAAGAGTCAAAAGACATAATCTGACAAATGCATTTACACCTGCAAAAGGAGTAATGTGTTCTGTTGATCTATTCTTGCAAACAGTACGCATGTATACAACTATACTTATGCACAAAAAGTGATCAGCTGTTGGCTCCCTTCTTATCAAAGCCTCAAACGCACACATGCAACACCTCCATAACTTCATGCCGGTCTAAATGCCAGGTGGCCACCCTCTCTCTTGGCCCGGCTCCTGTACGTGGCTCCGTACTCTCTCATTAAGTTTCACATCTGTGAGCGTTGACGGTTCCCTCCACGTCTCGGCGGCACGTCATTAAGCCTTTATTAGCAGGCACTTGGACACCATTCACCAAGACACACACACACACACGCGCATGGACAGATGGACAGGCAGTCGGATGAACACACACCTTCTCTTTTCATCTTTTCTTGTTCCTCGTGTTGAACAGTTCAGTATAGAGCCAATTTGCTCAATTTTTCGAAAACCAACCAGGGTTAGGAGAGGATGGCAGGAAAAAAAAAAAAAACACCTCATCAGAAACCAGTGGTCGAACAAGAGCGCAAGACTGACACTAATCCAAATTGGCTATTTGACTGGGAGATAATTTGTCTTGCAAAGTAGGGTGGTTATCGTTGTGGAGTGGACATCATTAGCAGAAGATGTCAGAACAGGAGCCTGCTGGTGGACGGACTGATTGGCAACGCTTTGACCCACCAGGTTTCCTCTCAGTGTCATATCCTGAACCTCTAAATGAATCAATATATTAGATGCGGTGGTGATTCCAGTTTAGGTGTTAACTACAAATAAGAAGGTTGCATGCAAAATAAAAAAAAGGCTGTGTGATAAAACATGTCTTACTACCACTAAACTGCATGCTCATCCTCCAAATTAAAAGCTACGACACCACTGTCTTCACCCTGGAATTTAATTTTGATGATGTTATGTTTGAAAGTACGTCTAATGTGATTTATTACCTGTAATTATGGTGTAATTTGCAGGTGCAGGTGGGATTTTATAATAGAAAAGTGAAAAAAGCCTATGCAAGAGAGGGGGACTGGGAAGACTGGGGCTACATAGATGAACGAGGCAAAGCAGTCGCTGGTGCTCGCATGTGCCATATGAGTCAGTTTAGCATAGCTCCATCAGCTCGTTATTGATTCTTTAAATTACAGCTCTGGATCCGAATGGCTGAAAGGACGAGCAAACAAACGAACAGCGACATCAATAGTGCCATCACTGTGGCTGGGAGTCCAGTAATAGAGGACAGAGGATTAGAGACAGCCCGGCCACAACAAAGACGCAAAGAGATTAGATTCATGTCAAACACGTCACAGAGCGACCGAACAGAGAAACCAGGCCCAAAACCTCAGAGGGGAAAATATTGGATCACAGGCTCTGTCATCTCTCACTCTCCACTTATTGAATCTCGTGCTCTTCCTCCCGCCTTTCTCTCTTTCGCTCTCATGCACGCAGAAGGAAAACACAGACATTTCTGTCACCTCCCCCAGGCGAGCGAGTGAACGGTCCCTTGATACCGAGATCTGAGGATCAAAGTCAACAGGGCGGCCATGTGTGTCAGATAAAAAAAAAAAAACGGGGGTTGGCTATGCTAACATGGGAGCTACGGTGCATGTGAGAGCTGCGAGATGGACAGAAAAACAAGGGAGGGAGGATGAGTGGAAGCGAGAAGGATGAAGCGCAGGCCATGTAATTCTCTGCAATGGAGAAGACTAAAAGAGAAACGTAGAGGAAACAGACAGAAAGACAGAACAGCGGCAGTGCCAGCTCGCCTCCCCTGAGTCTCGCAGCCTCTTTTGTTGCTAATTAACACGACACAGGGAAAGGATAACCTTTTCAGCAGCGCCATGCACCAAACAGCCCACGGAGAGTAAAATGATAACAGGTAAGGCGATGAGGCGGCGACGTCAGGAGCTAAAAGCATGTGGCGATCAAGGAAATGAGGGACCACGGCACCTACATGCTTCATCTGACGGACAAAATATTTCGAGCAGTTGACCACAATAAATGTATTTGCATCTTTCAAAAGCTTTTTGACACAGTGAATCACAACATTTTCTGACAATTACGTTTTCTTCCTCCAATGAAACCAGTGAAATCCTGACACACATCAGCTTTATTTCAGAAATGTCAACTCCGCATAATTTATGATATTGCCATTTTCCAAAAAATGTATTCAATACAGATCATTTTTCACATTTCTCAGTAAATTCACTCTTACTCATCCAGACGTTCATCTAATCTTCATCTTCCTCAACATTGTATGAGCTGGTCAGAGGTCACCTTTCAATAAGATATAGCGGTCTAAACTTTAAATTTTAAGATTTAAAATTACATTTTTCTGCAAAGTCCTAGATGAGAAATACTGCTTTTTTCTATCTCAGAAAGCTTAGGTTAAAAAAAAAAAACCCTCTAAAAACTAAAACTCCATATATAGAATTACAGGAACAAGGGTGTAGCGGATAAATACAGAAGAGCCGATGACATATGGGTGATGGAGCGGTAAGGTATGGATGGGGTAACGGCTGGAGAGAAGGGGATGTGGGCCCAACTGTCGGTGAGCAGAAGGGGAGGAGACAGCACAGTTTGGCTACTGGCTCGCAGACAAAACCAGTCAGCTTGTCATCCATTCATACTTGTGACATGTGGACACATTAACGCATGCACACACACATTATACACACACATGCCACTGATCGCGGCAAGCCACGAGCCACCTCCATCCATCCATATGTCGGTCAGTGAGCCAGTAGGGCAGAATGGTGTTTTCTGCCAGGAACAGAGGGTAGCCAAGCTGGTGTGTATGCATACATGTGTGTATCAGTGTATGTCCTGACACATACATGTAAATGGTAAGCCGTTTAGTGGCTGTACGACGGTGTATGTCAGTCTTTGTAACCAGGAGGGCAGTTTCAAGGGCAACAAACACACACACAGTCTATGTGTGTGTCTTCATGTGCTCTTCCTCTGCTCAGTGTGCAGAGCATGGCCACCACCTTCAAGATGATATTAACATGTGTTCCTGGGAGAACCTGCTTATCCAAACTTGAAATTGACAGAGACAGACTTGGGGTGATGGATTTAACAGTATTTGGTAAAGGAGCGTGTGTGTTAGGTAGTTGTGTTATCTCCCGCTGAGCCCAAAACAAAATATAAAATAAAATCATATTTGTATGATTCCATTCCAGTCAAAGCCGTTGAACAGAGAGGGAAAAAAAGGTAATCTCCCTCCTATTTTCATCTTTCTCTGTTTATCGCTTTTCTCTCCACCTTGCGGACCTCACAGTCCACAGATGCATGTGCACACACACAAATACACATGGATACACAGTGAGCACAGCAGGGTTTTCTGATAATCACTGTATCAGTCATCGTTTGTGAAAAGAAAGTAAATTCCCTACACGGGGGAGTTTGATCAATGCCAGAGACATGTAAATCGATCTGGACATAGTCTCTGCTAGCTCGCTAGTCCTTATCCTTTATCCATCTCCCACCCTTTCAAATCTTGCTCATTACCCCTTCCCATCCAAGAACGATTCCGACACCCCTCCTCCTCCTCTTCCTCCTCCTCTCCTTCATTTGTTCTCTGTTTCTTTCATTCCATCTCTCTAATCATGTCTATGATGTGTGCCTGAGCTGCTGACAGATCCATCAGGCTGCCACTTAGACCAGTGGCAGGCCACATCATTTCACACTAACAGACATGTCCCTGGATAACCTTGGTCGTAATAGAGTCTAATGGCAGAGGTCCTCCACACCGTGAGGTCAAAGGGTATAATCACGGACCTCTTCAAACCTACTGCATGGGCTGATGGGTGGGATGAAGTGGGATAGGCTGGGAAGAGGGTAAAATGTGTTTGTGTGCATAATATATGTCAATGTGTTTGTGCAAAAAAAAAAAAAAAAAACCCTCTGCGGGATGAGCGATTTATCAGTGACGGGCAGGCGGTGGATCCCTTTGGCAGCCATGTTTTTGTGTCAGCCGTCTGAAGCGTCTTTTTGTCAACTCGTCCGTTCCATCACTCACTACCTAAGCAATGGCTATTTCATTCGAGAGCGTTGGTAAAGTGACCTTGGATTGTGTGGAATGTGAAATGTGGTGTAATGAACTGGTTTTCACAGACTAAAGATAGAGAGTGCAGAACAGAATGTAATGATTAGATGTGAAGTTCATCTATACTAGCTATAACAGCGTAAATCTAACAATCTATGGTCGCCTATATTTGCATGTGAGGTAAATGAAATTGTTTCTGAAGTGCAGCACAGGAAGATAAAATTGGATCCTCTAAGGATGCTGGAGATTATAATATTAAATCCCTGCCACATCTTGCACAAAGTGTCTTTGCTGCCAATGTAAAATTAAAATGCCTATGATGTCAATTTAGAAAAAAAAAAAAAATGCCAAAATTATAGAAAGAAATGAAAGAAAATGTTACTTTAGTTTATGGATCAGTGACATAATTCTGGCATCGAGATGGTCTCAAGGTAAAGCTCTGTTACAAGATTATTTATATGAAGAAACATTCAATTCAAGTGATCTGAGTAGCAGAAGGTGACCTGACTAAAACACAACACAAGCAATCCTGAGTAAACTACAACACTGGTGCTGGTTTTGGTAAATGTAAACTTATGTGAAAACAACTTAAATAAAGTGAGTAATGAATGAGCAGCGAAGACTATTGGTGCAATAATTCAAGCGGACAGTACAGCACTTACTAATTATCTCCACATATGAATACATGGCGTGCTCATTCGACTCGTGAGGCTGGTCAATAGTGAGCCGGGCAGAGGAGTCGATACTGGACAGACAGCAGGTCAGTAGGTAAGAGTGGTCAACTGAAACAAACCAAATTAGTTTGCAACTTTGTAAATAAGTTCAAAATAGGTCTAATAATGTAATCAGGGAGTTCCTTTAGCTTCCGCACTTGTTAATTAGCTGAGCGTGGGCAACACAAAAGGCATACTCTGGTGCTCTAAGGGTACTGTGCATGAACAGTGAATTACCCTGTTTACATGCATGTGTTTGTGCTTTGTGGAAACTTACAGTATGAGAGTGAGTGAGAAAAGAAGAGAGAGAGAGAGAGAGAGAGAGCATGTTCTCGAGTGTGTGTTAGCACAACAGAGTCATTAACAAACAATCCCCACAGGGATGCAGATGAAGGAGCTGATGAAGTTAAAAGCGTCTTGCTTTAGATGTTCAACACATTGACCGCAAAAGCCCAAATACGCATCAGCAACTGTCCCAAACTAATTAACACAGCCAAGTCTGAGCCAATTTCCCTGTTTATTTGCAGCGGCTAAAAGTGGTAAATTTATGCCCGATTCACAAATTAATGTAGCCGGTGCATAATGTTCAAGCCTTGTAGGAAGCTACTTAACAGCATAATCAAGAGATAAAGGAATGCGGTGAATACAGAAGACTTAATAGATGTAACTCTTGTTCTATGAGTGCTTGCATAGTCCTCTACCATAACCATCTACACAGCAGGAGTGTCTTTGTTCCAGGCTGACTATAAGGAGCAGTAGAATTAGTATTCATCCTACTAGTGTTAGTGAAGTGACACTCTACTTACTACTGTGTGCATTCTTCTTCACAGCAACGATATAGCAAAACGTGTGTCACTTCATATTGCAAAAAAATAGTGTGAGGGACATTTTCCACCTGTTTACTTATCTGTGAATTCCAGTTTACACTGTGAGATCGGTGCAGCTGATCAAAAAACATATTCTTTATCATTACCAGGTGTGTGCTTGGCTCACAAGCTTTAAATACCCTCAGTTTGGGACTGAGCACAATTTGTGTGGAAAACACAGCCTGTGTGCGTGTAAGTGGGCAAGTAAGCAGCATTGTTGGCAGTGCTCTTTGTGACATGCTTGTCCACAAGCTGTGATTCACCCCACAACCCTGCCTGTCTGATGTGAGACTATTACAGACCAGCTCCTGCAGCGAGAGGACAGACAGAACCTTGAGGGGAGTTGTGTGTGTGCATGTGTGCCTTTGTTGAGTCTAAACAACTAGACAATGGTCATGGAGCTGTCATTCATGGTGTCAGTTATCGTACGGGTGACTTACGCACACACACACAAGCGCACACATGCTGCATGTACATGTAGTGGCAGTTACGACGATGCCATGGTATATGAATAGACATATCACAGCACTGATGTTGCCAGAGAGATGACAGTTGTCACAAACTGTGACACACTTCATTGTCCATCAGTTATAGCATCGCAAAGCTCTGTTACAGTGCCACACACACACAGACACACAAGGCTGAATGGGAATCGTCTTCATACAATTCCACAACACTGTACCAGCAAAATGTTTTTCCAAACCTACTTTGTATGCATTTGTGCATTTATCAGTGTCAATGAAGACAAGGGCAAAGCGCTGCAGGTTCATATCTCACATTAAGCCAGGGCACAGGCCAACATACAGCAGAATAAAGTCACTCACAGACACATCCTGATAGGCAACACATTGAGATGCAGGGCACTGGAAGTTTGTGTCTTTAAATGGAGGCAGCGTGGTATAAAAACAGCTGACAAAGACAGATATGGAAGTAAAAATCGAGGGGTTTCTTTTCCTCTCAGGAGGACATGATGTACCTATTCAATTATCAGTCCCTACTCAAACAAGACGGATAAAAGATGATCACAATACCCCGTGGCGGAGAAGAAACACGGACAAAATACACTTCAGTGGGCCCATAGGTAATATAAAGAGGACAGAAATCCCAGTGCAAAACAAAGAAATAAACAAAGGCATAAAAAAGAAAACTGAACTTTGAAAGGGAACTTTGCTGATATCCCCATGAAAGCATCACTCCACTTAAGGTTAGAAGAATTGGATAAAATGTGCCCTTCGCTCACAAAGGAATAGCAAAAAAAAAAATAAAAAAACCAAAAGCGACACCGAAGCAACAGCAAATAAAAAAGCAAACAAAGCTTTCTCATCTATCTGACAACACAGCGGCTTCTGCCTTTGAAGAGGAGAAACAAATGCCATCGGTTTAGACGTCTGTCTGTCTCCTGTCGGGCTCGATGGGGGATCCCGCTGCATCTCGTGTTCTGCTATCCTCCATTCCATTATTTCGTCTGTGCTCCATCTCTGTTTTATCTCGATAAGACATATGAGAGGTAAAATCAGTCAAACAACACCGCGTGTGTTTGATGAGCTTTGTCACCACAGTGAGCGGCAGCACTAACGGTTTTACACGTTTCTCCAGGATGTGTTAGATCCCAAACTACCAGGCAGAGCTGTGTAAAACTCAATGTTTGGTGTCTTCAGTCAGCGGCATTTAGCATGAAACATAATGTGACAGAGGCAGGGCTGACAGCTGACATTTCTTCACCATTCCCAAACATCTCGCACCATGTAGGTAAAATCCATTCCAATTTCTGTTTCACAAGAGATTCATCGACACTCAGTAAAAAAGTGGATATACATTGATCAGTTAGTGGTGATTGGAAACCAATTTAGGATGCAGAGCGACCTTCATATTGACTCATGTTTTTTTCTGTAACATAGCTATAATCTACAATCAAGTCTACTATATTTGATTTGAATGCAACTATATTTCTTGAATTCTTTATTGCAAAAATTTAAATTCACCAAACATTTGAATGCAAACATGCATCAACAGGCAGAAATAAGCGAAAGAAGCAGCAAATGTTGAGCAGAGGGAAGTTTTTCTGTGCAGTCAGCCTGTAAGGATCAAACTGTGTGTTAAACCCTGGCTTCTGGCTCAGCGCCATATAAAGCTGATGGATCAACGCACAGGGGCACAACATATGAAACCCATTTATTTCAAGGGTTGTCTGCGTCGTCTCCGTGGCAGCACAGACGCACAAAGACACACACACACACATATGCACGCAACATAAAGTTCGAGGCACGTGTCCGTGTTGGAGGCATTTCTGTATCCAGCCCACTCGCGGCACAACAGAGACGGGGGAGAGTGGCCAATCCATAATCATTAGGAGGGAAGAGCAGAGATGGTGGAGAAAGAAAGCTACAGTGCTGTCAGCGAGGTGTCGGGATAACAAGATTAGACCTCGTGTGATTCATCTGTGGCCGTGGCATTCTGCTCCTCACCCGCCCACCACAATCTCTGTCGCTTGGTTGTTGCTTTTCTCTGCCTCTTTAGTCCTAAATTGTTATTTTAGACACTCTGTATTTAAAACTCCACTGGACAGTCACCCAGAATGAAACTTTCCCTCTTGTTTTGCTATCTAGTCTGCAGATATAGATGCACAGCTGTATGGATTACATAAATTAGATGGTCACATTGCTTTAATTCCACAGAAGAGGCAAAACATGCTCATTGATGGGCAGGAAATCACACATTCAAACAGCGCTGATCTTGTTAATTAGAGAAAAAGTATCGATCCTCGTCCCTATATTCCAGGCCATCGTGGGTAATGAAGCTGTCTAACCTGGCTGTGACGCTGCCTCGTTGTTCTCGGTTCGTACATGCGCCGTCCTTAGCACAGCGCTTCAATTATTTGCTTCAGGGGGCAATTATACCGCATGCTCCTCCATCTCCAAACTCTCTTTTTCCCTCTCTCTCTCGCACACTCACTTCTCATCTGAAATGTTATGACTGACATCAAGGACAGAGTTAGCAAACCACAAGTAACCTCACCACGCTGAGAAAAAAAAAACCCTCCATCAATACCAGCTTCAGTGTGTACAGATATCTACTTCACAAGACATCCATCCAAAGTGTTCTAACTTTGTGTTCGCCATCCTTTCTAACACACACACACACACACTTCCCTCTCCTTCTATCTCTCCTCATCCTCCACTTCATCCCTCCTCTCCCTCTCTTCCTTTCTCTCTCTGGGCTCGGGGACAGTAGAGTGACTTTGAAGTTGTTGCTGCTTCAGGAGGAGAGAGAGTCACTCTGGCTAATTAGTTGTCCTTATCCCAACAGCAGCAGCCGCCACCAGCTCGCCGGCTCAGAGGGAGAAACAGAGCAGGCATCAACAGCGACGACCAACTGCTGCATGCTAAAGATACCCTTCTCCCCGTGCTGGTTACTGCTAGAGGCTAGCAACAATTTAACTCACCCCGAGACTAAACTGCGGATTAGAGAAGTAGCTCCACTCGGCATAATGATAGGTAATGTGGTATGAAATGTGGTACAGTGAATCCTCTGCTGTCAGGGAAAGCTTGTCAGGCCACAGTTGACCACAGTGGCAAAATTCTGATCGCCGTCAATTGTTTCCCATCATGTCGTCGCCGTCAAAGCGACCATCAGTTTTACAGTAAGTGCTTCAAAGAATTGCAATAACAGACTCGTGGTTGCTGATTTAAATAATACATTTGTCAGTTTTCATTCCATTTAAATAAGACAAAAGATCTTGTGTGGTTTCTTGTCTACAGACATTTTGAAATTTGGCTATTTTGTTGTAATGACAATGTAGAAAATTGTAGAAAAACACAATTTTATTTCTCAAAGTCAAGGTCTAAAAACTAAATACTGGTATTATATCAGTAAAGTATTGACATTTCCAGCTCTACTTAGCAGGGTTTCTCAAATTTCTCTAGTTTGTGACCCAGGTTTTATTTCCCAGAATTCTCATGACACAAGCAATTACAGAGATGTCACATTGTTGTGTGAATTTAAATTCTGTTTATTTTTATATTCTATTTTCAAACAACTCCATCTTACAAAAAAATCCTGGATCACAATAGACGGAGATATTTTAGGAATTGATGTTCTCTGGCTCACCCTGCACTTTGACCTTTGTTTGGTGAAGTGTGCAAAAATCACTTTAAAAAAAAAAACCTCTCTTACTCATTGATCATTACTTAAAATCTCATTGTTCTTTGTGATCACACATATAGCTTCTGGAAACGTTTCGGCCATACCTTATGTGTGAATGTCACATGAAGAGTTCAAGAACAAAACACACTCCCTCTTGACAGGAAATGTGAGTAGAAACGTGGTGTACCTACTAAGGCGTCTGTGTTATCTCGTCTCAGCAGGGTTTCTAACAGTATGTCCATCTCTCTCTCCTGAGCCTTGCTCTCTTTTGCCCTCCATCCCTTTCTCTCTCAACCCCACAGCCCCACGGCACAGAGACATGGCAGCGAGAGAGAGAGAGAGAGAGGGCTGGCTGACTTTCAGAAACATTAACTACTCCCTTGAGATACACACATGCTCACACATACAGTGTTGGTTCTCGGCTCCTCTTTGTATCGGATCGCCACACTGCATTGTGTTTGGCCTCAGTGCCAATGACTGCTGACATACTGTCATATGTGCACATACTGTGTATTCTCTTTCTGTCTGTTCCTCTCTCATCATTTGAAACATGACAGGCAGCCACTTCCCACTGACGGAGACTCTTATTACTATTCAACTAACTCCATTGTTAGGTTTTCTGCCCAGAAGTGGGAAAAAAAAACACTGGGCTGAACTTGCTCTTTGAAGTAGTCAAGGCTCATTCCCTGGCAACAAACTGACAAGAAGTTCATAGACGAATTCATTATCCGAGACAATTCAATGTCTTTCTGGTCTGTAGTGTCATAGCCTGTGGGGCTGTGGACTAAAGAGTTCAACATTAGTTATACAAAGTTCAACACACAGTGAGTGGAGGAAAGACCTCTCTGCCAGACATTCTGAGACAATTAATTCAACCCGTCATCTCATCTCCGCGGACCCCTGACTCCCAAGGCCAGCCAGGGGAAGGACAGACGTAGAGGGATGATGTGCGTCATGGAGGATGTGCTCTTGCACATACATATGAATCTCCATGTCAGTATGACACATGTTCACACATTCTTGTGAACTTTCATGTGTGTGTATGGCCGGTGTGTGTCCACATGCATACATGTATGTCGTCAGCACACACACAGACATATACACACACACACACACACCATATACCTGTCCAGGAGAGTCAGATTCCCCCCTAATGGCACCATGGGGACCCAAGACATTAGCATATTAAAAGGTGACATTTCACAGTCTGAGCCTTGCAGTAGAGTGCAGCCCGATCACTCTGACAGTCTGACAGCCACATGGGCAGGCCAGAGAACAGACACATCAGACTGGGGAGTGCAACACAATGGGAATACGGGAAAGAGGGTGGATTTGAATCTGAAAAACACCTGTCCAGCCACAGTGGGAGCCGAAGCATGGGAGAGTGGGTTTGCAATCTGAGACCACACTGTTGGTCAGGACACAAGTGGCATAAAGGATCATGCCTCCTAATATACTGTATATAGGTGCAAAGCACATAGGCACAGAGTCTTTGAATTATACTTGAGACCTCAAGTTGCTGTATATCAGAGGTCGATGAACAAATCCGTATACTCACTGTGCATAAACACACTGAAATGCTGACACACTGAAAAACAATTCTGTATGTTTACAGTACATCAATGAGATTTCTATTTCTACCCTGTGAAATGAATGAATTTCACCTGTGCTAAGTTACATTTCCATACAAGGACACAAACACACACACAAATTTGTGCATGTGATCCAAACCGACAGCACCTGCTATTTACATGTTAAATAATGGTGACTGATTTTCCCAAACTTATGACACTAAATTGTCTCTTTCAAAAGAACTCAGTTGCCCCTTGCTTCCATGTAGTTCAGTCCCTACTGGCACATCCATGAACAGACACCTGCTGGCACAAACACACACACACACATCAGTGGCCAGCGGTGGAGAGAAGTGTGACAATGGCTGAGTTCAGTAATTGGCTCTGAACTGCAGCTTCAGCAAAAGCCTTGGTCCTGTCGGAAACCTGCCACTGTTTGACATCTGTTACTATCATTTTCCTCTGCAGGACAGCCCAATGTGAAACACCTGGGTTAGGACATTATCCTGCTACCTTCCCCTCTGCTGTCACTTGTTACAACGGCTCCAGCGACTACTCCTGCTACAACTAATAATACTTCTGTCAGTGCCGAGGCGACAGAAATGACCCGTCTTTCCCTCATGAAAATATTAGACTGCATGTTGAGCAGAAATAAGAGGTAGGAAGAGAGCGACTTTCAGAGCGAGGCGGCAATGAGTGAGAAAAGTCGGGGAGACACAGACACAGCGAGAGGCTGATTAATACCGACTGTTTATCAAACAGCAATATCCGAGCACGGAGAGCTTTTCATCTAAAGTCTAATGATGCTGCTGCAGAAGTGATGTAAAACGTAGGGATTTTCCATTTGCAGATAACCTGTACGGTGAGCAAACCCTCCCGCTTCCTGCTTTCCAGCTCATAAGCAAACAATTACAGTAGGCGCTCCTCTCTGCATGGATCCTGTGAAAGACAATTTTCAGGTTGTGGCGTCTTGTCGTCTTCTATCTTCCTGCTCTCTTCGTTTTCTTTACAACCATTACATCAGCGCAATTTTGCAGTGCGCCAATTTTGAGCGGGCACTGAATAGAGCTGCCCAGCAGGAGCCCTGGGACGTAAGAGGAAAAATCCAGTCAAAAAGAGGCTGTGAGGGTAACAGCAAAATTATAAATAAATAGGTGTGTTGGATTTTGAAGTGTTTTGGAGTGAGGGTATACTAATTATAGCTGCAGAAACCTGCTTCATTGTTGTGTTACCCCAAGGTTTCCTGGAGGCTCCAACTCCTGGCAGGGGAGCCGAACAGCTGACTCCTTCAGTTCACACATTTGAAAAGGATGAAAATCAGCTGCTTCGAAGGCCCACTGTCACAAACTCAGCCAGTGATTCCACTCTTCATGAGGCTCATTGTGATACAGATCACTCATATTCAAACATTTTTCTGTCACTGATTTATGTAGAAATTAAAAAAAAAAAATCCACTCAAGCACACCACTTCTTTTAATTGAGATTTTTGAAATCTTATCCCAGATTTTATGTGTCAAAGAAGTGGCTCTTTCAGGGACATTGCTACTGAGCTTCAGTCGACCTGGCTGCTGCATATTAAGATTTTAATATACAAAATAAAGGGCCTCTAAAAGGACTAGTTCTTCACCAAAACTGAAATCATCTCCAGAAGAAGAGATTAAATTATAAATCTGAAAGACAGTGAAAGGACTGAAATCTGTAAACGTACCTTCATTAGTACTGACTCACTGAGCTTCTCACGGTTGACAATCTTTATGGCGACTTTCTGGCATGTTACACAGTGGACTCCGAGCTTGACCAACCCTGCGAAAACAAACAGGAAACACACACTTTATTAAAATGTTAGGTCAAACACTTCTTTGATGTCTGCAGATACCC
Source organism: Holacanthus passer (assembly GCA_025331565.1). Classification (NCBI taxonomy): domain Eukaryota; kingdom Metazoa; phylum Chordata; class Actinopteri; family Pomacanthidae; genus Holacanthus; species Holacanthus passer. The sequence continues at coordinate 11,037,081 of JAFREQ010000003.1, read as the reverse complement.
AGCAAGTCAGTGTGTATTCAGATGTACAATCATGCACTGTGAACGTCTCTGGTATCTATAGTGCATAACGTGTTCCTAGTGAGAAATTACGTGTCAAATTAAAATTGTGCGTGAAGAAAATTATGCTTTTTTTTTTTGCCCACTAATGTGCATTGACCTGACTGGTGTAAAACGGCTCGTGACTTCATGTACAAAACGCTGATAATGACTTCTTAAGTGTGGACAGTTCCTTAAATAAACTGCCCTCAGGGGTTTATTTGAGCCATAAAGGCAGTAAGTGAGTGGGCCATTTGTGTTATTGATTCCTATAATGTACTAAACTGCTGTGATGCAGTCGTGTTGAGTTAGCTCAAACAGACAATAAAAAGGTACCAGTAACAAACCAAAGGTCTGCTGTTGGCACTTATTATTGACCGGGCCTCAAAAATGACAGTAAAGAAGCAACAATACACTAAACTGTAGGAGAGTAAATTAGCATGTCACATTTCAACAGCCCAGCAGAAAACATTACCATTTACTTCGCAACACAAACACGCTGATGCATGGAGAGATTTGAGTATTTGATTCGCCGTACCAGTCGGGTCTAGTGGGATTCACACACAAACCCTCTGCATTGGCATTAGTGTCGAAATCAAAACCCACATGTTACAAATCCTGTGATTTGCTACAGAACCACCAAAGCATCTCCACTGCTTTGCCACAGAAACTGTCCCCAGGTATCCTTAGTTAAATGATCAGCCACAAACAATGCAGAAAACAAGTAGGGACAGCCCGATGGTGTACAGTTACAGTGGAACAAAGTGGTGTGTTCGTGTGTATTTGATACAGCGAAGCCATGACGACACCACCAATCCATTTTCTGCCAGGGACCACAGAGCCGCGCACACATTAGAAAGATGGTTGCATCAGATAGATTACTTACAAACTGAAACAAACACACACCCAGACACAAACAAATGTCGGCTCGCTGTTATTGATTTCCCCAACGGCCCCATGGCGCTGCAGGGATTTGGAGACAACAGAAGATGATTTTTAACTTCGTAAACTACAGCATTTGAGCTCTCTAATGGGCTGGCAGAGGAAATTTACAGAAACACTGAAGTGGGATAAAGTGAAGGCTTTGATTTCTTGCCACTCTCGTGCTGGCAGAGATGAAGACGGTTGGATTAAGTTAATAAGTGTTACTATGATGCGCCTCAAATAGAAAAGGTGCAGTTACTATACGAAGCGCGTCGATGGAGAGAAGAAATGTCCTGCATCGAACTGGCTGGCTGACACAAACCAGACTTACGTGGGCTTCTGGCTCGCTCTCCCACTGTCTCTCACACACTTTGGTTTCTATATAAACCAGCAGAAGAGGACGAGTCAATGGGCTTTGAGGAGGTGGTGAAACTTGGGAAAGGAGAAACCGAGCAAAGGAGAGAGAGAGATGGAGGATGGGAAGCAGTAGTGAGAGACAGAGAAAAAGAAGAACTAAATAGAAAGGAGCGTGTGAAAGATGAAGGGAAAAAGTAAAAATGATCAAGAATCAGGAATAGCACATTATTCAAATGACAGGCCACACATAATTAAGCAATAATGGAGAGCAGTGTGTGGGAGTGAGGCGCTGGCTTGGGAGTTGAGGGGCCGCGGGGGCTGAGAGTGGAGACACAGAGAGGAGAGGAGGCGGTGAGAGAGAGAGAGGAGGACAGAATGATGGAGAGCAAGACAGAGAGAGATAGGGAGGGAGCGAATGCTAAAAAGAGGAAGATGGAAGATGAAGGAAGATTTAGAAAAGGGGATGAAGCAGTTGAGCAGGAGGGGGAACAACAGACAAACCCATTAGCCCTGTGATAGTAATCATATGTTAATGGCTGCTATAGAGAAGCTCATAAGTCATGATAAACACATTAAAGAGAAAATATCTGCCTGCAAACACATGAAAAGTTAACCGGATTATTTGCCTCGCTATCCATCTTCCTCCAATGCCTGTGTTTTCATGAGCAGAGGGCACATTAGCGAGGGGGAAATGTGGATGGGAAGACAGCACATTATGATTTTACAACCACTTTGTGTATGGCTGGAAATGAACTCTAAAAAGGCAGTTCAGTACATAATACAAATAGACATGAGGCATAAGCAACTTTTATGCAACATCCATACAAATCGTGACTTAAACACATACAACGAATGGTCATTCAACACATTCCAACTTACAATCTCAAATCATAAAATGTGTCAGCAGCAGATAGATGTGTCCCACTGGCCCACTTTCATGCATATTTGTCTTTTCTTGGGCAAGTCATCATCATTTTGGTGTCGTGTTTAGTCACTGCTGATGAACCAATGGAAAGCAAATATTGTGTCCAGGAGTTATAAAGTCTTTACTCATGATAATTATGGGCTTGGTCACAGTTCTCCGCCTCCTAAAATCGACCACAATCTCCTTGGTTTTGTTTACTTTCAGGAGCAGATGATTCCTGCTGCACCACTCAACAAAGTTTTGCAAAAGTTTCCTGTACTCCTGCCAATCTTTTACAGGCCTCACCACCACAGAGTCTTCAGAGAACTTCTGCAGGTGGCATGATTCAAAGACATAATGAAAATCTGAGGTGGACAGAGTGAAACAAAATGGAGAGAGGACAGTCTGCTGAGGTGCTGCTATGTTACTAACATCAGACAGGGAGCTCTCCAGCCACACAAACTGGGACCGAAGCATCCAAAGTAGACATGTGTCAGACATCCATCTTGAGAACTTCTCACTTAGGAGAAGCGGTTGGACAATATCAAAGACACTGGAGAAACCACTAACATCCCGGTGACATTCATGAACGTCTGTACTAAATTACATGGCAATCTGTCCAATAGTTATTGAGATACTTCAGTCTGGACCAAAGCGGTGGACCAACAGACATTGCTATCCCTACAGCCATGCATCTAGAAAGGTTAAAAACTGTTGTACTTTATATAAAAATCAGGCATATATAGACAACAGACAAATATTCCCACTAACAGAACCTAAAATAAACTAGAGCAAGCCATGACCTGCTTGCCGACACACTTGGCTTGGCTTGGTACTTGTACATAATTTCAAAGTGTGCACTGGAGATTTTTATCAAACAAGAACGTACAACATAAGAAGAACCCCCACCCCAAAAAGCGTTTTCAACCCAGAAGAGCCAAAACCAAAAATAATGAATAAAACAAATCAGACAATGAATAGATAAAAGAATCTGTGGGCTTTTTGCCTTTTTGGTTTGGCTCAACAAAACAGTGTTTCGTTTGAAGCACAGGACTGTAGACACAGAGACATGCAGTTGAGTACTGTTGTTTGGGGCAGCAAGTGCCCAGAAAACCACTCTCTCTCTCTGTGTTACTGCACAGATACATCATGTGCACAGTGTCTTCACAGAGGAATGTTTCAGATTTAACACCATCAAAGCCACAAGCAGAGCCTCTTAAATATACTCCCCAACTAATATCCTAATAGTTTGTACTTTTCTCTAATGATTTCTCCCTGCTAATGTCCAACCCCAACATCCTCTTTCCAACACGAGATATATGCAATTAAGGAGATAAGATTTTCTCACAATAACTTCATTGTGACTTAGCCTAAGTATATTGTAATATCTAATTAACCTCTGCCTCTCCATGACCCTAAATCATCCCTTCTTCCTGCTTCTCTCTAATGTCCAGTGACTGTGATTGCCCTGATACTCCTTCACATTGTGGCAGACCCCAGAGGAAACCCTCTCAGCTCTGGATGAACACGCCGAGCTGAGCCTGAAGTAGCGAGGCTGAAAGGGAGGGGTGTTCAGGAGATACCCTGGAAGACACCGGGGTTTCGTCGGGCTCTGGCTGGGCTGAGCAGGTAGGCTGTCTTTGAACATAGCTTCAAACGCACGGCTTTGAGCGAGAGCACAAAGGATCAGAGCCTCATAGGGGGAATACAGAGGAGATTACCGCACAGTTGCCAGCGTCTGTGCATGATTGCGTGTGTGAATATATGGATTACATTTCATTTTAATTTGATCTCTTCTAGTTGCATTGGGCCGTTACTCCTAAAGAGACTATAAAGATAACTATTGTAAGCTTGTGTTTGCACACATCCAAATGTATACCTACAGCTCTGTGTGCGTAAAGCTGATGTGTAGGAGTGTTTGTATTCTCTCTCTGGGGAAAAGGACAGAAGTGTGTTGTGACTAAGTGTCACATACAGTATATGTAATTTAATAACTGGAGCAGGAAGATGCATGCAGACCGATATTGTCATATACTGTACACTTACATACTTTTCATTAACACACAGATGGACAAAAGCATGCTGTGCAGCTGACCCGAGTTTGCAACGCCACTGAATCAGCAAGTGCATCGATCTGTCCTTTCCTTCGCCCTCCTCCCAAATCAATAGCATCAAAAGCCCTCGCCTTCACAACAATGTCAGAATAATGACACCAGCCAGGGACTTATGGGCTGGAGAGGCCACCATCGACTGACCCCAGGCCTCCATCCTGGCCCTGAACTCTTTGCTTTCCATGTCGCTCTGTGATTAAGGATCTATTGTGGAGGGGCTGCTGGAGGAGGACACAAAATGAGAACTTTGGTCCATGGCTCAGAGAGCACCAGAGCTGAGTAGCGTTTTGCTTCACCATGCTGAAAACTGCTGCATTGCTCCAAAGTCATGGTTTCAGTCATTTCCCCGCTGGCTTTGCCACATCAGGGATGAATAATAAAGTTTTTGAATAAAGAGCTGAGCTTGAATGTGCCTTCAGGGCCGGCCATTGAAGACAAGGAGGCCAGAGGGGGAAGTAAGGGTCAGAAATTAAGAGTCAACTTAATAAAAATAACAAAGGAACAAACAAACTGTGTGGTAATTCATCATTAAAGAAAATTAGTTCATTAACAACAAGTATCTGCACATTCGAAAGCACATTCTGGCTGAGCCGCGTGCCAGCACTGATTTGGTTTGGAGCTTTTTGTCTCACTTCATGGTCCCTTCACAAGTGCTCGTGCTTCATGATATCACAGCTGAACTTGCTGACATCCGTCCTGAAAACATCTCTAATGGGTGTCAGGTTATATTACTCATGATAGAGTATTTGAACTTTTTTGATCAAAGCAACTGGCCGTGAAAGATTTAAATGACAAATGCTTTTGGCCCTCGAGATTAAAAGAATATTCTCGACCAACTTGAAATATTTACATATGCTTTTGCTCTATGTGAATTATTGGTTGAAATCCCCAGCTCAAACATAAGCTTAGGTAACAAAAAGAGGCATTGACTAGGCAAAGGAAGGAAAGACACAAAAGTCCTACTTGTGGTTATTTTAGACTATAAGATGTTGTCAATAACACATGCTGTAACCAAGCTGAAAAAGTATCTGGAACCCTTTTGGAGACCAAAAGATTTCACAGCACTGCAGTTTATCTGAATGAGCATCAGTAGACTATAAAGTAAGAGCTGTGTATAGCGCTTTATTTAGATCTTTTGACTAGTTATGGGAGCTCCCAGCGGGCCCTCGTTGGCATGTCTGTGTTTGCCTTCCTCTGCCTTCCCTTAAAGCTGTTTGACCTGGCAGAGCAGCCAGGAAACCCCCGACTCCCAGTGAGAGAAACCTTGTCTCCCTCTGAGTCGACTTGTGAGAGCTCTTCCTGTTCCAGCTCCCAAAGCAAGTCGATCGGTGGTCGATTTATCATCAGGCAGTGCTGGGACATCCAGGGAGGAGCAGGTAGGAGAGGGGAAGGACCCTGACTGTGAGCCTGATTTCCCCTGCCATCGATGTGAGACGCTGGGGGAACGAGGGGGAGCCGGGGAAAGGGGACAGAAACTGTTTGAGCTTAAAGAAGATGTTCTCCGCCGACCAACCAAACACACATCCACAAAGCCACATACACACAACGTTCTCAGCTTTATCCTTCTCACAGCACTGGCATCCATGCAGTTAAAGATCATTACTGGATAGTTTAATTTCCATCTGGTAGCGACCACTAGTAGAGAAGAGCGATGGATGAAAAAGAGATGTCTCCACTTGCGCACCTCTCTCACTTTCAAACCTGATCTTTCAGAAGCCCTAAGCCAATGCTGGCAGATGGTAGTAGCTTATGCTGGCTTAGCTTTCTCTCCCCGAGGCACTGGCTCTGAGAAGCTCGTTGCCCTTAGGCACAGATCTGTGAGCTGCTTCCCACTTCTGCTCTCTAACCCTGAATGCTCTACGTGGGGGCTGCAGCTCTGCCCTGGGATCAGTGTTTGAAAGGAAGCACAATGTGTTACAAGGGCTTATTCCTCCAGCTTCTTCTGGCTATGTGGAAAGCCACTGCAGCAGGGCGTGGGAATCCCCTCCACCAGTGCAAAGGGCAGGAGTTGAAAACATATCATCCACCACCGCAGCTCTGTGTACTGAAGATACACAAACACACATCTCTTTGGTGTTGCTAGCTCTACATACATCACGGCACTGAATGCAGACTTTCCATGACAAACATATATCTGGGTGGTGACTAGAATAGAAATTTTCCTTGCAGCTAGACAGTACATTCTTTGAGTATAGGTTGTATGTATCGGTGGTGACAAAGTGCCACAAATAGTTATGATAAATTCATGCCTTCATATAGTACTTGTGCAATTACAGAAGAGAAATGTATTGAACTTCTAACTCTTTGTCTTTTTCCATCATGCAATATTTTGGATGCTGGTTTGCTGATTCAGCTTAATGTTTGGCCTGACTCCATCACTAACATACTAACCACTAATACTTAACCGTATTTACTGTATAAGAAGCCCAGGACTGTCGTGGATCCTTGCCACAAAATCTTTTGTCGACTATTTCTCAGTTTACAATTACTTCCCGCTGTCTTTCCTTCCATTTTGTCATCCAGCCACCCCATGCACTTGTCTTTCCTCTTTCCCTTGTTTCTCAGTTTCGGCACAAATTTTACCTTCATTCTTTCGCTACCCATCAGTGTTTTCTGACTCACTTATCTCCCATTCTCTCTATTAATCCTCTGATATATCCAGAAAGAAAGAGAGGGAATACACCCGCAGAAAGCTGTTGAGTCATACGGTGCGGGAGGGAGGCGGCGTGTCGATGATCGATGCTCGCTCGCTACTCAATGAACGCACTTTGACGGTCTCTCTCTCACCACTTCTTTTCCTCCCTCTTCATTCACTAAATCTCTGCATCTCCTCCATTCCTCCACCTCCTCCTTCGCTCTTTTTTTTTTTTTCTTGCATTTTCAGTCAGCCGTGACGTGAGCCTACCCGGCCTGAATTCCCCTGCAACCCTCTAAACCCTTCCAGCCAAAGCAACAGCAACAACATCAGTAACAACAGAGGCCCAGACCAACAGAACAGCTTCAAAAGCAGGAAGAGCAGTTTAGCCCTGGAGTGCTGGAGTGAGGAGGGAGGCACACTGACGCATGCATACAGAAAACTGTTTATTTGGCCTGCGTGAAATGAGACATTTGCTCAACAGCTCCCTTATAAGTTAACTCTCGACACAAAACAAGAATCTCTTGGTAAATACCATAATAACGGCACTTTTCAGACAACATAAACTGGAGTTATTTTCTTCTTTCGAGGGCATGGTGGGAATTAGATGCCTTGCTCAAAAGAGCTTGAATCTCTCACTTCATTAACACGGTCTTGTATTCTAACAGTGATTCTGTGAAGTGATGGAGAATGCACTCATTATAACTCCCAAATAATATAGATTTACACCATTAGATATGATCAATTCTCAGGAAACAGGAAACTCAATCTCTGCATGATAACAGCTGAAAGCCATTTACTTGCAGTAGCATTGACCCGGTGCACAGGTCTCAGAATTAGATACCAGCTTTTCAAACTGTTTTTAATAATACCCAATGTATAAGATTAAGGACAAAATGTGTCTGGTCACCATTTACCTTTGACTATCTCTGTCACTGATAAAACTTTAACATTTTCATAAATCCATACTGTACACCCACACACATATTTAAGATACTGCTTCCACAGTGACATTTCTCCTGCTACTTAAATATTCTATACAGCAGCTAGTATCTGCTCCCTGTGTGTGTTTATATGTGTATGTACTGTATTTCATTGTGTATGTTTGCTTTTGGGTGTTTGGGTTATATGGAGAGGGGGTACACGCCTGTGAGAAGTCAATTCCATATACATGACTGCATTTACATAATATAGCCGCAACCGACCCAAAGTGAAAGTGAGTGTGAGAGTGAAATATGGCACAGGGCGATGAAGTTTTCACATTCTGAAACAAGAATGAGAACGATCGAGAGCGTCGCCCAAAGGCAGCGACTCCTGAGCGATCCACTTAGTCATCTAACGAGCGCTGTGATTGGCAGATCTTACAGAATCCCCTCCCCTTTCAGCATCGGCCTCATCAGGATGTAAATGTATGCACGAACGCATCCTCAGAATCTCATCACCTGCATGGTGGAAGACGAAAGCTTCACACACTCTTTTCTGCCAGTCAGGCAAACAAGTCTCATTGCCAGAGGTAACTAACACGTGATTGCACAGCAGAAAATAGCTCTGAAAGTTTAGGCTATCATATGTTTGACTGCGCAAAAAGTTCCTGGATGCTGGGAACTTGCTGGAAACATATGGTCCGTATATCAAATATTCTCTTTTATGCCAGATATCCACATTCTAGTTTATCTGCATGAAGCCATCTTAAGTTTGAGTATGAAAGATTGAATTCTCCTGCAGATTTTGTGGCTTAAACAAATAAAAAAAGTCTGAGAGAACTTTTTGGGCAGAGATATTGTCTCTTGTGAGGAGAGAGTCTCCCCATTAAGTTGATCAGAGGCAGTGATATCTCTTCTCTTCTGAATCTCTCTGCCGAGACGTCGTCGCAGATTCGAAATATTCCACTCTAAATTCTGGCCTGATGTGACTGGAGTTCAGGCCGAAGAGCCGAGCGAGAGTGACGCTGTCAGAGGAATGTTCTGCCCGAATCCCAAACGGGAACATCAGAGCAAACATGAATGAAGACACGGCGGACAGATATGGGAGAGATGAGAGGAGGGATGGAAAGAACAAATTTAAAAAAGAAAGTTGCGACAATGAGAGATAGAAGAAATACTGATAAGGATAGATAAATAGAGAGATGCTGGGAGAGACGTAGTCAAAATACGGAGAGAAAGTGGGGCCTAGGAGGGCGGAGCACGGAGACTCAGATCTATTTTTAATGCCTCTGACTGGGGATCAGCAAAAGGAATGTATAATTACAGCCTCATGAATAATGCAAGCAGGCTTCTTTTAATTAGCCACACCAGGCCCGATGCAGCAACCGCAGCAGACGGGACAAACACGTGCACACACACACACACACACACACACACACACACACTCATCTACAGTATATACATACAAACAGACAGAATGTCCACAGAAAATGATGTTAACAGTGTGTATATGTGTGTCACTTTTCAAACATATGTGTGTGCATGCTAAACATGTACTCACACACTCCTCCAGGGAGATGGAGTCAAATAAAGAGGCGAAATGATGAGCTAAGGATTGGTGCCTTGGTGATGACTCTCTGATAGGCTTCACAGTGAGAGGAGCCCCCAGACACCACTCAAAGAGCTGCAGACTGTCTGCCTGTCATGTGTTAGATAACCCCCAATATAAGAGTATGAATTATTAAACATCGGACTGGATAATATTACAAAACCTAGCTCGAACCATAGAAAGACACGCTGGTAGTGGCAGTGAGCTCTCTCTGTATTTTTCACACACGTGCACGGCTGCACGCGTGCACGCCAACACGAGCGTGTGCAACAACAAAAAAAACGCAATTTCTGGCGTACAAGTCATGCAGAGAGGCCAATTGTGTGGGCTAGAAAAGAGACGTGGGGAGGAAATCTGATTCTAAGAAGCAATTAATCAAACCTTCCTCATCTATAATTCAGCTTGAGTTATTTCATTAATTAACAATGTTTGGGTTGTCTATGCAACATCTTCATTACCAAACATGGATCAAGCCGGAACAGACTAGATGAGTTCTCATCAACCCGTCTAAATAACTCGCTTCTGAATGGACATTGAAATGGATGGTCGAAGCTCAACCAGGAAAAACTCAACTAAACTCTCGGAGCACATCAAGAGAAGGCAGGAAGCTGGATCCAAGTTGGAACGACACATCAAGACGCCGGCAGGATGTTATTTGGTTGTTATCTGGCAACTCGACTTCGCCCATCTTCAGAGCCTTAATTTGTAAGCTAATTTGAGGCTGGCAAAGACAGGCTTGAGTATGGGAGAGGATATTGGATGTAATTCGACGTCTCACTCCATCTTCGTTTGTTGATTGGAGTTTAATTGGCAATGAGGGTGCTGCGTTCCCACTTTGGGGCAGGCAGGGGAGATGACAGCTTGAGCGCATGGACTGAAAATGAGTCCTGCAATGATATTTTAACAGGGACGGCAAGAGGCACTCACTCAGGGGTACAAACGTCAGTTCACACAGCTAAAGGACAAACAAAGATGAAAAAAGGACAAACTGAGGTACCCTTTAACTTATGTTCAATAAAAAAGACTTTAACCTAGAATTGGCTTTACAAAACTTTTTGACATTCAACCCTTTAATAAATGTAAAAAAGAAAATAACAGCAGGAAGCATTATCCAAGGTGAGCACACCCTACTATTATGGTCAATATGCACAAGGTTGTTCCTATACGTACCACCGTGTGTGGATCGAGTACATCTATAGGGGGAGAGTATGTGTGTGTGTTCGAGGTAGGAGGCCTACCTCCTGGTGTGTGACATTGACACACACACACACACAACCTTTCAAAATTACTGGCAATTGGCTTCCTCTCCCAGCTTTTCCTCCTCCTTCCTATGTCTTTGTACAGCCTTTTATTCTCTACTAGCGTAGAACAGGAGAAAGGTCAAAGTGTCAAAGCTTCACCATTAGTGTATGGTCCAATCAGAAGCACCTGAAGGCAGGGGAACGATGAAGAAGATGTGTGCATTTGTCTGCGTGAGAGAAATGCCTTGCAGTACAGCATATAAGGTTTTCACCATTCTCTGTTACTACAACTATCTCCACAAGAAGAGTAAAACCTAATATCACACACAGTTTCTGTCCAGCTCCTGACTGTAACTGTGTTCATTCTCCTTTTGGATCAAAACGGCTACTGACATGATGAGTAGCTGGATTAATTCAGTCCAAGTTTTTTATGCCATCAGCAAAACTGTGTACAGTATGAACAATCTCGCAAGAAAGCTCTCTTGTGTATCTACGTATTTACACACTCTTATTTTTACCTATTTTCAGAGACACCAGTACAAATGCTGAGGTGAGTGAACATGACTCATCTGATTTGGAATATTTTCCCGTGTTCTCTATTTTTACATCTAAGCATAATCCATGTTAAACGCACATTCTGCAGAGCATGATAGCACACAGTCATACACACTCATTTGCATATTATCTTGAAAGGGATATGACTAATTTTTTTTTTGCTCAGAGCTGGTTTCCCACCCAGATACACTTTTGATTTGCTTTTATATTTTCATGCTGGGCCTTGCGCAATAAAAGGCAGATTTTTTTTTTTCATTGATATTTTTATCTGCAATTCCACTATTCACTATTACTTCTTCCAGTCAAGCATGTATTTGCTAAGACCTCCAACTGGAGCGGCTCACTAACTGTCTCCACTAGAGAATCTTGCTTGTTCAGAGCATAACAAGTTAATACATTTCGGGAGATGGGACATGCGAGTGGGAGGGGAGACGGAAGGAGGCGGGATGGAGGCGGAGAAAGGCTGCTATGTAGAAGAATGGACGACATGCTGAGTTGAGGGAGGTGTCGTGGTGGTAGGATGCGTTGATAACTAACCCGGCAGCCATTGGTGGAGCTGTTGACATCTCTCTCGAGGAGTGGGATAATTTGAGCAACTCTTCTGGCTAAATCAATGCGTCAGCGGCAGCTAGCTCATTACCCAAGCCGCCGTTGAATCCCGATAAGGCAACATGGGAATTTCTATTAGCTGCTGAAATCCCAATCTCTCTCTTTCTCTCTCTCTTCCTTTCCCCCCTCTAATGCGAGTCCCTCCGTCATTTTCACTTTGTCCCCTATTCCCTCTCTTCAGTCAATCACTCTTCCTTCCCACTCAGTCTCCCCTTGTTTTTGTTGTTGCCTGATATGTCGCTCTCTTTTCTGCAACCCCCCCAACCCCCATTTCTCCCAGGGGACATACGGAGGGATGGCTCTGCTGTTGCATCATGCCTTCCTACCATAACAACAGCGGTTTGTGTGTGTGTGTATGTGTGTGTGTGCACATATATAAGAGAGAGCAAGAAAATGTGCAATTCCAGAAGACAAGGGCCAAAAAGAGAAAAGTCTTACTAAGGCAAAGAAAGCTGGCTGCTGACCCCGTCTGAACACTCTTCAGTGTGTCTGTAATTATCAGTGATTCAGTGTGTTTACATGTGCGCATCTGCGAGAGTGCGTGTACATGTGTGCACATGTGTGCGCCCGTGAGTTCATCCCACCACTGAATGGAAATGAAAGCAGTTCTGGAGGAAAGCCAAGGCCCAGATTGCCTGCTTTCTCAGAGACGGGACTCACGTCACAGGGCTTGGAACATTGCCTTGTAGAAAAAAGTGCGGATGCACACAAACTGGATAGACACACACACACAAAAGGAAGTACTAAAAGAAAGTACACAAGGTAAGAACACCAAGGGCACTTCACCAGGAGTCCATTTCACCTGGCCTGTTTACCGAACAAAGGCTGATCTGAAAGTGAGATGTCCAACAAAGCCGAGGGAAAACTCCGGCTGAATGGCGAAGAGTAAAAAGAGATCAAATGAAGAAAGGGAAGGAGGGAAGGGAGTCTGAAAAGTATGTTGACTGGAGAAAGAACAGTGACATTTAATAATTAAATAGTAGATTAACTTGGAAAGACTGAGGGAAAGCGAGACAAAGAAAAGAGAGAGACACATTTCAGAGTGCCAGGTCTACACATCACACCACCAGGGAAACTGGGAGAGCAGAGAGACATCTGTTCAACACGACTTCAGGGGGCTTTTACTCTGATGTCAGCCTGTCACCACATACAGGACCGCAGGAGTAGATACATGCTGAGAGCCTGAGCGCGCACACACACACACACACACACACACACACACCCTATAGCATACACCGTCTCTCTCTCTCCCTCTCGCTGCCTCACTCTCCCAAGGCTCACTTCATCCTCTCAGCTTCTCACTTGATCTTTACAAGCTTTTCAAATGTGTCTGAAATAATGAGCTTTCAAAAGGTGCTTTATGCTATATACTTTTTTTCAATAATTGATTTAACTATCGCTTTGTGTATTGATTACCCAGAGCAGTGCTTAAACGATCAGTTCTATCAGCCGAAAAAAATAATCAGAAATACGCTGGATAACTGATTATTTTATTTAGGTAATTTATGAACTAAATACGCAAAACAATCACTGATCCTTGACTCAAATGCTAGAATATTTTATTTCTCTGTTTTATGGCACAACAGTATATCTTTGGGCTTTAGTTTGTTACCTTGTGTCACAATTAACAAAATAAATGATAATCATCGAATTAATCAATATAAATAATTCTTAGCTGCAGGGTTAATCTGGAGTGACAGTACCATGTAGTGTGGCAGTGAACATGAGCACATGTAGGATTTAATTCAGTGTTAAGCGCTCTGTGATATTACATAAAGGCTCATATCACATCATGCAAACCATTAACCCATTAATTGCATCAGTGTCTTTATCATTTATTCATGTATAGCCAAAGAACAGGTTCAATTTAAGAAGCACCAAGCGAGGACAGCCTCTCCAAACAAAATAAAAACGAGTCTTTTGTTGAACTGCAGCATTAATCAATAAACTCTGTATTGTCCTCATTAGTTGCTTGGTGTTTTCAAAATGTCACCGGCCGTGACGTGACACCTGACTGCAGCCTCTAGCCGTCCACAGCTGCTGTGAACTTTTAGAGACCTCTGGTGTTGTCTTGCTCATCTCGAAGGCCATCAGCGGGCAAAATACTGCAGTCATTAAAATGATAATGATACAGTCAGGGCGGCTGACGACGTATTGATCAGCCACAGCACCTCCCCATCTGTCGCGCACACACACAGCCATCTGATGAGCAGGACCGCGTGCGTGTGTGCGTGTGTTTGCCCGTTGTATATATAATGTGTGTTTTGTCAATAACACAAGAGCTCTTTACCGCTGGACATAAGGATAGAAGGATTGCTCAAACACTGTGAGCACAGTTAATTTGTACCACTGAGTGATCACATCACACACACACACACACACAGACAGTATCAATGCCTAGTGTCAGTGCAGACAGTACTGAAACATTAGTCATGTTTGCAGGGCTGATGATGGCTTTTATATATCATGGTAATGCTCATGAAGCTGTCACAGGAGCCTTGTAGACATGGGAGGTATCCCTGACATGCTTATTACATGTTGTACATCACCGGGCTGGGACGTGTGTCCTGGCATCACAGCTATGAACGAGTCCGTCACAATGGCATGATCCATGTTGCACTTAGGTGATGGATGCGCGTGAGGCGGTTTGGACGTGTTACATCCTTTGACAATCAAAGACAGAAACGCGGATCTGACCGAAGACCTCACTAACACCTTTTCACTTATCCTTCAATGGCAAGGGCGGCCCTTCATCAGGTTTCCGCTCGCGACGGGACAAATTCAAGTTCAAGTAAACCAATTTTCTGCATTCCTATGCTCGTCCTTCATGGGCCCATCTCATTTTGAAGAGATGGTGCTCTGCATGCATGTCTGAGCAGCAGCTGCCAATCAAGATGTCAGGAGGGCTGACGGACAATCTTCTCAGCCACTGATGACAGATGGAGAGGTTTGAGAGGGGCGGGTTGGGTTCATGTCAAGGGCTCTGCTAGCAAGGGGTTGCTATGGAGACAAGGCGGCGGGAGAAGTGGTTTATGATGGACGCTGATGGGTGGTCCACACCAGAGGTTAAAGTAAAAGGAGAGATGTGTGTGTGTGTGTGTGTGTGTGTGTGTACTTAAGCAGCCTCTCTTGAATTTGCATATATGCAAAGATGACACATCAGTTCTATCCCCCATGAGCGCGTCCCTGGCCCCTGCTCTGCTGCAGTAATGCGAAATACATACAGCAGTCAGAGCTTAACATTCAACCGCTGTTTGTGGAGAGTTCACACAAACACAAACACACACACACACACACACACACACACACACACATACAAGACCCACTCTGCCCGGAGCTGATGACGCAAATAGCCTTATAACTCCGGCTTGGTGCAGCGCTCAAGTGCAGATAGGGAGGGACAGGAAGAAAAGAGGGAAGGAGAACAGGGAGAGAAGAGGAAACAGAGTGGGGGGATTGAGGAGTTGTTGCTGGGTCTGTAAGGAGAATGCAAACTACAAGTCCTACAAGCATATACGTGCACACGCAGTGGCCTGGGCCATCAGGGAAAGTAAGATTACCACTAATCTGCATGAGCATCATCTGTGACCCTATAAAGTGATGGCTCTCCTGATCTGAGATCAACAAGACTGAATGAGAAAGAGGAGAGGAGAGGCTTTAGGTACCAGTACCAGCTCCTGCCAGTTGGGGGCTCCCTTTCACCTGCACTTTTGCCTCACCCCCCCCCCATCCTGTCTATTTTCTCTCCCTCGTTTTCATTCACACTCTCCTCCTGACTCTCATATCTCTGCCAGAAGGATCCTTTACATTTGCCTCGTAACTTTGTTTGTATTTGATGCCTTTGAACTACTCTCACTCTCTCTCTCCCTTTGTGAGTCTGTTTTTTTTTCTGCCTTCTTTCCCATTGCTTTCAATCTCACCCCCATTCTGTCGTTCTCTTTTTATGATGGTCTCTTTTTTTTTTTGCAGTCGCTGCAATCCTGTCCAGCCACTGTGATTTTACTGCAGAGACACACAGAAAAGCGGAATAGCCAACAAAAACAAGACAGTCAGAAAGAAAAGGGTTAAGAGAGTAGAGATGTGGAAATAAGCAGAAAGCGAGCGAGTGTGATGAAAAAAAAGAGACAGAAAAGATAACACAATATGCTGGGATATAATAAATATGGACATGAGGTACACAGCACACATGTGCTTCAGAAACCAACTGATCCATGGAGTCACAGGGATGCTGACACTCATGAGAAGACAGCGCTATTGTTGCTAGGAGAGGAGCGAGGTGGGAGGAGGGGACGACGGGGAGAAGAGGAGGATGAGGATGAAGAGAAAGGGGGGAGAAGAGAAGGGCTGATGGAGAGACAGTTGGACGGAGAGAGAGAAAGGGAGATGGAGGTGGGGCGGAATGTGGTACATGGATGGCGCCCCTGTCGATTAAAGGACAGCACCCCCCTGTCTGTAATGTCAGTGATTTCACATACCATCACCTCACTGCAGAGCCCCGCTCCACTCCATCACACACACACACACACTTATACACACACATAGTAACAGCTATAGCCTTAGCCAATGAAGAGGAACAATGGGAGAGAAGAATGACACAGAAGAGGAGAGGAGCAGGGAAACAAAACTGATTGGAGCAGCTGGGTAAGATGGGAATGAGGGACAGAAAAAAGAAGAAATGCAAGAAAAGAGATACATACAATATGATGAGATGGTACACCTACAAGTTGGTGTATTGATATTTTTCCCCCACCACAGCTCTGCCTATCAATAGACCATCTGACCACTGTGGCGATCACACTAGATGCCGTGTTGGAAGCTAGTTAAAGAACAGCGCTGCCATCATCACAGAAGATAATGCATGAAAGACCTCACTTATCAACCGTCAGTTCAAGAAATTTTACGGCACCCAATTTCCCTTTAAGTGCCTTTAAAATAAAATGTTACCTGGTTAGACTGAAAGATGTGCTGAAAGTTTTCAGAGTTCATCACTAATGCAATGTGTTACTATTTCACCTGTGAGCTAGAGTAGATCGTCTAACATGGGGTGAACCAGAAGCTTAGATCAGTTCGAGATGTCTGTCTGCACTGCAAAAACAGCATTAAAAGCTTTTATTCAAAGCCTTCTTTTCCTTTTCGTGACAAAGAAGGGAATGATTTCTTGTTTACTCTGGGTTTTTTTTTATTTTTGTATTACATTCTTAACAAAAAGCGAGTACTTCTCAACCTTTGACATTTGGTTCAGTATCACTTCAGAAGCAACTTTGTGGCAGTTCATTAAAAGCTGACTGTATCTTACCTGGTAGATGAGTAGGAGGAGGATGAGATGAGGTGTTGTGGTTCAACCAAGGCAGGAGAGACAGGAAAGAAAAGGGAGAGAAAGAGAAACAAGGTTAGTGACCATACGCCAGAAGATAAACAGAACAGAATAGTTTCACATTTCTTCATCCTCAAATTTATGACCAAGCAGATCCCATCAAATCACAAATGATAAAGTGATTAAGAAGGCACACATGCCAGCCTCAAAATGTGAGTAAAATGGGTTTAGGGTGGATTTACACTGTATTACATCCCTGCCAATCACTGGACTTTGCTCTCAGCAGTTGAAGCCCTCATCCCCTCTCAGTGTGTTCTTGTCTCTCTCTCTCTCTCTCTCTCTCTCTCTCGATCCCAGCTCTGACAGTCCCTCATCCCCTACAAAGCACCCCTCTTCTAAACACACACTCTCCAACATGTACACACACACACACACACACACACACACACAGACACACACACTCCAACTGAATTCCAAAATAAAACCCGGCTGTTTACCAAGCCAGAGAATCCCAAACGGAATCACATTTTGCCTTTCAAAGGGTGTTTGAAGTTCCCGCACAGATGTTGCTGTCTCCCTTTTTTTATTTTTATTTCATGTAAGAGATTTTCCCCTTGCTCTTTCCCCCACCTCGCTCAGCACAGTGTGACACTCTTTCACTTTCCCTCAACCTTTCCCCATCCCTCCATCTCTGTCCCCATGATCACAGGGAGAAAGTTTTATCCGGCAGAGAAGCGTCTTTTGAAAAGTTGTTGGGGTAGTCTCAGTAGAGGGGAGAGGAAAGGGAATCAGATGTTGAACCTGAAAGGCAGATGTTTAGTTAGCATGCTAACCTTTGTATGTGTGTGAGCATGCTCACACACACACATACACACGACCAGAATAGATTAACATCTGCCATACAATCAAATCAAGTCCTTCACAGTATGACGGGTGAAAAATAAATACATCTCCCTCGAAGACAAAAGTGATTTTGCACAAAACATGAAAACACCTTTCTTACGAGTTTTCCTTTCACTTCCCTTTTTAGGTTACTCTGAGATGGATCATCCATGGAACAGAGCATCTGACGCTTAAAACACCTCCATGGGTCCTGGTTAAATAATAATTCTAGTTCATTACAACTTGAGTGTTGCTTTGCAGTTTTGGACATAATACCTATGATAGCTTTGAAGTCCAAAGAAGCAAAAAAAAAAAAAAAAAAGCAGTCAGACAATCAGACTTGGTAGACGAGGTTGTAAACAGCCTCTCCTCCCACACCTTTCCAAAATCGGATATCTGTAACTTTCTGAAACCAACAACCCACTTCAGGGAGTGACTGACCAGCTGTGTGGAGGTGAGAAATGAGCCAAGGTTTGATCATCTCTCTGCAACTCTCTTTTCATTTCGTTTCGTTTTCATTTGTTACACAACTATTTGTGGCACTTTTTGTTTGCACACAACCAGTGCAACACAATGAATGGCTGAAAGCGTCTCTCTGAATTTGGCTCATCTGACTGCTTGTGATTTTTTTTCCGCATGAAATTCCCGATAGAAATTACACACAAGAGGAAGAAAAAGCTATGTACTGTTCTCTCTATGTGTTTTACTTCCCAGGTGTTAACATAGATAAACAGCCAGCCAAACTCCTTTTCAAGAGCCAGGAAGTGAGCGTGCTTGCTCCTTTATCGACTTGGCACACACTTGGCAACATTGAATTGGAGTGAAACTAGAAAAGAAAATAAAAGAATAGACTTAATGGACGGCTATGTGAGCAACAGGTAAATATAAACGGCCCAGCATTAAATAATATACCACTTGGTGCATGCAACCGGTAAGTACAAAAATGATCAAAACTGACATTAACATAATGCAAAACTAAGTGAGTAACAGGTAAGTATATGACCGTATTGCTAACTTATAGGCTGTAACACATTAAGCAATTATGTTCATACAAACTTAGAAAATGAACATGAAACTCATCACTGTCAATAAATGAGCATATAAATAACATGTAACACTTACACCCATTGCTTTCTGAGGGATCCATGTGATGAATTACATTGGATTAGACATCCACATTAATACAATGCAGCCATGCCTTTTCCTTGTTTACCATTACTTCCTACTACCTGCTTCCAACTTCCTGCTTCCCCTATCATTACAGGTGTCAAAATAAAAGCTCCACACTTGTTTGTGCATATAAAAATATAAAACTATTTCAATAGTCAACTTAATGTCTCTTTAACATATAAAACATATTCAGGGAAGAACAAGCCAAGTTAAACTTTATTCTGATTCTGATTTATATAGCACTTTTCAAAATCAGGGTTACAGAGTGCTTTACAGTTACAAAAATGTGATGAAAGTATTTCAATAAACATTTCAATCAAATACAAGTAACCTTTGTTAAAGAATTAGGCCTGGGTGATAGTCATATGTACCAACGATACACACTTTTAAACAACTTTAAAATAATGTTTGATAGTTTCACTAAAATGTATTAAATGCAAACTGCCATGAAAACACATAACAAATACATCCTGGCTCATAAACAGCCTTTTATAGCCCTTGATAACAGACCATGCTACAAGTGACATGCAAACAGCATATCATACAAGGACCACCAAGTTTCCCCCTCTTCCCTACAAAGTTGTGTTTCAAGTTACTGCCTGCATGAATAATGTTGACAAGTAGTCAATAATGCACTGATACTAAGCAGTGTCGGGCCACAAAGAGCGTGCTGACTGAGTGACGGGCATCAGATCAGTGCTGGGACAGCGAGGCAACAGCAGCTGAATCCCCTCTGGAAATTCATGTACATATGCACGGGTGGCCAAACCCTGGAAGCCCAACCCCAAGTAAAAGAATCAAATCCCCAGGGTTGTGTTTCCTGTGACATACTGTATACTTTAGCACAAATGATCAATAATTATCAATATCTGCTGAAATGAACCATTTTATCCTGATAAATTTTGTCAGGTGTATCACCCAGTCCTATAAAGAATAAGAACAAACTGGGGGAGGGAAGCAGTTCGCTGACCTGACCCCTGGAGGGAGACTGATCCATAAGCAGGGAGCCAGGACAGCAAAAACTCAGTCACCATGAGAACTTTGACTGTGGAACAACCAGGAGTGTTTGTTCAGATGAAGTCAAATTGTGTAACACCTTAGAAGCAAGAAGAGAAGTCATCCTGAATTTGAAAGGGAAGCAACTGGGGTAATATGGAAACACTGTGGAGTCTTACTTTAGTTAGAGTGCAGCAGAATTTTGACCTAATTTTTACAGTGCTACAGCTTCTGCAGTAACCTGGAATTATCCGTTAAGGTGGAGGCCATGTCCACCTTAAACAATACTCTGAAAGGATACACATTTCCATTTCCTATAAAAACTCTCTCACATGAGGAGGTTTGGTTTTAAAAGCCAGACTGCAGGGCAGCGATTGTATCAGAAGGTTTACGACCTAAACAACCGTCGGCCTCTCGAGCTGTCACGCTGCGGCCCCTAGTACAACATCGGTCCACTCATAGGTTAACGGTGCAGTGTCACGCCGTTAAATTCAATTGGTTTTTTACGACCGTTGGTATCTGTCCCTGAGGACAGGCTGGAGAAGGGCTGTGAGAGCTATCAGAAGAAACAGAAGGGAGATGAGCGAGATGCAGCGTGCGGTGAAGTAAAGTGAAGGAGCGAAATATGGAAGGAAGATGATTACCGAAAGGATGAGTGGAACAAGGAGAGGAGAGAAAGAGAGGCAGAAAATAAAATAAAAAACCTTCCCAGCAGAGAGAAAAGAGAATCATTCACCCCCCCACCGACAAGAACGATGCGTGTTATGATTCTGACGGAGTAAAATGAGGCCAGCTTTGATTATGCCTTTCTCCTCTATTAAAATGGAGCTCCGCATCACACACATATAATATTCTGTGGAGCAACGCAGGAACGTGGGCTGCCGTACGACGTGGAGAAGAACAAAGGCTGTGGTTGAAAGCTTCCTACAGGAGCTAATTGCAATATTAGTGGTCCTAGCCAGGGGAAGAAGAGAAGAACAACACCACTACTAATTAAAAGAAGAGAGGCGTTCTCTGATTGAACAGCGGGGGAGAGAGAGAACAAGAAAGAGATAGAACAGAAGTGAAAAAAAAAAAAAAAAGAGGCAGACAACGAGGGCGGAAGAAACGGACAGAAAGGACTGAGGGATGCGGAGGAACAGTGGGGAGAATGTTAACCATGTCTGTGTATGAGAGTGAGCGTGCACACATGCAGGCTCTCTGCGTGTGCGTGTGTGTGTATTTGTGTTACAGTATAATCTAAATGAGTCTTGTATCTTTAGAGATTAATCTGACCCTGGTTTCAGACGTCACACTCTAATCCAGCAGAGTGAAACAAGCAGCGCTCTGCAACTCTACCCCCCAACCACTAACTTTGGGCCTGATCACACAGCACGTACAGTCAGATGAGATGGGATAACATTATGGGCCGTAAGCAGCGATTTACACTGTCCAAACACATCTACGCTGATGTTTAACAGTGTGGTTTGTTGCTTTTATGAAAAGAGAGTAGACAACTATTATGTTAAAGATGCAGGCGTCTCCCCCTGTAGTGTTAACTCCAATTCAGTGGTCTATCTAAATGAGTCAATGTGCGTCAGTCAACCCTCCTTCCGACCTGGTTAAACCTGTGTCAGATGCTCTCAGGCTTTTCTTTATTAGGGGCTTGAATTTTTTTAAATTATATTTACAAAGAGGGAGTGAGATTGGGAACTACAGGAGGCACATGTAAGTCTTACTTCATATTAACAATATCAACCTGTTGCAGCTTTCTTATATGAATGGGTTGATCGCACATTCCAGTAGAAACACGTTAGTTGCATGAAGGGTGTATTAGTAAGGTTGTAAGCAAGTTGCCACAAAACTTCAAGTCTCCTGAGGCTGGAACTCTACTGGAGGCCTGAACACCATTCTTCCAAAACATACCTTGTTTTGATGGTGGTGCTGCAGAGTGCTGTACAGCGAGACAGTCCAAAATCTATACAGACCGTTTTGCCTCAGCAAGAGGCTTTTCAGCATCTGACTTCATCTTTGTTCTGTATTTCTGTCACATTGCAGCACTGCTCTGATGACACATCGCTGGCAGCTGTGGTAATACTTTCTAATTGTTTCAGGGGCCCCGAACGACTACTGAGAGTGTTGAATTTGTTCTGTTTTTGTCTGATTATTTCTGACAGCAGGGCTTGAAGCTTTGCTGTGTGAAATTCTTTTTTGTTTTTTCTTGGCTAACATTTTTGTGAATGAAACTTCCACTGCAAATAGAGTCTAATATGTAGCTTTACATAGCAAATCGGGGGAATTGATGATGCTAATCATCAATTCTACTGAACACACACCTACTCACGAACCAGTGGCCTTTATCAGGTTGAAGCAACGATTCACACAAAGTTTGAAGTAGTTTTCCATTTGTCATCTGTCTGCATAACAAAAAGTAGTTAAAGATGCTGCTCAAAGTCCAAGCATGATAGCTAAAAGTCATCTACATGTATACAACAAAAAACATCTCACCTGATGATTGTTAATTTGGTTTGGTGTTGTAGTACTTTTCTTCTTCATTGTGCAAATAAAACCCCATTGAATTCTGCAAAAACATTAAGTTTCATGGAGGGAGGTCACATAGCTGCAGGCTGTCCAGTTTAAGTGTGTGTGTGTGTGTGTGTGTGTGTGTGTGTGTGTGCATGATGTAAGACATTGGAAGTCTCATGTCAACTTTGGTTACCAGTCATTAATATAACAACAGCAGTGCACACACTATAACAGAAATTAATAAAACCACAAGAGTATAAAACAGCTCTAATTCTCCGTTTCCTCTCTACTCTCTCTTTTCTCTCTCTCTCTCCAGTCAAACCACCTCCGGCCGCCCATGAGACCGTAATGAGGCTTTTTCACTCACAGAAACTGAAACTACTGCGTGCTCGGATTCTGAAAGTATCGCTGCCCCTTTCCGCTCGCTCTTTCCTGTCTCTGTTTTCCTCTCTCCTCCGATCACCTTCAATCACCTCGTCCCCTCCCTTGCTCTGACCATCTGATCGTCCTCCTGCCTTTGAGCCATGTTGCGTGCTGTGGTGTGTGATCGTGAAGGGGAGGGTCAGTGGCTGGCACTTGTCCAGTCCATACAATCAGACATGCTGTTCACACTGACCTGACCAGACCCTCTCACGTGCACCACATGGTGTAGGATTGTAGGTGTAAATACTGTACACGCAACAACGCTGCAGAGAAGGAACTCCATTTGCAAAGCAATGGTGACACCAATTGTATTCATGATCACTCTTACATCTATGTTACGCACATCCTACATACTGGGATGCATCTTATATATCAGAAGAGTTGACTGCTCCCATGCTCTCGTCATTCTTTTGCTCAATAAAATTACATCAGTAGCATAAAGTTTGCATTTTGTACCATTTTGCATGTAAGTCAAAATTATCTCAGTACACACAGAGACAACTTTCCACAATAACAATAATAACAAAAAAATGGAAAAGTGTACATTATTATATATATTATTTTGGAAAAATTTTCGACATCAATTTTTAAAAAGTATCGCTAACACTGCTTATGATCAAAAGAAAAAAAAACAATGTAAATTATAACTGCTGGAAGTAGGTCCTACCAGATGTGTGCTGGTAAATGAGGACCAATAATAGTTGTGTGTTTGTGTGTGTGTGTGTGTGTGTGTGTGTGTGTGTGCGCACGGGTCGAGTTCTACCACTGTGCCACCTGATATAAGACACCTGATCTGAATCACAAGCATCTGATTGGTTAAGAGTGGGGCTCAGGTGCATCCCACTGAACTGCGAAGAACACCGCAGGGACCCGGGATTCCCTGCTCTGCCAAACACGCAAACACACAAACACAGACATACACATACACAGGTGACTTTAGGGTAGAAGCAGGCGCATCCAGGAGCCATGTATAAATCAATCCCAGGCAAATAAAAAAAAAAAAACACCTGCAGAAACAGCAGCACACTCCCACAAAGCTCACACACATACAGAACATGTAGATGCAAACACTCTCCACAAAAGATTAAACTTCACCCCCCTTTCATGTATGCGACTCTAACCAGCATGGACAAGTGGAGAGAGAACAGGTGGAGATGTATTGCACAAACATACACATAGTAAAACCCATGACAATCCCTATAATCCAACACTCTGTCTTTATCAATCTTCGCCCCTTTCTTCACCTGATTTGAGCTCGTTTCCTCAAGCCCCAACATACTGACCTCGCTGCGCTTATGTTTTTACGCTCCCTCTCTAACTCCCCTCATCTCTACCTAGAGTTCTCCTCAACTTCCTTCTTGCATCGATCTCTCATTTAAGTTTTCCTTCAGGACACACAGAGGAGAGAAAGCGTGCACGATCACGTTTCACAGATAACGTGATAGCCAAATTTCTAAACATACCAGATTCCCCAAACTGAGGCACCGTATAATGTTCCATGTGAAGATCCCGGGTTAAAGCTTGATGGCCCTAATGCTGAATTGATTTGTACAGGCAACATTATCTTCACTGTTTATTCTGTGTATGCTTCACGCTTGACGCTTTGTTCCCCGAGATGAGTTTCTCTTGTTTTCCGTGCTGAGACAAGTTTTTCTCAAACACGATTAGAGGAGCTGACATCCCGATAACCTCGCAGAGATACATCTTTGGAGACAAATCTTGCTTCTGAGATGAGCAGAAAATGCCAGTCTCCACTGAACTTCAACTATACCTAATGCAATAGGCATTCCAGTGATTGAGTATGAAGTGGCTTGATCAGACATGCTCACATCACACAGCAACTGAAGATTGTTTGACTTCAGTGCAAAATCTCCCGGCCCAGGCGGGGACTTTCACAATATGAAACAAATCAGTGCATATCCAGAAGTGGCTGCTGTTTTCTTATTTTGCTCTGTTTTCAGTAATGTTTGAAAAGGTATTTGTTTGCAACACATAAGAACATTTTATTCTAGAGATGCATTGCACACAAGATAAGGGATGGATGATTTTTATGGACACTAGCTGCTACAAATGTTTGTATGTGGAAAGAAGCACCACAGACAGCTTTTGCTTTGACTCTTTGTCGCATGAGCTTTTGCCAGCTACTTCATAAACAACCAAGAACATCTATACTGTAATCTGGATTTACATCACAATGGCACAATGCCTGTGCTTGAGTCACAGCCTTCCAGCTCTCGAGCTAAAATTAGGCTGCTGTTTTCCCAGTTGTACAGTAGCTGTGTGTGAATCTGAGTGTGTGTGAGTCTGTGTGTATGCGTGACGGGGTCCATTAGGACTCTAAGTGCTGGACTAATTGGCAGTAATGAGTTCTTGTGCTGGGGGGGCTTTTGAAGGGGGCTATGGGGCTCATGTTTGGCAGCTTCTCCAAAGACCACTCCACTAAAGGGCTTCATTAACACTAGTTTTCACTGTCCCACAGAAACAGCGTTGTGTGTCTGTGTGCGTGTGTGTATGAGGGTATGCTACCTATTACCATGCACCGCTGTAAAATAATTTGTTTGCACTTCTCTCTCCATGTCAACTTTCCTGCTCCTTGTGAGAGACAGCCGGGCTGATGATGTGAGCCATGTGAGGGTGAAGAGTGACAACACAGGGGCCCTGGTGCTCAATACACCTTCACACACACACACAGAGAGAGAGAGAGAGAGGCACTGAGCCAAGCCCATTTCCAGTCAATCCCTCTAATTGAGGAAGGCATTCATTTATTTTTCAGTAGAACTATCCAGCATTTTAGGCAAATGAGCAGGTAAGTGAGAAATGGAATTTCAAGTCTTTTTCAATGAATAATGGAAATGGAAAGTGATATCTTAGCGTTAGGGTACACAAAGCCAGTATGCGCAGAAGCAAGAGAGAAAGAGAGGTGAGAATACCGTATATTTAAGCATTATTTCCAAATGAATGTTTGTATTTAATGTAGTACATCTCTCGGGGCTTAGTGCGCAGTGGGTTTGTGCGTTGCAAAGGGCCACAGAGGCAGTGACTCGCACTAATGTAAATTACACCTACCAGCTCTGTGCCGCGGCGTCCTTCCATCCACACGCATACCGGATAACTCATGCTTTGTCAAGCTGGAAATTTCCCATTAATTCCACACAAACACGCACAATCCATGAAGGCTTTTTCCCCCAGTAAGCATTATATTCATTACGTTTAGTTTGGGAATGGTACCCCCCTCCTTTAATCGATTGAATTGTGGATACGACGAACAGTGCTTTCTAATTTGACTTGAGTAAGTGGGTGACAAATAGTCCAGCCAGAAATCAATGAGGGGAATTATGTATACACAGAGGGGGGAGAGGGGCGGGAAGAGAGTCCAATGCAAATGACTGTATACACTGACAAGGCACGAAAGCATACACACTCTAAGCCATGCAAACACAATGCAAACCAAATCAGTATCTCAACAAATCCTCCATTTAATCATGTGTACTCTGCGTGAGTACAATCTAATAACAGAGAGAATACAATCATGTCTCTATATACATTATTGATGTAATGTATAATCTCGTGCTCTGTCACCCTGCTTCACAACCTGCATTACAACTGTAACAAAAGTGAAACACAGAGAAGACTATAATTACATTTCTATTAGTGTCATCGATTGAATCACTGCAGGAATCCAAATACTGTGCACTTTTATCTCAGGAGTGGTTATTCTAATGCCTGTGGATAAAGGTGAGAGGACAGATATGATGCTAAAAGCGGATCCAGAGGAGTCTGGCGTTGTCAGTGTTGTTATCTCTTCTCATTTCTTTCTCTATTTCTGGTACTCATGTAATACTCCTATGATATCTGGCCATTAGGGCTGCATAATTAGTTAAATGTAACCCTATATTACCATTTCCAGAATTAATAGTCATGTAAATTTTGTGATACCGAGGGGATTATCACATTTTCAGTTCCCTCGAATGGACTGATACTGTTTATCTGGAGGGTCCTTCATGTGTGACCAATCACTACCTGCACACCGTCCATGTGCCCCAGTGGCCCGAAGATTAGTGAAATCATTCTCCTCAGTCAAAGTGTGAACACATTTAAGTAGAATTCAATCAAGCAACTAAAACAGGTATGAATGTTTTTGCAGTTCTGTATGAAACTTGGACCATATCAAGAGTAAGACTGTAAGAATAGAAAGAGATACGAGCACTCTCACGTGAACACTTTGACAAATACTGCACCACAATAAGTCAAAATATTTTGTTTGGCAAAATTTTTTACAAAGTCATAGTTTTACACTTGATATAAGTAAAAAAAAAACCACATACATATGAAATAGAGAGAAAGCTTAGAATTCAATCTGTGTGACGATGATGATGACAGAAATAAAAAGGTAAGTAATCAGTAAGCTACAAAACTATTAGACTGGTACTATTGTCTGTCTATTGTCTGTTTTACATAAACTCCACACAGAGAAATTGAACCTAAACTGAGCTGTCTCATTGACTCCCTCCACATTTTTGAGAATGTGGTGAGCCAGGGCGTCCATTTGGCCTTGAGCAGCTCCCGGTCTGATGGGCTGGTGCTGAGGTTATGGCTGTTTTCCAGGGGAGAAAGTGGTTGCAGTAAAGTGGGAATCAGAGGGATGAAGTCCAACACCGCTCCACACAGAGCACAAAAAAACCTGCTGAAATTCATTAGAGCTGGTTACTCGTGGGAGAGTCACACACAAACCCACACAGGCCCGCAAACGCATGAAAACACAGGGTGTTTCTGGCAGAAAAGTGAGAGAAAATAATGGATACTGGTGCACAAAAACAAAAGGTGGCAGAGATAGATATTGCAATGAGAGTATTTTTTCAAATTATGTGTGTGTGTGTGTGTGTGTGTGTGTGTGTGTGTGCATGTCTCCTCCACTGTTCACAAACCAGTGTGATCTCCACAGGAGGGACTAATCAGCTCATCACTCTTAGATTGCCACCAACAACCTTAACACCCCTACACACACACACACACACACACACACACACACACACAGGCAGTCCTGCCCCTTGCTAATAGAGATATAGACCTCTTTTTGCTGGTATTAACCCTCAGCTTGGAGGATTGCTCTTAGAGTAAACACTCAGTCTCACACACACACACTGCCCACACACACTTTGAAGAGAGAGTGGGTCTCATGCTGTCCACAGAGTGCTCTGGAGGAGGGAGGCAGAGGGGGAAGATGGAAGAAGCTGTGGCTGAGCTGAAAAAAAGAAAAAGGTTTCTCTGTGCGTTGACTTGGCCCCCGTGGTGAAACTCAGCTCTAATCCACCCATAAAATGGCCTGAAAGAAAGGGAAAAAAAACTCTGCTTTTTCTTTAATGAAAAATTCTACAAAGGGGTCTTGAAAAAAATCGGATACTGCAGGAGAAATTGAAAATCAATATAGAAAGGGGAAATTTACATTGAAATAGCAATCATCTATGTAATTCTCACATTGTTTTTTTGTTCAATCAATATCTGTGTGCATGTAGAGAAAAATAAATTGGCCACTTCAGTTTCTAGGGCTGAATGTTGGCTGAGCTTTCACATCTAAATTGACTTTGTTTTTGCTGGAGTGTTGACAGACAAACCGTGACCAAATGCAAGTAGATGTCAGGTCGCATCTATATTAATTAAAGTACCACCCGTCGGGCAGGTTAAGTGACACAAATCAAACACACCCACAATGTTGCGTGACCAACAGGTGCGTGCTGTGTCACGCTAAAGTACTAATGATAAAATGCTCACGGTGGATCCTCCAGACTTTTTCATTCACTTACAAACTTTTGTCACAGTTCACCTTTTAGAAGTTAAACTTTGATCGGAGTGTGGACTTTGAGGTGCAGACATGAGGCTTACACAAAGCCGTTCAGACAGGTGAGTGCAACAAACTCAGTGATGGATGTACAGGAAGTCTCTCTCAACACAACCACTGTGTTGCCTAGCAATGCTTTTGTGTGTGTGTGTGTGTGTGTGTGTGTTACGCGGTGTGCATCAGTGCAGCTCTCTTTGTTTTAACGTGATTGTTTGCCGGCTGCAGCTGCTTTCAGATTTGTATTGTCTGTATACACGTCTCTGTGTTGTCTGCCTCAGTGATGCTTTACTCAACGCTTAAAGTGGCAGGTTATTTCATTTATAAAGCTTAATATTGTTTGTTGCTGCTGCCGTGGTGTCCATGGCTCTTTCTATTTATTTTCAGCCATTTTTGATTCCATTTCCGAGTTGTCCTCTTTTCTGCTTATTCTAGTGATGCCACGGCGACAGACTGACGCAGGGTCATTGGATGATCTCGATGGATCTTCATAATACAAGTTTTTGACCTTTTCAGACCTTTTACTTTCTCCATGCACCTTAGAAATTGGGGAAGTTGAGCTGAATTTGAATTATGAATATTTTTAGCTCTCTGGGCCTCAAACCATTAAATTCAACTTAACTGATTTATTCTTTACTTTTATGATTTTTATTATTTGTTATTTTACTGTTCGTAAAATAACAGCATATTTAGTTGAGTACAATTTTCCAGTAACCTGGTTCAACTGACATGGTAATAAACACTCACAGGAGCATCTCTGGTACTGAAAGATACTTAAGACACCTTTTCAATTCATTCCAATGATGAGAACATCCATTACAGATTATTCAAACGTTTTTCTCTTCTTGTCCTTGTTTTTTTTATTTTGTAAAGCTGTACAGTGCATCTTCAACCCCACAGCCGCCGCCAAAAAGTTATTGATTTTTCAATTCACTGCCATCAAACAATACAGTAACACTAAGGCCATAGAGTTACTTAGGTGAGACAGAGAGCAGAGCAGTAAAAGAACATATGGTTTTACACAGTTCTGATGTTGAGGTCAAGAGAAAACAGGTGTACGCCTCCACAAAATCATCCTACAGTACAGTGGACCTGATGTTGAGTTTGTGCACCAACCACAGTTTATCCATTTTTTGTGCATCCTTAATTTTGCATTTTTCCTGTTCTTGGAGCCATCAAGCAGATGTGATCCATACAGCCCCGGCTGATGTCTCACAGTGTGATCATATGCTACAACACTGCCACGCTGCTGACAAATTAGTTTCTTTTCTTTGTGTTTTTGCTACTTTTTTCTCGCTTACTATATGTAACATCTAAAGTGATGACTGAAACAGCAAAATGTGGTGACACTAATGATATGCGGCGTGTGTAGCTACCCCCTGTCGCAGTCTGCAACACCATCTCTCTGAAGGACTGCTGAATCTATCCTTCTCTCTAAAAAGTACTCTTCTACAACCATCTTCATTTGCCATTCCCATCTTTTTCTCACTCTCTCTGCCTCTTTTCTCTTCCCAACAACAATCATTCAGTGAACCGTGCTCATTGTGTTCGAGTCTAAAGCAGCTGCGTCTGAGCTTCACCCTCCCAGGACAGCAGAGGAGCGTCCCCGGCTTCCAAGGCAGAGGCACAAAGAACCAGCCAGAACAGGCCGGGCTAGCTGGTTCACAGCTTGCAGAGAGCCGCATTTCTAACAGAATTGCTCTAAAGGCCTCAATAATGAGCACCATTCAACTCCCATAGCCAGGGGATGTGAGCAGAGAGGCTGCAAGGGTCAGAATATTACAGGAGGAGAGAGATAGAGAGTAGAAAGTGGAGAGCGGGGACATAATGAGAAAGAGAGAGCGTGAAAGAGCGGTGTTGGGTTTGTAGCCTAATTCAGTTTTAAAAATGATAGTTTATTTCCCTGCTCAGCTGTTGAGCACGCTTTAAAAGGTCTTTTGGGAGCTCTGACCACAGTCCAGATGTCCGCTGAGTCCTCCTGCCCGGGCTTAAAACACTCTGGCCAGCCATGACCGGCAGCCCATGGAGGCTGGGGCTCAACTAGCCCAAGTCAAACGGAGAGGAGACGGGGCAGGGGAACTGTGTTGGGAAACAGAATAGTCACGCTCACACACACAAATGCACGAAGCAGAAGAAGATATGCGTGACCACGTGCGTGCGCACACACACACAAAATCTGATGCCGTTCCAAACGAAAGCTAGGTCAAGCAACAGACCAGACCTCAAACTCAGAGCAAACTCTCAGTTCTATAAATGCATCCACACTGTCAGAGCAAAAAGCCAGGTCAGCCAGTAAGAGGACCGGCTCTCCATGTACGATGTAGTGGAAGCTGGGGGTCAATGGGTTTACCTAGCAGGAGGTTAGAGAGGCAAAGTGAGGATCTGCGGAGTATTGAAAATGACAAGAAGAGACGGGTAGAGGAGAGGAGAATGAAAAGACCAGATATTCACACCATCAGATGACGAGAGCGCAGCATGCCAGAGCATCTAAAAACACATCCTTCAAAGAGAATGGGAAAATGTGAAGACTGGGGGATATTTAGAGGCCAATTTAACTTGGTGTACATATTCTGCATGTGTGGATGTACTTATGCTATGGGCCTAAGTTGTGGAAGTGAAGAAGCAAAAGAGCTCAACTAATGGGGCACCGAGAGACTCAGAGAGAGGAGGAAGGAGAGAGAACGTGTAGAGGACGGGAGAAAATTTCCTTCCATCAATTATTAAAAGACAGAAGGAAATCTCACACAATAAGGAATGCAGATAAGATTTGTTCACTGAAGAACACAGTGGACTTAATTAATTGCTCCGATCTTGTTTTTCTGTTCTTTAGTTGTTTAATGTTGCTATAATATCATCTGAATAAAGCTGTTTTCATGGCCTGTAGGAAAAAAAAAAAAACAGCAGCAGAGCAACATGGACAAATGTGACAAAATGAAGCAGACTAATTCAAAAGTATCCTCGGCACTGCTGTGACAGCAAACACAACACCCCGGACATCGTCGCCTAACTTCACGTCTCACCATGTTTTCTTTTGTTGCTTCTCCTGCTTTCCCCTGTCACCAAAGCAAAACAAAATGAAAAGGACACACGCTCGCATACAAACAGGCCGCCATATAATTTGATCCTGCGCTCCTTCTGTTAACATTCCCAAACTGCTGCAGCACCTCACCCATGACTGCAGAGACAAAAAAAGGAGCGAGGGGGTGGAAGCAGGATTGGGAGCGAGCTGCACAGCTTGTAAAAAACCTAATAAAAAATCACACCTACAAATGAGATCTCCACAAGAGAGGAAGGTTTTCAACAACCTTTAAAGCCTGAAACCTCTACTAAAAATACAACAGCTATTTCTGCACAGGAAGATAAATAACTAACCCGTCTAACTCTTCTCCTGCTCCTACCCCATGGGGTGAAACATGTGCCAGTCAAGTGGGGAAACGGGGTCAAGCATCTCCTTTCACAATACCTCTGAAACATTTTAGGGGAGCTGGAAAAGAAGCACAATCAGTTCAGAGAATCACAAGATAAAGAGGACATGAATTTTTAAATATGAAAGCTGCACTGAATTTGCATCTATTTCAACACTCAGGTGGCAAGAAAACTAACCAGCTCCCTCACATCTGTGGATAAATAATTGCATGTGGGGAGAAGTCTGAGTCGAGTCCTCAGCTTGCAAGGTGGGTGAAGGGAGAGGATTCACCTCAGAAGTAGTAGCATGAGATTCTGTGGAGGCGTTTCCGTCCACTGCCGCTCCGCGGGGATGGAAGCATGAGACGAACTCGGCTGCCAAGTTTTCACATGTTGCAATACATCTCACATGTGGATGTGTGCAGACGCCTACACCTGCACACGCATCATCGCGTGCGCACCATGCAGCCCCGGGTAATTTACCGCACGAGTGCACAAAAAAGCATTCGCAAACTCTCATTTATCTCTCTGTATGTGTAGGAGAAGGCACAAAGCAACAGAGGGTAGACGACAATGTCCCTCGTCAGACCCTTTGCGGCGTACGAGGGCTGCTTAATGCAGTCACTGGCAGCCGTTGTGGAAGAGCACTCCATTTCTCCGCCTCCCTCTCTACACCCCTCCGTTCCTCCATCCCTCGTTCCTGCCATCATTATCACTGCCACCAGATAGCAATGATGCAGGGAAAGCTGTGGAGTGGTCCCCACAACCAACACCTACTACCAGAGAGAGAGAGAGAGAGAGAGAGAGAGAGAGAGAGAGAGAGAGAGGGGGCATTGAGGGAGGAAAATCACCATACAGAGAGGAGAGGGACAGGCTGTTAATGCTGAGTGCTGGGAGTGAGGGACTGGCACCGACGGGCGAAGAGAAGGAGACGGAGGGGAGAGAAACGGGAATAAATGGAAAGGAGAAAGAAAGAGATGGTAGTCGTTATGAGACTGATGTGTAATAAACTGCATGAAGGAGCCTTCAGGGAAGCATTATTTTCTAGCTCAACACACACCACCTCCAGGAAGGAACACACACATTCTCACACACACATACACACTAGACACGAGACACACACACGCACAACTCTGAACTCTGCGTGACTCATAACCTTATTCATATTTATGAGAATTCAAACACTGGCAGACTGTACTGATAAACACAAGTTTGGTGAAGTCTTCCATCGTGTCAGTCTGATTAATGATGCCTGCGCTGCAGACAGTTAGGGGGCACCTGCAGGTGACATGCAGCAATGCATTCTGGGATCTCTGTGGCATATGTCTAGCACTGTTGGCCACAAAAGGTTATACATTGTAAACTGAGCTGATGTGGAGCCTCAAATGTTTTGTCATCTAACTTTATCAATTTGAAATATTTAGCGGTGGAGATTTAATGGTGTAATAGACGATCCCACAATAATCTGTCCTCATCATTTAAAGGCTACTCCAGCAGCTTTGCTTTCATTACAGCACCATCAGAACATTAAATATAAAAGACTGAGTGGCCAGACATTTTTGGAGGCCAAATATTCAAGTGTTCAATGACTCAATTACTTCTTTTATTGATACTGATAAGGTCAATCTGGGACTAAGGCGAAAGGATATTAACGATATTAACTTTCTAAAGAGTGTTCTGCTTTTAAAATCTCACAGCACGTATATATGAGTGGACTGAATGGAGTTAATATTATTTGCACTCTATTCACATGCTTTAAAGTAACAGGTCAACATTTTTGGAAATATGCTTATTACTTTCTTGCTAAGAGTTAGATGAGAAAATATGAAGCATCGACCATAGTCAGTCATTTGGAAGGACAAGAGAAAGACACACTTCAGACACAACACATATAGTGAACAGTGGATCAAGCGTCAGATTGATATCTGTTAGTCCCTCTTCTGACAAAAAGCAAGTGCAGAGGTGAAAAAGAGAATGAATGGATGAATTTAAAAAGGGTGACAGCCCACAGCCACAACTTGCTTCATCACTCCAGGAGATGTGATTCCATCCCTGAGCCTCAGGTGTTTTGCCACTATTTTAGAGATTAACTAGTTGTTTGTTTCTGTCTCATCGTCTCTCTCTTTGTCTTAATCCAAATATCTTCTCATCCCGTCTGTCATGCATCTGCCTCTCTCGCCTCTACATATTTTTTTTTTCTCACAGTCACTCTCTCATTCTCTCTCCCCATGGACCATCCATTAAATATCAACGGGGCTTTTCAGTGGTAAAAAAAAAAAAAAAAAATCAATGGCTCAGACGTTCCCCTTAAATACCAGTGATTTTCAGATCCACTTTAAGTGCAGGAGTTTTGAGAAGATTTCATTGATGATGTGGGCACAGTGTGAACACAACTCATGAATAAAAGCGAGGGAAGCACAGGCGCTGATAGGGGAATGAGGCTCCTGCAGTAGCTGCGGGACGTGCAAACCCTTCATAGCTCACACAGAGGAAAATAAGGATGGAGGGAGAGGTGGCAAGAAAAGAGAGAGGGAGGGAAGCAAAGACAGATACTGTATTGGAGGAAAATCACAAAAGAGGAAGTTCAATTTTTGGAAGGGAGAAAGCTCCTCGCTTCTGTCACTATCCCTTCTCTTCTCCCACTTTCCTCACTCTTCTCCTCCACCCAGCCTATTTTTCGGAGATTACAGCACAATGCATCTGCCAGTGGAGACAGCAGCAACACGTTGCTATGACCCAAATACAGCAGTGTGGTGTGACGATTGGCTAAGAGAAGGAGCAGGGGTGGGGGGGTGTAGTGCAGCACATCCACAGCCGCACATCAGCAGAGGCACCTTTAAAATTCAAACATTTATATAAGCTGGAACCCATTCCTTCTTTTATCCAATTATCGTTCCGTCTTTCTTCCCCCATCTCTCCTGCCACTCATCTGTTACTCCATCGTTCCAATTCCTATCTTTCCCTACGTCTCCTCCAGCCCCTTCTCCCATCGTTCCTCCTCCTGCGTTTGGATTCCCTCCGAAAAAATGGGGTAACGAGAGCGAGAGAGATGGAAAAAGAGACGCAGAAATAAAGCATGAAAGAAGGACGGAGGGAGAGCAAAGCATAGTCATCCATTCCTAATCAAAGCGGTGGTGTAAAATTCTGTGGTACCGCCTGACAATCCAGCAAAAGCCAACACACTCGCGCCCTCATTTACGACTCCAAATTCATCCGCGGCTTGGAATTCTTGCTGTCTCTCATCATGCACAGCGCGCCCGCTTCCATCATCACCTCATTAGACAGCAAGCTGACTCTCTCATCTCCACTTTGCTGTAGTGGTATTTAAGCTGTGGATGAGCCAAGTCCTCTGGGGGATTGATGTCCATAAATGTCAAACTTTTTAAAGCAGGAACAGCCTCCTCATCCGCTATATGTATTGATAGAGAGTGTCTATGCTGCATCGTGTACTTGTGCATTTGTGTAGTATTCCCATGACATTTGTGTGTGTGTCTATCTCATTCCTTTAAGAAGGAAGGAAGTCTAACTCTAGTGAGCCTGGGTTTCAAGCAAGCTACCTCACTCTCATCCACTCCACCATGGTGCTTTAATCAATGGAGGGGGTGGATTGTAGTAAGACGAATTCCATTCCAACTTTTTATTTGTACAAAATGCTTTTGACTCATTGTCTGTTGATGTTGACTTGCCTCATAAATAAGTGTGCAAATTAGAGCAGATATAGGAATTTGAAATAATAAATACATATCTTCAATTCATGTTGGGAACAATATTTTGATATAAGAAATCACATGGGACTGATAAGTATTGAACACTGGGGTCTAGCATTTTGATAATTTCACAGCCACCTAAGCTTGTTGGTAATTTAGTGCAGCACTTCCACAAAGTTGGGATGCTTGAAAGAGACTCATTAATAAAGAATGGTTTAAACTGGAGCAGTAGGACAGAGATATTCTGATTTGAAGACGCTAGTATGGGTAAAGCTCCAAAAATGCTGGATTCGCCAAAATGCATCTCAAGCGGCATCTTTCATAAGACTTCCACTGCCTGTGAAATGCCAAGATCTTTATGACTTCATGCCCCATTTTGTGATGCAGGTTTTCTGGTATAAATTTATAGCCTTCGAGTCCAACCCTGATGATCTTTAGACGTCTCCTTCCAGAGCCGCATATGAAATGTTTTTATGGCTCATCAGTACTCCGCGTGACAAGCAAACTGAACTTCACATGTAGAATTGATGGACTAGTTCTTTAAAAGTCCATTGACGTATAAAGAGTCATGCATTTTACATTTCTTGCAGCAATAACAGGGGTTTGTTTGGAATAAATTGAAGAGCGGGAGCGGGTAGTAGCCAATAAGAGCAAAATAATATCCAAGCAATATGCTTGAAAGAAGCAACAAATGACACAAAGCATCAAGGTTCAGAAAGTTCTATTAATCATTCACCACCTTTTGTTTTTGAAGTGCACATTAAACCAATGCAACCATACAGGAATTGTATGATTTAAAAAGTGCACTTAAGCCAATTCTATCGTTCCCCTGCAGTCACTCAAGTCTTTCCTTTTGTGTTGCTCAGGAATCACTCTCCTTGGATTCCCCAGCAGGTCAACCCCTTTGTCTGTCAAATCTCTGCTGAGTGCATATCATCATGTAGATGTAAGCAGCCTCCATGACAGCCTACCTGCTGGCGTCTTCTGGGATACAGTGACAGGCCCACGCTTCTCCCCCATGTCGCCACACAGGGGGTAGATAACAACACCAGTGGAGAGGCAGACAAGTGGCAATGTGTGCACCCCCTCATGGGACCAGAATACATTTGAAACAGAACCCAATTGTGAATACACTGTGTCATTTTCACTGCTGCATGTCTGATCTCTTAGAATTTACTTGGAAACCAGGAAGAGACATTTTCTTGCTTTTGTTCCCAAAATTAAGGGTTTGCATATACAGATCCACAGATAAACACACTCATACAGGTGGGAATGACTGTGTTTGGCAGAAACACACAGATACACAACCACCATAGGTATAAGCTGCAGCCTGAGGTGACGCCACAGGTTAAATCCCTTCTGCGTAATCTGAAGTCCACAGTCAAACTTGCCACAATGAGGCTGCAGGGACCACACACACGCACGCACACACTATTTATAGAGCTCTGCTTTTCTGGATCTCTCCCTCTCTCCGTCCCTCATTTTCTTCCCACCTGCCGACCATTTCTTCCCACTTGCTCTTAAAGCTTTTCTACCTCTGAGCAATCGAATGACAAACACGCTCAAAGTACAGCAACGTGACCGCAAGGACACCGTGTTTTCTGTTTCTTCCCCTCGCTCTCTCTCTCCCCAGCCCCTTCTCCTTTCTCTCTCCCAGGGGAAGTAAATGAGGCCAAATTTTCTCTTTTTCTCTTATGCGACTTAATCAGAGCAATGACGCTGGTAGCTGCTTATAGAGCAAGAGGAAACTCTTAACAAAGAACACCCTCTTGCACAACGCGTCCTCCTTCATATTCCTATTCAGTCTGCCTAACAATGTGTTTGGTGCTGTCATGTCAGAGCGAGCAGGGAAATGTGCATACAAATGTGAATAGGAATGAGTTCAAATCTACAAGCAGCACGCATCCGCACATTATCGACTGTCCGGTTTACTGGCGTCTTATCACAGCCTCACATTATAGATCACAACACAACAAATCTCACGCTCACACTTCTGCTGCTTCCAACAACTGCTGTGTGAAGGTTGTCTCAATACCAACACCACAATATGCATCAAATCCCTCACACAATACTGCATTGATACATCACTCTGAGGAGAGGTCCAAACTATTGATAGACAGTTTAATGGTTAGTTTTACTCTTGTATAAAATCTAGTAGAGGTCATGACTCCTCTACGCATCTTGGTAGATATGCTTAAAGAAAAACAGACAAGGTTGAATATTGCGGCAAATTTTCACATTTGGGAAGCTGGAACTAGTCTAACATTGACCAAATTGATTTTTGCAGTTTCTGACCTTCTGTAAAACTAATCAAAGACTTAAAGAATAGAATGAAGTGAGCAACCAAAGTCAACAGCAGGAAAATAAGAACTGGCTAAAAGTGATGTGACATTTGCCTCAATATGTCAATTCATTCTGATTCATTCAATTTAAGTAAATACTCTGTGTCTGAGCACTGGCACATTCTGGTTAGTTTCACTGCCATACTGCATGTGAGGGTGTCACACTCATTTATTCATTACGTTGTTGAGGCTATCCTTTCCTATTCACCCTTCTATACACTCGCAGATCAATATATCGATCAGTCCGTCCGTGCGACTTCCACCTGACCATGCCTTCGTCCCTTATGTCTGCAAACATTTAGCATGGATGGTCACACACTGTCTCAGCAACATAAGAGAGCAGCCACTTGGCTCAAACTTACATCAGTAGCTTGAAGGAGTGCCTCAGGCGCACAACACACAGCTACTTCTCATTCACCAACACTGGCTGGCTACTATGTGCCTGTGTTTATGGCCACCTATGTGCTTTTGTGCAAGTCCTTGTGCACATACACATACAGACATATACAAGGCAGGTAAGTGTATGTCTGTGTACATGGGTGTGTGATAAGCCTACTCTTCCATCATGAGGTGAAGAAAGAATGATGGCCATTATGTGTGAACACTTGGGAGGTCAGGTCAGGAGAGTCAGCAAGGACAAGGAGGTTTAAGCCACAAAGGCACCTGGAGATACAGGAGTGACGTACGTGGGTGTTTGCATATGGCCGGTGTCGTGCTTTACCTGGTGCCTGACACATGAGACAGACACTCGAAAGACAGCTGCAGCACTGAGAGAGAGGCGCGAACAGAGAAAAAGAACAGAGAGATGGCCAGAGTGTGAAGAGGGAGCAGAGAATTGAGAAAGAAGCCACATAAACAAAAAGAAGACTCGCAAGACAGAAGCAAAGACAAGGCGGAAAAAAGTGGAGGAAAAACAGGCAGATGTGGACAAGTGGACAAAACAGCAGAAAGAGGAAGAAAAAAGAAAACAGACACAAATTGGACGTGAAAGGCCCTCTAAAACATGGCCAATTTTTTCCTCTTTGGTCTGTATTTTGGAGAAAATAAAGCTCACTTTTTCCTTGAGCACGGCGAGACCAAATCAATAGCGCTCCCAGTGCACAGCTATTATTTTTCAAAGGCTCCTGCAAGGAGAGAAAAGGGATGAAAAGAAGGAGGGAGGAGGGTGCATGCGTCTTCCCCTGTGCTGCAGAAGATGCAACACGGGGGGGAAGATACACGCCAGATTGGTTAAAATGAGTTTCGCAGATAATAGGAGGCTCTGATTGAGGCAAAGGTCATATTCGCACCTACGATCAAACAACCTGAACACTTATCAGACGCGCTCTCTGTAAATCTACCCAATCTCTGACCTTAAATGCCAATACATGGACAAAGCATTCACCTAAAGCCGAACATCATCACAGCTGATACCAGTAGTAGTCAAACAGTATACCTGCATTGATGTCTTGGTCGTCCTGGATTTTAGGTGTAGCAGTATGTTTGAAGTCTTTCTCCTCTATGAAGCATAACCTATAGAGCTGCTTTGAAGCGGCGCTCTGTTTGATGTGACTTGCACCTCCAGCCTTAAGGCTTCTTTGTTCAGAGTCAGAGGCTTTTAACTGTATTACCCCTCTCTCTTCATAACACGCTGATGCACACACAGGTAAACACAGAAAGAGACAGTGATACCTGTAGACATACATTTTTTTTTTAAAAATGGTCCCCAAAGAATCCCACTCTTTCATTCTCTCGCCTGCTTCCCTCTCTCTCTCTGTCTCTCTCCCTCTCTGCCTGAGCACCGCAGCCAGATCACAACCTGACAGATGGATCACATCTCCGAAGCCGTAGCAACCGAAGCCTACAAATCAGCTGGGTCACAGCCCACACCTTAGCAACTGTCCCCTCCATATCTGAGTGCAGATGAGGAAAGCCTCGTGAATCTCCGGCGGTCCACAGGAGCGTGACGGCCGGCGCTGTCCTCGAAAGAATGATGCTTTCTCTCTCTTGCACTGTTTTTCTCCCCCTCTCTGCGAACACACTCTCTCTAGCCGTCTACATCAAACACAAATTTATCCAGCATTAAGAATAAAGGGGGGGACATTGGAATGAAGAGTGGCCGCTCAGACGTTGACTGAGTGCTCAGCCAATTCTTTTGACGACTCTGAACTCCGTTTAAAAAAATTTGCTTAGAGCAGAGTCTATTTGCATGTCTTTTTTTCTTCTTCTTCTTCTTCTTCTTCATCTGCTGCCCTCTTTCAGCAACATGTTGACATTTTAGCAGGAGATGTAAGGAAACAGACCGGCAAACTCTGAAAAGAGTTTCCTGCTTCCACTTAACTGGTGTTTATCTTGCGCTCCAAGTAAGTCAGCGCTGAGATGAGACGGGAGACGGTTATGTAATAGCAGCCGAAGATGAGCTCCACCAATGAACATTCTGATAGGAGACTTCTGCTTAGTAACATAATCACGGTGAACACAGAGAGGAGAGACGGAGAGCGAGGCAGAGAGGAAAAAGTGGGTGAGGGATGCGAACAGGTAGAAGGATGATACCCTGTGAAGAAAACAGGACGAGACGGGACAATGAGCTGAGAGAGAGGACCCATGTTTCAGCCTGCTGTACAGTATGTGTGTGTGTTTCTGTGAGCCTTTGTTTGATGTCAGCATGTGATCTTCAGACCTT
The DNA here is from genome assembly GCA_025331565.1 of Holacanthus passer. Taxonomy (NCBI): domain Eukaryota; kingdom Metazoa; phylum Chordata; class Actinopteri; family Pomacanthidae; genus Holacanthus; species Holacanthus passer. The sequence goes on along the minus strand of JAFREQ010000003.1, from coordinate 10,995,938 downwards.
GAGCTCCAGCGGGAGGCAGGAAGGCATTGACACCCACCTCTGCACCCACCTGCAGCTTACACGCCGCCGGTCTCCTGGGCAACGGGCTGGGAATAACAGCAACGAGGTGTCAGGGCGATACCCAGCAACGCTCAGTCTCCATGCGAGTGTGTGCATCCATGTAAATAAAGCAGTGCTTGTACATACAATGCTCTCGAATGTGTGTTTACTCCAGAGTCCTTGAGTTGAGTTAGAAACACATATAAGCATTGTTTGGAAAGGAAAATGTGAGATCAGATGAAAGCATCTCACTGCTCAACTGACAAGCAAACTTTTTAACCTTGGAATAATCAATCTCCTCAGATTGGTAAAGCTTGACTTCTTCAGCCTCTGGACAAAACTGATTAAACAAACTCCAATGATCCAATCATGGCAAACCCATCCAATCAAGCCCACCCCAGCCTCATACCCTAACCCTAACCTTCTCAGGTTTGACGTCAAGAACATTTGCTCGCAGTGATTGGATGAACAAACATGACTTCCCATCATCAAAAAACTTGCCTCCATCCAAGAGGGATGATAGGTTAAAGGAATAGCTGAGCATTTTGGCAAAAGCGATTATTTGCTTTCTTGCCAAGGATGAAGGCTGATACAACTATACAAAATATAATAAGTTTAAATAAGTTTAAAGCCAGCAACCAGTTAATTTAGCTGAGCATAAGACTCGAAACAGCAAGTCTGGCTTTGATCCAGGGTAAGAAAATCTACCTACCAGCACCTCTAAAGCTCACTAATTAACATCTTATATCTTGTTTTTTCTCAGTTTTTGTGGGATTGTGAGCAGTGATTTCCTGAACTGTAAGATCAGCAGAGACTCCAGGAATCGCCTTGGTGCCATTTCTCAAATTGTGTCATTTCCAGCATGTTGTTGCTACAGCAGCTTATGCAACCTGTATAAGGAAGTGTGAAATTCATTTTAGATTGCGTGTTATGAAAATGGCGAGAGATGCATTCTGTTATAGAGCAGAACAGCATTAACAACGTAATTTTGCTCGCCATCACTAACCCATAACCTTAATAGCCAAATGTCCAAATAATGGAAAGCAGGCTATTAAGGCTACTTGATTTATCCACCACGGATGTAAAGAGGTTTTTACAGAAACAAAATAAAGAGGCTGCACTTGAATAAACTTTACAGCCTGCTAGTTCAGTGTGTGTTAGAGACGAGCAATATGCTGAAGGGAAAATGCCATTAACAAGTACTGAAACATTAAGAGAAATAATTCCACAGCCCTATGTTCACTTACTGTATCATTTCAAGCTGTGTATCATATTCCTGTAAGAACCTTAGAAGGACTTAGAAAGTATTTGTCAGGGTTTAGCAGTTTTACAGTGACATTATCATATTTAAACTTCTTCCGTCTAATTTCTAATGCTACTGTAACGTTTTACATTCATAATAGCTCTCTAAGTTATCATTACTTCCAAGTATGCATTTTATTTATGTATCACATCATATAGTAATACACAAACAACACATTGTTGTAGCTATATGCATAAGGAAGTGTTTTTTTCTCATCACGTACTGCTTTATGTACACCTACAAATCAAATAGCAGGGAAGAGATGCTTTTGCCAGTTTGTTCTCACTTAGTAGAAATGAACTAGTGAAAGTTGAACAAATGTCAAATGTATTCACAACACACCCACATCCCTCCTACTGTAACATGGCCGTAACATAAAGAGATGTTGTAAGTTGATTGGATGGAAGGGAAAGGAGGATGTGAGGACAGATGGATGGATGGATGGATTCCACTGGTCCATCACTGGACAGCTCAATCACAGCAACATTACTGTCAAAGCAAACACGAAGCGGGCGTCATGCGCTACAGGGCAACAGCATGGCTGATTTCACACTATGGGAGAGGTGCAATGCCAGATGTCACACACTTCAGCTACACCCTCAAATCATGCGTTGCAGAGAAGTTGATGATGGTATGTCTATACTTATATATATTTATGTATAAGAATTTGTTCAAGAATAAAAGAAGTTACAAGTGCTCCACTACATTTTTAAGTTGCTAAAATCGCATATGTAAAGAAATTAAATGAAAAGAATGCATATTCAGTGTGGCTTCTACGTCAGTTCTGACATTTTCAAGAGAGCTATAGGGAAAGGATGTGACACTAAATTGCAAAAATTCTGCATTGGGTTTATATGGTAGTCAATGAGGCATCTTCTGATGATCATTACATTTAAATGTTGGTGTTTTCACGCTGCATTCACATTTACATTGCACTGAATGTCTATAGTGATAGAGAACCATTTGGGCGCTGTATGATGCAGAGAAACAATCATTTGAACCAAATGTGTCTCAGCTGAACTTTCTTGTTCTCCAATATACACTGTAGTGACTCTGACATTTTTCACTCGCGCTGATCCCCTCACCTACTGCTCCATTTGAGAACAAGTAGTAAAGTCCTGTGTGCTGCCCTTTCTTAACCCCTCCATTTCAATGCCCTCCTCTCTCTGTCCTTTCCTCTTTCTCCTTATCACCTCACCTCTCATCTATGACAGGACACAGGAGAACAGCTTCCAGGTCCTGATCTGTATCTCTCTGTAACGCTCTCCCTCGCCTTGCTACCTCTTTTTTCCTCCCCTCCTTCCCTCCCCTCCATGACTCCCCCTCCCTCTCTGGCCCTATCTGTGCTCTGGTCTGTGCTCTGCGGCTCTTCGTCCATATCAGAGCAGAAACACACCCCGATTCCTATCTCTCCGCTCTCTGTAGGATACACAACGCGAAACGGCCAGCAAATGATATTCGCTCTCCCTCTTTCTTTCTCTTCATGTCCCCATGATGTAAGTCTAAGTGTGCATATATATTCCCTGGGATTTCAGTCTCTTGTCCCTATGGGGAAGGGGAATGCAAGCCCTACATTATCAGTACAGAAGAGGTGCTCAGAGAGGCAGAGACAGATAATGCCTAATAGTAGTCACATACGCATTCAGAAACACGCATTTATTTGCAGCATGTACATATCTCCTCTGCTTAAACAGCACAAGCAGGTCCATCCATATTCAACAGAACATTACAGACAATATGATATGAGCTGATATGCGAAAGGTATTCAAAGGCAAGTGTGCGGCTCCCTTTTTAAAAAACTGTCAACTGAAAGTCATCTCTTTTAAAGCCTCTTTTGTCGCAGAGTGCACAGGAATTTTAATGGCTATGGAAATTTGTAAGGTCAAAAATGATGTTGTTTGTGCTTGAGGCTGTGTGTATATTCTCCACCTTTGCTGTTCTTGGCTCGCGTGTTTGTCTGTGTGACTCACATGCAAACACAAGTACCAACAAACACACACGCACATGCACGCACACACACAGGTGCTCTGGATGGTGCGGTCCTGTGCTCCGCATCACTGGCTAGTTGCCAGGGTGACATCCCATCACAGGGTTAGGAAACAAACAGCCCATAATATAATTGGAAACTGTACAACACGACAACACTGCATGACCTGTCCTGTTACCCTGGAGACCTCCATCCATCCCATCGTATTCAACTGCACATGCCTCCTCCTCTCTGACAGGAGGGATGGTTGTTATTGGTGGCTGCTATAAAAAACAGTTAAGAAAGAAAAGGAATGAATGAGAATGAACGCTATTTCTGGTTTCAAGTAATAATAATAATAAAAATAATTTTAAAAAACACCTTATGCTTTCATTCTAAAGACACCTTTTGTTGATAAAAAAAACTTTAATTGCTCTAAAAACTGAATTGCACAAGCTGGAATTCCTGCAAGCCAAATATATTACAAGAAACACTGACTTGCTGCGAAAGTGTGAATTAGAAAATCCTCATGAAAAAAAAGGTTCAGACTGAGAAATGTCTCCTGGTGGCTGTGTCCCAGATTAATGCCGAAGCATGACTGCAAGAGTGTTGAGCGACTGAGAGTGTGTGTGTGTGTGTGTGTGTGTGTGTGTGTGTGTGTGTGTGTGTGTGTGAGCGTGCATTTAGGCCTATGTATGAGTGGTGTACGGTGAAACTCCAAAACGCTGCAGCCGTAGCTCCCTCGCATTTGCAAAGGCTTTGATCTCCAGGCCTAATAAGGATCAATGTAAATGCAGAGTGATACTGTTCTTTCCAATGACAGGACCTGCCACCAAGCTGAGAGGATCACCCGACACTCCTCCCACTCAAACCAACATTCACACTTCTGCAAGCTGCACAGTTCAACAGCTATGTGTGTGTGTGTGTGTGTGTGTGTGTGTGTGTGTGTGTGTGTGTGTGTGTGTGTGAAATCAGCCAATACAGATGAAGTATAAGATTACTTATGCAACAGCAAACACATTAAGATTCTCAACAGCCCTCATATCAGATTGTCTGTATCAGTGTCATGTTTTTATACACCTACACATAAAGCAGGGGGGAAGCCGACACTGCATGCTAATGCAGACCAGAAAACAATACTAATAATATCAGATTAGATCTCTGCTGTGAAAGGTAGGCAAGATATCTGCAGCAATACTGAGACCACACACTATAAGCGGCAGACAGATCGTATCAGACAGTAAATATGACAGATTATTGTTACAGCTCAACAGTTTGCTGAGTCTCATGTAAAGAGTTTACCCAGACAAAATGCACAGCCCTGAGTGTGTACTTCAAGCAGGTGTGTGTGTGTGTGTGTGTGTGTGTGTGCACTCAGGAGCAGCAGAACGTGAAAAGGGCTCATGCAGAGTTGACAGACACACAAGCGTGCTGTGATGTGGGTTCAAAGTAGGGCCTGTGGGCCAAAGTTGGCCCGCCATAAGGTTTGATTTGGCCCGGTAGATATTTCTAGGCGGGGAAAAAATGCATTGAATTCTCTTATTATTAAGAATTTTGTATCACTTGTAATTTTTTTTGGTAGGTATTTGGCACCAAAACATTTCCAACAATAGCATGCAGGTTAACACACACACACCAAAAAAAAACACACACACGCACACAAAGTCAGCTACTAGAAAATAAATGTTGGACCAGTTTTCCATCAGGTCTAAAAAGGGAACCACAGAAAGCAACTTATGAGAAAAACAATTTGTAACACAAAAGGACCACAGAGCAATATTCATCTGCAGTCATGTTCCTGTTCATTAGACTTTAGCTGATAAATGCTTCACTATGTTCGCCAGCTAGTCACTAACCGCCTCTTTGCCGTTTGGCGCTCAGCAGGTAGCCAGCAGTGGGTTTTTGGAGCTTTTTTTGCTGCTACAGCTGCTTGCTGCACAGTGGGATGATAGTTCTCTGTGGGTTTGTCATTAAAATTGATACCTTTTACATTACATTTTTATGATAAAAATATTGATTAGAGAAACTTTAAAGTATACTCTAAGCCCAGTGACTTCAGGAGTTTCATGCAGTGAATGCGTTAAATATGTGATGATTTCAGATTTTTAAAGCAGTCAGTGGTTTATCTTCAAACTTTGCCGGCTACTTTTGACACACATTTGCACTACAGTGGTGTAAAGTAATTTGAAGTTGGAGTCTAAACAGGTGCTAACTTTACACCAGGCACTTGGTAAATGTGCTCTCAGCCTGACTCTGTCCCAATCCATTAAGCCAAGTGCCACTTCAGCTTAACTGCCCTCGGAAGGACCTGGTCTCAATAATGTATACAGCCATACAAGTCTCCGTTACTCACAATTAATAATACATGGACTGCCTGCCCGGCTATCCCCATCTCACTATTCTTTCCTTCTCCCCATCTCTGCCTGTTAACAGTGACGGCCTGCGCCATCTGGCACTGAAGAGAGGCCAGGGGCTGGAGGAGTGGAGGAGGAGGAGGCGGGCGGCGAAGTTCACAGAAAGTGTAGAGTTATACATACAACTTTGTTTAAAAAGAAAAAAAAGAAACGAAACATCTGATACCTATTTTGAGCCGAGACGCTGCAGTGACCTTTTCGTGATGTCAATAGCAGACGATGTTCATTTCCTTACAAATGAGCGCATGAGAGAAATAGAATTTGGGCATGTAGCTATTCGGGGACTGTGGGCGTATTAACTGTGTGGATGAATGTGTATCTAAACTGCACTAACTGTTGAGAAGGTCAGCCATCACATTCCATCAGCTTTACTTGTGCTGCTGCCCATTGCTGCAAGAAACTCGCTGTGCTATAATGATGTTATCGAGTCCTACGTTCTCTCTCCCGCTCGCTATTACTGGATCTCCTTCTATACGTCTGTCCCTCCCTCTGTAACTGTGTTCGTCTGTGTCTCTGAGCCATATGGCGTATGGGCAGCTGCTCCACGAGCCTGTCAAGTTAACAAGTAGTCGCCCCTTAGGACAAGTAGTTCAGTCTCTTCAGTGTGATATGTGACAAATAAGTCGCTCAAGATTATATAAGTCACACTCCAAGACCGAGGTGGTGCCTTCAAATTGCTTGTTTTGTCCAACCAACAAAGTGAGCTACAATCCTGATTCCAAAAAAATGGGACACTGTGTAAAACATGAATTAAAAACAGAATGCAATCATTTCCAAACAAACTGTGTTTACTGATAACAGTTTTACAAATTGTTCCTGAGCCCATGTAGTAATCTCCTTTATCAAATCATGTGTTTGACAAAGTGGTGAACCTCTCTCCATCCTTGCTTGTGAACGACTGAGTCTTTCCAGGATGAACCTTTCATACCCAATCATGATACTATCACCTGTTACCAATGAACCTGTTTACCTGTGGAATGATCCAAACAGGTGTTTTTGGATCAGTCCACAACTTTCACAGTCTTTTGTTGCTCCTGTCCCAACTTGTTTGAAACATGTCGCTGACATCACATTCAGAATAGGCAGATATTTACAAAAATCAATCAAGTTGATTGAAGTTGAGGTCAAACATGTGACTTTAAAGTAGGTATTGATATATATAAATAGCAGGTATACAAAACAACTTTAAAGCCATGTGTTTAGTTCCGTTAATTTCAAGCCATTAAAGGGCAAAAAAGGGTTCCATACTCATTTTTCAGCACATAATAGCAAGTTGCAGTGAAACGGATCTGTGATCTATGTGTGAAATGTGAAAATGTGCATAGATCATAATGCTGTATTTTTCTAGGATTGGTGAAAATTGCCTCAGAGATGACAGGATGGAGGTTCCAGTGAAGAGCTGTGAGGTAAGAAGCAGGGAGAAGAAGGGAGGGGCTAGTGAGTGAATGAGTGAGCGAGGACAGATCCATCATTGATCCATGTGATGATGGGGGAGGAAAACAAGCAGCTGAGGAATGGAGGCCCGGTAGAGAAAGAGACAAAGAGCTGCCTGGTCTGAAGTGTTGGATGGAGGTAGAGAGTACAGTAAAGGCCTGAACACTCTTCTTCAGTCATAGATGGAGTGTGATTAACAGCAGCTGAAAAAAGGCTGTCCGCTCGGGGCCCTGACATCACTCACTCTACTTCTAACACACACATCCACACACACACATAGCCGACTGAAGCAGTCACTCAAGCAGCACTCTGGGAAATGAAGCAGCCGATTCTTAGAACAGGGTGACCTTCTCCCACCATGCACTGCTCTCCAGAGTGAGAACCCGCCCCGGTAGTCGACGACAATGTCAGTGCCGTTGTCGCTTTTGTAGTTGTGACTTTGATTCTTTCAAAGCAAATAGAAATGTGCTCACTTTAGTAATTGATATATTTCTTTTCCCAACAGAATGCTACATATCTTCACGGAACATTCACATCGGAGATACAAATCAAACAGAGCTTCAAGTGTGTGCAAGCAACTTATCTCCAGCCAAACAGAAAAGGAAGTCTTCACTGGAGCTGAAATCCTACCCTACTGTGTATATGTGTGTGTGTGTGTGTGTGTTGATGTGGAGCTGCAGCAACAGAGGCAAAAAAAAAAGATGTGAGGTCGAGGCTAACTGGACAGTCAGAAATGCCAGTGTCTACCCTCTACAACGTAACCCTGACAGCTGTAAAGAAGATACAAGCGGACATCTAATAATGCAAATACCAAAGGTTCACTGGCCTTTCCAGCCTTAGGGCATGCTGTCTGTTACCACTCACGTTTACACAAGGGAACGCGCAGAGCGAAACCCGGAAAACATGCTGAGGATACTGCATATGCTGCACACAGACGTCCTAACATCCTATTGATATCTCTTTCTGTCTCGTACTTTTCTATCCTGCAGCGACAACAAACTATATCTCTCTATGACTTCCTCTCTGTCATTTGCCATTTCCTGTTTCTCCCGTTTGCTTCGTCCACCTGCGCTAATGGTTAAGAGAAGACAAATTACAGCCCTGAGGTCAGCGTGTGTGTGTGTGTGTGTGTGTGTGTGTGTGTGTGGATGTCTGTATGTGTGTGAGCTGCGAGTGGTCGTGTGTTCATGCTTGCGTGACCGTGAAGGAAAATCTAAGATGTGTAAGTGTTAGAGGGAGCGTTGAGTGTTTGAGTGGCTTTACCAGTTAGAACATGTGTAACAACATGTGTGACAAAGTCCTTCTGGGCTCTGTGTGTGTGTGTGTGTGTGTGTGTGTGTGTGTGTGTGTGTGTGTGTGTGTGTGTGAAATCGCAGACAGCTGTGGTACGTGTGAGAATAGTTGGTGAGAGGAGCTGTTACTCCTCTATGGCATGCTGTGGTATACCTCTCTCTCCCCTCTCCTCCACACACACCTTTTTTCTCACTTGCTTTCTTTGTCTTATTATTTTCTCATGATATTATACTGATATGTCATTCACTGCAATCGTTTCTTATATAAGGCTCAAAAACCTAATTTATTTATCAGTATTTTGAATGAATACATGCTAAAATTCTAATTAAATAAATCATAAAATTTGCAATGTAACTACTGTTTAGAAAGACTCTAGTGCATAATCAGCAACTCATTAGTGTTTTCTCCCCATTTTTCTCCTCACTTTCATTAAATTTTGACCTGTGCTCGTTGCAAGCGACCTTGTTTACTGTAAACTACAATGGACGGTGTGTTTTTGGCAACAATAGAATGTGAAATTGGTTCAAACAAGTGCATTCCTTTTATAACGAGAGCAGGAGTCAACATGTTGATGTTTAGCTGGTAAGATGTTCACCATGGTAATAATGCTAAGTGTTAGCAAGCTAGCATTTGTTATTTAACACTAAACACGATGTACGGCTGAGGCTGATGGGAATGGTTTAGAGTATAAGAACAAAGTACTGAACAAATTGAACTTTTGACCTGATGGTGGCGTTAGAATTTGTGGACCAAATTTAATGGCGACCCATCCAATATTTCACTCATAACCACAAATGTCAAACCTCAGAATGGCTCTAGAAGAAAGGTCAGTGGATCACCCAATTCTGTGGAATTCATTTTCTAGGGCTCACCACTGTCTGTACAAAAACATCATAGCAATCCTTTTAATAGTTACTTCAGCTTGGACCAAAGAGATGGACTGACAAATCGGCAGTCTCACTGATACAGAAAGACACTTTGTGTTAACTTTCAAGACCATAGTTCCTTTGTATCATAAGGCCTCCAGCTCATTCGTCAGCTCAGCACACAGGCTCGAGGAGAAAAAGGGAAAACAAAGACAAAGAGCAAACGACTGTGTGTATCTATATGTGTGTGTGTGTGCTCTGTATGTTTGTGGAGGGGTGTCCTGTGGAGAACTCCAGACACAACAGGCTTTTCCCCACAGGACTCTGTCTTAGCGTGACAGCCTGATTAACATCGCACCCACACCTTCTCGCATACACACACGTACACAAATCCACAAATCATCACACATCGGGAGCCACATCTCGGGGGAAAATTATCACAGGTGCGCACACACGTATGCACACAGCCGCACAGCAAATCATTCAAGCTTATCTCCCACCTGTTTAGCATTTTCAGATACGTGCCTGCGGGCGTGCGACATCATATCAGCATCGAGCAACACAAAGAAAAGCATTTATTCACAATGTATGCGTTCAAAGAGACACAAAGCATTAATGCACAACACGGTTGGCCCCACAATAATTAGCTCCATCTCTGTCGGACTGCAACAGTGAGAATGTAAATATCATTCCCTTTGCCTCAATCCTATCGATGTCACCATCAAAGTTTTGCTGGCATTTAGGCAAATATCTCACTTTAAGCCCCAGAGAAGGGGGTCATGGCACTCGTCCCCCTCCTCCCACGGACCAACCCCCCCTCCCTTGGACCATCTCCCACTCTCCCTTTACAGAGCTCACAGACTCGCAACAGAGATATAGCTTGACATTTCCCTGGGAATGAAAAAGAAGGAGAAAGCGGGAGGGGCGAAAATAGCAGGGATTAAGCAGCAATGGGCAGAGAGAGTTAGAGATGTGAGGAGAGGGGGGAAAAAATGGATCAATACGCGAGGTCTAATAAAGGGAGGATTTATTGGCACCTCGCAATAATGTGAAGCGACGTCAATATGGCTCAGGAGTTGTCTTAAAGAAGGGGAAGGACTGCGAGCGGAGGCAAAGGGAGCTGGTGCTTCCTTCAGCACCAGGGAGAGCTCCTGGTGTCAGATTATGCAAACAGCACCGGGACAGCTCCTTTAAGTCTCCACGAGTGACCTTTCACCCGCTTTCAACCTAATACTTTCCCCTCATTCCCTGCAGCCGCCTCTAGTCTCAAGTCTTCACCTGTTAATTTCCTGTCTGCTGCAATTTTTTGATCCCCATATATGTCTTTTTTAATGCAGGTGAGGAGGAAAATTGCTTGGATCAGCCAGCAGAGAAGAAACAGACACATACACAAAAGGAAACACAGCATCCCAAGCCAGTTTGTCACATCTATCTATTATGTATGTCTCCAATGTAACATATGCATTATCTTGATGAAATCACAAGCAGGAAACGACTGCGTGATGAAAAAAGAAACTACATAGACACAATAAAAACTATAGAATCCCTTAAGAACAGAAGCAAACAGGCACACAGGGGGAAAAAAAAATTTAAACGGAAGCCACTCGGTAAATAAGCTGCTGTCAGCAAAAGTTCTGAAGCTGCTGTCAGCATAGTAGGAATCACTAGGATTCATCTGAGAGTCTCTATAGACACAGACAAACACACACGAACACGAACACAGGAGAAAAGCAAACGTTTAAATCGTTCAACACCTTCCTGAGGATTGTGTGAATACGGGCTATCGACACTTTGGATTTTTGACGTAATGAAAATGCCAGATCTCACACACACACACACACACACACACACACACACACACACACACACTAACACACTAGCAGTGGGCTGACAGAAGACTTTTACCCCTCTCTCCTTCATCACCTCTGCCTCTGTTGCTCTCCTGCCTTCAAGCCTGACAGGATCTGCAGGATACCCCCTCTTTCCACAATCGCTTACCCTCCTTTCCCCTCCCTTTTCCTGCCCTTCCTCTCTCCTCCTCTTCACTCCCCTGTTCTCCGTGCCCCTGCTCTCATAGCTCCCCTGCTCCCTCCATCTCTCTCTGTCAGCTCATTAAGCTTGACTTATCTCACAGTGCAAAGCGGAAATTAAATCCTGGGCCCTGAACCCCCTCCTTCCCCTCTGCCCCTCGTTTTCTTGTTCTTCTCAAACCACCCCACCTTACCCATGTAACCAAGTCAATGGAGGTAAATTATGCTTTTTTTTTTTCCCATGTGTAGCGTTGTTTCGGTTTTTTGTTCTTAAATGGTAATCATGATGCCTGCCTGCTTGTAGTTTTGAAAGAAAGGCAGATCATGGGTACTGTTGTGTTTATCACCATGTTAAAAAGAGGTCACTGTCAATTAGCTTTCAGATTATTAAGAGTTTGGAAGCAGAAGCCTCTCTATTTGCCTTCTTGTAATACATCCATCTCTTATTTCGTCTCTCTTTAACTTCCCTTTCCTTTGGCTCGGTCCCGCTCTTCCAAACCTCTCTCCGCTCCTCCCTTAATTCAGAGGGCAGTAAAAGTTAATGTATGCAATAGAAGAGTAATCAGAGTACTCTAAAGCAGTGAGACCATGCTGTACAGGGAATCACGGCAGTTAAAGGAACTGTATTTGGCAGCATTAACATGAAATCGTTCCATAAGCTCTGCTAATTCAACTTCACTGGAGGAGAGGGGAGGTTCTCCCCTCAAACAACAACACACACACGGTCCCAAATATGAACACGCCGCAGTGACACACACACACTTGCTGGGAACCACACACACTTTTGCAAGCTAACAAAAATCCACTAATCTAGGCCCAGCTCCATTCTGTGTCCTCCAGCTCATTCATATCTGACAAGCTTAAGGTGTAGTTAAGCATTTAGCCTCGCCTTGTTCTGGCACTCTGCTTGGCAGTGACGCATACTGCAGAGTGTTGGTGATTCGTCAGCAGCCAATAGGATTAGCAACGCAGAGTGTTGCATTGTGGGTATTCTCATGCCTGGGAGGTAGGGCTCACTTAGTAAGGCAGACATTGGTGTTGAGATTTTATTCAGCAACAATGAATGGATAACCAACAAGAATGGAACAGAACATGGCAGGAACGGAGAGTGTGACCTGAATCTGCTAATCCATTCATTGGTAGTCATAGATCGCACTGCGGCGAAAGGAAAACATTTGCAATGGGACGGATACATGACGTCAGTGCCCGCGCCGTTATGCGTAATCTATTGCATGACTCGAGGCTGACTCTAACTCTACATCAAAAGAAGAGACACCACGCCAAGAAAAATGTCTGCAGAGGCTTGAAACATGAAAACAGAGAATTCATGCTTCCATCTGTGATACAAATACAAATACTGTAGCTCACAGTGGCAGAGCTTATGTCAGTAATTTATATGGACCATAGACTCACAGATTTAGGTAAATGTAGCTTCTGTAGTTATGTTTTGAAAGAGACGTAGGCAAGCATCAAAAACTGTCAAACCTATCCACATATAATCTGCATTTAGCTTAAGACACGCTACAATTTCTCATTAAATTGTAGATGCTATATAGCATTTTTTAGCATCATTTTCACAACACCTTACCTTAAAAAATACAAAAACATATTTCTACAAAATTCTCTTTTTATTCAACAAAAGGGACCAAAGTTCTCAAAAGTTCTCAGTCTAAACACAAGCCACCATACAAGACCTTTATCGATAAGAAAATTATATTGTGAAAAAGTATCTTGGTGGGCATTTCAAATCTTTATTATAGAGCACAGAGAGACGACTGGAAATAAGGGATTGAGAGACTCAACAAAGGGCCCTGGCTGGACTCATGGATGGCATCTTAATGGTCTGAGCCGTCGGGGGCCAGATCAAAGAATAAGTCAACAAAATAACAAACACGGCTACAGAATTGCTACCCAGCCCTACATACAATACAAGGCTATTTATGTGGTATCTATTGCTTTATCAATTATGTGTGTTAAGCGTGTTCCTTCAGCACTGGCCTCCTTATATTCTACTTTTGGATTTAATTGGCAAGCCAAAAAACACCATGCATGCACCATCAGAAGAAATGCACTCGCAGCTCGTCCTGAGATCAAACAGCCTGCAGAGCTCTGGGAAGCAGAGAAGCAGAGAGGAGAGACACCTGGCCTGCAGTGAACAAGGAGCACCCACTGCGGACCACACAGCACACACACACACGCACACGCACACAGGCATACAGACTCTTACATGCAAAGATAAACCAGTCATACAAAAACATACTACACAGAGATACAATATTTACTCTCCATCTGACAAAATACATGCGCTCAGATGGATGAGAATATACCAGCAAAAAACACACAGACACACATCATCATGCCATCTTTACTAGACACACAGATGAACAAACAAAGACAAACAAATAAACAAACAGCAGATTCACATAATGGCTGCCACAGAAACGGCAGACCATACAGTAGCTCTTTCTCTCTCTCTCTTTCTCTCTCTGGGGAAAGTAGAAATAGACAGAGTGAGGGATTTAGAGAGAGGGAGTGAAAGAGTGTGTGGGTGAGTGCCAACACTCAACAGCAAGCAAAAAAAAAAAAACCCAAACATCAGAACATGTCTGAGTGGATTATAACTATACCACGTCACAGGGGAATGGAGCGGGAGGGAGGAAGGAGGGAGGGAGGCAGGGGGGAGAGATGGAGGGAAGGAACAGTGAAAAGAAATGAGGGGATGGGTGAGAGCAGCTGAGACTGCGCTGTCATACCTTTCAAACGTTTATCACTTTGAATAAATACCTGCACATGGGAACATACAGTACACAAACATACGCTGATAAAGACTCAAACTATTCATTCTGTCACTCTCAGTCTGACAGCCCCTTCCTACACACACACACACACACGCACACATACACACCGCAGCAATACTAATCTTCTCTGAGTTATATCCCATCCGCTCTCTACACCAACCCCCTCCCTCCTCTCCATCCCATCCAGTGGCCCCCATTTTAAAACTCTGCCTCTGCAGAGGGCGCCTTCAAAGCCCAGTAATCGGGAAGCAGCAATGAGTGAGAAGGGGGAGCATAGCTTTGGATTAGATTCCCTCTCTTTTTTTTTCCCCAAAATAAACCCCCTTTTTATTTTCACCCTTTGCTCAGCTCCAGCCCCCACATTTACTACAGGATGTGATGTGACTCATTTTGCAGTGAACTAACCTCCCATCCCTACTGAATGCAATAAACATTCCCTCAACGATTATGCATAGATTTATTTTTATAGATTTCCATTTACAGTCATCAACAACAAAAATCCCACAACCCGATGAACAGATGAAATGTCTCCATAACAAACTTTTCCTAAGCGAAGCTAACTGGAGGCTGGCTGTAGTTTTGTATGAGAGTGGTATTGATCTTCTCATCTAACTCCCAGCAAGGAAGCAAATGAGGATATTTTCCAAAATATGCAGCTACTGTTTTAACGAACCGCGACAACATGATTTAGAAAATGCACATTAAAGAGTCTCTGCACATAAATAATTCAGTTTCAACATATATAAAATGATGGAGTCATATCGTGTGAATATGATCCTATCACGTTGGTTTTCAAACTCTACAGTCCAAAAGAGTCTTTCTAAGTATGTTCACTTGTCTTAATACATAAGACTGTAACATAGGCCACTGAATTAAACATCTATTATAACTACTTCAAATGCAATTCTGCCAACATTTTCCATTATGCATTATGGATACTGGAAAAATACTCTTATTAATATTGTGATATTGTTTCTGTCAGCCATATCACCCAGCGCTACTTGCACAAATGAAAATTTCCATTCCCATATATGTAAGACCCCTCTTGTGACTGACGCTAAACATTAATACAAAACCTGCTGCTACACCCTGCCAGAGCCCGACTGAATGAAAGAAGCCTAAGCCCATGCAACGAGATCATAGAGTGATTATGAAATGTCTAAGTCCCAGAAACAAGCGTCTTAAATAGCCCCTCACAGGCAATCACAGGAGAGGAATTATGGAGTAGAGGTGTAGCTTAAAAGATTACACTTAGAAGCCCTTTAAATTAGTTTCCCTTATTGTGAACATGGGACTAAAGGTGGCGCACAAACACAGAAGCTCGAAAAAGTTCAAGCCCATGGGGAATTGCAAAAGTGCTGCAAATACTCCAGACCAGTGGCTGCCAACTCGGAAGCGGGAGCATGAATGAGATTAAAGCATGATGTGTGGTCAGGAGAGATATCTTTCTCAAGAACTCAACAGGCAGAAAAGAGGATAGGATGAGGAGGAGAGACGGTTGGGGGATGGGGCTGCAGGTCTAGCCCAGTCTCTCCAGGAATGACGCTCCTCTTCAGCACATAATCTACATCCAAAGCCAGACACAGATGCAGTAATAATTAAAAATGATAAAACTCAGCATGAGCATTCAAAAACATTTATTGAAGTAAAACCATTTCTTGCAGAATTGACCAAAATCAACCTTCTGCCTGCAGAGTGTGTTGAGTAATGCAGGACTAAATGCAGGACTGAGAGCAAACACAGAGTGGGATCTGGCCTGAGGGTTGGTGAGGGGGCAGACACTGAACTTTACAGAAGCCCTGCCTCTCCTTATACCCATAGACCTGATCTGACCTCTCCTCCAAATCTGCTCTTTCCCTATAAATATTCTGTTTGCTCATTCTGCATTTCGCTCAGAGCCTCTCGCAGAATATCCAAACCTCTATCTGTTTTTGCATCCCAACTCTTAAGATCATTATACTAAATAAATGCGGTATTTTTGCAGTACGTTTTAAGAGAGATACTATTCTACTAAAACCCCCCAAAGAGATTGTCAGTTTTCATTTAATAATTGCTCAATTTCCATATATATTACTGCAGAATCAGTAGCAGAGTAAACAGTAAAAACAGAAGCAAAGAGTTAAATCAGGCCCTAAAAAATCCAAAACAATGTCATGTCACTTGTCTACAAAGACTGGTTTTCAGCACACACTACACAATATGTGAAAATTCAATTCAAATTTATTTATATAAAGCCAAATCACAATGGACTAGACTCTTGACTGTATTCTTTAAATACTGAATATAAATGAAAATGAACAGAAAACCAATTAAAAAATGCTTTATGCATGCATATGTACATACAAAGGAGACTGCTGCAAAACAGATGAGTGCACCTCTTTTTACAGCTTGATTGAATATGACATATTATAAAATGCACTGGATTACAGGGGTCATCATTTTAGAAATTTGCTCTAATGATGCTGAAGGTCAAATATTTAATATGTTTTCTTTTTCTTCTGCCAAACACACACACAGTTTTGCAACTCTTCCTGCATTAAAACTTCTCAAATGTTGAGGTTTCCTTGTCTGGAGTGGCGGTGCTGTAGTGAAGCAGCTAACATGCATGAATGGAGTCTCTGATGACGAGATCTATTCACAACATGTAATCCAGTTTTAACTTCTGGAGTCATTCTCTCTGATTCTGTCCTAATCTGCCAACTTTGCACGCTCTCTCTCCTCCTCCTCCTCCTCCTCCTCTTCCTCTTGCACCTTGCCTTTGTTCCTGCACCTTTATTCTTGTCCTCTCTGTCCTCAATCTTTCTCTTCTTCCTCTCCACCTCTGTATAACCCACTGAGGATTAAGGCGTTGTAATATGCTGTGCTGGAGGCGTCGTTTTGAACACATACTTGGGTAAATCCCGCCTCAGTGGTGAAACCATGACGGGAGCTGAGTAGCTTAAATCTCTGGGGATGCAAACGTATACAATAAACATTTTGGGGTGTACGCCTATATACACACATACTGTACAGAAACACACCACAGAAATGGACAGTGGAGGATGCATTGAATGGGAACAAATGAGACGAATGTGTATCATGGAAAAGAAACAAATGGCCTGGGGAGAGATAAGTGGAAAGGTTGTTAAAGAAATGCCTGTGATCATTAGCACAGGCATGGCAACAAAACTCTTTGTCTTCTACCCCAATGAGTCTCATCGCTTTACATCTGGAACAATAGCCGCTAATATAGAACCTGGCTTGTTTTAAAAGAGCCTGTGATGAATGCATATACACTGGAATACGCATGCAGACAAATGTTTGAAATGAAAGACAATTGACAAACAGCAGACACAGGACAGACAAAGCAAAAAGCCAGAGAGGGGGAAATATATGTTATTGGTAGCTACACTATCGTGTGAATTCACTCCAGATTTGCAGTAGACAGTAGACAATGCATCCATTGTGCTCAACACTCCAGTCCTCAGGACTTCAAAAAAGAAAAATAACAATTAAAAAAAGCACTAAAATGAATCAGCAATAGAATAAATAAAGTAAAATGCAGGTTGAAAAAAAAAAAAGAAACAACCATTGTTTCTATGGCATCTGTGCAATGTCGCTTGTTCATCTGAGTGATGGCTGCTGGAGCAAATCTATTTTTATACAGATCTGCTACACCTTGGGACTATAAACCTCCGTCCAGAAAGAAAAAGCTGAAATTCACAGTGTAAAAGGTGGGAGTCATCATTTAATATGGTGGTTATTTGCAGTAGCTGTCTGGTGTACAGGGACACCGGGTTAAGCTGTGACTCACCAATCAGCCGAGGAGACCATTAAACAATCAGAAGAGAAGAGAAGAGAAGAGAAGAGAAGGTCTGCTTGGTGGAAAATAATGTAAATAATATGTGCTGATCTTAGGGGAGGGCTGCATTTGGGTGTAGCTGTCAAGAGAAGCCCCTTGCTGTGTGCTTTGCATCCGCAAGCAGGTGGTCCTCTGCACACGTCAATATATCCTGTCTAATTGAATTGAATGGGATAAGAAATGCTGCCTCTCTCCATCCATCTCCCATCTATCTCTCCCAGCCCCCCAAATAACTTGCAAATGCACACACAAACACAATGCATGCGCACAGAATCATATCCTCATATAAACACATGCAAGCAAACATATCTGTCTATCTGTGCACATTTACTGCACAGCGCATCACACACACACACACACACACACACACACACACACTGCCCTCCAGACCTGTCATTCTGAGGTAATTACCTGGCCTCACTAACTGACAGGGTTACGGCAGCTATAGACCTCAGGCATTGGGAGTTGTTAACCCTATATTTGCCCAACACACGCGCACACACACACACACACACACACACACACACACACACAGAGCAAGTCAGTTTCAGTCCAGGAAGGCACAATAAATATGAACGTGTCGGTCAGGCTCACTGCCCCTACCCATTTTTAATTTCATTCTTCCTTTCCCATGAGAGTATCCCAATACAGCTGCACACAGCCAATAAAGAAAAGAGAGAGAAGGAGGTAAAACACAAGTACACCCACCACCACTATCGACACCTATGTTCTCCCTCAGACCTATGTTGCACTGCTTTTATTGTGAATCGTTTCAATGAAAGCAGAAAAGAAGTGTGAAGGTTGTGAAGTGTTAGGATAGTGTAGTCTTTCACATTATGTTTAATATGAGACTGATACAGCTGGACAACGATCGATACACATAAAGAACTTTAAAGAGACAAGCCTGCATGTAGCCATGTAGGGTTTAACACACTTACAAAAGCCTGTGTGGGCAGAGGGGGGCAGGGGTGTAAAATGTATGTCCTAAACCAGTCAGCACTTCCCATTATACATGGGATAAATGGGGACAAACAGAGAGGAGGATGGGAGGACCATGACCTTGAGAATGACTGGGACAGCAGTGTGTGTCAGTGTGTGTGTGTGTGGCGCAATGTGACAATTACATCTACTCTATAGGATCACAATGGCCTACTTTCTGCCTGTGAACAAGGGAGCAAATTATTTAAAAGCTGTTCATGTCCATGCAAAATAGTATAATGCCATCAATAGGTGGTTGTTTTCATTTTATTAATATTTTATTAATATCATTTGTTCCTTAATAATAGTTCTGGAAAAAAATATATATATACTTTTAACCAAAGCATTTATGGTGGCTGTTTTTTTTTTCTTTTTTCTAGTATGTGTCAAACTGCAAAAAAACGGAAACACAATGCAAAAAAAATCCTCTGAAGCAAAAATTTCTGAACAGTTTCACAAGAGTCATATTATGGTTATTAGAAGGTCACATTACAAGTAGGTCAGGTAAGACACTTATTTATGGAAGAGTCTGAAATGCTATTTTCAGTAGGACAGTGCACTATTTTCCTGTTAAGTTTGGCTTTTTCCACTTTCATTCTCAACTACTAAAACTGCATTCGTTATCATTTTAATGCCATCTTTTTCCGAGACGCATACACACAAAACCGAATAATTAACTGACAGCAAACAGCCATATCAAAGGATTAGGATGGAAGAAAACTCTGATTAGACACACTCGAAACAAGCAATTTGTCAGCCTGTTTGAATGAGTCCCAATCAATGCACACCTGGGCTGTTTAACTTTGACATATTTTGACAGCGAATCTGGTGGCAGGCTCCCAAAAAAACCGCCATGATCCATCATTTAAAGTTCTATTATTTTACCCCGGACGGCAGATTAAGCGTACTTAATTTGCCATATTTCATCCTAAAACCTCTTTGTCAACAAGAGCTTCCCGAGCTGGCGTTACATGAACAAGCTGCAGAAAACATGTAGCTATTAGGAAGAACAGGCAGCAGGAGGAAAGAGAGCGCCGAGACTCTGTGCTCTCCCTCCTCTCACTTCCCCCTTTTCCCCATTGCAGTATAAATTAGTGGGGTAATGGCTAGCTGGGAAAGAGAGAGAGAGACAGAGACAGAGAGAGAGAGAGAGAGAGAGAGAGAGGGAGGAGGGGAATGCAATGGGCTAAAATGAATGAATGTTGATCAAGGTTTGTGAACAGGGAAGATTCAGCTGTGGATGAAATGGGAAACATATCAGGACTAATTAACGTTCCACAGCGATACTGCTTTCGTATGTACACACACACACACAAACACACACGCACGCACACACAATCGCAGAGGCCCCGTGCAGATTTCAACGGCATATTAACCATGTAAATTGCACATGAACTCTTTGCTGCACCCTCAGGTTCTGCAAATCTAGCCCTGAATATTTTTGCTGATGCATCCGACACACACACACCATTACAGCTGTGTGATGTGCACCTGTCAGCGCAGCTAAGACTCAAACAGCGAAGTGGTTAAAAATGTATGTCAACATGTAGGCCACAGACAATATTTGGAGCACAATTGCTAAATCACAAATAAACTGCCTGAGAGCTGTATGCATCAAGCAGCTGTTCTGATGCATGGGGATTATTAAAAACACTCTCTTTGTGTTTATGTCTTTTGTAAACACATACACTCACACATGAACCCAACTCCTTCCAGGCCACTATAACCCCCTTCCACGCACACAAAATATTAAGCAGGGAGTAGTAGAGTAATGGGAGAACACTTATTAGATCTCGTGCTCAAATTAAGCTGTGAAGTGATCTGGGAGAGGAGCAAAACATCTACACTCTAATTTATAGGGCATTCGCGAGTAAAGCTGGTCTTTGAGCCTGTGCTAAATATTAGTGTGTGTGTGTGTATGCGTGAAAACTGCTGAATATGAGTAAACAAATTCTTTCTGTCCCTGAAGGCGGACAAAAAAGAAGGACTGCATTTTGTGTCCCATTTCTGCTACAAACCTAAAGGAATGACATATTTTATTCAATTTGAAGTTCTGAATGCATTTGGTCCACTTTGATTTCATTCCCAGGTGAAAGAGAGAAAGTACGCGACAATCACAAAAATCAACTCTTTTGGAATGATAAGCCGCTACTTCTGATATTAAGATGGAAATAGGTTTTGACTTACACCCTGGGACATGGTTATTCTATCATTCTTGTCCCCTGCTCAAAATTGCATGAGGTCCATCTGCACACAAAAGAATAAGACACGTCTCTCGGTGCCACCTGTGCACCGCATTCACATCCCCGTCTACCGCAATATAAGTTCATCTTAAGTCCAATCTATATGCACAACAGAAATGCCACAGACAGAATGAACAAACCAACACTGTTATTTTCACTATAAAGAATATTGCGCTCCGCTGGACAGATGGAGGTCAGTCACGATCTTGTCTTGTGTCTTTCCCCTCGTGCTCTTTATATATTCTCAGGCTTTGGTTACTGACTCACCCCGACCCTGACGTCAAAGCTCGACGTCTTTTTCCTTTGAGGATGCAGCTCTAGAAGCTTCCACGCTTTGCCACAACCTGACAGGAAGAACATCATCAATGCTCATGGCTCTATTCAGAAGCTTTCTTTATGCTTATCACTGGTGTCAGGTGTCTGCCTGTCTGCTCGCACATGACATCCAGTCTGACCCTGTCAGGAGCAGCCGTTCTCTAAAGGGTTAAGAGCAGTGCAACAAGCCTTCCACGGTGATGGCTGTAGCAGGACTTCTCATCCAAAGAATCAATGGGTGCTGACAGCTCCTCACTTGACTGCTGAATAAACCATACCATATTGAGTTAGCAAACAGGTTAACACAAGCAGACGTGTCTCATTAGGTGCGATGTATGGCCATCATGGAAATGCTGTTTTGACATCGGGGGCGGCTGTTGCTCAGCACAGGTATGCATCTGACGCATTGGTGAAAAATGCACAATGCATTTGCTAAGAGACACAAAGCTAACATCAAATATTCTCACTTTAAAGTCCACAAAAATACTTCAGAGACGAAGAGCTGAGGCTGACAGTTTGGGTGAACCTCTCCAGCAGCTCAACAAGTTCTTTACTTAGCTCTCCCTGGTATTTCCCGCCCCTTCCTCCCCTCATTTCAATAACTTCAAAGTGCACAGCCTTTTCTTCTGCCGCCTCCCTGGCTGTGCTCTAGCCTCAAGTTCCAGGTAAGACGGGCAGAAATTAAAATGGAGAAAGGGTCTTTTTGCCTCTTAAGTAATGATCAAAGAAGTGCTTCATCCTCATAAGGACTGGCTGTGCTGTTTCTGGAACCTCTGTTGAAACCAGAGTCATTTCCCACTTGAAGGCCTGTTTAGCCGAACACTGAGCAGAACTCCTGCTCTATTTTGACATAATTGTGCCCGTAATGTATATGCCGCCGGGGGTATAACATGCCCCAGTGGATTTTTCTATTTCTGTCAATTCTCTTTGAGAGCCATTTGAAATCCACTTTGCAGGCAACAACATAAAAGATAGCAACAAGGCCATTATTTGGGAGGTAGAGAGAAAGAAAGCAGCTGAGGTTGGAGGGAGAACTGGAGCATCTAGAGTAGACTCCACTGACCATCCAGAAGTTGTCTGTGACAAATCGTCCTTCTCCATCCTTCATTCTGAACTGTCAGAGACTACACTATTCACGCCCGATGCATCATGGTCCGGAAACAAGGTATGTGAGACTTTGACAGCTGCGGCAGCAGCAGCTGCGGGTGATCATCACACCTTCAATTCCTGAGTGCCACTGACATGTTTATGACCACACACATACAGTAAACACACACATACACACACACCAACATAAAAACACATACGCTGCACAAAAACCTGTGCACCCACATGCACACTCCCTCTCTCTCTAAAACATACACACACAGCGCATGCATACAGAATCTAAAGCTTTTTTATCTGAGCTTTATACCACTCCACATTTCTGATGCTCATAGGCCCAGCTGGGAGAGGCAGATAAGACTGGTTTTGGGTACAGAGGGTTAGGGAGCTACTCAGGGACACAGCAAAGCTTTTTCAGGAATATTCCTATTGATTTTGAGGCATAGCCAAAGCAGAAATAGCTATGTCTTATTCTAAAAATGTTTCACTTGCTACTCTGCAACAGAGTTAGAGAGTCAGAGATTGGAAAGAGAGACCGTAAAACCCATCAAGACAAGAGACTCTAAGTAAAGCTACCCTCCTCTTCCTGCTTTCGTTCTCTTACGGAGTCAAAGTTCAACCAATGCTCTAAAGCTGCATTTCCACCAACACTTTGAGTGTAGTACCCTTGAAACTGAACCCATACCTACAGGCACCTAAACCTTAGATCAGATTTACATTTCCACCACAGTCAGTACTTATAAGAGTAGGTGGGGTTGTTCCTGGGGCATCGGGGCCGACCTCCTTAACTTTTCCAGCAGTAGGGAAACAACACTTTTCTTGGTCCTGGTAAAAGCTGCAGCATTTGTTGCTTGAGACTCAGTTTGCTCTGATTCTCGATCACCAATCAACGGACTGCAGTGTTCCTAGCTTCACCTTTAAGTACCAAATCAGTGAGCTAGGTAGTTCAACAGAGGGGTAAGAAAAAATGGTATGGAGTGGTTCGGTTGGTGCCATCCACAACTTTCCTGTCCATACCAAGAATGGTTGCCTCTGAGCTTGCAAGAACAGACACACAATTATTAGTTTTCAAGTTTCCTTTACTGGAGGAGACATGGGCCTGAACCCTTTTCCTTTCCTTTTATCACTTCGGTTTATCCCTCTATTGAGGCGTGATTAAAAAGGGATGTTCTCCTCCATGTGAACAGCTAATGAAGAGAGCAAGTTGTTAAGGTATGCATGGTTGAGATAATAACAGCAAAAGTCGAGAGAGTGTCAGCAGAGTGAGCGAGAAACAGAGCAAGACAGGACGGAGAGGCACTAGAGGGAGACTGGAATGGAGACTGACATCAAACAGATTGGACAATAATCCACAAATGGATGTAGTGGAAGATTTTTCAATATCTTTGCTCAAGCAGAAAACACAACTTGTAGTGACACCCATGAAATGATTCGCTTGAAAAATGGAATCACAGGAATATCTCGCGTTTTGCGAGAGAGGAAAGAGACGAGAAATTCACCCCACAAAAACTCAGTGAAATCACACCGTTAGACACGCATGTCGGAGCTGTTCTGCGGAGCAAGGTGCCGTGTAGAGCAGCTCAGGGTGGAAATATGTTTTAAAGCCCAATCACTTTTATAATAGCTTTCAGAACAGCAAGTAATAACAAAGGAGGTGGAGAGAAAAAGAGAGGCACCTTGGGCTGACTGCAGCAATCAAGGATAAAAAGTTACTCAATTTACTGAGACTTGCTTAAGTTCTTAGGTCAGACCTGACTGCATTATAAGTCTATGTGCTGATTGTAAAAGAGGATGAAGTTGAGAAATTATTTCACAGCGTTTCGTAAGGATTGACCTGCGGCAAAAACGCAAAGAGGCCTGAAGCGAGCATGCGTGTGTGTGTGTATGTATGCGTGCCCTTGTGTGTACGTATGTATGCGCGAGTATGTGATAGAGAGAGCAAAAGAGAAATGTAGAGAGAGAGAGAGAGACACAGAGAGAGTGAGATCAGTGATCTTCCAGCCTCGGGCTTCTTCTGCACCTCTCCTAGGCATGGAAAGATGGGAAAAAGGGGGGAAAATATGAGGAAAACAGAGAGAAAGAGCAAGCAAAACCCAAATGTGATGATGAAACAGGTCTATAATAGAACCAATCTGTTCATGCGCCTATTTTCAGGGAGTGTGTGAGAGCGTGAATTTAAAAATAGACGGTTTGAAAAATATTTCTAACACAGTTTTTGAAATTCAGAGCGCTTGCAACAAAGAGCTGAATGAAGTAAACAATTTGAATCGATGGTGTAAAAACTGCCCAACATATTCGTCTTTTTCCCAAATGAAACATAACAGTTTGAGCTCCAACCCCATCTGGCTCTTTATCCCTCCATCTCTGCTCTATGTGTAAGAGAAAAAAAGCTATGAGGATAAACTTCTGGTGGATGTGTGCCGCTCTGATTTACGTCGTCCTGTAAAAATGCCAGCCGCTTTAGTGGCCCTTTTTCACCGCCATTCTCCACCGCACGCCCTCCCCATCTTCTGCTAAGCTGGGAAAAATGGAAGAAGAGTGGGAGAATTGCTCGGAAAGGTTGGCGGTAATCTGGGGGGGCGATCTGTGTGCGTAACAGTAGGAGAGAAGTGTTGGAGAGGGGAGAGCGTATGATGTTCCAGCTGCAGCAATAAGCCTGTTCAAGGACACAGTGTCTTTTACACACACACACACACACACACACACATGGACTAACATCCACCGTCTCAGATCTACTTCCCAGGGAAATTAATCACTGTTGCAAATAATATACGTTAAACACATTTCTAAATACCCCGGGGACTAAATGAGAATATTAGCAATTGTGGAATTTATGATTGATCAAACAGCAAAGCCCGGAGTCTCTGATCTATACGACCTTTATCAAGGTTTATCACACCAGACATTTATAATCCAGAATCAAAAAGGCTGCCAAGAATTGGATTCAGATTTCTATGGGAGCTGATGGATGGAGGACGCAGGCAAAGTAAAGTGAATCAAAGCAGCCTGGAGACGAGTATTTCTGTGTGATAACTGTGTGATATATGCATTGAGCAACACACGGGGTCGCAGGTCACCGAGACACACGTCCACAGTGATGAATAAAATAAAAAATGGTCTTTTGGTATGGTATTTATCACGGTGATTCCAATTGGCTGTGAATTGAAATGATGGCTTCATTTATTGTCAGTGACGCCTGCTGTTTGAGGATCTGAGATTACATTCAACAATGTCAGGAGCACCATCAAGCTATTGTTTGTCTGTCATGTGTTGAGCCTGCACGATATGACAACACAAGGGAGAGCCTCAGTGTGTGTGTGTGTGTGTGTGTGTGTGTGTGTGTGTGTGAGAGAGAGAGAGAGAGAGAGAGAGCATTGCGTGGGGTGTACAGCATAAACAATGGGTTGGGGTAACCTGGATTAATGCATCATTTGGACACAAGGGCGCAGCCGGAGAGCAGGCCAGATTAACCAGGACAATGGGGAGGGGGGACAGAAAAAGAGAGAGAGGTAGAAGCATCAGGGGCAACAGGAAAAGAGGTAGAAGTGGGAGAAACAGAGAGTGAAGAGGTAAGGATGAAAGTAAATAAAAAAGGCACAGCACAGATAAAGACAAGGGGCGTCCAACGAGAGGCAGCTGTCCTGTAGCCAGAAACATATGGAAAGTCATGCTGAGGGAAAAAGACAGATGAGAAAGGCGATAAAGAGACGAGGAAAAGGAATAGATAGACCAAAAGGCCAAATGAGGGAAAGAGATGAGAAGGAGAGGGTACATGTACCAGAGAAATTGGCAGATACACAGAAAGACTGAGTGAAGATGGCAGAAAGGAGGAAAAAAAACACTTTGACCTTGGACTGTAGGACTGTGTGTATGACACACACACACACACATTCATACACAAACAGCAGCAGAAACACACTCAAGGATCCAGTCAAACGCACTGTTTCCAAATGCCTGCTAATATGTTTGGATAGATAAGTGTTTCATTAATGTTATTGTGGTTGTCGTGCAGCCAGCTGGTTGACTGTGTGCTTTGTCTGCTCCAATAAAAGCAAAGTGAGTGTGTTTGAGAGTGTGCGTAAGTGTGTGTGTGTGTGTGTGAGAGAGTGTTTTGTGGTCCCTTCTTAAGCCCGCACACAATCAAAACAGGAAAACACATTTCACCAAAATAAACACACATCCACACCAGACAAAAAAGTTCACCCCCCAGTCCATTTCAACTGGGAGAGAGGACAAAGCAGGCTGGCACAGGAAAGCCGCACACGCACGTGCACACCCGCACACACACACGCACGCACACACCAAAAACAGTGAATTCGCTAGATGCCCCTTGTCCCCCCATCACGGTCACAAAACTGCACACTTGCAAATGCAGCATTTCTCAGGGTCAATAGATCCATTATCATTTAAATCTTGCAGTGGCAGCCTAATTCAAAAAGTCACATTAACACACACACACACACAAATACACACTCACGAAACAAATAAACATTTGTATGCTTGGACTCTCATCAACTTTGTCACACATACACACACACAAACAGGCAGAACTGTTCTTTTGTCGCGCTGTACGACTGATGTTCCCAAGGCTTCAGCTCCCTCAAGGCCGACTCACACAGTCAATCCCCCCGTTCTCCACCGCCGCATCACAGCCGCCCCTCTGAAGTGACAAGTCCACCCACCCCCACCCCTCTTCTGCTTTAATGGGACTTCAAGAGCACAGAGGCACAAAAGGCTCGCACATACATACACACACACACACATTTCCTCGAAATCTCAAAGCCCCACACCAGCAGATTGCCCGGCTACAGAGATCAAACTGACCTCCCATCGCACGCTCGCTCCGCCACCCTTGCTCATGTTGCCAGTCATTAACCACCTGCCCTGCTCATCACCCATAGCAACACACATACACCCCCCACTTCCAATCACTCTCTCACCACTTCACTATCCTCTCATCCCATCATCCCCGTTTCTACCTGTCAGCTCAGTGCCGTCCTCGTTACCTGTCTTTCAGGTCTATTGCTTAGAGGTGGACACAATGATGATCACCTGATTCAATGTATGAGCTGTTGTGTGCGTGTGAGCTCATTTCAAGCAGCGGTTTGTAAAATGGGGCCAAAAGCTCCTCGAGGTCCTGGAGTGGGTTCCAGGGCTTTCCCAGCTAAATGAGGAATTTAATGTACTAGAAATAATGTCAGTCCTAGCAATAACGCCAATCTGCGTTAAATCTGTTTTAGCTACGAACAGATGCTTAAGCAGCAGCCTTATGTGAAATATCAACATGAATCCTGCCTGCACCTGAAGTTGGACTGACCCTAGGTTCTTTTTTAGGTTTTCAAACTGAATAAACACAGTTGCTCTTCAGCAAACACTTTCACCTACAAAAAACTGACTATGAATTCATTCTTGTAAGAAACAACTGATCCTGAAACATGTCATTTTAGCTGTACAGTGCAAACTTTGGCTTGCCACACTTGTGTCCCGCTGTCTTCATATGCTGCAGGGATTTAATGAATCCAAAAAAGCTTTTCATTCGTTATAAAGCCGCTGTCAGTCAATAACAGATTGTGCGAGAACCACCTATCTTAATTTATAGATCAATACAGGCTGCGTTGCCATCATTCATGACTAAACCACATTTTTTGCTGCTGATTTCAAAGCATCTACTGGTTGAAATTAAAATTTTGAGCTGCTGTTGAAAGAACAATCGCTGGTCACTGACTCTTGTTCATTCATGCTCCACCCTGCTACAGTTGACCTCTATATTTTAATCCCAACTTTCAAACCCAACTTCTCTCTTGGTCTTTGACTCTGATGCCAAAAGCTAGTATTTCGACCTTTCTGGACTTTCTGAACTGCCAACACCCCTCAATTCTGCCAATTCTATGCGCGCGCACGCACACACACACACACACACACACACACACTTCTTTCTGACTGACACTTCCACTCAGCCCATACTAGCGGGAAATCCTAGAGCAGTGTTTAAACGCTTGGTCAAGCCCTGTCTGAGTGCAGTGCTACGGGCTTGACAGGAATCAACTTCACTGGGGCTCTGCAGCTCTGTAGCACACACATACACACACCCACCAACACACACACACACACATCCCCACCCCCTCCCACCAGCGCTGGCAGCCCTGATCTAGGCCAAGAAAACAAATCCGCGACAAGAGGATTCGCCCCCTATCAAACTGCAGTCTAATGATGAAAAAACCTATTTGGCTCGAGTGCATTAAAAGGATGACGTGTCAATCAGTAACCACAAGTCAGAACAATAAAGAGAGTCACTGGTCTTCTGTATATTCAATATGTTGGGATAATTTGCAGGAGCATTTTATACTATATATGTTGCCAGTGCAGATCTGTGATCCACTGTAGTGGGTTTACAGTTTAGGGCCATGACCTGAAATGATCTGCAGTGCTAAGTCGTATTCACCCAGTCTTCACCCTCACTTCAGCCTTCCTATGCACCTCACTGATCCCTCCAGCCTGAGGCCATACTGTGCATGCCTGTCTGTCTATGTGTTTACGTGTGTGTGTGTGCGCGCGCGCATTCATCTAAGCATTACAGCTACATGTGTGTATTGCGTGTGCACGCACATGTCGATCCCCAGGTGTGCTTGTACATCTGCCTGAGTGTGTGCGTGCATGAGTTTGTCAGTTTGAGGAGCACCCAGGGACCACTCAGGAAGAAGCGCCCGGGGCACGCACACTCAAGACCCAGCCTAAAGCGGAGCAGAGCTCGGTTTGCACGACCGTCGAGTCCCCATGCTGAGCAGCATCCATCCTTAAGAAGCCCTGGTTAACCCGCACATGGGTCAGACGTACAGCACAAAGAGCATGTTGATCAAAGCATTTAACTCTAGCTGAACCTGGCTCAGTCGGAGTGATGTTTTAAACATAAATCTGTCTTCCTGAGGGAGGGGCAGGGGTGCTCGTGGAGCATCTTGATGTCTCTCCCTCTTTGTGTGTTTTAACCTTATTTCCCTCTGCCTCCTGCTTTCTCTCTTTTATTGTCCCAAAAGAAGATCAAATGCATGTAATTAATATACAGACACAACCAGACAGCCAAATTTTAGGCAGATGTTTTTGCAAATGATGGTATAAACAAATAATTGGGTTCTTATATTAAAGGAATAGTTTGACATTTTTTGGGAAATACCCTAACTTGCTTTATAGCTGAGCGTTAAATGAGAAGATCTATAGGGTAAAACATGAAGCTGCCACCAGCTCCTGGGTAGCTTAGCTTAGCAAAAAGACTGGGAACAGGTGGAACCAGTTAGCATGGCTGCTAGCTGTAGCTTCATATTTGCCATATAGACATACAGACATGGAAGTGGTATCAATCTTTAACACAGCAAACAAACTCATTTCACAAAATGGCCAAACTCAAATTTCTCTTGCATTTTTTTTATTAAATCAACAGCAAAAGTCTAAGTAAACCTTCCTCAGCATGTCACACATGTTATTAAAATTTAAAAAAAAAAAACATTGTATTTGCTTTACCTATTTCTGACCTTTATCTTTGTTATCTGACATATACTGTACATATACTCTGATGAGCCTGGTCACATGAGACAGCATGGTTGGCCTTTACCTCACTCCAGTCTCTGTGTTTCACCCAATCGCAGAGCTCACTCACTCTGTTACACCGACAGGTCTCCTGAAACACATCCAGGAAGACACACACAGGTCTGTGACATATTAATGAGTTATCGCAGTTGACAGAAAGCGAGGGGGGAAAGATGGAGTGAAGAGGAAGATGAGGAGAGAGAGGGAAGGAGTGTGGTAGGGAGGAAGGGTGAAGCAGCGCTGCCTCTTTATAAAGGCAAATGTGCCCCAGTCCCTATTGTCTGCCAAGCTGACAGGCAGCCATGGGGGGCCAAACGAGAGGGGGGCTCTGTCATGTTAGGGATTCACCAGTAGCAGGGGAGGTGGAAGAAAAATAGAAATACAGGAGCCGAGGTTGAAAGGGTTAGTAACATCCAACGTGAGTGAGTGTGTGTCTTTGTGTCTGTGTGTACATGTTCTGACACTAAGTGATTCAGAGAGGAAAAGTGATGACAGTAATGACTGTTCTCACAAAAAAATGAATGGATGCCAGACTATTATTATCATTCTGTCTGCAAGGGAGTTTCAATGCGCGTGTATGAGCACATATGTGTGTGTATATGTATAATGCATGCGTCCGTGTGAATGTGTCCACCAAATCTCGGACCGGCCTCTCTCACCTCGCTGCCTGAGGTTGCGTGCTCCCCCCTCCTCTGCCCTCCACAGTGAGTGTAACAGGATCATCCCAGCACCAGCCCTGGTCTGAATGTGTATGCATGTGCAGATATGTACATATAAATAAGAGATGAACTAAAAAGCTAAGAAACTAATAGCATGCAAGAGTCAGACAGAGTAAGAGAAACAGTGGCTGCTTCTTGTTTCCCAGGAGAATCCTCACACGGAGACAAGCCAGAGATTGTGAGCTAACCTTAGAGTAGCCTTTGCTACATTATGGGTCAAACATCAGTCAGCCTCTATAAAACACTAGAGATGACCACTCTCTCAATCTGCACTATTTATTTATCTCTTCATAGGGTTTTTTTTTAATCACTCAAACCGTTTTTAGTCCACATTTTTAAACACTCCTGCTGTTAAGGAAAACTGCTGAGCAATAAACAGTGTAAAAAAATATGTAAAACTTTTACTCAGAATTTGCTCATATAAGCACTCCACATAAACACCACATTCCCCAGTGAGCTATCAAAGGCCTTCTAGTAGCGAATAAAATAAATCAATAGAAAGCCTCTAACTTCTGGGTCACGTTCAAAGACTACTTCCTGGTTTCTTCTGACAGTAATTCTGGTTAAGCCTTCTTTATCCTCCCCTCATATCTTGCTCTTTTTTTTCCCCTTGGGATCCTTCACTGTGTCACAGCATGGTTGAATTTCCATTCGCATCTCTCAGCGCTGCACTACAGATTAAAATGCTGCACTTAAGTCTACAAAAATGCCTCACTATGTGAAATCTGCCTGATGTGCAACACATGTAAAACAACTTCTAAAGGACATACTGCACCTTATTATTTCTTGTTATCCTTCGAATGTGGTGCAAAGATATCATATATATATCACTATGACGGAGTGCGAGTACGTAAGTGACTATTTTGTGTGAAAATGACATGACGCACATCTGACTGCATCGCTTATCGTATTCCTATGTGTGTGTTTCTGTGAATATACAAATGAGTGTGTGTCATCCAGACCCAGAGGGATTGGTTAGATCACCCTGCTGTCTATCTGTCTGCTTTCTGTAATGTGTAATGGAAACCAGTGAATCATTGTGGGTAATTAGTTTCCTGTGTTGTCTGTAGTCTCACCCTCGGGGGAGCAGGGACAGGGGACCGAGGAGGGAAGGAGTTTATGAGCCCCTTGCCACATAGCTTGCGGTTAATAATGAGGAATATATGGGGCAGCAGGGTGACCGCGAGACAAAGAATCGTAACCAGACTGACAAGAGACCTGAATGAATGACTGTTTCAAATATAGACAGGCTGAATTGGGTAGAGAAATGATATACGCGATTCCTGGCAAATGACCATTGAGGCTGAGATTGACAAATTATTTCCTCCAAAGAGAAAAGTCTTTCAAAGCAGCCATCTACACTGACAAGTAGGGAGCTATTAAAGAAAATGTGTTTTGGCATCAGAGAACTGTCAAACGGTTGTGTTCTCTTTATGTATCTCAAAATTTCAAGATTAGAAAAGAACACAGTAAATCTTCTAACTGACCCCCATTGTCTATATGCAGTAGCCTATACCATAATTACACATATTCTACACAAAACTGCTAAACCCAGTTACATACTGTAACTTAAAACTAAATCAACTTAATTTTAAAGCAATATTTTGAAATTTGGGGAGATATACATACTGTATTTCCTCAAATAGTGACCAGGGCCATCAGTTACCTCAACCACAGAAGGTAACAGTCCTTTATTTGGGGCAGGCTTGTATTAGAGGTTCTCATTTGACTATGTTATTCTATTTTTCTAGTTTGCTAAGTTATCTATGTCTTTGGTGGAAGCAGTCACATAACAACTCCAAAACAGCAAATTGTCGCTCTTACATTTTTGTTTTTATATTAAAAAATAGATTAAATTAGCGTGCTTTAGAGGTTCCTGTAGATGGACTGTTTTACCGTCAGACAGAGCCAGACTAGCTGTTTGTGCTAAGCTAAGTTGATCTGCTGCTGGCTGTAGCCTTGTATCTAATGGACTGTGAGAGTGGTATCACTCTTCTCATCTCACTCGCTGCCAGAAACCGAATAAGCAGATAGGACACAGAGGTGAACTGTTCCTTGAAAAATGTTCTAGTCTATTCCTGATATTCAACTTGCCAATTTTTGATAAGTTCTAATCAGCAAACAGTTACTCACTGGACCAATCTGCCGCCCAAAGACCAACCATCGTTAATGGATTTCTTGCCCTACAACCGCCCCATATTGTACAATTCAGACTCTCTCAATGTCAGCTTGTCAGTGAGTACTCTGAGGGCCTGACTCCATCTGACTCCCCAGCACATACAGGTCCTGCCATCACATGACACACACACACAAAAAAAGCCCCTGGCCCCTCATCCCCTTCCCACTCTTTCAGCGGCCTCTGACATAGATTGCCACGGTGACATCAGTCAGCCCCGTTGGCATGGTGACCCTCCCATCACCTAGTCGGGTCACCTTGGCTCGACCCAGCACCCTACTGGGAGTGTTTTGTGTGTGTGTGTGTGTGTTCGGTGTGTATGTTATGTGTGAGCATGCTTATCTGGCACTTCTCCAAACCTCCTGGCATTGTGCCACTGCCCTCCCACTACTTGGCGGACCGTCTGTCTTCTTCCTCCATTTCTTCTCTGTTACTCTGCTCATCCTCTTTTTCAAAAGAAATCTACTCTGGAGAAAGTATAGTATGTAAAATATTGTAAAGCACAACGCATGCATACATGTGCGTTTGTGTGTATGTGTGCCAGGAAAATGTACTGTGTTTGCATGTGGATTGGTTCTCAGTAAGGTTACATAACAATGCAAAGGGCAGCCATCTGCTTCACCCCTGCCCCTGGGTTAGCAGCGAGGTCTAATCCACTATATTGTTTGTGTGTTTATGTGCATGCACGTGGGTGCGTGTGTGGGTGTGCGTACACATGTGTGTGCCTAATCTGCCTGCGTTTTCATAGCACCCGAGTGGGCAAGCTGGTAATCTCGCCGGGCCGGGCCACAGTGAGATTTAATCCTCGTAGATACAGTCCCTCTCGTTTTCTCTCATGGGTTATTTATCCATCTATTCTTTCTTTTCCTCTATACTCACTTTCCAGTTTTTCCATATATTTCCTTCTTTTTACCTTCACCAAAACTAAAGTCATAAAGTCATATATTCCTCTAACAATGCACAGATCTTCTTCATTCAGACTGGACCTCACTGGCATCCCTATGGACTCGACTTGATTTTGCTGAAACAACAAGATGACTGAGATAAAATGAATCCAAAAAATGTTAACAATGGATTAATACATTAATTTTCAGGCAAAAATGTAAAACATTTGTTGGTTCCAGCTTCCAAAATGTGAGTATTTTCTCTTGCGAATCATTGCGAATTGAACATCTTTTGGTTTTGGACAGTTGGAAGAAGGCGGTTTTTGGACTGTTGGTCAAACAAAAAGAAGAATATGAAGGTGTCACCTTAGGCTCTGGGCCATTTTTCACAATCTTTTCATTTTAAATTTTTTATCACTAAATCAAAACAATACAAGAGAGATTAACTGATCGCGACAGTAATTGACAGTTGCAGTTATAGATTCTGATCTTCTCTGCATTTGTGTGAAATCTGCACCATTCCCTCGTGGGACTTTGATGACATAATATTCCTTTCAATTAGAGTCCCCCAGTGTGAGGTTGGTTTTCAAGGCCCAGTGAAATTTACAGTGGATGAGTGAAAGAGGAGCATCATCAAAGCCAGGAGCAACAGGCTCACCTCTTCTAGAGATCTTTCTATCTTGGTCTCTCTTGCTTTTATACAGCCTGTTCAAGGTGGGAATGGCTGTTTTTGATAAAATGGTCTTCTATTGTGGGATCTTGTGTTTAAAAAGGGGCTGCTGTCTCTCTCTGATCATAGCCGTTGGGAGAAAATGAGGAACTCTGTAGTCATTGTTGGAATAAATAGACAAATGCAGGGTGGGAGTATCAAAAACAAAGCGATAAAAGAAGGGCACAATGAAAGTGTTGAGCAAGGATTGTTAGCAAGCTTCTATGCAATTACCAGTGAAGTCATCTGTCCATACAGATATTCAGTATGTTAGTTACCATGGTGACCATATGTGACTATAATTGCATCCACCAACGAGGGCAACCAGGTAGTGAAGCAAACAGGTGCAGTAATAAACACACAGGGTATATAAATAACTGGCACTCCCATTCTCCCACCAGCATGTGCGCCTGCAAAAAGCAAATCAAAAAACAGCCTCTTCTTCTTGCGCTCGAGTACAATGTGGATATACTGTATATTAATGCGCATGTGTGTTTGAGCGTGCGCTTGTTTGCGTGGGCGGGTGGGGTTATAGAAGGGTGACTGCACACAAGTAGAGGGGGGTCTTACTTCAGCATCACTGTCTTGATTGGAACCGCTCGCTGTGAGATGCTGACATGCTGTCTGAACTCACCGGGTGTGCCGGCGCATGTGGCGCGCTCGCATGTGCTCGCCGTGTATGTGAGTGTGTGAATGAGTGGCTATGTTCAGCATCAGTAAAGTGGCTTAGTGACAGATAATTTCTCCAGAGCACAAATGTGTTTCCCTTATTGACTAACCCATGAGCCAAGCTACAGGCAGCATTTTTGCATTATACTGAGAGAGAAGTCAGACAGCGCAAACTCAAACACACACACACACACACACGGTGACAGCATCGGCCCAGCAGCAAAGCC
Source organism: Holacanthus passer (assembly GCA_025331565.1). Lineage (NCBI taxonomy): Eukaryota > Metazoa > Chordata > Actinopteri > Pomacanthidae > Holacanthus > Holacanthus passer. The sequence goes on along the minus strand of JAFREQ010000003.1, from coordinate 10,960,352 downwards.
ATCTGCGTTGGCAACACCATGTGTGACATTTCTGACAGGTAGAGAGGTTTGACATGATAAGCATAGGTGCACACACACACACACACACACACACATACATCCTCTCACTCTGTACATTTCAACCTATGCAAATAAAGACCCTGGGTCTCTTGTAAAAGCCTAACGCCAGTGAGAGAAAAGAAAGCATTAAAAGGCGGCTGGGGGAGTAGGTTGGTGTTTACTGAGCATACAACATTACGTGCATCCAGGTCTTTCCATTTCAATATTGTGTGAGGCAGCAGAATACAGAAATTTAAAAGGGATTGAGGGTGATAACAATACTGATGAAAGGGAAGAAATGCATTTACAGCATTATCGATTGTGTGCGAAGAGCAGGATTAAGAGTCAAAGACAGGAGGGGGGGGAAGTAAAATAATCTTTCAAACAGTCTTGTACAGCAAGAAATAAAGATTCAAAGTCAGGGGGAAGGAACAACAAGGACACAAGAATAAAAGGTATTTGGAAAGAGAGGGGGATGGAATAAAGACTGTAAAGAAGCAATGGGAAGAAGAGGTTCATTCTTGTACTCCATTTCATTAACTTCACAGCGATAAGTGAGGATATCTTAGAGATGAAAAAGCTAGAGAGGGAGACATGTTCGCCCATTAGGCTGAGAAAGGGTAATACAGAGAGGTGAGGGGAGAGAGCAATAGCAGGGTGATGCTGAAAGGCACAGGGAGAGTGGCGAGGGAGGCCGAGGACAGAAAGGAAGAGTCGGACAGGCAGAAAAAAGGAAGAGGATGAAAATGAGGGAGGGGTGCGTGAGGCACGGAGGGAGCTGATGGAAAAAGGAAAGCGAGCGGAGCAGGAAAAAGCACCTTTGAAAAAGAATGAGGTTGGTGAAAGCCATTAAAAAGACCTCGGCTCTTAGTTCGCTCTCACCCCTGCGCTGGGCTGAGGATGTGGATTTAACTCATATATCACTACGGGCCTGGGGAATTTGGGGAACCCCTATTAAAGCCAGGCGACCAGTGATTTTAATATGATGGGGATCATTTGCAATTTTTGATTGGAAATATGTGAGCAGTCAGGCAATTTAAAAGCTATTACACGTCCAAATAAAATAATATCTCGTCGGCTAATGTGGCTCGGCTTAATTAACTTGTTTTTACTAACTGGCTGAACTAATACAAACGCAGAACATTATTTGTGTTATTATAATTGGACTAATCACTCATCCAAATGATTAACATTTGAAGAACTTTGCAAGTTAAATATTGCTTTTGTCAAATAATGCTAACACGAGATTTTCTTTTCCTGTCACGGACGAGTTGGTTATCATCGTGTGCTACTTGAGATTATGTTTGCGGTTTTATCAAATCTAGCAGTCTTGCAAAACGACAAAGGCTTATATATCATGGGAGAAATGTATAAGAGCAAACATGGTTGTTTCAAATAATGTGGTGAACAGCCAACAGACGCTTTATGGCACATTTAAATTTGCCCTGCAACACATTGCACAGCTAAATGCGGCGATCCATCACCTAATGCTTTTGCTAATAGCCGCATATTTGAAATAAACAACTTAAATAACTAGCTGTGCAATTTTCAAAATGAGAGCCATTCATTCTGAGAGTGCTACTGTACTATAGAATACACTTTATTATTAAACAGACTCACTAAAGACCAGGCAAATCCAGCACATACACACATACACACAGTTTTTTCTTAAGACAAGAGCATGTGAAAGGTAAGTACATGGTCCTGTCTGAAAGACTACAAAGTGAAAGAAACAGATGCGCTCATCCATGCAGGCACGACCTTATCAGATCAAGCCATTTACCTGGAAACAGATTCCAGGAGATAGAAGAAAGTTTGTTCCTATTGTAGGTCCAGTTATTATGGCATCCATTTCAGATGACTGCTGGTTTCACTCTGATAAGGTTACTGATGTCCTGAGGGGGGCGGCATGTTGAGCAGGAGAACCTGATGAAGGTTAAGCCCTTCAAAACCCTCTTCTTAATCATTGTCATTAGCTCCGCAGGCACTACCACTCTGACCCCATCACCTCTGGCCCTCAGAGATTAATCACACACACAGGCTAATGCATGTGCATATGCGCACTTGCATATATGTGAAAAACGTGTGTTATGTCCATATGTACTCATATGTATGTCATTATAGAGCCTTCTACATGTGTGTTTGGCTCAACTGGGAGTGTGAAAGCAGCTTCATCCAGTTGAGCAGATCCTGAATAATCTGGCTCTAATTAACCAAACATCGGCATGCGTGAACACATGGGTGCAAGTATGTGAGCGCATGTACTGTAAGGTGAATGCGAATTTTTTAAATGTCTGCAATGTGGTCATGGGTGCAATGTGACCTCTGTGTTTGAGGCCTGAACCAATGGCCACATACACAAACAAGCTAACACACTGGCATTAAAGCTAATACGGATCCCTCTTTTTCACATTTAAAACATATTCAAGCAACACAAGCTGCCTAGAAGCTGTTTTTGAAATCTGTACCATTCATTTGCTTTAGCCATTAAACTGTGAAAGGCTCCAAAGGGACATCAGTAATCACTTCATGCAGGACTGCTTATATACGGCCACATAGATAGAGGACCCTTCTCCTATTCCCCACTAAACACTCTTAGCCTCTCCATAAGAAATCAGAGACCGCCATGTGTGTGAGACACATGCAAAGGTAAGGGTCACGTCAGACAGAGAGCCTCCGTGTGAACCAGAAGAGGCCTGATGTGGGCCCTGGGACTCGCTTAATGAATCACTGTGTAGTCTGGACACACATCCCAGGCCCCAGGAGAGGACCATAGTGAGCTCTCTGTCATCTCGATGCCCTCATACATGGGACTTCTCATACGTGACATAAAGGCTGCTACAGTATAATTCACAGGGAACAAGAGCACTTCATTAAAGAGCTCTTCAAAGAGGACAGGGGCAGGAGGGAGGGTCTTTTCCTAAAGTCAAACAAGACGAGGGGGGCATATTAACTACCTCTCCTGGACAACTGGGAGACTTTAAGACATGAGGAATCGGGTGGTTTTCTCAAAATTCAGCTCTCCTTTAAATGCGTTTAATATACAATCTGCAGTGTATGTTTTAGAAAAGGAGGCAACAGGTACCGTGTGTGTTTTCTGTGTGTACATTTGCATTTGTGGCGGCTCAGTCTATTTATAGTCTGTTTAGGAGCGAGAAAATGTGTTTTTTAATTAAAAGGTCTGCTTGATTTAGTGTTGTGCTAAGGGAGAGACAGATGGAGAAAAAAGAGAGAGCAGGGATAAAATACAACCCGGATTCCAAAAAAGTTGGGATGCTGTGCTTTATAGACAATGGTTTTACGAAGTGTTCCTGAGTCCATGTAGTAATCTCCCTTATCGAAATCCTGTGTTTGACAAAGTGTGAACCTCGCTCCATCCTTGCCTGTGAATGGCTGAGTCTTTCCAGGATGAACCTTTCATGCCCAATCATGATACTATCACCTGTTACCAATGAACCTGTTTACCTGTGGAATGATCCAAACAGGTGTTTTTGGATCAGTCCACAATTTTCACAGTCTTTTGTTGCTCCTGTCCCAACTTGTTTGTCTTTGTACTGTTTTCAATTGATATATATTTCAAAAAGAATTAACAAATTATCACATTCTGTTTCATTAATGTTTTACACAGCGTCCAATGTTTTTGGAGTCAGGGCTGTAAGACGAGAAGAGGTCCAGAGTGAGGCTGAATGGGTTTGATCTAGCCTGAACTCACCTTCAGGATGGATGAAGATGAATAAATTCTGGACTAACAAATCATTATGCTGACTTAAATCGTGTCTGTCTGCAGGTGCATGTAACTGTATCCCCGTGTCTGTCTCTTGTCTCGCTGTATTTGTCAGTGCTAAGAGAGAGATCAAAAACTGCTGATATACACTCAGGGATATGCAAAAATACAGAGGCGGGCACCCAAACACACATTTGCGCACGCGCACACACAAACACACACACAGCTCCTCCAGGTAAAGGTTTGAATATTTCATAAAGTCTCATTAAGGAGTGAATATAAGAGGTTGAAGTATAATGACACCGGTGAAGACAGAGTAATAAATTCAGGTCTCATGCAAGCCTAATCAGCCCAAGTCGAACAGACACAATCACAAGCTTAAGGGCATTAGAAACACGAGTCAACACCAAATGTTTCCCGCTTCCAGCTCAGAGGATGAGGCATCTCCACAGTCCGACTAAAATTTTTAAAAGGTCTTAATTTTTCCTCAGAAAAACAAGCATCCCTCTAAATTTCCCATCAGGAGGAACGGACTATGCCGCACTATTTCATTGGATTTGTTTATAATTTACCTTTTTCAGACCAAGTACTATAGGAGGAATTAAAATTAAAACAACAATTATATAAAAAGACCCATCACACACAATACAAAAATAATATGAAACAGTCATACATACAGATGCATCAATTATGGCATTTTTTTCAATCTTATATACACTTACGGCTTTATGCTACTGAACATACCGACAGATGAGAAAACGTGAAAAGCACATGAAAATTACACACACACATTTTACTTAGATCAATGTCCAATTACTTTTGCCATTTTCCCCCTGTGGTTTGGCTACATGAAGTATGATGATACATTCTACTCAAATCAGTCTTTACAATCAATTACCAGCTCTGGCCCATAAAGCCAATACGAGATATGCTCCTTCCATTAGACATACTATGATAGGCTCCTTTCACATTAAGTTAGCCCATTTACACACACGCTCACGAATGGTTATGTGTGTGATTTGCCATTTTCAGTGCTGCAAATGTTTTTCTTAGTGCCATCACACTGGGAAAGATGTCACATAGAAGAATAGAAGGTGGGAATCTCATAACAATTCATGCACTAAACAAGGCTCATCATAGCTGTTGTATTAAAACAGTCCTGTATACAAAGCCACAGCCACAATAGTGTGTATGAATGTCTACTGTACGTGAATGTGAATTTTTTTATATCCGCGTGTGAATGTGAGCATATGAAACTGAATGAGTGTAAAGATTTAATTGAATTCCTTCTGCAATTGTGCAGTCCCACAACATTCTGGCTTATCCGGCCCTGAATTGCTGCCAGTGAGATATAATCATCCTGCATGAAATGAGCCCTACCTGAGCAGAATGGCAGCGCGAGGCCTGGAGGCTGCAGGGGAATACCTCCATTAGGCACCACGCAAGGAAACGAGGGAGCAGGAGAAAGAGGGGTCAAGGAGGAAGGGGGTGGCAAGAGGAGTGGGGGGTTGTGTTGTGTCTATTAAAGTAAACACAATAATGGTTATGGAGATCAGATGTTCAGAAAGGAAAGGCTGATATATATTACGGGAGTACCAGCCAATATGGTGTAGTGTACGTTCTTCTCTGACTTCTATTTGCCATCTGAGGAGCCTTTGCACAATTTCCTATTGAAATGTTCTGCAATAAACTTAAACAAATTCTTTACTTAAAGGCTATTGTGTGAGGCATGGGTGCCTTCTTCAACTCATAAGCACAAACCAATGTCATTACTGTTTGTTAGAGTGATGTGGCACCTTGGCCACATTTTCTTAAGAGAAGCACTCAGCTGAAATAGAGGGGGAAAAAAACACAGATACAGCTCAAATATGTTTTATTACAGCCCTATTTTCAAAATAAGCACACAATAAAGCAAACAGGCGGAGAGCACATTACACAAAGAGAAACGTACTGTCATAATGATCATAACACGAGTCATGCGGTGCCACACGCAGGCCTGCATATGTCGTCAGTTTTTCTAAAAGCCACACTGGCTCGAGCTTGCAGGGACACTGACACAGACAAATGGACATGGACACCGTTGGCTCGCATTCACGCTCTCATTATACAAACCATAATACATCAAAACAGCACTGAGGACGGCAGCTGACCAACCAAAATAACAACTTAGTCGAGCGGAGCCGCACTCGTGCCCTCAGCATGTGAAATAGCACATGAAAATGTGTCTCAGTGTTGCTATGGCTACTGACTTTTCACATCAAAGCACTGAGACCTCCAGTCCAGAAAAACTCATATATGTACAAGTCGATACATCAGCTACATCAATACGCTTTTCTATGTACCAACTGAATGAAATTCTCTGCAAAGTGCTTTCACTGACAGGTAAACTCTTGTGAGGTTAAACAGAGGACAGGATTGAAGAGTAGAGGAACAAGCTGCCTAAATGTCCTAAAGGCATGGGGAAGTGTGTGTGTGTGTGTGTGTGTGTGTGTGTGTGTTGTGTGTGTGTGTGTCCTCAGGCTCCATACTGTGAGCACTTCTTCCTGCTGTGGCTGCATTTCCTCGAGTGATGACGTCAGAGCTCTGCTGCAGTCAGAGGGAGAGCTGGGATTCCTGTAGAAACTAAAAATCATTCACTCTACCGCTGCACAGCACATTCCTGTGTGTGTGTTTGTGTATGTATGTGTGTGTGCATGCCCGGTTTTGAATGATAATAGAGGCACTGACCCTGAGAGATACTTTACTGCTGTGACTGTTTTTCTCACTCAGAAACTGTCTCCTTTTGTGAGCCTGCCCCCCCCCCCTCACTGTCTCTCTCATGTTCATCCATGTCCCATGAGTTACAGCTCTCAGACGCTGTTATGTATCGGCAGAGAACCCGTAAAACAGGAGCAGGCGGTGCACACTAATGCGCGCACACACGCACACACACACACACACACACACCGCAGCACGAAACAGCAGCAACATCAGCAGCCACCTCAGAAATAAGCAGCTTTTAGTGATGAATAAAAAAAAAGGCAACCATCTGGGATAAAGAGATGAAACCTTCGCCTACTTCATCGCTCTTTCCCTTAATCACTCCATCAACCGTTCCATTAGTCAGGAAAAAGCACACAAAAAAGAGCGCGAGACACAGGAAAAGACAACAACACAGAAAAATGCAAGTAAAGGAGAAAGCAAGAATAGAAGACAGAAATTTGTCATTTGTCTGATGCATTAGTCCCTATGGACAAAGGCCTTCATTACAGCTTCTGACCTCAAAGCAGTATGGAAGTGAAATTACTGACTCAGATTTTTTAGCCTATTGAAGGGAAGAGCAAACTTATCATTATTCAACAAAATAATTACAAGTTTCAGATTGTAGGGCCTGTTTTTATAAGCTTGCTAATGACAGAAGAATTGAGATTTCTGGTCCAGAGAGCGTAGAACTTGCAGCAAAGTAGAAATAGTTTGGTAATGTGTAATACATTTCCCTGATTTTCAGATGTTTATGAACACAGGACTCTATCTTTATACTGAAGCCTCCCATTAAAAGAGGTTGCATGACAATACAGAGAGAGAGAGCTGAATGCTTGTTGGTGAACTGTCAGCAAATAGAAATAGGGCAAAATCCAAATGGAGCGTGCTGGCCGTATTAAAAGATTTATGCTGAAATACTTTCACAAACCAGTACAGCACTACAAGGCCAGAAATTTGGAGCAAAGTAGCACAGGCTGACCCTACAATTCAGGCCAGATGGGGGAAAAAACACAAAGACTCATGCTGGACTCACTGCCTCAAGTACGACATCTCCCTGTGATCTGATTTCATCCTAATACATAGTCATGACAGAGGATTTGACCTGGCAGCAGACTCAAAGCACCGACCATTCTCTGATGAAGTGGCAACACAGGAAAAGCAAACAGAAGAAACAGTTTGTCTTGGCCGCACCACTGATGCAGGAACACCTGTGATCCAGGTGGTTTTTCTGTAAACTGGCAACAACACTTCCCAACGTCATCACAATATAAAACTGAATCTGCTCTCCTTCCCCTTTCCATGAATAACAGACTCCTTGATGATCCCAGCTGAGATAAAATAAGTTGAGCTGGCTATCAAAGTGCTAATTCTCTTTAGTGTGGCCAAGTGTCAGAAGTGGGTGCCACAGCAGCGAGACAAGCAGCAAGTGCAGGTTGTTGGTTTGTGACCAGTCATGCTCGTCTAACCTCATCTCATTGAGGGCTGTCTGCTTCACTTCACATGCCAAGCAGCATCTCAGGTGTTTCAGGCATGGGCGCCATTGTGCTTCATAGTCTAAAGTGCTGACAACAGAGCGAGTGGCGGGGGAAACCCTGAATGCATCACAATTACCCTGCCCCTGCCATCTGGGATGCGTTGCACACAGTAAACGAGCGTACATTTTCATTCATATACTTTTTCTTGGAAAACAGTCCGAGGGGAGTCTCCAGCAGGTCTGTTAAAGCAAAGGCACTGTTTCATCTAATTTAAAAGTCATTCATTCACTATATTCAAACTGGAAAAGCAATAACACTTTAGTATCAGTTAGCAAGCAAACTGATATTTCTTTCTTTAATGGCAAGGCATCCCAAGTGAAATGGCCAAATTGGTTAAATATGTAAATTTAATTTAATTTATTCTTTGATATTAAACCATAAAAAGTAAATCAAGTGCACTTGATTTACATTATTTCGTACAAAAACTGCTTTAGTGTGCATTTTCTCAAAAAAGCATTTTATCCCTTCGCGTGTATGAATAATCAATTTTACAAAAATGCAGCTTAACGAATTAACAAATCCATCAAGATTGAAATATGAACCTTCACAAAATGCAATACTTAACCAAGAAATATAGTTTCATGCAGGAAACATTAACCAAGGTGACGGAAATTAATAAGACATAATAGTTGCTTTGAAACCTTCGGAATCATGTAAAATCATGTAATGACAGAATGAAATAGAAAAATAAATCTCTATTCGCAATATTGTAAATTTTTCTGTTTGTATTTATGTCCTGTAAGGTAGTCTGGCATGTGGACGGTTTGAGTGAGCTGCTGCAGTCAGAAAACTGTACCAAAGTCAAGGTCACTGGCCCACCCATCTATTTGATAATGGATAAGGTACAGCAGGACAGACAGCAATGGGGGGATGAGCACAGAGCTTCCCCCCTGATCTGAGGACAGCCTGCCAAGGCTAGCTGAGCTGACAGCAACTAAAGCCGAGGCTCCCCACATGTGCTAATCTCCCAGATTTAAATGGGAACATAGCACACAGCGCAGAGCACAAAGCAGGGCAAGCCTGTCTGATCCATGACCGTATGTCTGAGCACACGCACAAGCACACAGCCTGCACAAGCATGCGCACGCATACACACACACACACACACACAGCAGCACACATGTGAAAACACAGTCATACATTCAGTCGCATAGTCATTTCCACAGTTGCATGTAGAGACAGGGCAGATATACAGAAATAAGTCAGATGAAGACCAACTTGGAAAGCGACAGAGGACGATGTTAACTTCAGATTGCAGCCACTTGAAGAGAGAGAGAGAGAGAGAGAGAGGGAGCTATCATGAGAGAGTAAGTAAGAGAGAGAGCCTTCCCTTTCATTCTTCATGAGGGCAGACTGGGAACCAGCAAGAAGCAGGGAAACCATGACAACCAGACAACCAACCTTGGCAACCAACGCGGCGTTCTCACAGTCAGAGCCAGACAGGCGGCTCAGCAAGGGTTAATCTGAGCTGGGTGAGAGGGGAGCGAGAGAAACAGGCTGATTAAGCCTACCGCTGTGCGTACAGACGTTTAATATAGTGTACGCCTTAAATGTCCCATGTTGACAAAGAGCAAAAGATGTGGCGGATGACTTGGTGACCGGCAACATCAAAAGTGCACAAAGACTGGATGTCTAGGATAAAATCACCAATCATATTTTATTGATGCAACAGTTTGGAGCCATATATATATGTAACATTATGGAGCATCCCTGAAAAGAGAAATGTGTGTGTGTTTGCCTTCTCTGAGTTGCGCTGCAAAACTAGCACAATGAAATCTGAAATAGCATGAGGCGATAATACATTACACGGGTGCAGGAGAGAGACAGAGACGGTCAGAGTGAGGGGGAAAGGTTGTGTTTGTATGAGCATGGATGTGTGTGTAGTGTGTCTGGGTATGAATGAGGGGAAAATGGACCCACGAATTGTGTCCTAACCCAATTCTCCACGCTATATGACAAGGCAGAGAAACACTGGTGGACGCCCAGAGTTGGGATGAAACACAAATAGGAGGCGATGGGGCCTGTCCGAAAAAACACACACATAAACACACACACTCATTCATCGCCCACAGAGGCTGTTCCAGCAATCCTTCACTTATTCAGTGACCTCCCATCTAAAGATTGAGCCCTTTTCTCCTCTGGGGGTCAGCAATAGAGAGATGAAAATCAGGGAGGAGGGGAGAGTAATGAAGAGAGTGATCAATACTTGGCCTTAATTAATAACCTCCACTGCAGTCCGGACATTCAAGACCGCTTCATGCTCTCTCAGTTCAAGGTTTTTTTTTTTTCTTCTTCTGCTGCTCCTCCTCCTTCTCCTTGCCGCCATCCTTCTCTCTCCTCCTCCCCCCCGGTTCTCCACCTCTTTCCTCGTCATTAATCTCTGAAAATCGTTGGCTACATACATTTCTCCCAATCGATGCAATTCCACCGAGGTCTTGTCTGATTTACCACATGGCTGAATCCCTGTATGAATCTTGACTGGCCGGGGGAAGAGGGACAGAGAGGGGAGAGAGAGAGAGATGGAGTGAGGCGGACGAGTGGAGAGGAGCACTAAATGACAGAGACCATCATCATTATATAAGCTCAGTCAAAGTCACAGACAGTTAAAAGACTGCAGGCTAAGTCCTGGTTCGGTTTACTTAAAGCGTGGTTCCTGCGTGTGCATGCCTTGTCCTCAGACATGCCGAGAAACTGTAACACTGATGCAACAGCGCTCATACACACATGCAAACACAGCATATATTCATGAACGCTCACAAATAGACCACATATGTATCAGCCGGGGAACAGACACTCCCACCATTTAGTTTACATTTCAGGGCTGAGGGAGCAGGGCTTTGGCTTGAGCCAGACAGTCAAACAGCTGCCTGAGGCCATGCAGGCTTGGCTCCTTGCTCCACAGTTCTGATCCAGCTTGCTAACACAGGGTGCTGCCCAGCTGGGAGCAACACGGCACAGCCACTGGGTCAAAGCTCCTCTGACTTGAATCTGTGAGCAGGCCCGCTGAAACACGGGCCTATCATCGCCGCCTTCATTCATTTCCCTCACTCGCCAATTTAAGGTCAAGGCTTCTAACCTGTTTTGGGTAATCTTGTGAACACATAGATAGACACCTGTGTTTGAGCTGGACACGGGTATCAAGATTATTTCAACAGCACGGAGGCTACAGGTCAACAAGAGTTTGAGCACCTGCGCTGCTCACACGCAGCACGCACGTGTATACGCACAGATGCATTTAGTTTCTGTGGATTTGCCAAGTGGTTTTTCATTGACAGTATTGACCGAGCATTCCCTCCTCACTTGTCATCATCAGGAATATCATGTGCTGTGAAACAGTATGGATCTCTTCCACCAGGACAGGAAATCTTTGGGAGTGCCCATTGATCTGAATCAACCCCCCACCCCACCACTGGTGAAGGGGGCTTCACCAGCTATCAATCAACGTCGAATTAATGGTTTTACGTTACCGTGCAATGTTCCAGACTCCCAGAGTGGTCTAGTTAAATTGCACATGTATGTGCATGTGTAAGTAAATGAAAGGAAAGACAGAAACAAGAGCTTTTCTTCCACTCGCCCAAACACAGACACGCAACCGCAACCAAATGCTGCAAGAGTGAGACTCACAGTAAGAGCGACGAACTGGCTGGCCCTTTGCTTACATGGAGACAACAAAAACAGCTGGACGCTGGCTTAAATGCCTTGTAAGCCCAGTGAACCCAGAACGAGAACTCTCCAGCAGATAGACAGAAACAGAGAGAACAAGATGCAACATCACAGGAAGCTTTTTGTCAGATGAACAGTCAATATGAAAGCCCCTGAAGCACAGACGATTTCACTCTCTAAACATCAATCAAAGAATCAAGGAGCCTACACATCACCCTCCAACTCTTAGCCTGTCAATATCCAAGTCTCGCAAAAAAACAGGGACTTAACGCTGGATTAACAGGCAGTGTTTTCCAGACAATAGTCCTCTATTCCACTAATCAACAGCCTTCAGGAACAAAGTAAAGGCAAAGCACGGCAGTGTTTTCCGACGCATTAGTGGAACAGAGCGGTGATTCAGCCCGTCTTAAGTCATTGCATGGCAAAAGCACAAATCCACAATCTTCAGCTTTGTCAAACAAAGCTTTAAGATTCTGAAACACAGGAAGGCTGTTACTCCAAACCCTACTGGAGACATTCAGCGGGAGCTCGAAATGTCACCTCAGTTGTCGAGTTGCCGTTGTGACATCGATTAGAGGCTCGTGAGGCTAATATGGAACATTACGCAACCAAACAGACAACACATGCAGCTAATTCAGTGTTTGATAGAAAAAGTAGCTGATTGGCAATTTCACAGTGTGACGGTGCAAGAGTTATAAGGAAACTGCAAAGACTCAGCTGCTGACACATTCACACACACACAGGTAACCTATAGAGTTCAGGACCTGTGCGAGCCAGTTCACAGACACAATAACTCTGTCTTTGGCTTGAAAATGGCCTCCATGCTTCTGTGGCTTCGGCCCCAATCAGTAGCCAGCCATGCAGACACTCCATATCTATACAACCCATCAGGCCCCAGTGCACACCTGACAAAAAGGGAACGTACAGAGATCTGCAGAAACCGGAGAGAAAGCAATGAAACTGAAGGGAAACAAGTGCAGAGAGATATGGGGCATATCAAAGACTGACAGACAGGTCTGCTGCACACTGAGCACAGATTTTCTCAATCTGTTCTGACTATAAAAAAAACTGTAAAAAGATGCATCCTGCTGTTTATAGTGTGTGTGTACATGTAGCCTTCCCTTTGCATTTTAATGTCTATGGTAATATGGAAGTGCTAAGTTGCTAAGCTAGAGTGCGCCAGCCCATGCTACCTTCAGGCCACGTGAGTGCGTGAGTGAGAGCCGAGGAGACTTTGGCTGTGTAGGGGATTAGATCAGGAAGCCAAACCAGAACCACTGTGGTGGCCATGTGTGTGTTTGTGTGTGTGTATATGTGTGTGTCAGGACAAGGCCTAATCACTTAATGAACACGGAACAGCACCACTCCTCTGTGCAGGACAGCCAGATCAACCCGAGGCCTTCCGCTTTCTCCCCTCTAATAATACCAGCCAACTGCAGCCTGGGAAAGCTCACAGGGGATTTAGCCCACTGGACAGTCCCAGCTGCCACTCACGATCGAGCCCGGCCCATTGGGCACTGACAGTTGCCAAGCCAACCCTTTCCGTGGGGCCTGGGAAAGAGATCTGACAGATTAACGAATGGTTAATGGGCGAATGGGATATTATGTACTGTCATTAATCTGAAATAGGTTTGGCATGGACGAGCCACACATACGCCAGTAACCAAATGATTTTCCTGACACAGAACTCACACATAATGTTGGGCCCTGTTATTGCTGCACATTTGAAACATGAAAACGTAATTGAAAAAGCAGGCCAAAAGCATTCAGAATGAGCACATATCATTTAATTAGAAAATTCTCTCTCAGTGAAACATCATTGAACTTCTCCAAATTGAAAGTCATGTGAGGGCCGAGTCGCTCGAGTCGCAAGCATGATCCACGCTGACTTGCAGCTTACTGGGTCTGACATCAGAGGACTAGAGAGAAAAATGCATCCAAATGCCTCAACACTCACATAAATACATCCTGAGCCGAGGATGATCTCAGAGACACCATATCATTAAACGTCTGTAGCCAGCAGACCATAGTGCCAGCTCTTTAAGATCATAAACAGCCATTAGACACTCCTGAGAGCGTTCTGAAAGAAAGTCTGGCTGCGAGTGTGAGATCCTCCTGTAAACACAAATGATTAAATACGAGTAGCGGGGAAAGGGGAGACTAGTCATGGTGTTTTTAATACTGCATTTGTTATTAATCTGCTCTGAAAGAACCAACTGGAACACAGCCTGCAACATTAATGTCCACTGTTAAATCATACTACACTCGGCACGCTGCAGATCCTGAAAGGCAAATACAACTACACTGACTATGGATGCAACATGTTTTAGAATCTAAATTTAATGAGGGATTGGTGTTCAAAATGTCCTGCATTGCTCAGATATAAATGTGCACCCGCACCTGACACCATGGCAAAGAGACAAACTCCCATTAATGAACACTGGGGACTCACCAGGTGAATGAAGCGACCAGGTGAATATTTCAAGAAAGCATACTGTCTGAGAGAACACACAAACATTTGCACGCACACACGGCCGCTCAGCATGACCAGCTGGACCGGGTAGGGGAAGTAACACCTATTGTAGACATTTTAGACAACAGATGGGAGGAAAATCTCTCGGTGGAGAGGAGAGGAGAGGAGAAGAAAAGTCTCCGTCTCTCTCTCTCACAGAGCGTGCTGCATCATTCCCACCATCTCTGCCTACACAGGGCTGTGCCTGCCTCTCCTTTCACATGGCTCCACTGGCTGCATGGAGCTGACCGCAGAGAGGATTCACACTGTACAGCCACACCAGTGCTGACAGCAAGGCTTCACTACTGTACAGTCCCCATGCACCAACAAGCCACACCAGCATGCAGGCGTCTCCTAACATAGCATGACATAACAGAGAATGAAGCCCTCTCTTCTTTTTTTTTTTCCACCACTAATTGCACATGTGCCATGTAACTTTAACAAACTGCAGTGTCATTGCTGTCTATGCTGAGATGAGGCATGTGCTCATTATTCAGGAAGCCCAGTTCCATCCCCACTGGGGTGTATGAATATAGATCAGTGTAGCTCTTATTCTCCAGCCCTGTGTGCAGCTCTGTAATCAGTCAAGGTGGGACCCTCTACTCCATATGGGAGGAAAGCCCACGTATCGCAGTCAAGCCTATAGGAGGAACGCCTGCCTGCCTGCAGACTAAGAATAGATCAATGCATCAGGCAAATCGGGATTAACGGCGTTGTGCTCCAATCACTGGACACACACACACACACACACAAAACAAGGGAAGCCAAGACGCAGAAAGTTCATTTTCACAACCCATCACACTGTCATCTCTTTTTGGCTTTGCTCCGCACACACACACACACACACACAATCCAACGCCAACGCACAACCAAGCAAACCAATGTAAAGCACCATCACCTAAATCCCCCTCCTCAGCCCACTGTGTGCACGATGATTATATCACCACACCGGAGATATACAACCCCCAAAAAAATCCTCCAGCGGGCTCGGCAGGTGTTTGCAACTGAGCGCTTATTTATCGATCACCTGCAGACACGCACGTTTCAACTCGCTGCGATAATAAATAGTGCAATTAAAAAGGGGACGGAAGCTGTCCCAACTAACCTGTCTGTCCTTTCCCCAGTGTCTTCTCCAAACGGTAAGGTCCCACGTAATTGGCATGTTGGGCACCGCTGTTGTCTTTACCGGACGATGACATGTCGGATGTGAGTGGAAATTATAGACTTTATGATAAAAAAAAAAAAACACTCCTCTCTGGAGGTCCGAGTCTTTTCTCTTTTACTCCACAGCCTCTTCTGTCCCTCTGTCTCTCTTCCCGACCTCACTCGCGGTTTGAGGAGGTGAGGTTCTCTCTCTTTCTCTCCTCTCCTTTTTTTTCTCCTCTTATCGCCGCAGACGAGCCGCAAGTGCCTTGAATATCATTGTCGGTGGAAGCTGCGCTGCCGCTGTGCGTCTGTGGGAGGTGCTGCGGAGACGTCGCAAGGTGATCGACGGCGGGTTCGGCCAATCAGAGAGCCGGATGTGCTGCGCTGCCGCCCACGTTTCTTGTTGCTGGAGCAGCTTTGCTTTTTTTTTTCCAGAAAAGTTGCAGGTTGTGATCAAGTGACACAACTCATTTTCACTTTTAGCAACAATTATTTTGGAGGAAAATCTAGTGCACAATTATAAAGCATCAATTGTATTGGATTCCACTACGATTCTTAAAAATACAAAAAAAAAAAAAAAATCACAGACAAAAATGCTGAAATGATGCAAAATTTTGTTTGCTGTTTTTTTTTTTTACCAGTTCTAGTTCAGTCAGTGTCAGGATATTGACACCTCTGGACATGTTGTAAGACATAAAAATAATCTTTGAATTTTGGTTGATGTGTTTATCTTTAACAATTTTAACATTCAATTACCTTGTTTAAAATTCTTAAATTACATCTACTCCTTGTCTATAATTAGAAAATCAAAAATCTATGAAGTATTGTTCATTTCAAAAGTTTACCACTGGACACAAGATGCTTCTACTTCACTGAAAAGTCCAATCTCTGTGTATGTGCTCCAGAGATTTCAAGTTTCAAGTTATGTATATTGAACCAAGAACTTGACGAAATCATCTCAACCTACATATCTTAAATTCAAATTTAAGGTGAGCACAGATAAAGTTTCCCCCATCAGCAGATGAATGTGAAAACAGCTTTCTAATATTAAACTCTGCACATCATTCTGTACAGCAAAGGTTAAATATCTAAGTCAAGTAACAATAAGCAAAATACAAGCCAAATTTCCTATGTTGGACGTTGTGGTTGGACTAACAGGCCCCTACTGACCCCTACTGAGTTCATTTGTGGTCATTTAAACACAACTTTATTCATGAATATGCATCGTGTGAGCACATTGTGAAATGAAATAATAATGACCATAAAGCCAGATTTTGACAGAGTCCCTGTATTTTAATGGTGCACATTTCCTAACAAATTCTAAATTAATCAAATTACCAAAAGCAGCTGATGTGCAGTGAATCTGGTGCTTCTGAGCCCCCAAGAGTCTGCAGCATCAGGGCTGGTGCCTGCTTTGGGGAAAATAAAGACTAAAGTGAACTGTTGAAGCTAAACCACCATTGTTCCAAACACCATCTCTCACCAGAAAGTGTTACAACATTTATAAATATTTATGCTGGCTTTATTTACTGAGGTGCTTTTAGTGTTGTAGCAAAGAATTGTACAACAGTGTCGGAGCGTTTCCTGTGTCTGCCACCTCGTCTTTCTTTTTCTTTATGCTTTCCCGATGCTCTTCTTTCTTACCCTTTTCTCTTACACACACACATATATATTTATACACACACAGCACACACACAGCCGCACAATGTGTGTGTGTGTGTGTGTGTGGAGAGAGTAGGGGGAGAGTGTGTTGGCCCTCTGATTCATTTCACACCCCACTGGTCTGAGACCTGTGACTGTGGCTCTGGCCTCTGTCTGTTCCTCACACCCTGAGAGAGTACAGGTGTCTGGGGACACATGCAAGAGAAACACACACAGATACTCATGCACACACACAAACACGCCATGTGACCTCTAAATATTCTTTAACAGAATACAAGGTTGAGGTTGTGCTGCTGAAATATTAAGCGGTAAATATTACATCAA
This sequence comes from Holacanthus passer, assembly GCA_025331565.1. Taxonomy (NCBI): domain Eukaryota; kingdom Metazoa; phylum Chordata; class Actinopteri; family Pomacanthidae; genus Holacanthus; species Holacanthus passer. Next base: position 10,943,005 of record JAFREQ010000003.1, on the reverse strand, counting down.
CACCACACCGTAGGCTACTTCAAAGGCAAAGACATCCCAGAAAGGTTCCCAGTTGTACCTCTTAATATTCCTAGTAATACAGAAACTGAAATACAGTCATTGCATTTCAATAATTTATTGTATAGGAAATTATATTGTTGTAGTGCATCATCTAATTTCCATTCATCTTCCCTCTGCATTTAAGACAAAACACAATATTGTTTAAACATTACACAACTACGCCGCATTGTGAACTTAAACAAGCAGTTACAAGCCAAGTGAGGAAATACAATTCTATTTAAGGCGTAAATCCTGTATGTAGAAGAGAAATATTCACACCTAGAAATGTTTTATTTAATATACAAGCAAGGTAAGGGAGGAATTGCCTTGCAATGCATCGTAAATATATTTCCTGCCTCCTCACTTCTCATTCATGAAGCTAAGTTTACAAACTGTACATGCCCCAGTTTAGTGCCTTTGAGGTCTGTGTAGAGCATGTGTGCCATTTCCCCCGATGCCCTTCATCACACTGGGAGCCGGGTATGTGCAGGGAGGTGTGACCCAAAGTGTCACCCACGTGACTGCATGGTGCCAGGTGGACCGGGCATGTGATGTCAGCGCCAGGTGCCAGGTGGGCACAATCTCAATAATGCATCATGCCCAGCGCTCGTACTGGCAGGTGCACCACTTTGAAGTGTTCCAGAAACATCTGTAGCTTGAGTTTTTAATCACCTTGCCTGTACCTCCCTGCTTCCCATCAATCCTTCTTCACTCCTTCACAGCCAACGTCCCTTCTCTCCCTCTTCCCTGCAAAGAAATTAATGAGAAGTCTTCTTAGTTTGTGTTTGAGCTTGTGTGTTTTTGTGCCCACGTGAGCATGTGTGTATGTGCATATTTACATGTGTTAACCCACAGAGCCGCCACGCTGCAAAATTCAATCAACAGGATAAACAAAATTCTAAACACCTCCTTGTCTTCTGGATGTTTGTGGAATATTCAGCAAGGCACGAATTATCAAAGAGTCCTGTTAGTTAACACAAATTTACCATCGGCCAAATAGCAATCGCCTCCAATACACAGCAGGATGTGCATACTAATAGCCCCTTCCCAAACAAACGATCCAACTAAACAATGCTGTAATGAAAGAAATCATGAAATATTGTGTGCAGTGTTAGACCTCTTTGATGGAAATTATTATCAAGTTTATCTTTTAACAAAAATCTGTTTGCTAGAGAGATGCGATGAAAGATGAGGTGCGCCAGAGAGGGAAAAAAAACAGACGGAGGAATGAGGCTGAGGTTTACCAAAAAGTGGAACATATTTGATGTGTGGCAAGAGCCCAATAACCTCTGGATGTGAGAGGGAGCCCAGACTGCATAATAGCTCCACCATACTTCCATATAATGAATAGCTTCGTAGCTGAGTCGGACCAATTCAACAGGGGGCCATAAACACATTGCCTTACACTAAATGTTTGTGCACACACAACCCCACACGCACACACACAAATTCACACACTGGTAGTATCGCAATGCTTCCACCCAGGAACAAGCGCTACACACACAAACACATACATGTGAACTCACAGCCCTTCAGGGTTGTACAAACTGTTTATTGCCAGCTAGCTGCGTGCTGGAAGCTGGCTGGATCGGCCAACATGGTGTGCTTGATTAATTAGCGTGTCATCCACATACAGAGGAGACTATTAGTGTTCATCTGCAAACGTTTAGACAACTGGAGAGGAGAGGAATGAATGGAAGGGCAACGAAGGTGGATTTTGGGATGAAATAAATAGAGTATAAGAGTCATCTGTTGGATTTTCTGAGCTTGAGCGCACCACAGAAACTAATGACAAGAAAAATATATAAAAATAAATACAAATTATTAGAAAGGCATCAGGGACAGAAAAATGACAGCAAAGGAGAGAGAGGGAATCTGTTTACATGTTGTTTAGGGAATGCTGTTTCTCATGATACACGTATCTACCCACCCAATGCAGACACAAAGGACTGAGGGAGGTCAAGAAGGGCGCACCCAAGGGAAACAATAGGACAGGTTAGTCCTTCCATAGTCCCTTGTAGATCTCTACCAGAGGCACATGACAGACAGCCAGGCTCTCATTTCCACCAGTCACACGCAGGTTTGTGTGCATGTAAGCGTGAGTGACTGCAGGCTTTTGTCTGCAAAGATATTCTCAAGGAAATAAAAGGCGCATCATGAATAGAAAAGTGTAACCAAATCCATATACTCAACAAGGATGTAGCCTTTATAGTAACGCAAGAAGGAAGGTTCCACGTGCAGAGCAGGAGTGTGTCTTGTAGTCACATGTATGTGGGATAAAATCTCATGATTATCTAGATGCTGGAGGACACTTGTGCACGTCTCCGGGTCTGGATGAGGACTTTGGAGTGTGGGACACTCGAGCCCCGGCCGCTTCTGTATGCAAATGAGTGGCATGAGATGCTCACTCACACTCACACATACACACACACACACACACACAGACGTATGTTCTACCATCTAGCATGTTCGTGTACCATGATCAGTGGTCGGCTGGTGTTCATTTCAAATGTCACTACAGTGTGCCGCTGTACACTGACATGCCCATGAGTGAGGCTGTGAAGGGAATACTCACCAGTGGGAATAGGCCTCTCCTTCAGGCAAACACACACATACACAAGCAAATGTAGGCACACAGCTGCAGCTCCACTGCCCCCTGCTGGTTACAAAAAAGCACATTCTTTCACCCCATCCCCACTCCCGAAAGCCCCAATCTCCCCACAGCAACATTCATAATGCTCTAATAATAGGATATAGACGTGCTGATTGCTCCTCTGCAATTATGACAGCACATACTGTTTTTGTCAGGCAGCATCTCGGCAGAGCATCGGCCACTCTGTCTTGGATTTTTCTCACATGGCGCACTGTCTCACACATCTCACCTCTCTCTACTGACATCATGAAATCCCAACCACAGTCATCTGACCCAGTTTACTTGTGTTTCTTCTCTGTGGAGCTGCAGCCTTCGAGCTGAACAGCTCTCTCAGCAGCGAAATGTGCTCCAGAATAAAGTTGGGTTTCTCTGTCCTATTGTGAGTCTCAAGGCAAAAAAAATTGGATCCTTGCACAGCACAGCAAAGAACCGCTTCAACAAGCCCTTAAAATTACTTTGATTTAAAAGAGATGGACAGTGGAGCTGCAGTGAATGCTGTTAGAAAAAATACAGCAAAAGCATAGTTGTTAGTTTTCATGCGCCTTATGCGTGCACCTAGATACCTGAACGCATACCTACACACAAACACACACACAAAGCGAGCATTTCCTCTTTAATCATAGCTTTTTGCCATTGCAAAGAACATAATTGCAGTATAAGAAGCAAACTGTTAGTAATCATGTAGAGGGTTTGGCTGTGGTGCTGGATAATTAGGTTGGCTCTGTGCGCCTCACTAATCACAGGGACATTTAATGGCAGCGTGGGGTGAAGGACTAAAACAACTACATTTAGTTGTAATAAATTCACTGATCATTCAGCAGGCGTAACCCTCTTGTCTCTCTGGCTCATTATCAGTCTGTGTTTAGAGAAACACAACACATGGAGTGCAAGAACATCCTATTCTGTGATTACTCCGTGATGTAAACTTCATTAGAAAATATCAGCAACATCATTTGCTGTACATTTGTATTACGTATTTTACATCAGACAAGAGTCGTTACTGTACCCATATGAACTGCAGGCGCCATTTATTTTATTCATTTATTGATGTAATTTTTAAGTATTCATTTCTTCCCCTGACTAACCCTCCAGCATTTTAACTTTAGATTATATTATGTATATTTTGTTGATTCTTGACCTGACCAAAGCAAACAGCCATTTTTAAAAGCACTGACTATTTGCCAATACCTGTTTAGGCACTATTAAGAGCACTTGCTTGTGGGGCTGGCTACATAGGTGACCTTTCCCTGTTGTACACTGGCTGAGTACCCTTGAAAATGACTCACACACATACTAAAGCAAACGTTCCTCTCTAGCCAATTCAAAATCTGCTTCTGGCAATGTCATTCGCTCTAGTCTTTAGAACCTTGCTATGTGGGCTACATGATCTAATAGACTTACTTGAAAGAAAAAACAGATTATACATCATGTATCATGTACATTTTTGTGTTGAAGCCTGATTTTTGCCCCACTCCCCAAGCCAAACCTTTTATCATCTCAATCTATCTTCTTCCTCGTATTCATTCCACAAATCTCCGTCCTATTTGCGAGGAACACTTGGCAGCTCACACGTGCTTAAGATGTAGAGCAGTGTATAGAACAATGACATAAAATGTAAACTCAAAATCTCTTCACATCACTATAAGTGAGGTGGTGAAGGAGCTACGTCAGAAGATATGAAATGGCTCATTTGCAGATATCCAAAGAAATGTTCCTTGGGGACATTAAACCTGTCTTGTAATTGCTGAAAGGATAATAAAGGCGAGATACTTTCTAAAGGGAGAGAGGAGATGACAGCCAATCGCGAGAGCTCACAATGCTGCTCGAGGCTTGCTCATACGAGCCATATTAACCAGTCAAGAAAGCTTACCTAAAGATGGTGCGTGTGAAGGCAGCTCTATTACTGGTAACTTCGAGACTTCCAGAAAGTTGCAATGAATTAGTAGGCTGACATGTTAATATGAGAATGCAAAATTAATATTAAAATCAGTGCGACACACTGAGTGGAAAAGCCTCAGAAGACTTTTTGAAGGTGGCACATGTAAATTAGAACTAGGGATACAATGCGTAACCTTAATTTCATTGCCAAGGCCACAGACTTCTCATCTGGAGTTGAAAACATTCGCAAAGATATTTAACCAACTTATGCCAAAATACTAAGATGCTGATAGTCAAGGACAGCTTTTACTGTATGAATCTCATGAGGTTAAAATTCAGGGCACACATTCAGGAGGAAAAACCTGTGAGAAAATGTGGTTGATGTGAGCAAATAGCACTCGGCATTTTATACTAAATATTACTCATGAAGTAGGCTGTAGTCAGAGAGTAGAACATTTTAATACCTTTGTGGTGCCAGAGAATATAGTAAAAACCTTCACTGTGCTTGTGTCTTCACAAACTATCAGGCATCCATTTTGCAGGAATAGATTAAACACAATTTTAACTAAATTACTCAGCTTGAATTATTCTTCCACCTTTGGCATTACTCATCAGTTAAAGTACCTGCATTATAGTTGTCACAAGAGTATTATGATAATAAGAAAATTGCAAATTTGAACAATGTCTAAGAAATTAGGCTGCTCTTTCTTTGAAAGATCATCAAGTACCATATCTGCATCTGCATTTGGGTCCCGTCTCTTACCTGCCTCTCACCCGTCACCCTACTTGCACAAGCATGATAACACTCTTGACAATAACCATTTAGACTCCAGAGGTGCAGCAGTTCAAACTGGAGACTGCTCTGATGGCACAAACAGCCATAAAGCATCATCTTGTTTCAACAGCAGCTTCAAAGTCACACTGTAGTACCTTGCACTGGCTTTTGTCTTTGTCTCAGAGGGAGGGATGAGGGAGGCTGAGGGTGGAGAACGGAGGTGGGGTGAACAGAGAGAGATGGATGGAGAATGGGAAGGAAGCGACAGACGTGGGCGATGCAGGGGTGGCTCAGGCTGTCGGGGACGAGCAACAGTGGCAGATGCATTACCAGCGACATCTCCATCCCCGCTGACGCCGGACTCTCACTCTGTCATGCACACACAAGAGCACATGCACAAACACATGTGTCTAAGTTGATTGAAGCCAGCGGTTTGGCCCCACACCAGGCACAGGGGGTAATGACTGTCACCCTTTTTTCCCCATCAGCCTCCCGCCTTAATCAGCACACACATCGTCACACACACACACAGATACATATACACATACATATGTGCTATTTTCTCTTCTACTCTCTAAAATGTCAGGCTGGCAGGGGGTTGTGTGGGGTTCCTCCAGAGAGCAATAAAAGCTGATTGGAGTTAAAACAGTTGGTCAGGCTTCCCCACCCCAGCATCTGTTGGATTACAGTCAGCCAACCTGTCATCTGTGAAATGAAGGCTAGCATGGTAGGAGAGGGGAAAGGCCACAGGAGGGGACAGACAGACAGAATAAGAGACAGAGAGGGATGTGTGAGACAGGGAGAAGAGGGGAGGGGCACGTAGATTGGTTTAGCAAAGGTTATTGGATAAATTAATAGGACATGCTGTGAAAAAATTTTTTTCATTTGTGCACGTTTAGCTGAGAAAAAACAAGCAGAGAGGGCTATGGGTGAGGGGTCGGATGGAGGGAAGGATGGACACACCTGACCTTTCGATGAATCATTTCATCTCTCCGTCCTCATGTATCACTGCCTCCGAGTACTGGGGGGGCGAGGAGCAATCCCTTTGACCCCCACCCGCTCCCCTTCCCTTTACCTCTCCATCTCATCTCTCTCTCTCCTGGTTGGTCTCTCCGTCACCCACTGCTGAACCCACCCACCGCCTCCACCTGCTATGTCCCCCCTGAGGGAATCATTTTCACTCTAACAACTTCAATTAACCTTACCCTTTCATGCACGCAAACACCATGTGCACATGTGCACACACACACGCACCCCAGCGGACCATGCCTCCACAAACGCATCCCCCTCCCTCCCTTATCAATCACAGGTGTTAAGGTCACTGGACTGGGAGACAGAAGCTTTGTGGAGCTTCTCCACTGACATGCAAAAGAATGTGGGGCTACCTGTCTGCAACACAGTGTATATACTGCCCCTAAACAAACAACACCGTCATAAATCCTCTGAAATAATTAGAGCTGGGACAGCCAAAGGAAATGCATTTAATTTCATGCTCGAAGAAATGGTAAATGTCTGCTTCATTCTCTGCTCCAGGATTAACTTTTAGAGGTCATGGGCTGAGTCACCTCAAGGTTAGAGGAGATACACGCATATGTTCAATGAAAGTGAGGTGAAAGGGAAATTCTACGGTGTCTAGGAGTTTCTCTGTGCCAGTTTGCAGAATTACACCACAGCCTTTTGACACTGAAATCATAAGAATTAATCAGACTATGCCACGTCGTCCTTGAATCTTTAAAAGAGCCAAATGAAATAATCATAGTATAATTAGACGTCCAATTTGATATGAGAGTCGGATCATTGTTTCCGAAGCCAGTTGGGTCGACTAATCTGAAGCATCCGCACACACAGTTTGGCAAGTTTGCTGGTATAGAGCAAATCTGGAATTGAAAGATTGGTGGGCTTCCCAGCTGCACAGCAGTAAACAGCTTCCAGGGTCGACCATTAAAAAGTAGCTCCTGCTAGTGTGTTTCTATGCGCTTGCGAGCATGGGATGTGCATAAGGATGTGTACTCGCATGCGTGTGAATGCGTGTTTGTGTGTGCAAAAACCAGAGGGGGCAGGGGAGGTTAAATCCACACAGCTGTTCTTGAAATCAGACTTGGCTGGTGTGTGAATGCCTGCAGGCAGGAAACTCATATCTACCCTTCCACTCGTTTTCATCATCATTTAGCTGCTCTACAACAATGCCAGGCTGTTGTTTAGGCAGCGAAGTCCAAAAACTAACAAGAGCCAACATTTGTAACTGAAGTGCTTTAATACGCTGTAATGACGGGAGAAGGGATGTCGTCAACCATTAAAGTACACTCAAAGAGTAATGATGCACCATATTGATTCAAAACCTCTGTCTTTTCAGCTGGTTTGCTGCACTCACGCTTATACTTTCAATAATAACTTTGAGACCGCACAGATGAGAATACAGCCTATCTGGTCATGGCTTCAATTAGCACTTGATAAGGACCAGGGGGCCAGGAATGATTTCACATCTCATTATAATAATATGCCCTATGCAAGAGATTAAGTCTGCAGGCAAAATAACAAAGTACACTCATTTAAATATGCATGTATAACACACATAAATGTATGCGCAGACACACAACCTTTAATTCTGTGCTAAAACACACCCAGTCACTCTACTACTGCTACATCCTTTCCTGCACCCAGCAGAGCTCTCCCTGGGCTTATCAGCACATAATTGCTGTTGATTGGTGTATTATTGCTCTGGTTAATCTGCCCGTGGGTGGCTAATAAAGGAGCTCCATCAGGGATGTTATCAATCGTAGACAGAAGGTGTGCATGGAGCGAAACTGGGAAGCCAGGAAAAGGGAAGGAGAGGGAGGGCTGGGAGGCAGGGAGGGAAGGGGGAGAGAGGTATGAAGGGAAGGAAGGTGAGAAGCGACTGCGGGATGAAAGAGGGATAAGAGTGTTTGATTCATGTTGAAAGACAGCGAAGGACAAATTAACAAAAAAAAGTCGGACCAGATTGTGGGTTTTATATGTTTGCGGCTCAGGATGTGTCCCTCTGAAGTAAGGGAACGTCAGTGGGCTGGATGTTGTTCTGACAGAGTTGTGAGAGTGATCTCGCTCCCCGGAGAATCCTTTTATGATTGATGTGGCCTTGTTCCTCGGCCTCAGTTCTATTTCTAAACAGGCTGGAGGAGGAGGAGGTTGCGGCGAGGTGATTAGATTCCTCTCTATTACGCTGCAGGCTTAGACAGGTAGGATATCACCCACAGCAGACACACCTCGGTCCCAATGCCCTGTGCAATAACAGCGTGTTGGCAACTGACCCTGTGGTGTGAGAGGGGAAGCTAACAAGACAAACTAGTGTTTCTTTATTCCACTGGGGGGGCGAGCAGTGATTGAATTGGCACGCACTCCAGAGACCGTCGAAAGAGGCAGTGGAGGAAGGAGAAAAAAGACGAGTAATTCAGCAGCAAGGACAAGAAGAAGTTGCTGGGAGTCAGGGAAAGTTTGGAGAATATCGCTGCAGGCAAAGCGAGGACATTAAACAACAGGAGATGAGGAATGATTTCACACACATCTAATGAAACTTCATCTGTCTCCAGTGGTGTTTTACACTGTCACACACTGAAGCACCTAAACACATTTTAGTGAAGTTGTCATTATTTTTCAAGTCAGGGCCCTTGTGATAGATGTTGTTTAAACTAAAGACTGCCGTTTGAGGAGAATTGGCCTGAGGATCTGAGTGGATCATTTTGCTGCCTTTGATTCAATACAAAGATGAAGCATAGAGTTTGCAGACTACCTCATAAATGTGAAGTAAGTCAGTTTTCTTCAGCTTTGATCCACTAAGACAACCACTGTAGTGTATTATCCTCTTCATCCCTTGTTATGTGATGTACAGTTGTCATGTGAAATTTGAACCTATGTTCTTTCTTAGAAAAGCCAGTTTAGAGGTTGAAGGACAGGTTGAGTCCATAGGTTGAGTGTCATTTTTACAGCTTTAGCAGATGTTTGACCAACTATGTGTGTGTAAAGGTGAGGGTCTTGAAGGATAAGAAACCACATATAAGGATAGTAGTTTGGGCTGAAAGAGAGAGATCTCACTATTGGCACCAGAGACTCTCAGATTCGGCCGGTTCTTGACATTGTTCTCATTTGTGTAATAAAGTGAAGACGTGTCATCGGTGGTCACTTCTTTTCATCAACACATCAAGAAACAACACCACTAACCACTAACACTGTGGATCATGGGTCAGTAGTCGAAGGCCTGATTTTTACACAGCATATATGTACAGCATGTACTGTACATGTCATTGATTCATTCAGCATTAAATTTTAAACTTGATAAATATTGTATGACTGCCAAAAAAAACCTTCCATTTGAATTGATCACATAATTAATAATGACTAACTGAATCAATTTATTTCAGTCATGCTGTGACCAAAAGTTTAGCTGGATGGTAAAATCTTGTGAGACAGATTCATCTTTGTGATTCCTGTGGGAGGAGAAATCCACTGAACAGAACGCTGACGACCTTTACTATCAGGTAACGCTTCTTATCCAAGTAGGAACTAGTGCTCAGACAAATTAGAATTCAAGTCCATGTGGTAATAAGAGCCTGGAGGTTGTTCTCTTGCCTTTATGACAGCGCCGCCTGCTGGTGGGCTGCTTGTAGTGAGCCAGCGGTTGATCATAACTGGACATGCAAAAGACAATTCATATCAACAAAGCCAACAAGAGGCTGGAGCAGGTGAGCACTGAAGTAAAACTAGAAATGTATAAAAAAAAAAGAAAGCAACACAGTAAAGTTTGAAGAATGAGGGATGCATAAAGGTGAAGAGTCAGAGATGCACTAAAATTGAAGAACAGTTAGTTTGCTCCATTATTCAAACTCATATTCTTTTATTTTGATTGTACAGATCCTTCTTTGTTTGTCTGTGGTAACATCTACTGGAATGCATTATAATTGTAATTGTATAATTGTAAATTTCTTCTATTAATTTAGCTTTGATTCTTATCTGAAGTTTTCTATAGTAATCTCAACTGACTCAACACAGCTCAGTCAGACAACTCACATGGATTATTTTGTAAATGCAGAACATATGGTACTTGGTATTTGGCCTCTAGGCTCTTACCTTATAACCCCTAAAGGATACACCAAGCTCAGCACAACATAGATTGGGAATTGGCAATATTAACTTTCTGACCTATGACTCACAGGCCCACAGGTGGGTGCTGTCGTGGCGTTGGAGCTTATGGAGAACTTCAGCGACTGTGACTGCAGCATAGCTCTCAGGTGAGCAGCGCAGAAGCAGGAGTGGCAGAGCAAAAGAGTTGTTTGAGCAGTGACGCCTTAAACACACAACCAAAGGGTGCGTTGGATTTGTGTTGTGAGTGATAGGAGTGTGTCATGTGAGAGGAGCAATGGACTCAAGTTGACTGAACTACCTTCCAAACACACAGCACTTACATGTAAAACTAGTTTCTTAAAATGTTGGTAGATCCATCTCCTTATAAAGACTTATGAAGATAAGGAAGTTGCTTTATTTCCCCATATCTCCAGACACCATTATTTATCTACTTTACTGTTTTATTGCATTGCGTTTTGTGTGTCAGATTATGACTGAAGACAATCAGCACAATAGAAGGTAGTTCAGTTCCACCAGTACACCCTATCTTTGCGCTCTGATAGAAAATCATGTGAAAGGTCAACCTCACCTGAAAGCTTTTTAGGTGAACAGTATTAGACTTGCCTTATTTACAGCCACTGCAGTTTGCTAAAACTACACAGGGTTGTATGAAAAGGAGACTACACAGCAGGATCATCATCACATAAAAATGAAGCAGAGATGGTCATTTGAAGGCTCATGAACAATAACTGATGTATTTTTTTATAGCAGGAAACACACTCCTTAGTGTAAGCAGCTAGTTTTAAAACCCAGATTCCAAAATAGTTGGCTGTGAAAAACATCATAAAACAGAATTTCATTATTTGCTAATCCTTTTTGAAATATACTCAAATGAAAACAGTACAAAGACAATATATTTAATCATTGACCTCATTAACTTCATTGATTTTTGTAAATATCTGCTTATTCTGAATTTGATGCAGCAACACGTTTCCAACAAGTTGGGACAGGAGCGACAAAAGACTGTGAAAGTTGTGGACTGATCCAAAAACACCTGTTTGGATCATTCCACAGGTAAACAGGTTCATTGGTAACAGGTGATAGTATCATGATTGAATATGAAAGGTTCATCCTGGAAAGACTCAGTCGTTCACAAGCAAGGATGGAGAGAGGTTCAACACTTTGTCAAACACATGATTGTATAAATGACATTACTACATGGGCTCGGGAATGATAGTTACACTGATACTGATAATGATGCAGTGATGTTGCTTATGGAGTATGGAAATAATATACATCATCAGAAAGAGGTTTTAAATATTGAATATATTATTAGTAAACTGATCAGAGAGCTGTTTTGACAGTTTTAACTTTTTGTCCTTTATTGTCCATTTTTGTTGGTGTTTTGTCATATAACATGAATCATGACCTATCAATCAGTACTCGATGTTGCTCAAATACAAAAGGCCCCATCTGTAAAAGGGTTTTCATTTTCAAATGGTGGATAACTCAATAGGAACATTTCAAAAATCACATAACTTCACGAATCAATAGTACAGTATATCTGGAACTGGATGGACTTGAGATCATGACCCTGTGAAGAACAAATGGCTGGAAGAGAACATTGAAATAAAATGGAAATACTATGTTGTAACTAATATGCAACTCCTGAGTAAACTCAGCTCTATCACTCTAAGGAAATTCCTCAGAAAGGTCTCACAGAGGTCTCGTCACATTTCCAGAATTGTGTAATGGGGCTTTGTATTGTACTAACCTAAACGAGACAGGGTGGGGCGCTATAAACACGGCTATCATGCAAACACCTAATGTTCTTCTACAGTGGCCATTTGCTTTTACATGAAAGTGAAAAACCAAAATCAAATTAAATAGGACACATACATATTTTACATTTTGTCTTATTTAAACAAATGGTTTTTTTTATCTGATTATTATTTATATTAGCTTTTTTCTTCTTTCAAGATGTTGCATGACTGTATGTACATATATGCTATATATATTATGTCTCATGTCTAATATTTGATATTTAGGGTAAATTCACCAGTACAGTAAAAAAAAAAAAAATTATTATGCATTTTAACACAAAAATAATACACAATGACCACAAGGGCTAAAAATCTGACTTAGATCCCTCATATATTGTGTACATAACACATAATATACTCTGAGATGATTGCACATATATACAGTATATATACGTACATATATATGCAGTTTATATGTACATATATATGCAGTGTATATATATAATTGATTGTTGGTATTGTTGGATCTGTCTATGTTTGTGTTTGTGTGTTAAAAGGCATAATAATTATGACTTTTCTTTTTTTTTACTGTACTGGTGAATTTACACTAAATATCAAATATTAGACATTACTCATAAGCTTGAAGTTCAAATCTCCCATGAGTCATATACTGGTGATTATGACGCTACAATATCCTGTGTTACACATCCGGAAACTGAGCGAATGATACAAAGTATGTTTAAATTAAGTTATAAATGAAAATAAATCGGGGACTTTGACGGTAATTATGAGACATGTCGATCATGTTTTCCACCATCCATCACCTACACCTGCAAACGAAGCTGATATTTGTGGATGTCATTTTTTTAATGAAGCTGTTTATGACATTGATGATTTTAATAAGATGATGATTCTTGAACAGGAACAAACAAATATAAAACAAGCTGCCTCTGAATATTCACGGGACACACCGGATGCGCTCGTGGTCTCCGCCGCATCCTGCCTGGGACGTGACCGGCGGCACGCACGGACACGCCCGCTCTCTCTCTTACGCACACGTACGTAACGTCCGCGGAGGGCTGTCTTTAAATAACGGAGACTCCCCCTCCTTCTCCACTGCTGCGGAAAAGCTGCACCTCATCGGGAGCACACACATTCCTCTGCGAGTCTCCAGCCTCCGAACTGAAACCCGAAGGTAAGATCGCCTCTCAGACTCAAACCTGAGGCAGCAGGTCGCTTCTGATCTGCAGCTTCATCTTCATTTTAAATCATCCGCATGTTCAAGTTCAAATAATCAACTTGAGTAACCTGATGCGCCTTTTCGGAGGATTCAGAGAGGGGCGTGTCCTGCAGTATCGATAGCGTTGATTGGTTGTCAATGAGGTTGGCTCCAGCTTCAGTTTTTTGACAGGTTGATTTTTTTTCCATGTGTTTTAGTTTTCTGTCGTTTATTTTTGTGAGACAGAGCAGCAGATGCAACAGGATGCACAGGCCTGCAAGTCTCCAACTTGTTGCAGCTAAATGAATGGGTTTTAAGAATGATGTTATAAATTATGCACACATGCTTACATGTATTATTTACATCACAGTAAAATATACATTATAGGAAATACAGCTGTATGATTAAGTCAATGTGTTCACCATAAAGTGGTAGTGGGTTTGGATCGGTTTCTATCATTGCATTAGACTGCAGTTTGTGTTGATGTAATATACGCAGTGTTACACAAGAGGTTATGCAGGCCCAACCGTGGACCTGGCACAGGACATACACTGCATCCATATGCTGAGCCATGGGGGAGCAGATCTGAGAGAGATATGGCATCACTGGTGTGACCGGTGCGATGAATTTCCCCTTTATGTTCATTCAGGATATTCATCTTGCATTTTCTGATTAATTGGCACATCTTGTTGCCGGAGATTGTCTGACTGCATTCTTTGTGGAAACAGAATCAAGTTTTTCCTGCTGGCAGAACCTCTCCTTGCATGTGGAAACAAAAGTTTAGATAGACGGATGTTTTTTTCAGGCGATGCAGCATTAAATAATTCAGGAGTGCAGACACTAGATGTATTCACTGCCGCCTCCAAAATAGTCATGTGAAAGACCAGATCCTAAATCTCAGCTGTGATACTTGACACCCCCATCAGACCCCCCTGACTCCCCCACACTGTTAAGTAAATGTCATAATGTGCTGGGACATATGATAATACGAGCAAGCATAAAGCAGTTGTCCACTTATTTTAAGTCCCGGAAATTAATATAATACGAAGCTTGACACAAAGCATCCATCTCCCTCTCTCTTTCTTCCTATATCGCATTAAGTTCTTTCAGCTACTAGTAATCCTTCCTGTAATCCTCATTCAGTCATGCTACAGTAGTAAATTGGCTCGTTTGTACTGCATATCATAACAGTAAAGACAGGAAGTCAGGCCAGCGCTTACATGTACAGTAATCTTTTACTGTACGCTAACAAAGGGCTCTCTCGTGAAACACCAGCCCAGCTCACCTCTGGGTCAGGTAAGGCATGTAGTAAGGTCTCAGCTCAGCTCGGAGCGAGAGATAATTGGATAAAGGGATATTATCGCTGTCCCACTTACCATACCCCGCTATTGTGTGCAAACCCACCCTGGAGAGGTCTTAAATATCCTCTCAAGGAAAGTATTAGAGTGTATTAATGCTGTCGGTTGCTCCACTACGTGCCTGTCTCCACACCGCCACCAGCCTAGTCATGGCGGTGATGTAACTCCAGCGAGCGTGAGCACTCAGCCATGGCCGCTCAACCAGGAAACATAAATAGCAGCGCGTGACGTCAGCTGGCAGGGGTCTGTGCTGCACGCAGACAGGTTGCAGTGCTTTCCCAGGCGGCGGTTGCTGTGGAGACCCTGAGAGGAGAGGCGCTGTAAAGCAAGAATTACTGCCAGTAAACCATTTATGGAAGTAAACATGACAGATAGTGGGTGACAAAACAGGAAGTTGTGGTGGCTAGAAGTCATGTTGCCGGGGTCATGAAAAGGCCACTGGTTCAGTTCTGTAACTGAGATCAAAAGGGAAATCCAAGATTGACTCAGTCATTGTCGGATGAGAGAATAGTCACGTACACCTTTGTGTGAGCCTGTTTAGCGGTAACACATTCAGACTGTCACATCCATTATGCAGCACTACTTTCCTGCCTTTCTCTTCACTCACCCTCCCTCTCCCCCTTCTTTCCATCCCCCCCGCTTTCTTCTCATTTTCCCCCTGGTTTCTTTCTCCACTTGGCCTCCGTGTCGCTCACATGCCTTCGTCTATCCCTCATCCTCTTCCAATGTCTCTCTACTTCCCGCAGATGTCCACTAAGGAGAAGCTGATCAGCCATGTGATGAAGGAGGAGCCTGTTGGCAGCAGGAACAAGGTGACGGTGGTGGGTGTCGGCATGGTGGGCATGGCCTCCGCCATCAGCATACTGTTCAAGGTGAGACGAAAAGAGAGAGAGTGAAAGCGTGAAGTGAAACAGCTAAGTGATGCGTGTGTCTATCAGTGAGGAGTGTTGAAATGAGCAATGAGGAAGTATGTGAAAGCGAATGAGGTGACAGCTTCAGACAGCAGGTGGTTTGTTAGTTAGTTATAAGAGTACAAGAAACAAAAGTGAACCCATGAGTTGATTTAAGGGGCTTTAGATAAACCCTTGAAAAGAACTTAGATCAAAGAAAAAGAAAAAGTAAGCCAATCCAGAGCACCACAAATGGAAAAATATGGATTTGAGATGAGGGTGTGCTGGCTAGAAATCAACTTTTGTATTGCTTGGTAGAAATAAAAACCTGCATGCTTCCTTATTGTACAAACCTGGACAGGGCACATTGCATTTCCCTGCTCAGTCAAGGTGGAGATGAATGTTCCTCACTTTTCTACGCGTTTCTTTTACTTCTTCCACTTATTGTATGTGCTGTGTATGTGCAATCAGGACTCGTGTGATGAGCTGGCACTGGTCGATGTGATGGAAGACAAACTGAAGGGCGAGGCCATGGACCTGCAGCACGGATCCCTCTTCCTCAAGACGCACAAGATTGTGGCCGACAAAGGTGAAAACATAACGAGAATAACTACATTTTTTTGAAAGGTTTTCATTCTGGTTTGTCAGTTGAACTTTAGCGAATGACTCCATCAGAACATCTCATCTCATGTTTTTGTCCATTTTTCAGACTACAGTGTGACAGCCAACTCCAAAGTGGTGGTGGTGACTGCCGGTGCCCGCCAGCAGGAAGGCGAGAGCCGCCTCAACCTGGTGCAGCGCAACGTCAACATCTTCAAGTTCATCATCCCAAACATCGTCAAGTACAGCCCCAACTGCATCCTGATGGTGGTTTCTAACCCAGGTTAGACAGAAAGGGGGTTGTGAATGAGGGAGGGAGGAGGGAAATGTGAGGGGAGAAAGTGTGGTGTGGCTTGAAATAGTGTTGGAGAAAACTACATATAAAACTATGATCTGTATAATATAAAGACCTGTAGCTGAGCACACTTCAAAGGATCATCATGTGATCATCCTCTATGCTTCCAGTGGACATCCTGACCTATGTGGCCTGGAAGCTGAGCGGTTTCCCCCGTCACCGCGTCATTGGCTCCGGCACCAACCTGGACTCCGCCCGTTTCCGCCACCTCATGGGAGAGAAGCTCAACCTCCACCCTTCCAGCTGCCACGGCTGGATCATCGGAGAGCACGGGGACTCCAGTGGTATGCAGCTCTGACTAAAAATAAAATTTCTCCCAGCCATTCACTGTACCTGTCTGTCAGACAGATCTTTAAATACAGCTACATCATCTTGCATGTGGTAACCTTTGCATATATGGTTTGTATTCAAGATAATTTATCACTATCATATGTCTTTTTCTCATAGTGCCTGTGTGGAGCGGCGTGAATGTTGCTGGAGTGTCTCTGCAGAGCCTCAACCCACAGATGGGGGCTGAGGGTGACAGCGAGAACTGGAAGGACGTTCATAAGATGGTGGTTGATGGGTGAGTACAAATTATTTTCCAGTAATCCACCGATGGGCTGAAAGAACTCCCTGAACTATCCTGCACACTTTTTCTCTCGCACATATCAATTTGATATTCAAAGCACTTAGCTATGTGCGTACAGGCCATCCGTCCAGTACTGAGCTGGAAGCCATGAATATTGTGTTTTATTGAAGCAGATCATTTGGATTTAATGGCCTATAGTCACATTGCCTGTTAACATAAAGACCGAAAGTGCCTATTGGCACAATTGAATCCAGTGGAGCTGACTACATCGAGTGAGGAATTTCACCAGGGCTGTGAGCCAAAATGCAAGCCGATGCTGGTACACAGTACACTACTGTGTTAAGTCACTCAAGCCTGGCAGCCAGTACAAACACAATAGCTACTTCTGGTAACACTTTACTGTACAGTCGTGTTCATGACCTGCTGTCACCAAATCGGCATTGTTATATTTGTAACCTACGTAGGTTGTTGGATTTTGTAATATGAAGTTGTGTCTTTCCTGTCAAAGTTAAGTGATGCAACAGTTTTCCCTGTAAACTTTTGCACCATTGTTTCATTGTCAACCAACCTGACTTATCTCACAACAGCTCGGTGTTGAGGGAGGTCAACCATGTACGACACAATAGATGATTTATCAAAGATGTTTGCAAAGGTTTCTGGTATGAAATAAAATATTTCAAAAGAGGGACAAAGACTTATGTCCATGTACCTCTTACATGGACATAATGGCTGTCTCAACAGAGAACAAAGAACCTCAGTAAAAGTGCACAGTTTTCCATCTGCACAACCAGTAGATGAGAGGCCTTATTTTTTAATAAACATGTTTGACATTTTTTAAAAACAGGAATACACTTTTGAAGGCATACCTCTGAAACTGTGATGTACATCCAGATTTAGTAACGGATTTGAGTTTGTGGTGCAGTCACTACAGCATACCTTCAGCTAACCTACATGAACACAATTTCTTTATTTGTCGCAGCAAAGCTCAGCACAGCAGAGACTGGAACAGAATAAGGGCCTGAACAAACATGCAGGCGTGCATCAATTTTGTTCTCCCATGGTGATAAACAGCTGAATTATCGGCAGGAAAACATCTGGAGTGAGGATGGATGAGGGATATGAGAGGAAAATGATAAAGTTGGAGCAAACACCAAATACTAAAGCAGACTGGCAACCTGAATTTCTCTTCAGCCCATGAAGTCCACATGCTGTTCTCATATTTTTCTTTCTTATTCTGTGTGCACTGCAGAGCCTATGAGGTTATCAAGCTGAAGGGCTACACTTCCTGGGCCATTGGTATGTCTGTGGCTGACCTGGTGGAAAGCATCATGAAGAACCTGCACAAAGTGCATCCGGTGTCTACACTGGTCCAGGTGAGGAGACGGGGAGCAAGCCATACATTTTGCTGTTTGCCTGATCCTACCTAAATCTTATTATTGTATTGTATTGATAACTTTACACAAACATACTGTACATTCTTCAAATATTCTAAAATGGCCTGCGAACCCTGACCTTGCTCCCTTCATCTTCCAGGGCATGCATGGAGTGAAGGATGAGGTCTTCCTGAGCATCCCTTGTGTCCTGGGCAACAGCGGCCTGACAGATGTGATTCACGTGACACTGAAGGCGGAAGAGGAGAAGCAGCTGGTGAAGAGCGCTGAGACCCTGTGGGGCGTGCAGAAGGAGCTCACCCTGTGAAGGGCACTCCTCTGAATGTTCCAGTCCACCCTGAAACCACCGGGTGGTTGACTCCCTCCTACTGTATTTCCTGTGTCCAAATGGGCAAATGAAACCTTTGAATATCTAAAAAGGCCAAGTGTTTGTAGCTAAACCAGTGGAGGCTAGATTTTACCTTCAGATATCCACACATGGGTGTCATTTTCCTTTGCTGCATCCCACCCGTCCTCCTCCCCTCATGACTGAATTCTCGGAAAGGCAACTCCTACCTTCGGCCTTTGAGCTCAGCTTGTGTTGGAGAGAGGGGGTTTAATGTGTCAACACAAGAAAAGTAAGGCCTTTGCAAATTGAGCATATATGCTGTACGTACTGTATGTTAGTGTGCACTGTTGCTTCTCCTGTACGCTCCTTGTCTGTTCATATTTATTCTATGTATTCTGTGATTGTTGCTCGTTGGTTTTTTTTCCACGTGGTAACCTCTGTTTATTTTTTATTTGGAGTCTAATGGAGACATTCCATTCTCTATGACGAGGGCTTCCTGTCCACCTACAGTCATAACAACACCGCTGCAAATATCACTGGGCCAGAATCCTGTGATACCAAAGTACCTTATCATTCGAGAAAAGCAATGCTGTATTTACTAGTTGGCATTGAAGCCTTTGTAAACAAACCTAACCACAAGTGCACTGAAAAACTATGTAAAAGGTTCAAAGAGCTGGCAAGTAGCAACAAAGATTTCATCTGAAAGAAAAAGCGGTTCCCAATGAGGTGACTTGCCATAATTTTACTCAGCATAGAGGTAACAGAGAGCCAATGGGGAAAGAGTCAGCTACAGTCATGACCCAGGGTCAGGTTATGAATTTAAACAGAAGGTAACAATCCTGAAGGTGTTTGTATGCACACCCTAAATACTCTCAAAGAGTTTAGTATTTATTTTATTCCACCTGATTCTGGAAAAAAAAGGATATCAAGAGAACAATGATGGTAATATTTATAACTGTTAATGCTGTTCAGATCTATTTATGTATAAGTGTTACAATATTGGATGTATGTTGTATCAATCACCGGACTCACTGAGGAACTGTACCTGTCACGGCAGCTGGATAACTGATTTTTATTTGCCCTGAATTAAAATAAATCTGCCAGGATACTGATGCAAGTTTGCTCTTTGTCCTATCCTGTGTTTGTCATCCATCCTAGTAAAAGGCAGTTTGTATGCGTTTACAATGCAGCTGACTCAGCAGCTCCTAGTGCACAGCCACGGGTCAACACAAGGCAGATTCAAGGTTTTTATGCAGGAGATCAAAATGTGGTCACTGGCTTCTATATGTGACATTGTGGCAACATGTACATCTGCTGTCTATAGATTCTGCCATGAAATACTGATCCATGATATGATCACACAGAGAAGATCCATTTAATCAGATTTATTTTATTTGTACTGATTTACATAAATCTACAGATATAAAAGAACAGGTGGTCTACGGTTGAATTGGAAACAAGAAAAAAATAACAGTAGATATTCTATCATACAATTCAAAGTGCATTTAGTAAAAGGCTAATTTAGATGAGACCTGTTTGCAAACTTTACATAAGTTAACTTTTTGATTAGTACAATATTTCTTTATTCTTTGTACCCTTGTACACTCAGGCTTTATTCACAAGTTTTTCCTTATGTTTTCTGAAAACCTAAACCTCTCAGCAGGACTGAGAATGAGTGGACAGCACAAAGAAAACAGAAAAGTAAAGAAAAAAAATGAGAGAATTTCCTTTGTAATACCGTAGAATAAAGTACGCCAAGACTGTCACTGCCCTTAAACAGAGACACTGTACAGAGTAAACCAACCAATGCACATGATTGGTTAATGTAGTCAGACTGGAGGGTGGACCTGAGCAGCTGACATACAATGAAAGAGCCATACTCACACCACTGTAAAGAGACACACACAGAACAGGGAAAAACAGACAGAAGTGAGGAAAGATGGGCATGGCAGCTCAAAATTTAGCTCACTAACAGACTCAAACATGACAGTGAAGTAACAGTTCAGGTTTATGTTCATCATTACCTCTGTGGTCTAAAAAGCAGTCACTTTGACTCCATGGCTACTGAACATGACCCAGACCGCATACAGCATTAAATCCTGAGGATGACCCCGGCCCTCCCTGAAAGTTTCCCCCGGGTACTGGCAGCGGCATTTAAAAGTGTGGGCACCCCTGGTCAAAATTTCTGTTACTGTCAATAGTTAAGTGAGTAGGAAATGAACTGACCTCCAAACAAAACATTGTTTTCAACATTTTAAGCAAGATTAGTGTGTTATTTTTGTTTTATACAGTTTGTGAAGAAAGGAAAGAAGCACCATACACAATTTTGAATAACTCATATCTTTTAACAAGGTCTCAGACCTTAATTAGCTTGTTGGGGTTATTTCTTGTTTACAGTCATCGTACCATCAAGTCTTTACAATTTGCAGCTGAAAATATTGCTGCCCACAAACCAGGAGAAGGCTATAAGAAGATGACAAAGCATTTTCAGGCAGCTGTTTCCTCAATCCGTTAATGTAATTATGACAGTTAACAGGAATGGTGGAGGTCAAGTTGAGGTCTGAATGGATTCAATTAAATAATTTAAATTCTGGAAGCAAACGTCACACCAACTGTAAAAAAGCTGAAGATGAAAAGTGGATGGCTTCTACAACAGGATAATGATCCTAAACACACCTCAAAATCCACAATGGACTACTTCAAGAGGCACAAGTTGAAGGTTTGGCTATAGCCCTCACAGTCCCACGTCCTAAACAAAATAAGTGCATAAACCTCAAAGCTGCAGCGCAAGCAAGAGGGATCAAGAATCTCAAAGAAGCCTTTTGCAAAGAACAGGAGGAAAAAACCAAACAAGAACTGAAAGATTCTTAGCTGACTACAAAAAGCATTTACAAGCTGTGCTAATAGCCAAAGGGGGTGTCAATAAGTACTGACCATGCTGGCTGTCCAAACTTTTGCTTCAGGCCCTTTTCCTGTTTTGTTATTTCCAAACTGTAAAAGACGGAAATAAAAAAGTAATCTTGCCTTTGGGAAGTCAGTTCATCTTTCACTTGCTTAGCTTTGCACAGTAGCAAATATTGACCAGGGGTGCCCAAACCTTTGCATGCCACTTTATCAGAGCCTAACCTTTTCATTTTGAAGGCCGTGGACATATGGAGCTTGCTACAAAGCCCCTCTGTACTGGCCCCAAACAATTTGTGCTTACTAGCCAAATGACTTTGTCTGGAAAAGGGATTGCTAACAGAACCTGTGGTATACTCTGCAGTGCAACATATACAGGTCAACACACTAACTCACTGTGCAACCAACCCAGTTTTACCACAAACATTAAGGGCAAACACAGAGTAGACTTGCACCTCACTTTTACCAATATGGCATGTGTGCTGGGCATGTTTTTGTGTCAACCGGAGTACCTGCTTCACAATATGGTCACAGTGATGTTTATTACATTTTGGGGCAGTAAAGTAATGCTGTTGTGTCTTGCAAATGTGTCATGGCTGTTAATGCATAACGATCTCAAAGAAGTATTTGGTCAGATCAAAATACAAATGATGTCATCTGAGAACTGGGGGCGCACTGTTTGAAATTTCACTGTGCTAAACAAGATAGTCCAATTCTTCATTGGATGTTTTGTGATTCTCTGTTCAGATTTCTTTTTCACAAGAATAGGTGTCATAGACATTAAAATTAGGGCAGCTGTTTGAATTACAAGAAGACGTTAAAAAGGGAAGAGAGAGGATGAAAAGAGGAGAGTAAGAGAGCATGAAGGTATGGATGTTTCCAGGTAGTCGGTGTGGGTCAGTAGAGGTCACTAAGGCCGGCAGTCTTGCGGGCTTTCTGCATGAGCGCACGAAGCTGGAACTGCTTTCTAGACAGGAGGCGTACATGCTGTAACAAAAAGAGAGGAGGAGTCAATAAGGGAAAAACCACAGAGCACTCAAGTGAGTGAATGTGTCTCTTAACTCGTGTCTACGCAGGAGGTGTTTCAGACACATTTTTCATTTGTCGTCATTTCTCTTTTAGTCAATAAAACCGCCTACACAGGCTGCATGACGGTTCACATTTCATTCATACTTTATGTAAATAAAACCTAAACCCAACCTAAAGCATATTTTTAAAATCCAAGTCTATTTTCTTCAGTTTTATACACAGAATTACAGTAATTGTTAGTTGGGATGTGAGTGCTGGCAAAATGTGTATGATGTTTAATACTATACTTGAACACAGACAGAGGACTGAAGCTGCTGCTCGGCTAACATGTTGCTTTCACTATGCAAGCTGTGCAGGCATTATGTTATGTATCAGTGGTGGCTGTGTTGATGTAGTCACCTTGAGAAAAACCTCCAGGTCTATGACGCCCCTGCGCAGGGCCTCTCCCAGGTAGAAGATAGTGTCCTCAATTGCATTTTCTTCAGCATATAGGTTCAGGATCTGTTTATACAGTGGAGCTGTGGGCACAATGACGTCATCAATGTCATTGTTCTCTGACTGGTTCTCCATCTTCTCCAAGGCCTCACTCAGCTCCTCGTCCTTTCTCTTCAGCAGCTCAATATTCCTGTCAACGTCAGTCTAGTGGAAACATAATGATTACAATCATATCATTTTTGCTATTATGGAAAAATGAATGGTATAAGAGAAAAGAAACACAGATACAGTATAAAAATAAAAGAGGAGGATCTCTCACCACTTCCTGGTCCAGTCTTGAGACCATCTCCTCCAGTTTCTGATGTCCTTTCTTCAGGTCCTCCTCTGTTCTCTTCAGGGCATCCAGCTCTGCCTGAGCTCTGTCCATCTCCTCCTTCATCCTCCAGCGAAGCTTGTCACTCACAGCTGAAATCAGAGATGCTCGGATGGTGTCTTCACCAATGGTGCCATCTCTGCTCGGGCCTTTAGCAGAAGAAGTTAAGAAGGGATGTTGGACAATGAAAAGAAGAAACAAAATAACAACCTAGATTCTCCAGTTCTCTGGAGCCCTACAAGAGGGTTCACCAACATTCTCCATAATTATATTCACTCGTGTGATGTTTTAAAGATGGTAGTGGAGCACA
The DNA here is from genome assembly GCA_025331565.1 of Holacanthus passer. Lineage (NCBI taxonomy): Eukaryota > Metazoa > Chordata > Actinopteri > Pomacanthidae > Holacanthus > Holacanthus passer. Next base: position 10,919,043 of record JAFREQ010000003.1, on the reverse strand, counting down.
TGGTTCAAAACTTCACTTTAACAAGCGTCATCTGGGTGTCCCTGTAAAGTATGTGGTTGTGAAAACAGTTTAAGAATTTTACATTCGATTACTGGGAAAATGGGACCCCTGTACACTGCAATAATGCAGTCCAACAGAACATTCCAGTAGTAAGCACTACCTTTCAAATGTGAAGGCTCTTGTCTATGGTGATGTGTTATTGAACCGCATAACATTGTCTAATTTTATTTTATTTTTTATCATATATATTTTATTAAAGCTGTTAGTATTCATAAATTTAGTATGTTTCAGGTTTTTCTAATATTTTGTTCCCAAGCACAGTGTAGGTATACGAGAATTACCAAAATAATTAAATAGCAGACTTGTAGGTCAATAAAACACCATCACAAACTGAAAACCTCAAAAACTGACAAATACCAGGTTATGTAAGTGAAAAGGAACTGATGGGTGTCTGGAAAGTCATGACCACCTCATGTACAGTCTGAAGTCAGCACTACAAATGTCAGAGTTGATTCAGCCTTGAGATCTGAGTAGTCTACGGGCATACACTATATATAGGAGACTGTTAAAGCTCCTCCTGCATGCTGGTCAATGACCAGCATTTCACTGGTGGTAACTGATGTTGGGATAGCAGATGGGTTACAGGATCATAGGTCTGTCTTTGTGTGGAGTTACTGTTCCTATCCTAAATTTAGCCCAGAGTCCTCCTGAGGGGTAGGATGTCAGGGCTGGAGGGGGGACTGGTCCTTTCCCTTCAGATCCACCCCATCCTTTGGCCTTTAATGCTCCCCACTCTTGTTACACTAACGACCTTTCACTGGCGGATCAGCGCGCCACCGAAGTCACACAAAGGGTGAGAGAGTTTGAGTCAAAAGGTCAAGTGTTAATTCAGGGTGAACTAAAGACCAGAGAAAGAATGGAGAAGTGTAGACAACAATTTCTGAGTGAACATTTTCATCTTGCCTCTTTCTGTGCTTGGGCTGTGTGTAAAAACTTTTGAATCCTGTGCTAATTTTAAACTTTCATCCATGAGAAATAGAAGTAAAAAAGTATCCCAGATATTAAATATGATACATACCCACTGTGGAAACTGGAGTCTGGGTGGGGTAGTGTGCAGGTCCAGCAGTGGCTGGGTAAGAGTTACCTCCTGGGTACTGGTATCCTGGGTAGCCTCTGCAAATGGTTAAATGATCAACAAAGTGCTAATGCTTTACATTTTACATTTTTTTAAAAAAGGCTGGCAATCTATCTTTAATGTTAGCTATAAATGTAAGTGAACCAGTTGTACTGTGCTTCAATAATAAATACGCTTCTGTGTGATTTACAGTTGGAAACCATGAAAACAAACAAGCCATGACAGGTTTGTTGGGAAAGACAGTGTATGTGTGTTAACCGGAGGAGAGAGTAGAAAACTGCTTGGCAAACATCTTACCCTGGGTTTGGATTTGGGCCATAGGATGAAACTGCAGGCATGCCAGGCATGTAGGAAGCTGAGTTACAGAGAGACAGTGAAATAATCAAGTCTGAGGACAGATAAGTCAAACATTCTTCGTCTTTGGTTCTCATAGACACATTCACTTTCATTTTTTCCACAGTGTGCTGTAGTGGTATCTGAGCGCCATCTGGTGCTTAAGGACATAATTGCATTACTAACAACACAGGGCGATAGTAAGGCAAGTCACAAATATACAACAGCGATAATGCTGAGTATGACCTACACATATTTTGTCATTTTGTGACTCTTTAGGCAAGTGAAATTACAATTAAAAACAAAAACTGTCACAAACTGGTTAACTGTCAACTTATGCCAACAACACTGTAACATCACTTTAAAGAAAACTTCTTGACATCAGAAAATGTTTTATTTAATCACTTTACTAGAATATACAATAATCAGTTGCCAGTTTTTTAAGGTACACTTAGCTAAAGCTACAGCAGTTTAAGCCCTACATTTAATCCTACTTTCATTAAGGTTGTAATATTTATTCTAAACTGTTTAGAAAGGTGTTTATTCAACTTTATGGACATTTTAGAGGCCATACTTTGTGGTGCTTGTGAATTGTATGATTGATTATTGAGAGTTGTTCCTAGTATTTAAACTACCATCACTAATAAACATGCTTTGGTGGACTGACAGGAGTTCAGTGTGTAAATACTTCTAGTAGCAACACATCACTTTGTATGAAAACAGTATTTGGATCATTCTGTTTTTCTGATAAATTCAGACAACTCCATGGTCACTGAGATTACCCTCTTTATAGCAAAAATGTATGTCACTCACGGTTTGGGGGTCCAGCTGCTTGGAAGGCCTGGTAGGGGGCTTGTGCGGTGGGACGAGAAAACACAGGCGGCTCCTCTCCAAAAACTACAATCATCACCTGAATCAGACCATAAAGGTCTGACTGAGGCTGTAAGACACACGGTGAAGGGCAAGTTTTATTAATCAAGACAACAAATGATCAACAGGCAAGCAACTGTTCAAATATTAATATTATCTAGACACAGCTAAATTTATGGTCCTCTTGATTGTACCATTTGTGCTGACTGACTGGTAGTCACAGACATAATCAAAATGTTGCAGAGAACTACAGTTTTCACAAAGCTTTATATTTATTATTCATTTTAAATCTATATTTTACACATTCTACATATTGTCACCGCCTAAAGAAACATTCTATAATTAAAAACCTGACTGAAGACCTCACACTTACATGCTTCCACTCATGTAGATAAGGCAGATAGATCTTGCCGTTGGCATCGATGTGCTTGCCAGTTTTGATCATCATGGCACTGGTAGGTTTGACAAAACATATGGGAGGGTTGTAGGGATATGTGTCCAGCAACCACAGACATACTGGGATGTTGTAGACATTGCCTATGTGAAACACACACACACACACACATGCTATGTTATAATATGACTGTTGTTAAGCTTCAGTATTCTCATCACTCCACCCTTTACTCTTAACAAACTTTGTGATTTTGAGGGACACTGTTGTTTACTGATATGCTGTACACCGATCAAATATACATTTTACAGTCTAAAAGTCTCCTGTAAACTTGACTTGATATCAAGCACGATGGCAATGTATGTTGTATGTAGGTTGGTACCACTAACTATAACTATAGGTTATAGTTAGTGGTACCTATAGTTATACCTATAGTTAACTATAACTATAGGTATAACTATAGGTATAACTATAGGAAACTATAGGTTTGGCTTGAAGCTATAAGAGGTTCTGATAGAAGATTTCCTGAATGTAATTTAAGCAATGATGCCAGAACAAAAGGAAAGCTGGCAGATCAAGGACATGGAGTAACACAATACTTGTGATATCTTTTTTGGTTTGGTAGCGGAAATGTTTTTTAGAAAGCAAGAAAAAACATTATATACCTCTGTAGCTCACTGGGACAGTTCCTGTCAAACTCATCAGGTCTCTTGTGGAGCCATCATTAAACACTGAAATACAAGAAGTTCCCATGTCAACAAGCAAAACAAGGTGTCTTATCTTATATAAACCATCATGTAAGCATACAAAATAAAACTGAGACCAGACAAGAAGAGGAAATCAGTATCTCTCAATTTACCATAAGCATCCATAACTGGTTTCAAGTCCTTGTACTGGGAGATAACATTGGTTATTTCACGAACTGTCAGATCTCTGTATTTGTATTGCTGGACAATGACAACAAAAGAACAGAGGAGAAAAAGACATGCACGTTAGTATATTGACATTTTAGACAGAATTGCTGGCACTCATTTAACACGTTTAGAATGAACTGACACAAAGCTCAGTCATTTACTTAGTTAGGTAGTAATTTTGGCGTAGCCCACAATTTATAGTTGTTAACCTGCTTTCTGCTCACATACAATAGTGTCTTATACCAGGTCCATAAAGGCACAATTTGTTGCTTGAATGAGAGAAATTGTAGCCTCACCATCAAAATCTAAACTCAGGGGTGACACCTGCTATCACTCCCAGATCGGTTCACAGACATCAGACTTACACTTGCAACTAAATCTGAGTTATTTTCATTCTGACAATGTTTAAAATCCAATAGTGATTTGAAAGGCTTTCCTTTAAAATCGTGATCTGTTGTTAAGTATACAAAATGTTCATGTTTCATCTGTAAATAAAACTATAAAAAGTATAAGCCTGTAATATGCATGATCAAAAAAACTGACTGAGTCTTACTGAGGATGTGGGATCATTATTGAAGAGCAGCCACATTCAACATTAGGAATGATGGTCCGAAAACATGTTGACTGTTAACATAATAGTGATTACCAAGTATGTGGCTATGCTAGTTTGTACAACGCAACACAAAGATGAATCCGCAAAGCTAAATGCGCCACATTAGTGATTCTTTATAGCAAAATCAAACACTTAACGTAGCAAATCGGAGGGGAAAGGGGCCGTTTATTAACTATTACCCACACCAGGAAACGTGAATCTGCTAACCGGCTAATGCTAGCATATTTAGTATCGGTGACATTAGCTAACTTGCTACTGTTAGCCGGCAAGTGTCGCAACAGTTGAGCAGCAACTTTACCTTCAGCATTTTCTTCAGGGCACCTTCGTTGACGACTGCCATGGTTTTGGAGTGTTTGTTTTAACCGTGAGTTAAATGAGTGAACCGCTGACTTTTGAGCCAGCTGCAGTGACAGCTAACACACGCTAACGCTAGCTAGCAGGTCTTCAGTGAATGCTAGGCTACAGTTAGCCCAGCCTCGGGCCCGACTACAGTTAAGACACTGGTTCGGTGTCTAAATGAAACCGTCCAGTTCGACACGAGTAGCCTGACGTCTCTGTTGTTGACGCGCCAAGACTCAGTAAGTTAAGTAAGAATAGAAAATAGACAAAGCAGGCAGTCAATAGTTCTAAAAAAGAGGCCGAAAAACAAATACCCGAAGTCAACAACAGGAATTTCCGGTATTCTACCTGACTACTTCCGGTCTGTGTGTAGCGTCACAAGCAGACGATTGGTTCCCAAGGTGTGGTCCGGGACCCTTTCGGGACTACAGCATATCCAGGAGGTCTACAGAAAAACTAAGTAATGATCTAATCTGTACCTTTTTATTTCCTTCACCACAAAAACAGTATGTATGATGGCAAGTGACTCAAACTGTAGGTGTGACTGATTCCAAAAAAGTTGGGACGCTGTGTAAAACGACAACAGAGCCCATGTAGTAATATCCTTCATACAACCATGTGTTTGACAAAGTGGTGAATCTCTCTCCATCCTTGCTTGTGAACGACTGAGCCTTTCCAGGATGAACCTTTCATACCCAATCATGATACTCTCACCTGTTACCAATGAACCTGTTTACCTGTGGAATGATCCAAACAGGTGTTTTTGGATCAGTCCACAACTTTCACAGTCTTTTGTTGCTCCCGTCCCAACTTGTTGGAAACGTTAAATATATTGTCTTTGTGCTGTTTTCAAGGGGGAGCATGTCAAAAAAGGATTAGCAAATCATTACATTCTGCTTTATTTATGTTTTACACACCGTCCAACTTTTTTGGAATCTGGGTTGCAATTTATTTTGCTAAACACCATATTATCATGAACTCTTACTGCTTTCTGCTGATACATTGCAGAAAGTGGAGAAAGAGTTTCTAAAACGGAAGGAACACTCATAAGGAACACTAATAAACACATCTCAGAATTCAGGAAGACAGATATAATATGAAATCACTTGCAGTTAAAGGATACATGGCAGAGGTCATTTGCTAAAAGGATGTTCAATGTCTATGTCTCTAGCTTGTTTAAAATCGCACTTTATTTATCAGAATGAATCAGTCACTTTTCACAAGACATTGTATTATGATGTAAACTAACAGTTTTGTCTTTGGCAATAGTTTCAACCTGTTACTCTGTGTGAAACGTGGTTAATTGACAATTTAGCTCACTCGTCCAATGAAACTTTTTACTAAATAATTCACAATTTTAATCCCAGTAACTAACAGATTACATCAGCAAGCGAAACAAGTTGCTTATGTACTTATGTACAACCTTCAAACTACGGCTGTCATAACCAGTAGTTTTTAATTGAAGAGTGGTCAGAATTTCTGTTCTGTATTCTCTGTTGTGTTCTGTCTGGCTGTGTTTGTGTTCATCTTATTCCTAACTTAATTATTAACTATTCTCTCCATGGCTCTTTGGGTGCAGTTCAGGTACAGTTTTATGAGTCGCAATTCAGGTTTATTATCACAGCCATTCAAATCCCAAAGTAGTTTGTTATCGTTATATGAAAAACATTTTAAAAAACAATGCAATACATTCACACCAAACATGGTCTATATGTTTTTATCAGGAGCTCTCTGACATTTACAGCCTCAATCATTTGAAATACAGATGTTATTTGTCTGACATTATTGATTAATGAAATATAAAATAATCAATGGATACCATTTGACACTGTGCACAGGATAAAACACTTAATTACGGGCAAGACACAAATAGTCTTCGCACAAATTATTGTCAAATTCCACAAAAGACTAACAGTTGGTCTCATTTTCCTGCTGGAAAGGTTGACTATCTTCTCTGGCTAAATGCACATACAAACTTCCATCGGCCATTGAAAGCACCTCTGCTTCTTTCTGGAACTGCAGCCAACCTTAAAAAAAAAAATATATTCCTCAGTTAAGAAGGGTGTTTATCAGTCACATGCTCATGTGTTGATAAGAGAAAAGTAATCATTCAGCCCACGGTCTATGATGGATGAACCCAGATTGGCAATCATTACTGTCCTAGATATGAGTCTTGGGTCTGTCTTATCAACACCAGCTTGTATCTGGAGCATAAATGCTGGTGTTTTGAAACTGCGTGGAGACTTGCTCCCTGCTTGTATGTGTGTTACTTACAAGAGGTTTGTTCAGGCTCTGGGTGAGGCTGCATACACAGAGGAGGGAAGTCTCCAAACATGGCAACCATCACCTGCAGTAGACTCACTAGGTCACATTCATCCTGGCAGGGGAAAAGAGAAGAGACAGCAATGTAACATGGCTGTAAACCTCTCTAAAAACTTTACTAAATACAAGATAAAGATGCAGTTCTCACCTTCTTCCACTCCTCCAGGTAAGGCAGCATGACTTCGCCATTGCTGGAGATATACTTTCCTCTGATGACCACCATCTCACGTGTGGGTCTGACATAGCAGATGGGAGCAGTTTGGGGGTAGCTTTCCTCAATCCACAGGCACACAGGGATGTTGTAGGCCTTGTCTTGAATGAGAACATGGGGGAAGAGGTATTTTGTCTCTCATATTCCCAACAAGCTTTATCTCTCTTAATTTGGATTTGAATTGGTTCACACAGTATAAAATCAAAGTCATTGTTACCTCTGTACATGACAGGGATGATTCCAACTAGACTCATCAAGTTCTTTGTGGTTCCATCATTGTAAACTGTAAAAATTAAAACTGCATCATTTAGAGCTCACAAATTTTCCACAAGTTCAGCAACAGATTGTTAGTTGATATTTTGCTTCTTACCGTATTTATCCATCATGGGCACAAGGTCTTTGAAGTGAGTCAATGCAACAGATATTTCTTGGGCTACATGACTGCGAAGATACGTCTTCAAAACAAAAGTTTAAAAAACAATGAACAAAAATCTATACATACAATTGATTCTTTATGATTGATTTAGAGAGAATTATTTTAAATGTTAATATTCTCACCTTAGGAAGCATTTTCTTGATCCTATCTTCACAGTACGACATGATTACAGCTTGTCCAGAAGGAAATCGATTTTTATATGTATCTTTCCAATCACCAGCACAACAGTCCTGGACTTTCTGCCTGTCTGGGGTTTATCTATAACCTCCTGTCTTTTATGATCCTTATGAGCCAGTAACAGAACAGCCTCACAATTATGCAAATTATCTGGCTGCAACTAGGCTACATGGCTTGAACAAACAAGACAGGAACATGACGGTGACCCAATAAATCTACTGCATATTAATATAATTATATATAATAATATAACATCAGTACCAGCAGTAAAAAAATGCTAATGCTCCAAATGATGTTTTGATGCATACTTTAAGTACTTTAACATTATATTTATCAGAAGAGATTGGCTGTTCTCCTATATCTTTACAGTTAGTCCAACAGATTCAACATTGTTTTTAGCATTTGTATATTATTACAGAATATGTAAAATTACAGTTTCTTATGCTATGCCTTATTGAGCTGCTTTCCTTCACTCCACTACATGGTATTTCCTTCCTCTTTCCTTTTCACTCTTTCCAACCCACACGCACTTAACTAATTTTTTATGCATCAGTTATATAGTGAGGCAAATATTAACCAAATATACAGTACATCAGAATTGACACCATCACACCAATTTACCAGCACTAAATGAACTTAATAACTTAACCGGTCAGGACAAAAACATCTCATAAATGGCGCTGCTGATGGTAAAACTCTTGTGTAAACATGAGATTTATGACTGCCCTTCGAGCTTTCATTACAGCTGGACTTGCCCAGATTGTGTAAACTACACAATATTGTACATTATGATCCCAACATACAAACAAGGAAAATCTTTGTCAAGAACATTTATATATGTGTTTAAAATAGATGAATGCGTTTTGTTTAATGTTTTTGTACAAATATCTGTCCCCACCTATACTTGTCATACTCTCAAATGTGGTGCAGAAAGCAGCCTGTAGGTGGCAGCAAATCTCAAATTTGAGAGGAGCATGATGTGAAAGTTTGATGGTTGAGAGACCAAAGAGACGTTTTCATCTTGACATCTTTATTCCTGTCCTGCAATACATTTGCCACATTTTCAAAGAGTAAATACATCTTAAATAGCTAAACAGTTGACATTTTCACAAATTCCTTCCACATCCTCCATTCCACAGTTTGCAAGGGAGAAACAAGCCCTTGAGCCCACTGTATCCTTGTGCAAAACTCCCAATGGTCCGTACAGTCTTTGACATGCTCGCCAGGTTTGCAGACATGTATACTTGTGGTTTGCTGGCTGGAGTATCCCTGCGGCAACATGATGCTGATATTTTAATGCAATGGGAATTTAAATACATAGATTTGTGGAATTCCATGGTTTTATCCATGGTTCATGGATGTACTGTTTTAAAGATCGACAGGGAGAGGACAAGCATACCATCAGGACTGTCATTACATGTTACAAACGCCACACTCTTTTCCGTTAAAAATTTGAGTAAAATGGGGGAAAAAATAAAAGTTAGGAACAACACAGCCAAAAGTGGGGCCATGGATCAACTTCTGCATTATTTCAATATTGTAAATTTTAAACGCAAGGCTTCTTTCAAACAGTATCTAAAGACTCAAACACATTCACAGTTCAAATCCTTCCTCCAAGTAGAGAAATGAACAGTTAGCTGATAAAAAAAACAACAACTTGATCACTACCATCCACACAGTAACTAGACTGATCAGATTTCTTTAAGCCATGTTATGAGTTAAAAAGAGTCACTTTAACTGTACAAAAAAATCTGTTTCCCTTGAAAAGAGACAATGGCAAAAAAACCAACATTGGATATCTTTCATGGAAGAGGTCTGAGATGTCTTTGAGGTTTGCATCTAAAGCCTGTTGCCAAAACTTGCCTATAGTGTCTGGAACTCCATACAATATCATACATGACCAATTTTCTGAGCCATTTAAGTATAATCTGGACTAAAAGCAACAATTTCTAGTAATCACCATCACATGTTCCAGTGTAATGGGAATGAAACTTCATATCAAAATGGGAGCAAGACAACGTGGCTTATACTGGACCTTGTCTAAAGAATTCTCTTGAACTTCATTGTTTTTCAGTCTTGTTAAACAGAATCACATTTGGATGCACATGCCATTACAGAAAATAAACCTTTTTTCAAATCAGTGTAGTGTTTTCAGGGACTTGTCTTTCAAATTCTATACAGCGCATGGCTAAACTCAACACACTTCTATATGTTTTAGTTGCACACATAATCAAACATAAACAAAACAATGCAGCCAACAGAACATATAATCATCTCAGGTAGAGCTTGCTGCATACATGAGGTACAAACTAGCTAACAGATAAGGCAAAGTAAACACAGAGCAGTCTTTTTCATTTAGGCAGCAAATTAATGCAGTCGTGGAGAGCACAAGCCAGTCAGTATTACGAAACAAGCAATGCACTCCCATAACCCAATATCCATCACCTATTACACACAACAGTCCCACATATACAGTAAATATGGTTCTGACATGAGTAGCACCTGACCTGTTATTGTTCCATTGTAAAGTTGAGGTGGCAGAGAAAGAGGAGCAGTCTGAGGATAGTATGGTGTGTGGAAAAAAAACAACTGATGTTCGACTCTGAGGCAGGGCTTGTGCGTTACACTCTGCAAAGCTAACTGGTGACATCCTTTAACCCTGGTATCCAGGAATATTAGGTGAGACCTTCCTTGATCCTGATTCCTGAGCCTTATTATCCACAAGGAGCGACTCTTGCAATCTAAAAATAGCTGTAGTAAATAACCGTGTAGTAACTAAGAGGTGTACACTGTACGGTTACTGAAATGAGATGCAAGAAAAATCATCTGGTTGTCATTTTGTCTAAAACAATAACCTGTCATTGCATAACTGTACAAGTGTTGGGTTTTCCTTCTATTCTACAGGCAACCTGTCCAGCTTTCACAACTGGAAAAAATGACAACTACATTTTCATGCATGGTACCTCTCCTTCCTAAACCATAGTAAAACAGGAAAGTAAGTAGCCACGAGAGGTGATTTCTTCCCAATACTTTGTGGACAGTAAAGAATCCTATTGCACCAGAACCTACGTACACTAGCCATTACTATTATTATTCCACAAAGACAACTCTTAGCAAAGAAACATCTGTAAGGAGAGAAGGCAGCTGCATTCTGGAAATTCGTCCATCTTTATATCCTCCATTCAACCTTTCTATCCCAAAAGGAATTCCAACTACATCAGGCAGGTCATGAAAAAAATGTCAAACCAGGTGCCATCTGAAATAAACACCCTTGCTCACATATTGCTCAGTGACTTTCAAATTCTGGAATCACAAAAAAAATGTTCCATATCAAAAACAATTTTTTTTTACAGCTAGGCTAACTGTTAAACACCAACAAAAAAAATTATAGTTATTCCCATGTCAGCCTCCACCCCCTGTATCCAGTATAATGAAGGGACTACACAGCCATTTCGAGGGAAAGGGCAGGTAGAATGGGATGGCGGGAGCTATTTATGTGATAGGTGTTTGGCTAACTAAATGTCCATTCCAGTCCTTTCCATTTAAATCAGTCAGTCCTTCCAGTGGGCAGGCAGGGGGAGAGGAATTAGGCTTTCAAGGTGGGAGGAGGTCAGAGACAACCCCTTTAAGACCAGTGTTGAGACTGAAAACAATAAGTTAGCAGGAAACTTGTGGAGCTACCCAGTGAGACCACACTGGGGTTGACAAAGAGTCATTAGTGGTGTTGCTCACAGGTCCACGTGTGGACCGAAAAAAGGGGCCGGACCAGGCTAGTCCAGGTAGCCACAGAGGCAACAGTCCAAATCCTCCTTTCCATAAACGTCTATGGTTCAGTCAGCTCTGGTGGTTTCCTTGAGAGCTTTTGCTTCAATCGTCCTCTTTTTGAAAAAAGTTTATATTTCATCATTGACTTGTTTTTATCTTTCTATCTTTAAGTCCATGCTGCCACTACGCGCTGTAGCATTTCTCCTCAATGTGCAATGGTCAGCTGGGGAATGAAATGACACAAGAGGGAGAGACAGATGTTAGTGCCATTTTATTGTTTTCAGACATACACTGAGAAGAGATTTGGTTTCACATTAATTTTTACTTACAATGGGCAGTCATATATGTAAAAAGACATATGGGTTCAAGCATAAAAGAGCAATTTGGAGACCACCCATATTACTGTGGAGCTGTTCAAGAAGACAAAGAATTTCTGGAGAAAATGTCACACCTGCATCACGATACCACACAGCGACAGCTCATACAGTCCTGACCGCTCTCATCAGGTGGGTTCAGCTTCCTCAGCTTATGCTGTCTGATCTCCCTAACTAGTGTGTAGAAGGCATCCTCTACTCCCTGTAAACACACACACACACATACAGACAGAAAGGTTACAGAACATCGGGCACTTACAATAGTCAATTATAAGTAGAGTACACTGCATGCACCTCTTACAACTGACAGCAAACCTCTCAGGTGTACTTACCATTGAGAGGCTTGGCCACGTCACCATGGCAACCCCGATCATTTCAGGCACCATTAATCAAGAAATCATAATGACTAAAGAGAAGTCATGGCTTAATTCTTTGCATACTCTTCTTTTTGAATGACAGACTTCCTGCGGGTTCACTCATGAATGTGAAAGTCTGTATGTGGCTACATAATGTGTGACAGTGAGTCAGAGGCAGTGGGAGCTGTGCAGCGACTTGTCCTTATGGAGGTCTTTCAAATACTGTAGCTCTGTTCTCAAGCCAAGGTAACCTGGCTATGAGTCATTGCCTGCAGCATAATAAAATGTTCCCTGCAACACAAATCCCATCATACCGCCGGCCATTCACTGTTCTTCATGTGCATGAATACATGCAAGATGTTAAATTGCAGAGCCCATACTACTCACACATAAGTTGTTGACTACAGTATGATGCAGCACATGGGTGCTTCAAATTTACATACAGTCTGAGTTTTGCAAGAAAAATGGGAAATTTAAATGTAATTCTAAATTTACTGGAGATAGAGAAAAGAGTTCTTCCATAAAAGTGCACGTATATGGGTATGGGTATGTGGGTGTGTACCTGTCGTGTCTTGGCAGATGTCTCGATGTAAGGGATGCCGTAGGACCGGGCAAGTTCCTGGGCTTGCCTTGTGTCCACCGTGCGTGCCGGGAGGTCACATTTGTTTCCCACAAGCACCATGGGAACATCGTCTGAGTCCTTTACACGTTTAATCTGTTCTCTGTGAATTGTACAATGAGAAAATTGCGACAGTTAACACTGAATTTGCAAAACTTTGGCCATTTCCTTTACCCACTGCAGCACGGCATTTATTCACAGTGACATCTCTGGGATCCTCCCTGCTTCATAAACAACAGTAGCTCCACCACTGGAGAGCCAACCACCCAGGGAGCTCTAGGACCCTGAGGAAGAGCCAGGGCCCGCCGGTGCTGGGCTGTGCTGCACTGCTGAAGGAGGGAGGTGGAGAGGAAAGGAGGGAGGTGGAGAGGAAGGGAGGGAGGGCGGAGGGATAGACAACAGGCAGGCGGCGAACAGCATTACCTCATCACTACAGCAGCCAGCGCCAAACGCCAGGCAGTCAGGGGGAACTGAGTGAGAAGAGTGGGTCAGATCAATCTATCAGCTCAGCCCTTCTTCTCCCTGAGCCACAGTACAGCAGGATACATCCACTACAGTCAGCCCTGCCCATCTGCAGTCAGCATTGCTAATGGCGTTTATGACCACAGTTGCTATGAGTCTTGTTACTCTGTTTAGACAGTTGACTTGATATATGCTGGGAAGGCAGGCATTTCCAGTCTAATTGGTATATACTGTAGACAAAATCTTATCAACCTGCATTGTTGAATATGGTACATTACTGCTGGTCCAAAGGCACTGCCCAGTTTTTAGCAGGTGCCATGCCAGTACGTGCTAACAGTGAAAGAAGAAGTTGTGCAAAAAAATCCTGACTATTTTTGTCTGTAAAACAGACAACAGATCTTTAAATAACTCAACAGCTCTAACCGGGCCACCACCTATTCTAGCATTCAGCCAAATATCCATGCATGCTTTTCTCAAGTTGCACAGTGTTTTTTTTACAGTGAAACCAGCAGTTGTGTTAAAGCCGGGCCCAAAAAAGGCTGGGCTGCAATGGCAGCAAGCCAAACAAGTGTGTGTGTGTGTGTGTGTGTGTGTGTGTGTGTGTGTGTGTGTATGGACTCAAAAACCCGGCAAATCTGTAAGAGGAGGTGGCAAAGTTAATATGCAGCCTCTTTTACTTGCCACGTGCAAGACTGGCAAGTGTGTTTGCTAATGTGATGAGAAAGACAAAATGTGGGAAAGAGAGAGAACACTGTCATCTCCAGCTGAATCTCTCCCCTCCTCCCTCCCTGTCTCCTTCCCTGTCCTTGAAAGTGCTACCTCTCCCCGCTCCTCTAATTGAGTCAGGATCGATTTCATTGGCATCGTGCTGTAATCCTCCAGTTGGGGGCTAAGCTTTCTTTAGCCGTGTTAAACGCTACAGCATGACATCACCCAGCTACTGCAGGGAGCTGGCACACATACTGTATGTATACACACCCCTCTCCATCCGGACCCCATGGGAGTCCCTGTAACACACACTGCATTTATAAATACACATACACAGAACATTAGAAGAAAACTAAAAGGGATGATTTTGTGTCTGAGCTACACTCTGACTGATCTGTGATCTGGTCAGTAAATATACATCCGCAACAATAGATCCCATAATGCTCATTATCAGTGTCATGATTTGTGATGTCGATGCATTTTTTAACCCTAACCCTTCTTACTTTGCCTCACTCTTACACACACACCTGTACTGGTGAATGTCCTCAAAAGACTTGGTGTTGTTGATGGCGAAGACACAGAGGAACCCCTCCCCTGTCCTCATGTACTGATCCCTCATGGCGCTGTACTCCTCCTGACCTGCAGTGTCTAGGATGTCCAGCAGGCAGGTCTCCCCGTCAATCACAACCTGTTTCCTGTATGAGTCCTGCAGAAAAAGGGAGAAACTCCAATGTTTAGAGAGGCGGTGAAGACATAACTTAAACGTGTGAGCAAGCAATCTGTAACAAAAGGAGGGATATGAGGGAACTGTGGGCCCATCAGTTGTCACATCCCTGGCCTTGGTCAGTCTGTGCTAAGCAACATGTACACATACTGTGTATTAATTGGTGTGCGTTATTAAATCGCTGCCCACTTCCAGGTCAAATGAACATGAAGAGATCAGAGGAGCAGGGTATCGGAGCCAATGTTTAGCCTTCCAACACGCAGCCACAAAAACATGGAGTGCCGTCCCTTTGTTTGTTAGAGCATAGGGGCCAGGAATGCAAACACACAAAAAGGACATTGTCTGGCCAGAGGCAGGCGTGGTGAGAAGGAGAGGGAGAGAGTGGAGACAGAGAGGGAGAAAAAGAGAAATGAGAGGAGAAAACATTCTCACTGGCTTCCCTCTCCTCTTTGTAATGTCTGCAATGTCTTTCAGTGTCTTATTTTCATTAAAATATAAAAATTACAGAAGAGCAGAGTAAAACTTTTGCAAAAAAAATTGCAAATTTCTTCCATGCCTGACCGGAGAATTGCCTCAGCATTCAATGAATTCAATTAAAAATAACTTGACTTAGACAAAGATGCCATCTCAGTAGGGTCCAGAAAATATTGTCCAGCAGTGACTATGGAAGTGGACATTTGACATATGACGTACAGTATATATACTGTATACATGTGTGCTTGCAGAAATGGACAGAATTTATTTTTTAACCATATGATCAACCCTCCTCTACCTTCCCACTGCAAAACCCAAGATGCCTCCCACAAGAATAACATGTAGAACATGCAGAAGAGAGTCATACCTCTATGGTGGGGTCATATTCATCCACAAAGTGGTTCTGGATGAGCTGGATGGTGAGTGCACTCTTGCCTACGCCTCCAGCTCCTACCACCACCAGCTTGTACTCCGTCATCTTTGCCGCTGCTGCTCACCACACACACCACTGCTGGAGAGGGAAAGGCAGCAGAGAAAGGTGCAGGTTAGCAATCTGACAGACATACACAGCAGACAAGCTATTGTCTGATCCTGGACCGGCCATGATGTGGTCCACAGGTGGCACAGACAAAGCATACACCTATTACCATTACTGCCCAGTAGTGAGAAACATTACTGGTGTGTGTGTGTGTGTGTGTGTGTGTCAGGGGCTGAGGTTGAGACCCTCAAAGGGGAATGTGAAAAATGTGCTGAAGGTACTCAGTGTTCCAATCCTCTCCCGCTCAGTGTGAGCAGCAAAGAGTGTGTATGAGAGGGAGAGCTAGGGAAAAATAAGGGACATGACACTGACAGACTGACCCTCATCACTCAAGCTTCACTTTACTGATGTCTGCCTTTGAACCCACAGTGACAGACACCAGAGCCAAAATGATCAAATAAAAAAATACAGCAAATACAAAAACACAAGATTTCAAAAAGAAAATAGGAAAAAATTCGAAAAACAAATTTCAGCACTTTCAACAATGAGCCAAATCACTGCTGCTAACAAATCTCAGCTTTCGCTATGAACTGTTTCTTCGTGTTTACCCGGTTACTTCCATAGGGATCAATCCATAGCAACAGAATGAGAGGCCTAAAAGAGGATTTCATGACTCCAGGTGTGCCTGCAGTTGTCCCCCATGGACCCATTGAACCCACTTAATGGGTCTAGTCGATGCAACAGGGCTGCCCTGACTATAAATCAAGGCATGTTATTAAAGAAACATGTCGGTCTCTTGAGAAAACATAAGTGATATCCGTTTTCTGTTGGCTAAAAGTTACACAACACAGGTAAACACCACCTTCACAAGAATTTATGGACCTAGAGGGTATTCAAAAACAGAGCAGGAAAAGTAAAGCTCCAGCTCTGGCAGGTAAGATTTAAAGTACAATTCTGACTTGTAAGAACATGCAAAATTCTGCTAAATTATCTAAAATAAATAAATAAATAATAATAATAATGAGAGATTTGGCTGGCTCCAAAGACAATTTTCACCTTTGCATGTGCATTTGAAATTCACAGTGCTAAACATCTAGTGCAAAACATTCATTTAAAAAAAGCAGCTTTTTAGTTGCAATTCAAGGCCAAGATGTGTAAATTGGTTGGGTTGCAAGATGTTAATTACCTAACTGACAGCAACCAACAGTAGTAGGGCTGATGGATAGAGCAGAGAGAGATAGGTGAAGGTTAGCAGTGAAAAACAACTAATCCAGATTTAACCAGAAAGGCTAGACAGGCTCAAAAAATGTGAGAAACTTGCAGAAAATATCAATTATGTTATCACAATGTTAACTGTCGAGTCAGCTGGAGCCACACATCTATATCCATGCATAGACACAAGGCGGTGTACACATACACACACACACACTGACATCACCATGACCCTCACAGCACTGCTGGCCAGTGAAATTCCAGCGTGTTGACTCAACGGGTAGAGAAAGTAGTCATATGGGTGTTTCCACTACATACAGTGGCAAAGTCTGACTCAGCTTATTTCAAATTTACCACAAAGTTACCAAATCGATGACCTCAAAATGACCTGATCCCAGCCCTGAAGTAGACAAGATGGCACATGATGAGTCAGAGTCAGCGTCAGAAAGACATGAAGCTATCATGGAGATTTTGCTAGATTAAATCAAATGCAAGCTCGGGCTTGTGTGACTAAACCTATGGCTAAGCACAAGTCAGGTCTGTTGGAGGCGCATATCTGCCGCAGGAGCCTCTCACGGTTAGAGCTTCAACCTGACAACACACAGACAACAATGAGCGGTCAGGCGATGTCATCACGGCACTGTCATTTCTGATGTCAGAGGAAAATCACTGGGAATTCCTGTACCTCCCAGGATGCAATGGCCCTTGAGTGGCAGTTTAGTTTCGCTTTCTGTTTGATAGTAGTGACCAATACCTCAACTCCAGACATTTTTAGTCATTTGTACTTTGAATTAAATGGAACTGTGCTAGTGACATCAGAATCACGTTATGACCTGTTAAGATACTGGCATCTACATCTGTACCACCCTAACACCCGAAGCAGCCTTGTTTCTCTTCCTCAAAACTTGTCTGTCTCACGTCCTGTAATTCAGATGAAGCAACTCAGAGTAAAATTAGGTCATACATGGTTAAACATCTCGGCCCGTTCATCGACAGTGTCTAACTTTGCTGAATGTTCTTTCAGTGAGCTGAAGAAGAAATCACTAACTCGCACCTCCTGCTGAAGTGTGTAATCAATCTGAAAGATTTCATGAGCACCCCACGTCACATATGTTTTACCTTCTCCATAGCACCAATTGTCACTCACTAAATAAAATGCACTCCATGTAGCTCTACCAATCTAATACTACCACTTAGGCGCAGCACCCAAGTGCTTTTTCATGGTGCCGTAGCCAAATGAAAAGAAAAACCTATACTGAGAATTCTATTTAGAAAAGCGATATTACCATGTACTTTGTCCGTAGCTGTTGTTTTACACAACCACAGCAAACTTGTTAAAATAATAGCAAATTGTTATGAACAAGCAAAAATGTAGCCTGTTTCTTAGTTTGCCACATCGCCTTCCTTGGGACATTGGAGTTTGGGAGAATGAGCAAATTGCAGTTCAAATCCCTTCACTATAAGCCTTGTTTAACAAATGTTATATTTCTTAATGGCACAAAGTGTGATCCCTTGCAAAATGTGAAGGATTTCTTCAAGACACCAGTGAGCATATTTGTTTACATTTTTTGTGTAATGTAAAAAAAAAAAAACTACAACCTGTGTGATTTTTTAACAAATATTTTAATGGACTAATAAAGGAATATCTTATAATTGTCTAATATTATGTGAAAATGCATAGTTTTCAGTCAAATAACATAAATTTTCTTGCAGGACCCCCAAACTCCACTGCAACCCCAGCAGCTAGGGAAAACCCTGCAAACCCCTTGCTCACTACAGAGCGGTGCACATCAGGGCTTTAGACAGCCTGAGCAGAAGACATACACACCCTCTCTCTTGTGTTTTATCTCCCAAAGGAGCAGACACACTCACACAGCTGGAGTGAATCTTAAACTCGACTTGTAGATAGAGAGAAGTAACAGGTGGACAGTTTAATGAGAGGGCAACATGCAAAGAATCCAAGAAAACTCAACTTATCAAGTTAATTCAGTCGTGGGGAATCAAAAGTAATGGACATGTACCTATAGTTGTCTGGGTGTGGTGATGTATTAATAGAATGTGCATTCACCTTTGTCAAAACTTTGTGCTATTTGTGTCTGAGATGTGTGTCACCATGCTTATGTGAGTACAGACTAAGATTAGCCAAAAGTAAGACTGGCTCATTGATGTTAATGATTGACAGAAAAGCAGACTTGCTAACTGGCGACGCAACCATTTACCGGCTCTCATTCAATCACACTCACACTCACACACACACACACACACACACACACACACACACACACACACACACACACACACACACACACACACACACACACACACACACACGTTCCTGCAACACACCCTCGGTCCTGTAAGCCATTGCTAGCCTTAATGGAACAGGTAGCTCTGAACACCATCACCAATATCAACAATGGCCTCCTTGTAAAAACACCCTCACCACTATAATTCTCAAGCACAACAGGAAGGGAATTATCCTGACCCCTCAATCTTGTGGCCAAACATTTGGCTTCCTTTTCCCCCTCACTGTATATAAATCAACCTGGTACACAGTGCAGCCCACCCTGGCTGGAGTACAGAGACCGCAGCAGAGCCAGGCCAGCTCCTCACAGCCTCCTTTAACCAAACATACAGCAGCTGTGCAGAGAGGAGAGAGACTTGTGCAGTGCAGACAGACGCTGGTGCACCTTTGGTCACTGTAGGCTACAAACTCAAGACAGGGCAAGGATTCACATCAGGGCTAGTCAGAAACTAATATACTGTAGTTTAATGTGATGGAAACAGGAAACATGTTAAAGCATAGACTGCTCGTTGGGATTAGAGACAGGGGACTTTCTAATCCAGTTCACTAAAACAGGCAATGATGACTGTGCCATTATGCATTAGGGCTACAACTAATGATTGTTTTCATTATCAAATTACCTGCCGCACATCGGATTACCCGATTAATTGTTTGGGCTCCTAAATGGCGAGGAAAAACTATGCTAAAAAAAGATATTAACGGACACACTAGCACTGGAGGACTTTACAGATGATAAAAAAAAAAAAACATGAAATTGAGTCCAGAAATGCCAAAGACTGACATCAACTACAAATGGTGTCACTATAATTTTTTGACCAGTGAGCAACAAAAGTTTATTTTCAAACTGTTAAATAACTTAACTTTATCAAAAATGTTAAATAACAAATATCATCTGATATACAACAATTCTGAAATATCAATATCGGTATCAGCTTCAAAAATCCAGTATTGTATTATTCAGTGGGCAATCTTTTGTCATAAATGACTTTAAAAACGATCAAACATAAACAAAAAAAATATTGACGATTAAATTTCCATTGATCGGCTAAGTGAATAATCGAGTGATGGTTTTAACACTAGTATGGATTACATAAAGATTTGAATCTGTACAATGCCATCCCCAGTACAGTCTGGTAGATAAAGGTGACAGGACAATGACAAGTGCTGACCAAACAGCCCCCCTCCCCACCAGTCAGGTGACCTTGAATTCCCCACACATTCAGTCTTTTTAAAATAACTGCTTTGTCATATCATATTAGTTATATTTACTGGTCAATCAAATCTAACAAACTTTACTCACACATTAAAGTTCAGCACCTGCTTCACTACTAATTCCAGACAATAATAAATGCACATCATGACATTTTCATGCACACAGGCACATGCACAAAATGCATATTAATAACCAATATGGATCAATATGTAATAAAACTTAATTCCTAAATTGAATCTGATGGAAATGTGGACACACACACACACAAACAAAAACAAAAAAAAACAAAAAGATATTAACACCTGCACTCTCTAACACACCCACAGCTCTGATTCTGACACGGTTGGTTGCCGCATTTCTTCTACATAGCCAAATCTCAAGTGTACACCTGCCAAACGATTAAAATTTACAGCCCAAATGCAAATTCAACACACCCGCACCCGCTACTGGGAGACTGGAGGAAGGGAAACAGACAGCCATGCCATCTCCTCTCTCAAACTAGGCCATGACAGCAGCTGATTAATAATCCACACATACATATGGAGATGAATAGCAAAATTAATCATTGATAGAGATGCTGTCTCTTTCTCAGAGCCACTTGTTGTCAGTAGGGGCTCATACAGAGCTGTTCTTTGTGTAGATAGAGAGGAGAGGTGAGGACACAGACACTGGAGATCACAATCATCAGTGCATCATCAATCTTTTTACATATTTCATCCACACATTTTTTGTTCTGTACACACAGATGGTTATCCTGCCCCTATAGTGGTGTCGTGCCCTCCTCCGCAGTCCTCATTTTCATATTGCACAATAATTACCGTCAGTGCGTGGTTAACCTGTGAAGTCTTTTGCCCCAGACCTGCAACAGTTGGCCATATATGTACACGCATGCATGAGTGCACCTATAAAAACCATGTACAACCACAATGAGGACACACACGGTTTCTTTCATACAATATATAAATTTTAGACAACAAAGTGATTTGTATTAACAAATCAGCACATTGAAGGTGAATGGAGTGAGCCTCCTGCTGCCACTGTCCACATACATGACTCTGAGACAGGCCGTAGATGCAGAGTCACCTACAGGTTTGTGACCTATTGCGTTCCAAGGTCCCCAAAATCTTTGCATAGCCGCCCCCGTTTGATCGAGGAGCACTATACAGCATGTCTGTGTTTAGGGTTATTTATAGCTCGCCACCTCCAGCCTGGGAAATTAACAGTTCGTTTTGAAACCCTAGAGCACCGCCTGGACCAAGAGGATAATCTTACATGACAGCTTACGGAGGGTGCGAGTACAGAGCAGCAAGAGGGGTGATGGGAGGAGAGTGGCTGAGGGCAAGGGAGGGAGAGGGCTACTCTTACTATGTGCCAAGGGCACAGAAAACCACAGGAGGGAGGGGTTGACCTGGAAACTGAAAAATGTATAAAGAAATCAATAATGAAAATGCTCAATATTCTCCAGCTTTTTTCCCCAGCTAATTCAGCTGCGTGGCTGCGATAAGTACAGTCACTAAACATCTCTTCACCTTTTCTATGATCCCTCGTAACCTGGAAAACAATTCCATCACTTCAAAACACATGACGCAAGAGGAAGGGCACACGAGTGGCCATCTTCCTCAACATGCATTCTGCTCTCCATTAAAGTGCTTAATTGGTTAAAGAATCCATACTGGCAGAGCCACAATCCCACTGCAGAGATAAAAGATTTTTAATGGAGAGATGATGGTAAGGAGACCCTCTCTAGGGAGGTATCACGGTCGAATACTGAGACTCCAAGACCCATCCTAGAGCCTCGATAGCCCACCGCACCCTCCCACAGCTCTCCAATGACATCATCCTGCTAAACAGCATCCAAACATAAATGTTGACCGGCAGCTGAGGAATCATTATTCTGCTCTCTGAGGCCAATGAAACACAAGTGAGGACTTCTTAAGAAATGTATTAATTCAGAGATAAATATAGTTGTTAGACTATTACAATTCAAAATAGGACTATCCATTTAATTCCTCCTCTAGGGCAGGACGCCAGAGGATTTACCAAAACTTGAATTTTGCTTAAAGAGAAACTTTTAATAAACAATTCCTCCTCCAGACATTTTCCCCCCTTACAAACATTTACATGAAGAGTTTCTGTGTGCATCTGTGTGTATGTGTGCATGCTTGAACAAGCCACTCTTAAAGGCACTGGAGTACAAGTGACCTTTTTCCCACTGGGTCATCCTTTCAGCTTGTCGGGTAGGGTGAGACGGTGGAGGCAGCAGCAGAGATGAAAAGGCCAGCTGACCTCCACACAAAGGCCTGCCAGTTAGAGGAGCCATGAGGCTTATCATCAGACACCAAACACCCCAAAACTCATCAGTGCTCTTTTTTTTTTTAGCTATCAGAGGAATTGGTGAATCCTGTCCAGCTGTTTACATGTGAAAACAGAAAGCATATAGTGGGTGACATAAACTAAGGTGCCAGTCAACCTGTAGAAGATCCCACCCAATGTTTAGTCAGTGTTCCAAAGAAAAAAAAAACATTCAAACCAACCTCCTTTAGAATGATTAAGCAAAAGAATTAGAAATTACAACAACATCAAGTCAGGAGTAATCTGAAATCTGCCTATCAATAAACATACCCCGAGTCATCTTTGAGGCTCACACCAACACATTTAACAAATCAAAACCCTCCACATGAATGAAGCAGTATGTCATCTGTGAAATCTTGGAGGGGCTGGGCACCACCCAGGCTACAACAGCTCAGAGAAAGGGACATGGGATTAACATCACACCTCTATCACCGGCTGGACTGCCTCCAGCTGTTTTCCAGCTGCCTGAATTCTTGCCTTCACCCTGAACGCTACCGGACGCCGATGTCAAATTCACAAAAGCAACACTGCATCTCCTTATGGGAAGCCATGTAGTCCACATTGCACTATGTATGATCACCATGGAAAAAAAACTATCATGTTGACTGACATGTTACTCACATGTGATGCAGCAGCAGTGATGTTGTGGATTAAAAGGTATGAAGAGGAGGAGTCAGTCACAATCATATGAGAAAGCAAACAATAAACACAAGAGTGAAAAGCTGTTTTTTTTTTTTAAAGGACACTAACTTAAATATTTGATGCTGCTTGATGATGAATTCTAACAAAGATTTATTTCATCTTCTTTCCTCTATGGCAATATTTTGATTGATTAACCATGAGTGCAGCCTTTGTCATCTTTCCCCTTTTTCAACTCACTCCACATTTTAATCAGACAGCTTCCAGAGTGAGAGATAAATCCGAGTCAGCCTTTCTAAACGCCTTGTAATGGAATCTAACTTCCGCAGTGATACATTCAGTTTTTACTCAGTGTGACGGGGCGTCACCCTACTTGTCTGTGTGGCCACTATCGGCAGCCTCACACTCAACACACTGTCTGAACATTACACTCAAATACAGGCCACAGAAAGTACATTCAACACTACAGCTATGAGCATTTAAACGCCTTCGGTTTCATTTTTCAAAGTGAGATGAGGAGGGGGAAATCCACCGCGGTCTAATGTTATACCTCCATAAACAAGTTACAACGCCCGAACTCACTCATTATAGATGATTGATTTTTTTAAAAAGCAATGTCCATACATGTAGATAGCAAAGCGAGCATGAGTGACAGAAGGAGCTAACATGAATGAAAATGTTACAGCTAGCTAACGTCTTTTAACTGAAAGCATGTCAAAGCGGTTTCATTAGACAGTCCCAGCCGACATATTTCAGACTCAGGAATGTGTCCTGCATACTTACAACAAGCTGAGGGTCTAATTAGCGACAAGAGCCACGGTTCGTCCACCGGAGAAGAAGAAAAATATCTAAACTCTGTTGCCTCTGTGAAGGAAACACAATGTTCCTGATCCGCTTCCCGCCGTCTTCCGATATCTGCGCCTTTTTATTCTCTCTCCGTTAAAAAAAAGTGTTTTAATTTTCAGGAGCTAAAATGCACCGAGGCATTCATTGGTTGTGGGTAAAATGAGCCCGCGTTGAACAATGTGCTTCCACAGAGAGAGAGAGTGAGAGAGAGAGAGAGAGAGAGAGAGAGAGAGAGAGAGCCCACGCCCAGCTCCATCTAACAGAGATCCGCCCCGGCTACCCTGAATGTTACTGCTGCATTCATGCGCTGTCGGAAATGTGTGAAACGTGACCACTCCTCCCGCCGCGACTACCCAGTATTGTGCTCAGTCCAAGTTTTCAGTGTCAGACAAGGAGTCCCTGCATTTGAATGCAGTCATGAAAGCCTGTTTTTATTAGGCTACAGAACTAGCAGTAGCCAAGGATTTAAGAAATACTAATGTCAATGTCCAAATTCCTCCAGAACAATCCAACCTTCTTGAGAAAACTAACCACCAACCAAATTCTGTAAAAACAATTCTGAGCAAAAAGTCATATTTTAATTTTAGTTAAAGTCTCATTATGCTCTTATTGTTCTTTTAAAAAATCCTCTGAATTGACAAGTATGTACTCATGGTTGAGAATATTAAATCCCTATAAGTTCATTTGTATTTGTCTAATTGTTTCTAAATCAGAAGCAGCATAAAAAGCCCAACATTTGTAATATGTGTGAAATCATAGAAAGGAAACACCTGATATATTTTATATGGCCTCAGTCTCCTCCATGATAGATAGGGCTTGACAAGCAGTTAATTATGACTTAGTATGCTTTATAAATAACTGACCAGATTCTGCAGTATGTTTCCATTTCCACTCTTTGTCTGGATTCATGAAACCAGTTATTGTTTTCCATTTTTCCTCATTAAAGCACGCTTCATTGAAAGAAAACATTAATTATGTCTACATGGCCATCAACTATTCATTTAACTTTAAATCTCATTATGGCCTGATTGTTGTTTTAAAAAGCCCTCTCTTCATTGACATGCATGTACTTCTGGTTGAGAAAGTTCCTTTTAATTTTTTAAATCTATTTGTCTAAAAAATAGTCAAATTTGAAAGTATTTAGTCAGTAAAATAAAGTAGGGAAACTCCTCATGTTATATTACCAGGGACATGGCCTCAGTTTCCTCCATGATAGTTAGGGCTTGAAGAGTATTTAATTATGACTTAGTATGCCTTATAAATAACTAATCACATTCTGCTGTATGCTTCCACTTTCACTCTGTGTTTAAACTTATGAAAGCAGTTATTGTTTTCTGTTTTTCCTCATTAGAGTAGGCTTCATTAAAAGAAAACATTAACTATGCCCAGATTGCTCCTCTTACTCTTCTTCATTATGGCACTGTAACAGAAAGAAGCTCTGTGCAACATAGTATGTAATTTAAATCAACATTCATTAAGGAAGATTTTGTTGGATATATGTTTTTTAAATTATTATTATGATAATTATTAATTACAACCACATCAATTTGAAAGCTCTCAATGAGTATTTGAAGGCAGCACCAGACCAGGGATGAACAGACTTTGATACAACGCAGGTTAAGGTAGCAGAAACAAAGGTTTAATATCTGATTATAGTAACAATATAGGGTGACTATTAGCTTGTTAAATCCGGGGGCTGTACTGAAGAGCTGTCAGCCGAGCACTACATTTCCCAGGGAGCCACGGGTCTCTGAGTGCCGTATCCAGGAAGTGGTTGTCAAGCAAACTTTTGCTTGTAGGCGCTCTCAGTCTGTAAAATGTGTAGATGTTTTTAGTGTGTAATTTCCTGTAACAGGTAAATATTTTGCAAGAAAAAACTACTATATAAGATTCATGTATAAAGTACATGTCGATGTTATTAGATGGAATATTAATTCATTTGTATTATGTCAACATTTAACCATACAATAGTAGTTAGCTTGTTAGCTAGCTAATTTAACGCTAGTTAGATAAGATAGATATAAGTGTAAATAGGTTAGTACCGAGCATATCTCTATGTTAGAAAGCCAAACTACAGTTGTTAAGTCGCTTTAACATTGGTCATTTCAGGTAGCCGTGGAAGATGAGCTGCTGTCACGCGTCTGTGCCCCCGGGGGTCCGGCCTGGTTCAGCACGGGTCCTGGTGACTGAGCTGAGTGGGTCAGGCCACATCAACCCAACTCCTGCAGTCAAACCCTGTGAGGACTCTGAGACAGCAATGGAGCTTCACCTCTCTCCAGAGAAGCTGGTAGATTTGCACAAGAGTCAGTGTTCACCCCACTGATACACCCTGTTCCCTCTTGTGTTTGATTCATGTTTTCAGTCAATGTGCTTAAAAGACTAGCCCTAAGTAAACCTCTGTTATCTCAGATATCTGCTCATTTCATTCACAGCAGTGGTAGAAGCATTTATGTTGCTTATTTCCAAGTTGCCTGTGGAGACTGAGGTTGAGGGATAACGTTGCACATGTCAACATTTGAGATCAGATTTACCATCTACTGTTTGCATCCTGCCTGTATAATTCTGTGTGTATTAAAATGAAATGATGCTCTTATTGCCCTCCCTTATATCCGATGAACTGCTGTATGAACAGTACCTAGAGAAAATGTGGCACACACTGTGCAGATTGCTGTTTCAAGGTGAGGGGTGCAGACAAAATTATTTCACATCACAGGCTTCACAAAATGTGTTACATCAAAGTCATAGGTGTATATCGAAGGTAAATATGGAATCATGAAACTATGTAGAGTAAAGATAAAGTTTAGTTTAAAATGCCACTACAGGTGAGCTAGTGTACTTTTCCGTTCCTCACAGGAATTGCTGTGTGGAACTGGGGACCTCTCCCACGTGACCTGGCTGGAAATCTGCGTTGACACACAAGAAAACACACTGGGTAACTTTGGTAAGATATACAGTATATCAAGGCATTTACATGTGTAAATCATGTCTCACTGTTTCAAACCATATTGCACAGGTGCAGAGTTTGTATGTGTACTTGTTATAGCTCACTGTTTGTTGTTGGTATTCGTTTTATTCTTTATGCCTAGTGTTCCTTATGCGAACATGGCCACACACTCAGTATTACATTTAAATTTATATTTATAAAAAGGAAAGACTCAAAAAGTTTTTATACTGTGTACAGTGATGATTCATAACAGATGATGTCACAAACCAGACCTAGATAAGAGACATTTAAAGACATTGCTATGACGCACACACCGCATCAGTAGTACATTTCCTGTCAGGTGTGCCAACCTCAGCGCCAGATGACTGAGCTGATAATGGTGGAGGAACATTCATTATGCTCACCTTTGTCCTCAGAAAATCCTAGATTTCACGAATGTAGGCATGACAGAGCATGTGTGAGTCATGCTTAACCTGCATCTGTAGGTGTTCTTCCTTTTAGCTAATTGAGGTTGAACACACGATGAGGTGAACTTGGAATTTGGCTAGGAGGCAAGTTTAAAACCCAATAAATAATCACTTTGGTGTTACACGAAAGTGAGAGACATGGTGAAAGTGAGAGACTTTGCTTATCTGATTGTCTTGTAGGTGTCTACTTGCCCAGGCTGGCGCAGCTCAGACTGAACAACAGCATGATTATGTCAGTAAGGTAAGCGTAAAGTTATGTAACACAAATACCATCTTCTTGTTTTCCCCCTGGTATGCAACCTGTTTCTATTATTATCAACTATTATGTTGACGTTACCTCATGGAATACTACAGACTCTCAAGACGCCACTGAAATGATATGTTAAAGAAACCTGAATTTGTGCTACTGATGTATGCTTCTTGTCAATGTATGACCCATTTCATATTCAGCTTCTGTTTAGAAACAAAGTAAGCAGGTCCAGGTCTTTCCATAAAGAGAACTGTAATTTGACCTAGAGCAGTGGTGGGCTCGTGGGGATTACTGTCATGCTTCACACTGGTCACACATGTGCTAGACGACACTTTTTAGTAAGAGGCCCTTGAAGCCATAAAAAGACAGTGCTTTGAAGCAGAATAGCAGGTCAGAAGTCATAGGGATGTGTATCTGATGGGGAAAAAAAGCACAGTGTAGTTGCAGTGCAGGTGTAGGGCTCTGCTCTGCCAGTGTTTTCCAACAGGGACTTGTAATACAGTGTTTCTGTATGGAAGATGCATGTCGCTGCTTGTAAACCAGACACCAACAGATGTGGTGCTCGGTATAACGTTAGGGATGGAGACACGTGGAGAACAGGTTCACCCACCTGTCTCACAATAGGACACAGAGGCATATCAGCTTTCAGATTTGTCCACATGAACAGTCGCAGGAAAAAAAGACAGGAAATATGCACAGTCTCTCCTGGATTGTCCTACCAGTTTGTTTGCAGCCACAGCTGTGTCATCAAAATCGGATGGAAGAAAAGCGATAAGCCTCCAGAATGAGATGCACACACACACACACACACACACACACTGTAAATTCTCCTTACAACAGGACAGGTGGAGAATTGTTACCCAAGAGACTGCGGAGGTATAAGAGAGTACAAACAGAAAGATTGGGAGCTGTCTGCTCCACCCTGAGAGTCGCGGAGTAAAGCCAGCTGGATGTGCGCTGCCTCTGATAGCATTTCCTGCTCTGGGCTATGGGAGCTGTCGTGGAGAGGGTGTTACGAGGTTGTAGATACACTGACTGAGACTCTGCTGGAAGGGTCAGAGGTGGGGTGTGCTTTAGAGACAAGTGGGCGGCAGAGGAGAGGCCTGCATATTGGGGGGAAAAGAAAGAGCTAGCTTCAGTAGCCTAAGGACTAGATAGCATTTCCCATGATTCCCAGTGTTGTGTAACTCACTTCCCTGCCCCTAAATTAAGTGTGTGCTACTTTGTCTCCTTAGAGACCTGGGGACCACCCTCTCCCACCTGCAGGTGCTATGGATGCCTCGCTGCTCCCTACAAGACCTAGATGGCATTTCTACTTTCACCTCTCTCAAGGTAGAGATTATAGGTTACAGATTGCTCTGTGGAGACACAGTTCAAGAACCCAGGAAACTGTTTTGGGGTAAAAAGTTTCTCGAAGGTCTACCAGTACTACAAGTTGTTTCCATATACATACTGTTTATGCAGCAAATATTGCAAGTTCATATTTAGTGATGTAATGGCTGTTAATTAGTGATCAGAGTTCTTGTGATCGTAAGATCCCTGTCTCTGTTAGAAGGGGAGATACCATATCTGTCTTTCTGACTCTCCCTATTGGTCTATCATGTTTCCTTTATGTATGCAGAGCATTTGTCTTTTATTGACTATATGTAAGCAATTTTCTGTCTGCTCAATTTTCAATTTGTCTACTATGCTGTATGGACACCCTCTCTCTGTTTCAGGAGTTGTATGTGGCCTACAACAATGTGTCAGACCTGAGTCAGGTTGGCATGCTAGAGAACCTGCAGCTGTTAGACCTGGAAGGGAACGACGTGGATGACCTAGTCCAGGTTCAGTATCTGGGGTTGTGTGGCAAACTCCAGACACTCACCCTGGAGGGAAACCCTGTGTGTGTGCGCCCAAATCCCACTGCCATCCAGGTAGCATAATGTTCTGCTAATGCTGTACATACCATAAAACTAAGTGTTATACATTTCTCACCTCCTGCGAAAAGAGATGGCACTTGAATAAGGTCACATAGATCAGGCTCCTTTTTTGTCCTTTGTGATTCAGCAGACACAGATATTTGACAAATAAGCATTTTTTCCAAAGGGAGTGTAATGGAATTGGAGACATCAGGGAGAGAATATTAGCTACAAAAGTCATGTATCTGCCTGCACTGTACTTAAGACCAACAGTTATCGATGATAAACAGTCACCATCAAAACATGATAATGCAAGCACAACAATTCACCTAAAATCCTGGGTCATTGTCACATGAGGTAGCCCATACCAAGTGGTGCTGATGTAAGAATCACAGAAATGTGGCAAAAGATTAAAAAAGAAATAGAGAACAGGGCGGAGCTAAATAAAAGCTTGGGCAAGGAGCTGGGCAGAGTTCCTGAAAAGAAAGTGTCACATTCAGTTGATGTTGTAAAAGCCAATGTGCAAATGCAACTTGTGGTTTTGATGTAGGTATCATTCATTTAGTTGTCTCTCCTGTGCCAGCAGGCTTTCAGCCCTTTGTCAGATAATGACCAAAATGTAATTAGCATGTGCTGAGACATGAAAGTATCTGTGTGATCTCACCGCTCTGTATCTGGGTCTCCAGCACACCAGACAGGACACAGGGAGAGCAGGGGGCATCAGAATAATCAAACATAACAGCCACATATCTGGCACACTCCTTCTGTGGAGACATCATGACACAGACATAATGTTTTATTATTACATTACAGTGCTATTTGATCTCTCTGAAAACTGGCCAATGCATTTTTATTCGGATGTGAATGGCCGGCGCATAAGGCAGCTCACCATGAACATATTCAGTAATATTGAGTGTAGCTGGATATACAGGGTAGAGGCTGCATTTCCACCTTCTGCTGATTCGAGACACAGTGTGCTGTGAGTTTTTTGGGGCCACTGTGAATGTGTTTATTTACACCCACCAGCAGAGCATTAATTAGGAAACTAGGGCAATGAGGGGAGATGCTGAGCTGAATATGCATTAGGCCTGTGCTTTGTAGTAACTGAGGGGTTCTTGGGTTTGCTCTCTTGCCAAACTATCACTCCTCTTGCGCTCTCTCTTCCCATCACACACACACAAACACACACACACATCCGCTCACTTCCTCTCCCAGCGCTCATTCTCCTCCTCTTTTCTCTTATGTTCCTTCCCTGCCAGCCTTTCACTCTCTTTTTCATTCTCTCTTTTTCATTCATTCATTGCATCTGTGTGGTTTGGTGAAGGGCAGGAATATAGAGCTCTAATTTGATCACTCAGTAGCTCAGTTATTCAGTGGACTATCTCTCTCTCTCTCCCTGCCCCCCTCTCTGTCTCTCTTTCTCTGTGTGTGCTGATAAAAGACCAGACCTCAGTGCAAAGTGACCATTATAGACTTTAGTAGCACTAGTTATTAACCTGCATAGCTTTATGTCTTTTGCTTCCTTAGTTAAGTTTCACAGATTCATTAAAGCATTGTAATGATCTGAAATGAGTGTAAAAAGATATAATGAATTACAGCTAATATGCATTATCTTAATGTGATGCTAGTAACTATTGACACATTTAGAACTGTGATTGAATTGACTATGAAAGAATAGTTTGTTTTTTAAACGTGAGTCACCTGACAACTCCTTTATAACATATCTGTTTCTTTATCACCTATAGGGCTTCATGTAGCCCATAATACAGTATATAGTTATGCATTACTTAGTATAGTTTAAGTACTACATGCTGTAGCTGCAATTGACAACTTTACATTATTTATTTTACATTAGAAGTGTAACAGTTTACAGTTCACATTTTTTGAGCTGAAAGAAGTACCAAGCATCATTAAGTGGATCAGTCAGCACAGATCTGTGTGGTCTTTTCATGAAATTAGTCTTTTATATCATTGTCACTGGCACATATAGTGAAACAACTGCATGGCCACATCAAAGCATATGTGCATCAATTATATTTTTTATCCAGAAGTCATTCCTAAAGAACACTGTTATATTATGCACTTGTGGCTATTAGTTAAATCTACATGCACATGCACAAACACTCAAATAATTATATCAGCACAAAACAATGGATATGCTCATTTGGTGTTCTACAACAGTACATATTGCATCTTGCTTTTTAAACAGAATGAAATGACAGAACATGAGTTAATATCAATACCAGTGTATAAAAAAAACAATGTAATTTGCTGTTTGACAGGTCATATACATTTATGTAGTATTTTTACACAATGCATCAAACTCCTCACAGTTTTCCTCACAAAGTGCAACAGACAATTTTACTTGCCTGTGGTGAGTATGACCTCCAAAAAGTAAGTATTTAAGTCACACTTTCTAACTAATAACATGCCCCATCCACTCTTTCCTATTCTTCCTTCCCTCTACCCAGACGGCAGACTATAGTTATCGGGCTGCAGTGAGGGAGTTGGTCCCTCAGCTGCGTTACCTAGACGATTTAAGGGCGGAGGAGGATGGGCAGACCTGCAGCAGCACCATGGGAGAAGACTGGGCCATTCTCCTGAACTCCATCAAAGACTGCACCTCCTCTCATGCTGCTACTGAAGACGG
Source organism: Holacanthus passer (assembly GCA_025331565.1). NCBI lineage: Eukaryota > Metazoa > Chordata > Actinopteri > Pomacanthidae > Holacanthus > Holacanthus passer. The sequence continues at coordinate 10,886,563 of JAFREQ010000003.1, read as the reverse complement.
TGTGTGTATGTATATGTTGTTTTGAGTCATTTGATGCGCACCAGTTAATTACAGCTCTGTATTTAATGGGCCACTCACTTTTGTCTTTGAAGAGGAAACAGCAGACGGTGCATGTCCTTACAGCAGACCCGCCTCAGCCTGGCGCCCTGCTTCCAGCCCCTCCTGTGTCTGGCCCCTCTCGTTAGCAGGCTCCAGACCCCACACTGGCTCCAGACCCATGTCAGCAACCAGTCCTGGAGTTCTCTCGCCTCTTGGATCCAGACCTGGTTCTGCAGACTCAGATCTAGCAACAGTGGAAGCAGAAACCAGCGTCCTGACACATGGTTAGGCTGTTTTTCACACTGACATTTGCACTGTTTTAACACTGTCAACTGCAATCTTTACTCCACAGTGCCACCAGGAGGACTTGTTTGTGTCATAAAACAGTTTCACTGAAATCCTTCTCTTATGTGTTGATTCTTGAAGGAGCTGGCAAGATCTTGTTCTGTGGAAACCCAGTCCAGGCTATTCGAGCAAGGCGAGAAAAGTTGAGGGTAGGTGGTGTGGGCTGGAAGAAGAAAGAACAGAAGGCCTTCAATTAAGTGAAAAAAATATCTTGTTCTTAAAAAAAAATCCACACCAGTCTATTGTTTCTTGCATACTTTAGAGCATTTAGTGTGGACTGAGGGGAGCAACAAGCTTTATGGGCTTTGAGAGGCCATTATGGGCTGTCTGACACCGCACGCTCGTCTCTTTAATGTCATGTCTGTATAAACAGAAGGAGCTAATTATTAACAGAAGTCACTGCAACAGTGTCAGAGTGACTTGACAGATAGGGCTCTCACTGCCAACGCCACGTGATCTGTCATACTGGCATATACACAACGCTGCTGTCACTCTCCATCTCCCTCTTACCTTCCCCTCCTGTTCTTTCTGCCCCTCTTGTGTTTGCTCTCCCTCTCTGTCTGACCATTACTCTACCGTCTATTCATAATTAATGTACTCAGCTCTTAGACCTCAATTCTGTTATGTTTCCTTGCTTCCTCTCTTACCCCTCACACTCATTCACCCTCTCTTCTGTCTCATAGACAGCACCCAGCAGGTCTACTTTTACCCCCTGTGACCTGCCCATCCATGTGCCAGAACACACGTACGACCTTGAGGAGCCTGATATTAGAGAACGTGTTGATGTGTTTGCTGAGCTTAGAGCATGGAGGGAGCAGCACAGCAGGTACTTTTTTTTTAACTTTTTAAATTTTTTTTTTTTTTTTTTTTACACCGCACTCCCTTTTTCTTAAGCTGGAAACAATTATATAAAGACTATTTTTTAACCTCTGGCTTGTGATGACAGATCATGTACACTCAGCTATATGGATCGCAGTTGAAATATGATCCATTTCAAATCAATGAGGACTCAGGTAGTTGAAGTTTGAAGTCTTCTAGCTCGTTTCTCACTTCAGCTGTCAACCTGGCTTCCTCTTCAAACTATAGGCAGATAAAACTAAATATCTTTCCACACTGTTTTTCAGGCGTCTCCAGGCAATAGAGACAGAAAGATTACCACAGGTTCTGGCTATTCAGCATAGTGATGAAGAAGAGGGGGAAGATGATGAAGAAGAAGAAGAAGGTTTTGGTGATGTAAGGAATGACAGTAGTGATGAAGAACATGAAGAAGAGAAGCATAGAGACAGCCTAGATACTGCTTCACCAGATTCCTCTTTCCAGTCAGTTTCCCCAGGTGAGTACTTGCTTTTGCAATGACTGAGAAACTGAGCAAATTTAAAAATGATAATGAACATTTATCCACAATAACATCTACGCTAGCAGCAAAGACAATACCTGTAATGGCAGCTCCGAAACCTTTTGCAATGATTTTGTTTTGTTTTGAGACCCGCATCACCACTGCTTTACTTCATTTATTCCCTGATGTAGGTCGACTGTCCCTGTCTCCAGACATCGCGCTGTCACCTTCTCCCCCTCTCAGTGCTGCAGCAGCTACTGGGAATCACAAGCCAACGGGGATCCGTGCACGTAGGCTTCGACTCAGCCAGACCAGTTCAGAACATTTACCTGATTTCAGCAGAGTTGGGTGTTTCCCCAGGACAGGTACAACTGCAGGAGGCACTGACTTGACACTCCAGAGGATCCAGCCGTTGACCAGCACCAATGTGCCTCTGCTGCCCCTGCCTGCACACAAACCCCGCCCACCTCCATCAAGTGCCCTGGATGAAGGGCTCATGGCTTCATGGTATGGTGTTATTAAAGATTACTTTTACATGCCAGTATGTATTATATACAGTTATACAGTTTAAAAACGGAAAGATTTCAATCTTTTTTTGCTGTTTACAGCTCCTATGTCATTAGTAGTTTGTAGATTGAACTGAACTTTATTCCAATTCCACTTTTAATTCAATTGGTGAATATATTCATCAGTTACTGTTTAAAAAACATGAACTTGTGTGTTTGCTAAATGCATGATGTGATCTTTTTAGAAATACATCCTTCAATTGTACCTTAATTGTCCATATAGGCTGGTACTAAAGACAGGTTCTCTGTCTCTCAGTGCACAGATGGACTTATCCGGTATGCAGGCTGGCAAAAAGTCTCTTCAAACTTCTCAGATGTCCAAAGTCCTGGACAGACCGGTGATTACTCGTCCTCACACAGCCAGGGCTGCTCTGCAGAAACATCACCAGCACCACATACTCCAGCCCTGCAGAGGGAGCTCACACCCAGCCTGAAACCAGAAAGGACATATGTTTGACTGCCTGGCCAGAGATCACTATGTTACTGTTCCACAGACACTAGAGACCATTGAGGGGGATGTTTCCCCCTATTTGCTCTGAACATCACTCTCACCATGCATTGAGGTGTGTTGGGAATTAGTTGAGTTTTTTTGTTCACATCAGCATCCACTGAACTCATAGAGTAACAGTGTAATTGGACTTGCTATAGTTGCTCTAATCCATCTAATGCTGAGTTGCTGTTTTTCTGATGGCTGTATTAGCTGGATGAAATGAAAGGGATGTTACTAATACTTCACATTTGCATTTCTCAGGTGGAAATATTAAATTATTATTACTCAAATGCTACTTTGTATTTTACCCAATTAAAAAAAACTTCAATTGATTTTAGATTCTCTTTCATCAAAACTGATCTGTACAGTTAATAAAATAGAAAGACCAGCTAAGGTTTCCTGCAGTGTCAGTGATTGCCTTGATATTCATGGTGTAACCGTCAAATGATGCCACTTGAGGGCGCTATCTGTAAACTTTAAATCAAAAATTCATCCTATTGCTTCAATCACCTTGAGCAAACAATCCTTCAAATCCACCACCTCGAAACATAAGATGCATTACTTTTGTCGCCTGTTTGTCCAGGTAAAAGGCAGCACAAAGAGAGTGTGATTTACAATAAACATATACCAGCATTATGTACGCAAGCTTTGGACCTGCACACTGCCAGTGCAGGAGATAATGTTTGATGATGTACTGACTGACACACAACACGAGTAATGGAGTGGAACAAATCAAGTCTATTTAGAGTTTATGTGTTCTAACTGTGACGTATCCTATTGTTTTCTGAGCTGTGGGAAATTACCCATCAATTGCACTGTGAAGAACAATATCAGGCTGATTTTGTCCAGAGGACCAGAGAGACAGCCACATAATAACTTGGTGGTTCTTAAGTCGCATATTATGTTGAGAATAGTGGTTTGTTTTGAAACTGTCACACCAATCTAATGGAATTCCATTTCAGGGGAACCACTACAATCAGCTCACAGATGTTTCCAAACTCGTCCTGGCTTTTGTATGAACACCTGACTTGAGCACACACGCACATATACCCACCAAGATACACACATTGGAAAGCCCATCCCATATTTCTGTCATCCACGCTTTAGTTCTGTCCACAGAAACAGGATGTAAATAAATGAGTCAAAGTAACAAAGCAGGCAGTCATTAAACATTGGGAGCACCGCTAATACTCCTCACCATAGTGTCGGATTAAGATATGTAGACGTCAGATATTGGAATGCATGATGTGTGTGTACATGTACAGGATGGGTGCATATTCACTCAACCATGTGATAGCTCTTATGTAACACAAATTTCTTTTCTTCCAGCAACTCTTTCCATCACATGTAACTATTACCTTCAATCATCTCTTGCTCCTTGTCAGGTGTTTTCAGCCACACTCCAATTTCACTGGTGCTCTTACGTCTCAAGACACAGACGGAGGAGGACAGAATGAGGGGAGAGGCCTTTTATGGTGGGAAAGTGGGATAGTGCCCACCTACTCTCTCTGAATAGCCTTGTAATTTCTCTGAAAGGGATCATTCTCACAGCTGGTCGGGACTGGGGTCCTAATCTGGCCTGTGAGAAGCTTTCTTCCACTCCCCAGTCATTACAAGATGATGTGACAAACCAGAAGGGCCTGTATTTTTATCAGTGGGTTTGGGATGGTGAATACTGTGAGAAAAGATGAAAATCAGATTATAAAGAAAAACAGTTTCCTCTAACATGTCTAATATATAGTGAAACAGTTTTGGTACAGTAATGATTTTTCAATAATGTTTAATTGTCTTTGTAGCATTTTGAGTATATTGTCAAAAAGGAAATGGTTTCATCCTGAAAGCATGCCTCTGTCTCTCTTTAATCTAATAACCACCGCTGTGGTTACACAAGCCAGGGTCCATGGAGATGGTCTTTTTAACCAAAAATCAAATTAAAAAGACAATTATAGCACTGCAGTGCCACTGCGTCATAAAATTGCTTTTGTGGAACCTTTCCCCAGAGATGGTTAGAAAAAGCAGAAGTTGGATAATGTTGTAAAGGCAAATTTAATAGAGTATACAACAGTAAAATAAGTCCCTCTCTGTCACAAATACACACATACACAAGGGTAAACAAACAACAGCACACATTTCTGTCAGACTGGAGCAGAGAAAGCTGTGTCAGTACATGCTGTGAATACCACTAAAACAAATATGAAGTAGATGGGATTCAGTTAAATCCATGATCATGTCAGGTAGGTTGTGGTTAGATTCCCCAAAAGACAAAAGAAGTTATCAGAGACATGAGGTTCATTTAATGAGCTGCATGTTGCAACCGCATCGAACAAGATGGGTGTGGAGAAATAACATGGAAACACTTTGTTAAAAAAAACCCCACACACCAACATAACTTCTTTCTTGTTTTGAGTGGAGACGGGTCACTTTTCACTATCAGGCACTCTAACTGGAAATACCTACAGTATGAGTTCAGACAGGCCCAGCAGAAGCTGTTTGTACAGTACATGTGAGACCACAGGATCCTGCCGGAAGGAACATTCCATTCACTGCAAGATAGGTTGCATTACTCATGGTCACTAACGGAGTGCAAAAGGCATAGAATTAGTCACAATTACTGATAAAATCTTATACCAAGACAATCGGACAAAGTCATTGTCTTCGTGTTAATATGAAATGTCTGAGTTCCAATATCAACATTGCTTTTTCATATTTGACTCATTTGATTTGAAAAACACCATAAAATTGAATGAAGTGTGTGCTTGTGTGATTTCCTGATATAAAAAGTAATAGAGATTTTAAAAAAGGCAACATCACACTGTATGGATCAACAATAACGCTATAAGGCAGTCATGTGACTCATTGTTTTGCAACGCTGAATTGATAACCGCAGCTAATGCTGCATTTTCCGCTTTGACTGTTTCAAGGTCATGTGTTCAGTAACTGAGCAGCAAGAGGCACTGGGGATTACCTGTTGTTCAAGGAGAAGAGAAGAAATGCTGTGGGACTAGGAGAGAAACCCGTTTTCTGGCTTACTAATATTGCATACATTGGTTTTATATCACAGTATCTTGGCATGCTTTTAGAAAAAGGATGAGGCCTTAAGAAAGCGTTTAATAATCTTTTCAACAGAAAACAGTCTCAAACAACTGTTTCAGTTTTCTTTGAGATTCCTCGTCAGTAGCTGTCTCTTGAAAAAAAAGTCTTGTTTTAGAGTCGTGATTGTAATTTGTGGCATGACTACAAAATATTTTAGTTTTACATATGTTGCCAAAGCCACATGCCACCCAATAAACGTGATTTAGTAGTTTGGGGAATGTTTGGCACAGAAGGATGTAAGCAAAGAAAGAAGTCAAACATTTGACCCAGCATTCCTTTTGGGATTTCCTAAATTCATGGTTATATATGATTGAAACTTTTAATGCTATAGATTCTTTTCTGAATCATTTAGCTTTTTAGCACTTTATTACAAACGTGTTTTGGCCAACACATTTTTATTCAACACCAAAAACAAGGTCAATGGGAGGTTTTTATGGCCTTCCAGTACATATCACAGTAATCCCTCAGCCAATCATGTTGAGGTTGTTGCTTTCTCTTCCTTTTGCTTAGGTAAAAACATGCATTTTATTAAAGACAATTTTATATGATGAAAAGGTCAGTACAGAAGTAATTACGACCTTCTGCTTCTAACACTTCCTCTTCATCACAGCTGAAACACATGCCGTAACATGCTGTATATTTTGGATAGAACATTGTCTGCATGAGTGCCACATTTTATCTCCTCATAGCCCCTATGTATGACGTCGACCACCCGGATCTCAGATAATATCTGTTTTTGTTTGAAAGCGTGCAACGTGGGTGACTTTCAAAGAGTAATCTCTTGCAATTAGTTACATATCCCACAGATAATCCAACAATGTCTGCAAGTGTCACATATCTGCTGCCATCTCTGTTCACTGTTGTATAAAAGCTCTACTGTTCTCATAATTTGGAATTAGATTAAATCTACTGCTGCAGGCACGCTGGGTGTCTGGGACTTACTCATATGTTGATATAGGTAAAGCAGCTTTTTATCATAATTTATAATAACCTCATTTCCAAAACTAATTTCTCTTCAAGTGCATGTTGGTACATGATATTGACAATACCATTCCTGCCTGCTCCTCAGAAACTGTTTTTCATATGGCATTTGTATAAGCACTAATGGATTTCATGTTATTCAAATAAATGACTAATCATTTCTCCTTCAACCAAAGACTGTGGAATAGTCGCGATTAATGCTTTTAATATGAAACCGCTCACCGGAAGCGGTTTTATTTCTATTTCCGGGATGGCTTAACACGAGCGGACTTTTGACGACGGGGTCCAGACTTGAGGATGAAGGACTCGCTTGTCCGTCGTATCAAGCTCGACTACTAAATCACATGTAAGTTATATTGACCTTGTGTTTTATTTTCTGCCAGAATAATGTTTAACTGAAATGTTTTTACAGATTTAAACAAGGATGCAACAAGTGAGCTCATGGCTGCACCTGCAGGTTCATGACTAAACTTTTCTGTCTGACTCTGTTGTCCAACTTCAACTAGTTACGCTTAAACTAGTCGACCAACTTGTTGTTAGTGGGTTTAATTGACTTCTCTGCTATGTTGTGGTAATGCATATGTTCTCAAATAGTGGCCGACTAATTTATCTTCGTCACTTTAGCACAAAAATCTTTTCAAAAATACAGTTAACGTTGTGCTAACCTGTTAACTCTGTTAACAACTGTAACTTTAGGTTATTGTTAGCTAACTGAAGCTAATTCGAAGTAAACTGACAAAATGATATTTTTATCATCTACTTTTTGTGCCATTTAACCAATCTGTTGTTGACCAGATGAGACATTTTTATTAATATTGACCTTTCAATACACCCATGATTTGTCCATATGATTTCTGCTTGTAAAATTTTTAAAATGGTTAATTGCTCGTTACCGATTTATTTTTATGTCAATGGACAAATCGCTTAATCTTATTGTTTCATCTCTACCACTGTCTGTAAATCTAAAGATCAGAAAATGTAATGCTCAACCCAGAAACACACCAACATCATCCCAGCAGCAGCATCTTTTGGGCTGCATGCCCTGAATGCACATATACAAAAAGTCTTTATATTTATCCATTTCTCCATCATATATCCATCATTGTTTACCTGTCTGTCAAGCTGTTCTCTTCATTTTTTTGTCTGACAATACACTATTGGTCTATTGTCTGTCGTTTGTTTGTACCTTCTCCATTTCTCCTCTGTTGTTTGTACCTCTTCACTCTTACTTCCTAGTTTTTTTGTAATCACTTTTTTCTTCCCTTTTCTTTATCTCTCCCACATCACCAATTGACCACAAGTGAATAGCTTTGGAAATGGCTTTTGTGGCCTCTTCTATCATAGCTATTTCATACATATTTTATTTATGTCTTTGGAAACCATAATGTTTTTCCATTAGTGTGTGGTTTCCCCTGTGCAATTAGTTTGTGGTATAATCCTTGACAGATTTTTATCAGACAATATTCGTATGAGTACCTGTTTGAAAATAAGGCCGAGGTTGGACGCTGATCTGCAGTATTTTTGTTTTGGTCATCTTCAACAAAAAGTGATCATTAATACAAAACATGAACAAAAAGTGGAATTAGGCCTGATGATGATAGTTAAGCAGCAAAATATTTCTGATTATGGGAATTAATGTAGGCTGAGTGCTGCAGTCAAAATTTATTACTATTTTCTTTTAGTCCCATGATAAAGTTCAGCCCACCCTGGTCATCATGCTGGTAATAAAATGTAAAAGTTGGACAAAAAGTTGACAGTAAAGCATTTAGTTGCATGACCTCTTTGTCCCCTCCACACTTATGAAATCGCTCCATGGTGACTCATCTGTCCAGCTGCTCCACACTGGAGAATAAGAATAAAGACTTGTCTACCAGCTGAGAATCGCACACACACACACACCCAGTCTTAATGTCACAGACACTAAATCATTGCAACTCCCCTTATGCTAATGTTTGACTTTCAGGAACACTGGGATAGTTTAGATCCACTATAGATGCGTGGGATACTTAGATTGTGCTTTTAATATAGCTGTCAGATTTGTCTTTTGAATTCCTAATGAGCAATAGTAGAAGGAAACTATAATATATTTAGACTACCAGTTGTCCAGTAATATGTTACCAAGTATTGAATATAATATTTGACCAAGCACAATGTGACTGTAAATGTAGCCCCACAGCCTCTGTTTTGATTTTTCTTTTCAGTTTAAATTTATACATAGTCTTTAGCAGAATTGATAGGCCAGTGCAGTTTAGTGAAGAAAGCCGAGACGTTTGCATACTGTAAGTTATTGTTCTCAAACCTGTGAAGCTGACTGCTTTTGGTGTCATTTCATGATTAAGCCTAATCTCAAGGTTGCATATTCCATCCGCAAGAATATCCCAAGAATCTGCTGTAAGCCCTGGCACCCGAATGTGCCTATTATCTATGGACAAGCTGACACATGATAGTTAATCCTCACATAGTCCTCTCCATTACCTTTTTTTAAAAAAATCGATGTTTGAGGCTTAGACTTGTCATGCTGTCCATGTGTTGGATACTGTTGACTTTGTCACCTTTTCTCACAGCGGCTCATCAGCTGTCCTGTCACATTCACACTGTAGAGAGGTAATTTGGCTCCTTTTCACTTGGCAAATGCTGTTCTGAGAACGAGACCTGCCTGCCACAGCTGAAGTAGGGTAATTTACTGGCTTTGCTTGTGTTCAAGTGTACAGCACGTTGCTAAGAAAGTGATAGATGTGTGATTTCAGTCTGAGTAATAAACCCGCCGCCTAACATTCAGAGACTGTATTGTCTCCCTGTTCGGTTGGGAATGTACGTTGGAGAGCTTCACTGTAATTTAGTTTACTACCGCGGGCAGATGCCAGAGTACATTGTAAAACCACGATTCATTCCACTTTCATAGGGATTTTGATTTTGAAGTTTATGTTAAGTGCAGTAGACTAGAAATAAGTGTTAACATCACTGTTGTAAACTCAAAAGAAGTGAAGTTGTCTACTTATACAAAAAGCAAAAATAAAATGCTTCAGCTTTTATATTCTTGCTCGGGTTTCAGCGTATAACAACTGAATACATTTAGGATGAAGAACTGTTGGCCATTTGTGTTTTGAGATAACACTAACCTGTGAACTAGTTGTTCTCAGACTGGGAAGCACCAGCCCGAGGGTCACAGGATGCTTTTAAAGGGTTGCAAGATTAATAGGGGACAAGATGAGAAAAAAACTTTTTGCTGCACAAACGCTTTTTCAGGTCTCTCTTCAGCCTTCTGTTAATATTGAATTAAATCAATCAACCTGAAAAGGGACTTCTGCGTCGCTGCTTTTTGCAGATGATATAACTCTGCTGGCTTCACTGGGCTCTGACCGCTGTGCAAAGGGGTTGTTTGAAGGCAGGTGCAAAGCATTTGAGATGAGGCTCAGAACTTCTGAATCTAAAGCATATTACTGTTTTGGAAAGAAGTGGACCATTCCCATTGGGTGTACAAGCAAGGTGTTGCCCTGAATGAAGGAGTTTAAGTATCTTTCAGTCCTATCAGGAGTGATGGTAAGGTGGAGTGTTTAATTGACAAATGGATGGCTGCACCATTTGGCTGAATGAGGGGTCTAAAGAATGAGGGTGTTTTATGCTGTACAAATTTGTGATATTGGGCTATCATCACTCTAAACCTCCTAGACAATAATATTATGTTGCATGTATGGAGAGGCTAGAGCTGCACTGTACTTCCCATTAACCATTTTCATCATGCACCACGAGTTACTCTTACTTTACTGCTTACTCATTTTAAAAGTAAATGTTGTGATTCATTGAGTCTTAAGGTTGTCTTCTGACAAGATTTGAAAATTCTGGCCTCCCGCCCCAGCAATCCTCTCTGAATGATCACAGTGCAACAGGAAGGATACATGTGCCATTTTTACATCTCTTTTAACCATCTTATTAAACTGTCAAACCTGAGACAACACTGCATTTGCCATTGTCACTACCAATCCATCTGGTTTTTCAACTGTAATGTGGCCCCACACTGCCGACTTCAGTCCCACCTTGGTCTGTTGTATTTGCGATTACAAACTGGATGAGAGGCCATGTGACAAGAAGTAAATGCTTCAAATCGACCGATAGGCCCTTTTTTATTTAGAAAAAAATTATGTCAGCTCCCAACATACTAGCAAAGACCTTCTGAATTTTCTAGCACCTGGCATCCCCAAAATGTGTCCTTCGTGCTGGAGGTAACATTAAAGACTGGGTAGTGAAAACATAGTTTGCTGACCATTTATTTCTTTGTCTCACCTGTTGTGCTATCATAGTTTTTTTTTTCTGACTGTTGAATTTAAAGTCTTCTGATCAAAGTATTTGTGATGAATACTGTCTGCTTTTGATCAGCTGACAGGAGCGTCCCTTTTGTAATTACTCACATGTTGACAGATTGACAACCACCACTGTAAAACCTGTTAGACCACATGAGCCAGCATTGCCAGAGCTAATCACCAAACTCCTATCATCAAAGAATTCCCGAAACACTTTTTAAATTTTTAAATGCAAATGGTGTGAATTCAGATTTCTGTTTCGTTTATGCTTGTCATTTTGCAGCATTAAGCCTAATGCCTCAGTAACATCACAGCATGTCGTTTTAAAATAATCCAAACCTGAGCATGTAACAGCATTATCAGCTGATAACCTATGTCCATTGACCAAACTAAGAAGGGGGGGCTGGTGATGCCGTATTGATTTCACCTAATAAATCCACTTCAGTGATTATAGAGAAATTGTGAGAAAGGTGAGAAGGCAACTTTTAAAAGTAATTTTCGTTATGTATTGATGGTAAACACTATGTGGGTTGAACACAGTTTAGGAAAGAACCTGTATGGTATAAATGGCCTAATATGGAAGTCGGTACAGTTGACAATGTTTGAGTGTGCCAGCTGGAGATAGAGCTGTACCATTAGTGTCACACTGTGCTGCTCAGCATTGTTCCTCTTAGCAGCACAGAAATAGGCTACGGCCAACCTGGTTGGTAGAAAGCTGCTGTGAAGATGAGACTGTGAGGAAGATGATGGGGAAATAGTTTGTTCCTTCATGCGGTTACGGGATGGCCTCGTGACCTTTTCTCTGCCTCTGTAACCCAACTCAAATTCCCTACCGCTATCTACTTCACTTCTTTTTCTCTGTTTTTCTTCTTTCTGTCCTCACATCGTTCTTTTTCCCCTCTTTATCACCCTCCACCCCCAACTTCTTTTTTTCTCCCCTTTCCTTCTCACTCCCTGCAAAGGGAGTGGTGTTTTGGCAGTCATGTGACTTTTTGTCTGAACACAATTGTCGGTGTTTGCCATTGGCCGATCTTTCTTTGAAAGAGCGTTGGTTTCCTGGGTGATGGGGAATGGCGGCACCACTTCACTTTTCTCTGCAGCTGCCCCCCTCCCCTCTGCGCTGCTCTGAGCCGGTCTCTCTCTGTCTCTTCCACAGGCTGTGCTAGATCAGGTAGCCCGACAGCACGACACACACTGACAGTGACGGGGCTGTGTTGCTCTTCCTCCTCTTCCTCTTCTCCTTTTTCATCAGGCAGGCAGTCACAGAGACCATTAGACTGCAGAAGGTGAGTGAAACAAATGGCCTTATTTGTTGAGATGTAAGTGTTTTTTTTCCACTGAGTTTCCACTTTTTAAAACATTTTCTTCCAGTTAAACACATGACTCAACTTGTTTTCAATGCTGCAAATATCATACAAAGTAAACAGAAAAGCCAGGACATGTTAAGCCATTGATTAAACAATTACTTACCTTTTCAAAGTTAATCTTTGTTTATGAGTTGTATGAGTCAGCATGTTAACATCTTTTGACATGTTTAGGAAAAGGCATGTTGCGCACTTTGACAATATGTAAGATTAAGTGATATTAACTGGTGGTGAATCATTCAGAAGTCTTTTTCAGCTCCAGTATGATCACGTGTTGTGATGACTACTAACGTAAGTGTGTGTGTCTTGGACAAATTTGATACATTTGTTATGGTATGATATTTGGCGTAAACAACCACGGTTGGCTTGGCATGGCTTTTTAAATGTCCAACAGGATGACTGAAACCATGTGTAGATGACACAGTCAAGATGGGCCAAAGTTATTTCTCTGCTGTAATGAGAGCTGTACAGTAGGCTTAGTTCCTTTTTTATGTTCCATGAAAGATTCGACAGCTGTGTGCCCTCTCTGCTCCACTCGGCTCGTCACGGCACAAACACAATATGGGTTGTGTTTGGGAATCGGGCCACTTTGGGAGGATTTTCTGGCATGGTTACCGGCCTGAAGTGGTGCCCTCTCTGCCTCCCTTCTTGGGCTCCACCAACCAGGTGGTCGTGTCTGTATGTGGTCACCGTGGTAACGCTGAAAACGGGTTCCTGCCCCTCCCTCAGGTGCACTTTATCTGATGACCTGAAGGATCCTCTCTACACACACACACTCACACTCCCATACACAAACACACAGGAGCATCTGTTTGCTGACACTTGACCCCTCACAGAGACAAGGGACACATGAAAGAAGGGTTTGCCTGTGGCAGAAGTGACTAATTTTAATAATGTAGTCATACGCGTTGGACTGCTTAGGTTTGCTGATTCTTGCCACTTCTGTAACCACAGAATATTGTAGCAAGAATGCCTTAAAGGATTGCAAAATATGTAATGATAATCAGTCTCACTCGGGCCACCAACTTATATGTATTGATTATGATACCTCACACCAAGAATATGCACCGTTACCAACACATTAATTGGTACAAAAGCTGAAGTAGAGTGATAACACTCAACTTCAGCCATCAGAAAGAATCAATATTCATTTTTTATTTTTCACCTCGAGGCACCACCTCTGAAAACGAGAATACGATAGCCCTTTAATTCATTCAGTCTCAATTCTGGAGATTGCTGCTAAGCCTTTAACTTGTTGACTGTAATGCTTCATACGCACAAACTACATAGTCATTTCTTTTTGAATGAAAGGTTTATTCAACTATTAACTACACACACAACTAATAACTACTGGAACACACAAATGAAAGACTAAATGCAACCATAAATAAAAAAAAATGAAAGAACAAAGCCAGAAATGCAGCAACAAACACTAAGTGAGTGTGTAAGGGCCAACATGTAACTGATAAACCAGTGAATATCTTGCCAAGATGTATTTTGGTGTCCTTTAAGGCAGTGTGAACTTAAGTACTCCAGATGAATACTTTTCTGCACTGAGTTAACCTCCCCTTGGGCTATACGCTTGTCTCTTTGTAAACAATCAAGCCATTTATGTCTGGCTGTTGACCTTACACCACCTTAAGCAGGTGAAGAGTCTGGAGTCTCATTGAAGCCCATGTTTTGTGTAAGGTCATTCATCAAGGCTTGTTAAAATGATTGAGTCAACTCACTCAACAAACTGGACCATTCACCATTTCAATTTGTCCCATCTTGTTACCTGCAGGCAAATAGATTTGATTTGGGGCTGCTTGGTCAGATGGTGTGGAAATCAAACATTTTTTTATGAATATGATGTTGTAGACATATCCGTTGCTTCTCTGCATTGAATGTTTTGAAGACTCATTAAGCGCGCAGGCCTGGAGTGGGTGTCATTGATCCACAGCCTGGCATGGCGTAGCTGATGCAACCAGGAGGAAACTAACGCTGAGGCCTTGTTGTTGCGTCTGACAGCCTGCCATGATGTCACCACTGCTGACCCGACAATCCTAACATTCCTGCTGATGGGGTTTTACGCAGACATGGAGGGGAATATGTGGGAGACACAGAATGTTGAAGAGATGCACAGACTTGCACACATATGGCCTTTGTCTAAGCGCTGATTAGTAATCTGGCATATCCACTGACACACACACATACACACGTACGTCATTAATTCGGTCTCATGCACATGCCCACTCCAGTGCACAATCAGACCCTCTAGCACCCCGATGAAGATGGTGATGGCAGTCTCACTGGCCTCGTTAAAATTCAACAGGTCTTTAGTGTCTGTACTTGAAGTTCTGGTGAATCTGTTTTTGCATATATCCTCTACTTCAAACTGAAATGTCTGTTCTCAGAGTGGTATGATTAGAGAGACACATCTCTGTTATACACTGGTGTCATCATGTCTTTATGCGTGTGCGCATGAGTACATACATTTCTCTGTTGTACGTGTGTGTGTGTGTGTGCTTATAGTGCATGATTGTTGCTACAAAAGACTGTCTTCCTATAACACAGCTACAGCCTTCCTTTGATCCAGTAAAGCCACAGTAGGAAAGAGATGACAGGCCTGGTGCAGTGAAAGCTTTTAAATGCTGTTTGTGCTGTTTGAGCTGCAGGTGTTTGGATAGTCCTTTCCCCCAGACACTCCATGGAATAGACCATTATTGTGACCATGTTTAAAGCAAATGGACAGAAAAGTGAGGGTGCCATCTTGACATGGAAGATAAATTGAAAAGCATTTAGACTCGACAAACAGATGTAAGAAAACATTGTCAGACAAACAAACCACAGACGGAGGTGTGTAGAGAAAGGTGGACACAGACAGACTTGGCGTCAGTGAGTGCGTCCGGGGGCCTCTCTCTTGCTCTGTTTGGGGCTTACAAAGCTTTTGTTCACCTCCGACCCCTGACCTGCTCCCACCTGATAGCTCCCCTGTCACTAACTCACATTTCCTGTGGATTCAGTGCCTCCCCTCACTGGCTTTTTCTCATCATTATACTCATCATTAAATCAGGAGTTCCACCCCACGTGCAGGCCAGTATCTTGTCTTGCCCACTCTTTGTTATTGTCATTTCTTTTCAGTGTTCATGGTGTGCCTTTACCAGCATTGTAGCTTGTGGTTTGGGTCCCGCTTCTGTCCTGGGGAATCTTCAGTTCAGCCAGGACCTGTGGCTTGTACTGAGGGGGTCGCTGGCAGCAGTGTCTTGTTGACTTTGACTCCCTTTTGTTCTCTGGCTCACTTGCACTTCTTGCATGGGAGAGGAATGGAAAGGCCCACTTCCAACATCCCATCTAACTTTGCGCATGAGTGAAGAGTTGAGATTCTACGACAGTCACAGCTTTCTCCCAGTACAAATGAGACTGGCTGTAGCCTATTTTATTTAATGACAGTAACCGCACCTAGCAGCACAGTGTGACACTAATGGTACTTCATTATGTCAAGAGACAGAGAATGACTGTACATCTAGAAGTAGGATGAAAGCAAACTGACTAATCTAGAGGGAGTAAAGGAAGACAATTTGAGGCACTATGTACTTATGTCCAACATGACCACCCAACACGACCACTTAAAAGGACAATGCTGCAGCTTATGATTTAGGTCCAAATTTATTTCACCTCTAAAAATAGTTTTGTTGCGTAGCCCTTCAAAAATGCAACATGCGGCCATGTGAGAGGTAGCAGTGTTTTTTGAATCACGGCCACTTAGTCCTGAGCCAGCCGGGACTGGTTCTGAATAGCAAGGGAGAAAAAGAGACGATGGAGAAAGGGTGTCGGAGAACAGCCAAAGTTCTGACATCTCGAAAGCTGCTAAAAGCCAACCGAGATTCTCTTATGTGCTTCATTATTGCGATCTGAAGAGTGTTCAGAGAGGAAAAAAAAAAGGCTTTATGTTTTTTCTGCCTTCTTTTCTATCATGTGTTTGGAGTAATGTACAGTTTGTTTACCAGGAGTGTATATGTTGATCCAATTGAGCCTCTCTTCCTGTCCTTTTCAAGTTGTATTTTTTTTGTCCTCAGGTTCACCTTGGCAATGTATTTTCAATACAGCCATTGTTATTTGTATGGAGATGATATAGTGACATGCATTTTCTTCCAAAACATGAATCATCTTCTGAGCCAGGTTTCTGGGAAGAAAACAAAAGTCTTTGTCTGCTCTTGGCGTGGATGTGCTATATTTACATCTCAACAGTGCAATTACCTTTGCTGGTGAAAGCCATCTTGCCTGTCATAATGATACACAAGACATAGCTACACTACTTTAGCAACAACATTGGCCTGACCATAATGAGACAGCAATGCTATACTTAGGCATGTTTGGCGCAAACAGAGCATTACTACCTTGCGTTGCTCGCTATGAGTCCGAAAACCGATGTCAACAAAAGTTCAGGATTTTGTAACTTGTTTGGGCTTCTGAAAATAGAGCTAACGTAGTCTGCTCCCATTTCATTCACTGTTCAGGGTTTAGTCTTCACCGATCTGTTGTCCACCTGTTGAAGGCTGTTTTTATGAAAGCCTGAATAAATAGAGAGAGAAAGAAGGGGTGGGGGTTTCAACAGGGAAGACGGGAAAGGGGTGAGCCGTAGCAGCAACTTAATGCTATTCATTCGTGGTGAATAATGGCCAACAAAGACACTATCAGCATGTATTCCCCTCACTCTTCTCCCCTCCACAGAACCTATTGAACTGTCGCCAGATCCACCCAGTCTATTTCTCAGCCTAAGAGGCATCTTCCTGTCTCCTCTCCTCTGAGCTGAGTTATGGCTGGCTCGCCACTCTTTGGACAAATTTATGCCTACTATCACTTGTTGAAGTATGAACTTAGTAGTAGGTGGTGATCAAACGCAGCCAAATAGCCACTGTATGCAGTTAAGCGCATTTTCAGCCTTGTGCAATGGTGATAAATAGTAAAAAAGTACAAATTGGGAAGGATTTCTTCTTAAAGTGCAGATTTTTAGGCCTTGTCTTTGTTTTCTTTAGCGTCTTAGCTGAATGCAGAGGGAGGGTAGGAGGAGGGGGAGCAAAAGGGGTTGCAAGAATGCTTGAGTCACACAGAAAAAGAGGGATGATATGTGGGGTTTGACAGGGGAGGGTGGGATGAGGGAGGCAAGGCAGTGGGAGGTGCCCTGAGGAATGCCTGGAAGGTGTCAGAGAGGTCTGGGAGTCTTTGGACTGATAATCCTCCACATCACATTACAATACCCTCACCCACCACTCTGATTTCAGCCCTGTTGTCTTTACGTCTTCAGTCTCTCAAACCAATAAGGAGGACCCACGGCCTGTTAACCTTTGCTTAGTCTTACAAAAAGCCCTTAAATGAACTTGGTGTGGGTCTGAGGATGGACAAGCACATGGCCCACTGAAGGGTAATAGTCTGTCAGGATTCATAAAGTGTACTTACTTCTCTGCTGCTTTTAAAATGTCACTCCTCCTTGGCACCTCAGCCTTTTCTCGCTGTGGCCTTTAGTACCTCAGCAATGCCTCAGGAGGCTGTCCCCCCACTTTTTTTCTAGAGTGTGGTTTAAGTGATTTGTCAGACAACACAGCTCTTAGATGTGCCAAAAGCTTTGCATTATAGACAGAACAGTGAAATAGTTCACAAAGATGTGACTCTCTGCAGGCCTCTGTGACTCAGCCTTGCTAAAGCATTCTTCACTGTGGTCTATTGTTTGCATGATTTAATTCATCAAATTAATGCAATTAATCCAAGACATCTATTTTTGGAACATCTGCTTTATACAAAGTGCACATTGGTTATTAGGCGCTGTGACTGCATGTCCTCATTAGTCTGTTCAGATAACAATCTGACGTCAGATAAAGGCAGAGTAAACACAAGGATGAAGTAGGTATTGTCGATGACCTGCTGCTGAATCATAGCATTTGAGTTCCATAACTACAGTGGTTTTGTGCAGTAGGAAGTAAAATGTTGTTTTCAGTATTTGGAGACACTGCAGTTGAAAGTGGTTTTTGAAACTGGCATCATTTTGTCTGATGAGTTTTCAAATATTTGTTTCAGTATTTATCATCAATGTTGCTGGCAAAAAATAAATAATAGCTAATATATTTTGATAAATAATAATAATAAAAATAAATATCAATAAATATCAATATCAATCAATAAAATTAGCAAATGTAGTTGCAGAGAAATTAAGTCACAATGGTTGCAGAACTAAGAACAAATTGAACAGAAAATAAATGTAAAAATCTGGGTTAAAATGTGTTATGTGTTAATGTAAAAAAGGAATTCCACGGATATTTGGTTATCAAATCTTGAAACTCAAATTTTGACGTCAATAGTGCTTTTAAACTCCAGGGTTGGTTTCAATTATTCAACGGTTAACAATTGATGTAATAACGATAATAATTTAATGAAGTTATAGTAATTAAACCTGCCTGTAGGCTTTATCAAAGTTTGTGTTATCCATGAACATGTTCATTTTAAAATTATCTAAATAGGCATTACATTACATTAACTGTATGCTTATTTAGATAATTTTGTTATTCATCATCATATGTAAATAGGCTGCAGGCTAATCTACTGTCATATATACTGGTTTTTACTCTATACTGTATCACACTATATATATATATATATACACTGAATACAGTAATACAGTCTGACTTTTTTCACATTTAGGAGGTCTGCTTGGTATCATGTCCATCTTCAGTAACCAGTCTTCAGTTTCAGGTTTTTGGGATGGGGGTGGTGGGTGGGGCTTGGAAAGGGAGAAATGAAAAAGAGGCTAATCAAGGTTCAAATTTAAGATTTATGGAGATGTGATGAGAGACAGGAGAGGTGTTCGTAGAAAAAAGTTGGCTCATGCTGAGGGGCTCCCACACATTCTGCCTAACCCATTGGTCAAGCATGCCTTAGCTCTGTGTTTGTGTGTGGGAGTGGGGCTCTGGAGATAGAAGCACACTTTAGGATTGTGGCATTGTTTCATAAATGAGTGTCGAGTAGTTTCTATAGTCGATTAGGCTTTTGTTTTGTACAAGTGTTGCTCTCTGGGCCAGAGTGGTCAGATTTAGGTTGCGTCATTCTCTCGTTTTCCCACAGGGCGTTGTCCAACTCAAACACACACACACACACACACACACACACACACACACACACACACACACACACACATATGCGCGCACACACACACATGCACAGTCTCTCCAATTGCACCTGGTTTGCTGGACGATGACCTCATTCCAGGAAAAGGAAGAGAAAATCACCTGACAGAGCTGCTCTCGTGACTGGAGGCCAGAGGTTGGATGTCTAGTGCCTCGGGTCCTCGATTGTACAAAGAATACAAAGAGTAGAGACTCATATGTAAATACACATGCATGCAAAGAGTTTCGAATTTATTATGCTCTTATCTCTGTGTCATTGGGGAATGTAGAATACAAAGAGAAAATTGATACTGAGAGAGAACGACAAAGCCGAGCACACATTTTCAACTACCTGAAAAGGGGGCGGTACCTGATCTGTCAGCACAGCAGGGAAGGGTGGGGAGAAAAAGAGTGAGAGGGAGAGAGAGGAGTGACTGGGAGGGTGTGTTTCTGTGTGGGTGAGAGACTCAGAGAGAAGGAGGAGGGATATAGACAGACAGAGAGAGAGGGAGAGAGAGAGCTCTAGCAGTAAGATCTTGGCTGTGGTGAGGACACCCAGGAGGAGTGCATTCCTGAGGCAGCAAGAGAGGAGAAGGCAGCAAGATAGAGCGGAGAAGTCACGGCATCCTTTAAATCTCTCTGTGACCACGTCTGACTGCCTCTGACCTCCGCTGGACTCGCACGCTCCTCTCTCTCTCTTTCTCTCACGCACACACACACACACACACACTGACATTCACACACTCATTGCTGCCTCGCATACACACACCAGCGGCACAACCGGCTCTGCTGCTCCGTCAAAAGTAAAGGATTTCACTGAGTGAGGAAAAGAGACGGAGAGACTACAAAGAGACGGAGGAAATAAAGACACTGAAGAGAAGGATAAGATCCTCTCACTGGGTGAGTGTAAGGGCTTTTTGTTTGAATGTGTCCTTGCCTGTTTGAATGTCAGTGTCGAGAAGTTTCTCTGAAGTCAGACGATCCGTCTGTGGCTCAGCTGTATGTTACAACATGCATGTAAAGAGAGCTGTTATTATTAATAAGTGTGAGCTTGTGTGTGTCTATTTGTTGTGAGCAGCAGGGAAACAAAGAGTATCTTGTGTTACGTTGTTGGGGAGCTGAGCTGTGTCTTCACATGTACCTGTTGACACTAGACCCGCCACCCAGGTATTCCTGTATGAAAAAAAAAGGACTCAAACCTGTTTGGGTGAAACTTCACTCCTGTTTTTTCACTTTTTTGTGTATTTTTTTTTCATGTATGTGTTTTCTATATGAGTCAAAGAGCTAAAAACTTTGTGTGCAAATTTTTACCATGTTGGAAGTATGAGACAAGTGCAGGCTATCTCTTACACAGGTCTCCCGTCACACAGGCTGCTGCTCCTTTTACCACTGTGGGATTAAAGATTAATTTATGGAGGGCATGTGCAGAGTTCAGCTCACTTGCTGCATTGTTCCTACTAGGGTTGCAGTGGTATAACATTATCACTTCATACTGTGGTATGAAAATTGACAGTTATCATACCATGTATTTGCTTATCTATGTTATTGAATTCTACCGTATTAGTGTTGTGTAAAATATTTCAAGTTTATATCAAGTTTCATGTCTGTCAGTCCTAATAGATTATGTGAAGTTACAATAGTGTTTGTTCAACCAAAAAAAGCATTCTGTAACTGATCATAATAATAATAATTGTGTAATACTGTATACTATGATACTGTGAAACCATCATATTTTCTGAGATGGTTATCGTACCATGAAAATCTTAAACTGTTGCAACCCTCCTGCATTTAACTGTTAATGTGCTGCACATCTCAAATGCCAGGACTGTGCAAGTCTGATGCACCAAACTACTCTAAGCCTATTTAAACACTGACTCATCATTATGCATGGCTAGCGTCTTATTTAACATTTCCCAGCGTGGTATGTGTCAGATAGTGGAACTTGGAGCTCATTAGCAGGCTGTATTTGTTATCCAATCTTGACCATCGATTGGAAACCCCACCACCACCTCGACCAACCCCTCTGGGAGGTGATTATTCTTTTTCCTGACTGACTGTGGGAGTTACACAGTTATACCTCATGTGTTATCTCTGTTTGTGTGTTTCACATAGTGAACTTGGTTCCAGAGAGATGATGTCATCGTAATAGATAGTTGTAGGGGGAAAGATCCAAATGGACAACAGTGATTCAAGCGTACATCATAGTTTTAACTTGGCTCCCATTAATGAATTCATTTCTTTTTGTTCTAGATATCCCGCTTAATATATATCTTTTTTTTCCGTCATTCATGTGTACCAGCACTCAGTAACTCTATTTCAAATGTATTCGTCCCCACTGACCTTTGCTCATTTAACTGTGTCAGGTGGTGATACTGCTCATTTAACTGTGTCAAGTGCCGATACTGACTCTGCATACCACAAGTTACTTGAGAAACCAGTTGAGTAGAGTATATTTATTTCCTGGAAGCAGTAAAATGTAGAAAATGGACCACATTTGCTTCAGTTACTTGATGGACAGAGCAGAGAAGTGATGATATAACGTACTGCTAAATGTCCCCTCTCTTTGAAGCACTGGAGATATTATACCTGAAGCAGCTATCAGATGGCAGGACAATGATGTGGTTGTCAGCAGACTGAATACATTACCAAACTATCGTCCCAGCCTTGATTAGTTAGCACTTCTTTTCTCTCTCCTTCCTTTCTGTCTCCCCCACTGCCTAGATATTTCTTATTTGCCATCACATGAATGAGCCTGTTCAGCATGGAGAGAGAGAGTGTCCTCTGAGAGTTGTTGTGCCTTGTTCACCGCAATGTTATTTTTACTGCTCTTTCACTGCTTGAATACACAGATGGACTCCCCTCTTCTTCTAGAATAGTCTGTCTGTCTGTAATTCCTTGTCTCTGCCAGTGTGTCTGTCTGTCACTCAGCTCGCATGGCAAGGAAAGCAAGTCCACCCTTGTACACCGAGATATCTCTTGGGATGCTTGATGGGAATTTTCAAAGTCATTCTTCATGCTGTGAAGTGACTTAATTTCTCACCGTCCTTATCAGGAGTGTTTCCCAACTCCTGCAGATGCACTCAGGGCCAGGGGTAATTGGAAACGCTATGACAACATGATGGTGAAATAATATGTTTGCATGTTTGGGGTTGTGATTATTTTTGGGATGGTGGTTTGTACCACTTTCTCCCTCTCTCTCTCTCACACTCAGTAGCTGTCTTTCTTCCTCATGTGTTGCTCTGTCTGCCTCTCTCGCTCCCTCTTGTTCTTTCTTTCCGTGCGTCCTTCCCCTGCCTGTGCAATGTGACGGAAGGTAGTGCTGTGCTCTGCTCATGTCGGATCCATTAGGGATGAAAGCACACTGCAGTGATAAAAGATTGATCCAGTCCTTCTTGCATCACATTCACATCCCTCACACCCTGCTCCCTCATCCTCCCGAACACCCCTGTTTTTCAATCCAAAGTCAACCTAGTTTTCAATTTAACAAATCATCTGTTGTCTAAATAAATCATCTACTGTGGCAAACTTTTCCCACTGGATTTCATAAAGGGGAGCATTCTGTTGTTCTCGTGCAGGATCCTGTACTCGGCCTGTTGTACAAGGTTATGTTCTCGGTGATGTAAAGAAATATATCTTCCTTCTTATGAAATTTTCTGGGCAATACATTTAAAAAAACTGTTCCTCCTTCATTCCCCAAATGCTTTTGTTGCACCAGTAAGGGTAATATATACTTGGCTAGCAAAACCAGAAAGGGACTGGCATCCAGCCCAGCACACACAGGCCTTTTTTCACCTGTTGTATCCGAGGAGGCAAAGACAAACACAACAGTTTGTCAGCTGGGAGGCTGTAATTACTGAGAGGAAGGAGGGGATTTGCAGAAGGAATTTCACTGCGGTTCTGCTTTTAGATCTTAAGACATGAGCCATTCAAAAACACCTGAAAGCGCATTTTTGTGTTGTAAAACTCCAGAAATGTGTGGACTGATCAGAAACAAGTGTGTAAGTCTTTTGATCCCAGGTGGAGACACATATCCCTTAGGGAATTGTTTGTTGCCAACTGCAAAGCATTGTACTTGTTTTGTCTTCAGTCGACCTTTTTAGGGACTGTTGTTGAAATAGTTTTAGGTTATTGAACGGCATACACATCATTAGCCTGAAACTCTCTTCATTCATCCAACATGTGCAGGTCAGAGGTTAGATTAATCCACCTACTCTTAAAATATCCTCACAGAGCTTCTTCCACCTAAGGACATGTTCCCAAGTGAGTCCAGCTGACTGTAAAGTTCACCTTAGTGAATGCTGTCATGTCCTGTCAGGGTGAACTTCCCGTAGCCTTCATGGGTGTTTGCTCTGTCACGTCATCAAACCCATAGCTTCACATTTCCTATTCTTTTGTAACAGTTTGAATCCACTGTCAGGTTATAGTTGCCGGGGTTATGGACGTCTGTGTCTGTTTGTCTCTCTGACCATGGCTCTCCATTCTACCGGGTGTACTGATTGTCGCATGGTAAACATCTCTGCCAGCCCCCTGGGACAGTCATGTGACTGAGTGTGTGTTTTGTGCGCATCTGTGGATGCGTGTGTGAGAGTAAGCAGCAGGTTGCTCCCTTGCTCAACCAGCCATGCCGTGTTGACTCTCTGCACACAGAGCTCTCTGGGCAGTAAATAATATGGTGCCTCAGCCAAGGGCCCCGGACAGGGCCAGGAGGGGGGTCAAGACGCCAACAAGAAAGAGAAAATGTCTGCCTCAGGGCCTGGAGATACTAAATCAACAGACGGGAGAGGAGAGAGGCAGGTGGATTTGACAGACTCGTCCCTCACACTGAGAGGTTTGACGTTAGACCTGTCATCGAATGTATGTAGATGTGTTTGATCAAGCACATGAGAAGCAAAACAAGCACATGTTGCTCATGGGTAGACGGCAGCTACACACAAACCTACAGTGGTGAGCAAAAGTACACATATGCAGTAGGCTTCCATAGGGTAAAGCAGTCATAATCCTCATGTTACATGCTGCTTTGATTTGAATGCAGATGTAGAACCAACACATGATGAGGTAGAAGCATCAAAGACAGGTATTGTATTTGATTTAGGAGACAGGTCTCAACAAGTCCTGGAAAAATTGCTGACTAAATTACCCAAGATGAGCAAAATTAGGTGAGTCTGTGACTCCAAATGAAAGCGTTAATACATTTGTCACCAGGCTCTAGTAAATTGTCACATTCATCTTCATTCTGTCAGTTCTTTAGTATGTATTAGCAAGATACTCAAAGCACAATCTTTCACAGGTGAATCTCTGCCAAAGCACAAAAGCGGACAATTTTTTCATCCATAGAGATGAAGAGACAAGCCATATTCTTCGTATCAGGTTACCCTCTTGTCTGCGGTTTAAGGTGAGACCTTTGATCTGGGCCCTGCACCAAGATGCAGGTTTACTGAGTTGCCTGTGTGCCTTGGCAGAGCAAAACCTCGATCCCTCTCCGATGTGGAACACGGACTGCTCCAGGTTTTACGCAGAGAACTTGAGATAATGTGGTAAACTTGCTGCATGAAACAGTTCTTTACAAAAGGCCTCAGGTATCATTTCTACTAAGCCGTCCACAGTAACTGGTCAATTTCATTTTGACATATCTCAGACTTTGTGTCTGTCTACCTGCTGTTGAATAATCCCCCTTTAACAAACATGTGTTGTTATGCCGTCTTGTTAAGCCTCCCCTTCATCATTCCTCCCATTTTTCTTTTTTTGTCATCCCCGAGGGGTAGCCGATTTGTCTCTCATATGTAAACTCAACAACAGCAGCCTTGTCAGTGTTAAGCTGTTTGCATATGCCTGTTTGTCCGTGCCAAATATCACCCTGGACATCTTAAGTCAGAGGGGTGAAAGGCAGCTTACTGGAAGTGAAGGGGCATCTCGGACAGATATACTGTCTCAGTCCCAAAGGTGCTCCTAGGATACTGGGAATCGGCCATAAATCTGCACCCTGCCCACCTACCTTTTCCTTACTCATCTCGACTGCCCCCACATCCTCCCCCTGCTGCTCTGATAGGCGTGATCGTTGCTCCTCCTCAGAGTAATGACAGGGAGAGAGAGTCGTGTGTGACACCTCCCCATCAAACTATAAATCAGGCTTATTGAGAGGCCCACCCTAAGCCTTGTGATCTACATGTGACACAAACAGATTCCACCCTTTACTATTTTAAATGGATACATTTAGGGCTGTATCCATTTAAAATAGTACAATCGTGTTTGCTCATTTTTTGGTCGCATACTTTGTGGTTTAAATCCAAAGTTAGCTTATATTACTCTATTTTTAGGCAAAATTCTTATATGGCTGCTTTTGACAGTATCTTTTTTTTGTCTGTTTCTTCCTTGTATCTGAGAGTTATTTCCATGTATTCATTAACCAGCCTGTTAGCTCAACTTTAACAATAGGATTCAAGAAGTTGTTTATTCATAATATGACCATAAAACCTTATCTACAGGTGAGCAGTGTGATTTCAAATGGTGGGAAGTGTGTTCACAAAACAAAAGCTTCCTTATTAACTAAAGTCAAAACATTGCCCATAGTTTGATGATGTGTTGTACATTCCTCAGTGCTTGTCTGTTTGAACAGCATTTTTGTGGAATGAATCTCCTTTATGGTAGCAAAAAGACAACATCTTATCTGTCTTTAACAGGATTTTACGCGTTTGTGCTGCGATAGGTTACCTAAAGGTCTTCATGCCCACACCGATGCTGACTCTCTGTCTCTCTCGCTCCATGGCTGTGTTTACCTGTATCCCTCTCTCCAAGGGCCAGGTATGTTGGAACTCCCTAGTTAAATATTGGGAGTGTGTGAGAAGACATGTTTTGCATAGCAGACTGTCCTTTAGCAATGGAGCAACATGTTCATCTGTACCTTCTCTCAAACTTTCTAGCAGTTGTTCAAAGAATGTCACAGTCAGGAACTCTGGCTTTCGGTTTCAAAGTTGAATCTAATCCAGACCAGCAGTGAATGGATTGCATTAGCCACAGTAGTAGTTTGTGAACTGGCCGTGTAATGTCCATGACCTCGGATTGATGTCTTGGCAGGAAACTGGCTGGAATTCTTCACTTTCATCTGTGAAAACAATCATTCAACAGACAGGTCCGTGTTTTATTTATGTGAGAGTCAAATTTTTGTTGTAATATTACCGTTCCAACCCTGTACAAGAATGTGCACCTGGTCAGACTTGGATTGATAACTGCCTCACCTAAGACTGAGCTCAAGTCTTGTAT
Organism: Holacanthus passer; assembly: GCA_025331565.1. NCBI lineage: Eukaryota > Metazoa > Chordata > Actinopteri > Pomacanthidae > Holacanthus > Holacanthus passer. The sequence goes on along the minus strand of JAFREQ010000003.1, from coordinate 10,859,658 downwards.
ATCACTGTAGCACATGATCTGACAAAGTGAGCTGTGAGATCATGTAGGTCTGTGGCTTTGAGTTCTCTTGTATGCCATTTTCTTTGCAGCACACATTGATATTTGTTTCCTTGGGCACTCTAATGGGAATATTCCCTTCAGCTCAGATAAGGACCGGCAAGTGTATATTGCATCATGGATTGTATGGAATTAGAGTATGATGAAAGACCAATGCCGGTCGCAGTCACTGGCAAAATAACCTTCCTTCAATATCTGTACGAGTTTTAACTATATGAACTAAATTACATTCAGTTGCTTCACTCGAACCATTGACGTTTTCACGTGTATAATTTGAGGCCTTATTTTTCATTGTGCTTCAAGAATGTGAGATGGCAAAAAAAGAAATAAAAAAAAAAAAGGTGGAGTGAATAATTGATATGAGCAGACATGGAAGCGACCTTTAAATTACTAATGAGTTTAGCTTCAAACCTGTGACACTGGAGGCCGTGGCATTCCTGACTCCTCAATGACACATGCATGCTCGCACGCAGGAAGTGAGAGTTGAGCACCCGCACATTCACCTGCAAGAAACTAGCCTATAAATAGTATATGTTGGTAAATTTAAGGCCACTAATTTCCGCTCATGCACTGTGTAAATTGCATCCTTTTAAATTGGTGGGTAGACTTTTACAGTTACATGTTGCTTTAGTCCCAAATTAATCATCATGATTAAGTTTGAGTCAGCCTGTCTGCCGCCTGTCTTTTAGCTATGTAACATATTATTTTGGCCACGGGATAGCTGAACATATATATGGCTGTATATGTGTGTAAGTCTTATCTAGAGTGTGTGTGTGCTGTGTATGAGTTTGGCTGGGAACAGAGCGATGTCCTCCTTCCCTGGCAAGCATTGCTGAGTCAGGTCGGGAGTATATAATTACACATGGGTGCCCATCAGCAGTCTGAGAGCCTTCTTCCCTGGCTCACCCAACAATACAAACTCCTGTGCTTGCAGGGCTCAGCCTGCAGGCAGCCAAACCACTCATCCTGAGCCGAGCTCTCAGCGGAGGCCGGCTCTGCCCGGTCTTCCACAGGCTAGGTGCAATCCTGCATTATCATTCTCTCCATTAGCTGCCGGCTCTGTGGGCGGATCCATGAGTCAGCGCAAACAAATTCCTGGTCTCTAATGTGCTCGCCTCCGCTCGGTTTCCGGGGTTGAAGCGAACAAGTGAAGGACTAAAGCCTAAACAGGTATGAGTAAGTCTTTCACTTGGTGAGATGAATAATGTAGTAGTGTTTTATTGTGGCCAGGACTGTGTAAACTATTCAGGCCACATGGGAGTGTACCTTATTGCCTTTCAATAAAAAGTGTGCCAGGATTTCTTTATATTTCCAAATTAGAATAACAAAAACAAAACCTGCTCTCTAAGCATTTTCAAGAATTTAAATTAAATAAAGATTCTTTCTCTCACACCTTCCTTCTTCTCAGGCCAGGTTACCATCTGTCCGTGTAAGTGCTGGTGATTCATGATGACTGGATTTCACACTAAGTACTGTTTTAGACAGTGGGATTGTAGTGGTAGTGACAGCCATAGGTAATGGCCAAAGTCTGAATGTCCATGTTGAGGCCTGCTTCAGATCAACTGGAGTAACTGACAGCTATCTTTAAAGAGTTGAATAAACCTATTTGTCCAATTTGACCAATGAGTCTGCTCTTGTAAATACAAGGCCGCCACTGCCCATATTTGCCCTTGATTTAGAGGCAAAGGTGTCCCCTGTATTAATGAACCGCTGATCCACTCTCGTTGGTATTTCACACTTGGACAAGCCAATCATTATAATGGAGAAGGCTGAAGGCTGCAGCGACAGATCCCTGTATGCAAGTATGACGGCTAAAGCTTATTAGTGCCGTTTCTGATTCCTTTGCGCTGAGTCATTAGCATGTCAATAGAGGAGAGACACAGGCGGACAGGGGACATTTTCAAAGAGTTGGTCGGTCACAAGCGTTGGGATTTTTTGTTCCAAGAAATATTTGCTAAATTAATGTGCTGTGAAAAAATGCATTATTCATCAGGTGTGTTAAAGCATCAGTGAAGCTCCGTTAGCAGGGAACCAGGCAACCATTCAGTCTAATTAACAAGCAGTGTGTCTGGAGAGCCTGCTACAGCCTGGCCCTTCACAGTGAGGACGTAGAAGCAACACAGTCTCACTGACTGTCATAGTAGAGCACACAGTTTTACACATATGTACACACTGATGGCAGCGCAAACAAAAACACACATAACCCAGTTTTCTTTTCAAAAGCCGAGCTGCAGAAGTGGTGCACGCACCGCAAAGTGAATAGACCGCTGTTTGATGTTTTGTTAATGCCTCCCAGACAAAATAAACCATCCAGCTGCGACTCTATTATTTTTCCTACATTTTACTGCCTTGTCACATACTATAAAAGCCAATTATCTCCTGTGTGAGAGGTGTGTCCACATTGGAAAGTTATTAAGTTTTAATTCACCCAATAGAAGCCCTCAGATCTTGGGTCTCGTTTCCTGGCGTGCCCAGTGGGCCACTCCCTGCTCTCTGACCGCAAGCATTGGAGCCCTGCTGATCACGGCTTCTATGTAGGAGTTTTTGGAGCTACTGATAGTTCTAGGAAAATTTAGAAAGCTTTCTTCATGACTGCTCTGGAAGAAGATCTGTCCGTTAGAGATACAATCATGAGCAGATAAAGACATAAGGCTAGGCTAGACCTGTCAGTGTAATGTAAAGCGTCTCCCCGAATATCTTCTGTATTTGCCCGAGGACTAAGTTGATCCTTGCTTGCGCAGATGTTTTGAATAGAGATTAACACAGTTCAATCCTTGAAGCAACTTTTACTTTTAGAAATACTTCTGATCTTTTAAAATGAGGTGTTAAAGATTCAAGCAATACTTTGTGGAAATAGTGGTGACTTTCTGAAAAGAAATTATGCAAATGGAAATGAAAAAATGAAAGACAGTGGAGGTGAAAGAAAAGAGAATGGAAATATGAAGGTAACAGAGTGACAATCCTAAAAAGCCTTGTTCATTAAAGTGTCATGAAGAGAGGCTTTCCCAAGCCCTGAGGCTGTTAATGCAAAAGCTTCTTCATCTTTAATAATGATGATAATGTTTTTTTTCACCCAGTTGTCCCGCTTTTAGCACCACCTGGATACTTCTTTCCAAATTTAAGTGGTCATGTAGGCAAGTGTACAACTCTGAGCCAGTTAAGTTGCTTGTATGCGTTTTGAAATTATTATTATTTTGTGTGTATGTGTAGTACCGCACTTTTGTAGCAAGTGTACAAGTAGGCATTAGCCATTAGATTTTGTTTTCTTGCTGTGTAATAAAGAAGTGACTGAGAATACCCATGTGATTCATCACAAGATTTCCACAGAGAACCAGCTCTAATTGCTCAAGCAAAAGGATAATTTTCTACCATTATGAATAATTATTGTGCTGCTCTCAACTACGAGCATGATGTGGACTTTTCTGTTTGTTTTTGCTCTCATCTGTCTTTAAGCACATAAACTGTGCTTACTTGGTAGTCTGAAACACTGGATGACGGAGATGGGGGAGGAGGGATGAAGAATGCAAAACAGGAGACGAGGGAGGACAAAAGAAAGTATCTGTTCTCCTTTTTATTAGTTTTATCAGTGGTAACATGTGGACGCAGCAGAATGCCACTAAAAGCTGGTGAGGCAGAGGAGCCAGCGATGCCGGGGGCCACAAAAGAGGCAACACTGTCTGCTGAGTGTGGAACCAGAACGACAATAATGTCTCTGCAGTACAGATGAGACCAGGCTGCTCGGTGCCAGCGTGTTACTGGCTCTTTGAGTGTTTGTGTGTCTCTGCCAACCTGGACCAGAGTGGCACAGAGGGCACAGCTTCTCCCAGCACTGTTCATTGTCCTCCAACAGCAATGTTTAACCTATTATGTACACTTTAACCAGCCTGGGACAGGGGCCTATTTTCTCTGTTGATGCTGATAGGGATAACTGTGTACACTTGTTGTATTTCTTTGTTTGTGTATCTGTCTGTGGTTCAGATCTGAGGCCGTACACTCAGTGCCGTTAACTCCTGCCATTGTTCCTTGGACCTCTGTTGCTGCAGAGATAGCACGATGATCACTCTGAGCTGGAGCAACCTCTCATAAAGATAGGCCTAAATGGCAGGTCTGCTTGCAAGCACACTACAAGCTTGTACATGAAAGTGTGCAAACCCAACCTTTGACCATTGCACTGGCATGACACAGAGTTCTGTACTTCCCGCACATACGCATACTTGCGCATTACACACCCAGCAAGCATACTCTTGATGTAGCCTAAGGGCCCAGGTGTTGAGAAGCTACAGTACGTTAACCTTGCTTGGAATTTTTCTGATAACATTTAATGATTTCCGCATGTTTCCCAATACTGTTTATGACTAACAAAAATTAATTAACCCTTGCAAAGGAAATTGAGAGTTAAGGGTGTGTCTGTCCAGCTGCATGAATACTTGTATATTTGGGTTTGTGCGTGTGCTTTTTCTTTCTTGTGTGTTAGTGTTTCTGCATGCATTGCGTGCATTTTTGGGCAAAATAAGTGGAGAGTGGGTGTCTCCCACAAGATTTCTTGTCTGAACCAGATGTTAGGTGTTTATTTTTAAATTGTGAAGAAATTCAAGAATCTACACCAATCTACACAAGTCCAGTTGCCTTTGATTCAACTTGCACTTGTATACCATGACCTGTATGACTGAGAACCTTCACAGACATTGTGAGGAAATTAAATCATATCACAAAGTGTGTGTCAAGTAAGAAGCCTAAATCCACAGATGTTCATTCTCAGCCGTCATGTGCTGTAATTTATTTCTAGTAAACAGCTGTAAATTTGGCATACGGACACTTCTCTGTGCCCAGCTTTTCCTAAAAGGCCCATTAATTCACAGCCCGACACCGTTGCTCACACAGAGTGGCACACAGACGGGCTGAATCATGTGTCTGCAGGGCTGTGATGCTAACCACTTTTGCCTTGAGTTGAATTCAACAAGGAGCTGGGAGGCTGTTACTGAGGAGAGACAGACAGGAGCACAGACAGGGTGATGAAAGACGCAAAGCGGGTTAGCTGGATGGGTGAGTGATGATGAGAGGGGAGAGAGGGAATGGCTCCATGGCTCCAATAACTGCTCTTTTCTCTACCACTCTTTCTCCTTCTTTTATCTGTCTACCTGTCACTTTTTTTCCCACATTTATTCTCTCATTTTTTCATTTGCTCACTGTCTGTCTTCCTCACTGTCTCTCTTTCTCTCCCTTTCATCATACAGTATGACAAGTCTGTTTTCTTTATTCAAGTTAAGATCCTCAAGTGCCTTTTTTTGTGGATGTGCTTGTGTCTGAGCCTGGAGTGGGAAAATTTTGATTTCTTCAGTTTGCTGATTACCTCCAAAGCGATGGTACATTTTCTTGATTTCTTCCTCTGAGAAAACATGTGACAAGCCAGAGCTTAGAGTTTCCACTGAAACTGTGCACTGTGTTGGGTGGGGCTAGGATGAAAGAAGAAGTGGGAGTTGGGATGTGTTTTTCTTTTTTGGGGGGTGGGGGTGACCTGAGGTTAAAGGTTGAAGGTGCGAGTGATTGTCATGTTGATAAAGATATGAGTCTTGGATAAATTAAGTGGCTTGGATTAGAGAGTGTGTGTGTGTGTGTGTGTGTGTGTGTGTGTGTGTGTGTGTGTGTGTGTGTGTGTGTGTGTTGTGTGTGTGTGCGTGTGTGCGCACAGTGACTCTGAGCATGTGCAAATCAGTCTTGATCCCGTGTTTGTTGACACACATTTGCATGATGATTCTGAAATCATTCTACATTACGTCACCCTCCTTTTTGGATAGCATATATGTTTATTGACAGGCTGTTTGGCTTCTGCAATGTTTATGCGATTGTTGATGAGTGCCTACGTTGATGACGTGCTTCACGATTCTGAGGCTACATTTGACAAACAGCATAAAGGTGCTTCTCCTGCATCTGTATTTCAGTGAGAACTGACACAGGACTCCGGAGCTGTGCTGTGAAAAGGAGCTGGGTCAGGCGGATGTCTGGTTCTCAGGGTTGTTGTGCTTGTGACGAGGAGAATAGACGGCAACCTGAGACTCACAGGCCTGTTTGTTTCCTGTTAGTGCAGATTATCACATTTCACCAGCCAGGAGGGACAAGAACTAAGCATCATGGGAGAGTGACATTCTTAGCTGGGAGATGTTTGTGTGTTTGTGTTCTCATTTAATGAGATTGTTATGGCTCATAGAAATCCTGGACAGATATAGAAACCTTTCTGTTAGGTACTGTCTGCAAGTTTGTTTGCATGTGAATTGCATCAACTCCAAGCAGGTATGACCTAATTTCCCAATACATGCAAGCATGTATTTGACACAACTGTCAAGAATTGAACCTCTGAGTTTTGTTCACAGTTTTCCTACAGGTTACCCCAAGGTATGAAGATTCTTTTGCATAGAGGAAAGTTTGGCCTGTAAGGTAGTATTCCACTGCACAAAGTATAAAGATTTTAAAATGTTTCTTCCTGTTCACGTCTGCGTGTTTGAAAAAAGCCTCACAGCTAAAGTAAATGATTGTCTACTCACTCTTTGACTCAGCCAGTTAGACTTAATTATGTATTGCAACACAGCACACTCGTCGTCCTCTCAAAGAAAAGTATTGACATCTCTGCTGTGTTGAAATTTGTGGTGTGTGATTTTGACAGCACTCCCTTTTCATATCAAGTTTCTTTCCAGATGAAATCACCTCATTCGCGTGGCTCAAAAGAATTTCTGCCACACGTGATCCTCCGTCTCTATCTCCCACATGTTTCCTGTGATCTTGTTCTGTGGGGTTCAATCACCGAGCTGTGCCGTCACTCCCACTGTATGTGGTGTGTCATGTTGAGCTGTTCCTGTGTGATGTTGTTGCGACATTAGATAGGCTGTTGCTCCCCAGCAGAGTTTGTGTTTGGCGTCAAAACAGCGGAGAAGTAATGGTGGTGCGGGGCAGCCAGGTCAGCAGCAGAAGAGGAGGAGGAGGAGGGGGTGAGGGCTTTGTTAAGAAAAGCAGGAATTCTTCCGGCTGGCAGATGAAGTCAGTGCATTCCTCCAAAGCAGCTCCCTATAGGCAGCCAGTGGAGCAGAGCCAGGCACTGAATGAGGGGCAAGATAATGGTGGGGCTCAGTATTGAACACCTCCCATTGAGAAGCGGAGAGACAGACAGAAAGAGAACACCATCTGTCTGACTGTGGGTGAAGAGTTGTCTTTTTACCTACCTAGACTACAAAGTTTCATTTACTGTGCCAAGTTCTATAGATAATCCTACCACCGCCCGAGGCATTTCACTTTTTATGAGCACTGCGGTATTTTATTACCTTGTTTTGAAGCTTAGCTGTAAAAGTACAGACAGGCAGAGAGAAGACTGAACATAACGATATTCATTTAGGTTAAACCTGCTGCCCAGACGCGTGTTAGGCTACCTGCTGATCCGCTCTCTGAAGTCTGATGAGACCCAGTTCTGGTCCTGCTGAGGGGGATCAAAATCAAAACACACACAGACACACACACACTTGTTCCATCTCTCCTGCCATGTTTCTATGTATTTCTACCCGCACAAACACCCTCTCCCAAACATAGACACACTTGAGTTGCTCCACTTTCCCTGTCCGTTCCCCTTGGCAGTAAGCTATCATAACGGCTTTGAAGGAGGGCAGCAGAGCGTTTAATTGGGTTACAGATTGGCATTTATGCTCCCAGGTCCACAAGATACTGCCGGGGTTCTTAACTAACCACTAGGAACTTAACAAAATGCTACACTGCTCTACCCCTCGGCTGCTGGTCTTGAAATTTACAATTCAATGATGCTCTGCACAGCACATTTTTGACGTCAGTACTGTTTGGTGTAGAAACTCATATTTCAACGAAGTGAAGAACAAGTGAGGGTGCTGTGTTTAGGTTAGCAACAAGTTGTGTCGTATGTTGGGGTAAGATTATGTTGTGGGTCACAACTCAGTGAAACCTTTACATAATTGGTGTGACTTCTGTTCTTATAACTGGAAAATTGGATTTCTGAAGTAATCATCAATCAACGCTCCTCTAATGTATCTTTTCCTTCTTGTCTTTTAGAGTCAGTGCCATGCAGTGCTGAGTTGAGTCAACCCAACCTGAAGTGATCTGTTTTGAAGACTGTCTTGCCTTCACCCCGTCCTGCCTGGTCCCAGATGGAGCTCAAAGTGTGGGTGGATGGAGTGGTGCGGGTTGTGTGCGGCTTGTCAGAGGAGACGTCCTGCCAGGATGTGGTCATTGCTCTGGCCCAGGCCATCGGTGAGTATCTCAAACTCTTTTTTTGCCTGTGTCATCATGTTGTGATACCAACTCCCACAGTTGTTGTTACTTGGCATCTTGATTGTCTGCTTGACAGTTTATCTAACAGCCTTAAGTGATTAGATTACAGCCCAGCAGATAGAAATTGATGCAGAAAAAACAAGTGCTATGCTTAGGTTGCAGTGATCTGGTTCTGCACTTACCTTTTCATTCTCCACTGACCCAAATGGAGCACTCTACTGGATTGTCAGGAGGTCAGTTTGGATTTGAGCTGGTTCTCTGTCCCTGTATTCTCCAGCTTCATTTAAGCCATACGCTGCAATAGCGTTGAACAACATAACTCCAGATTTAGCACTCTCCTCCTTCCATGAGTGAGCCGCCTGCCAAGTCATTAGGGAGGGTTTGTCCTAATTTCAAGGTCCTTGTGGAAACTTCAGTTTATTTGAACATTTTTTATGTGATATGCGAGTCTTACGCAGCAGCCTTTTATTCCAATCCTCAGAGGTAGAGATTTAGAGGTATCAGCATCATCATAATGTGTTTGATGTCATTTGTTCACTTAGCGTTACTTGCAAAGAATCAGTGGGAGGAGTCAAACCAACTCCTTTAAGTACAGTGAAGGAGAGGAAAGGTCTTTCACAAGTAACTTATCAAGTTTCAACTGATTAATGTAGTAAATTTAAAGTAAGGTTTTCATAAAAACTGATTTTCATACAGCTTCTTCAATTTGATATGGTGGTGATTTAGATAAGGTGATGTATTTCTCCGCACTCACTCTTTCTCTCTCCGTCCCCAGGTCAGACAGGCCGTTATGTTCTGATCCAGCGTCTTAGAGACACAGAGAGGCAGCTGCTGGCCACAGAGAAGCCTCTGGAGTCTCTGGCTAAGTTAGGCCAACATGGCAGTGAAGTTCAGTTCTTCCTGCGCCGTACTGGCCCCAGCAGCAGCGATGGACCGACCGCAAAGCAAGAGAGAGCCACTCCCCTCCCACTGCCCAAGAACCCTGAGCCAGAGCCTTCAAAACGCAGTCAGCCTAAGAAAGCACTCACCTTTAACCTGGGGCCATCCACCTCTCCTAGAACCAAAGCCAAACAGTTTAAGAGGTCTCCTCGGGACTCTCCAGAGCAAAGAGCATCCCCTTCCCCTTCTCCCAGCCCTGTACCCCCTCATGTGCCATCCCCCTCTCCAACATCACCTATAGGCCCATCCAAAGAGGAGGTATTTAGGAAGGTTCTTCAGCAACAGGAGAGACTGAGGGCTTTCGAGGCCCAGTTAGAAGCACTAGAGAGGGAGTCGCACACCTGGGAGCGTCCCTACCGATCTCCATGTCCTTCACCAGTCTCTGACGCTCGCTTGCAAGAAGAGATGGACGTTCTAGAGCAAGCAATGCGGAGGAACCAAGCCGAGCTCACCCAAGAGCAGTACTGGGAAGAGGAACTTCAGGCGGAGGTGGAGAGGGAGCGAGGAATGAGGAGGAAGCTGGGGGAGCTCCATGCCAAGCTAGACGACTGCGGACGGCGGCTCCACGAGTTCTCCGTTCGCTCTGCTCAGCTAGAGCAGGAGATCCAGAGGGAAAGCCAGGTGGAAGGGAAAGCCAACAGACCTGAGGAGTCCCTGGAGGCTGTGAAGGCAGAGCTCCAGAGCCGGGAGAATCATGGGACTGATCTCGAGGAGCAGCTATCTGAGACTGACAAGGCTCTGGGGAAGGCAGAGTCTCAGCTGCAGGTAAGGAGAGAAGTCACAGTTCTGGAGAAAGGGCTGTAAATCCACATCAGCCCATATGTGGTCATTTGAGTCATGTAACACAGACCCTCTTCTAGCTATACTGTCAAACTGTATTCCTCTCCTACCTGCATACTTCTGCAGACAAACAACAGTGCAGAGACACTGATGAAAGGGAAAAGGAATACTGAATAAAAAGGAAGCGTCATTTAATGTGATATTTTGAAATATATAGAATTATTCAAGAAATGACAATGACATGAACACTGTATGCTCATATCCTATCTTGTATGAAAAAGTTATATTGTCCTATTCACAGTCTAGCTAAACTGGTTCAGCAGGTATCTGCTTGTGTGCATGTTCTGAGCACGTGGTTGCTAATGGTGTCTATATTACATTGGCAGTATCTACATATTCTTGTATGTGTGGAAAAAGAGATTAAAGAGGATTGATTTGTAGAACAAAAAGCCCTTTTATTGGATCTACTCAGCCTCAACTTATCTTGGTTCGTGGTGTCATGGTTTGTTTACTTTTGGTGGTTGTCATAGATGCGGCTGTATCAATAAAGGCCTAAACCAGTTTGAAGTGAAACTCGAGTTTCCTCATAATCCACATAAAACCCAGGACTCGGGTTTCCGCTTCATGGCCGATCATTCGGACTAGTTCCTGCTAGGGAAGTGAAGAAAAATAAATTCCTCTTTACTGTAATGTGTTAGATGGTGTTTTGAATGTTTTGTCGCACACTGAAAACATCAGTAGTCTAGTGGTCCTTGTCTTCATTAGTGAAGCCCATACAGACTGAAAGGCCGATATATGCAAGCATGTGACTAATTAGATTATTTTTTTGATTAATTTTTTAATCACTGCCCTGAGTGTGGTTGAGCTCACTGCTAAGTGCTTTGCTTTGAGCTGATATTTCAGTCTTAATGTATGCTGATTCCTTACTGCACACAATGCACAGAACATTTTTGTAAATGTAAACGTTTCCATTCAATGCCCAGTAACATTTGTCCTCTGCTTCCATCATGTTTACAAAGGTACTGTGGTCGGTTGTATGTTCAGTGACATACAACCAAGGGGCACCATAGAGCACGATTGATCTGTGTTATTTTTTCTGTAATTGATTAATCAAGATTAAGGTGACTTTGGATAATCCTAATAAATAAATAAATAAATTTTGCATTTATTACAATACACATATTTTTAATATCAGCTTAACAATTTTTGAACGACGTGCATGAATTTCAGAATATCTTAGTGTTTGTATGTCCCCCTGTTGCCTTAATGCCAGCATGTACTCGACCTGGCACTCCACAAGTTTGTGCTAAACCTGATGACCCATGTTATTCCAGCATGATTTGACAATATTCCAAAGAGCTTCTTGTGATTTCACAGAATGCTTGGTTTTTTCAATCTTCAGGTGCCCCCATAAATGTTCAATGGGGTTGCAGTCAGGTGACTGTGGAGGAAAGTCGATGACAGTCAGGACTCCTTGGCCTTCTTTGGTCTTCAAGTAGCAAAGTTTTGAGGTCATTATCCTGCTGCAGTATGAATCCTACTCCACCAAGGTGCAAACCAGAGGGTGTAGCATGTCTATGAAGATTGGAGTGGTACTTCTCTTTGGTCAGGGTGAGTCGATCTGGTGCAGGTGTCGAACCCCAGAGTAGGCAAAACACACCCGGACTTGAATATTCCCACTGACATGTTTCACTGTCGGATTGATACACTGCTGTATCGTTCTCTCTCCCGTTTGTCTCCTTACATACACCCTTCAGTTACTGCCATAAATCTCAAACATGTATTCATCAGTAAATAGGACATTTTTCCAGCCATCCACTGTGCAATGCTGGTATTTTTTAAGCCCACCCCAAGCGTTTGGCCTTGTTTCCCCTCCTGAGAAGAGGCTTAGAAACTGCTACTTGTCCTCTGAGACCACTGCAAGACAGCCTTCTTTTGACAGTGTTTTCGCAGATTGGAGTCTTGCATTCTTTATTTAGCAAATTCTGTATCTGTAATGAAGTTGCTTTTCACAGGAAACTAAGCTTGATGTATTGATCTTTTAATGAATCTCCATTTCTATGAAGGAGTTATGCTGGTCAGTCCCAAAATTTGCTTAAATTTGATTTCTGGAAATCATGAAAGAAATCATGCAAATTCTTAAACATTTCTTCTTAGTTTTATATGTCATAAGCTCTTGTGTACCTTTCTGATTATTTCCAGGTTTATGTGAAAATATTTTTTTAAATGTTCAGACAGAACAGAGATACTAGGCGTTCGTTTTTTTCGTACATTGTGATATATATGCACCACCATGCCATAACATGCACTGCAAGAATTTATTATCTGAAGGTAACCACAGAAGCTTTTTGCCACCCAGGTAGTTATTGCCTGAAAGTAAATGGGATGCTTTTATTTCCTGTTAATGGCATGTTAACACGATACAGTATAATCCATAGGAATGGAAAGGTGTGTATGTCTGACTGTGTCAGTCATCAGTCAGCTGATCAGCTGAGGCTGCCAGCCGAGTGTTTAAGTGTTGGTTCTGATGAACACAGCCTTCCTGTCATTAGGCTAATGGAGGCAGACCTGCAGGTGTGAACTGCCTCAGCAGGCTGCCTCAGTCCAACATCAATTACACATATACATACACACATACACACATACACACACACACACACACACACTGGGGTTGGAGGTTATAGCGAACTGCTGCTGCTTCCTGTAATGTGTGCAGACACATTGATTAAGCACAAATGGATAGTCGATTAAGACTGATTGACTGGCCGGGCTTTGCACATCACAGTTTAATCTGTGGGCGCAGAGGTGATGCCACTGTCTTGATGGAGGATCTCTGAACTCAACGGTTTCAATATTCAGTGCCGATGAATATCTTTCCCCCTTGCATCTGGTCAGTTCAGACAACTTTGAAATGCGACAGGCAAATGAGCATTATTGTGTATACATCTAAAAGTATGCCCCAGACTGCTGGAATCTGATGAATTGCTTATGGTTGTCGTGATGATTCATTGTAGCTGAGTGGTCTGATGATGGCTGAAAGCTGATGGTGTCCATCGGTGACTTGAGACGAGACTTGTAGACTCTGCTGCCCCCTTATGGTGAAAAGATGTTTAGCATTTACAGTAGTAGTAATGACCACACAGACACACACACACACACAGCAGTCCTGCCTTATAAATACATTAACAATCTCCTGTTGTTGTGTTGTTATTGCAGTTATCATTAAAATCATGCAGAAGAGGATCATATCTGTATGTCAAATCTATAATATGGCATTAGCTCATCTCATTTTCATACTCTGTGCTCACTTCCATTTACATGCAGACAAGATGTCAGTGTTGAGTGAGTCAATGCTGACTGGTGTAAGCTCTCAATCATCCTTTTGTTTTCCTCACTGATCCATGTTCTTTTCCGTCTCAGGCCAAACAGGAGGAGCTGGAGGAGCTGAATAAGGAGCTGAGGCAGTGTAACCTGCAGCAGTTTATCCAACAGACAGGTGTCCTGCCAGCACACACCAACTCACGCACAGAGCTTCAGGAGCAACTGGAGCAGTTAGAACTGGCACATTTTCTGCACGATGGATACAGTAATGGAGGTATGGAAACAACAAAAATATTGAAACTCAAACTCAACATTGGCTGTGAAAGTCAATTGACCAAAATATTTCTTTCTCTCCATCAGGCCACAGTGTAACTCCAGTGGAATCACCGCCTCGCCCCACTGCCAAACAGTTCCTCGGACATCCACGCAACCTGCAAAACCCTCTAGTGTCCAGTCTCAACCCTGAGGGTGTGTATGTGTGAGACCCTGCTGCTTCCCAAGTCCACCCTGCTCTGCTCTTCTCCTGCCCTGCCCGTCCCCTGGTCCCCAGAGCCCCTTGCCCCCCAAACTTTCTACCCCAGCTTGATTGGGTTTAAGGCTGCCGTTTTTGGCGCTGGGTAGTGGAAGTATCTGTATGGTGGAGGTCTTTGCTCCTTCTCAGCAGCTCTTCCCTGTGCTCTACCTTTAAAGGCTCAAAGACTTCTTATCTGCGCCTAACTCTCAGTCTTCTGCTGATTCCTGTCCTTAACTTTTTTTTTACAGTTGACTTCCATTTCCTCACATAGCTGTGTATGCTTTAATTCTCTTGGTCCCTCTATCCATTCATGTCGTCTCTCCTCCCCGCCCTCCTCCTCTCTCACTGTTTGCTTCTGGACTAACAGTAGCTGCTTTCATTATACTTAAATGCATCTGGGAACTTGCTCCTAATTCCACCCTCTGTAATACAGAGTGGCCTTCCCACCCTCAAGTCAACAATCGTGTACCGACAGCTGCTTTTCGCCGCATCTCCATGTAACGCATCGATCGCACTGGGAATGACTGTAGCAGACATTCTGATTGTAGCGCTGTTTTTATACCGTGACATGGAAAGATATGAGACCAATGTCATTTCAATTTACCTTTTATGTATGGATACTCTTTATATGTGAAGGGGGTATATCTATACAATGCCTTGTACTTTGGTGACGCTTGACTTCCAAAGAGCAAGAGCCTTTCACGGAGGGCTCTGCAAAAAGTATTGCACTGTCCCATTCTCTTCCTGTGTTAAGCCTTGGCCCTGGTTTGCCTACAGTGAAACGTATCTTTCTGTTCTCTTTCTGTGCGACTTATTTTAGGAGCTTTCTATTTTTGTCAGGCTCCGTGCTAAAAGACGAGATACATTTCAAAAGTAGTGTCACAGGGCCAGGGTTTGTTAAGACATTTTTCTTTGTCCTGGTTCTTTTGCTGTCGTCATACCAAACATTTGACCTGTCATAACTTGCAATGTGCCTCAATGTACTGTAGATTTAGAATAAGCTTACTTGCTTAAATCTTAATAGCAAACCTCACGCACACAAAGAAAGCTGTTGTTTTCAGTGCTCTGGCCATCTTCATTACTGTTATCCACAAATGACCATCCAAACCACCTAAACCAATATTTACTTTGTCATAGCACTTAGCATTTTCTTATATGTCTCTCTATTATGTTGACAGGTCAAAGTGTTTGAGTGTGCTCTCTCTCCTTACCATCTACAGTGTGATGTTTCCTTTTAAACAGCTGGTTATTGCTTTGAACCCACAGATATCTCAATGCTTGTTATAGAAACATGCTTGGAACCAATTCTGTCCCAAAATGCTACTCGGACTACGAGACTTTAATCATAGTCCACAACCTCTACGGGTAAAGGAATTAACCCAGTAACTGGTCTTGTGTCAGCTTCTCATAAGCATGTGTGAATATCTAGATTGAAGCAGGTCTCCCCTGCTGTGTCTTAGCTGAAAAATGTTTTCCAAAACAAAGGGATCATCATCCCCACTTATTTTTGTGTGTCTTGCAGTCCTGACATCCAGAGAGTCGTCATGGAGATAAAACATGGACCACAGGGCCAAGGGAAAGTTGTTCACTGTTCTGTCGCCGTCACTTCCTATTTAACCCTTTTTCTTTGTAACACTTTGTCATTATTTAATCTACCCTGATATACACACTGTATATACATAAGACAAATATATTTACAGAGTTTTGCTACTGTAAACACTGCAAAGTATCTGTATGAAATGTAAAATAATTTAGAAACCTTTTACCTAGAGCAATTATTACTATTACTATGTATTTAAATATAATAAAAATGTGCATTGTGTTTTAGATAATCTTTTGTTGAGATTGTTTTTTCTTAATTCCCTGTTTATTGAATCACATTATATTATAAGCGTCCTTCTAATTACAGCAACAAGGAGCGTAGGTGCAGCACATCTGGTACACCCAGCAGTAAATAATTAACACACCAGTGTACACTTTCTAAAAATTGCACTGCCTATGTGACATGCATTATGAATATATTATAGGTACTGAAATATACATGCTCTCCTCATTGCTTGTGTTACAATGGGCCCTATGATGCACAATCATTTCTGGACATTTTAAAGCCAGTATTCACAGCTGGCTGATTGAAAGTTCACAGAGTGCATCCTTGGGAGCAGAGGGAAATGTGGCAAACATCCCGGCATCACAGTGGCTACTGTTATGGATGATGTAACACGGCATATCTACAAGAGGTGAAGCATAAAGGCACAAGGGCACTGCAGACTTGTGAGCATTTGCAAAGCCTGACTGACAGTCCGCTGAGTTGTAAACGTACATTTTGATCGTATGTTCATGCTGTCAGTATCATTAATTCCCTCTTTCTTACCAGTAGAGGACATCTGATTGCAGAAATTTGTGGACTTTGCCCCCAAGCCCATGTGTGTTCTGTCTATCTTGAAAACCGCTGACAACAAAAGCAACTTATTGTTTTGTTATATTCTGTCGTTTGTGATTAAAAATCACCCCTTCATGATAGGACAAACACACAGTTGCACCACTATGGGCTTCTGCCCAACACGTTTGTCCTCCACCCCTTTCCTGTTTGTTTACCCTGGAGAGTAAATATGCTGGTTGTCACACACACACTGAGTGACTTGAGCTTTCCTAGTGCTCTGGCTAACCCCTGACTGAAACCCTGTGGATTTCTATAAATACTCTCATCTGCTGACATTTGCCAGGTACAATCCCAAACATGCACATTGAGTATTTTCTAAATAGATACATTAATGGATATGAAGAACTCAAAGCATCAAAAATATACTTTATCATTTTATCATTTGCACTTTATTCCAATGTTGGTCACTCTTGACCATGTGTTCAGAAGTAAGGAGATAGATATGATTAATTATGTACAATTGGATTTGACTGAGAAGATTTATGGCTGTCTGGCTTGGCAGGGGTTAGATAAGCTCCAAATCCTTGTTTAGTTCCCACTGTCTGGACAAGCCCACAGTATGGTGCAATGCTGGCGCCAACCTGTGGACGCGAAGGATACTGCACATACACCTGATGTCAAAACTAAAAGTCTTTCTCTTTGCATTTCAAACCTATTACGTTCACGTTGTAAATAATGAAGTAGTCAATGCCAGGTCATGTAATCCATAATGACATAGAGGGAAAAAGGTTATAATGCTGAAAGTCATTGCATAATGTGTAGACCCTTCAGATATAGTGTTTTATTTTCAGATGACCTCAGGCCAGTGTTAGGGTTAGGGTTAGGTTAATGTACTTTTTCTTTTTTTGGTTAACCTACATGCAAATTCAAGGTGAAATATATCCAACCTCCCCCACTTCATATCTAAACCCAGAGGACTTCAATCTCATAAACAGGACATTAACAGATTATGATGATGTTTCAGGACACCACAGCGAGGGAATTAATTTTGCTCATACAATGGCACTCCACATGAACCTCATCCAAGTCTACTTTGGAAGGTTTCAGGTGAATGTAAAAGCTGAACGTTTGACCACTTTTGGATGAAAACGGATCGATAGGCACTGTATTTGTAACAGGCAAGTGGGTGTCTGGGAAAGAACCTCTCGATGTGGACAAGAGTGAACATCTGCACGTCCGCATTATGATGATGAATGGGACCATGAGTTAATGAGTCTGACATACTGCACTTATCTATTCCTCTGTGTCAGTGAGTCATTATGCACCGATGGGAATAAAATACCCTGACTGATACCAAGAAATGCATAACATAGTGGAACAGAAAGTAAGATACATAATGCCGGAATTGATTTGAGTAGAAACTTTACTTCTCACTTGAGGGACACTTTTTACAAACACACACGGGATAATACATAATGTAGGGTTACAATTGATTTGGATTTTCTTACTTGCGATTTGCTTCACAATTTGTATACAACTGGAAAACTGCTTCGACACGCATAAAGGGGTGAACACATTACTATATTTTTATCCATTCTGTTCTAAAACCAAGTTCAGTGTCTTTATTATAATGCTCATTTTTTTTCGAGGGCCCAGGGAAGAAGAACCCCTGGAGGGGCCCCTGACCTCAAATTTGAAAGCAATGAGCATGACACTGATGACCATGTCTAAACCACGCAGTTGAAACAGAAACAAATCACTCTACATTATTACAATCAATTTCGTTCTAAAATCAAGTTCACTGTCTTAATCGTAATGCTCATTTTTGCTGGAGGGCCCCTGGCCTCAAATTTGAAAGCAGCGAATACGGTGATGTGGAACATGTCGAAACCACACAAATGAAACAGAAACACTCACCATTAGTCTTGACAGTAGGTGGCATTAGAGTGGTCTGCTCCATAGGAGGCCATGCAAAAGCTACTGGCCCTAAATAAGGGGACAGAATGTGAACATGGGAGGAAGTAGGCTACAGTACACATGGAGAGGCCGAGGAGAGCAGTCATGTTAAACCAGCCTGTCCCAGCAGCCAGACCTGATCAGGGAGCTGGATGGGGGTCTGTCTGCTCCGGCTGTGGCTGGTCTTGGAGCCAAAGATGAGAAGTGTTCCCAAAAGCAGGTTAGCCGCTGTCACAC
Source organism: Holacanthus passer (assembly GCA_025331565.1). NCBI lineage: Eukaryota > Metazoa > Chordata > Actinopteri > Pomacanthidae > Holacanthus > Holacanthus passer. The sequence goes on along the minus strand of JAFREQ010000003.1, from coordinate 10,841,194 downwards.
GCACAGTGGAACTGGCAACTGGCACAATGTGCGTTAGTCAGTGGCTTACCTGCCTTTAGATCTCACACATGATCCTGACAAGCACAAACACAAATCTGTGGAGCAGCACAGACAAAGGCTGTGGAATAAAACAGTACAAGAAAAACAGACATGATCAACATGAACAGTAGGGATTAGTGATATATCTTTGAATCATATTACATATAATTTGAAAAATAGAGTTATTTAAATCTACACAACGCATTATATAATAATTAAATGAAATGGGCAAATATGTTAAATCCCAACACTATAACAAACTGTACTAGAGAATTTGAAATTACAGCTGGCTCCCAGTCTACATGCAGGCCTATGTGTACCGAAATATATTATTTTCATTTTAACTGTGATGGAAAAAGTTCCAAAAATAATTACATTTACATCTGACAGCTGTAAAGACATGTGTACAAAAATGACATGTAATGAACCACTGGATGTGGCCTATTCGTCCACACCATATAGACAGAATAAAGAATAGTGGCACATAAAGGGAGCTACTTACCATGTCCCCAAGTTTTCTTTTGGATTAATTTTAAAAGAAGAAATCTCTCATTTTCGCCGACAGGATCTCGTCTGTCATTTATCCCAACATCCAAATTGTTTTTTCCTCCAAAAGAAATCACAGTGCACGAGTAAAGTTAGGTGCATTTTGAGATTATAGTAAAGCCTACACCGACGCAGAAGTTGAGTACACTTGCACTACCCCTACCCTGCCCACTCCCCTGCATCTGCAACCCGACCTGGTTATGCAAATTGGAAAGAAAGTAGCAGCGCGCACAGCCAATGGCGTGCCGAGTTCGAGTTGAGCGATCCACCCATTTTAGAGCGTCAACAAATAGACATCTTTCGAAGGCGGGTTTAATGTGACCAGCAGGCACGGTTGCTTCTCAGAGTTATAGTTGGGGTGCGGCGCGTTCAGTTCTGCACGTCGTACATTAGGAACGAACCATTATCGCGTCAACAGTTTCCTGCCTCGGCCGAGTATTTAGAGCAAAGATCAGCGCGACCAAGGTTTTATTTGCCCTTAAATAGACCTCATATTATGCGACAGCCGCCGCAGGAGGTGCGCTAAGCGTATTTGAAGCGGGTTTGGTGGAGGACGCCCCCACCCCTCCCGTGTGAAGTGGTTGAACTCGGCTTACTTGTGTACAGTGTTGCCATGAGCGGAGTGTGGCTGTGCACGTACCAAGGATGCAGCACGACAGGCTGATCTGAGGAGGAGGAGGAGGAGGGAGGAGGAAGATGATGAGCGCTCAATTATTTACCGAGGGAGAGTTCAAGACTCCCTGAGAGCATCAAAGAAGTGCATGACATCAGATCAATTTGAAGCTGCAATTAAGTCATAATCTGTTTGCCCTTTCAATTTCAACATCACATAAAATAAAAAAAAAAAAAGAGTTAGGTTTGGTCATTTTGAACTTTAACACACAACATTCATTGTGCTCAATTAAAGAAAAATCCTATCATAATATGGCAATATTACAATGTTATAATCACCATAATGGATTTTTTAATTATAAGAAAACACCCTTCTTATGATTAACCTTAAAAAGCTGTTGTTGTGATAATAACACTAATGTTTATGGCATCATGAGGTGATTTTTGTGTGTATGTAAAAATACAATAATAATACAGATTTACTACTTTATGTCATGAGGTTATGTGTATCCTGGCTGGGAATAATCCAACAGGGCTTTGACAGTCAAAAACTGGCCCAAAGAAAACTCATAAACAACCTAAACCAAAAAAGTTGCTTGATAACATCTTGTTTTCCTATAATGAACCTTAAAAAAATCTATTATGGTGACAATAACATTGTCTATATTTTCTAACAGGACTATTGTTTTAATTGAGGACAATGAATCAGAGTAAAAAAACATAGACATGTTATTATATACAATCTTATTATTACCATAATCGATTTTTTAAGGTTTATTATGAGAAAAAGACCCCTGTTTTACACATACACAAAAATCAGCTCACGATGCCATTACAGTGTTTTTATCACCATAATAAATTTTTGTCAACTGGAACATGTTGTTCTTTCTTGTTTCTCTGATATTATAAAGCAACTTTTTTTTTTGTTTTAGGTTGTTTATGAGTTTTCTTTAGACCCATTTTTGACTTTCGGATTATTCCCAGCCAGAATACACATGAAGTAGTAAATCAGGATTACGATATATTATTGTATTTTTACATACACACAAACTCACCTCATGATAGACATTACAGTGTTATTATCACCATAGTAGCTTTTTAAAAGGTTAAAGAAAAGACCCCTTTTTATATATATATACACTAAAATGACCTTAATTGACCCCCTGTCAACTTGTCAACTAGAACATGGTGTTCTTTCTTTGTGTCTAGAATTTTAAAATGCAACTTTTTTTGGTTTAGGTTGCCCTGTACGAGAGTTATAATTGTACCAGTTTTTGACTGTCAAAGCCCTGTCGGATTATTTCCAGCCAGGATACACATGACCTCATGACATGAAGTAGTAAATCAGGATTACAATTTATTACGTAACAGCTGGCATTGTCAAGTTAAAGTCACCACTGGGGGGCGACAGCGGCACTAGATTACTGTACTGACTGCTCGTGCACTTATAGGAAATAATAGTAGAAATAATAAACTCTTACAACATTTCAATACAATTTATGAGACTTTTAAAAATTGTTTGATGGGTATAAAGTGAGGGTTGGGTACTGAATGCAAAATATACCCTTGTCATAGTTGATCATTAACGAATTAATAATTTATTATTTAACTAATTAGTGTGATGTGCGTTTTGAATTATGCACTAACCTGAACCACTGTATATATAATCAATCTGAGGCCATATGTCAGTTGTGTGAACCATTGAAGTCCCAACCGTTTGTTGTGTGTTTTCTTTTGATTGTGCTTTTATTTATAGTTTATATTTATTTACTTACTGTATTATATTTCTTACAATTAGAGATATGGGTCTATTTTACTTCTCTAAAACTGGCAAACTCACAAAACATGTTATCTATTAAAACACCTGTTAATGAAATTGTTTAGATGTTTAGATTCTTTTTTTTTCCCTCTATTGTTTACATTTGGATTACAGAGCTTTAAGACACTCTAACAGACATAAATGCACACTAATATCCACACGAACAAACATAAACACTATAACTTCATTCACGTGTTTGTACGACTGGTCTCATATAAGTGGATATTGTCTCTTTAAAGAGTCTCAGTCGTCAGAGTGAACTCGGCCATTTCCGTCTCTCACCAGCCGGTGGTGTCACTCAACAACCGTGGAGACTTCAAATCTGTCTAACAAACCTCCCACTACTTACCAGGGTAGGCTTGAAATTAATATTCAACCCTCGAGTATGACATGGTGGTTATGAGGGTTAACTCCTCATAACTAAAATTCTTCACACACTGAATGTTTTTAGCTCAGAGTCCGAAGGTGCTTTGCAGTTGACGTTGGCTAAATTTAGCTGTTGTGCGGCTAGCTAACACGCTCTAACGTTACTGAAGCTAATGTTACTAGCTATCCTCGTTTGTTCACTACAGGCTAGTTTCATGTTTTTGTCAGTATGTAAATATGTCATGTGTGCATCTATATATATGTTGAATGTGTGTTTTCCACGAGGCGTAGATGAAGCAGTCTGTTTGGTGCCCGCTTTTCTTCTTTGTTTACAAATGTAGCGTTAGCATATGCTGCAGGCTGCTAGCTAGCCCGTGTTAGTTTACCTTTACCTGATTGTCAGCAAACAATAAAAGTGAATTGCATTAAAATTGCTGCTCTGTAGTGTCATGTGCCATTCGTGGGTTAGTAAGAAGATATTGCTTGACTTAATTTGTCTGTTCATTGGAGATATTGCTACTTCTCATAGAGGGCGTATGTTTCATGGTCACTTTCCTCTTCTGCTTCAGGACTCAGGCTCAAAATCACGTTGTCATTCCGTAGATATCTTCTCTTCATAAGCTGCTCTTTGAACAGTGAGTAGAGTGGCTTACATGTTACTAATGCGTTTATTTCCTAATGAAATTCAGTCAGGCATAATCGTCATAAAAGACAGTATCTGTTATTTAAACACTATCTGCAATTGTGGTCTTTCTTCTATCTATCTTCGAAGAAGCTGTCAGAGAAATTGTTCATCCCTTCTTCTGATGGTCAGCCATGGATGAAGATGACAGCCAGGATGAGCTGATCAACCGCAATACATCCCACAGCAAAGGGAAAAGGGCTGCACTGTGGACCATCTCAGGTAGTAACATGTTTCGTATGTATCATAAGTTGATTAATTAATGAGTAAATTCTTTCAACAAATTGCAGTCGCTTCAAATAAGAGTAGAACATCAAACATACTTTGTACAACCTCATGCATCTTGTGTGTATTTTTTTTAAATTATTTTTCCTATTAGATGACTCAGATGATGATGAAGAGGAGTCTGAGGAGGGAGAATCTGACAGTGGTGAGGAAGAAGAGGAGGGTCACCTAGATGGAGAGGAGGATGAGGAGGAGGAAGAAGAAGGTAATTGGTTTTTTATTAGGTTATAATATATTATTTTTTGCTCAACTTGACTCAACAAAATACACCATAGTCTCTAATTTTTACATGCTTCATTTCAATGTATACAATATTGGAGTTTATATAACTTCACAAACTGAAATGAGGAAAACCATGCTTCTGTGATACACTACCCATTTGAAATACATACTATGTGTCCACATCTTAGTGTTATGTTGCAATATCCTCAATAAATATAGTATGTATAGTACATACGCAACAAATTTCTACCCATTTTTATCAGATGAAGAGGAGGAGGAAGATGCTAAGGCTGAGGATGGCGCATTTGGGGGAACCTCTGCTGACCTTGCAGGGATGAGCTCAGATGACGACACAGACAGGTGTCCCATCTGCCTTAACTCATTCAGTAGCCAGCCTGTTGCAACACCAGAAAGCTGTGAGCACTACTTCTGTCTCGACTGCATCCTTGAGTGGACCAAGGTGGGTCTAAATGTTGTATTCACCCAAATCGAAAGCACAGTGTTGGAGAGCACCTTATGTCCTTTGAAAAAAAAAAAAAACATCTGTGGGAGAGGAAACTGAATGGTCCATTTTCTGTGTCTTTTTTCTCCACTACTTAGAATGCAAACTCATGTCCTGTAGACCGTATTGCCTTCAACAGCATATACCTAAGAAAATGTTATGGAGGCAAAGTGAAAAAAATGGTGAGTGGATTCAGCCTAGCTAGTGTGACTTCTGATACATTTATTACTCTATACATTAATGTTGTGTGGACTAATATTTTGTGTATGACTTTCGTGATGACTGCTTCATTCAGATTACAGTACAAAAGACTGTGAAGGAAGGTCAAGAGGAAAGAGTAGAATTGGACCTGGAACAGACCAACTGTGAGGTGTGTGGGGGCAGTGACCGTGAGGACCGCCTCTTGCTCTGTGATGGCTGTGATGCTGGGTGAGAGAGATGTTGTACTATTGCCTTTATTACAGCCTTAAAACCTATTGTCCTATTTCTTATCATCAGAGTAATTTGTTAAGCCTTTTCATTCCATAGGTATCACATGGAGTGTCTCACTCCACCTCTTGACTCTGTTCCTGTAGAGGAATGGTTCTGCCCTGAATGTGAAGCCAACAACCGTCACTCAAGTAAGCCTTTAATTGATCTGCCTTCTTAAATTCATACAGGCTCAAACAACATTTTGGACTTTGGTGAGTCCTATGCAGACATGAAGAAAATTAAATCAGAATATTCCATCATGTAATATACAGACATATTTCAGCGAATTGATCTTTAAAAATGCTGCCTTAATAAGTTTTTATGTATTTGTTTTGAATTGTTTTCTTTGTGGACTTGACTTCATGTATGTGTATGTCATGTATGTGACTCACTTTCAACAAAAAGTTAATGCAAAAAAACCAAATTCCTATAAAAACTACATATTTACTTATAGCAAGATTCATTATGTTACAATTGGCCATGCTTAAGAATGCAGAATTGTTTGCACTCATTTGTATCTTTTCACAAGTGAGACATTTAAATCTTCTTCACTCAGGGGGTTCAGCTGAAGAACCTAGTGATACAGAGAGCCTCCCTTCTACTGCCCGTCCTGCCACCAGTCGCTCCCAGTCCCATGCTGCAGGTCCCACCAGAGCTATTGCCCGAACTCAACAGAGTGAGAGGGTTCGAGCGAATGTCAATCGACATCGCATCACACAGGCACGCACATCACAGGTTTGGCATGAGGCGTGATGCTTCCGTCTTGGCTTTTTTTCTAACTCACTTCCATAACATATGCACAAGGCTGGATCTCACAGAAATGTCTTGATGTTGAACACTGTTTGTTGTTGTGCAGATTAGATTCACTGATGACATTTGTGACTTATTAAGCTGTGTATTAAGGTAATATTCTTTAGCTTTACTGACAGCAGAAACAATGGCTTTTTTTTAGACGTTAGTTGCATTTGATTGGTGAGTGAAATGCTTGTGTTAAGGAACAGTGCATGTGTTTGGGAGTTGCGACAGTAATGGTTTGTGAAAGCAGTGGAGTAATGTAAACTTTTTCTTACTAGTTGGCTCCCACATATCTGATCCAGTCCACTTGGCTTGATGAGACTATTAATGCTGTGGTGGCTGGTCTCAATACGTCAGTGTATATACGGGACTTCACACCTCGTCTCGGGTCTAGCCACAGGCGTAAGTAAGCCACACACATACAAATACATAACAGATTTCAGATAGGGTTAGCACAATCACATGCACACACATGAACAGATGTCCTTGAGGCAAAAGCAAGGAATCACTATGAAATAGTGATGTGTTTTTTGAGTGATCATTTTTATGATTGATTAAATAGGAAAGCGAAGAAAGATCAGACGGAAGAAGACATCTTCTGCTATGGCTAAAAATGGTAAAGCAGCAAGTACAGGAGTCAAAAGGAGGAAACGGAAAGCAAGGAGGAGTAAATCCAGAAAAAAGATGGTGAGTATGTCATGAACATCAGTCTTGAGATTTAAGGGATTTCATTTTAAGCTTCTCAGTAGATGTATCCAACACCGAATGTCAACAATGAATAACTAATTTCTCATGTAGTCATGATGCTTTTCTCTCTAGATAAACTTTGTACCTATGTTTTCCCCATAGATGTTGAAAAAGACAGCCACCCCTCGAAGCCGTATTGCTAATAATCTCGGCATTGTAAAGGACAAGAAGAGCTCTTCACTACCTACAGTTTACCGGCCAGTGGAGCACACGCTAAGTGGCATGCGTGCTGACATAGGCGCTGCATCCCTGTCTATATATGGAGATCCATTTGACCTGGATCCGTTCGTGGATCAGTAAGAAGACTTGTTCATATTACGGGGCTGATCTAAACACCATTTTACAAACTTCAAATATTTGTTGATTTTTTTGATATTGTTAAATATGTAGGGAATGCATAGAGATGGTTACTAGTGCCAGTCACATACTGGTCTAGCGTTTGGGTCAGCTCTGTCATTATCATTATTATGTGGCTATCCCTATCATCTGTTTACGATTATACATGTGTGGCTGGAGGTTATGTATGTTTCACTGTGTTTATGTATATGTGTATATCTGAGCATATACTGTGTTAATAATCAAGCAAATTATGCCTTACGATATTGATTTTACCAGTGAGGAGGAAGAGCAGCAGGCCCGTGTTACATCGTTGCTGGAGGCCAAGAGACGAGGGATCTCTCGCTCTGCTCTTCGTTCTCACCAGCCTGTAGCTCGACCAGTCACTGCAAGCCTTTCCAGGTAACACTGCCTTTTCGCCATGATGTGTAGTGTTTGTTATCCAGAACAGGCTGTGATTTGGCTCTTGTCCATGTTTCTGGCTAACTGGGTGATGTACTTTTTGATTGTGCTTAAAAATTTCTAACATGACCAAGCATTTGCTGCAGCATGTTGTAAGAATGCAGGTTTTTTTTTAAAAATGTTGTCACTTCTAGTTATACTGACCCAGAATTCAATCTTTCAATGTTATGGGTGTCTCAGTCTTGGTGGTCAAGATGATATCTCGCTTGATGGAGCCTTGCTTGGTTGATCTAATTAAAGGTTTGCTTTGCTGTACCAGGAGGGGTATGGACGTCCCCCCATCAGGGGGTGTTGTGGAGGCAGCTCCTGTGCCTGACCTGCTGGGCAGCATCTTATCGGGACAGAGCATGCTCTTGATGGACAGCTCTGATGTCATTATTAATCGAGATGGTTCCCTCAAAGCTACAAAGCCAAGTAAGTGTGTGTGTGGCATATTTTTTAAAAACAAAGTGAGATTTCAATTAAATGTGTTGTAGCTGTTAGAGATTTTAGCCACGTGGTGGTCGGAAGAGTCAGATAGAGGACCAGAGATATGACTTCATCTTACCTCTCATGAAAATAATAGATGCTACAGAAATAGAGCTATTTACATTAAGTCTAGCTGTTGAATATCAAACAACTTCAAATAAAGTTCAACCTAACTGCTTTATGTAAAATGCATGACTAGGTGGTAAATATCAAACTGGCAGCGAGTTATTACTCATTCTCAGCTGATTATGACTGACTGAGCCTGTTGCTGTCAACATTTCCTGTTTTCTGGTTTTCCTCAACACTGTTTTCATTGTGTTTATTGTGATCAGTGTACATTTTGTAAGTCAGTGTAATCCTGCAGAACAAAGGAAAAGAAGCAAAATTACCCAAGTATTCCGCCCTTTATATATGTTTATCATTTGTATCATTCATTTTTTTGTGTTACAGTGATGCCATCTGCAGTAAAGCCAGGTTGCAGCAACAGCACTAGCTCTGGAGATGCCAGCACCCAGATCAACCCAGTGATGTCACCCAACCAAGGAGATGATTCTCTGTCTCCCCACTACAATGGAGACCTACAAGGATCTTCCCATAGCTCCACGAACAGAACTTTTACCCAGAGGTCTTCCCGCTTACCAGCCCACATGCCCACCTCAGCCAGTCACATCCAACCACCCCCCCATTCTGATTTACCACCCCGAGGTCATCCAAGATTGCAGCCACCTCATCCAATCAGACCCACCCACCGTCCTGGTCACTGGGGAACCAATGGAGTTAGAGCCCCCAGCCCCTCGTCATCCATCCACCCCACCAAAGACTCCAGCTCCAAGAGCAAGGGAATAGTCCCCTCACATTCCCAGTCTAAAAAAGCCACTACAAAGCCCATGTGGGTAGACGTGTCAGTGCTTCCTAGGATACCAAAAATTAAAAGGGAGAGCAGTGGTATCACAAATGATGGTAGTAGGAGAAATAGCAGTAATTCTTCCACCAGTAGTAATGGTTACGGTATGCCAGAAACAGGCATGAACAGCCTTTCTGGGGACAAGGGAAGGCAGCAAAGTGTAGATCAGCAAAAGGGCAGGAATGACGGTCAGGCCCAGAGGCAGAGGCCGGATGGAGCGGGCACGTCATCAACCTTCTCCAACTCATTCTCCTCTTCTTCCTCCTCCACTGGCTCTCCTGCCAGCCAGCCACGTTATTCCTCATCTTCCTCATCTTCATCGTCTTCATCAGCAGTGAGCTTCCGCATTAACTCCAGTGGGAACTCCTGGCATTCAAGGCGGCTGAGCGTCGCGTCATCCTCTGCCAGTGGAGGCAGCAAGCAGGAACCCTGGAGAAAAAAGGAAGAGGAAGCAAGAAAGAGACAGCTGCACAGGGATAAACAGATGCTCCTGGCGTCACGTACGCTGGTCGACAAGGAACAAGACAGTAACAATATCTATGATCCCTTTAATCCTACTCTGTCAGACTCCAGCAGCTCAGATGATGAAGCTGAGAGCACAAGGCTGGGTGGCAGCTCCCAACACACCACACATGAGGTGAAGGACCCTAGTATAAGAAACAAGGAGGGTTTAGTGCAAGGCAAGCAGAACCTGGTTCATGTGAAAACTGAAACACAGGACATTGAAATCTCAGAGGAAAAACCAAGGAGGGCTAGTTCTCAGGAAACCATATCACAGGAGGTCAGAAGATCAGAGGTATATGTCAAGGTTGAAAAAGAATCCAGACTAGTAGACGCTGAGGCTGGGAAACGAACAGCATTACTTGACACTAAAATTAAGAAAGAGCCAGGGCTAGATGATGCAGGGACAGCTGAAAGGTTTGAAAACAGCCTAAAAAGTTTGAAATCAGAAACAGACACTACACCGCCTGTTCATTACAGCCTGGATCATTTAAAGACTGAGAGAGGGACTATAAAAGAGGAGAGTGGACAGAGTGCTGGAACTCCCAACAGTGTTCCCCCTAACTCTAAGAACATTTCAACAGCATCTACTTCTGCTACCACCAAGAAGAAACAAAAGGCAGACACTAAATCAGATTCTAAATCCTGTTCCAAATCCCCATCAAGAGATTTGGGCCATAAGAAGAAAACCTCCCAACCTTTGAAGGAGCGACACTCTAGCAGTCCAGAGACAGACAGAGGCAAGAGGGGACACCATCACACCTCAGGCCAGGGAGACCGACAGAAAGAAAAGGTGGACAAAGAGAGGAGTTCTCGGCGGTCAAGCTCCAGAGAGAGGAGGAGGGCACGCTCAACCTCAGAAAGCTCGCACTCCAATTCCTGTGATAGGACTCACAGAAAGAGACAGCGGTCCCGATCGCGATCCAAAGACAGGAGGCGATCAAGGTAAATATAATATAAATGTAATGTAATACTCTGTATTCTTGCTACCAACCATGTGTTGACATTAAGACCTTTACTGAGGATTAAAAGTTTTCTTTCCCAGGTTTTTAAGGTTTTTTTTCTGTCATTCTGTGATTCTAGGTCTGGTTCCAGCTCTAGCAGCAGAGAGCGTTCACACGGGAAGAAGCAAATACAAAAGAGCAAGGAGAGAAATGAGGGCAGAGAAAGAGACCGTGAGAGAAGACAGGTGTCAAAGGACAAGAGACTTGGTCAGTCTCGCTCAAAATCTCGGTCAAACTCACGTTCCAGGTCCAGATCTAAATCAATAGACCGAAAACGTGGTCGCTCTTGCTCAAAATCACAGTCAAAGTCACGGTCCAGATCTAGATCCAGGGAAAGGAGGAAAGAACACACACCACTGCAACAATCGTCTCTCCCATCTAAAGACAAGGGGGAGTCACGGTCAAAAGACAAGAGGAGGCGCAGGTCCAGATCCAGCTCAAGAGAGAGAAGGAAAGAAGAGGGATCATCATCCAAGAATTCACAGAAAACTTCAGGCCCTTGTGTTTCATCCTCTAAAGACACAAAACATTTAAAGGCCAAGAAAAAAGAGAAGGATACCCCTCGAAGCTCCATCAAAGAGGAAAAAGTTGCTTCTGTGAATAAACAGGAGACTCCTTCCTGTATCTCTGCCTCTAAAATTAAAAAGGAAGACCTCCGGACAGATAGCCAGGCCGCAACAGCAGAAATGGTGAAAGAGATAAAGGTTGAAAGAGAAATTAAACAAGAAAAACAACCATCTCTTGACATGTTTGAAGATTCTCCTGTTACTAAACCAATTAAGAAAGAAGAAACAGTCACCCATGCTTTGATGGTAGTCAAAGGCACAGGTGAGGAAAACAAAGGCCCCATCAAGACTGAGACATGTAAAAGCATCAAGACTGAAACTTGTGAAATCCCCATAATTAAATCTGAGCCAAGTTCCCCACAATTGTGCCACTTACCCCTTGTCACCTCATTATCTACACTGACCACACCTGGTGCAGCAGACAGCCTCCAGAATGCAGCCTCTCAGTCTCTCCAAGAGCCAACGGCCTCTACAGAGCAACTGAACACTGCTGGGTTGACCGTCCGTGTAAAGCAGGAAGATCAGCTACCCTCAGACTCTGATGATGACTTCAATGTCGATGTGATGCTGGACAACCTGGACTACATGAAGTCTGAGTGCACAGAGGGAAGCAGTGCATCTGTCAAACAAGAGAAGGAAGTAGAGGAGGGGAAGAATGAATCGACTGTATTGGGAGCGAAATCCAAGACTCTAGTGAAGAGGGTTACCTGGAATATACAGGAGCCTGAGGGGCCTCAACCAGAGAAATCTGCAAGCAGTAAGTGTTGCTGCTACATGGCTCCACACCAGCTTTGGTTTGCTGCTCATATCACTTCAGTAGATTCTGCTAACAGATGTGGCTAATTTAAGAAGTGATGTAAGGAAGTTAAGTAGTGATTCTACAATAAGTTTTACACACAATCGGCTGATTTGGTTTGTTTGTTTCTTTTTATATACACACATAATTTGGAAAGCTTTATCTAGATACTTGCTGGCAGAGCTCAAAAACGTGTTTGGTGTCTGACTCTCAGCTAAATGTTTTCTGAATTCTTCTTACACAGAGCTGGCTCTGTATAAATTGAGGCTGAAGCAGGAAGGAGCTCGCAGACCCTCTTCGACAGGCCAGACATCCAGTCAGGTAGGACATCAGGAGGAGTCTTTTGTTACTGCCAAGTTAACCATATATCTCTAGCATCAAGTATTGCTATGCCTCCGCGCCAGTGACAGCCGTGCCTAGAGGCATTATTTTTTTCAAGTTGGCTGTCCGTGTCATTCTTGTGAATGCAATATCTCAGCAGTACCTGGAGGGAATTACTGTACATCTGCTACAAACGTCCACTTGGACGTCACTGTGACTACACAAGACATATAGTCTTCTGTACTTTGTACTGTAAAAATGTGAAGTGAAGACAGCATGCTTTTCACTGGAAATGATTCACTGCAATCATACATGTCAATATAGTAATGACTTTCATTTTGCCAAAATATACACTTAATTCCTGTCATTAAATTCCTTAAAAGCCTTCTCTACATACAGTGGGAATTCAAGTTAGAAATGCACCAAGAGTTTAATGTGGTTAAATGACCAGTGGGTGGCAGTGTTCATCTAAAATGAGCAAATTTGTCGCCTTGGAAAAAAGTCACGTGGTAGAAACTGAAACTGATCCTGAAGCAATTTCAGACTAAATGAAAGTAAAAGCCTTACATTACAAATCCAAACTGCTGTAATTTAATCACTAATTCCAAACAAAGTCCTTGTCACTATTGCTTTTATAGATGTAGACAATGTAATATATAAGTCTAAATGTGATACTTAACAGTCCTGAGTTAGTTAATCTAGCTTTTATTTCTTATTCTTGTAATGTTTTAGACTTAGTTTAGTCTTTTATTTTTTTTTTAATCTCCTTTGACTTTGGCAGGACATCACCGGAGCCGTCAGTGAACCTTCCAAGAAAGGTGCCGTTGGTCTGCACAGTAGCTCCTCTAGATCTGATGCTGTACATCCTGAGGGGTTATCAACCACTGGACAAGGAGATGCAGAGGAAGGGGATTTGTCCAGGAAAGACAAGGTCAGTCTGGCTTTTGAATGTCTCAAGTTGTCTCATGCCATGCAACCATGTCTTTGGTTTTGAATGAGTATTATAACTCCTTCCTGCTTTGAGAATATTGGTGGAAACCATATCATGACTTTTGTGATGTTTTATACTGGTCAACAGTACTTGAAAAAGCTGCACATGCAGGAGAGAGCTATAGAGGAGGTGAAGCTAGCTATCAAGCCTTTCTACCAGAGGAGAGACATCAACAAGGATGAATACAAAGAGATTCTACGCAAAGCCGTCCAGAAGGTGGGTTACAAATTTTGCCAAGATACTGAAAAGTTTGTCTCCATCTGACAGTCATAATAGCTTTTGAGTGATAAGCCCAGGCATTTCAGTTTCTTGGGTCATCAGTTAAATTCGTTTTTTCCTCTGAATTTATTTTTATTTAGGCTGAATATGCAATTATCTTGTGTTCCTTGTCCTCAGGTGTGCCACAGCAAGAGTGGGGAGATCAACCCAGTGAAGGTGGGCAATCTGGTCAAGGCATACGTGGACAAATACAAACATGCGAGGAAACACAAGAAAGGAGATGACTCAGGGAATGCACAGGAAGTTCAGGCTGAGGTCATGAAAACCTCTGACTGCCCATGAGGAGGCATAAACTACAGGCAAGGACAGCCTCTCCCAACACAATTTGTATGTTATATAACAGTATGCTTGACTTTGTCCTACCACTGGGTGTGATCCCAAACTCTCATGACATAAACAGTTAGCTAAGATTTGCTTACAGCTTCAAGATGGAACATTTTCTCTAATGCTGAGCTTTCTATCTTAACTGAATTTTGAGGACAAGCTTTTTTTGTTTGATTGTTTTGTTTGATCGCTTGAACAGCTCCTATTGGTGTCTTGTGCTTGGACCGTCACTGCCAAGAACCGGTGTTTTTGTGTAGTACAGCTCAGAAACTTAATAGGAGACCTTGAGGTTGTGCCTTAAAGAGGCAAATCTCATAAGACCCTTCCATGGAGTGATAAATCAGGTAGCTTTCTCCACAGGCATATCAGTGGGAGGATGCAGCGTGGGCTTTGAGTTTTCTATGACTTTTTTGTTTTGTGGGAGGGAGGGGGTATTTATCAGTGGAAAAGCTAATTTTGTCAGCTAAATGGGATTAAATTATGCAGAATATGCATATTAAAGATGTTTGTCACATTGAGGAAAGACACTGTTATGCAATTTTGTAGAACATTTATTGTTAGAGTAATTAAACAATTTTAGATTTGGTTGTAAATAATATAGATTTGATATGTCCACTTATATGTTCCTTTCATCTGTGTTGCCTGTTGCGAATAACTGACATGAATCGTTCTAGTTTGAAGAATTGATTGGTTTATGTTTTGCGTTTGAAAGCCTCTGTTATCTGTCTTCCACATCTCTAATATCCATGTTTAATGAGCTACATCTACTCTGGCACGTACTACAGGTGAATTCTGACTCAGCGGTGTGAAATGAGTAATGGAGTCACTCTTCTCAAATAACAGCCTCTTCTCCTTAGGTGCACTTGTTTTCTTTTGTTCTCAGCATTGTCCTTTTTTTCAACCCATGTCTGAAATGTAGAACACCAGGTTTTAGAGAACCAGGGAATCTTTTGTTTTGTGCCAATCAAGAAAAAAGAATAAAAAAAAGAAATGTGAGATTTGTTTTCGGGCATTCTGTTTTTAAACATTGGAGACTACAGTGCGACAGTATAGTAGGTAATAGATTTTATTTTGGAGTCAAAAGGATTATAATACTGACTTCAGTCTCTAGTTGTTGTCACTGTCCAACCTGGTGCTCTGATGTCCACAAATATTTTTACTCAAGTTTTTTTTTTCCTTTTTGTTTTCCATGTTTCTTTATACGTAATGAGCTCATGTTATTGGCATAATTTCATGGTTTTGTGAGATCAATTTATAGTCAGTATACTGGAAAAAAAAATGGAACATCTTATAAGTCATAGCATTTCCAAGGTAGGTATGATAGAAGTAAACACATGCCTTTAGTTGGGAACATTAACAGAATGCTATCAGTGTTGACTTTGAGGTGTCGGCAGGATTTAATTATGGCCTCATTAGCACTGCTTTGTCGTAGTGTCTTTTGCACAAACCTTACTGTTGGTGACATCCTTTACTACTCTGCATTGCTTCCCTTTAACAGGAATGTTCATGAGAAACTAATTCAGCTTGTTCACCATTTTGTTGTCTAAACTAGTTTGTTTGCCCACTGTAAAGACTGGCCAGGTTGTTGGTTGGACTTTCACGTTTAATTGGGCTTTATAAAGCCAAGGTTTAGGAGTGGAATAATCTGGAAAAACAGGTGCTCATGTTTAAGTGAATGTATTTTTTTTTTCTGCATTTACTTGATAAAACTCAAATGACAATAAATCACTGATGATAAATAGGATTTTGTCTCAATTTAATTTTAGTCATAATCTGTCCTGTCGTCATAATTCAGTTTTAGGGGTTTGGGACTTGAACCAGTAAAATCTAAAGATATACTATGAGAATCATAGTGATGGTTCCTGCCTGTAATCACCTCACATGTCTTGGTGTTTTTCAAACTGAGCCAGACTGAAAAAGACTTTGTTGCAGTCATTTGATTTTTCTTTTAAGAGAAAATGTTCTAATTTGAAAAATAAGATCTTTGTCTTCAGTTCTATTTGGGTTATCATGGATAAACCTG
Source organism: Holacanthus passer (assembly GCA_025331565.1). NCBI lineage: Eukaryota > Metazoa > Chordata > Actinopteri > Pomacanthidae > Holacanthus > Holacanthus passer. The sequence goes on along the minus strand of JAFREQ010000003.1, from coordinate 10,825,133 downwards.
AAGCAACACTAAAGGGCTCAGCTACAACAGAGACTTAAGGTTTCAAAGCCTAATTTTACTGTAGAAAAAAAGCTTTATTTGTCTGTAAGAAAGCAGTAGATCACATCCTAATGTTTTAAATTGATCTATTAGAATTGGCTTCCTAGAATTTATGAGTAATACGTTGCTGCACAGTGGCAATAAATGAATGAGACCTCATTCAAGGTTAAACAGTTTATTTGGAATCCAGATAATGCCAGTTAGGTTTATTTAGTATGAAAAGTGCAAGATGAACAGCAAATTGTAAAAATAGTTAACAAAGTTCAAAACTATTCACCATAGACGTGTATATATACTGTATATTGCCATCATTGGCTGTATGACACAAAAAACTTTAGCTTCAGCTTCAGCTTCATTTTACAAGCTCATAAATATGTGATCAAAAAGCTTTACATGTTAGAATGGATTTACTATTAAGTAGCATCATTGGGTTACTACATGAATATAATAATGAAATCAAACATTAAGAGAGAAGTTAATATCTACATTACTTGTAAAAAAGTTTATTCTAAGGCAAGGCCACTGGCCTTTGAGTTAAGTAACAGTCTAACAGTGGAGGAGTCAATTTTTACTTATGTAGTGATAAAAACGTCAGTTTCTGACTTAATATGAACAAAAAGTGAACGGGAGATAATGCAAAACAGAAGGGTGGAGTTACAGAGGATCAGTAATGGTCCATTGTGCTGTACCCAATTAATTTCTGTCAATTCCTGTTTCATCTACAGTGACACATTCAATGGATCACCAGTTTGGCTGTGTTTTCAGCAAAGCTTTGGGTAAGAGCGGGATGTGGTGCATCATGTGGTCCCATAGGTAGTTGAAATCGTCCCTACTGGGGGCGAGTGTGAGATAAAATTTCAGCTCTGAGGTAGAAAAGGCGCGGCAGCCCGAGGTGGCTCCAGCTCAGCCGTTGGCCAACCAAAGACAGAGTTAATGAGATCATAGAGGCTGTTGTGCGAGATCTGTAGGCTGATGTTGGCGCTGTGGAGAGACGAAGCCCCCTCCATGTGGGCCAGCTCATGAAAGTGTCGACAGATCAGAGGGACCACCTAGAGGGGAGACATTTTACAGCACTTAAAAATGGCATAAGTGGAGGAGCTGAACTCAAAACCTGAATGTGTCTTTGAGGTGAAGCTCAGGAAAAATAGGAAAGAGTGTTACCTTGACTACGATGAGCTTCTTCTCCAAAGCTTTTCCATCTGGGAACTTCTCTCCAAAGCACATGTTGATGGTGTATTCAGGAGAGCCACCATTGTTCTCTCTAAACTGTTTCAGCTCTGAACACACATACAGGTGGAACCATTCATTTCACAATGCAGACTGTCATCATATAAAATGTAACAGCAATAATCCTAAGGAGTGGTTTTGCTTACATAAATGAGATCCACACCTACCATTCACATACTTCTCAAAGCTGAGGAGCTCCACCATGGTGTTCTGGGGCAGCTTTCTAGGGTCTGGGTGAGCCACACTGGGGTCACTGGTGCTGGCAAACACGTGGCACCTGTCCTGCCTCCAGGCATATATACCAGTCTCCCGAACCTCCAGGAGCAGACCTTTCTGGATGCTGTTAAGGATGCGGTTGGTGAAATCAATCTGGTGTAAAGAAGGTTGAGATTAGAAAGACTTAAAAAAAAAGCTTTATCACATTGAGGATCTGCAGCAATATATCGTATATAAAATCCACCCTTAAATGTTCTGATTTCCACTGCATTATAAATGTCTTGAAATTTGTTTCTGAATCTACCTCTTCTTCACTGGGTGACTTTCTTCATGAAAGACTTCTCACAACCCCCAGACAGAGCCAGAGTAAAGCGAGATCGAGAAAGGTACGTCCTACACTCAATGCAGATTTCACTACTTTTCTATTTGTCTCCTGAGGCTAAAGTCAGTGGAGAGTTTAATACGTCTTCCTCCAGTGATGAATTTCTCGTTGAAAGCCTGTTCAAACCATTTGAACCCCAAAAGAAACTCAAACACAAAACCTGATCTGTGAATTCAAGCTGATCAAAGTTCTTGCACAGGAGCAAACTCCAAACTTTTTTTTAAAACTTGGGAGGCACTAACTGAGCATAACATACATTTATCTTTGTTGTGTATCTTTTACTGTGCTTTACTAAACATGTTCACAGAATTGCAGAAGTGAGATAAACTGTTTTTTACTGTTGAATTTTTATTTAATTGAGTCACACAAAATGTCCAACTAGTGCGATAATGTACCTGTTTGTGGTCCAGCAGACTGTCAGTGGGGGGGAAGCAGAGATGGTGGGCATTGAGCTCAGGAGCCTCCTGGTGGTAGTGGAGCTGCAGGCGGGCAGTGGTCAACGTGGTCTTTAGCATCTCTCTCTTCCTGTAGTGGATGGAGATCTCCAGGTCATATATACTTGGCTGCAGAGGTGAACCAACAACTGGTGGAGGATTTTCTGTTTAAAAAAGTAACAATAACATATAACACACTTTTACATATGACCAATTGCAACCTTTTTCTAGTATAGTATTTCATTTTAATAAAAGGCTGAACATACCCTCGTAGTAAGGGGGCTGTTCTGGATAGTTTCCAATGACAGCTGATTGAGCTGCCCACTGTTGCTCCCCTGTTTAAGACAATAAAAAGCAGGTTAAACTAGATTTAATCTTCATTATAAGGCACGTAAAATAATAAACAGTTGGAGTGGATGTTAACTTATAGCATGTATACTGTATTTCCCTTTGCATATGACTCTTGTACCTGATGGCTGGTTCTCAAGATCCAAGGCCATGAAATTGTTCAGCAGCTGCTGTTTGAGGAAAAGGCATATAACTATTTAATAAGTGTTAAAGGGAAGTAAACATCACGTTGAACAGAGAGAAGTGAAAGTGCGCTGCAGGCAATACTGTACCTCAGTTCCTGAGGGGAAGCACTCTATGGGAGAGCTGTAGATATCTGGAGTCATGTCTCCCTCCTGGGAGTCTTGTGTCGCCACACTTTCATAGTTGTCTGTAGACCAAGAAAACACCCACGTTCATTTGCATTCAAACTCTAAATGGTTCCACAGTGGGAGGCTTGGAGTAGAGACTCACACTCAGTGTTGATAATCTCATAGATTTTATGAGGGTCGTCTGAATTCTTGGAGTTGTCCTTGATCATCTTGAAGCGCACAGAGAGGTTGTTGAGGGCGCATCGGAAGTTGGTTTTCCACCTGGCCTTGTCATTGGGGAACTCGTTGATTTTACCACTTGCTACTGCCCATGCCTACCAACCACACAAAGACAGGCTTAAATATGATGGAGCTCCTGTATTAACCAGAGGTGGAAAAACAATACACTCATATACTGGAATTATACTTTTACAGACAGGAAACAGGATTAACAACAACAATAAAACAATAACAACAATAAAGCACTTTGCAATCCACAAGGAAGTTCCCTGCCATCAAAAACAAAAACACCGGATATGAATGTGCTATCATTTTCAAACTGAATAGTAATTCTTTCAATAAAGTGATTTATGATCACCTCACAAACACAAATTATGATGTTGCAGCGTAAATGACATCACATATGGAAAACCACCTACAGTTTCCTAACCCTAACCCCAAGTTACATCCAGTACATTCAAACAAGTAATATGATTAGTAATATGATTTATACAGCAGAAAATTATTACACTTTCCTGCAGTTTCTTTCATCATTTTCTTAAGGAAAAGTTTGAAAGCAGGATTTTTACTTGTAATAGACCATTACACCGCGGTGCTGCTTACTTTGCCTCTACTTTGACTTGAGGAAAGTGAAGTGCCTCTGGTGGTATTGGCACGCTATAATTGGTTCAAATGGTATGCGGCACCTGCCATACATCGGCGCTCTAACAGTAATGACATGAAGGAATCCCTGTCTGTCATTTCCTACAGTAGCTGCTATATTATACTTTCATCCCTTGTAAATCCAAATACAGTAGTGCTGAAACTGTGTCAGACAGTTGTTAACAAAACCACCAACATGTTATCTTATCACACAGTGTCAGATAACCAGTATTGCAGTGACACATTTAACAGAGGCCTTTGGACGTACCCGGAATATTTTATTGTCCTCATCGTTGCAGTCCTTTCTGGAGTTGTGCTTCCAGGGGACTCTGAACTTGTTTTGGCCCATGTAGCACAGGCCTGTGTATTGGCCTGTCTCCACCTGCTCTATGAGCCAGCTGGCAAACTGAGGCTTGGGAGGGCTGAGAGGAGACATGTGTTGTTCTCTTATGAAACATCTCAACAAGAGGAAATAGAGAGAAGCTACTTAACCACACACACACACACACACACACATGCACACACATGCACAAGACACAGCAGTGTGGTGAAATATACAGTAAGCTTGCACACAATCAATTGAAATTACAAAATGCATGTGCAGCCTCCTGTAATCCTCACTATGATCAGGCCAGACAATAGTCAGCAGCATGCACACATTAGACCAAAGGATCTTAACACATCTATATACACAGCAAGTTTTACAAGGAGCAAACTCTTTCGCAACATGCGCAATCAACTCACAGCAAAACAAAGACACATAAAAAACACATCCTATATAAGGAAAGGAGAGAAATAAGTGAGGATGCGTTTTCATACCTTTGCATTTCTGGCTCTGGATCACAGCTGTGACTCCTCTGAACACCTGGGGCTGGATTTTAAAGAAACCCAGCAGGTGACGTCATGTGGTGTTTGGCGTCTCCACCCCCCCGTGGGAGGGGGCAGCTCCTCGAGGCATTTTCGATGAACGGGGTGAGTTTGATTCACGGAAACAAGCGAGAATTTTCAGCCTCACGCATGCGCACAGGGCATCGAATTCCACTCCGGCTGGTTAGGGTGAGTAAGTTGAAGACGCCCTCTGCAGGCCGGATGCAGTGATTGGTTGATTGACGCACTGGAATTTGTCCTGCCGATAAATCCTGGAGAGAAACTGAAAGTCGTTTCTGTCCGGTGTGTTTACTGCTTTTTTCTTTCATCACACCCCATTTCATCATCCAAATATTTCCGGCCACTGAAACCACTAAAGTGAATCCCAGTTATTTCTGTGAGCTAATTTAAAATGTTATCAAATCAAATTCTCAAATGGGTTTATTGCTTTCGGGTCTCTATGATCTTGACCTTTATTTTTCTACTGTAGGTTTATATGTTTGCATAGTTAAAAACCTTTATTAAGCTTAAAATCAACATGGTAAAGATCAAATTTGCTTGCACACTCTACAAATATATGTGATGCTCAATTATAACACGTTATAAGTGACTTGAATTTTACAACATGTGATGTGATGAAAATCATAAACATTCAACATGTTGTGAAACAGTAAAACATAATTTGATCATGTTTCTGTCGCTTGCCAAAACACATTTTAAAAGGTGGTTTATGATATTAAAGTTGTCTGCTACATTATAACATGGCACTGCATTTTTATTACCCCACATGACAAGATTTAAGACCCACTGAACATTTTGTAAGTAGTTTCAGTTCAGATGGCATTTGGTGGCATTTAGATGATGTACTTTTGGTGTTGCTCACTAAAATAGTGCCCCATGAAACCACCCTGTTCCAGTGAATTTAGACAAATGAATCCACCAGTGAAGGTACCATAGTTTCTAATAGAACGTGTATGCAAGTGTTTTGGGGGACTTTCAGAGCCAGATTCCTGCAGGTGTGCGGGTGTGTCATGTGTTTGACTGAGACGACGTATTTATAACCAGCGGGGATGCCCTTGTTTTCATGATATATATTTAAGTTGAGATTACTGAAAACCACTACTCAGCTCGCGCCATACTTCCTCTTTCCACCATCAGTGTTTCCTAACTTGTACCGCATATGAAAGCACAGCTGTGAAATATTATTTTCCTCTCCCCTCTTTCTGGGCTCTTATCCAACCTTTTCACCCACAATCACAGTACGAAAGCTCAGTGTGAATGTTGGAAGTCACTGAGCCTACTTCTCTTTACTTATTCTCCAGGACAGAATTGCTTTCCACTGTCTGACAATATTCTGACCACAACCTGCGTTACAGAAAAACTGAGGCATCATAAGTCTTATGCACAAGTCTGCCACTGGTTGAGAAATATGGCTCCTACAGGCCTACAGCCCAGCATACATGTGTCAGGAATAGGGAAGCGATACACACTCTAATGGAGCACTTCTCTTTTCCTGCTCATTGGAAGCACTGCTCAGTCCTTGTAGACGGCCCCTGCAGAAAACACAGGCTCCATCATGGCCACTAAGGAAGGATATAGTTTGGTTATTGAAGGGCTGCATGGAAGGTTCAGATCCTATTTGACACTTTCAAACACAATGCAAAGGCAATATCAGTGGCGTCAGCTTGTCAGGTAAAGCCAAATGGTAATATAGAATATTTAGTGGCCAAAGATGGAGCAGATCATTCCTATATGTGACAGGAAGGTCAACTGTTTTGCTCTGGGTCAATTTTCTTATCTCCCAGTGTGACGTGCAAAAAATACAAGCGAGATTACAGGCCCTTTGATCTGCCCTGCACAAACACATAGTAAATGAATATGAGTCTTTGGAGGACAAACTTGTATTGAACAGGTACAATTGAGGTTAAACTTTTGATGGGGAAAATCAAATGGGGATTTTTTTTTTTTACTGATTCTAGATTTTCCTTCCTCATTCATAGCTCCTTCTTTATCTCTCTATCTCTTCATCTCTGTAACACACACACAGAAAGATACACGCACTTTATCATCCTAATCTCACTCTCACCTGCTTGAGTCACATATGAAACACTGTTGATCTAAGACACGGTTTTAAAAAACTTGTGACGCTGGAGTTTCATTTGGTGTTGAAGAACCTGATATAGTTCTCATAAACAACCACACCCTTACCTGACACTTTGGCAGGCTTCAGCTCAAATTGGTGTGTGTGTGTGTGTGTGTGTGTGTGTTTGTATCTGTGTGTAGGCGAAACTGAGAGAAAAAAACAGTGTTAGTTCATCTAAGCTGTGATGTTTTGGTCATAAGTAATTCAATCTTTATCACATTGTATTGTATTATGTATCCACAGTTTTGGCCAATATAATCTCACCTTTTAGATATAGTGTTTGAATAGTTGAGACAATTATTGATTTAACATTATCATAGCACACATACATAGATGCTTTCTCATCCTATTCCATATTTGTTTGGCCAACTACATACTTCACATCTCTCACATGGGTTTTAAAGACTGTCCATGATTCATTGAGAATATTTTCCTGTGAACCATTCCTGAGTGCTTGGAGTTTTGCTCCAGAATGCCTTAGTTTGTAATGAATTTCACAAAGTCTTATGACTCTAAATTGCCCGGATGTGTGAATGTGAGCATGAATGGTTGTTGGTCTCTAGGTGTCAGCCCTGTGATAAACTGGTAATCTTTCAAATGCCCCCCCCGCAGATACATATATAATGATAATAGATAATGGATAGACAACTGAAAATGAAAATATTATCCTCTGATAAAGTCACAAAATTCCTAGGTGACCTAGCTCTGTCATGTGGTTTGATATTTTTCATGATAACTGCTATAAAAAGCACAAATACAGCATACAGCATGTAGACTTCCTCATTGGCACAGTTTATCATAGCACATGTTATGACACCGACAGCTTTATCAGTTACAGGTTCAGATGTAACATTAGGGAAGATGCCATTTCAGGATCCAAATGCTCTTTAAAAATACATGTGATGAGTGAACTGATGTGTAACGGAGGGTTTTCACTTGTATTTGTTTTGTGCCCTCTGCTGGTGACGGGGGGAGGCCAGGAGTGAAAGGGGAAATCTAAGAGATTGAAAGTGGGGATTGCCACATGAAGCACAACCAGTCAGAGAAGCATGAAAAAGCACACATGCCAATGCAAAGTAAAAGCAACCTTTTATTAAAATTTGACGAAAAATGGTTTGAAAATGCCTCATCTATGCCAATATTATGGTAATAATAGGTGCATATGAAACAAAAGTTTGGCCCTGAATCAAATACTGCATCTTGCTTATCTAAAAGCCAAAGACTGTAGCTGCATAGTTGAAAACTGGTTTGAATTCAAAGATTTAATATATCCTGAAAGAAAACAGATGGTGTGAGCTCTGTGATGTGAGAGAAGTGGAAAGCCCCATTTTCTTTTGTATTGTATCATGATGATTCTGAAATGGTCCATGAAATGGGTTGACAAAACCCTGAAATATTCAGGTTTACAGATGATCAAAAATGTGAATGCTGTTTAATTTTCATGTGCTTCAATTTGCTAGCTTTGATTTAAAAGCATGGAAAAGAAGGGAATATGGATTATTTAATTAGTAGGTTATTTCCCCGATTTCCCCAATTTACCCAATCATAAGGTAGAGCTTTTTGTATCTGTCAGTATCTAAAATTAATGCCAAAATAGTGCATCTGATATATACATGACATTTTTTGTTGCATCAAAATTTGACACTTTCAAACAGAAAAAGACATATATCCGTATCATAGGTTCTTGTGCTGTCTCCCTAATAATAATAATAATAATTATCCTTCTGTCTCCATAGGTAAGTTGAATACATGTCAATAACCATTTTTAAAATGTTTCTATATTGAAAATTCTACAGATTTAGCAGATAATTCATTTTTTACTGCCAATCTACTGTTCCACATCCAGTCCAGTAGGTGGCAGTAATGTGTCTACAAGCTGGTTCACCTACCGCCAGGAAATCAAAACAAGGGGAAGAGGAACTTAGTTCACAAGGTTGAGTTATTTCAAACAGCAGAAGAGACGTTAAGAATTAGAAATTGAAATATTTTGTATTTCTTTTAACTTTGAGACATATTTGAGTCCATGTTTACTAAAAGTTGTTGGTACTGGAGTTGCTGACGTTACAATTGAGTTAATATAAGTCATGCTTGTTGTTAGCAGTTAGCATGCTAGCTAACAATGTCTGTTAGACGGGCTCTGGTGGACTGTGTTGTGTTGTCCCTTCAAGATTCCTGTGTGTTTTATCCGTGCTGTAAAGGCTGCTTCTCAAGGATTGATGTTGAACAGCAGGACACGACGAGGTAAACAAGCAAACAACCAACGAAACAGACTGTTTTGATAGATCACATTTTCTGACCTTTGCACCCTCCACAGATCCAGATGCTCCAAGTGTGGTTACAGCTGTCTGAGGGAACAGGCTGATTACAGATACCGACTTTCACTGAAGGTGGCCCGGGACGGATGCATATTTGGAGTAACAGTATTTGGAAGCTGCTTGAACCCATTCTTTGGCATTCATGCAAGTGGTTTACAGAGGTGAGCACAGATTCTGCAATTTGTCATTGATGCATGAACATGATATTTTTTTTTGTTTGGATGGAATTGGACACTTGTCTGTAGTGTAATTAACCACGCAAATTATTAGCTAAGTTTAGTCAGTTCACCTTGCCCTGTATCAGAAGCACCACATCATTCTGTGTTGAACATTTAGACTGCATAGTGAACACCTTACATACACAAGTCTGTAGCCACTTACATTTTAACATTATTTTTTGTTGAAAATGGAGCATGGAGTGAAAAGCAGTGAGGATTTCTGTTGTGTCTGTAATCCTATAGGTTGGTGGAGAACTTGGATGGACCAGTTGGAGCATCAACCAGATCCACGTTGTTGCAAAAGTCTATCGAGGACTGTTTCATTGGAAGACATTTGATCTTTGGTATAAAGGTACAATTGTGATTGTGTATTGGATAATTTGATGGGTTATGCTGGGCTTCTTCCAGTACTGATATTGGGGTTTTTTTTTATTATCAATGACATGTCCAAAATTTGTGTTTTATTAAATTTTAATTTGTATTTTGCCTGTGTCCTTCAGGTTACTGAAACAGAAAGTTGGCCTTGGTTAAGAGGGCCTGTTGCGGGTGGCTCCAGCAGTAAAGGCACAGCCCACTGTATTGCCAGTCAGTTGATTCTCCCCAAAGCTTCAGGCCTGGGAGGCTGCACAGTGGTCAGTTATTATCGGATCCTTGTTCAGAAAGCTGCAGAATATGAGCTGGAATCAGCTGATCCCAGCAAAACCTGCAGACCACCAGCAACAACCCTGCTGCTGATTCCTCATCATTCTCCAGCCAGGAGCTTCAATGATGGCACACTCTGTGTCTCAGGTTTTCTTTCCCAGTCACTGCAAAGGTAATGACATTATAGTGCTGATAAGTATTGCTGTTTGATAATTCTTGGTGTTTAATATCAAGGGCATTATCTATAGGAGCCACAAACAAAGTAAAGACAACACAAATTCTAACAAGGTCACTTGTATGACTGGCTTGCTGCCTTGCAACTGTGCCTCAAGTTTTTCCCTAACTTGAAAGTGTTTTTGGAGAGGAAGAAAATACTGTAATGTAATAATTTAAGGAACATTTCAAGGCACAGAAATCACAAAGGAGGTGAAGGTCTTAATTTTGTGAGTTACATCATAAAGATTTTAGGAGATGAGCCTTTCCCACCATTGATAGTCCAACATGCCTGCAGTGATATCATGTTTATGTTCTGTAACACTGATCCTCCCTTCATACTGTAAAAACAGGGCTAGTTTTACATGCTTTTTATTGTTACGCTTCACATGTGCCTTTCATTTTTCTTGCATTTCAGTCAGTCGTCCATGTCACTACAAATTGTATTTAACCAAAACCCAAGATTTTCAGTTTAAATCTCCAGTGTCAGGTGGTGTCACTGCAGGTATTGCTCACTTTTGTGACATTTCTTGACAGTTGCTTTTCCTTTCCTAGATCACAGTACCAAGACTGCACCCTTACTCCCACTCCTCCATGGCAACAATCACTAGGACTAGTTACTTCATCGGCAGAGCAGGAGGAAGGCTGCAGTACCCAGGACAGTGGAGGTGAGAACAGCAGACAGACAGACAACTTCAGCACACCACATCATGCACAGAGAGGCTGCCTGGAGGACCATAAAGTCACAAAGGAGACGGTGCTGTCACCTCTTCTTTCTTTAGAGTGCAGTTCTTACAGTCCTCCGTCATTTGCCAAGTCTATTGAGAAAGCTGTTGGAACCACTTCCATCCTGAACACTTCGTTCACTCCCTCTCCTCTTGGCCACAACAACTCTAATGGGAAGGGGTTTTCAGCAAGACGACTCACTGAAACATTTTTGCCAAACTCCTTGGCTTGGAATGATTTGCCTTTCTCTGAGAGTCTTACAGAGTTTTTGTGTGAGGAAAACAAAGATTTTGACGTTGTTGAAACAGAGCTACATCTAAATGTCCAAAATCAAAACGATACAACAAAAAACAACCTGGAAGACAAGAACTTATCGATTGAATCAACTTCTCTTTGTCAAAGTAGCACACAGATGACAGCCAGTCACTCACCAATATTCTTGGATATCACTAATACACCTTCACCGAATGACACAATGACACAATGTCACAGATGTGATTTATCTGACCAGGTATGTAAGAACCCAGCTGAATGTGTAAAGAGTCAAACCAGAAACATTTGCTCCCTTGAGTGTAATCATGAGGATGAGAAAACTAGTTTGTTGTCTTTTGGACAGGAAGAACAACAGCAGCTTGAAGGCGATACCTACAACTGTTCAGCAGATCTATTCAGTAGCTCACTCATGAATGATATCACCACAAACACACTTAACACGCATGCAGAAACTGTCAGGACGATCATAGATGTTTGCTCAGTGCTTTCCAAGCCGGACAAACAGCATCTAAGGAGTTATGCTTATGTCCCACATTCAACACCAGACAAACAGAAGCTGAAAAATAGTGAATGCAGTAACAGAGATTGTTTAATTCCAACAGGCGCACAAGATCTTGACTTCATCCCTCCCTCTCAGTCCACCCCCATTGTAAAAGTAGCTGTTGTATCAGAGTCACCTACCTCCTCATACAGAACATTGACAACAGGTGAATTCAGTTCACAAGGTGACAGTAATGATTCTTGTGCTTTTTATGGAAATCTGCCTGAATTGGACAGTAAAAATCCAGCTAAAATCATCTCTTCTCTAAGTAAATTCAACTGTATCGTTCCTAAACAGCTGTGCCATCGTGGCAAAGGGCCTACAAAAGAAAATCACGTGTGGAGTATGACACCCAGCAGACGCAGCAACAGATTTACCCCAAAAAGGAGGTTCTGGAAAGCAGGCATGAATAAAAACCATCTGTTTGTTCAGCAGCACCTGAGGGTCCAGAGAGATTCTCTCAACACAGGATCAACAAGAAGGATCAAACACAAATGTGACTCAAGTGATTGCAATGTGACTGTGTGTGATTATGAGGACAGTGAAGCAATTATTGTTCCTCCCACTCCTGCTGCTACAACACAACTGAGTGTGAAGCTCAGAGGAAGAACGCAGACTGATAATGGCAGCAGTAATTTGGGTTGTGCTCAGGAATGGCAGCAGGGAGATAGAGCTAATTGTATAAAGACCGTGTTGCATCAAACTCTCAATTCATCACAGAGGGGTCTAGCACAAACAGTAAATTGTGACAGTGTGGCTGTTTGTCTGGATGCATCCAATTGTTACTTCCTTGATGATGAGAATGAGGCATTTGATGGTTCCAGAGATCTGTTCTCTGACTCAGTCTGAGAGCTTCTGTTGCCCAAGTTATGGTAGACCTACTTTTGTGTTGAAAGAGTAGTAGTACTGCTGTGACTACTACCAGTACTGCTGCTGGTACTCAAACTCTGTACTGAAGGATCTAAGACAGAGCACATATGTCTATTAAACACTAAAGACAGGAGGCAGGCTGTTGAAAGGCACCACAGGAGAAGCCTCACCTCCCCGTCTTTTGCTATTTGCACATTTAATTTATGAGTTCAGCTGCTTCAGATCCAGCCTACAGCCATGTAGTCTTCATTGACAAAACATTTGCAGTAGAATGAGTTATGCCGAAGATGTCTTCAACTTCAGCAACCTTCCCAGAGGAGTGAATGCTCTTACAGTAGCAAGGTGGAGCAGCTCTTATAAATGCCTTTGCTTTTGGAATGAGATATTTTTAAAAAATCACATATGTAGATTTAATGTTGGGATGTCCACATTTTAGAGATTATTTTTGAAAGAAAGAATCTACAGCACGTGATGCACTTTTAAATAATTTAGGCTTTTATTGGAAACAATACTTGGATAAAATCTTTGGATCAGATATACTTTTGGACATAATTTTTTACCTTGTCAGAGGTATTTCAGCCATACCATGTAGGATGTGACACATTAGTAACTCTGCTGCTCCTGCACCCTCACTGTCATTGCTGGCATTCACTCATAACCCTGTCTGTTCTCCACTGATTCTACAACTTTCTGAGTGCTATTAAAGTGAAGTTGCAGTACAAGGACATGTGTGTGATTGGGTGGGCTATCTGATAAATGAACTACTGCTGCTCTATTTAAGGACCATTAGAATGAAATTATTAAAATTCTCAACAGACATTTATTGTTTTTTTTTTATTTATTTCATTATTGATATATAATCGAGACAGATAGGAAATACTGGTAGAAAAGAAGAGGTATGATTAGGAACAAAATCAGGGACATGGCATTTATGATATTTATCGTAACCCTAAGGCAAACCAGAAACTCTGTCCCTCTTGAATGCTCTCCAGTCTAATTTGAGTCACTTTGCTCCCTGGTACTTCTACTGCTACTGGCCTGATACTTTCCTACATACCTCCCTGTTTATGACCCTTATTAATTAACTGGTAGAGAAAAGAGAAAAATCTTAGAAAATGCTTAGTTTTACCTGTCCAGAAAGAAATTAGATTACAGTACCACCTTGATATCTAACCTAAATGAAACTTGTTCATTCACTCACATATTTAACAGCCAACTGAATACATACAAAACTCACTAGGATTACTAAATGTATACTTACTTTATTTGTTCAAAAGTCTGTCAGATTTATTTAGACTTTGTTTCAAAGCATAAATTCAAAGCAGCTTAAATATATCTAAACCAAAAATTTTGTTAGGCACAACAACACAATAGTGGACAATATTTCTTTCTAAGGTTTTGACACAACTCACTAAACTCACCAGTAAGCTTCAGGTCCTCTGTGCTCAGTGGGAATTGAACCAGCCACCTTGATCATCCCTTATCCAACAGAAGATGTACAATTTGGCAAGTTAAAATGACACTAAGTAGAAACTATATAACAGTTAATGGCTTGAGTATTTAATCTTTTCTCTTAGTCTTTCTTTTTACTCATTAATACTCTTTCTCGTCTTTCTTTGTGGAAAACACCTTTTTCCTCTTCATCCCCCTTTGCCTAATTTATTTTTGCCCAGCTTTATCACAGAGGATGAGATGTTTACGAGTTGTCCCATCCTCACCCTGAATTAGATACAACAGAACAAAGTGGAGTTGAAGGAGGTAGTTACCATTTTTTACCACCAGGGGCCGCAAGTGTCCCATTTTTATTAGGTGACGGTCTTTAGGTTTTCCACAGTTTGTCTCACTGCCAGAAGTTACTGGTAAAGACACTTTCCCCCAAACAAACCGTGTTTTGAAGCTCTTTTGATAACACACAATTCAACTATAAAACATGCAATGAAAACAAAAACTAATGCGACTTGAAGAATGGACACAAATAGAGGTCAATGCTGCTGCTACTGTTGTGTTTAACTGTCCAGTCAGATGTGGTGCTGAAATGCTGCATCCATGCATCTGCACTCTGAGCTGAGTTTGGTTGTTGCTGAGCCATGAAATGCACAAACACTTAAGTAAAGCCTTGCATGCATGAAGGAGTTTAAGTCATTGAATTTAACTTTTCAGTCAAGCACCAACAAACCGGACCTGCAGAACAGTGAGACGAGAGGACGCATGCGTGTCATAAACATGATGTTTGCTTTCACATTCTTGATAATGGCCGGTGATTGTGCTCAGAGAGACACGCTTGCGGTGTGTGTTGCTGTGTAAATCTGCAGCCTGGATACAGCAGAGAGCCTCCTTGGTATTTGTGATTGTAAAGAGCTGGAGGAGAAAGATGGCCGAGGAGGGGGGGCTGATAATTTGAAGACTTGCCAGGGGTACATTGTCAAATTCAAAAGGCATTTCAAAACCAAACCATTCACTTTTTTTTTTTTAATTCTCTCTTCTTTTTTTTTTTCCTCCACTGTCTTTTCTCTCTCTCTCCCCTCTTTCTTTTCGCACGGTTGCAGGCCGTTTGAATCCACCAATGGGCCTTCAAGTTGCAGACATTGGAATGTAAATGAGCCCAACGCGTGCTCCCGGCGCAGTGAAAGCTCGGGATTGTTTATTGAGCTCCCGGAGCCACGCGTCTGGCCCGGGGGGAGCCGGCGTGCAAAAGAATCACACAGCGGGGGCGGGGCCTCGCGTCGGAGCGTGCGTCTCCCAAAGAGGGGTGGGTGGGGTGTGTGCTGGGGCGCGTGTTGAAAAAGAGGAGTGCTGCCAAAGTTTGGGTCAGATCGGCTCGTGGGGTAAGCAGTCAAGAGAGACTTGGACCAGAGTTAGCCACACGGTCCCCACGCGAAGGACACGAGAGCTGTGCACTGCCAAACCCTCCGCGCGCTTCCTCCGCTCCTGCGCTCGCGCCTGTGCGTCCTCCCCTCCACACACGACCTGACAGCGAGATGGAAACTACGACCATCACCACCACGCAGACTTCATTCACCTTTGGACTTACTGACAGACGCGCCACCCTCAGCCTGCACGCGCCGGCGCAGGACTGCACCGTCCCGGCCGCGCACCCCGCCGCAGCCGCCACCGCCGGCTTCCAGAGCAAGACCAAGGTGCTGAAGAGACAGCGCTCCAGCTCGCCGGAGCTCCTGCGCTGCAAGCGGCGCCTCAGCTTCAACGGCCTCGGCTACTCCATCCCCCAGCAGCAGCCCGTGGCCGTGGCCCGGCGCAACGAGCGGGAGAGGAACCGGGTCAAGCAGGTCAACATGGGCTTCCAGACGCTGCGCCAGCACGTGCCCAACGGCGCCGCCAACAAGAAGATGAGCAAGGTGGAGACCCTGAGGTCAGCCGTGGAGTACATCAGGGCTCTGCAGCAGCTCCTGGACGAGCACGACGCCGTGTCGGCCGCCTTCCAGTGCGGGCTGCCCTCCCCGACCCTCTCCAACAGCTACTCCGCAGACCCGGAGTCGCCCCACTCCACCTACTCATCAGACGAGGGCGGCTACGAGCCTCTGAGCTCCGAGGAGCAGGAGCTGTTGGACTTTACCACCTGGTTCGACAGGTACTGAGGCCGGACAGCTGCCACAGCACACAGCGGGGTCTGTGCGTGAGAGCGGCTGGAAAGACTTCACGAAGGCACCACATCCATGCGTGGAAGTAATCTGCTGCCTCCCTCCCTCACCCGGGCTGCTTCTGCAGGAGCAGAGCAACAGAGAGAGAGAGAGAGAGAGAGACACTGTTGTTGCGTGGAGCATGAGTCGTCGCCCTGAAGTCCCCACCAGGAGGAGGGAGCTGGACTCAGTGTCACGTTGACGCGTGGAAGTAAAAGAACTGTTATGTTTGATCAAGTGCAATTACTAGGTGACACGGCAGCTCGTGCAGAGACGGTGCTGCAGCTCATGACAACACGTCTGATGAGAGTTTCATCACATCTGCTGGAAGACACAACACAACACATGATGCGTCAACAGACTCCCCCCCACATAACTAAAACTGTATCATACAACAAAATTATTTTAACATGAAGACATATTTTTGTACATTGAGTCAAACCAACGACAGTCACTGCCACTTTTTTTTCCTGACAGTGTTGTGACAGTTGGCATGTGTGAGTCGTGTGAGTGGGCAGCAATATGGAGGCTACTACCTGTGACAGACTGTAGTTTGTTTTGTTGTTTTTTTAAAATAGGCGGCGAGGAGACCTTTATTAATGTATGCACTTGTTCTCCGTTTCTCGTAGGTGAAAATGTAAATATTCGATTTTAACAGATATATTTTGTGTAATACAAGTTTTATAAATAAAGATGGATCTATTTATATTCTATGCTTTTGCAGTGGTTTGGTTCTTCAGATGATGTTGCGCACATGGATGCTCATCTGTTTGTTTGTGTGTGTGTGTAAGAGGGGTGTGCGTTGGTGGCGGTAATTGAGCAAACCAGGGAGCTTCTCTTCTATTCAAAGCCCCTTGCATGACCTTTTCCCGACTTGCTTGAGCGCACGGGGGAAAATTGCGCAGCTGCTGTGCACTCAATAACCATTATAGACGCGCACCTTCTCCAGCGCTTTGTGTGCATTCAGGACGGGGAGATTAATATTACGTTTCATGCATTGCATTGTTTCTTTTGCATACTCTGCCTTTGCTCAATAGCCCAGCCCAGAGGGCCTGCAGCGGAGGCAGAGAGGGAGGGGGGCAATTCACTCCTCTCAAAGGGTATAGACACTTTGAAATACGGCCTGGGGAAAGTCAGGAAGACAATGAGACGGGTCAAAATTCTTACTGCCCGATTGAGATCAATCTAAATAAAACCCGGGGTTGTAGACTAGTTGTATCCCCGACTGTGTTTTTCACGGCGCACACAGCCCAATCAAAAAGCCCATCTCCTGCAAAATGGGGAGCGCAACACCGCATTGTGTGCACCATTGTGCGCCCCCTTTGCGCCTCATTATGCCAATTATGGAAGATCTTCTATTGTAATTAAACACTGATGCCAAATGCAGCGAGGCAGAACGAGAAATAACGAGTTTAATTTCACCTGGTGCTCTCTGTGGGAGGGGAAAATTGGGAACAAGAGAGGCTGATTGAAGCTGTTTTTTTTTTCTTTATTATAAACCCCAAAACTGAAAGACATTAGAGCTGCCAGCCTGAAGTTAATGCAATGAAAAGAAAAGAATATGAGAGATGGTTGTTGGTCAAAACAGCTTAAGTTTCGCTGCTGGACTCAAAAAGTTACAGACTTAAAGATGTGTGGGATGTTTTCTTCCTGCACCTCAAAGTGTGCCAAACTCATATGCGCTCTCTCTCTTTCTCACACACACACACACGCGCGCGCACGCAGCAGCCTGCAGGTGTGAGCCACGTGCCTCCACTCGGTGACAAACGCTCCTGCGCTCCCATTGGTCAACGGCTCGCGCTTGTGAAGGCAGTGACAAAATCAAACAAGTGATAAATGACATTAATTACGCACTGCTTTATAACCTCCTACGTCAGCAGGACTCAAAAAAAAAAAGAAGAGACAAATCAATGTTGGGTGCAAAATACCCCGCTGCTCCATTATACGCCTCAAATGGTGCTTCTGATGCCCTTCAGAGTCAGGCGCACAGTGAAAATAGGAGCTTGTCTCTTGTCCTCTAAGATGAATATGCAATTTTCTCCTCGGCGTTATGGGGAGGAGCAGGGGTGGAAAAAAAAGATTTATTCATGTCATTTTGTCCCCGGGTCATTCTCACTTTGACAATGCATAAGGGCCATGTTAATTTTGGACTAATCCAATGGTGAATAATCAATCACATGCGGCACATTTATGCGTGCGTTCTCGTGCGTGTGTGCATAAAAACATGCACACACATGTTGACTGGCCGAGAGTGGGTTGGTCATCTGTTGCTCTGAGTGCAGCCGTCAGATTGCTTCTTGGGCTCATTTTACATGAACAGGAGGCCACACACTTTGGTGTTTGCATTAATTGCGCATCGCTGAACTTGTTTTAGAACCTTTTATGTTTTGACCCCATCGGCAACAAACGTTTATCAGTGTGTGCCCCACAACATGAATCATTTTAGAGGGAGACAGTATTTACATGATAACAGTCCAACTGCCACTAATAACACAACTATTCTCTCTCTCATGACTTTTATCCCAGTATGAGCTTCTCAGTGTGATTCATTCAGAAATGCTATGTTAGGCTTTTAGTAAAAATGGAAAAAGTATATTGTCAAAACATAAAGTTATTTCAAGTGGCCAATCTGCTCTAAAATGTGAAAGCCAATTCTGAAGTTGTTGCGATATCTATCTATCTATCTATCTATCTATCTATCTATCTATCTATCTATCTATCTATTCCCTGTGCTTCTGCTAATGACCAAACAACTTTTCTTTATAAACTTTTTGAGTTAAATGAATGCTCAGCAGGAAATCCATTTCTCATTCATTCACTCATTCACTTCAAGTCATAAGATCTGAACTCTTGAAATTTTTCTGATTGTGATAATGACACATTTTAAGTTGACTTAATTTAATGGTTAAATAAGACATAAGTTGGGTTCATTAGATTTATAAGAATATTTTACTGTGTTGAAATTAAGGTAAATTTAAAAAAAAATTGCTGAGGTCATCCAATCACAGCTCAGAGTCACTCCAGCCTGCAGAGCAACAGGTGTATCAGGATCTGCAGACTAGAGAAAAAAGTCAGCTGCTGGGCTTATAACACAGGGAAACCAAACCTTTTCTTACTATGCATTATTTCTGTCGTTTTCTCTTCAATAATTCACAATTATCTCAAATCAAACAAATACTTTATCTCGTTTTACTAACAGAATCAATCTAAAATATTACACCAAAAGAAATGTTCTTTGGTGGACAAAACATCTTAAGTCCTTTTAAGTTGACAGTGAACTTGACTGCAGTTGCAGCCATGAAACATTTTAGCAAAGACGTGATGCAAATAATATAAACAACACACAAACCTACAGTTGTTTTGTGAAACACTGATCAGAGCCATGCCTGTAAGCATGAAAATACGCTAAATACGCAGACACAGACAAAGGTGCAATGACCTGTGACAGGGAAGCGATGTGGATGAATGGAGGGATGGTGCACAACCTTGAGCAATGCTTACAGAGGTGTTAATGTTTAAGCAGAGGCACAGACATGTTTATATTTAACGTAGACAGAAAAAAAACTGATTTGGACTAGGCTCATACACACACACACACACACACACACACACACACACACACACACAGGGCTGTGCAGCTGGTTCAGAGACAAATCTGTTGACCCCTTGGCTATTGATTAAGTAAGGTCCTGGATAGTAGAAGCACTATGGACGCACTAGTGTTTTGCACTAATCACTGCTGCGGATGATCCTTTTTTTGCCCTGATAAAAGTTATGGTCACGCACTGCAGGTCACATGATAATAGGGGCACTTTAGATTTAAAGTTTCTTCTCTCCTTACTAAATTTAGAGACCTTCTAGTACTGTGGATGCTGCCTTCTCACTAGAGAATATTTTTCATAGAGCGAGTAGTTTTACTTGTCAGATTTTCCTTAAAGAAGAGGCTTAACTAGTCTGTGAGCACACAGGAGCTGATATTTGCATTGGTGCTGATTCTAATATTTCCTGTAATGAAGCAGGCCCTTGAACTGAACATTTTTGATAGTTTAGTTTCTGGGTTCAAATTTAGACTTTATTATGAAGATTTCCCAGAATGGGAGATGTACCTCAGTCCATTACACTGAATATCTGCTAAAGATGTTCTACACTTAGAATCATACACTGAGTTATTTTGTTCATCACTGTGTCACATTTCATTTTATAATTTCCTTCAGTGCAAGTCCTGTAAATATCATAGGGCCCCTCTCAGTGTGCTGCAAATCCTCCCCACACCAAAAGTCTTACTAAATAGGAGTCTTGCTCACAGCCGCCAAGTCACCCTTACTTTCTGACAAAAAAGTCAGTCATTCGACTCGTGTTTTTCTTCTATCTTTCTAAAAAAAAAAAAAGAAATCTTTCTCTTTTCAAATAAACGTTTGAATGCGTGCAGCTCAGCACTTCTAACTGACACCTCTGTATGTGTGTGAATAGGCCCCAAACTTCAGACGACCCAGCAGAGGAGGAACCAAGCTCAGGCCTGAAGGGTGGAGGGATGGAAGAGGTGGGGATGTGTGGTAGGGTGGAGGTGGCGGGGGCTGTGATTTGCATGGTCCATTGTGCTGCACAAGTTTGGGTGCTTTTTTTTGGCCTGGGCCCTTTTGGCCATTTACTTCCACTCTGGCTGGCTGTGGCGGGCTGTGAATAGTCTCTGCTCGGAGGAGACACAAAGGCGCTTTTGTGCTACGGCCGCACCATATTCATCATGTAATGCCTGTAAGACAAATCTGATTGGACGTCTCTGTCACTTTGATGTGGGTCCAGAGTGCGAGTGGCCCTGAGATTGCTAACTTCACTCTCTATTGCCTATTCTGCAGCATTGATATGGGGGTGGAGGCAAGGGGGAGAGAGGAGAGGTGGCTCGGGGGAAGAGGGAGGAGGGAAAAGGGAAAGCAGGCAGGGGGTAGTCCTCATTATTTGCAGGAGCAAATTCATAATAAATTTCCCCATTCTACAAAACCGGGTCGAGATGATTGACACTACTTTACGCCAGGCTGAACAAAAGGCCTGATTTGAGCAGAATACCAAATGAATGGGGCGAGCGTGGACTCAATTCAAACAATTTTAATCTCTCCCTGTCCTCCCTTATTCCTCCTCTCCTCCTCTCTCCCCCTTTTCCTCACACTTACCCTCTTTTTTCAACTCCAACTCTCCTGCCTCTTTTGTCCAGAGCATTCTCATTTTACAGGGTAATTCTACTCCAACGGATGTGCTAATTGTGCTGGGTTAAACTGGATGCTGGTGGACTCCTGTGATACAGAGCTTATTCTTGCCTAATGACTTTAATGATAGTTCAGAGAGACTGCAGCCTGGAGAGGGCTTCTTGTCCAGAGCTCGAGAGGGAGATGTTTTTTTCTTTTGCTTATGTGGGCTGACGGGGAACGAAGAAGAGCTGGAACTGGTGTCTGAAGGTTAGGAAGATGGACACAATGATGGAACCATAAACTGGAGCTGCTACCTAAAAAAGTGATGCCTTAAAGTGCGGGATTGGCTTACAGCAATGTAACCTCAGGCAGATGAGCAAAATATGTCGAGGCATCATGAAAAGTGATTGAGACAGTAGTTAGTGATGAGTCAGAGAAGAATGCAGGAGGCTTATACAAGTTTTAGTGTGCAAAAGAAGATAGGAAGATTCGTTAGTGCAGTGAGAATCTTACTTTTCTTCAACTATATTTATCATTCAGATTCCTCATACTGATGATTTTAACATCTCTTGAGATCACTTGAATGTGATTAAACAAACAACAGATGTAGCCTCTGTAGTGTCACTCAGAGGTGTCTGAGGGAACATTTTTAGGCCTGAGGTTCAGTTATACTTTCAGCCATGGGAGCCATAAAATCTAAATTTGAGCATATATGATGAATCCTCGGTGGAGCTGTGGTGGTATAAGCAAGAAGCAACCATCACAGCTGAAATGTGATAGATGGAGACACCTGTCACTTATCCCCAAAATATGCATCTTTTTACATTTACATTTTACATTTATTCATTTCCTTTTGCTTTTGCTCATATATATTCATACAATTCAAGCCACAATACATCAATGAGAAGCAAAACTGCTAGACAGAAAGTTGGGTTTTTCCCTTTGATACAGTTTTCTATGAGCCAGCATCTTGTGGAACTAAATCTAAAGACTCTTTCATATCCACTTCACCACTCAGCTCTGGCTCGATTCAAACTCAACAACAACAGAAGTCTCTCTAAAATATAATATTTCCTAATTACTTTTTTTCTTTTATGCTGTCAGTAGAAAAGTAATGACAGTTTTTCCTTTCAGCATCACTATCATTATGCTCCACAGACCTCCTGTCACCTCATTAAAGAGACACATCCACTCTGTCCTGTTCTGCCTTCATTTGTGTGTGATGACATGAGATGTTAAGTCATCAAAGAAAAAAAAAAAAGTAACTCCCTTCAACTGTCTCTTTAAAAACATGTTGCGTGTGGGCTTGCTGTGTGTGTGAGTGCGCTTTTGTCTTTTTTGTGTGTGTGTGTTTGAATAGTGTTCATCCGTGCTTCTGTTGAGATCAGGTGCATTCCTTCACTCAACAATACATTGTAATGTCTTAAAGTTGTGTGTGCATGGGTTGGCGTGCACATTTTATGATTGTCTGCATGTCAGAGGTCACACCTCTGACCCTGAAAACCATTTTTTTCCACTCTCTTTTTTTACTCAAACAAGTTCTGTCCACACACACACACACACACACACACACAGAGTCATGTCCTAGGGTCCTCAGCAGGTTGGAGCCTGCCCCTGGAGAACCTGTTCACAGTTACACACCACGGCCTCATCAGCCTCTGACACGCATTGCCCTCAGCTTCGGATCACATGCTTCATGCTCCCATTGTCCGATTCAGACAGACAGTAGCACACTTAGATATTTTCTTTTATATGTCTTGTGAATATCTCTGCATGACACAATAGAAGTGCCTTCTTTATGGTATCAAAGCTTAGTGTACACTTGCTTCTGGTCATGAAAGGTTTGTGTGTGAGGACTGAATGGAAACATGAAAGCACATGCAGGATTAGTGATAAAAAAGAAATCAAGTAAAGGTGGTTCACTACTGTTAAACCACAGTTAAGTTTTGTCTGATTTGTTTTTTTTATTCATAGACATGCACAGTCCATAATTGGTTATCTCCCTGTAATATTTCTCTCACCCTCTTTAATCTCTTTTTATACCCCATACGTGCAAAGGAAGAACATAACTAAGTACAACATATTTACAAGTACTGTACTTAATTCAGTTTTGCCATACTAACTTGAGTATTTCAATTTTATGCTGCTTAACACTTCTACTCCAGTCCTTGAATATTTACTCCACATCTTTTATCTGACAGTTCCTGCTTACTTTTGCAGATTCAGTTTTTACACACAAATCATATGATAAATTATAAAATATGTATTGTATCTATTGAATTACTCAACAATAAAGCAGCTGAAATTAGCTCCACCTTGACCAGTTACAACAGTAAAGTGATTCTTAGTGCACCAGAAATTACAATCCAATGGTATAATATACAGTATAATGTAACAATGAAGTTTTAATATATTTTACTGACAATACTTGATTACTTTTTCTTAAGTAAACTTTTCAATGCATGACTTTTACTTCTAGTAGAATATTTTTGGGATGTGGCATTGCATTCTTTAAAATTCTCTTCTTGTTCGACTTGCTTGCTTGTGATCAGTTGGGATTTTCAAGAAACAGTTGTCAATATCTTGAAGCAGGGACGTCCCACTGCACCCCATTACTAAATATTGCATGATTATATAAAGCCGATTTGCATTAGAGCAACTGAAAAATCACGCCTTCCTGGCAGCTGTTTGTTATCAAATGAGATGTTGAGATGGATGTTATTTCTCTCTCTCTTTCTCTGTCACTCTCTCTGTTTCTCTCCCGCTCACACACACACACACACACACATCCATATATACATACACACACAAATCCATAGTCCCAGATCCCCCTGCACCCCACAACCTATTATCAGCAGAGATGCCCTGCCTTACAGAGTCCTGCCCCCTCCCTAAAACAAGGTAAAGGGAGGATTAGTGAGCACCATTTAGGGGCTCCTTTCAGCCCCCATTTCATTTCATTAGCTTGTGACCTCTCCAGTTAATTATTTTGATCTGGCCAAAGGCTCGGCCTGCTTTTAATGATCCTGACTGACTCACCGCCCCCTCACAACGCACAATACTTAACACACCCATTGAAGGCAAGGAATAGGAGGAGTGAAAAGGAAGGAGGAGAGAAAAGGGAAAGATTGAAAGTGGCATTTACCAGTCACCGGCAGAGGCTGTATGGAAGGGAACCTGGTGACGGCAGGGTGGCGTAACGCCCTCAGACTTTTTGTCAGAATATACCATTGTCCCTCACTGATGGAGTGGCTCTCCTTTTTTAAGGGCGAAATTGTTGCAGAGCTTTAAGCTGATTTCAGTGGCGAAAAAAAAAGAATAAAAGAAAGGGAATCCACTGCACCTCCTTCTTAGAAAAACAGTGATAGAAAAAAAAGCTGGTCTTTAGAAATCATTCATCTGAAGTGTTGTGGCACTGAGGAATTGTTCAGTTGCTACTGGGCCATTCAGAGGTTACAGATACAGTCTGTGATGACATCCAAGTGTTTCATGTAGACGAAGGAGCAAACACACAACTCATAGTACATGTTGACAATGAAAACGTGTCTGCCTGATCAGAGACTTTCAGGTAAATCTATATTGTGACTGTCACAACTCACCATATGGTCATTTTTTTGGACAATTTCAAAATAAAGCAGTTTTTATTTATGTAGCTGGCTTTATGAAAATAGCTCTTCTCCTCTCCTCTCCTCTCCTCTCCTCTCCCCTCCCCTCCCTCCTCTCCTCTCCCCTCCTCTCCTCTCCCCCCCTCCCTCTCCCTCTCCTCTCCTCCTCCCTCCCTCCTCTCCTCTCCCTCCTCTTCCCCCTCTCCTCTCCTCTCCCCTCCCTCTCCTCCCTCTCCTCTCCTCTCCTCTCTCTCTCCTCTCCCTCTCCTCTCCTCTCCTCTCTCCCTCCTCTCCTCTCCTCTCCTCTCCTCTCCTCTCCCCCTCCCCCCCTCTCCCTCTCTCCTCTCCCTCTCCCCTCCTCTCCTCTCCCCTCCCCCTCCCTCCCCTCCTCTCCTCTCCTCTCCTCCTCCCTCCTCCCTCTCCCTCTCCCCCCTCCTCTCTCCTCTCCCCTCCTCTCCTCTCCTCTCCTCTCCTCTCCCCCTCTTCTCTCCTCTCCTCTCCTCTCCTCTCCTCCTCTCCTCCCCTCTCCTCCCCTCCTCTCCTCTCCTCTCCTCTCCTCTCCTCTCCTCTCCTCTCCCCCTCTCCTCTCCTCTCCTCCTCCTCCTCTCTCTCTCCTCTCCTCTCCTCTCCTCTCCTCTCCTCTCCTCTCCCCCCTCTCCCCTCCTCTCCTCTCCCCTCCCCTCCTCTCCTCTCCTCTCCTCCCTCCTCTCCTCTCCTCTCCCAGTCCACCTGTCTCTCTGTTGCTGTGCTGCACTAATTGCCTGTATTTGTTCATACTGTGGGTGTTTGCGAAGGGATAGCTTCCGTTTACCCATGGCCACACAGCTCCATATTGAATGCAAACACAATAAAATCGAAGCAGCTTGTGCTATTTAACACCTTATAAGCATGCCACCTAATACATTTCTTATTTTAACCCAACATGAAGGATGAAAAGTTGTCAAGGAGGAGCAAGCTGATGGTTGTCTTAGTATGATATTCCTGTTTATTTTTTTTGTCCTTCTTTCCGTCCTCTCTAAGTCTGTTTTTTGTGCCTTGTATTTGCTGGCAGTGCCGCTGGCCAGTTTACTCTGTCTGGCTATGCATGTAAAGAGTGTCCCCTCTTTGTTCCAGCCTTGGGCGCACAGCCAAGCTCCCCCTTCAAAACTTAAGCCACACACACACACACACACACACACACACACACACACACACACGCACACAGTACCCCACTCACCCCTTTTTACTCTCTCAAACAACTCTCTCCCTCTCCCCCTGTGCTGCCCTCAAATTGCAAATAACAAAAAAAGGAGGATAGAGCTGCAGAGACAAGCATCACTTTAAAAAGCAGGTGTCCAGAACTTTTCAGCGCTCGTCGATTTCAAATGGAGACCCTTTAACCTCCATGCTT
Organism: Holacanthus passer; assembly: GCA_025331565.1. NCBI lineage: Eukaryota > Metazoa > Chordata > Actinopteri > Pomacanthidae > Holacanthus > Holacanthus passer. The sequence goes on along the minus strand of JAFREQ010000003.1, from coordinate 10,798,697 downwards.
TTCTAGCTGGTGGCTGAGGTAGCCAGTCAGAAGCCTAATCAGTCTCGTCTGACAATGCTGGGAGGTTGAGGGCTGTCAGTCCTTCTTTCAGACAGGGGCTCCAATGAAGCCGTGGCAGGGGAACCCCTGATTGATTAGTGCCTCTTTATTGAAGTGCGTGTGTGTGTGTGAGCAAAAGAGTGTGTGTCTATAGGGGCCCAGCCAGGAAGCTTTATTTAAATCTAGCCAGAGAGAGTACTATAATTATGACTTTTTCTTTCTGTTGGCCGGTTAAAGCTGACAGAGAGGGTTCTTATGGCTCACTTCACCCTCTCAGCCTCCTAAAGAGAGATTATTACTGGCCCTAAGAGCTCGGGCCAGTCAGGCTCATCAGCATAGCTTTATAGAAGGGCAGGGTCCAGAATAGGATTCAAAAAAAGACAAAAAGAAGGTGGAGGACTGAGATGAAGACAAGTCACTGTGTAATCCCATTTCAGCCTTATTCATTGATGCCAGGGGGACTGAGCAATATATGTATGTGCCCAGTATGTCAAACAAATGAAAGGCGAAATTGTAACAGAGAGCAGTATGCCAGCTCACCTCTATCACTGGCATTAAGATGTGCCCCCCCCCAACAATAAACAAACAAACAAACCCAAGGGGAGGGGGGAGGGGGGAGGGGGGGAGATAAATTAGTAAAGTGTGGCTGATCCTGTGTGGCCTTGTTGGTAGGAGGTCTTCCTTCTCTCCCCTTTTCTCTCTCTCTCTCTTTTTATCAGGTCATCCACTATCAGTATGTGTCTGCGTCCCCCTGCAGTGGCGGCGCTCTCTGGGCCTCAGCCCTGCTTCCATTGTTCAGTGATAGCTCCTATCTGCTGACCATTTTGATGTGTGTGTGTGTTTGTGTGTACTCACCTGCACTGTAGGTGGGCTTCCTCGTAATTTACACATCTTACTTCACTTTCATTTGCAGAATACCTTTTATTGCATGACTTGCAGATAAGTAAGCAAACACATTCTGGTGCAGCTAATAAGGCTGAGAGGCCACATAAAGCCACTAAAAAGAGATTTCATTCTAATATTGTAAAGCTGTAATTTCTGCCTGCCAGACTATAAGGAAGAGGGATTTGTTCTAGATAGGCCTGTCGTAAAATTAATGACTGCGTGGGTTAATGGTCATCCTTAGCAACTTATGTACAGATAAGTAACAACAAGAACTGTATGCTGAATGTGAACAGGATGGTATAATAAAGGTATTCAGATTCTTTTCTTAAAGAATAAACATAGCAATAAACACAATGCAAAAATACTCCACTATGAGTATGTTTTGCACTCAAATACTTACTTACGTATAATCATCAAATGGACTTAAAATGTCAAAAGTAAAAGTACTCCTACTACTTCTACTGGATTGTTACTGATGCATTCAATCTAAGTGCTATTTTACTGATGTAGTCACTAATTTTAAGTACTTTATAATATGTTGGTTAGTTTAATCTATAACAATGCATTTCATTTTATATGGCCATCGTATGTTTGTATGTAAAGGCTTAACTCACAAGTAACTTTTCAGCATAGCTGTCAAATAAATGTAGCTGAGTTAAAAGTAGAATTTTCCCTGTTACATGTGGTGAAGTTAAAGTAAGCAAGCATAAAATGTACTCAAGTACACATGCCTGAAATAGCATGAGTATTGTTAAACGTAATTTGTGAGTGTGTGTATGTGTGTGTGAGTCTGTTCACATTGTATTTCGACCATTATAACATGCACCTCTGGGTGTGGCGAGACTTTAGCTCTACTGACAGTGTCGCTTTTCACATGTGCAGACCTATGACATAGACACACACACACACACACACACACACCCGGTAGACCTTCAGGTTATCTTGGAGTCCTTGAACCACATTGTGTTGCCATGCCCCTGTGGTACCGACATAACACATCACAATTACTGTCACTCCTCAAACCTGGCTAATTTATCGTCTGTACCTGCACATGGAGGCGCACGTCTACCAAGGGATTCTGGGTGATGTTTGGTCTTCTGGCGCTGTGCTTTCAACACACTGAGCATTCATCAGTGAGTGAAAAATGAGGTTTAGCTTCATAGATTCAACACTTTCTGGTTTGTGCTTTTGTAATGGCTTCCCTGAAGTACAGTGCTTTCATCTTGAATCACCTTGTTTTTGTGTGAATAGCAGTCAAGCAAAACTGGACGCAGTGACAGACCTCAGAGTCAATATTTAGACTCAGGTGGAGAGCGCTTGGCTTTCTCCCTCCTGTGTTTTTGTTGCCGGCAGTAACAGTTTTTGGCCCATGCCGTCCCATGCAAACAGGACAGACAGCTCTTGTCATTTGACTCCTGGGATTAACAGAAACAAAGAGTGTAATCCTGACACTTTGAAGTGTGTAAGAACTTAGTATCTCACATCACACAGAGCGCCCAGAGAGACCTGTCATTGTCATTGATCTAAAGAAACCGTCAACCTGCCTTTGGCTTTGAACATTGCTTGATTTTCTTTTCTGGTTTTTAGTCATTGAGAGGAATGTCAGAGGCATTTCTTGGAGAGTTACAAAGAAAGAAAGACAGAAAGGAAAAGAAAGCAGTGACTCACCACATTCATTCACTTTAATTATCCAGCTCATAATAAGTATAAACAGCCCATTTCTCTTTGAATTTTTGAGCATGTGTTTGTTGGGTTTTCAGTTAATTTCAATGGCGTGTGGCAGCAGGCCTGCTCTGCTCACCAATAATCACAGTTACACCATTCTCTCTCTCCTCTTTATGCCCTGTCCAGGTTCGTGGCATCCTCATGTATAGAAGATCCACAGATAAACACACAGGCATCAATACACACACCTCCACCCGCTTAAGCATTAACCATGTCAACCATAGGTGAATAAATGCACAGGTCCTCACATATCCTCTCTGTCAAACACACACACACACATGCTCACACCTGTGTTCAGCATGTCTTTTAGTTAGAGGGGGAAAATTCCGACATGAGTCCATTTATCAGGGGGGAAGGCAAGCGATTAGATATTGGTGATAAAGATTTTGAGTCAACAACCCGGCAGGTGCCGAGCGCTTTTACTGCACACAAGTGACTCCATTCCTGGGTCTTTATAAGCAATAAAGGATGAAACCCTTCTTCCCTTCATCCCTCCATCCACCCCTCCTCTCTGGGCAGAGTCCAGGCTGGGCCTTTACACACACCAGCCTGTGTTTGTTACACTAACTCACTCATTCGAATCAGCCTCCACATCAACAATATAATTACCCCATTCTTGAAAGATTATCCTATGAGTCACTAACCAGTTTGGCAACTTAGATGTATTTATGTAGCTTGCCAATACCCATGAAGGCAACCCTTTTTTAAAGGTCATTATGAAGTAAATATTGGGAATTCAGGATATAATATGTTCTATGACTTATTACAATGTATTTGTACAGTAGGCTGCAGTCTATCCCCACATAAATATGTTGAAACAAAATACAAAATTTCTCCATGTTGTTATATATTTTGGCTGGCATTGTCATTGAGGGACACTGAGAAGACTTCTGTAGCTAACAGAGAGCCAATATATAATACTAAATACTGTGCCACAAGTGGCCTAGATACTGTGAAAGGACATGGGCTGAACCTGTCACCTGTCTGCCCTCCTTGTAATTGTTTAATAGTGTAAATTGAAATGTCCTGGGTAATTAAAAAAGTATCGACAGTGCAGTTTATTTCTAGATCCCTTCTAAACACAAATGTATTACCCTCTTATTACTACTAAGTTAACCATTGAGTATTTCGCTGGTACTATATGTACACAATATTTACTTAATTACATAATAATTTCAGAAAACAACTATAGCTACTGCCTCTATATGCATGTAAAATCTAAATATTTGATTGTATTTTGAATCAGTAAATCTCCAGTCTATTTTCAGGCTGGTGTTGCAGAGGCACTGAGTGTTGAGGGAAGTTGCCTCAGAGTAGCCCAGAAGCACATATACTATCCTTCATGCTGTGACAGGTTGCAGCTCAGAAACTATAGATCACTCAGCTACAGCCACATGACATACACAATGATTTAAACGACTAAATGTTGAGATGGTGCATTACTTGTCCTGATTGCTGAGAAGGTTTAAGTCTGCATCTTTTTGGACCAGTGTATAGAAATCGACGCATCAGGTCACTTAATGGGAGAGGTGTACAACTCCAGGGGTCGATGCAAGCGTGTGTGTCTGTTTGACCCAGAGGCGTCCGGTGTCACTGCAGTGATAAGTAATCTCCTTGTAGATGCAGGAATGTGTGATGTGCTTTCCCCTCTACTGGGGGGTCCACATTCACTCACCTCAGAGACAGCAGCGAAGACCTACAGCAGCAGCAGTAGCATGTATGTATGAACCCCCCCCGGTCATTACGAGCCACCTACTGAAACCGGCTACTCCATCAGACTCTGACAAGGATGAAGCCACAGGCCGCGAAAATTAACTAAGTTAGCCATTCAGATGCTAGTCTGCAGGCAGGGAGAATCTGCTCCATTTGTTCCCTGATCAATCACAGTCCATTCCTGGCTTTCTTTTTGGTTTGGGATCAGAGAATTAGGTTGGATTGTTTTCCTAGTGATCCATTCCTGTGATAGTTTCATCACAATGGACAACAGAAGAATGCCAGTTGGTTTTCCTGCAGGGATTCTTTACTGTATTGGACAAATACAGATGGATGGACAGCAAGAACTGGGAGCTATTGTTAGATGGTGGGGAGGTTGTCTTGCATCTGCTGCCCAGTGGGAACAGTTACTCCACTAATAGTCCAAAAAAAAAGTCCATCCATTCAGCCATTGTTCGTCTATTGAGGTAGACTTGGGCGTTAACATATGCACATGTTGTTTCCTGCAGTTTTGGTCCTCTGAATTCAGAAACTTGGAGTAAAATTGTATTTTAATTCAAGTAATATATCATCTTTTAGCTTATTTAAAAAATTTTTAAAGATGATGTTTATATGTGGGTCGAGTGAGTTTTTTTTTAACCTTACAACCTGTTTTTTCATCACTTTATTTCTATACAAACATAACAAAGGAGTAATTTTACTCATTATTTACCCTGATTTTCCAAACCTCATGACCTCATTTAAGTAAAAGTACCTAATCACACATGGACACACACACACACTCTCTCTCTTTCAGTCCGTTGTAAATAAGAAAGATGCATCTTTAATAGCTCCCTTCAAGATAGCGGAAGGAAAGGAGAGTAAATATGAACATGATAAAGCAAAGAGGAACCAATTGCTGGTGTTCTGGTGTGCTGCCACAGTTTGCTTAATGTTAAACCAATAAGATAATACAGGGACCATGTAGCCTGGACTCGCTCCTTTCAGAGATAGAGCCTGGACTGGGCACTGTGTGGCGTGTGGTCTCAATCCCTGTATCAGTGGCTCTGATTTTCAGTTAGATAGTGGGGCCAAAACGTGTGTGTGTGTGTGCTAAGTTAAAGATAGTGTTTACAGCACCCTTGTATCGGCAGGTGTAACTTTAAAGCAGAGTGTGTCGCCCTGTGAACTTTAGACTGCGAATGTTTGTCTAAAGGCCTTTTTGGCTTTTTTTTCTTTTTTGTGGGACAGGTGAGACACAGTTTGCACCAAGAAATAGAGGAAGAAGCTGTTGAGTTTGAAAGCATGTTGATCAAGAGATACTAAAGATATAAATGAGAATAGCACATAGAGGAATTTAAAAATGATTCTCATCAGCGAGATCATCAATACTCGGCCCACATTCTCTCCAGAGGTGACTTCCCCACCCACCACCCTGCCTCCTCACACCTCTCCACCCCACAGCTCAGCCCCCTCGGCTCCATTTACCCTCCACATTTGTGGGCTCCGGGGATTCTCCTGTGTGGCTGAGCGAGCACGGATTTATTAATTTGTGACCCCTGTGGAAGGGAAGGGATAACGGTCGGGGTTTGGTGGGGAAATGTGGTCCGAGGCCGGAGGGAGCAGAAAGTTGTTCAAGCAGTGGGCCTTGACAAATGTGACACACACCCACAGGCTCGGGCCTGAATGAGAAAGAATAGAAAGACAAGTGGGCATAAAAAGTAGGTGAGGTTTTTATTCTTAGCTGATCTATGCGCATCTGATGCTCTTTTACTGTGAAAACAAGAGCAATGTTTAATGTGATTCTTGGCATATCTCCTGTTTGATCTGGTAAATGTGTTTGCATGCATAATAAAGAAAAGCGCTTGCTCAAACTTTGCACTTGTGTGTTTGTCATATGCTGAACACCAGTTGAGGTACACAGTGAAAAGAAGAAACCTGCTGTCCCCAAGGGCATCAACGCACACACACACACACACACATTATTGTTTTTCCTCAAGCATCCTGGGATTTTCTGTTGCTGTGCTGGCAAATCAAGATTCCCAAGTACCAAAACAATTCTCCATTCGGAAGATGGAACACAGGTCTTTGTTTATTCCCTGCTTCATTCAATTACCCCCTCTTTGGTTTGTTTAACATTTCATACTCGTGATCTAATTTTTTGTTTGGTTGCTCTTCAGATCTGTAAATTAATGCCTCAGCTGAGCGCAAAAGCTGCATGTGGCGTAGAATTCATTAAGCCTCCTTGTCCCCTGCGTGTGTGTGTGCACACATCACAGAACGACGGCATCCCCGGAAAGAAAGTGTGAGTGTGTGTGTGTGTATATGTGATGCGGTGAAAGGCACCATCTGTTCCATGTGACAGTAATGAAGTGAGGGGCATTGTGGTACAAAGCCTCAGACCCATTCATCACAGCTGTAGGCGGGCCAAGCATATTCCCCCTGTCTTATAGGGATACCTCTACACACACTACACATACCCCCAAACACACACACAGACACACACAGCAGCCCCGCATATGACTGTATGGTTCCAGTTTGCTGTTGCCTCAGTGGTGTGTGTGCAAACACTTGTAGAACAGTTATGCTGAGAGACATGAATGTGAGTCACAAGTGTCGACTCTCCATAAAATAGTGATGGATTATCAGTGAAATCTTGACTGTGGTTTCATTTGCATGATATCTGTCATATCTGATATGCCATTCTGCCTCATTTACGTGACATATTGTAGCAGGAACTGTCCCGCCACTTAGTGTGGGGTCGTTTTGAATTTGCAGTTACAACCTTGGGCTCCCGTTGTACTCGAGAGACTCGTGAATCATTTGGCTCAAAACAAACTGCTGAAACATGAGATGCAAAATCCCCCGTGAAAAACAAGGGGGTGCTTTTAACAAAGGAGGGTTTTAGGGTTCATCTTGTTATGTTACATCAGTTTTGTTTGATTTCACTTATATATTTATTTTTTGCACAACTCTTCGTGTCACAGTCTTGAGTTGAAAGCTGCTGTATGCTGGATTGCAAAAATTTAATTAACAAGGATAATTTATGCACACCTGAGTTTTAGGTAACACACAACCATAAATTATGAGGTATCATCATTTTATTGTGTTTGCTAAAATTGTATATGTAGATCGGCTCCCCTGAAAGTGGCCAGTCCTACTGTAGCTTGCAACAAAGTTTTGCAAGCAGTTTTTTTCCTCCTCAATCTCTGATTGAATAATGATATGATATTGCAAATTTAGTTCGACATGTCACAGTATGAAAATGTCTAAATAATAAAATGAATGATGAATGTCATCAACAGTCAGTGCAAAACGTTACCAAATTAAAGAATAATATATTTAAAGATACAATATGTAAGGATGTGAACAATTTACATGTATTGATCACTTTATATTACCAATATGTGAGTGGATTGTCATGTAACTTAAAAATGACATATATACATTATTCTAAATATGTAATTTATTTTCCGGCATTCAACATTCATTTCAGTCTTGTGTATGTCAGATCATTGTTTTGGCTGATCCTCAGGATGATACCAGCTTGCACCAGCAACAGGATGCTGACTGCAGTTCACTTAACAGCCACCGGTGTCATTAATAACGAGGATTTGAGATGGATGAGACCATACCAAAAAAATTTCACACTGAAGGAAAATCATGATGAATTTCTGGTATTGTTCATGGTGGCTTGCTGTCATGGCTCGAGTAGAATAGAGCCATCGTGAATATTATTAGTAACACCTTTGCTTTTTCTGCCGTTTGCTGTGAAATAGGCACAATGACATCTATCTGATCTTCCTAGTAGATGCAGTTATCAGTTAATTGGCCAGAATAAATGTGACCTGTGTGGGTGGACAGCCAGTGACCTCTTGTTTGTCCACATTGTCTGACTGGTCATATTTGATATTGAAATAAGATAATCTAAGTTTTTATGATATTGTTAATTTTATTAGAAAATCATTTTCTAAAGCATTAAAGCATTTTTTATTAACCGCAACCAAAACAGTTCATTTTGTGCTATCCATTAATCATGGCTGTGTCTACTGGTAGTCATTGACAGCCATAGCTCACCACCTCTAGGGTACAATGACTACCTTTAAGATAAGACCTGAGGTTTCATATCATAATAGTGTTTTGTAAAACTATTACATTTCACACTAGCAAACTGACTGAGGTCCAGGTTTGGACTCTGTAAATCTGTTGCTGCGGCTGCTGACTGCATCTGAATTGACCCATAGTTTTTCCAAATAATAGAGGTTTCTCCTGACCATCCACTGTATCTTCATCTCATCATTATATGCGGTGCGGGAGAACAATGGGCATGCAAAATTGACAATATTAGAAATGTAAGTCTGGATGTCACATCAATTTCTAAATTGATATCTTGTTAGACTCGTGAAGAGCTGGCAAATAATTTAGTGCTCTTGGAAATTAAATCTTGTGAGAGACCCTGGCCGTTCTCTGTGTGTCCTTCCTCACAGAACTGCTGTCATTTTTACATATTGGAGGCAGCAGAAAAAGCTTAAAAAGTTAGGTTAATGCTTCAGTATGCAGTGCAACACCATGAATGCCTTTGGGGAGAGACTGTCTGAACATGCGCCCATGGATTCCCCATAGATTAATTGCGTTGAGAATATGTACAAAGACATTCAGTACAGGTACAAACACTTTTGCCTTCAGATGTGGTCAAACGATACGTCGTACAGATAAAATTTAATGCTTGTATCCAATCCCTGCCAAGACACCACGCACCACTGGTCCAAAGCTCCCTCCCTGGGTGATCGTTTAGCTTTTGAAAAACTGTATAGATCATTAAATCTCAGTAGCCATTTACATAAGACTGGATTGACTACACTTGCTGATCATTGCACTGCTGATATTTATGATTATTTTGTGAAAAGAGCTGCTAAAATATTACACCCTTCAGCAATAGTCCTGCTAAATGATTGCAATTTATATCTTCCTATTAGCAGTTTGCTTCCAACATTTTCTGTATCCCATCGCTCCAATCTGAAAACTATTCTGCCCCTGCTTATTATGCGAGTCTCTCTATCAGCCCCACACCAGCTCCTGATCTATTAGATAAACCAAAGCAGACCTCATCTCTGTGCAAATGATTAGAATCAGTGTTCAAACATTGACATCAGCTGGAAACGCTTTATTCCCTCTTCTGTTTAACCAGACAGGGCTTTCCTAATGCCACCAACACTAATATTGACTCTTGCAGCCTAATCCTTCAACGTCTTGCCTTTTCTCAAAACTATGAATGCTGACATTAAACAGCCCATTTATCATATTTTCAGGGACTCGCTCGAGGTGTCTCCTCTATGCAACCTCCCCTCCTTCCCTCCCACTGCCGGCTGATCATTCTGTCAGCGCGCAGTTCAATGCCAGTGCGCACTTTCAGTTTTGTTGTTTAGTTTTAGACCCCCCCCACTCCCACCAAAACCACCACCACCCCTCCATGCTCGGCATCTCCCTAACGGACATACAATGAGGTTCATTCTCTCCACTTGTTGCCCTCTCCCTGCATGAGTTGCTTGTGTGTCCTCCATCTTTACACTATATCAACACACGCTTTGTACATTACTGCCCTCGCTGACCCCAGACTGAGGCTACTCCCTTCATCAGCCACCCAACACACCCACACACACACACACACAAACACCCACACATTTGCATGTTTATATGACCACATATGATTGTGCTTGTGTTTGAATGTACAATGCTTGTTTGTGAGTGTGTTGGGAATTACGGGCTCGCTTATGTCCAAATTGGGGATATACGCTAGACTCAAGGCCAGTTGATTCGGGACAGCCGTGCAATTGGGGACAAAAAGTGCTGTCCTCAATTTGGAAAACTGTAATTTTTAGGTCAACAGTTAAGGTTAGGGTTAGGTTAAAGTTAGGGTTAGGTTAAGGTCAGGTAGTCCTTCAGGTTAGGCTCCAGGAAATGAATGTAAGTCTATGTAAATTCCCCAAAAGTGACATAAGTAAAGACTGTGTGATGTTTCCTGTGTGAACTCTTTCTCTCCAAACTTGGCATGAAGCGTTGGTTAACTTGTTCTACACAGGTTAACCCCTCCCATCCTATTCAACCTGTGTGTGCTCAAGCATCCTTCCCTGCTTTCTTTCCTCACTGTGCACGAAAAAGTAGAAATCTTCAGCCCATCTGAATCTATACATTTTATTATTATACATATGACAGGATTGAACAACACACCTGTTTCCTCATTACTCCAGACTGGAGCAGAGTAGAACTTTTGCAGCTTTGACAGACTGACTGTTATATACAAAAAGAACTTATAAACTCCTTCCTTCATGCTTGCAACGCATTGTTGTCGCTTGCAGTTTTACAAATTGCTCCTTACATCTTTTAATGGTTCTCCTCTTCTTGGTCTGTTGTGAGAGAGTTTAATTCTCCTCTCTCTTCATCACCCTCCTTCACTCTCCGACCCGCCCTCTCTCCTCCACGCCTCCTCCTCCTCCTTATTTACTGGGTCGCTGGTGTGCCTCTTGCTCTGTATAGGGCCCCACTTTGCATTTCCCTGCCTATCAGAGAGCTTGTGTGTGTGTGTGTGTGTGTGTGTGTGTGTGTGTGTGTGTGTGTATGTATAGGACCCCCCCGCCTTCTCCCGCTAGCTGAAAGCGTAGACAGCGTCCCTCTCCTTCAGCCCTGAGGCTAAGTCTACTATCATGCTAATGCCCATGTCCTGAGACTAATAGGTCCTTTTACACTGGAGGTTTTCATTCCCCTTGCCTCACTAAAGGGTTTAGTGCCAAGGCCCTTTCTCTCCTTCCTAAACTTTTAAACAGGATAAATATTTCTGTGATTCCTCCGCCTGGATGATGGGTTTGGAGACCGTTCTTTGTATAATTGGCTCCAATGGCCTTGTTACGCTTTCTGTAAATACACCAGGCGAGATGCAGGAATGCACAATTAAAAAGGCTGATCAAAAAAAAAAAAAAAAAGATACAGGATTGCGCTGTGTGTATGTGGCCATACATGAGTGTGTGTGGGGGTGTGTGTGTGTGCCCGTGTTTATGTTGGAATGATCTGGATGAGGCCCTTGGCTTCTCTACTGCTTGTTGCTCCATATACTGTACATTTTTACATTTTGAGGTAAATCAGAAAGTTGTTATCATGGTCTTCATAGCCACTAATATAAGTTAAAATTGTTCTGATCCCATTATTTTAAGGCATTGTTTATTTTTGAAAGACCTTATCTTTGCCAAATTATATCTTTTCAGATTCATATTTGGCTAAAAAGTAAAATGAACTGTATTCTACAAATCAAAATTCCAGGTGCATTTCCATTACTGTTCATCCATTCACAGTTTAAAGTTTGATGAAAAATATGCTTTCTGGTGGAGAGTTAGACGAGAAGATTGCTTTCATATCAGTCTATTAAACATAAGGCTACAGCAAACAGCCGATAACTTAGCCTACCACACTCTCTTTTCCAAGTTCACCATCAGCACCTTTAAAGCTCAGTAATTTCCTATATGCTTTGAATTCTCCAGCCCCCTGTTCAAGCTATATTAACACTGTAGATACTGTGTGCTAATTCGTTAATGATGCAAATTCACAAGTTCACCAAAGTCACACTAGACAGCAAAAGATTTGTGCTGATTTACTTCAACCCACAAGTGAATCAACTTGCAGCAGTTCTATTGAAATGCGTTGCTTTCATCGTAAATTTCTGCCACTTTAAATGATGGTATGACAGAGCCCTTTATCTCTTCAACCTACACAGACTCTTAGATCTTTTGGCAAAACACCTGCGGTATGACAAGTGCTTTTCAACCTCTCTGAACTTTATTTTAGATTCGAGCAAAGGTTACACAGTTTCTTATGATATCAGATATGTCACATAAATATGTCATGTATGAAATAATGTACATCTAGATTTTTCCACCACACATCCAGTCAAAATCTGGGGCCCAAGGGCCTTCAGTGACATCACCTTGACAAAATATATATCAAACCACTTTTTTTGCTGTTTAAATGAACAACTCTCCCTCCTCCCTCCCCTCCTCCTCCTCCTCCTCCTCTTCCATGTAAGAGAATTGATTGCCTTCAGAGGAACTGAGTGGCATTCCAGAAAAAAGGATGAGCGTTGGAGCTTGCTGAGCGTTTACTATGTTTTGGGTTTCGCTTATCTCACTGTACAGTAAACAAACAGACAAGGCGTTGGCAGCAGACAATCAAAGTGCAGGCCAGCCTCTCTATCCCTGTGTGTGTTAAGCTTCCAAACACACACACAAACACACACACACACTGGAGCTGTAAAGGCGGCTCCTGCCAGTGTTTGTATTTACACCAAGCATGTCCATTGTCTGTTGTTGTGACACGCCACCGATGATGATTCCAGCCTGGTGACTAAACGATATTTCGGCAGCGAGTCTACATTTCCAGTTTATTGTTGACTGAGAACAGGGGGAGACTTAGTCAGCCCTTCTCAACGTGCTATAATTCAAAATTTAACCAAGGCTGCTTTTCTTGGGATCAGTAAATCTTTTCTTAAAATTCTGTAGCTGGCATTTAATAAAATGAATTCAACATGAGTTATGAGTTTGATATGCCACAGTTTGGGAAAATGATTGAACTTCAAGGAATGTATTATGATAATTGTGAGGCGTGTATGAACTTGACCCTTGTCGATAGGTTCACTTGCGGTTATATAATGTTCTGAGAAGCTGAGGAGTTAAAATCGTAAAATGCTGTTTATACATCTATAAAATTCACACTGCCTGGATAGTCTCATAGTATGTGCTCAACACATGTGTACATATATACATTCACGTACACACAAACACATATTAGAAGTCAGTTGGTGGTTAAGGGCTTTCTCTTGCAATCATTTGGCTGGAGATGTGACAGGCAGGTCTGCTCATGTCTCAGCACACAGCAGAGAATGAAAGTAGCCCGGAGCGAGAACATAAGGCATGAACTATATTTTTGCTGTCATTTTTTTTTTTTAGGAGAACTTCCAGCGCTTGTCCAAACTTCAGTCTGGTTACATTTGCTCTGTAAAGTACAATTCAGTTGTGTACACCAGATTCTCTCCGAGCGAGCGCTGTCCTACACCGGGGCCCGCCTTAGCGTGACTAACAGGAGGGATGGCTCACAGGGTCCTCACACCGTGTCCCACTCCGCTGACTCGCACTGTCACATTCTGTATGTTTACAAGTCCGCCGCACCTTTCTTTGTGAGGATCTGTCTGTCCTTATGGATGAAGACACCTCCCAGGTCTCGTCCTTCCATTCTCTGATGGCAGAACGCATGCCCTGCGCTCCTGGAGGAGAGGGGATGAGCCGATGCATTCTGACAGCTCCGTCGAGCACAAGAAATGGCTGCTGGCTGTCCCTGATGCTGCTGGGTACCCCCACCCTGTTCACACACTCCAAAGAGTCTAGACTTACATGCCTGCACTTATGCACACATGTAAGTGCAAACATATACAGCATGAATTAAAAAAGGATAGATTTTTTCCAGGCAAAATTATAAAGAGATTCGTAAATGATCATTTCAATAATTCTTTATTTCTCTGTCTTTCTCTTTCCTCACACACATGAAAGCAAGTCAGTGGGCAGGTTGAAACCAAGTAACAAGGCTGTAGAAAAAGACAGCCGAAAGCATGCATTATTTCATATTGATAGTCACAGTCTACATGTCCATACATACTTACCGTATATACAGCATATATAGCATGTATATAGTGTATAAACAGTCCTGTATGTGTGTTTCCCTTCAAATGTGCCCTTTGATTCAAGGTTCATGAGAAGATGCCAAGTCTGATAAGAGGCAAGGAGTTGCTCTCTCTCCCTCTACCTGTCAAGCTGAGACAAAGTGACACACACACACACACACGCTTCTTCTTCTTCTTCTTCTTCTTGCATGAATTGGTGAAAATGACATTTAATTTACAATCAAATCAACATTTCTTTCTTTCTTCTGTCTCTCACAATTTTCCTTTGGGAAGCCACATGTGTCAAAAGGTTTCGTAACAACAAAGGATTTGCATCAGCTCACACAGACAAAAAAGCAGGCCTTAATTAAAAGGGCACAGAGTTCAAGAAATGACTCAGAGCTCTGCTGCTATTCACTCCTTTCAGTCAGTGACTATTTTACAGCCGGGATGCCACATGATGCAATATTAACTACCTAATAGAAAAGAAAACCAGAAGTTCTCTCCCGTGCCAAATGTATATTCATGTTTGCTGTCCAGTGTCATTTGACTAGTTTAAGTTCCCCTGAATTTATGACTGTTTGGCTGAGGATGAAAGCAGCCTGATATTGAAAAGTGGACTAGGAAAGGTGAGACGAGAGCGGAAAAATGAGAAGGCAGTTACGAGGACATTAAAAGACCCTCCGGGCAGTTGTTGCCTCTATTTTCCCACCAAATGTTTCTCAAGGTGAAGTATGCATCAGTGCGGAAATATGACAGATAACAGTGTTGTCCTCTTTATGCCTCTGACCTCTTAACTTTTTCTCACTGGCTGGCTTTGGGCCATGTGTGAACTCTAACTGAAAATGCAAAATTGATGGTAGAAACAGCCTCAGTTTAACAGACAGTGGCCAGTAGATTATCTGTCTGCAGTGGCAGGTTTATACTAGTTTATAGATAATATTGATAATTATATACTGTTTTATAATTTTCTTCTATTTTCATGGTGAAAAATGATAAAACTGCAAGACATCTTCAAGCCAATTATTAATATTCATATCAGTTTTAAAATCTTTGTTAAAATAGATGTAGAAAAATGATTCAATTAGCTGATATCATTCAAATACATTCCCTAAGCAACAGGACGGAAACATGCAGTTCAAGAAAAGTCCTGAAACAACCAGATTTTAATTGCAAAACAAATTATTACCCTTACTTCACTGGCACGCTTTAGTTTTTGCATTATGAATGAATTAAATAATGAGAATGAACTAATAAAGGAAACGTAACTCTAAGCATGGAACAGTAAAAAGAAAAGAAAATGGAAAAATACAGTTGTTAAAGCAAACTTGCATTAACAGAAAAAATGAAAAATAATTCATTTTGACCAAATCTAATTGTTTAGACAACCGCTGACTGAAGTTACATGCGACCACAGTGACTGAGATTATTAGTGCTATGTGAGCACTGATCTGTAGTTTACTCAACAGTGTTGAGAGCAGCCTCTGTGAGCCGTGACATGCTGTGATTGACAGGTGAGCTGCAGGGGAGAGGGCCAGGTATGCACACGGCTCTTCCCTCCGTCTCCACGTGTTAACACCTGATAGCAAGTGACAGGCACACACACAGCCCGAACTTTGTTTTTTGTGATTCTGTGTGTGTGTGTGTAGGTGAAGACCTACAACAACCACTACAGTGGCAAAAGTCTGTCTTTATTTAGTCATCTTCACCTTTATATAGGAGCACAGTGAACAGTTGGAGCCTCTGAAAGCGTCGTTGTGGTTTCACAAATGATTTCTCATTATGGTGAGAATCGCTGTAGGCCTGGTAATCCAGACAACCAGTTACAAGCCATTACCTTTCACATGCCAATCTCCAAGACAGCGTGAAGAAGTCCACACACACACACACACACACACACACACACACACACACCATTTTACAGACGGCGCGGGAGCAAAAATTACGTGTGTATAATTTGCTGTTTGCCGCCCTGTGTCGACAGAGTATTTGTGTTGACAGATGGATGTCTCTGAGTCTGTTTATATTAAACACATGCGCACACAAAAACACACACACACCACTGCCACCGTTAACTGCTTTAAGTGTGCGGTTACAGGTACTGAGGGAGCAGGAGACAGACATAAAGAGGAAAGACGGGAAAGGAGGACGGATGATGACAGTTACAAAGAGGGTTCAAGGGTTCCTCCCCGTGTGTGAGAATGGGTGCGTGTGTGTGTGTGTGTGAATGAGATAGAGCCGATGAGATCTTATGCAAATGTATTAGAGAGCAGAATATCCTGCTTGACCTCAGGTTAAAACAGCAGTAAAAACATCAGACAAACTCAGCATAACTGTGGTCAGAACTGAAAACGTCTGTTGTGTCTTTTTTGCTTTTGAACTTGACAAACAGTCTGTTCTCCTCTGTTTATTTCCATGTGTCAGTGTTCTGCCCAACGTATATGCTAATTCACATTTCCAGTATTCCCATGACATTGTGCTATCTTGCATGTCTATACCCATTTGTGCAGGCACAGGCAGATGTGTAGGAATCCAACAAGCCAGGCAATCAAATATGTGGCTGATTTAGATTTCTGCACAAAAGTGACATTCATCCATTTAGCCAGTTATCTGAAAAGTGGGTTAAATATCTCAGGTGTACCAGTTTAGTGTGTGTGTGTGTTAGTGCATTACGTCCAGGGAGTCTACACGAGAACTGCATTATGCTATAAAGGTGACATTGTGACAGACAGCAGTAATGTGTAATTTTTCAAAGGGATCACAGAGCTGTGAGAATGAACGTGGGCTGAGTAAAGTTTGTTTGGGAAGAACAGTGTTTCTGAGCTCCTCCCCGAGGGGCAAATCTGCTGCACAGCTCTCTATTTTAGAGTGTTTTTAAAACCCCAGAGAAAGTGAGGTTTTAATAGTTTTTTGCCTGCCTTGCACTCTGCAAGGTTGTTTTCTCTGGAAACTGGAAAAGTAAAGTTAAAAAAAAAAAAAAGTTTTGAAAATGTTTACTTTTTGAAATATTGCTCAGGAGATTCTAACAAGAAATAGTACAATGCTCACTCTCTATCCAGAACCATACTACCCCATAATGAAGACAAGACAGTGGAAAAAAGAAATGTCAACCCAGTCAGTGCAAAACATCATCCGGGAGATGCTTTAGATTGATGTGATGAAAGTGATGAGAGCATAAGAAAAGGAGTCTCACAATTTTGTATTTACGTATAAATTCAGGATGAATCGACAATGTCTTCAATTACAGATAAGAAAACAGCTAGATGCAGACCCTTAGATACATTCAAAGGAAAGAACACAGGGAGTGATCGACCTTTTTCACAGCAGACGTTTTGGCAAATTAATGATGGTTGAATTCCATCTAGCAGTTTACTGGGACACTTGAATAGAACAGAACAGAGAACTGCTCTCTTTTCTCAAAGCAGCTCTGGGGAACTTAGTAATGATGCCCAGTCAAAAATACAGGTACATCCCCTGTGTATTACAACAGTGTTTTAGTAAACTTTCCTTTAGGGATACACAAATACAAACCAGGTCTAAATACTTACCTAATTTATGCCAAAATGCTGATTGGATATTTATTACAGTGACTCTGATCCAACCAAGAAGTTATAAGAAAATATTTTCACAGTAATAAAAGTTGTATTCTGTTGTGTAAAAACAATAAACAGACAATGCATAAAGTATGTAAAAGTTGAGGGAGCCTGGAACTGAAAGCAGCAGGTATGTTCATGCACCTTCAAGTGCCATTTAGGACACACATGTTGTCCATTGTAGTTATTTAGGTTTCAGTGTGAGTTACGCAAATTCCCTCAATGAACTCTTCTTTTGAATGACTACCTCAGGTGCGCCCTACTTTATCACTGTACCCACCCTGCTCTTTTCTCTCAGAAGCTTTTCAGCCTGAGACTTGAAAATGCTTGCAATCACTGTGAAAGTATGATCCCCAGATGTGTTCACTGTGTCAAAGGGATTCAAGCGTTTCTATAACTGTCTTCAAACAGAGAGCAAACAGATGTTTATGTCTATAAGATTTCTCCATATCTTGTCTGCATGCAAGGCAGCACGTTATAGAAAGACTCTCAAGCAATAAAGATAACTTGGCTGTCTTTTACAAGAGATTATGATGCTACGAATGTAGTAACAAATCTAACATGTTGGTTGCTCATCAGCCAACTGTGCCATGAGCTAAATTAAGTTGTCATGCTTTCTGTATTTTATGGGTTTCCCCTCCGCTCTGTGGGCTGTATTAACCTTTCCCGCTGCTTCTTATCTCTGGTTTCCGTTGTGTTTGTGGAGCCACAGTTGTCTGACCTCAGGCGAAACCCTTTTTACTGCAGCATTATTTAGTCACGCACCACAATGGCTAACCTCTGCCCACACAGTTGTTTACTTTTCACATTTTGTCATCTGCCATTCAGTGTGGTTTTCCCCGACTGGAGGCTTTAATACCCGACCGACTTCAGTTAGTTTGAAGCAGATAAAAAGAACAGCCACTCCTTAGAAACACAGACTTTCTGAGAGGTAGGCAAATGAGGTGGCCGGGAGAAGAACACACACACTTTTCATTACTGTAGATGCTCGGTGAATACACAGAGCCACTTTGATCCAGTCACTAAGGAGGATGCGTAAGAAGTCGACTGTGACAGACGATTATGCACATTAAACGATGTGTTTAATGCTCTTGAACCCAGACATGCCCTGAGAAGAATATAATTACTGTAGCACAGGTTATATAACAGTGATTCATCTTTTCAGAGGTTCTGTTATATACAAACGACTCGCTTGTGTGCTCATCTCACGCAGTGGTACGCTATTAAGATGACATATCAGGGCACGGTGTCAACATGAAGCACATTAATGCATCCATTTTCTCTCTCTGTCTCTCTCTAGCTCTTTCGCTTTCTGCGCTTGATGGAGGTGATGTGAAAGTAGACAGATGGGGCTGGCAGCCAGACAACAGGCTGTTGTCCTCTGCGTCTGTTACTGGGCTCTCATTCCTTGCTCCCATGTAGCCCATGTGCCCCCTCTCCTCCACCTCCTCATATAGCCCTGTTCTCCCTTTACTTCTGTTTACACCCTCTCCTCACCAACAATTCTTGCCCCATCTACCTGTTTTCAATCTTTAGCTGTTATCAACAAGTTTTCCCTATATTTCTCTTATCCCCCCCTTTTACCCCTTTCCCCCCTCTCTCCATTCTTTTACCCAGTGCCATTATGGCCCCACGCTAACAGAGGCCTTCATTAAATGTCAATTATACACCGGAGACCACACAGTGGAAGGACAGGACACAATGATTTCTGACCCCTAAAGGTCAACATGCTTATGGGCATTCAGCTCTTGTTGGAGAACAGTCTGTCACCTCTGAGGTCTTAGCAGACTTTAGCTGGAGTTTGTATTCCTCTGGTTAAGAGCTGGAGAAAAACCCAACTATCCAATTTGTTCAAAAAGTGTCATATTATCATTGACATGAACACAATGAACACATGCTGACAAAGATAGAAATGTCACAACAGCATAAGGGAAAAGGGGCTCGATTTGGAAGTTAAAAAAAAAATCACCATTTCTCCATATGTGCACAAGCATGGGAATATTTTGATCACACATCTGTGCACTCCTTGTACTCCCTGGCGTGTTGCTGTGCGTGGGTCTGTGGAGAGGACCGGGCCAGATGGTGAGGGTTGGTGATGGTGTCGGTGGGGAGGGGGGAACACATGTTGTGAGTCTCCACTCAGACAAGCTGTGCAGTGTGGACATGCCCCCAACTCTAAATAACCTGTGGCAGCACCCAGGGTGGAGCCTGTAGTGCAGAGAGCGGTAGGTAGGATTGTGAGACAGAGGATAAAGTGAGGGAAGAGATTTCACCAGAAAAGAGCCTGTTTGCTCATAAAGGTGCAGCTCCACAATACTGGACTTCTACATAACTGCCTCCGTCCTCTGACCTGCGTGAACCCCCCTTGTACATTAAGCATCCGAGCTACATTTGGACAAGACTTTATGTGTGTATAAGACGTGGAGAAAAAATGGTGCGCCTTTGCAGAAATAGACTGTGAAACAATAAATGTGAGGGAGCGACAGAAAGACAGAGAGCCATCTGGCAATTTTTAGCTGGCCGCTATGAAAGAAAAGGGGGGCAAAGAAGGATTTGATGCACAGCCCCAAATGAGTGCAGGGTATTTCTGAGGGAGCATAAACCACAGCAAAACTGAAATTCGCTTAATTTCTGCAAGAGCAGGCTGTATATAGATAAGAGCACCTCTATCACAGGGAAGGTGTACCACTGGGAGGTTTGTGGAGAAACTTCCTGGGGCACATGCAAACCCACCGGCACAGCAGTTTTATCTTTTCCCCTTCTTTCCAGGGAAGTACTCCCAGATTACTAATGCATCTCCCTGTCAGCAAGGGCTGAAAATAGGTGAGCGCTGACCCATTTAATCAGACTCGTACTGACCCCTAAATAAGGTGAGAGCAAACATTTGGTCAGGAGCTACAGGAGCGGCTCAGATCATGCGTGCCCTGCGGTCTTTCGTCTGAAATTAAAGCGAGGTGCAAAATACAGGTAACGTCTGAACGGGGCCGGTTGACTTTGGGATAATCTAACGTTTTAACACAGAGGTCATGGTATCCCATTTGCAACACTTTCCCACCCTCCCTGCTCGTTTTAAAGGTAGGATTCCCGAACTCCAGATCACAGATTGTTTGTCCAGCTAACTGGTTTAGTGCTCTCTGAAAGGTGGAAAGACGTGACAGAGGGTAGATTCTCGTGGGAGACTGATGGTTAAGTTCAGCTGACTCGTTGACCCATGTCCACCCTCTCTATCTTTCTCCCTGTCCTTCGAGGTGCCCCTCTGTGGCCCTCGGTCGCCACCTCTGGCCCTCTGGCCCCCAATGTCCACCCCCAGTGTGCTCCTGTCCACCCACTGCATCCCCTCAAAGAGCCCCGGGGTCAAACCGGCAGCAGCGAAGGTGAAAATGCATCTCTTGCCTGGCCCGTTTGTTCAACGCTGCCATTATGCTGGGTGTGATCAGGCAACCAAGTTCAGTTCCAAGATAAAGCCACCCCCCCCCCGCCTCGCCCTCTCCTCTCTCTGCATCCCCAGGGAGATGCACCCCCCGGCAGAGTGTCTTCTCTCTTTCATGGCACCCCGTCTCTGGCAGAGGACCTGCTCCCTGTTTATTCTCTTTTCAATACCCCGTCTTTTGTATCCTCCTTCTTTTTGGTCTAACACTATCCCGCCTGCGTGCTTCTCTTTCTCATAACCCTTACCCATTTTTTTAGTTCTTCATCCTCCACTTTCCCTCCTCTTTCTCCCTAATTTTATTTCGGCATGCCTCTTTACCCATCTCATCTTTTCCCCTCTCTTTTATCTTTAATCTCCTGTCTCTCTATCTCCTCTCTGATCTTCTTTCCTCCTTCTATCTCTCTTTCAGTGTGGCCTAGACACCCCGTAGTCTGGAAACTGGCCCATCCCGACCCTGCCCCTGAGGCCCTCCGCACGGCCCCGTGGGTAATGGGCATTGTGTATTCCCACTGATCCCTGATGGGGCCATATTGTGCCTCGGTGGGATGTCAGGAGCACAAAGCCAACCGGCCTGCCACATTGTCTCACACTCCAAATGAAGAAGTTCCTTCTCTGGCTCCCAACACAGCCTTGAAATGTCAGCAGAGAAGGAGGAGGTGTAGGGTGGTGGTGTGTGTGTGTGTGAGAGAGAGGGTGTTTTTTTTTAAGAGAATGGATGTGTGTATGGGGGTTATTGTTGGAGATGAGGGTTGTGTGTTACTCATTAATGCACCAACACTCCACTCATTTGGATCTAAATCCAGGAGACACACACACACACACACACACACACACCCTCTTGGGTGCTTACTCTCACTCTTACATACACACACACACACATATATTGGGCTTGGATTCCGGCTGGGAAATAAAGTGATTTATGATTGGGAGCAGTTCTGCTTTATAAATTTCCTTGTTTCTACCAAAACAGCATGAATTTCAGAGCCAACAGTGAATCAGAACAGGTTAAGACACTGCAGCATTATCTATTCTCCCATATAGTCTTTCTTTGAACTTGAGCACAAGTTCACTGGCAATCTATCATGCTCAATCATGCTGTCACACTTACACACCAGGACTATCAAAGGTGTGATTCAGATGCTGCTGATGTGCTGCCAGATAAAGAGAGATAAGGAGCTTCACAGGCAGGTCTTCACCTACAAAGCTATCACAAAGCAGGAGTGATTGGTCGAGACGTGCCGTTCAGACCATCTCTATATCTGTCTAATAGCGGTCAATATTAACTGTCTGGAGATAAACTGCTGCTTCAACATGGCCCCAGGGGCTAATTTCCTGTAGGTTTTTAATATGTTTGTCGGTTTGACCTTGAAGTGATTGATTTCAAATGGCTTATTGCTTTAGTTCTATCACTCACTCGCTTTGATACACAGACTTTATGGAGAGCAGTACTCCTTTTGATCCCTTAAGGTTTTTTAGGTTTTTAAAAACTTCCCTATGATTTGTTATCTTTGCATCTATATTGTGCGGTATTGTATTTTGTGAAGCACCTTGTAACTCTAAGGTTTTGAAAGGTACTATTATTATTATTATTATTATTGATGATTGACCATAAGAGTAGGTTTTGAAGTGCACTGAACAAACTATTATCATTTGTACAGGCAGATTGTTTTATCAGAAATCTCATCAGGTCATCAGGTGGACATATTTGCAGGACTATTTGTGTAGCTTGATACTAACAAGGGTAAATGATGGTACATATGGTAAGTGTTATTTCTGCATTAAGGAGCCCCAGGTTAATAAAAATGTTAACTGTGTAAAAGTAAAGTGCGATGTTAAGTTCATTCTTGACCTTGGAGACCTCAAGACACACTTTCCAGAGCCGTCAGTAAAAAGAAATATGTATTTTTAGGATATAAATCTCCAATAATACATGTATGTATATGGAGAAAGGGGGTGTGGATTCAACACTGCTTTCCAAAACAAGTGGAAAAGGGAACAGAGCCATGAGTCCAGGAAATTAAACATCAATAACATTCGGTGTATTGTGTCCAGGGACATCCAGCACCACGTCTCCTTTAAAGAATACACTATGATGTGTAGAGGGTGATATATGGACACTCTCATGTTGGACGAGCCGGGTTTTGGCATTAGCAGCCATCTATATAGTAAATGTCTTCGCAGATGTGTTTTAGAATCATTAGTGAATTTTTACTTCCTCCTCCAAAAGGGCAATTATCTATAATTTTGAGAGGAGATGTTTATTTGGAAGTAAAAGGTGTTATGGGTGAGTTGGGTGCTGAAATATACTGAAAGACTAATTTAAATTTCCCTTTATAATCCCCATTTTTTGCTTCCTGTCTCGGACATAATGGTTGTCCGCCATTTAAACTGCATCCGTTATTAGAGGGAGAGAGTGAACCTGTGAATGGAGCTTTATTTGGTTTGCTTGTCTGAGTGCAAAAACAGCAAAGCAGCCACTTAATTAAATTATCTCTGCCTGTTGACTTTGCACTTTGCTCTGCACAAGAATGTTGATCTCGCTCAAACATACTTCCACATACTTACAGCCATCACATTCCAGAAGCTAAATTAGCCACTTAACAAGGATGGTATTTGTGTAACACTTGCATGTATCGGTGTGTGCATACGCATCCTTGTGTATGTTGACTAAAGCCTTACAGAAATCCCAGTAGTAGTTGAATGGACCAAAAGTACATGTGTTTTTATTTGAGCTGCTCTTCCTCAACAAACCACTTCCACCGCAGTGTTTTAAGACGCTTAATGAAGTGGTGTTTGTGGGCGAGAGCGTAAATGTGTGTGTTTGCCTGCCAGCTGGAGCAGCCAGGTCAACAGGGCGTCTGAGGGTAGAGCCTGCAGGTTGAGCAAACTGCCCCCTGTGAATCCACTGTGTGAGCTGTTGACACTGAGCACAGTTAGATTGGCTGTGGCTATAATACGGACATGGCTCGGGCTCAGGGGGCTTGGCTTGGGGTCGAACCCTGCTCTGTCCAGTCGTTCAGACGCCCCGGAGAGAGCCTGTCAGCTAATCCTTGTAGCACTGCCTACGTGGCCCGCTCTCAAATGGTCCATGTTGTATAGTGAAGTTTGTTTCTCCACTCCCTTCTTGAATCTTGCCTTGTGCTTCTACTATCTTAATGCAACTTCTGTCACTTTTTATATTAAAGCCTTTCTTCTGTGAGAATTTGCACTTACTGGTCCAAAAGGAAAGCTTCGTTTAAAATTTGTTCCACATGGTCTAAACCAGGCCACTGACATTATCAAACTTTACCCTTGACCCTAACTAATTAATTTACCCTAACCATAACCAAAATAACTGCTCTAAACTTAAGCTCTGAAAGGCAAACTGAAAATAGAAATAAATATAGAAATATGGTATTGAATGATAATTCCTATCACAACTTGGGTTATATATCTTTGTTGCTTTGACCATCATTTCTATTGGTTATGATAATGTATGATAATGTTGTACACACCAAAGTAATTTCTGAGAACTTGAAACACAATAACATCCCTTGAAAGTGAATGTACCTGAAATGTCGGCAATAACGTCCATTGTCTATCCTCTCTCCTATAAAGTACATTTATATACAACTAATTTGCAACGGCAATATGTTTTGCCACCTGGATTACTACTTGCACAATTGTCCCTGAACGTAACAGTGAAATGATAACACACATTTGTACAGCATTTCCTCTTGCAATGCAATGATATGCTCTTATCAAACAAAGCCTGCTTAAACTTTTGCTTTACTTAGTGATAGATCCCCACAGCACTGTGTCATGGTTGGGAAAAGGTTGATCTTGGAGCATGATATATGATATGTTTATGTTTGGTGTTTTTACCTTTATTGAATAGATGCCAGTAGTGAAGAAGACAGGAAACAAGGCGAGAGAGAGGGGTGTGACTTACAACAAGGTTCCCTGACTGGAATTGAACTCATTGCGGTATGTGGTGTGCACTTAACCGTTAAGCTACTGGGGCGCCCTTGGCTTTGAAGCGAAACCACGTCCTTTCCCTAACCTTCGCCTAAACCTAACCACATGCAGGAGTCAAGGAGTAAATTTTTATTTTTCCCAAACTCAAAATTGCCAGGGAACATTATCCAGGCAGCAGTTACCTTTTTAATACCAATTACCTGAGTGTGTGTACTACTTAAAATATGATAGGTTGAATCAGAAAGTTAGTCTGTAGTCTAGTGAGTGTGATATGAGTGGTATATATTTATTTTTGTAGGATATTATTCCTGAGAATCTCCACTCCTTCCTCAAGTCACTGACCACTGGTTCCCTCCCTCTTGTCTTGTAGTCGCCACTCTGTCCCCATACACCTCTTTTGTCAAATTCACACCATCTCTCTGTTTTACATGTCAACCGTCTCTCCACTCCCTCCACTCTCTGTCTCTCTCCCTCTCTCTCCTACTTCTCCTTTCTCTGACTTATCTTTCCATTCTGCAGTAATGAGCGTGCTGTAGCTGCAGGCCTGTCCGTGCTCTGTGTTAATCCTTCCTTTCAGCTGGAGGGCCATTTAGAGCACAAGCACCCAGAGCCCGTTCCAGAATTTAATTAAACATTCTTGGTGTCGCTGTGTTACCTTGTACTCACTCTCTTTCTCTTTCAGACATGCACACGCATGCATACGCATACACACACCTAGACTTTTTTTAAAAATCCTTTTTGGAATCCAGACGATCCCTACTCGACAACTTCTATTTATTTGTGAAGGCATCAGGCGTCTCTCCCATGTCAGTGTGTACTTTTTACCCCCACTGCCCGACTGGTGGAATTAATGGCTGTGCCTCATACCTGCATGGTTGATAAGTTCAGTCATCTGTCACACTGATTTCAACCATTTCAGTTTCGATAGAAAATATCAATACAAAATCAAATAACTGCCAAAGCAGCAGCAGTCAGTGATGCAGATCAGGTCATCATGATATGTGTGATTAATCCCCTCAGCTGCTCAAATGTTTATTTTACCGATTTCTGAGTGACATATTACAGGTGCAATTGGAAGAGATTCTCTCATGACTCAGCTCAGACAAGATGAAGTATTGCAAAATGGCCGTGTTATTCCTCTACTTAGTGATTAAGGAGGGCATGTTACAGTTTATTTGACTGCAAAGAATTTGCTCCAAGCATCTCTGCAACCTCATACGACAGATAAAGTCTGAAGTCCATAAATCAAATCAGCCTGTTTCACCACACTTCAAACCAGGGGCTCATGTATCGGGCACTAGAAAACACTCATGCATCTATAAAAACTATTTTCTCCACTGATGGAAATTGCTGTCCCAGGAGTGGCAACTTTGGTGATTTGGCTTCTGTGTACGTGTTGCTTGTGTGGTGGCTTGGCTCGGACTCATCTGTCTTTCAGCAAGTCTGGTACAAGTCTGGCAGGTTGTCATGATTTAATGGCCAATCTCTCTGAGCTCTAAACCTAATCAGGAGGCAGCAGAAAGCTTTTCCTTTCTGTTGCACACATACGTGTATAGGTAAGGAGGCGTATGTTCACAGGCTCAGTGCACACATAAACACACAGCAAACTGTTGGACAGGTGTAAAATGTGCCCGGGTCAATTATGCTCATCAGCCAATCAGGGCAAGATGAATGATTTCTTGCCAATCAGATGTTGAGAAGGGCCGGAATACACAGCGTCAGTTCCCCCTCGCTGTGAGTGAGTGTGTGTTATCTTCCCTCGACTAACAGAGGCCCTCATTCATACTCAGGTCTTTATAACTGGCCAAAGAAAGACTAATTTGGGTGGAGGTTTTTTTGGTGGAGGGGCAGTATGGGGGAGCTGTATTGTTTGCCTAATCCGCAGTGACTGGGAAGTTGTACGCTGTGCAAATAGCGCATATTTGAGCAGCTCTGCTCCAAAGTAAAGCCCCTTCTGCCCCAAACATTGAGATAAGCATTGGGCTTGGTTTTATTCAAAGAACCATGTCTTAACGGTCAATTTTTTTGGCACCCTCTCTCTCATTTTGCTTTCCATCAGAGCTGCATAACACATCAAATCACCCTGGTTATACTGGCATCGGGAAGAATTTGAATGCTGTTGCAGATACGATTGTGCAATTCTTATCTAACTGCAATTTAGCTTATCAGTGCCTGTATCTGCAGGGAGATTGGGTGGGAAGAGTTATAACATTTTTCCTTTATTGGATAGTAGACAGCGGAGAGTGACAGAGGAGATATTTTAGAATGATTGGAAACAGTGCAGGAATTTTGCAGAAAAAAACTTTTGAGTTTTTCTTATCATCATCTCTTCCTGGTTCTACATGTCTTTTTCTCTTCTCTTTTCTTCTCTTTCACCTTCCTACCTGAGCTTCATGTTTGAGAGACACTTTTAAAGCAGTCCTCAGTGATTAATTTAGTGTCCCCAAAATGTCCTATGTGGTTAGATGTGGCGTGCTTTGATTTATAACTGAACTCTTGAATATGAAGGCTGTCTGTGAACAGAGTAGTCAGTCAGCAAGTGAGCATGTCAGCCATCCATCCATCTTTGCATCAACACCAACTGCAAGCAGCACAGTTTTTCATCTGACCGTCCAAACCAGTTGCCTAAACACAACCCGCTAACATGTCAGGTAATCTACCAACCAGTTAGTAACGTCGGGGCGTGCTGAAATATGAACTGGTGAGAAATAAGTTCCAGGGTTACACAGGTGAACCTGGTCTCTGCATGTGTACATGTGGGACAGTCGTGTCTTTGTGTGTGACAGTTAGTTGGCATGGTCAGGCCTCGGTGAAATGTTTCACCTTGTTTGACGTGGAGGGGGCTAGGCTCGTACCGCGGCCCCGGGCTGGATGTGAAGTGTTTTGACGACGCGTCAACGTAAATCTAAATGTTCTGACACACTGCCTTCTACACAACTTTAAGTTTTCTTTCACATGGCCCAAAGCTGCCTTTACTATCTCGCCCACTATTTGACTTTCAGATCAGTCAGTCTATTACATTACCAAAGGATTGGTTTTCAAACACTGCAGACGTTCTGGCTTGGAGCACATAAGTCAAACAGAGTGCACTGAAAGGTTTGATAAGGAGTATGGGACCAACAGCTAAATCCGCTGTTTATTCTATGGCGTTTTAAGGCTCAATAAATTCAGACAGCTGCAGCAGTTAGTGCCATTGTGTTACCTTTTGAATTATTGCGATAGATCTCTGTATCAGAACTTTAAAGACCTTGTGTAGTCCAGGCCTTTCCTAATCTCCCATCATCTACATAGAACTGCATAAAACTACCGCTCACAATGGCAGCGCAGATCAACACCAACAAGGCTAACTTGTCCAACAAAGTGCTGCTTTATTTCAGCCACCCTTTAAAACACACAAGCTATAATCTATGGGGGGAGTGTTTGGATTTGAGGTCTGAATCTCTCAAAAGCAGTACTCCCCTTTCTTCCCTTTTTGCTGTATTGAGGAATTCCCTTATCTTACCCCACCAGTGGCGTAGCACAGAAAAGAGCAGGCCGCTCCATTGTCAGCCCCTTAGAGTTCCAGTCTTGTTTGATAGTGTTTTCTGCGGGTCACTTGACACCCCCTCCTTTTTTTTTCCAACACCCCCTTATGCCCCCTCATTGTTTGCCTCTTCTATTATTCCCCTAACCAGATTCAGGGTGGGGACTGGGGAGGGGGGCTGTTGGGAGGTGGATGAAGGGAGGATAGGGAAGTTTGTCATCGGTTTGAAACAGTGAAAGGCCTCAGTCTGCTAACAGCCAGCTAGGGTGAACCAAAAAGCCATGGAACCATATGGAGCCTCCAGACAATCAAATTACTTTTTTCTCCTCTTTTCTCCCCCTCCTCTTTGTCTTTCTTCCTTTTATTTTCTTAAAGAAATTATCGAAGACCTTTGCATTTGCCACCACAAGGCAGGGAGGGCATAAGGCAAAGATGTGACCAAATTCCACCGCTCCTAATAAGTTAATGAAATAATGAGATCATCCTTTGTCCATCATGCCCTAAAGAATTCTGGGGAAATGCCTTACTCTAAAGGTGAAGACCTTTAAGAGGTCAAATATTCCAGACCTCCAAAGAAAAACTTTGCAGCACAAAATAACAACCCCATTCAGCATACATTCAAAATTACAAATACACAAATATGAAGTCTATTTAGCAACACGTGAATCTGTTGCTAAATAGACTGTATGAATACATTGTATGAATATTTTCCATTAAGGCTGCTGACAGAAGTATAGCTGATGTGAAGGATGACTGTTGTTCCACCTGTTAGAAAATGATTTCGCCATCTCCTCTCGCTTCCATTTGTCATGGTAACAAGCGTCCCCTAGTCATTTAAATGGCAAGGTGAGTGGAGAATAGCCAGGGGGTGTTTCATGGGACCGAGGGACATGCACGTGTTTCGGGGTAGAACTCACGCCAGAGTCAATGCCTGGGTGGCCAATTAGCAAAAAGGAAATAAAAGACCCTGTGCCATCAACCAATGACGGCTGGGGGAGCGGAGAAGGGGGAAGTTTTTTTTTTGTCTGTTTTCCTCTCCCTTTCCTCCCTCCCTCTGTTCCTCTTTTACTCTCTAACTTTGTCTGTCAACTTGGTGTCCACAGCAAAACTCCGTCAGAATAACAAATGAGGATTACTAGACTGGAAGCAGTGGGATTTCTAGGGTTGTGTGTGTCTGTATGCATTTATGTATGTATGCGTGGCTGTGTGTGTGTCTAACTTGTTTGTGGAACAAAAATGTCCTAGTGTGTCCCTAGACAGACATTTGGCTGTGTCCCATTGGCCATAGAGGATTACAAACCCTCTCTTTGCCTCTTCACACTGGCCCACAGTGCTCCACTCCCCCTGGCTAATGACCCAGTGAAACACATTCATTCCTTCAAACAGGCCTCAGATCTGGGCTCATCCCTGATATTTCCTCTGCATATAACTTTTCTACAAAAAGATTATCATGAAATCAGTGAAATTCAAAAATCACACTCTTGAATTTTTGTGCTCTTCCCTCCCATGTTGCTCCTTCTGGACCTTGACAAGTTCATGTTGCGGAAAGCAGTTGCTAAAAAAATCTCTTGTTGGCTTTGCTGACCAATGACAACTCTCCTGTGTAGGATTTTTAAAGCTTTGCAGAGATGAGAGTTTGTTTTTTTTAAATCTCAAAAGTTTGGAGGCTTATTTTGATACTAAAGCTGCCATTGGAGGCTTGAGTTGCCGTTCAGCATCCGTGTGCAACTGGCTGCTCTAATGCTTCACGAGATCAACAAGGTGGCGGTTTAAGTGCTGCTAGCCGCGTTCCTCCCAGGCCTGCTCGTTAATGATTTGGGAGTAGATGGAGTGTAAGAGAAACCTGTGGGAGCCTGTCTTCCACTCTTCTTTTGCTTCAGCCTTTTTCCTCGCGCTGCCTCTGCCCCTCCAGATATTCCACTGAGCTGATCCTTCCTGATGCCACGCCAAGCCCTGAGCATGTCTCCTTCCAGCAGTGCAGCCTATTTATACACACCAGGGTTATAGAGAGCTGCAAAAGTGGTGCAAAAATTAGTTTTGATCAAAGATGGTTCATTTTAATGTGATTTTTATACTTTGAGCATACAGTCAGTTGGTAACACTTTATAATAGGCTTCCTGCACTTGTATAGTTCATCTAATAGCCTACTGTAAATGTTGCTGAGAACGATCTCCTATGATGCCTTTTTGTATGACATTGCTTGTTTGCAGGGGAGTGTTGCTTTGTGCACAAATGAACATACAATATCCCAATTAAGCTTTCATACAAAATCTTTGGAAATGCATTAAAATGTACTGCTGCTTGCTTTTGCCTGTATGTACAGCATGTGTATGTGTATGTGTGTATGAGAATGAGTGTGCCTGCGCTTCTGCACAAACAGCCCATTTTAATGACTCCGGGCCTCGCTGTTGAAATTGAGAATAACTAATGAGTGTGTGCCGGTGGGTGTGCGTGCATTTCTGTGCAAGCATGCACTTTTGTGTGTGTCTGCGTGTACGGGTGCGTGTTGAGGAGCGCAGGCCTGGAGTGGGGTGCTGCTGCTGCATTTGGGTCTTTGTGGCTCTCTGTGAAGCGGGGTCGACCTTGTGGGGCTCTCCTCCGGGGCCCAGACAATGCCAGTGCAGGATTATCCACCCCGGGACAAAGTGTGTGATTACCATGAGAAAACAGCCAGCTCCAGCCCCATAGCCAAGGACTGCCAGGCCTGCTGGAGAGGTGGGCCGCCACTCATTAGCTGTAGGGAGACGCTGAATGCAGGCGCACACTCACCGCCTTACATGCACACACAAGGGAACACAATGACGCACACGCACATAGTGACATGCATGCTCATACTGATACACATGTGCACATACCCACAAATGCAATTTGTAACTCATACGCAGACATACACAACAGTCAGGTTTATAAAAGCTGCACGATTAATAACGTTTCAGAATTTATGCAAACATGCAAACAATTTATACTTATTTGTATTGAAGCCAGACATGCAAAAGTGAAAATACTTTACACAAACTTAACCAAAGGAAATACTTTTAGCAAATATTCTCACAAAAAGTGGGAGCCAAAATTAGACCAAGTATGTCATGGCAATTTCACTGTTAACTCTATGCATATAGCATATTTGTAGTAATGTTATGAAGAGCTGTGTCATCTTATGAACAAAATGATGATAATTTGTGCTTTGTGTACAAAATCACACCGACCAAAACAAATATATGTAGTATTGTATACAAGTAGAGCTGGACAATAATTCAGTATTATTGTGTATCAACCTTTAGTATCATTGTATACAGACAATATGATCCTATTTTGTGATTTATTTACAAAATTCTGTCAAAATTAATGATGATGAGTAAACTTTCATTAAAAACAAAATTACTTATTGAAATTTTTGTCTTGCATATTTAAAGAGTACGTGAACATCAATGGCATTTTCTTTCATGTAATGTACAAATATTACTTATATTGCACCAACATTGGAAAAAATATTGTACATAATATTGTTATAGTGATTTCAGCCATATTGTCCACACCACTAATGTCAATCTATCCTTTTGTATTTGTGTATTTGAATGTGAATATGTTGTAACATGCAGGCAGTGGTGCTGTGTTAACGTATGTATTTGCATAATGAAACAGGTTTCAGAGTGTGTGCTCCACAATGCGCAGACAGAGATTGGTGTACCATCCTGCCGCGACGACCCCAAAGAGAGCCACAGGTCTATTGTAGCGTTTGCATCTTAAACCCCTGATCAGTGGATTTCCCACCGCTCCACTGAAGAGTCTCTCCTCTACCCTGGATTAAAGGGATGAGCTGATACTCTTATATCTCCTCATCCGTCCCTCTGTCTCCTCCGAGGAGGATGAGAAGAAGATGTCTTTTGTTGGAAGGAGGCAACCCACTCGAGTTGAGCTGGAGAGGGTCTGGGATGGAGGAGGTTTTGGGGGAGGAGAGGAGCAGACGGAGGGAGGATGGGAGACATGATTATTGATGAAGAAGACGTTTTTAAAAGACGCCTACCAGGAGGTATCTCAATCCACAGGCATTAGATGACTGGCGGACACACACACACTGAGAGAGAGGGAGTGATTATGAGTGTATTGTTTTAACTGGGTGGCAGCTCTCGGTCACAGGGGAGGTCAAGAGTTCGGTCCTCTGCCACTTTGACCCCTCACAGTTACAGCATTTTTTGTGTGAAGCCGCTCTTTTATATTTCTTTGTCTTTTACAACTTTGTGCTATTTTACGACCTCTTTGTTTCCTCATTGTTGGGAGGGGTAGAAGTAGCAGTGGGCAGGACGGATTGAGCTGGTGGGGAAATGTATTGCCACAGACAAGTGTTACTGAAAACTACTTCTCTTGCTCTGATTCTGGAATGATTAGTTTCGTATTATCCGATCTAGTCACTTTCATTTATTCTTATTTGGCGCTTCTCCTCCACACTTCACACTCTCCCCTTCAATCCATCTCTCCTCCTTCCTGTTCTTCTTTCCCTCTCAGGGTGGGAGACAGGTCACAGCTGTAGGGGGACGGCGAGCCTGTCACGTGTTGCTTTGTCTCGGCCTTCACCAAAACATACCGCCACAAGTCGCCCTGGCAACTGCCTTTCTTTTTTAACCACCCTACTGTAGTTTGGAGGAAATGGCAGCGCACCTCCTCCAGCCAGTATTCTCCAGTGACTCCCCAAAAGGTCACTTTGAGATTTAATTTCTCTCCTCTGGGCATGATTCATGATTCGCACTCTTATATGGGCCGGTTGATGTTTATATTTGACTACTAGAAGAGCTAAAATAAATTCAGATCTGATTGGACGCTCGGCCATTTATCTACCTGGTGATGGCTGCCAAAACGCTATTCGCTGAAGCAGGAGTTAGTGAATGTCACGAGAGAGAAATGAATCCTGGTTCGTGGCTCTATAAATATTTGACTCTCCTTCCTGGAGCCCTCACCATGAGAAGAGGCTCTACCTATTCCTGCTCTCCTTACCAGAGGGAGCAGGGTGGCAAGTCGTCTGATTAATTGACTTAAAGAGAACATAGATCATGTTTTTTGGGAGACCTAGAAAAAAGTTTGGCCCTCTCCTCTGTATCCTACAGAACATCTTATTCAGCAGTAAATTTGAGCCTGTTATCGGTGAAACATTACGCTGTTAAAGCCTGCCCCGCTTCTTCTCACATTCCTCCAGTCTCTCCTTTCAACTGAGCCGTGCGTGTTTGTAGAAATCCATTCTCTCTCAGCGCTCAATACCCCAATCTATGTGTCTCTTTTCTATTTCTAGACACTAGCTAGGAGGCAATCTGGTATATTTCAACTTGCTCTCACTTGCTCTGATTGTGGGTCAAACAACATTGCAGGGTTGTGGTATAAATCAGGGGGCTGTGTTCTGTATTTACATTTGTAGAGATTCAGGAAACGTGACCGAGACAAAACATGTAAATCGGGGCAAGTCTCCCGAAGCATACGTGCATTTTACATAAGTCATTTCAAACGTCCCCTGGATGGTGAGTGCAAAGTTACCCCATTGACCTGTAGTCAGAATGAGACCCAGGTTGAAAAATATCCAAAATTTCCTCAGAGGTTAACTCAAAAAAAGATTTGGTGGCTCCGAGACAGACATTTGGGAAATTTGTGTATATATTGCTCTTCTTTGCAATATGTTTCCCCAGAGAATAGCTTTCACTTGAATGTCATTGTGTGTGTGTGTGTGTGTGTGTGTGTGTGTGTGTGTGTTTTAGGCATGCACACTATGAGATCATCTGTGTGAGTATCACAGATGGCCTGGGGTCCCTTTGCTGACATGACTCTCATTTATAACCATCAGGGGTGGATGCTGCACCCTTGCCTCTCTACCCAGCTCATTCTCCTACTCTCTCTCTCGCTCTCTGTTAGACACACACACACACACACACACACACACATACACGCACAAACTATGGACTAGTGCACTCTACCTAGCAACGCTCTGCACTGAATGGCATCACACTGCTCCGTGGTCCAACTCTATAGTCAGCGGAATCAATAGCCGGCTGATGTTTGAGGATCTGGCTGCTGTCCACAAGGGGGACTGTTTGTCTTTGCTGATCTATCATCACAATCACTGCAGCATTATGTCATCTTCCATTCATCCACACGTCCAGATTTAGCTGAAAATTAAGAAGTTGCATGATTAATAATCTTTAAACCTGATTACTAAGAAGAGTTTTTCTTTTGTTCTCTAAAGCTTACAAATGACAACAAATTATATCTTCTTTTGAAAACTCATCCTTGTCTTTATTCAACAGTTACTATGAATTTTTGAATTCCCCCACTAAGGGAATTCAACAAGCTGTTACACACAACCCCCCCCCCCTCGGGCCACCCCGTCCTATCCATCCACCCAGCAACCGGTGCTCGCTGAAGAAAAGGATCAGCTCCTTCTGGTGTGTTCCCTCGGCCCGTTTAGCATAGGTCCCCACCCCGGGGCCTTCGGGCATGGCTCTGTGCCCTGACACTGGAGTCTGGGGGAATGCACACCCTGCTGAATGCTTTCTAATGGCTCAGAATGGTCTTTAATGAGCTTGAAGACGCAGCGCTCCGTATGGCGTTGTTCACCTGGGAAAATCACAATCTGTGCTCCGCAAGGGCTGGACGCAGGCCTACGTATAGAGACACAAGCACATATACATACCCAGCACACACACACACACACACACTCACACACACATTCAACTGGCTTTTTGCAGCCTCAGCACACTATTGTCCTTTTAGTGAATAGAGCTGGAACGTGGTCAGTCACGGTTCCATTAGGATGCTGTGTGTTTGAGGACTGATGTGTTGCTTATGTATGTGTGTGTATGTGCGTGTGTGTGTTTGTGGTTTTATTTACATTTTTTTGTGTGTTGTTACATCACATTTTTTTCTTTAAATTATTCCCTGTTATACTCCCTCTGTCTAATGTCTTCAAATACTAAATTTGACATAAATTTCAATTCTGACTGTGCAGCTGGTTGTTGCCTGATCATCTCTAGTTTTTATGCCCTTTTTTAAAAATTCATCATTATTTCTTTCAATTGATTTAAGCTTTTAATTGAATTGAACCTGATCTGCCACCTGCCTTGGCTGTGAAGACGACTTTTTCACTTTTTCATCCAGACCTACCTAACAATGGCGTTATGTGTAAAATCCAAATATGTCTACATATAGCTACAACAGAACACTCAGTGCTCAAAAACTGCCCAGGAAAAGCACATTTCAGCTTTGGGTGCATCCAGCTGTATGGACCACAGCACCTCTCTACAACCTGCTGTTTGCTCTGTGACCCAGGACTTTGATGTCAAGCTGGTCCAGCTCCATCTTCTTGCCTGCTCCTCTTCACACACACAGGAGGCTTCGGCAAACACCGGCGGGAAAAACACTCTTCCCGCTGCACCTGAACACCACAGACACTGACACTGGAGTGTGTTTTTCTTTTTTGAGCATAATGCAGCAACCTGTAACTGTCAACCGCCAATTGTTAACAAGCTACGGACTACAAAACTCACCAGCTCTATCTCTCTACAGTTTGTGGTTGAATTCTCTGAATTTCTCACATGCATATATGACCAGCTGAGTTTTAACTGGTGATTTTAATAAGAATAAATTGATCAGAGTGTATTGATTTAAAATGGATTTAAAAGCATACTGATGAGACAACTCAATATCTAAGTTACACTTTGGACCTGGTAATTTCAGCTGAACATAAATGTTTCTTCTGCTGTTGACTTGGCTCTCTCAGACCACAACTATTTTCTTAGCAGATATTGCCAGAAACCAGATTACACTGACGTCCTCCTCAATTGACAATTGTCTCCTTGTTTAAAGCATTTAAACAATAAGTTAGCTACAGCCCTTAATGCTATTGCACCAAATTCAAAAAACAATTACAAGGAAGAACATGCCAAGAATGGAAGAATCATGAAATTATGAAATGAGGGACTGTCAGATTGCAGTGTACTTTAAAGTGTCCATAATAATTTAAGAATTATTTTATTTACTAATGAACCTCATGGTCTTGATGTATCCATATATATCACATGCTTAAAGTGTATGAGGCAGTGCGGCCCCTCGGGTCCTCTGGCACAAGTCTCTGGCACATCGTTCCAAAGTGCAGGACGAAAACCTTTAATGAGGAATTGTTGAAATCTTTAAAGTGAAAACCTACCTCTTCAGCTTGGCTTTTGATTAGAGTTGGTTTACAGGCATTATCTATTTTATTTGCTTATTTTATTTTTCTTCTTCTTCTTATCATTATTATTATAGCCTTTAAAATATATTTTTTCTGTATTTCACTGTCATCACTGTTGTTTTGTCTTTTGAATGTATTTTACTCTCATTTTTTAATGTAGATTTTGTTTCACTCTGTTACGGTCTCAGTTTGATTGATTGACCGATTACTGATATCGTTAATAATACAATTCATAGAATATATACGACGCGATGACCCCCACCTCTCTTCATGCTGGTGCTCAGTGCTAATTAACAATAGCAGCGTCACATATAACCCCATTCATTCCCTTTCTCCACCCCTACAGCCCCCTCCCAATCCACCAGTCTACTATCTGCCTCACAAGTCTCTGGGGTCTCATAAACTAGCACACTGAATTTGGACAATCCAACATGTGCTTTGTTTCCGCCGACTGGGGCTTTCTCCTCATTAATAATTTCCCTGTCTTCTAACCTTTTCTGCATAAACTTTTTCCTCAACAGTTTTCCAGGTTTGCTTCATTCGTTCTTTATATTTTCTTATGTCTTTTATTTTTAGATTTTCTTATGTCTTTTATTTTATTTATTTTGTTCCTTTCCTTTCCCATTCCTCTATATCAATATCAGTTGGAAATCAAGAATGTTTGGTGTGTTTTCTTTGGAGTGATCATTTCTAGCCTTCTTCATCCTCTTCTTAAATCCATCTTTTACACACTGCTCTATTTTTTTGTCTGCTTCTGTCCCATCTCTCTCTGTCTGTCTCTCTCCTGTCACCTGCGTTTGTGTCCATGCAGCTGCAGGACTTTCTAACACCCATGACCAGCAGTGAGAGGTGCTCTGTCAACAGAGGGTGTGAACGTGACCAAGCGGGGACTTCCCTCTCTTCCATGGGCCACAAAGGCAGGATGGCCTGCAACAGAACATCAGCACCAACAGAAAGGCACCCGCTTTTGTTTGCACTTAATGGATGCTGCCCATTCACTTATACACTCCCCTCCTCAATCTTAGCTCTTTTTATTTTTGGTTCTTCTTTTTGCACAAGCAGTGTTATAAAGGTCTTTCTTTCTTTCTTTCTTTCTTTCTTTCTTTCTTTCTTTCTTTCTTCCTGTGCTGTCAGAAATAAAATCTGCTCTCCACCAGCATTACAGTTGAGTGCACATATCACACGAAATTCAAAGGTGCCTTTGATGCCAACATATGTAAATCTCCTACTTTATCAATCTGTCTTTAAAAGTTGCCTGCAGATGTGCACTCAGCTGGCCTCCTCACCTGACTTTCACTGTTCCACTACACAGAGCATCAGTAGTCAGGTCAACAGAGCATGGTGAGCCTTGGCTTGTGGGCCCCTGAGTCAGGAGTTCAGGGGCCCCTACTGCCCCCCAGAGGGAGTGCCCGTGGACGCAAGGGGAGGGCCGGGGCAGCCCTGCTTGACAGCTCAACACACAGGGTCTGCTGGTGACCAGGGGGCCATCGAGGGGGCCAAACTATACTGCTTTAGATAGTACCACACCCCGGTTCCATCCCCCAAGCCTCAGGGCCGTTGTTCCCTCGGAGAAGAGGGTGTGTTTGCGGGAGAGACCAAGCGAGGAGAGGCAGGGCCCGGGACAAAAGACGGTACTCCGGCCAGCACTGTTCTGCATGGTAGCGGCTGTATTCTTCTCGCCTCTTTTTTGCCTTTTCTTCTCTTTGGGTTAGCTGCCTTTGTGGGGACGTGATGGAAGCCGGGGGGCAGATATGATGGATGGAACTGGGGGGCACGGACGAGTTGGGGGGGCTGCAGGGATGATGGCAATGGAGGGGCCCAGTGTCGTGCTCCCTGTCTGAGCGGAACGTGCGAGGCATGGGGTGGCCCTGGGTGGTTGGTGGACTCGGCCCGAGGGTGAGGGGGGGCGGGTATGGTTTCTATGTTGTGTGTATGTGTTTCATTTTGAAGGAGTGTGGATGGAAATTGGGGGAGGGCACAGGCCTCGGTGACAAGGAGCGTGTGAGGGATGTGAGGGTCCATGCAGTATCTATGGATGGGAACGTGCATATGAAAAAGGATGTTGCTGCGGGTGGGGAATTGTTGGAGACGAGGGCACATGTTGAGGAAAAAGAATTACTTTTAAGCATCGTGGGGATCCAGCTTCCCTGATGAATCTGCAGGAAAAGTCCACCACAAGCACATATGTTTTCAAGTTACAAATATTGGCCACTGTTGCAAAAATGTTGTATATGATGCACTTAAATGTGAAATATCTTCATGATACATAATTTGGTATTAGTATAGATTTGCATCTGAAAGTTAAAGACACAGTCAATCTATGATATCTTTAATGGGGAGAGAGTAGAGACGAGTGTGTTGCACGGCCTACTGCCTGTATGTGTGTGTGTGTGCATGTGCGCTCATAGTGTACGTGTGCATACACCCTTGGTGCCGCTGTATGTGGAGCTCAGTTCTCTGGGGGTGAAAAGACAGATGAAGGTACAGAGTTGGTATGAGAGCACAATATTTCATCACAGACAGTATAGAACCAGGGCTGGATAAATTGTTTAATATAATCATGATATGGCTATCCTTTGGCCAACAACATGTAATACCACACACACGCTACATGATGCTGTCATCAATTTTGAAGCTTCACTCTGCTCCTCTGTTCTCATGTTTCTTGTGTAATATCTACAGGACATCTTCCTCTTTATTTCATCACATCATAAGGATTAGGAATACTAGTATTCCCAAGGGATTACCCTCCTCCTATGGCCTCCTTACTGCACCTTGCACTGTGGAATGTCCACTCAGCAAATCAATGGCAGCCTGCTTCTTGACTCGCTTCCCTCTCCCACTGTCCACCTTGCAATGTGGAATGTCCTAATCCACAGAGACACATGAACAAGTGCTTATAACCCCAGGAACACCTTCCACCAATTTGCATTAAAAAAAATCAAACCCCCATTCAACCGCCTGACACCATTCAAAGCAGGATTTCTTGTCATTTGACAGGTAATTGCAAAATTAGATTTATTGTCAAGTAACCTGTTTTTATCTGCGGCTGCTGCTTATTCATATTGTAAACCAATTATTTCAATTCCAATTATTATAGTTGTTTGAAATGCTTCAGATTATTGTCAAGGCTACTAAATGGACCTTTACAACATAAAGTATGAGGTAACAGAATGAAGCATTAAACCATTAAGTTTTAAGACAAAGGTAGCAACCTCACACTCCCACTGTCACCTATCAGATTAACTTGAGGTCTTTGTTGACACATACAGACCACCTGCTGCACAACAACTACGCCACACTTTCACTTTTCCTCTGACCGAGAAAGAACCTCCTCCTGATGCATCATAGACAGAATAAAACAAACAAAAAGGAAACCAGGACAGACGCCAATCTTCCGCCCATCAGATACCAATCAGGGCCTGGCAACCTGCTGGCATCCCTCTGGAAGACTGAGATCACTATCTGGCAACATGCTGGTTGTCCAGTAGCCGGCAGCCTGGTGGCTGTCACCCAGTGCCCAGAGAGAGACATCCTCTTAGGGCTGGGACAAAGGTGCTGGTCCTCAGGGATTACCCATTAGCATGCTAGTCTGTGTGTTTAACACTGGCCTGAATGGAAAGGACAAGAGCCAGTACCCTGGTCTATTCTTAAGCAGGGAAGTGTTACTGTTTCAGCTGCTAATGCCGCTCTGACTTATGCATATATACGCATACATGCATATATATGAGAGGAATTTTTGTTTCTGTCGGTATGCTGGCTGACTTAATGACAGCTCCACAAATTTGATGCGGTACAAGTTGCATTGCAAAAATTAGAAACTTAAAACTTTGAAATCATATCTCAGGATGCTTTTAAGCTTGCATTTCATCAACCTTTCCTTGACTTCCTCCTAACAATGTGCTTGGCCTTTTGAACTTGCCTTGCTCCTTTAGTGGTTATCAGACTGTGACATCCATTGATTTAGGAACCAAAATACGTATTGTTTGTTGTGAGACGTGCAGAATCTGTGTGATTGGTGGGCGATTGGTGTGAAAGAGTGGCAAAAATCATATATAAGACAAAATGAATGCATGTGTTATCTGTCCCATTCTCAAGTTTTACCATGTGCAAGACAATGATGTTGAAACCAGGTGTTGGTTGAAATTATTGCTGATTTATTCATTCAGTGAAATGAGACGATTTCTCAATGGTGATGTTGGGCTGACCGCAGTCTTTCTCTTTCCGTGTGTGTGTAAGCCTAATGATGTGTAAAGACGCCTGTATGGAAATGTGTATTTGCGAATCTTTGTGATTGCCCTCAGTGATTGTGCGTTCGTTTGTATGCGTGTCCGCGATTGTGTGAAACGCTCCTCTCTTTCGTGCTGCTGTGTGTGTGATTATGTGCTCAGACTCGCTGGCTGGTGGCTGATAATAACACAAGAGGCCGTGTGTTTGTGGATCTCTTAGTCGAGAAGATTCCCACCGTGCTCAGCGTGTCTGGGCTCTGTGTGTTTTTGAGGTTGCACGCGTGACTCTGCCAGCTGTTCTATTCTCCTGTCGGCCCCCTCAACCCTACCCAGCCCTTGTCCCTCGCCGACCCCTCCTTCCCTCAGAGGCCTGCTCTTCATCTGATAAGGGCTGCGCTGGCCAAACCCTCAGCAGAGCTCCTCAGAGCCCCTCAGAGCTGCTCCATGCTAACAATACACCCTCCTTTCCCCTCCACGCTCACGCCATTTACATGTGAAAACACTGGGTCTTATCTCCAGTTCACTGGAGCTATGGCACAGCCAAGTGAGCGCGAGCGTTCGTAAATGCGCGAGCAAAACTGAGACAGAGCTGCATGAGTGAAGGCAAGTCAATTGTGAACACCTATGTGGCCAAATCTATCTTTATATCCCTACTTGAGCTTTATATCGCCTCCTTTCTCCAGTAGAGCAATATTATCAGAAACTACATGAGCAAATTAAATTTTTAGTTACCTCAAGAGTCTCATTCAGCATTAGTTGAAAGAATTAAGGTCTTTATCGTCAGTGGGATATTAACCAGCTTTATCACACTTGCACTATATCCAATAGCCGACGGCCACGCTAATGCCAAATCAAAGACCCCCATGAGAGGAAAACTAGCCTCTCTGCTCCCTCACCTTGGAATATTGCCATGGTGTCTGTTAACGGTAATCCTCATCTACATGAGCGTAACGTCAACAGCCAACTTCCACCGTTACTGCTCTTCCTTATTGTCACTGTTTGCATCATCTTTATTATTCTCTGCATCATTGCCCACTGAGGTTCGCTTGACTTAAATGCACAGCACAGAATTTTTCAATAACTGGAGTTGTTGCCTTCAAAAACAACCAACATTGCTGATGATGAAAATCTACAGTATAGACAGACAGAAATGTTCACTGACAAAGTAATGTATTAAAGTTTTATTAACGTTGTGTTACCAACTTCCGTCTTTACTCTCTGACATATCATTTGCTGTTTCCCATGTTGCCTTTGACAGGCAACCAAATGAAGTGCACCAATCCGTTGAATAAAATTATGGATCCTCTGGGTTTGAACATTGTTGGACACAACTCAACAAAGTACTGCATATAACATAGGTCTATATGTTTTGAGACAATTTGATGCAGAAATGTTACATAGGACACCTTTGAATTAAGAGCAATGGGGCTTGGTCTCATCCCCTGTGAAGCCAAACTGGACAGCATCCTCTGGTCCAGCAACACCACCATTTTACAGCATATGTACAACTTCCCTCCTGCCAATTCAACAGCTGCCGGGCAGACAGAGAGGTGCGTGCAGGCTTTTAATTAAAGTCGGTGTAGTTAAGGGCTCGGGCTAAGCAAACATGGGCCTCCAGCATCAGAGTTTAAGATGAGGTAAAGGAGAGCGGGGCGATGAGAGAAAAGCTCCTAATGTTGGACGAGGGAGGAGGGGGTGAGGGCAGCGAAAATGAGAGATGAGTGTGGGAAGATAAAAGATGAGCAGACCGGGATAAATTAGGAAGCGAGGGGCAGTTAGAGGGATGGGGAAGACAGGAAAGGGGATGGGTGTGTGCTGACAGAGATGGTATCACATGCTATCTGATGTATCATAATGTGATGCGGATATTGGGGTGGGAGGGGCCAGATGAAATGCAGGGTTTTGGGAGACATTACAATGAAAATAGGAGGCAACCGGTCAGATAATATTCATTTATGTATTCATTGAACTTGGTGTCATATAAGATGTAGATAGTTTTAAATGTAAATCAGCTTTATTGTCACATACAATCATACACACAGCGCAACATAGTGACATTTGAGGAGCAGTGTGCAGCACCTGTGGACCAACTCCAGGTCTAAACCAGTGCTTTGGTCACTTGTATACATGTTTTTGATGGTGGGGGAAACTGCAGGAAACCCTGGCAAGCACATAGAGAATGAATCTAAGAAACAGCCAGATCTAAGTTTGGATGCTAAAACTTGTTTTTATCAATAGCTTCTTTGACCAAACCTTAATTTGACATATTAACAATGTAGCAGGACATAAATGAAGAGCTTCAGCTGTGCACATTGGACAATTGTGCTCTAAGCTTTGTCCATTATGGTGATGTGGTGACATCTTTTGGTGGAAATGTGGAACTGCTGGAGTCTGTTCAGCAGCTGACATTATAAAACAATGACGGATGGAAGAGAAATATGGATACTTAAGAGGGCGCAAGAGCTTCCCAGCTAAATAAAATGACTTTGATTTCACTAACTGTCTCATGACAAGGACTTTAGGCTTGAGAGGCTTTATAAAAGTGATTTAAGGTTTCAGAGGGAAATATTATACTTTTCTTTACTCCACTACTTTTATTTGACAGATATAGTAACTTGTAAATGAAGATTTTACATAAAAAAACATATGTGCTTATGTGAAGTTACAATGCCTTGACTTTTTGGCTTGTGACTCTTTACTAGTGTTTAACTGGGGCCTCTTCTCACATAGTTTCCTACTGTGAGAACTGTTCGAGGCCAAAAGTCTGAATTATCCAATCTTTTAAAAAAAAAAAAAAAAAAAAAACCCATGAGTTGAAAATGTGAGTTCAAATTAGTTCTGCAAAACCCTTATTCATTATCCATCACCAAAACCCATTAATGATCTCAAAAGATTCATCTTGTGACCCTTTGTGACTTTGTGACTCCCCAGATGGGCATTGCTGAACTAAACAACCTTGATATGAAGTTACTAAAAGTGGCTCCACCTTGATCAGCTACCACAGTGAAATACTACTTGTGCACTGATACATCAGTATTAACAATCAGTCACACATAATAATATCAGTAACATTTTTACTGCAACACATTAAAGTACATTTAGCTGATAACACTTCTCTACCTTTAGACTGTGGTACGGCACTTTTTCTTCAGTACAGGGATCTGAATACTGAACGCTTGCAGTGTTTCATTTTCTCCTCCCACAGCGTCGACTCAGATGGCATTCCTGCTACTGAATCTTTATTATTTGGGGATCTGTGATCTAAGGTTTGTCTGTCTGGGGCACAGGCAGGCGGCACAGCTCCAGACTTTGCAATAAACAGGTTTTGACA
Organism: Holacanthus passer; assembly: GCA_025331565.1. Classification (NCBI taxonomy): domain Eukaryota; kingdom Metazoa; phylum Chordata; class Actinopteri; family Pomacanthidae; genus Holacanthus; species Holacanthus passer. The sequence goes on along the minus strand of JAFREQ010000003.1, from coordinate 10,754,390 downwards.
ATATATTAAGCTGCTGAGAAAATGTAATATTAGATCTGCAGGAAGACTCATAGACACACAATCTGAGTCAGATTTTTATATTACTTTCAATGTACAGAATACAAGAGATAAAAAGACGGTGAAGGGCAACATTACAAATATGTAAATAGCTAACCTCATGAGATCAAATCATAAAAAGAAAATGGAATTTGATCTTAAACATTCCTTAAAAACAAAACCAAGATATAAACAACAGTACAGACAGACTGGTATAAATTTTGTCCTGAGAAATGTTTTTCCAGTTTTACAGCAAATAACATGAATTATGTTTAACTCAATAAACCTTTGCACATTTGAATATAATAATGGTACAAACAATTGTGACACATGATCATTCCTTTGGAGGGTAATAGCCTTGGGTTAAGGTTAATAATGATTATCTTTGGTTTGATTGTTTTTCTTTGCACCTGCGTTATCACTGCTGGCTCGGAAGGACAAGTCAAATGCAAAGCACAACTACATTTACACATTCATCTCTCACTTTAAACTCTACTCTTAAATAGATCTCTTTACTTTCCCTACCACCTATGTACAGTGTCAAACAAACCATTTTGAAATGACAAAAGACAATAGTACATTTATAAACACAGATCCTTCAGATATGGATTTCATCATCATTGTCTAAAACTGCTGAGAATGATTTTCCAGAATGACTCACAACCAGAGTTATATACATAAAAAGATCTGATTGAAGACAAGATATTCTTAAATGTGTGTTATCATGTGAGCTTATTGGAAAATATCAGACTGGGCTCCTGTTTTTTTAGAGGTTTTTAAAAAGCTGTTTGTGCCCCCAAACATATCACATACAAAGGCACTAAGATCCAATCTGGAAGAGAATAAGGCCTCAACAAAATCCTTTCTTTTTTGTCTCTACATTAAAAACATTATTGGTCTTCAAACAGAAATGTAATATAAAAAATAATAAATTTGCCAACAGAAGTGTTTCTTTTGCTGAGAGGAATGATTTATGAAACTCACTTGGTAAGGTTATCATTTCTGCTCAGTATTATTTTTTAAAAAATCTCAATGGTCCTCTTCACATTTTTAGCTTGAATTTAACCAAATGACAACAAGAAAGTAAGTAATATGTGTTGAAGTACCACTAAAGAAATTACAAAATGTTTTTACTATAATCAGTTCACTGTAGACATCAACATCGAAAACACTGCTTAAAATTTGTGAGTACCTCTGATTGAACTGCTCTTCTATATCACATCTGCATGTGGTTAATCTAATAAAAATCTTACATAACACGACTGTATTGTCTAAAAGTGTATCAACTTCAGTAAGAATAAGGCAACAACTAAGTACATCTAAGTACAGTAAGTCATCAAAGGTAGCAGTAATTCTCAATAGTACAGATTTCATCTAGCATTCAGGTATTTTACAATTTTAACACGATAGAAATTAGATATAAATCCCACTATGGAAAATGTTGTAGACATGAAATGTGAAATACATTGAGGAGTATGGTATCAGAAAACGGTGCTTGACTTTGACTCAGCTGTCCAAGTGCTGCTAAAGTGTGTTAGACAAGGAAGAATAACGCCACGTTCTCATGGTCATGCTATAACACAACAACCAATTCAGGTTCTATCATCACATATGATTTGTTAATGAACATGTTATTTATCTCCTACTTCTTTGGAGATGGGTTGTGGTCACTGTTAGGCATCATATATAGGATTTCTTCAAGGGAAACAAGATTCAACTGAACTGAACTGATAAAAAAAAAGGGTGAACCTGTAACTGATTAAAGTGTAGTGCAGCCATGATCCCAACAGGGGGAGCCAGCATACAAGATCAGTCTAGCAGGATGAGCTCGTCTTAGTCCAGTGCTTGAGTAAGCCGATGCGTAGGCAGCGAGTTTAGGTCACTGTTTAGTCTACAGTCTCTTACTTCCTGTTGATTATCCTCAGCAGGTCTCTGCCGTGGACTGTCCTGGCCTCATGTGGCCCTGCAGCCTGCTCCTTCAGTCCTTCAGTCCTACATTCTCTGAGTTTTACATGTGGCTACAGCTGGTCCGACTCCTCTCTGGAGCTCGAGCTCGGCTGCGTACCCGAGGCCACAGTTCTGGGTGTGGAGGGCGCAGACGGATGTGCCGTGGGGTTGCTCGAAGGCTCTCGTGGGCCCTCGTACTGAGGCAGCTCGCCCTCTGATGGAAGCTCCCCATCTGAAAGGTACGGGGGAGGAGGGAGATCAAACCAGGGAGGCCGACTAGGGAGAAAAACAGAAGAAACAGACAGAGGGAGAATATGATGACAGGGCCATAAGCTATTACATAAGGACTGTACAATGAATATTTTTGACTGAGAACCAGCAGCAGATTCAGGATGTACAGGATGTATGACTTGTATAGCTTGATTATATAAGAACCATTATTTAAGGAAAGCTGAAATCTGCAGCCTTTAAAATACATTTGGAGTATGAAAATTGATCATATGGAAAAAATGAGCTAAAAGTAAATTAAATTATTATGTAGTATAAAAAGATAAACAGTTGCTACACACAGCCTTGACCACCACTGTTTTTGCTATTTGGTTTAGTCATTATCTTTATGGATACAGACAAAAGATTATCAACGTCCACACAGCTGTTAGAATGCTTATTCTTTTCACCTGACATCCAGAACAGCTTGTGAGTATGATGGAGGTGAGTCCATGGAGAGGCCGGAGGGATAGAGAGTACCAGACAGCAGCTGCAGTGCCTGAGGAGTCGAGCGGTACTGGCCCGCTGCAGTGGGGGAGCCAGGGGACAGACCTGGACCTCCGGGGTGGACGTGGTCCCTGTCCAAGATGACCAGACGGGACAGCAGCAGGGGCTGGTGGTGGTGGTGGTGATGCGAGCTCCCTCTCACGCCTCTGGGCAGAAGGACGCTCCGCTTCCTCTGGTGGTGGAGCACCAAGGCCAGCAGCGCCACCACCAGGACGAAGATGACAGCGCTGCCGATGACGGCGTAGGTGATACTGGGGTAGTAGCGCAGACGATAGTCCAGTGTCACAAAGTCTTGCCCCGGAGCTTCTGTAGGGGGAGAGGAAGAGCAAATTGAGGACGGTGTAGGAGGATGGGGAAAAGGCAGGATGAGTGGTGGCCAGGGAAGAAGGAAGGATGGAGATGTGGAGGAAGAGGGAAACAATTAAAGGGAACATGAGGTTGAGGAAACAGGAGGATGAGTTGTGGCGTCGTAGAGCCCGGGGAACATAGAAGTGAGTGAAGGAGGCATGAATATCAAGCAGTAGATTGTTTTCAGGTTCATTCTGAAATGTGTTGTGTGGGATTCAATAGAGGAAGCCTCTCTTGGAGATGAGAGAGCTACATAATAACAGACTCTCCCTAAGAGCTTCCAGAGACAAGGAGAACAAATGGAGCATCGTGGACAGTGCAGAGGCTATTTTGAGCCCTGGGCTCAAAAGGGACCTCACGCTTTACTATGAAGAAAGACAAACACGCAGAGGCTAAATAATTCTATGTGAGGACAAAACAGCAGTTTTAGATAAAACACGACTTGAGCTTCTCTGCATCGAAGATAATAGAAGACGGAGGAACACCAGGGGCTGTCAGATTACCATGTTTGTGGCAGGGAAAGGAGGGGTGTCTGCAAACTACACAGGAGTCCAGGGAACTTAAAAGTCCACGACGAGAGCCGTGGCCAGCCGTGAGAAATACAGAGCAGCCAACTCGCTGCCTGAAATGAGGAAAGGGACTACTCTAATGCCAGAGAGCAGTGCAGCTTATTATTCCAGATGGGATGAGGGGAATAGCACTTAAACATTTCCGCTGACTGATATTACAGTGTGAGAATTTCAATCAGGCACTCGGGGTGAGGCTCATGTAAATGGTGTTTCTGCTGCTCACCGGCACACAGTACTGTTGTATTAAGGAGAGATGGAGGGAGAGTGGAAGGAATCCTATTTATTACGGAGCTGCAGCGAGGCTGTGCTAATGAGGAATGAGCTACATAAAAGTATTTTACAGTTGCTGTTTCAGTTCAAATTACACTAATGCCTCAGGGGGCTGTAAACATCAAACCTCGGTGTGCTGCCTTAAAAGTTCAAAACACTCACTGGAGTACTTTCAGTGTTCTGTGCTCGAGGTTTTTGTGTTGCCGCTTAACAGACTGTTTGTATTAATGCCTAACATTGACTTAAAATGATTCACATCTCTGTCCACCAGCCACCACGCAGGCAGTTGAAGCCCAGAGAGCTTGCCAGAAAATGACCAGATATCTGGAGGTGGAATCAATAGTCTAAAAATGCTTCCATCTGTAAGGATTAGATCCCCTGAAACTGCAAAGCAGGCAAGCCTTTTTGGAGTTTTTTGAAGTATTCCAGGCTTACATAGACTTACAGGCTCTTGGGGGATATTGTGTTTAGTACAGGGTAGAGATCCCCCCCCAGACGTACAAGCTAGAGCTACAGGGCCTCAGAGAATTGAATGAAACGTGCAGAGCTCCACAAAAAGCCAACCAGTGCGACCCTGTTATATTGAGTTATAGGTCAGATCCACAAAGCTACACCAACTAAAACGCCTATGAAAGGCAACTCCACTTTCTGATTCCTAGTAGATTACATAATATAATGTATATGTACTGGAATTGAAGCCATGCATTGATAGAGGGCACAATGTGCACTTCAAGGAATAGTTGAACATTTGGGAATTATTTGCTTTCTTGCCAAGAGTCAGGTGAGATCAAGGAATAGTAGCGCCCCATAATGTTGCAGTGGGTCATTTTGATATTTCGTCTTTTGTACAATGACATGATAATAATGTGTGTTACCTTCCCACGCTGTTTCAGGTCTTTATGCTAAGCTAAACTCACCAAAGCTGGGTTCATATTCAAATATGAGGCGTATACCACAAAATGTCAAACTATTCCTTTAAGAAAAATGTGTCAGAGGTCAGAGAGACTATGAAAGCTCAGTATTTGTCAGAGCACCTGTGTGGACAAAGCAACAAGCTATCATTAGAGGAGCAGGTTTTTTTTTTGTGTGTGTGTAGCTTGTTTTCCCTTTCTTCCAGACACCATGATGCACGTTTCCTCTGTCTGCCTGACCTTGAAGGCCTGTGGGAGTCTTCTGCAGTGTGCACATACTGTTGAATTCCCAACAACAACCAGCCTGGCATACAGCCTATTTATGTACCAGTGTGTAGTCCGGGGCCCCACGCCTTAATTAAATCTAGTCTAGTTCAGATGCTCCACCCGCCCGCTGCCCCAACCAGGCACCAGCCAATAAAACAAGTCCCCCCAACCCCTCCCTTGTGATTTAAAATTGGCCAGTCCTTCACGCTACCAATTAACTATGAACTGGACTCTCAGCAGAGAAAGGCCAAAACAAAGAAGAATTATTTCCATAATTACCTAGTAAAAAAAGCACAAATAAAGAGATCCCACCGCTGCCACCCTACGCCGCCTATCAGGTTTCAGTGCAGTCCTCTGGGAGCAGAGAGAAACACACACAAAAGAAACTCATAATGCTGTAACACTGACAATGGGAGCCTATTCGGGACATTAGCGATAGAGGCCTGAAAGGCTGTTTCAAATCACACAGGAGATGAAAAGACAGGGAGAAAAAGAGAAAGAGACTGAAGCAAGCTCTTTTTCTGTCCTGAGAGAGGTCCTGTGTGTGTGCGCCCTCCTCCCCCCCGGGTGTGTGTGTGTGTGTGATCGAGCTTCGCATTTTGAGCTGTTAGTGGTAGTTATGGCACAAAGACAGGTGCGATCATCACATGCAAAGATGGGTGACGGGGATTCTCTCAATATCAATGGTAATTCTGATTTAAAAGAAAAGAGTCCTAATTATATCTAACAGACAAATGCACACTTTCGTACTCAGGATGTCACTGTTGGTTTCTATCTGCAAATCTTATTTTTAGCTTCTAACCTGTAAATGTAATCTCTGTGAAAAATGGATTCACACATCAAAGTCCTGGAGAGCTGTGCCAGGGCCAAATGCTGTGTTTAAGGGACATCAAAGGAAAAAGGGAAAAGCCACACACTCGTTCTAAATTCTATGGATCAACATTTCTGCATGTATTGCCTCCTTCATGAAATAAAAACGAGTACATCTGACTGTCATATATTATGTATAAGACAGATAATTCAAAGCAGCAGTTCATTACGTTTTAAAACTTTCACTGTCACCTAAATCTCATGTGAATGTGTGTTCACACTACATGAACTCACAGCATCTCTGACTTTGTACCAAATTCATTTGATGGAACTGTCACGATCAAAGGTGAGCATTAAAGTTCACCAGAGACTTTCCTGTCTTGTCAAACTTGACATGAAAGGCTCAAGTATGTTCTCGCTGTCGACCAATAGCAGAGCTGCTTGGACACTATTGACTTCAGAAGGCGGTTAAGTCCAAAGCGAAGGAAGCTTTCCTTTTCGCTCATTCAGTTTCATTCAAGTCTCTTGTCATAACAAAAATTGACATTCTAAAGATCTGCTGCATCAGTTAGGACACAAGTTGAAGTAGATCAGTGATTAAACATTAAACATTGACTAATCTATTGTAAGGATTTTTGATTGCTAGACCCTTGTTTTGAATTAGGTTTTCAAGGATTTTTTTTTTTACATCATTGGACATTGAACAATGTATACCTCTTTTTGAAAATGACCACAATGACTGAAAATACAACACTAATCTACTAATGCATTTATTATGTGTTCATAATCCTATAACTTTCAAAATAGCAGCGAGTGGTAAAATTTCCAGGATGTCATCTTGAGGGGCGAAGCAATAAACCACCTCAGGAATATTTTGGAGCATTTCTATGTGTAGCTGCATGTCTAAAAGGGACTGCATATAGATGTACCTGTGTAATAACTTCACCCTGGAGATCTCCCTGCTTCTATACTGCATTCATGAACTCATAAACCTTCCATATGTGGAGGCTTGGGGAGGAGGGAGGGAGGAGGGGGGGCAAGGTGCAGCCTTTCAACTCAGCCACTTTAATTACATCAGAGTGCCATCTCCCCACATCTCTCCCCTCACATCCCCTGTCCTCCTCCCTCGCCTCCTCGCCACTACTCCTGTGCCTTTTGTTTCCCCCTCTTGTCTCTCCTCTAACGCCTCCCTCTTCCTCCCCCTCAGCTTTATACTATCATACCTCCCCCTGCTGTCCACCTGCTGTTCCACTGTGCTCCCCTCCTGTTGGTAATTTACTGTCACAGGGATGACATGTATCTATGATATACACAACTGCACTCACCCTGGATTATGCACTCAGTAAAATGCTTATCAAAAGCAAAAGCCTATCGAATCAGTGGACAGAGGAGATGAAAGAGGACAGAGAAAGAAACAGACGAGGACATGTCCAAAGGGAGCGGGAGGAGAGATAATCATAGTGTCTTTTGAAGTATCATGTGCACACATCTCATCAGCTCTACCGCAGACTAAGAAAACCACACAAACTGGCCTCAAATCAGTTAGGAGAGACGGAGTCACACAGACCCCCTGCTGTATGCCTTCAGTAACAGAAATGCACTCTTTCTGCCTGGATCCCACTTTGTGCTTTTGCTCTCTTCTACATCTTTGTGCCATCCGTTCCAAACTTGGCTAACAATCCTCACTTCCTTTGGCAGTTTCCCTTTTTCTTATACTTTAGTGTAAAATAAAAGGAACTAAATCTATCTATCTATCTATCTATCTATCTATATATATATATAAATGGCTGTTGAGTCTGTAGAGTAACAAGAAATGCTTTATCTTCAGTAATGTGACATATTTCCTAGTGAAACAGAATATGTGAACAGGGTATAGTTACCAAAGGGATTTGAATCAAATCCTTCAGATTTTATTTGGAATCAAAAGTGGGTGGGGCTGAGCGAATATAGAGCAATATGGAGCTGTAGAAGATTTGGCAAATTATACTTCAACCATGCTTTCTTGCAAATATAAAAAAACTGTTTTTGCCGACTGAGTTCCAAGCACAAACCTCCAATGATATCGTTCTGTTAGTTACTACAACCAATGAGCTGACAGCGTGGTTTAGTATAATGAGCGAAGTTGTGCATAATACTCTGAGCTCACAACAAGTCATCAAAAATATTTCAGCATTTTACAGCAAGAGAAAAGATGGATTTTGATATATAAAACTCTAAACTTTTTAGACACACATTTAACATTTAACAAGAGCTACATGAACACAGACGAAGAACTGGAAAATGTATTTTTTACTTCATGTATATCCTCGCCAAATTTCAGGGATCCTTATCAAAATAGTTAGTTTATGTTACAAAACAAATATTGCCAATTACATCATTATCAATATCAGATTTCTTAGCTTAAATGAAATAAAAACAGAAATCCACTGAGAGGTGTTACGGAACAAAATGAAACAGAATATTGGTGCACACATACATGCCCCAAAACTCGAAAAACTGTACGCAGCTACTGAAGCAAAGTCATGGCTGATGTTAGTGCACAATAGGCTATTGAGCATGCAGTGATTAACACAAGCTGTGAAACACCCCTTTGTCTGTCTTTAATCAAACTATGCTGCAGATCAACAGCAGACATGCTGTTGGGTTGCTGAGATACAAGCGTTATTTTTTTTTTTAATGGAGTGCATTCCTTTATCCTGATTGGCTACCTTCCCCTGAATATGCTAACTAACAACTGTCAGGACACGCTCATCTGAAGATGAATGAGCGAAATAAAATGAAAAGAAATCGGGCTAATAAAAGACTCCACAAACCTAATTGCCACACTTAAAGCGCCTCTGCATAAAGGGAATGGAGATATTTCCCCCCCCTCTGGCTCATTCCTGAGGGAAAAGATAGGGCCTGCACAGATGTGCTGTACTTTCTCTATGCACCGAAGACTCATTTCACATTCACAAAGTGGCATCTTTAAAAAGAGTCCAAAGCAGGGGGAAAAGCAATCATCCCCTGGCTTCAGCATTCCAGGGTTTGTTGCTACGTGTCGAGTACGGCTGTCTTCGGCTGATAGAGGTTGGTCACAGCGGTGCTTTCCCTTATTGCAGAGTCACTTTGTCTGACGCTAATTGCAGGTGTGGGGCTCTGTTGTCACTGTTAACGCCCACAACGACAAAGCGATAAGGTGAGGTGCACAACCAGTGTCAGTGCATTAAGTCCACTATGAGTGAAAGGACCGTGAGATTAGAAGAGAAGAGAAGAGAAGAGAAGAGAAGAGAAGAGAAGAGAAAGAACAATGCCACTAGGGGGCAGACCCTTCTCATGTTTACTTGGCAACACACACATACAGTACATACACTCACAGTCACACTTCATCTGTTGTATTGGGCGGGCATCCAGAGCAGGGGGAGGGCGTGCATTGGGTTGAAGGGGCCATGCCATCTGGCTTCAAACACCCACAAACAGATGCAGTTAACATACAGTACACACATGCAGAGTGTACGCCAAACCAGGCACATCCAATCACGAGCATACATTAAATTTGACCTAATAAACCCACCTTACAGTAAGTTAATCAGAAACAAAGTTCAAACACATCCACACACCCACACATTTACAGTCTGCTTTCAGACGCTCGTACGAGTAAAAACAGCAATACAAACAAAAATCCCAGAAATCCTTTCATCCCGGTCCAGAGTGAGCTAACTAAACCCATGCCACATGGTGGAGAAAGCTGGAGAAAAAAATGGGGAGGAAAACTACAAACAGCAACTTGTGGGTTGTTTGGTTCAATTTATTCTCTTCAGACTCCACTACCATCAGAGGGGAAGCTGGAGGGTGAAAAACAAACTCTTAAAAGTGACTGTGGTGGTTATGGTCACAATAAACCTTGCTAAAAAGGATTATAAAGCTGAAACTATCCTGCTTTTACCGTCTTTTTGACCCAACTGACACCTCCTGCCAAACTTGAGTCTGCACCTAGAATATAACACAATCACTCATTCACTTCCAGCATGTTTTCTTTCTTGTTGTCTCCATTCTGCCTGCATTGTGATTTGGCCACATTTTTTTATGCACACTATGCAAAGTAGGTGAGTAGGTGGAAAGGCAGGAGGTTCATCTATTCTCAACAAAACATGCAGGTGATTTGAGGTTACTGCACAGACTGTATCTTTCCTCCCTCGATGGAAAGCATCCAAAAACAGCCCCCAAAAGTTGGTTTTACAGCAATTATGTTTGGCAGGAACTGTGAATGTTCCACTGGTTGACTTTGGAGATGAGAATTTTCCTATTTCGGTGCATCGTCTTGGCAAGTAGCAGAGCAGAGCTCATTTTATTTCTAACTCATGAGCGGACACTGCCTGATACGATCCGATCACACTGCAAGCCAGATCAACTCCAGAGGTGGTCTGGCTCATCCAGTCATGTGTTTGTGTACGTTAGCACCCATTAACATGCAATCTTCTTTATCTAGATGAGACCCCAGATACGGATCAAACTTTAATTCCCACACAGTGATGGGGTCCATGCCTCACCTCCATCCCAGCTCACATGTTTTCACTATCGCACTCGAGATGTATGCTGTTTGTTTGTGTGCTGTACCTTACCGATGACACCTTTCCACTCAGGCAACTCTGATAAATGGCTTTTGATACCGGCATCCTTGCTAAGAAACCATGAGACACTAAAGTATATTTCATCTAACGGAGACCTGGAAACACTGGTCCAATGTCCTCAATGAAAGGACATTGGATTTTTCATTAAGTTGCTGCTTGACACAATGTATTTGCACCAAATTAAATACTTTATCGCTCTGACCTGCCAAAGCCTTTTGAGCAACTGCCTACATGCAATCATTTCGGGCTGCTTGCAATTTAAACAGGACATTCAAACAACATAATTAATGACTGAAATTTAGAAAATGGGATTCTGGATGTAGAACTTTTTGAATCCCAGCTCTCTCTTGTGATCGTATGGTTTTCACCCTTTACTTTAGTGTGTGATCACCCTTGTTGTCCTCTGTTATGTGCTATTGTTTTCATAAACCCTCGCTGCCAACAAACTTCTCCCTGGTGGGACATGAAAGATTGATTGATTGAAAGCTGCTCTGCCAAGCCACGCTGGGAAGCAAAGCATGTTAACTGTACTGTGACAGGACTGTTCCAGATCCCTTCGGCATCCCGGTATTAATATTCATGTCCCACGCTGTCACCCTATTCCTGTTGCTGTGCCCTGTCATGTATTATATGTCTGTTCTGGTTAGCAATGCAGAGAGAAAGAAGGAATTAATGGGCAGCCCGTGTGTGTGTGTACGTCCACGTGTGTGTGTAGATGCGTGGCACCAAGCTATATCTATATCTGTATCTCATTAAGAACTTCGGCATGTTCTTATGGTTTCATGGGGAAGAGCAGTAAAAGTGACGGAGTTGCATGTGTTTGCCCTTGTTTTATCTGTCTGTCTCTAATTCTGTCTGTCTGTATATCTCCCAGCGTGTGTGTGTGTGTGTGTGTTTGAGTGGCGCTTTGGGGAAGAGAGGTTTTCATGCTTCATCGGGCCTCTATTTGCCTGTCCTGTAATAACTTGTCTGCTCCATTGCTTGCCACTATCAGACCCCCCCCATAACACTCAGTCACAGCTTACTGTGGGCTGCTAGAGGAGCGAAGGGGAGGTGGGTTAGAGTTAATGGATGACATCAGCATCTAGAGAACATCCACAGAGGTGGAGGAGGAGGAGGAGGGTAGAGGGATGGCTGGGAAGGACGGGACATGGAGGTTGAAGGGCAGGTGAAAGGAAAAGAAGTGACTGAAAAATCTGAGGAGCAGCTATTGCAATAAGGTTGAGTTTGAAATAATAGAGAGCAAGGATGGGGTTAAAGAAGTAGTGCATCTGATAAATGAAGTGAGTGCTACAACAATAAGCATCTCTAATGACAAGATATTAGACTGATTTAACAACCAATAACAATGCAGATAACTGCTACTACTTTACTACAATAATGACATTGGTGAGCTTGGGACAGACATTAAAGGACTATATTAAGCCAATACATAATATCTAAGGGCGTTGACTACATTTGCTTCTCAATTTTTTATGCATGGTACATTTGGAAGTCATTAAAATGAGGAGACATATTGCATGTGTATGTTTATTAGTTCATGTATTTGTGAAGAAATATATGCATATGCAGTATGTATGTGCTTATAAATTCTACTTGGATGGTGGTTAATAACTAGTTTATCTGCTTTCTTTGCCAGATTTAGATGAGAAGATTAATACCCCTCATGTGGACATAGCATGTTGTGCATGTTTTACTTGGAATTATGGGCTGGACTATTTCTTGGCTGGGTGCAGTGACTTCATGGTGTCTTATCATCACTGTTGCCAGGCAACTCACTGAAGTGAAGTCACCTGGCCCAAAAAGACAGAAACACATTTCCCCGCAAACATGCATTGTTTTTGTATGGATTTAACAAACCCAGTAGCTGTTTACTGAGCTAAGCTAACTGTAGCATCATATTTAGTGTATAATTATCAGTGGTGCTGATATCATTCTTTTCGTCCAACTCTTAGCAAGAAAGGGAATAAAAGTATTTCCCAAAATGCCAAACTATTCCTTTAATTGACTAGAAGAGTGCACTCAGTGGAGTGCAGATCTCCACCAGGTGTGTCTGGAGGCATGTGGGTGAAGCGCACCGGCTGCTTAAGAGGAGCGAGGTGTCAGCTGTCAAAACGGAGCAATCGCTAAAATAGGTTTTTCAAAAACTGTGAATCGCTGCAACCACGAGAGGTCCTTGAGCATACAGCCATAAACGTGCACAAAAAAATACTAGGCTGAGGGATCCAGTAGTGTGTGAGTGTAGATATGCAGACACACAATGAAATGCATGATCCTGTAATTCACTACGATAATAAAATAATTGTGATAATCGTGATGGTATTATATTATTATTAGTAGCAACAGTAATATTAAAGCAATATTACAAGTGTAGAACTCGTTTTGCAGTAAAATAAAATCAATAAAACAAAAGAAAAAATGAGAAAGAACAAACACAAACAAAAAACCATCAGCTAAAATAAAGGCAAAGTTTCCACTACTGGATCTATAGTACAAAGGACTCAATGCTGCTGCTGTCAAGAGAACATGGGAGAGCAGCGAGAAATGGGATAGAAGAACAGCTACTGTAGCACAGTGGGGGAAGACTCTAAGGTATGTTTATAAGACTGCTGCGGAAAAGACGGGCTATGAATATCACTTTTGCTTGTGCATCACAGAGAATCAGGCTCAGGAGGAACTGCAAAAACAAAGATGCGTCACTCATTGTTCTATTCGTGACATGTTGCGTGCTTCAATTGAGGCACAGAAGTGGGAGTCTCAACAGTATTTTTTTTTTTTTTTTTTTTAGAAACCCTTTCAGCACTTGTGAAGGATAGGCTATTTTGTTCCTGGAGGAAAAGAAAGAATGGGGAGGGCGAGAGGTTGCTCGGGATCGTTGGGAGGCTTTTGACTACGAGCCCGTCCCTCCAAACCTGACGGGTACGGTCACCATGGCAACTGTTCTTTGGGGCAGAAAGGTGAGTTGGGAAGGGGTGGAGGCTCGTCTGAGAGTGGACACAAACAGGACTCGCATACACCCGACGCATGCGCACAGACAGATGACGCCCAAAGCCAAGATGTGATGGAGATGAGCGATAAGACTGTGGAGATTACGAGTCCTATTTGGGCCCGTGCGCACTTGCAGGGATGGGATCCGCAGGCTCCCACCAGCCTCCTCAGGAGGGACAGGAGACTATTATAAACTGTAGCCTGCAGCTAGACCGACAAAACAGCAGGCAGGATGACAAGAGGAGTCACAGAGGAGACGCAGACTCATCTGACAGCCTCGGTGACAGGGGGCTCATATGGGATGTCTGACTGTTGAGGGCAAATTGGTTTTAGTGACTTATAAAACTTTCATACGATACAGAGGCAGCACTAGTTGGGGCCGAATGTCGAAGAAGAGCTCAGGCTGACATTCACAGAGAATTAGGATGTTCATTTAGCTCAAATGTGAAAACAGAATGTGAATATTATAAAAATGAATGGATTTTTTTCCCCTTCTTCTTCTGAAATATATCCCCGCCATGAGGATAATTTAACACAATAAAATATGCCATAATATGTCAAAATCAGTGAGAGCAGAATTATGTAAGCACAGTAGTGAATTTTAAATAGGCATTCATATTTATCTGCTGTCTGTCCTAGAGGAGAGAAGAAAGCTACGCAAATACTATGTGAGGACTGTGAATGAGCGTCCTTAACCATAAGGAAAACCCCACGTTTTCTTTCCATTACAGCTGTCTAGTAATCCAATATAAGCCGGATTTATTAGAAGTCAGATACAAGGTCAGCTGAGAAGGTAAATCGTACCAGAGGCAACCTGACCAAAAATATGATGAAAGACTGTTTGAAGTGAAGGAGGATTAGACTGACTTTATCAGCAAATGATGCTGTCACATGTTGATTTGGAGAAAAACAACTATTTAAAACACAGCCTTATTACCGAGAGTCTGACAGCAGCAGGGTGTAACAGGACTAGTCTTTTAATAACTGAGTAGCACCGCAGTGAAGACTGTGCCGTACTGCCAGTGTTATCTTTAGATTCTTTGTTCTGCTCACCACTAATTTAAGTTTCACTGCCAACCAAAACCTTTGCTTCACGCCTCTTCAAAGCACTCAAAGGTCTGTGTGTGTGTCATCAAGAGCTTGAACTGAAAGGATTTTTCAACCTGAAAATGTGCTCCTGTCCTGAACCAACAACTAAGTGTGCACCTTTTCACAGACTGTAAAAAGAATCTCTAAAAGTACAGAATTTAAAGCAGCTGAACAGTGTTTTTTGAATGTTTTAAGTCATCCGCTACAAATTGTGCATAATGTCAGACATTTTCCAAAATATCAAACTTCAAAATCAACTTGAGGACACGTATTGTTAATTTAACTGTGCATATGGGATTTATGTTTTTCGAAACCTCTTCCTTTGAGATGCATGCATATCATGGAAACTCCAACATTTGAAACCTGAGAGGCATCCAGGAGACATGTTTCTGAGGGACCAACCTTGGAAGAAGCCTACAGAGGTGGCATGAAAAGGTTAATGTAAAGTGCATAATTTCTTCCACAAAAACATTTGCATTTAAGCAGCTGACTCAAATCTCTAATATCATAGCGTCCTTGACTACACTAATAAGGAAGCGCCTTGTTTTGCTGGGAAACCAATCTATAAACGTGTTATGCTTACAAAAATGGAAAGACCTAATAACTGTACAATCATAGGTACCGTCCTTTAATAACAAGCTGCTGTAAATGTGCGTACAGTAGCTGTCACTTTAGGCACAACATCCTCGTGTAAATGCCCGTAGTTAGACTGCTGGTGCTTATCCCAGTCTCTGAAGAGAGTTATCCCCACGTCCACATACAGCGGCGATCAGATTAGCGCATGGTTATTGCCGCTTGTTTAAAGCTGAGTGTGCGAGCTGCCCGTGTAGATGTCAGCTGTATTGATCACATAAGTGGCAGTTAAGCCATCAGTCATTCTCGGGCTGCCACTCACGGGTTCACCTGCCGAGTCTCTCCCAAAGTGCCCTGGTGACTGGCAGATGAGATTAAAGCTGGTTAAAAAGGTTGCTGTGGTGCGGCTTATTGTATCAGCGCCGGCACACAAAAATGCAGCGTCTGTCGCTTCTTTTTTACTCCTTATCTACACAGTGTTGGATTCTGTGAAAAAACAAATCCATTTGAGCATTATGTGACATCTTCTTTCTGTTTGTGGGAGAAAATCCAAATCAACTTTATATTGTTCGGAGTAAATTAATTTAACCACGTTTCAGCATGTGTCAAAAGCAGAGTTCTTAATGTTCCCTTTCCAAATACACAAGATAATGTGTTCTGCTAAATTATATTAACTCTAAACACAAACAGCCGCAACACGGAATATTGAAGACAGACTGTCAAGCTGAATTTTTTATCTTGGATTTTCGTAGCGGCACAAGTAAAAGCTACAGTGCTCTCAGGTTTAACTCTGACACAAACTGTGCACTTCAGAAAACCACACACACACACTGACACACACACAAGAACATGCATGAGCACACAAGCCACACATTCCTCTTGGTAAGTTTATCTACTGAGAAGTGATGGCAACAGGAGACTGTGTTTCAGTGAGTGCTCCAGTTGAAAGCACTTGATTTAGTTCTCAGAGCAGAGATCACAGTTACGCAGACAGGATTAATTAAGGTGAGACCTTTTTCTTAATAACGGTGTAGAGAATGGGTGGTTATAGAATAATTCCAGGTATTTTCGATTTGGATTTTCCCACTCATTCTGTATAAACATAAGGAGTTTACCATACATCGAACCTGTCAACAATAGATTTTTGGGTCGCTTTCAAACTATATTGCTTCACATATCTGGATTGTAGGTATAAAAATAAGACAACAGGAAATGAAAAAAAAACCGCACACACAAACCTCTGCTTTAGCAATCTGTGTACACAGTTTGTGTGTTTGTTTCTGTGTTTATCCATAAGTATGCAGAAGGGCCTGTCAATGGTGTTCGGGCAGCCAAAGGCCAACATGGACAGCCTGCTCAAAGCTTATCTGTTAAAGGTACAGTGAACACCGACCCACTTTATCCTAGCAGGCCACGCTACGATAAGTCTGAGCTCGGAGAGAAGGGGGGGGGAGGCAGGGAAGTCAGGCCGGGATCTGGCTTCAGATCAAGTGGGATAAACCCTGGAAAGACAAACACACACACATACACGTTCATACTGTATATACGCACACAATAATGGACATACAGACAAGCAAACACGGACACACCAACTAAGTTGTCTGCAAAGAGCATTAAAGTCTTCTGCAGCCATGTGCACACACACACATGCACACACATACAATATCAGTGCCTGCACACAATGCCAGTCCTCCCATGGCTTCAGTTCTGCCCTCTTCTTTTCCTGGTTAAGAAACAGAGCAAGACCCCTGATGCCCATTCCACCATCTAATCCCCTCTCCTTCAACAATAGGCCTGGTCAGGCCGGCGGAGGCGTGAGGAGCCCCTGCGTCTTTTATCAAAGTCAAACAACAGAACAACACAGCCCACTGCTGAAGGTCTATGGCTCCTGCTCATAACTCTGCGTTCAGCTGGAGTGGAATCAATGGCCTCTGTCTGAGTGATAAGAAGTGGAGCATGATGGCCAGTTGTGCAGCTTGTACATATTTGCTCTGTGTGTGACAGTTGGGGTTGAGGAAGCATGGAAAGATCGGGGGATCAGCGCCTAAGGGGAGGCTGGTACCTGCAGGTCAGAGATAAGGCCGGTCTCTGAGCACTTGCCGAGATAAGTGTTTGAAGTTATGACCTTTTACGTATGAGAAGGCAACGTGGAGCCGATCGGTGAAGAACGTAGGTTGTGCATGCTGTGCGGTCTGAACGCACAACGAGGAGCTGCTCTGACAAAAAGATGAGGAAAAAAAAAATCCCAGCAGGAATCTTGGATTGCTTCACCAGAAGGTATGCTAAGTATGTCACCATTTCTGTGTGGTCTTGTGCGTGCTCCCGGGATATTACTGCATCTCTCGTCTGTCTCTCGTCTCTGATCCACTTTTTCTCCCCCCGCACATCCTTTTGCATCATTCCAGTGCACAGCTGGAAAGAGCTGACTGAGGTCTTCTTGAAGACCAAACAGCAATGTTCGATGAATTGCGAAGATGCGACGAGCAACAGTCTTCGGCACCTCCTTCCCTCTGCAATTTCCAACACAACAGCTTCATTAACCAGAAGGAAATAAAAGAAACTCCTCTTGTTGCTGAAGGGCAAGGCTTTAGCACAATGCAGCCAATTAGGATCAGTGCTTTTAAAATCAATTATGCATGTACTTTACTGTATATGTGCTATATGTGCAAGACCCCTGTGGCTTATTGGCTGAATTGAAGCAGTGGGGCTCAGTGTGTGTTTAACCTTTATAAGTGGGAGAAGCAGATTTTTTTTTTACTCCTATCCCCTTGTTGCACAGCTTACTTGCTCGTTCCTTCCATTCCTCTCTCATCCCCCCGCTGCATTTAGTTTTTTGTCCGCCTTTATCGACAGCGTTCTTTCCTTCGTTGGCTCACTAAAAGCTCAATGAATGTCTGTTTTGCTTTTCCCTCCCAGATGCCTTTGTCTCCCAGCTTTCATGAAACAATTCAGTTTCTTTATGCCTGTTGATCCTTTATACGCCCTATTCTCAGCATGAGCCCCTTTTAATGGCTTAGACAGCCACATTAATGGGTTCCTCCAAATCAATAACAGCCAGCCGCGGTGTACGTTAACTTACTTTACGCGGCATCATTTCCAATGTAACTGATCCCCGTCCGTGCATTCACACACACATTCGTTTCATGTCTGTAATTAATGATTTTGAAAGTATGCACATTTATTCATTAACCCATCCATCAGCGCCAGGCTTAGGCGTGCACGCACATATTCTGTAACACAGAAACACAATCTCTCGCCCACGCAGCCACAGATGAGACAGACCACACTTCAAGCTGCGGCACACAGTGCAAGTGAGTCAACTTTATGCCCATCTAATTAATAATGCAGCCTCCAGCTATGCATCATCTGCAGCCTGAGGGAGTCATATGATACTGTGTTAGAGAGTGCGATCATGTAGCATCATTTGGAAGGCTTGTATGTTGAGGCACAACTCTCGCAGATGCAATCACAGGCACAGTACTGTGTCCCAATTCCATAGCACATAATAAAATTATACAGTATATTAATACTTCATAGTGATGTGTTTTTGCAGTTAGTGAACTTTTAACTTAAGGCAGTTGTGTTTTTTTTTTTCCACAGACAATAATTAGCTCCTCTGTTTCCTTTGTGCATGTGCAGCAATAGGATCATTTTAAAGATAAAACAAAGGAACATACAACGTACTCAAAACTCAGTCAGAATTAATACACATGAAGCTAAGACACAACAGGCCATACAAGTGACAATATGAGGTTGTAATGCTCATTAAACACCAGTAAAGAAAATTGTTGGATGGATAAAAATCGAAAGATATCAGCAGTCAAGAGTTAGGCTTAACTTAGCTTAAGCTGTTAAACTGGTGATCCTGAGTGTTCTGAACTTAAGAACAGCTCATGCTAACATACCATGCAAACATGTTATCATGGTAAGAAAGACAGACCGAACAAAGACTCATTTGCCTGTCTGGAAATGAAGAGACCGTTATCTGCTTGTGATGTTAGATAGAAAGTCAGGGTATGACCAAATCAGTAAGGATCCATCACAGTTCTGTGTTCTGCACACAATTAAATTGCAATCCATCTGAAATATACGCAGAAAAAAAACTGCATACTATCATTAAGATATTCCTTTATTCGTCCCACAGTGAGGAAATTCGCAATTCACATTAGAAATGAATTGTGGTTATGTGAGTTTAAAAAAGGGAATACAACTTTCTAAAATGTGGATCTGCAACATATATTCAGGGCTGTATGCAAAATAAGCCCTGTTTTATAGGAGTCATGTAATTCTTGGAGGGAAAATGAAACTTAATAAAAAAAAAAAAAAAAAAGGAGTCAAAGAAAATCACAGTCCTGTGGTCTTGATGCTATTTGAATACAAACACTGCTAAAAGGTTTCCCAGTAGACTGTCAGAGCTGGAAGATGCTGCTTTGTGAAACTAGGCTAGCAACTATAAAACATCACTCAAAGCCCTCCCTCAGGAATACACCCAGTTGGCCTGAACATCCACATCTATTGTGCACGGTCTACAAGGAAATCGCCTATAGCGCAGCACACGCAAAACAAAGGCACATAAAGAAGAGTTTCAGAATTACGAGAGTTAATAAATGCACATTATAGCTTGTGTGAGCTGCTTTAACAGGCAATAAGAGCCGAACATTTGCACCATGGCAGATAACCTTGATGAAGATCACTCTCTAAAGAACTATGAAGCGGCACAGTGACTGCGGTTTTCTGTCTTATTTAAACATTTGAAAGAAAGTCATTTTCCCATGTGCAAAAATCCTGCAGTTTGAGGAAGGTGAGAATGGTTTCAATCTGAATATACTTTCATCTGAGGTTCTTGTTGGCTATGAGGCTGCTTTAGGAACCCACAAATTTGGATGACATCTATGTAAGAATTTCTCAGAGAGGGCAGAAATTTCACTCTGTTTTGGTATTCCCATGTGGAGGTGGAGCCACTTCTGATCTTTTAGTTCAGTTCAGTATTTTGTGAAAAAGTGCACTCCTGCAGCCTTGTTACTCTAACTACTGACAAATAATAAACGGACCAAAGTCTGGCTCACCAGTGGCTCAAATGCACATTCACATTCCCAGAAATGTCCATCAGAGCACGTAACAGTTGAAGTGCCATCCACAAATACCTTCACATAACAGACCACAGCCTTTCTTGCCCCGTGATGTACGTATACTGGTAATGTCAAAGTGCAATTATGTGAAATATAAATATTCAATTCAATTCAATTCAATTTTTATTTGTATAGCGCCAAATCACAACGCAAGTCATCTCAAGGCACTTTCCATACAGAGCAGGTCTAGACCATACTCTTTATAATATTATTTAAAGAGACCCAACAGTTCCCATCATCAGAAATATAAAAAAAAGAAATAGAAAGAAGAAAGAAAAAAATGTGTGAATGAATACACAACTATAAAACAGGCTAGAACCTTTTTTTCCTTTTTGATTTTGTCAGCTTAAATACTAAGGACCAGTTCACACTGCATCTCACCTCACCCCATGGTCCGCCATTAACACCAAGGACATCCCATAACATTTACTGTACTGTTCTAAATGATTTCTAACTCTGATTTCGATGTCGCAGTGGCTCTGCTGCACTGACAATTAAAATGAAAACATCAAATCAGTTAGATAAAACGTGGTCTACCAGAGGTTTGAGGAAGGTCAAAGTTAATTTGCACATCAGCCAAAGAACTTCAATATCTGCAATCGATTTCGTATCGAACTGCAAACTCAGCCAGTAAATCGTCTGAGTGATTCAGTGTAGTTGCATTGCTACATGCTTCAAGATTTGAGCTTATTTAAGTCTCAGAAAAGCTTGCAATTTATTTTTCAGATAAGAAACTAAAGCAGTAGAGAAGATTATTGTAAAAGCAGACCACAGTATAAACACCATGTCAGTTCAGTCTTGTTCAGTTTTCTGTTAAAACCTATAGAAAATGAGTCTTAGGGAACAACTTTAATAATGTCAATAATATGCATATGCTGTCTGCTTCCATGTACTGTTTGGAATTCTCCAAATAACCATTGGCAGAAAAAAAGAGAAAGTGATTTAATATGTAAAATGCTGCAAAGCAAAAGTGACAAAATGTGCAGAAAAAGCGCTTGATTTGTACTTTTACATATACTATACTGGTGAGTACTGATTCAAAAGGGGACTGTACATTGATGGACTATACAACTTTCATAGAGGCTCATATTGTTCATTATTGTATCAATCAAACAAAATAGGTAAGACTGTGTTTTCAAATGTGACAAAAATTAAGGCCTTTTCTTAGGTTTTCAGAGCAGTGCATTTTGTGGACAAACATTTGTTCCTCTCTCCATCACTGTCACAGCCATGTACTGTAATTTGAACTTCCCAACAGCTCACAAACGTACACCACAGACCTGTACACACATTATTCCTGCAGGCAAACTTGTCCTTGCCTTTAGCACATTGTCTCCACCAAACAAAGCTGCTTAAGAGAGAACCAAAGGTAAAATGCACCATTAAAAAAATCACATTTTATTGTTCACCGTGTTGCTCGTTTTTTCTCTCTCCATCCCCCCCGGCTCTCTCAGTCTCTAGCACGGCTTTGACATGACTCTGACATGTGGGTGTCCATATGACACAAACAATGAGAACTACATAAAGGGAAAGAGTGGGCAGAGGCAGAGACAAAGAGAGAGAAAAAAATGATGAGGAGGGTGTGAGAGAGAATGATAAGAACACAAAACAACAAAAAAACCACAGCACCACTGTAGGAAGCCAGTTCATCATCTCAAGCGTTTAAGCCTTGTCCATCTGAACAAAGTGACCACAGACTGCTAGAGGAAGCGAGAGCAGAGAACAGAGGCGAGAGAAGGAAGCCCATGATGAGAGGAGACAAGACAGTGGGGAATGACGAGGTGAAATGGTAAAGAGAAGTGATGAGAAAAGGGTGGAGATGGGAGCCGAATGCCAAAACTGAGAAAAGTTGATGGGAGGTTAATGGTACATGAGCACAGTGAGTCAGAGAGACAGAGCAGATAAGAAAAAAGTGAAGACAGCAGTTGAGAAATATGGTGCAGAATCCAGTAATTACCATGAATGAGACCGCTGTTGCATGCAGGGACTAATCTAGGCCCCCTACTCAATCTCTGGGCTTCAAGTATGACCCCCTCATCCAGTAGTTTTTCACTCCACCCTCCATCCTCCACCCGCCTGTCATCATTCACACTCCTGTTCTCCATTTAGTTTGCACTTTTCTTCCTCACTCCCTCTCTCTCTCTTTTTGTCTACTCTGCTTTGTTTCATTCCCACCTCACCACTCTGGCTCCACTTCAATCCACTCATCCCGATCACTCACTTTGCTGTTTCCTGTTGTTTCCCCCACATCCTCTCTGTTCCGCTCTTACCTTTGCTTCCTGCACCTGTCTCTAAGGTTTCTGCCTGTTTGTTTCCTTACTCTAAGAACGACGTATTTCCTGCCCACTTTCTCATCTTTTCCTCTGCTCTCTGCCTCTCTTGAGGGGGTTTTCTCTCTCATGACCCCTTCGCCAGCTTCCATCTCCCTGTTTCCCTCTGCTTCTTTGTCCTCTCCCTTGATTCCCTGTCTTTCTACACAATGAATCCAGAGGGTTTTATCTTTTTTCTTCCTCAATGGCTTTGCCACTCTCCCTAATCCCTCATCTCCATCAGCTTCCCTCTCGCTCTCTATCACGCTCTCCCTTGTGCTTTCCTTCCCTCTTCTGCTCCATCGTCTTTACGCTCACATTTTGCTCTTTTTTCATCCCATACTCAACCCCCACGCCCACAACCCTCCCACCCCCCACCCCAACTGTCCTCTCACATTTCTATCTCTCACACTCTCTGACATGCAATCCCTCTTTTCTCTCTCCAGGGCACTCTTCTTTTTCCTTCGTTCCACTTAAGCATTCCTTCTTTTTGCATTTCCCTGATGGATACATGCACAACCAACACATATATGGATCTTCAGACCTCCAAAACACACACACACACACCATTGCACCCTCACCTTGATCACCACCCAAACACTCACATCTGCATCCTATCACACATTTATAACTGCTGTGTCTGTCAAGCAACACCTTCAGCTCAACCATATCATGGGTGAATGCACACTTACAGTATGGGCAAAAAATGCATTTGCAGAAAATAACCGGGCCCATTAGTGAAAGCTGACTGACACCTAATGCATCACTCAAGGGTGACTATCTGTTTACTCCGAATAGCTGCACACCATTTTGGTCCATTGCCGCTTGAGTAGATGCATGTGGGGATAATGCTGCCTGTCAGTAAAAATTAACACTGGATTAGTTACCGTCAGGTGACCAATACATAAATGCACATCAAGGAGAAAATCAAGAATGAAAAGGTAATGCAGTATTCAGCAGACAAGGGGACGTGTTTAGTGATCCAAATCGTGAGCATCGTGACAGCGAAACAGTCGCCTCAAGGAGTGGCATTTCAGGGGCCACTTGTTTTGATAAGATGTGATGGAGCACCTGATGCCAGAGTTGATTATTCTTCATTTTATATTCATATTTCAGCTTCTCTTTGCTTTAATACACCAGGTTTCTAGCCCCGACAAAAGTGCAACACCAAATCTGCTATCACGCTATGATTTACTCCAGTAAACTAGAGTTGTAATGCTACTAAGTGACTCTGCTACTTATGGATGGGTGCATTAGACATGCCTGAATAAAAGATAATATGGCCAAAAAATTGTGTGTGGGGGGGAATTAAATTGAGCTCTGGGCACATAACCATCTCCTAGGAGTACTGTATCTAAATTTCTCCAGCATTCATCAAAGCTATCCAAGAGAATGAAATCACATTCATTGCACCTCTCTGCTCTGGTTTCATAATTTTTCTCAATTTTTAAACTCGGTGCAATTTAAAAATGCAAAAGCAGCATTTTCCCCTTCTCTTAGGCCAACAGAGATAAAGAAAGAAATGTCGCTTGTACAAACTTATGGCAACGTTTCTAAGAGAAGCCAAAAACAAGGAGTGATTAAATTTTCCTTTCAAGTTCTTTTTACTGCGTGTTGAACTGAAAGACTTCATTAATAATCTCTAAAGTTTTGCAAAGAACTTGTCAAAGTATCTGCCACCACTTAATGGCTATTGAGGACTTTCGCAGGGTGACTAATGAGCAGTCAATATCTAGCATTGGTGCAGCCTCAACTCCTCTCGGTCTGTCTTTAATGTGATATTGTTCAAGAAAAATAAAGGCGTAGTGAGCCTCATTGTGGTTTTGCACAGTGCAGACGAGGCAGGCACAAATGTCTACAATAGCTGGTGCACAGTGAAAAGAGCGGAGGTACTGTAAATTACTCGAATGATTTAGATGCGGAGATGGAAAGAAAAGGCTTAGAGAAGAGGGAGCCTCATTCAAGCACACTTTACATGGCGATCTCACCTCCTTTCTGCTGTCAGCCAACCAGTAAGTGTGTAGCGAGGGCCCAGAGAGGGGCACGTCTTTCTAGCCAAGTGTCGACGGAGCGGGGAAATGTTGTCGTTGAGGCCAGGCTTAACACACTCTAATGCAAATGTGATGCTCACAGAAGCAGAAATCAGTGAGCTAATGAGCTTGTTTTCTACCCTTTTGAGTTTTTTTAATGTTTATAGTGTTACTTAAGTAATCTGATGGTTCAAAATCAGATCATTCACCTTGATTCAGTGTTTTTGGCTGCTGCGTAGCCATCGCGAACCAAGCCAGCTCAACCAGACTGACACTTGGAGCTACAGTATATTATTTCTAAATGGCAAACCTGAACCTTTCTCTGAGTCATCCATCCAAAAGCTATTAGAGTGGAAGCGTAGTAAGAATGGCAACAAGAAGTGATGGAAAAACAATCACAAGTGCACCCACACACACACACACACACATGCACCCACATACATGGACACACAGAAACAAAGAAAAGCACCCTTCCTCAAAGTACAACTCAAATACCAACAGTGGAGCTATTGTTCGGAGTGAAATTCCTCCACTAGTCTGTGGGTGCAGGTCGTCACTCGACCACCATCACCATGGTGACTGGATGAGGATAGGGTTTTTTAGGAGGGAAAAGGTTGTTAATTTACAGGAGCCTGAACAGCAATGGCTGACTGGAAATGATTCAAGGACGGGGATGATTCATGCAGACCCTGGTCCCGGGAGTGACCCCCCCCTACGTGGCCACAGCCAATGGCAACAAGGTCCTTAAACAACAGGGGCTCTGAAAAGACTGACACTTAGCCTTGGTGAGCGGGAGAGCGGGAGGGAAGGGATGACAAGTAGTAGAAAGACAAAACAATTGCGGATATATTCTCACACTACTAAAGCAGGCTGCGCACAACAGATCGGTGGATGTAACCTATAATTTTATCATTTCCGCATAGATAACAACTGTATAGGTTCTAAATGCTTACACAATTTAAAATGCATCCATACGTGCATAATGCATTATATACTGGAATTGGACATTTTTTTCTAAAACTTAAAGGTGCAGTCTGTAGAATTTAGTGGCATCTAGCGGTGGGGTTGCATATTGCAAACTGAATACTTCTCGCCTCACCCTCCCATTCCTAGTATGTTGAACAACCTACAGTGGCCACTAAAAATGCAAAAACGTGAAAGGTCGTCTTTAGAGTTATTGTTTGACTTGTCCACTCTGGGTCACTGTAAAACATGCTGGAGCAACATGGTGGAGGCTCCCTATGCAGATATAAACATCTCATTCTAGGGCAACAAAATTCTTAGTTTCAGTTGATCAGACATTAATGAAAACATAATTATGAATATTTTATTCAATTTCTGCCAACAGATCCTCTTAAATCCTACACACTGGACCATGCTGCGCCCCCTCAGCTCAACTTTTGCCAGCAGCAGCGAGCAGCAACTTGGCAACTGCTCTGCCTTCCTCTCCTGCAAACCAACAGCTGAGAGCCCCCTCAACGCCGCTTTGTGAGCCGGCTTTAGGCTAACAAAGGCAAAAACCTGAAACTTTTCCAGAGTTCAAATCCATGGGCGGTGACATGCGCAACCTTCCTTATTTGTGCCTGTCGAGTGTGCGCTGGCTCTGATGAACTGGCATTATTACATTCCACTCCCACACCTCAGTCTACTGCCATTATATTCCCCTGCGCCATTTCACGCTCCCTCCCACACCCTCCTCTCTGTGCCAGTGCTCTGAGTGCTACTGACGAAGGGCATGAGTAGACCAACATCTCAGCCTAACACACATCTCTACCACAAAAATTGCACATGGATTAACTTGTCATTTTAATCTATAGCGGCTATATTATTCGGGCCCAAAGTCTGGCAGCAATCAATGGGGGAGGACGTGGTTGTGTGAGAAGCTATTAGCAAGCTAAAAGGATAGCAATATTGAATACAGACCGAAGGACTTTTAATCACTCTGACAGTCGTTGTTCTTTATATATCAGACTGACACTATATATTAATGTCTAGTTTACTGGCGACTCTAATGGAGAGGCAGGAGTTACTGCAGGATGTCAGCACCCAGTCACTGTATATACAGCCCTCGTCTGAATTACTGGTGTTTATTGGCCCCGTAAATGGCAGGGCTGTGAAGACAGGATGTTGAATACACAGTGCTTATGCAAAACAGCAGATGCAGTGCTAGTGGATCTATCGAGTAGTTCTTACACAGCCTTAGGAGGATATAACAAATAGAAAGCTGCAGATTACTCTCTGTGGGAGGGGAGCATCCCTGGAGTTTAAAATGAGGGATTTGACTTCTCAGAGAGCAGCGCTCCATACACAAACCAGAAGGTTAAAATTGCTTTTTGTACCGTCGGTGGGTTTGCGGAGATGTGGCAAATGGCGGCCAAAGTAGAGCTTATGATCATATTAATGTTCCAGTTGGACAGACATTGTTATTTGCCAAACGTCCTTGACGAGCACAAATGATTCTCAGCGAAAGGCTTATCAAAAGAAACTGGCAAGTTTAATTATACACTCCAAAAAGTCTTGCTGCCACTTCATTTTTCAAATCTTTTCATCACACCAATCAGGGTCAAGAGTGAAGTCAGCTGCCAGTGTTTTGACAGTGTCCTCATGTAACAGACTAATGTTAATTGTCAGCTTGCTGCCCAACATCTCACTCTGACTGACAGTTCTCCGAGGACCTGGAGGCAATGATGACTCTGATGGGGTCACTGGTAAAAACCACAACGCAACAAAATGTGTTGTGGCAGAGATACTTGCTGCAACAGTATAGTTTGTATACACATTCTTTAGTTTGCTGAGGGACTTATTGTCTGTCTCCACAGGGGTCTGGACATGCAGACTATACGGTACACATTGATGCAGTGTGTAAACAAAGGCCTCCCCCTGGGCGTGATTCCTTCATCGCAAGACTGATGCAAAAAATATCCGGGAGCAGAAAGACTATAAATAACCTTGATTACAATGCATTGTCATTTAAATCACATGTACATGGAATTATCCAGCAAACAGCGTAAATGTATTACAAGATGTGTCCTGAATGTCAACATTTCTGAACCATTTGGTTCTGCATCTTTTGTTCAAAGAAGCCTAATTGATGTACTGATGCTTTCAAAGTGTTTGTGTGCCACCGGTCTTCACATGTTCAGGGATTTATTTGCCTTTTATTTGTCCAATTATTGCACTAGTATCAAAATAAATAACCTAGAGGAGCCGCAGCAGCAAAAGTATAAATCTAGCTCATGTGACGTTGAAACGCTTCAGTACATCATGAAACTTAACGCAGGGTTGAGCAGCTTTAGTGCCACAGATTCACAGTTTTTTATGAAGAGCATAAAAAATTTGGACATTTGTGTGTTCGCCGAAAGAACAAATGCACACGCACGACGAAAACAAACACCTCTGATGCTTGTGAACACGCAAAGCGCACCTTATCTTCAAAAACACACAAAGCCACCGAGAGCTTTTGAAGCCCTCATCCTCTGGCCCTCTGTTCCTACCTTCACATCATTTACGCTTCCCCTCCTCCTGCTGCTTTTTCTCTCTCAAAGCGGGTTCAGTTAAGAAAAAGGCAAAGATGAAGCTTCTTTGAGATAGAGAAGATGTGAGAATTAATCACTATCACACTCTCCCACAGTCACCACACCATCTGATGCTCTTTTTTTTTTCTCACTTGTGTTAATTAATGTGTAATGAGAGACGCTGATGTGTGCATTTTAAATCAATTACTTTTCTTCAACGACTCTGAGGGGAGTCTCAGACACTTTAAAAAAAAAAGTGTCAGCTTCTGTGCTCGTCACTTCTGTAGCCCTTTAAATTGTCAGTGTCGTGACCTTCAGAAAGTTTTTGCAATTAAATATGCAGAACAATCACTGCCAGATGCACTGTGACTCTGTGTGTGTGTGATTGTGTGCACTGGCGCTCGTGCACACGCTTCCTTGGATATGCAGAGTGGCACTCTTGTTGTCAGCGAGGGCTCCCCCAGCATCAGGCCACGTCCTGTGAGCCCCGCGGCAGTGCTTCAACAACAATTCGTTGCAGGGGCAAACATGCGCTCCATCACTGCACACTCTCTTTGCTCTATCATAAGCAGCTGGGAAGACCAGGAAGAGCAAAGAGAGGCTCTGTTTTGCTAGCTTTCATGTCATTTCTGTTTCCAGAGTTACACCGCTCGGGCCTCGGGGCTCGACTTGAGATGGATGCTGCTCTCATCCTCTCCGGCTTATCGCTATCCCTCGCTCAGTTCTATCCAAATCCCGGCCTTTCTCTATACCGAATCACCTGTCTCTCTTTGCTCACCTCCATCTTCCTGCCCATTGCTATTCATTGCATCCTCACAACTCCTCTTCCTGTTTCACTATATTATGTTTATGTGGTGGTGCGTTTTCCATTTCTTTATCTCCGTTATCCGTTACAGGCTCCACTTTCCTATTCCTTTTATCTCGCGGCGCAGTGATTGCACCAATGCATTTGTAGAAGATTGTGTATTGTTACATTGCACTGTTTGCCACTTTGCCGCCACTCTCTGCTATTTCAAAAATCAATTACCCATCAAATAAAACGATAAACAGTAAAGCTCTTCGCTGCTCTGTTCGCGTCTAACTGTGGCAAATTGTTTAAAATCCCTCTGATGGGAAATAAAAACACTGGAGGCATTAAAGAGCTCGGAGGATTCCGCTGCTAGTGTGGATCTAATTATCGGACACCTCTAGGGCAGGATAAGCAAACGCTACTCTATAAATGCCACAGTGATGCGTCCGCTGACAGGCCGCGTGCTGATCTCTCACCAGACTATTCAAATCAACGAACCAAATGTGGAGACTGAATCAAGTAATTACGGGTGAGGAGGAAGAGAAGTCGAACAGGAGGAAAGAGGTACAGGAGAGAAAGTGAGGAAGAAGATGCTGTGCTCAGGTGGCTTAGAGCGGATATTGTACGCCTTATCTGTCACCTGCAGGTCTGTGCTTATTATAGAGAGAGGCAAAGTCAGAGCAGAATGTAAGGCGAGCATGTGTGTGTGTGTGTACGTGTGCGTGCATACAGGAAAGAAATGCAGAGAGTCGAACCGCAGCGATGCCTTCGCTCCACTGAGGGTGATGATAAAAAAAAAAAAACTTAAAAAACAAAGAAAAAAAAAACTGAGCCGCTCTTCCTTCATCTGTTCTGAAGGTCACGACAACGCGGAGCTTCTCACAACACTTTGCGCAGCAGCTACACAAGTTTTCAGCTGTGAAATAAGCGAGAGAACATTTAGGTCATTTGCGCTCGGTACATACAAATACTACTTTAAAATCAGCGCTGACAGGGAGTCTTTTGGAATATAATAACACTTCCCGAGCACCGTCGGGTTAGAAGTGGGTGCACTGGTACGTTTCTGTGAGAGCTGAATTGGAAACATGCAAACTACTCGGCTGGATAGTTGAAAATCCAGACATTTTTATGATAAAACTTGCAGCTCTATCTTTAGACACCTGAAAACATTTCAGAGATCGAGGCAGTGTGAGAAGCCTCTCAGTCAACCATAGCAGGCCTTTTAATAAAACCGCAGCAAGGCAGAACACTTTCTTTTTGTAAGGAAATGGAGTACAGTAATTGTACTTAGGACTGGTAATATTATGTACCATAAAGCTTAGACTTCAGATCTTCACTCAGGCTCAAACTGAGGCGCAAAAACATTTTATGACATAGTGCATCTGAGCTGTAATATAGTATCTAAGCTTCTACCAGGTTAAACATAAGCAAACATTTTTTTTTAAATTCACCCAATATTAGATTTTATGCTAACAGTAAACTGATCGATCATTTCAACTCTTCATATAGCATCCAATATTTGTTGTGAACACTGTGGGCTGAGATCTAATGCCTCAGACGACATAACGAGATGCAGCTACATTCTGCCAGCCGGCACCGGAGCTGGTATTGTTCACTTGTCAACAAGGAAATGGAGTACAGTGGACACAGATATCGATCAATATTTCTGCATCACTATACGGTTTCATCCAGTATTCTGCGAATCTCTGCATTGAGTTGTGGAGTCTGAAAAAAAGGATGGCGTTGTGATGATTGATGTACTCTTTCTGTCTCTCTCGCACACCAGCACACACACACACACACACACAGGTAAAAACAACAACGTTTTTACTAAATCAGCTTCACTAATTTGGCAAAATAAAAAATAGATTGACTAATGTTAGCATATTAAATTTAGATGATAGGCTAAATCATAATAAGCAGAATAATTATCTCCTGCAACCATTATCCAATCTGTGTCAGATCAAAGGCATTTTTCACAGTCGAGGAAAAACGGAGCAGTTTTATTTCATTTTAGAGAATAAATGGTGTCTCAGTGACGGCTTCTCTTGGATCCAAACAGAGCCTGGCCTCCCCATAACCATATCTTAATAAAGAAAACATAATGCATACTAAGTTTTGCAATTTCACTTGTTATTAAAACATTTTGTTATCATTTTTTTAATCACTTTTTCTTCTTTAGCTGGTGCAGTAAGCAAAACAGTGCCCATATGCCACCACGTGCATTACAATGTGTAGCTGAAAAGAAAACGCTTACACTGATCTCCAACCAGCTAGCCGATGACATGTGGTACCGATGGACAGTTTGCAAGTCAACAGAATGGATGGAGAGTTTCTTATAAAACTGACTGCATTAACTTTTTGAGCTGCAACTGAAGATCAAACAGAGCAGCAGACCTGCCCCGAAGCTGGACCTGAGTCAGGGAAAAGTCTTTTTCCGATGGGAACTAGAATGGAATGACTAATGGGAAGCACTAAGCTAAATCAACTTTTCTTGTGAGCTTGCCTCTTGTTTGACCGGTCAAGCAGCTCCTTGAACAATCCATGGAGCACAACAGGTATTTGTTGAAACCTGTCACAGGCCATAGGGAGGTACTGAAATTCACATCTGAACTCAAAATCAAACTCTTTGGCACTGGATCAAGCGGCTGCAACAGGCGTGTCAAGGCCTAACCAACACAACCAACGGAGCTGCTGGGCCTGGGAGGAATCAGTATGGATGGTGACAAGCAGGACATGGGCCTGGTGGATTCCTACCAACACCTAATTTTTCAACTATTTAATGGCATTGTGCAGCATATTACAAAAAGATTTCAAGCCAGAAAGAAAATTTCTTTCATGCCCCGAACAATCAGTCCTTTAGCCAACAGGATTCCCTGGCCATGAGATCTTTCCCCTGGTTGAGATCTACCCATGTTTTGATGAACAGAGACTAAGAAACGAACTGCAGGTCATCTATGCAACTGCCATCTTTCATAAACCGCTAGCTGAGCTGCTGGAGATGCTCACAAAAGATGAAATGACCACTGCCTTATCTGAGGTTTGCAAGCTGCTGAGGCTGATGCTCTTCACACCTGGTACAAGCACATCTACAGGAAATAGACTCTCTATTTCCTGCCCGAAAAGGATTAAAATCTACCTCAGTAAAGTTCTGTTTCGTTGGGTTTTTTTTTTTACTGCGGAATAAATCCATGTGACAGCAGCAAGTAGACAGAAAGGCAGGGATACACGTTTTTTTTTTTTTTTTTTTTAATAAAAGAAGGAAAAAAAACACTGACAGTGGTCCACATTTGGTCGCCTGGGGTAATATGCACACCAGGGTTGGAAATCATGTCAGCTTGCCAGTGGAAGTACAGCTGAAGTGTTGACAGAAGCCGACTGTTGTGCCATAGTGGCAGCAGCTGCGTGTGAGGAGTGAAGCTGCCAGTGGAATAAGACACTCTGTACCAGAAGACATCAGACTCACTGTCAGGGATGATACCGCTGCTATTTGTGTTACAATGCAAAGTCAGCACGACGCCATCAGTGTCATTATATTTTACATCACGGTGCCGTGGTGTGGTTTTGTGTGTTGAATAGAGTGTTGCAGGAACAAAATTACAGCAGCTCATTTGGCACGAAGTTTAATCTGTCAGTGGCTTTTCTTATATCTTCATAAAGCAAAGACTGCAAACATTTCCTGAGTGATGCTCTCAGGAAAATTAGAAGACATAACGTATTGAGCGACAGAAATTTTCCAATTCCTCTATCTCCATTTTATCCAGTTTAATAGGGAAGCTAAATACTGTATCTACAAGCACATGCTCTGTAATCTGCTGCAGACTTCACTGCCAATATTTCCAACAATCACAGGATGATTAAATTCAGCTAACTCCAGTTTGCCACAACAAGTAAAAGCCGGTGTCATTGTCGAGAATCAACTCTGAATGAAGTGGATAAAGTGAGAGGAGATAGAGATTACTATTTCGAGACTTTTCCTTTTAACTGTGAGGATAACTCATTTTACTCATCCTGCATAATTGGTGTTTCTGGAGTTATTTCTGACAGGCTGAATCACAGTAGGTTAAGGCTTTTACTGTGCAGTGTTTTTCTTACTGTCTCCAACACTCTCCAAAAAAGATGATCATCAACATGACCATCATTGGTATTATGACATTAAATTTTCGAACATTCATTTCTGCACTCAGATCTTTAGGTCATAAGTTATTAACTATTCCATAAGCCTAAGGTTAAATCATGTATGTCTCATTCAGTAAACCTGCTACAGGTCTTAGACACAGTTTGAAAGTTTGTATAATATACTCCTTCAAAAAGTGTAGTTTATTTATAATGAACACAGACATCAATGCAGATATAGCTTGTTTGTGTTGTACATATGGTCCCTCCATCTGCACTTTGTGATAAAGGAGACAGCCTCTTATTCACATCCTTAAATTTGCACATTCTGTGTACAAATGACCTACTTCAGTAAAGTGAGCGTATATTTCACTTCTTAGTCTAGCGTGTTTATATCACATGTGAACTTGTGACACAATGTAGCTCTTTGTAGATTATTGGTCGAGAAACACAAAATGTCATATAATATATATTTACACATCATGTCATATATGCATGTAAGCTCTAACTGTTTCACATAATTACAACTTTATATTTGCTACTTATTGCACAAAGACTGTGTATTGCTATTTTTACATGAATTTTGGTATTCTCATGCTGCCAGTGCCATAGTCTTATTTTAGTTTAAAGTCTTTAGTAAAGTTTTAACATGTTCTGGTTGTAGCTTTGTGGTTGATTCAGCTGCAGCTGATACTTGTATCCTTTTTCTGTGTTTTGAATTTTGGTGAAATGTGTCAGCTAACCAACCTAAATCCCGATAAAACCAGTGTGAAATGTGTGTTCCCAGTGCCTGAATAGATGTTCCATTTCCAGTTTGAATAACAACTTCCTCTTTCTTTTCTGCATTCATGACTGAATGACTTACCTGCTGTAGTTAGGCAGAGCTCCTCGTCACTGTTGTCCTGACAGTTGTCCTGGCCATTGCACAAGAAGCTGCGGTCCACACAGTGGCCGTTTCGACACTTGAAGCGAGCCTCCGAGCACACCAGTGGGTTGCCTGTTGTGGTTGAGCCAGGGCAGAGGTCAAGTGTCAAGTGTTAGTTCAAACAAGGTTACAGTGAGAGGCTCCAAGTTACCTGAGGTTCTCAAAAGGTGTTTTTGTGTATATGTAGAACCCATCCCATCTACAACACTTTGATATGATGAAATATACAAGAAAAACATGGATATTACATTTTCATGGGGATCTTCATAGAAGAAATGAAACATTAAAAACAGCGTGAGTCCGTAAAGCATTTGATCTGAAGAGTGTGATAAAAATCAAACTGAAACTCAACATAAAAAAAACATTCAAAGTCCTGCCCAGCATTTTCTTTTAGCACACGTTCTGCTTTTGTCTTTGTACTAGCTTCTGCAAAATGAGGCAGAATTATCTTGTGAGAACATCCAGACAATTACACAGTGGTGACGCAGTATGTGCTGGGAGCGTGGAGCAAAGCTCCATTTAAATGGCTAGATTAGATTTGTGAGTGTGGAGCCCTGCAGGCTAGGAACACTGCCTCTGACAATGGTGAGTGACTGGCTTGATGCACGCTCCCCACTGGGAAAGCAACGATGGGGTCATGTGAGGACAAACTCTATGACTGATAACATAGACTAAATCTGGATGTTCCCCTTGTCCCTCAATTCAACGCAACATTGGCGTCACCATGTCTAAAAGGCAATGTTAGACCGAGGGGGGCAGAGTCAGGAGTGACAATACAATGCTCTCAAACTTTTGAAAAAGGTAATAGAATTTGCTACATTTGCCATTTATACCTTGTCACAACTATTATTATCTGCTCTAAATGCAGGATTTGACAGTGAGTGGAGGGGACAGAATGATATTCACCTTTATTTTCCTCTGAGAGGAGAGACAGAAAGACTTTACGCTTTAGAAAGTACGAGCAAAAATGGCATTACAAAAACGAAAGCAGAGCAAAAGTAACACGCTTGTACAATTCAAAGGACAGCCCCCACCGTTCATAACCAAATCTAAAAAAGGCAACAGTTGCATGATGATCATGTGCGTGCTGCGCCTCTGGAAAAACACTGAGATCTTTGCTTTTGAAAATCAATCATCCAGCCTCCACAGATGGAGGTTGGGATGTAAGTTCAGCTTTGCGAGAAAGGTCATTTTTTTGTTTACAGTCAAACACAATAAGAACTGAAAGATAGGAAAAGGAGGGAAGAAGAGAGGAAGACAAAAGTGTGAAAAGATGCACAAACTACCTTTCCTGCACAAATTCATTTCAGTTAAATGAATTGAAGCATTTTCATCAATAGGTGTTGCTTCTTCCATTATCTTGCACTAGTCAATTTAAACTTAATTTTTTTCTAATCCAGCAGTTCAGTGCTGCACTGGCACAGTGGAAGTCAAAAGAGCCTTGCTGGGGGACAGTACATCATTGAACACATCATGACTGTCGACGACCACGGGATGAGACAGACTTGGTTGTGGTGTGAGACTCACTGCAGTTCTCCTCGTCGCTCCCGTCAGGACAGTCGCTGAAGCCGTTACAGCGGAAGCGTCCGATGATGCAGTGGACACCATTAGCGCAGGCGAAGAACGTGGGGGCGCACTTTGACTTGACCTTAGCTGTGGACAGATGGAGGGTTGTGGGGAAAGTGGTGGAAAGAAGAACAACGGATTAGTCTATGGGTGAAGATGATGGTGGAGATGATGCAGCAAATTTCAATGCATTACATCATGTTTTATGACTTAGAATGAGCTTTGGCTGTGATGCACAAAGGAAGGACTAAGGAGGCAGGCTAAGGTTTCATGGTAATAATGTAAGAGACACAACTGTATGTTCTGAAGTTAAAACCATTCTGTTAACCATGGACAAAGTTCAGAAAGTCAAAAATCGGCTTTATTATAGAGACCAATTAATTACGCAGTTCATTTTTTTCTGTAATGCTTATCTTCATGTTCTCTGAAGTATGACAAGTAAAGGGTGAGATCCCAAACACAAAGCGCTGATAGGAAAAGAAAACAAGTTGATCAGCCTAAGCAGGCCACAGGACTTATCTCCCAGGACAGGCCTGAGACTGAGCGGCGAGCCTGCAGAACATCAAGGCCTGGCATCCTCCGTTTAGCAGTAACCCCTAGTTTTAACTCTAACACATTGATCTTCCATGGCAGATGGAGAGAAACAAAATGGCAGGTAGATGCAAAAAACACTGGAAAATATAGGGCCCTGCTTTAGCTTAATCAGTGTGAAGATAGAATTTTAAAGCCTGATGGCAACAAAACCTATAAAAGACATTGCAGGCCAGCCACTGCTATTTACAGTTACAATAATGAGCCACATCTGTGTGAAATATAGTATCCTCTCTCATACCTCTGTTTCTCTACTCGCACCAAACTACTCATGGATTATTCAATTCCAGTAATTGGCATAGCAATACGGATGCTTAAACTTGTAAATCTGTGCGAGAGCTACTCCTGTAGCCACCGTACTTATCGGAGACAGGGGAAAGCTACCAATCACAGCTGAGACAGTGTTATGATACTAGTTAAATAAGACTAGAAGTTAAAGCCGGCGAGGGAACGGCATCATAAACATACGAAAGGATGGAACAAGACACAAACTCAAACGCACAGGGCGGGGGAGAGAGAGTGGGCACACTAGACATCTCAGCCACCAACGGTCTTTCTGTTTTTGTCTCTGTGCTGAATACAAAGGATGGAATTGGCCTGCTCATAGGTTGGCATTGTGCCGTCTCAAATGCCAGGGGCGCACATTTTTCCCTCTACAATATATTGTGGTAGGCTGATTTATGAGCTCTTTCAAGCTGCAGCGATTATGTGTAGCGAGGGGGGAGGGCTAGGCATAACAACCACGAGGGTTTGGAGCGGCCGTCTCCAGGATGAAATGTAATCCGCCGAACGCGGGAGGAAGCTGGGATAGCGCCCGATCTGTGTGTCTGTAGTCTGGGAAGCCTTTGTTTACCTGGACAGCCCTAACCACCCAGAGCTCATTCTGCATGGTATATCACATTCATTAGAGGCCAGACAGAAAAACAGATATGGCTTCGAGCTGTAGCAACACATAAAAGAAAAGATCCAACAACCATGCCGTTGTGAAGGGGGAATTTAAATTCATCAGGCCACAAACAAAGGCAATATCATCCTTTATTCTCTATTTTGATTTATTTCACATGTGCGGGATTTCTCTTCTATATATACAATCTTTTGTTTTGTTCCCAACTCTCTTGGATACGGATCCTGTCTGATTTCTGTTGTATTTGCTGGGCTGGAAGGACAGCTCTGAGATTTCCTCACTCACACTCTCCCCAACCCGAATCCTCATTAGCACTTCTACTGCTGGCAGGACTCATCTGACCCAGTGTTTGTGTTCCAAATTAACTCAAAAGTCACATGAAGGGCAAGCTCACGGAGGGAAATTCGTGGGTGGGAGAGACAGCACTGGTTGGGAGGATAGAGCTAATGTGCTTAGCTGTATTTCAGGGGATGCGTGGCCCTTTATAGCCTGAGCTAAACAGTTTTCAGAGCGAGAAGATGAAAAATTAATTAGAAGGAGCAAATTGAGGGTGGAAGAGACGGTAAAAACAAAAACTTATTAAGCTTCCTTTGAAAATCTGAAGGTGTCCTGTTTTATCCCACGTCTGGGACTTCTACCAGTCGGATTCAAACGCTGCTGTGTATCCTGATAATTCCCAATCATTTCAGCACCTCTGCCCTCCTCTGCAACCTATAACCATTCATTTCATCCAGCCTTCATCCCTTCTGTCATCGCTGCGATTCGTGGTTTGAACTGCTTCTTTTCCATGCCAAATTTTCTTTCTCTTCCCTAAGCCCTTGTAGAAGTTGTTTATGAAAAGCAGGCAGGGCGTTGGACGGTTTCCAAATTCGGTTCCAGTGTTCAGCTGAGCAGCGCAAATGAAAACGAATGAGGTTAGTAGCCGAGCTGATTCCTTGCGGTAAGACTATCACTAGCAGAAAAACAGGGCTGATTCACACCCGAAAACGCACAGCTGGAGGACACACAAACAAAGCCCACACATAAACATGCCACGTCTCTCTCTGTTTTACTGTCTCCTATACAATTACACACACACACACACAAACACACGATTGAGGTGCCTGTTTTGACATCTGCCTCAGATTTCTTCCACAAGAACATTTTGAATTAAAAATATTGCTGTCTGCCAACATCCACACTTCATTTGTGTTATTCCAAAATATTCCTTTCTGAAAGAAAAACAAATCTAGGCCAGGGAGTGTAGCACAGTGGCACATTTTGGGTTTTAGAGTACATCATTTTTATAATCTAAGTGAATACTGCTGTTTGTCTCTTCTTTCCACCATCTCTATCTCCCCGGTGGCTTCAGCGTTCATGCCAGGCTGAATCCGACAACTCCTGTTGCACAGTCAACACGCACCTCTATGCCCCTTCTCCCCTTTTCTACCTCCTTCGCTTCCCTGGAGAACAGAATAACTTGTTCGGCACAAGTAGGCTCGGGTCGTGATGGGCTTGCATGATTGACGGAGTGAGGAGAAACACTGGAGGAAGAGACTAATAAGAAAGAAAACAGCGGAGGGTGAACAGAGGCCCGAGAACGAGTGGAGACAGCCGAGGACTTCAAAGGTTTCTCTGACCTTGCTGAGCATTTCTGAGGGGAGGAAATCAATAGGTAATGGAGTCAGGGTGTAAGCAAGAAGGGCAAGGTAGTTTCAGTCTAGAGGGCTTGGGGATCAAAATAATCATTCCGTACATTTCACAGTCTAAGCCGCTGCACGCATGTTGTACAATGCAATAACCTTCTGCGTGCAGGAAGAGGCATTGCAACATTACAGAGCTGCCTTGATCTCAGGGGCCAAGTGTTTACGGGCCGCTGGCGTTCTGCAAAGCCATCAAACTTTATGCTAGATGATGAAACAAGTGCGCTTCATATAGCATACAGCAGCCGCATGTGCAAAATATCAGTAATACTTCAGCAACTTGTGATAAAAGGAGAGGGAAGCAAGGGCATATAGTGAAAAAGCAGCGAGCGATCTGTCTGATAATAACCCTGCTGCAATATTCATCATAGAAAGCAGCATGCTGGTGAAAATTGCCTTGTTTGAACTGGGAGCGCCCGACATTGTATTGTGAAATGACAAGACAGCATTTCTTACGTCTTTGAAGACTTCGAAGCAATCATTTTGCCTAATTTGTGACTATTTATCGGACAAGAAGAGCACTCCATCTAAAAGAGAAAACGAAAAAAGAAAATAGGACTGCGTGTAAGACCCTAATCAATATTTCATCCCTGTTGTTTGGTATTAATTACACCAACTCATGGATCAACCATAAATCACATGGGATGCACCGCGATCATTCCCATGAACTTTCCCTGCTATGAATGCTCCATATTCTCCTCATTTTCATTCTATTGTCTTTTTACTCTCTCGACAGTTTTTTTTATTCCGAGCTGAGCTAAAACAACCCACACAAACATGACATGTTCCGTTCTCCAGTCCCTCAAAACTCCTCCAATCCCACGTGCCCTTTCTTCCGCGATGCCCTCCCAAATGCGCACACCCACGCGCAGACACTAAAACAAATGCTCTCTCGGAGCAGAGGACACCTATGCACGACGAAGCAAAGCACGAACTGAAGAATAAAAACAGATCTGTCAGCAGTATGTGCCTCTTTGTGTTAGAGTCGGGAGCATTGGTCACCGCTCTTATCTCATAAATACACACTCCTAATCTTAGCAACCCCTCTCCTACCCACGGTGGGGTTTGGTAAAGAATTGGCAGCGTGTGGAACGTTGATATCTAAATCATACCCGATCTGTCTCAGGAGTCTTTTTTGCTATTTCCACCCCTGCTGTTGAGGAGAACTTTGTTGTTGATAAGCATTTAGCGGCTCGTTTGAACTCAGTATCTCATGGGCATTTTTTGGAGGTCAGTACACAACAAAAAAAAAAAAAAACAACAACAAAAAAGCACCATTGATGTCGCTCCAGGCTTTGGCTGCATTGCCACGGCAGAAAGCAATAATGTGATAATATTTGAGTAATCCAATGAACTGAATTTATTTTGCTCCTAATTGTTGTGAAGAGCTAAAAGGATCAATAAATGGTGCATCAGGTAATGAAAACTCCAAACAGGTATATCCCGTATTGTTATGAGGTATTAATAGACTTTTAAACTGACTGACAAAACGTCCGCCCTTGTACGAGCCTCCAGTTTTCTGTCCTTCCTGTGTGTCTCCTTGTGATTGAATAAGCAGGCCAGGAGTTATGCTATTGGCATATACAGTGTGTATTTGACAGAAAATCTTATGGTATAAAAAAAGCTTCACGATGGATAAGCGGTTCAAACAAAGTGATTTTCCCTTCACAAATGCTAAATGCTTAAATGTGTAGTCCAAGTAAAGAAGAGACACCAAGTCAGCGAACTGACTTGGAAATGTGAGTTTTGCAGCAATATTCATCTAATTTTAGCTAAACCCCTGGAGTGTATTGAACTAAGCAATGGTTCATTTTATTGCTTATGATTTCAACATTTCATTTGAAGTGGAAGATTGTGTTATTTCCTCTTTCAAAAGTAACACAGCCTGAAAGACTAAAATGATTCAGTATTTCACAAAAAAAAGGTCAGTCAAAAAAAAAATTACATTTCGGATAGAAGAAAATTTTTTTCGGTCTCAACCATCCTGTTTATCGTCGTGCGACCTGGCAGACTTCACCTGCGAGCCCTTTAGGGGGGTCCCGACCCCCAGGTTTGGAATGAATAAAGAAATAAATTGAATGAATAAAGAAAAGAGTGGCTCGATGAGAAACATCTTGTTCGAGACTGGAAACTGAAAAGATTTTTTAAATAGAAAATTTTGTTTTCAAAAGACAGGCAACGTCATTATATATTGAAGAAGTGGCCAAAGACAAGGCACATCAGCCTTGATCCAGGACATGCTGACATGCTAACTTTGTTTTGAGCAGAATATGAAGTGATGAGCAGCCCTTTTTGCACGACTGACCTTTGATCCTTCAGAGCCACCGGCCCTGCTGATGGCCTAGTTAAAAGCAGAGCAACTTGCACAGAACTTTTTAAGTGTGAAAACATAGATTCTTCCACGCAAAGAGGCCATGACCACAGCCTCGAGGACTGCAAGTTCAGAACAGTCACTCCTT
The DNA here is from genome assembly GCA_025331565.1 of Holacanthus passer. Taxonomy (NCBI): domain Eukaryota; kingdom Metazoa; phylum Chordata; class Actinopteri; family Pomacanthidae; genus Holacanthus; species Holacanthus passer. Next base: position 10,713,182 of record JAFREQ010000003.1, on the reverse strand, counting down.
TGAAATGTACTTCTGTCTTTTCTCTTTCTCCCAACCACATTTCTACCCCCCTGCCCATCTTTGATTCCACACTTCTTGCTTTATACATCATGTCCACTCACCCTTTCAGCCCCTCTACGTATCTCTCCTCTCTCGCCTGCTCATGCTCTGCCCAGACAAGGGCAAAGAGGCTAATCCTGGCTCTGAGGCCCAGTAAGCTCAGTCAGCTCTCCTCCTTCTCTCCTCTGTCAGTATCCATTTCGTCTAACACCCTCCCAGGCTGTCGTTATGGACACCAGAGAGCAGCCTGGTACTTTTGACCTCTCTGTGTGAGGAATTAGTCAGCAGCCTGTTTCTGAATCATTGCTTGAAGACCCCTCAGATGTGCCAACACATACTGTATACACATATAAAATACCCACATATGTAGAAAAGATGCTCAATGTTGGAGATACTGTAAAAACTACTGATAGGTTCTCATCTGAAATTCAGTTAAATTCATGCGGAGCACGGCAGAGGTTACACTCCATATAAAATTGGACTTGATAAAAACGATCTGTAGGGGGGGTCCTGGCCTCGCGCAGCAGGACAGTAATACAATAAGCTGCATCTTTAATGCAATAAGACTCAGGCTGGAAATATTGCCTCTTCCTTTCTCAGCCCAGACTGTTATTTAAGAGCCAGCAAAAAAGTATTTACATGACTCAAGTTGACCCCTGTGCTAGAGGGGACCGGAAGAGCAAACAAACAAGAGAGGAGCAGCGGGGATTGGGAGGAAGGGAGAAGCCTGTCTTTTTCTAGGTGAATAAACATTCTCTGACCATTCGAGAGACAATTCCCGGCCTATGAGGCGTAACCGACTGGGACACATCTACAATGAGTAAATAAATAAAGGACAGAGGCAAGCAAATGCAGACCAGGTTTGGATTATTCTCTTCTGAACTCTCTCACCCGCTGACAGCACTGGAACAAAATACAGTCAGGTAAAAAAAAAAAAGAAAGAGCTAGAAAAGTTTATTTCTGAGGCAACTATTGGTAAAAAGTGAAAACTGGCCAGAAAATGTCATCGTAAGTTCATGCGTGGGTGGTTCTGTCTATTGGAAACTTCTGCACAGTGCGAGCGATTGTGCTTGTTGGTGCTTTTGCAAAATTCTTCTTGCAAATTTCCCACAGATTCAAGATTCAAGTAATTTGCAAGTCCAAACTGATTTGTTCTCCTTTGTCTCCCCTTTAGCTACATAGTTTCCAAAACCAAAATTTTCATTAATGAGACACCAGGGAGATGTCACCACATATGACCTTTACCTCAAGCTCTGCATAAATATTCCTTGGATCAAAGACAACTGAATCAGCACAATGTGCTGGCTATACAGCGTGGGCTTACAGGGGATCTATCCTCTAACTACAGCTGTCTTGTGGTGCAAATGTACATGGTAAAAATAGAGACTGGTCCTGGAGCACAAGATTTTATATGTTCACACATACATATTAAAAATACACAAAGTTAATGCATATGTCTAGGCATGCAAGGCTCAGTGAGGCAGAGAGAAAAGCATGGATGCTGCTAAATGCTTTAATGATCTAGTCTCTTTCTCCACTTGAAATGGACTAATTGAGGAGAAAAGTGGTTGAAAGTGTTAAAAAAAAAAATGGGACAGTTGTGTAGCACAGAAATGCACCATAGAGATCTGCTGTCTGCGTCCCATGGTGCCTCTGTCTGCCTACACGGCGGAACGCCTCATGGTTAATTCCAGAGACTCAGCCATGGTTCAAACTCATTGTCCTCCAACCATTTGTCTGAAAAATTGCATTTCCCCATTAGCTAGGTAGTTTAACACCCGAGTATGAATGGACCTCTGCGTAACATTATCAAGCAGCAGTCAGTCAGCGGGTCGCAGTGTGTGCTAATGTTTGTCCTTTGCATATGATGTCAAATTTAGCAGGATACCATAAATAAACTACAGAATCCCACTATGTGCTTATGCAATGATTAAATTCATGCAACTTTAGCATAAGACCTCTATGGACAAATATACATATTGAAAATGAAACAAAATTTAATACCTATATAAATAGATTTATCAACATATAAGACTGTTCAAGATCCTGTGGACACTGAATGTGACTGATTGCAGACATCATCATCATCTGTCCTACTTGATTACATAAAAGTAAAAAATGTCAGTCTAATATCAGTCAGTCTATAATATTTCGCAAAACTGATATAAGTCTGTGTTTAAACACACTATTCATGTGGCTCAATGACAGAAGAAGAAGCAAAGTTAACACATAAAACATCCCCCTCTGTTAAATATACATATATGCTGTATAACCCTGTGTGTGTGTGTGTGTGTTCTTAGGGGGGATGTCTAATTATGATTGTACTTGCAGAGAATCCAGTGCTGCAGTCTCACAGTTTCCAGGCATTGTGTTCTCCTCAGATAATAGACATCCAGACAGAACTCCTTCTGTAGCCGCCATAATGAGGTCTCATCTCCACCGCCTCTCCTTCCCTTCTAACTCTCTTGTTTCCCCCTCCCTCCGTCTGTCTGTCTGTCTGTCCCCGCAGAGCCCCTAATGGAGCCGGAGGTTTGTCTGGGGATTTTTTGTGAAGCAGTCGCCGGAGATATCGACTGACAAGTAACCATCTATTTGAGGATAATAAGGCCCACTTATGCCAGTGCAGATAATGTAGATGTCGACAACAAACACAAATAGACCTCTGACAACCGGAGTGTGATGCTGTATGATAACTTGCTTTTATCTTTAGCAGTATAGCATGTAGTGTCAGTAACAGGGGAAAAAAAAATCTTGCTTGTTTGTCGGTTCAAAGTGAAAGTGCTTGCGGATGTCATGAACTGGCACGTGAGCGCCGTGATTAGATGAGTTAATGTACCTAATTCTGATGCATTTAGTTCAAATGCATTGGAATATTATTTTTTTCCAGGTCTGACAGGTGTTGACAGTTTAAGGCCACTGAGTGATGAGAATCTGGGGTACAGACTTTTATAAGTACTGGGGATGTTAGTAGTAAAAGTACACTAAAAAATACAGTCTAGGACACCTCCTGAAATTCTCCTGTGTGTATATATATATAACTTAAATTGACAGCTGTGTTACAAACTAAGAAGATTGATGGTCTGTGTGTGTGTGTGTGTGTGTGTGTGTGTGTGCTTGCATGCCACGGGACACAAGTTTGTCAAGAGGAGTTCGCTCGTTCCCTGAGCTGCCAGCAAGAGAGAACACTGACTGCTGGAGGATGAGTAAAGGAGAAAATGCGAGAGGTGACAGAACGGAGGACAAACCATATGTGATTTTTTTTTTTTTGGCAGGGAATTAGCGGAAGAAGAGGGTTATGCTTTTTCTAATTGAAAACAAACCCCTGTGAAGCAAATTGCACAAGCCAAAAATAATCAGATCGGATAAAGAGGGAGGGCGCGGAGGGAAGTGAAAATGGGAGTGTGAGACAGTTAAAGAGATGAATATATCTGGAGATGGGGGGTTTCCATTCGCCGTGGCAGGGCCTCAAAGTCAATCTTCATCAGCAATCCCATCTTAGCGTGGAGCTCCGGCTGAGGGAGGAGGGGGAGGAGGAGGAGCAGCAGACCAGAAAGATCAAAGCCCGCTAAAAGTGAGGATCAAAACTGAACTATTACTGTAGCCTTACAGTAGAATTATGCATGCGCTGCTCTTCCTGCGTGCTGTAGTAATCGGCCCTTGCTTTGATGGTATTAAGTTTTGCCCCGGTGCTAAACTGGGGCCGAGGGTCTGTCGGGGGGAGAAGGAGGAGGAAGAAGAGTGTTGGAGGGGGAGGGGGAGGGCGAGCCGAGGATTGAGGAGGGAAGTTCATTTAGGTTGGCAGCAAATTAGGTTTAAATGGCCCTTATGGCTCTATGGATGGAGACAGGAGACGAAGCACAACTGCAACGTTGGATAGCGAGAGAAGTTCAAGAGTTGAGGAGACACGACGCGACTCTAAACAGTCTATCTGGCTTGATTGCTCTGAGGCACAGCTAAAAGGTGGGGGGAAAAAAAAAAAGAAAAGAGGATTCGATAATGGAGTCTTAACTTACGACAGCCCTTCTCGTCGCTCTTGTCAAAGCAGTCGGGCAATCCGTCACACTGCCAGCCACCTGGGACGCATTTCCCATCTCCACACATGAAGTTTCCAGGGATGTTGCACTCGGTGGTGAAGTTATTCCCCGGGAGCAGCTGGCTCTCTGATTGATAAACAGATAGAAAGACACAGGAAGAAGAAGGGGAGAAAAAAAGAGGACAACAAGAAAGAGAGTTACAATCTCACTCCATGAAGAAATTAAACAGGTGGAGGGATATTGCATTCCAGCGATACACATCACTGCAGTCAAAATGGGAAAAAGTAAAAGGCTCTATTTAAAAAGCAGAGGAGGTCGTTCGGTGTTAACAGTACTGTGGGCATGAGCGTCACTTTAGAACAGGGCAGCATCATAATTGGGCAGATAAGGGCACAAACACCAAGGAACGCTCGCACATAAACAAAGCACATAATTACGTCTTTGACACAGATGCACGGATACGCACACACCCAGACCAGAAATAAACACACTCAGCAGAAAGCCGGGGCCCTGAACTAGTATGGGGCATCTGAAGTTGACGCAGTGCAGCTGCGGCATAATGGGCTGGAATGTGAAACATGGCCTTTCGGCTGAGGTTTGACACTCTGCAGTGAGCGGTTTAGCTCGTAAACAAAACGATAGGGCAGTAATGAGGAGGTCCGGACAGACTCGGGGAATGCTTTCATGCTGCCACCTCATCACACTCGAGAGCAGGACATAGGAGGTGTGGACTGAAGCCGTATGTGACGGCGTGGTTAACCAGTAAAGTGACCGATTGGGTCACTCTATAGCTCTTTCTCACACAACTCCAATTGTAAAAGTGCAGTGATGTGAAATGAAAGAAAAAAGGTGCTACACTGAATTTTTTTTCTTGCATCCATGTTATCATTACTAACTAAACTTCCATACTTTGATTTAAATACTCAAATATCTCCCACTGACAGTGATGTGATGACACTAGTGGATTTTACACCTGACTCAAAAACATGAGACTTTCCATAAACACCATCCCAAAGACCATAATTCATAGCTCATCTGTTGTCACCTTTTTACTGCAGAGGACTGTGTTGGAGCTGATGTTTTCCATGAGTGGCAAAATGATTCCTAAAACAAACAAACAAACAAACAAAAACCCTCTCTCTCAGGGTCTGTTTGTGCTGTGCATCAGTATCCTTTTGTTCCACAAATCAATTAGCACATTTCCTGCAAAGCCTGCTGGTTTATTAAATGTAAAATTCATTGTTGGAGGCCGGTGGTGACAGCACATATAATAGGACCACGTCAGATTTCATAGGTATGCAAAGAGATTAAACATCCGACAATGGTGCCATCTAAAGAGAAAATGCTGTTCCTGTTCACCCAGCATTTCAAAACAAATCGGACAAATGAATTCAGAAGAAACAGTTTGTTGTCTCTATTTAATCATTACAGGCACGCCTCCTCGACGAGGCAGTATTCATTACTGAGGAGATCCGTCGTACTCCGATACAAATGGAAAGATTTGACCTTTGAATGCTTGCGAATTCATAACCAGAGCGCGCAGGTTCAACACAGTTAGTTGATATTCACTTAGTGGTTGTAGTCAGTTCCCAGAGTACAGCTGAGTAACTGACACGTAGAAATCATCTCTTCTTACATCATCCTCCTCCTGCTGCCCTTTACTGCAGCAGGTTGTGGAAACCATGTATAGATCCTCTCATAAATGAGACAGCATGACCCTTCTGTTCCTCTGTGGGGATGATGCAAACCTCTCTTTTGTCTCTTGCAATATAGAAAAGAGGAAGTGAGGGCTGGAAAGCATTTAAATGATCATTTCTCTCATTGGTGGGAAGTCACTGCTGATGAATGCATGCAATGAAAGTTGATATATATATATTAATGATTGCTAGGAGTGGATTTTTTTTGTGCCTGTGTAGTATAACATTTCATTAAATACAATAACACCAATCCAAATGGCGCACGGAGCATTTCTTGCAGACTGCGCTTTATATATAAACAGATATAAACAGCCGTCCAAGTATGTTTGAAATCTGCCAAATATCGACTTATTTTTATCTATCTGAGAAAACACCACCGTCTTCACACGCTCTCGTTCGACTCACGCACACTTTAGAGAGGAATAGAGAGATAGAGAGGAAGGATGACACAGTAAAGTTCCAAGGCTTAGATAAAGACCGTGGAGTTCTTTTTGAGCCATCGCAGTCAGAATGACTTAAGATACAACTAGTTTGACTATTTTAACTGAAAAACATACTTAAATATATTTCAAGAAAAATAGTATAAAGATTAACTATCATAGTTACAATGAGCATATTATTGCAAAGCTGACACACTGGTTGTCATCTTTTAGATACACATAAAAAAATTTTTTTTAAATGAAGTTTATGTCACATATAAAAGCTAAATATCCTGTACAAAAATCCTGAGCTACACTCTTGTTTACCGGCTCTATCTGACTTGTTCTTCCTAATGTAGCCGTGTACTTCTTACACTTCACAAGTATGCTTTAGAGCCCACTAGCCTTTATGAGGCTTTACAGACCCACAAGCTTACACACAGACAAGTGCGTTTGGCCCTTTTAATGTCGACAACATAAGTGAACAAAGTACCACCTAAATGTCCATTCAGACCCACACAGAGCAAGTGCAGGAGGGAGACATGTGAAACGACTTCAAAGAGGCATGAGGTTAATTGGAGAGTTGCTTTGAGAGCATGAGAGAGAGGACAGAGTATGTATTGTGTGTGTGTGTGTGTGTGTTAAAGAGACGGACAAAAGCAATGAAGAAAGGAGGTTGACAGACACCTCATCTTTTCCCATGAGTCTCTAAACTCGCCAATGGCAAAGCTTTGCATCACTTCTTGTATCCAAGCCGTGAGTTCCTCTTTTGGCAGGCTCAACACATTTTCACTGCTATACTCTTGTCATTCTATCGATACAGCAATAAGCCTGAATACTTACAGCGGTTTGAGGTAACGAACAGGCCCACCTTATTACCAAAGCAAGTGAGGCTACACAGCTCATTACCGACCGCTCTATGAGCTTGTTAACAGAATAATACGTCACCGCAGTTCACCGTGGGCACTGCAGCACTCCAACAAGGTGACCTGGAGAATTTTAATGGACGTGACAGTGTCTGCTCACTCATACATCCCATATGCTTTTAACTATTATGTTGTGGGTAGCCACGGGGCGTTGTGCACAGCTGCACGGCACGGCTGCGTGCGACTGTGGTCACACGGTGGGTGTGTGAGGGGGAACTGGAGGAGATAAGGCAGGGATGACGCTGGACGCCTGTGTATCTTGCTGGGGGAAGTGTAGACCAATTACTCAGGGTAAATATTGACTATACTATCCTTGCCTCTGCACACCCATCCTCCACCTTCCGCTCCTTCCCACCCTCCATCATGCCTGCATCACCTAAGGCCCCTATTTAAACTATTAAATCATAGAGGGGTGAAAACTTTCAGGCTTTAGCTGCATACTTTTTTAATTGGCATTTATATTTTCTGTTTGCGCTACTTCCAAGAAGTTTCGCTGGTTCACTCTGGGTGAGTTTCTTTCCTTCCATCCCCATTTTAGCTCAGCTGCTGATGCTGCTACTGTATATAGAAAGTACCTCTCTTACCTCAATTATAATGTGAAATAAAAAACGATCTCCCAGCATAAACACAAGTCTAATTTCCCAGTGGTTCTGAATAGTACTCAAATCAAATTTGGAATATTTTTGCAATATTATCTAACGGGAAAATCATCCCTAATGCAATCTTTCCTCATTGAGTCATAAGTGGTATGCGATATGAGCATGGCTGTGTTAAGATTATATATGGTAGAGTTAAACAGATATAAGTATAAAAAAACAATTTACACTTTGAAAAATAATTTTTCTGAGATATTTTTCCACAAACAAGTTTAAATACCTTGTTTAAAATTCTTAAAGTTAGGTCCACTCCTCACTAGAAATCCAGATCTATGGACACCTCATTCTCAATGTATGTGCTCTAGTGGTTTCAATTTTTCACCCACACCTCTTTTAGTTTCATATTAGACCATGCTTGGCTTCCAAAGTAGTCATGACGATGAAAATCCTGCTTGTTAAACTCAGATTTGAGGTGAGCAGAGAGACACTTTCCCCCTTCAGCAGCTGAATGTGAAAACAGCCTCCTGGTATTGAATCCTGCACATACATCATTCTGGACAGTGAAGGTCAAACATCCTAGAGAAGCAACAATAAGCAAAGCACATTTCTAAAAGCACCCTGTGTAGTTTTTGACCACTTGCAGTGCCATGGAGCATCATTTTTAGCAGTGGGTTCCTGTTTCTAATTTCTAAAGCTATTCTGCTGCTCAACAGTTGGTGGTGGTGAGGATTTAAAATATTCAAAAAATTGGCTGCGGAAATGTTTTCTGAGGAAGGAAAAGTGTCCAACATATTTGTCGGGTGAGTAATACCGAATGTTAAAAATAATTTTGTTTACAAGAAAACTCCTCAGGGCACCTTTAATCAAAACAGGCATTTCTGGGTTCATGCAAGGAAAAAAAAAAAAAAGAAACTCATCCCACATTCAAATAAAATCATGAAATTAAAATGTTGCGGATGGGTCTGGTTCTCCTGAGTGTAAAGGTTTTTGCATTTTTTAAAAGGTGATTATGTTTTGCATAATTGGAATTGGAAAGGGGGACACGTTCCCACAATCTCTTAAAAGGGTTGTCAATAATTCAATATCTTTGACCACTGCAGCCCATTTGAACAGGCAAAAATCAAGTCAATGCATAAATGGCAAGCTTCCAACTGTCATTTCAAGATTTTCCATGGGTACACTTCATACATAATGATTCTGGAAAGGGCAGCCTGGAGACTTCACTACACTCTAAGCAATACTCTGAAAATGCAGATGGGCTGCACGGGCCGCCTCCAGTCCAGCCACCCACATCTGCAACTGTCTCCCAGGTCTTATGAATATTTTTATACCAAATGTCAGCATGCCGCCCAGACACTGGGCAGCTAATTTGGTAATAAAATCTATATTACTCTCAACAGAGCCTATTGAATTTTTAATAAACCTCAAAGAGTATAAACGGCCTCTCCTAGAAGACCTGGACTTTGGGTTGCTCTGCTGGACACCACAGTCAAAGCTGCCACAATATGGAAACAGAGAAAAGTGCTGTGACGTGGGTGAGGGGAACTGGAAAAAAAAAAAAAGAGGAGTTAATGCGACAGTATGTAGGGAAAACATGTAAAGACTGTCAGCTCGAAGGTAAAGCAGAGATAAAGACAAGTAGATGAAGGGGAACTAATGGGAGGGGATGGAAGATGCAGCTGGAAGAAAAAGGAAAGCATGGAGGGAGAGGCGTAATAAAAAAGAAACAGAGAGGCGGACAGTAACATCGTTTTCTGCCTTCAGATTTCTAGTAATAGCTGCCCTAAGCAAGTTCTATTCCCCGTGCTCTGCGCATGAAAGGTCAGTGATATCAATCTGTATCTGAGATGACTATTGGCTTGGCTGTTACCGCTTTAACCCCATCTTCCTCAGCAGGCTTAGATATCTGACCTGCATTGATTAGCCCTGAGGGAGAGGTTCGGCCTTGGATTGAAACAGCACCATGAAATTGATTAGGCTGTCTTTGTGTACTATGTAAGCGACTGTAGAAGCGAAAGTAATACTAAGGCTTATGGGATGAGTGTGACAATAAAATGTTTAGAGAGGGGAGATGTTGGGCTCTCCAGAGGAAATAAAAAAATAAGCCATCCCTTAACGGAGGCTTTTTGTCCTCAATAACACACCGTACTGTGCAAAGAACAGTCTCCGGTGAATTGTGTGAAATCCTCTTGGAAGCTGAAAAAGAGCAAGTCAAGTTACATTACAGCCTAATAATGTCAATACAAACAGGGACGACAAGGTCTGGTTGGAGGAGAAGGGAGGAGTGGATTGATACGGCCTCGCTCCGAATAAAAACTTTTTCAGGTTCGAGGATGGAAACTTATTTTTCAATTACACACAGCTCTTATTGGGGAAGCTATACAAACAGGCTCCGAGGAGCAGCAGGGGAGGGGCGGAGATGGTTCCTCTGTCTCTTTCACTGAGTGTGTGTGTGTGGCGGAGAGAGAGAAAGAGAAAGATAAAGCTTCCCAGAAAAAGGAAAAAAAGATTCTCCATCCTGTTGCCCCAGCTCACTGAAGCGTCCAATATAAATAAGCACAAGTGTAAAGAACCTGGCCTGCATCAATTAAAGGCCCCCTACAGACAGACAGACAGACAGACGCACAGCATAAGCACCGAGCAACAGAGCAAGCAAGGCCTTAATGGGGAGGGATAGAGAAAAGAGCAGCCATGCATTGTAAAGCCTGAATAATATGATGCTGCCTACGTTTAGGACTGTGCCCCTTTCTGCCTTTTGTTTTCGCCTTTTTCAGCCACATGGAAACTGTGAATCTCTGACAGGGAGGGGACACGGGATGCACCACCTGCTGTGTAGTTACTTATTATTTGTCTGTGTCGACCGCACAGTTGAGTCCCTGACAAAAATGCTAAATGAGCAGCTGAGCCAAAAAAAACAGTCTTGAATTCAAATGTAATTCTAAAGTGAAAATGCAGCTCTTAAGAGAGATAAACATGATTCCTACAAACATTTCACATTAATAAACGCATGTTGTGCTCACTCTTTTAAATTAATAACCAAATCCCCATAAGATCCACAACAGAGCGTAAGTGCCTGATGAAGAAAATAGAAAACAAAAGCAGATTACGAACGCAATCAGGATTTAGAAAAGTGCAAAATCAAGAAGCAATAAGGCAGATATTGAGTCCTAGAAGGCAAATAATACTCAACAAAAGATCAAATGGCCTTTTGTTTGCATAAAATGTATTTTCATTGGGTGCTCATGCCAGTTTGACACAAATATTAGAGATGTATCAAAAGTTCTCATCCTATTTTTTAAACACTATGAGTATATACCTTATAAATAAAGCACAGGGAGGATGGATGGACCACCTCTGTGTGGATTTTATGGTTCAGTGCATGGCACAGTTGCACATATACTCCGGTAGTTGTAGGTTGAGAAAATGTAGTGCCAAAGGAACTGACTGTATGACGGCAAGGTAAAACATAAGAGATTCACTTAAAATGATATTGACTTTTTGTGGGTGGGGATCTTTCAGGTGACATGTACTACAAACAATCTACTGTGGGTCATACACTGACTATGGATAAATACCTCATACAACCCCACTTCAAAAAATCCGAACTATCCCTTTAATGTGTTGCCTACTCCAAAAATAAGACTTCCCCACAAGGGAAAAATAGTCATGGCCTTGATGTGAGTCAGTCTTCCTGTCAGAGCTTCTGTTGTTCTCAAGAGAAGAGGAACATGGATATTAGAGGCCAGGACAGCTCACATCCTCCCTGCTCCATATTCTTCTGATGTACCTCTCACATCACAACACAGTACCAAGCACTGAACATAGCTGAATCCTGAAAGGAAAATTTATATTTGTGCACATTTGCATTCCACTTTTATTCTTTTTAATGCATTGACATAATGAAGGGACACAGCAGCACCGGTAGCTGCAGCTTTACAACACAGTCCAATAAGGCAACCAACACAAGTAATCCTACAACCAGGCAGGTTTAAAACAAATCCCAGATTTGCCCAGTTGTACAAATGCACATATCTGGAGGTGAAAACAAAAGCACATTCACCTGAAGCGTCTGATAAAATCATGTACTACTTTTCTATAGTCGGGGCAGTCGGGGCCTCAAAGTTAAAAATCTAAAGAACATTTACAGCAAACTGTTCAAACAATAACTACAGTTCAACTTTTCACTTATAAATATATAATTTTGCTGAACATTTGACTTGTTTAAAAAACCTCAGATCTCAGTATTAAAACTGGTTGTGAAGAGTCGAACTGATGGCCAAAGCGGTGACAAAACAATTGACCACTGGTCACCCTCCCAAACTAAGAGTAATGAGACCAAATCATCTTTGCCTCTGCTACACTAGATAGCCTTATTTGCAGTGACAGCTGTGAGCATACAGTTTGTTATATAATCCCAATTTTTCATTATGCTAAAAGTGAGAAAATGAAAATGTGATACAGTTCCAAGGCAGCATGGATTGTCATTTTTAATCATGTCAGGCTTTTTTTTTTTTTTTAGGGGATTGGGTACTGTAGTAGAGACAAGCTGATCTCTCATCTGGCCATCGTGGCTTGTTGTGTTTATTAAGGAGGTCAAGAGAAGCAGAAGTTAATGGTGCTGTTAATTTGTAATGCACGTTTCTATTGATGATCCTACCTGTAAGTTATGAGTTAACACACATGTCGCACACCACCATTAGATATCTATGACTGTTTGACTGGAGAGAAATGAGATGATTTTGGTGACGATACTCGAAAATGAGCCAAAGCCCTATAATACTAGAGTGGCTCTTAAGTGCTTCTTACAACATATCCATGCTCTATATCGGTCTTTCAAAATCAGTTTTAAGGCTAAACTCTGCTATCTCTGCTCTATAATCAATTTGATACACTATGCGCAGCTATATCTAGTCAGTATAAAGAGAGGCTTGGGTGTAACAGTTTTGATAGGCTTGTATAATACAACATGGGTACAAGAAGGCCATGTTGATGCAATAAGAGAGTAATAGCGCTGATAAAGAAAACTAACAACGATTTTGCTTTATTAATTTTGTCATTTTCTCCCATTTTTCTCCCAGTTTGGAAGATGCAGTTTCATATGCAATGCAGTCCTATGCATACTTAGTCAATGCACTGATACAGTGTAATGAAATGGCAAACTGCACTGTTGTTTTTGTCCTTATAGAGCCTTTGTGTGTGTACCCACATACTTTGTAGGTAGACTTGATGATCCTTGTTCACACAATACTATTATACACCAGTTTGAATATTTCCTCTCCTGCGTTTGACACAGATATAGAGCGTTCCTGTGAAATGGAAATATCTATTACATTCATTCATTTTACTTCTATACCATGCATATACACACAGCGGGATATAGACAGAGCAGGGGAGGCACACTGAGCAAGAAAGTTAAACAAAAGCAGCACAGTAGCTGCTGAAGTGAGCAAAATAATGTTTAAGAATCTTCCTCTGTTTCTATTGTGCAGCAATATTGCATTTTCCCCATTTCACCTTAACATATTTGACATATTTATCACAAACCAGCACAGCCGCACATTTGTCTCTACGACTCATGACATGAAAATTACAGCACCATGTGCCAACATCCTGAGGAAAGTAACATTAATATAAAAGGGAATTTCTCAGCCCACCCATCCTGCTGAATCAATCATAGACCACATGCAACACATGTGCTTATGTGATGGTGAGACCAGCAACACCACAGCGGTGGGTGTAACACAGCGCGCCACTGCGCCTGGAGGCAAGTCCATATTTACATATTCATAGACTTTGGAATTTTTGATGAGGAAAAAAAGTAGATGTATTTTTAATCTTTTCCAGGAGTTCACTGAACATGTTTTTGTGAAAACATACATACAAACAACATAAGAGACAAAATTATTCATTGCAGAGTATTTTCATTCATTTAAATTATTCAGGATGGAATCTTAAACAAATAGATAAGTTGGACACGTCCAAGTCTGAGTCCAAGTTCAAAACTGTGAAAACAGAAAAATAAGAGAACTGAAACGGCAAGAGCAGAAAAGCGTTAACACTTGCTCGGCCAAAATGAAAACATCTCGTCATGACCACATCAAGACAACCGGGCTGATTACTGCCAGCTGACTAGGAATCTGAGGACATCCCAAAAACCACCCACCATCAGCCCAAATATAAAAAGTCCTAAGCGCCAGCTTCATGAGGAGAGAGCGGTTCATTCTCAGCAGGATCGGCCACAGGGCTGGTCAGCACTCACAGATGGGGGCACTGGCCCAATCCCCCCGGCTAAATCTGGGGACGAACAAACAATGGATCACAAGCTTGTCCTCTCTGTGGTCTAAAGCATGATTAGTCACCATCCGTGGAGCAGATAACGAGGCAATTGTCTGGCTTTGGGACTTAGCATTTGCTGCTTAATAGAATAAGGACATTGGCTCTCGAGGACGAAAGGCAGAGTAAATTCCTCAAGGAAGGAACAGCATAAGCCTTATTCTGATAAGCAAAACATGCTCTTCTATAGTGTGGTTTGTTGTTTGTATTCTGATCAAAAGTATGTTTAAGAGAAGACAACACAAGAGGTGTTGTATGAACTCAAAAAATACTGAATGCGACTAACCTCAAGTTATGTAATTTTCCCTTTGTATGCAACATAAATGTTGCAGTTTATTAACTGTAAAGAGCCGCATGTGAACTGAAAAGATAAAAGATTTGAGAAGTTTGGAAACAGTCACGTTGCTTTAATGGGCTAAAAATGGCCGTCATTGGTTTTTCATTCCTCTTCATGTAAGGCCTGTCTGAAAAGGAGGATAATGTGGCAACATCCCAACACAATCATTAGTGCTCGCTATACAGAAGTTATTCTTGTTTCTCTGCATTGGATCTGCTGCTTTGGACTGACATCAAACACAGAGCTGTTTTCAGTCGACGCGCCTGAGTAAAGGAAAGTTTTCTAACCTCTTTTAGCTTATGGCATTATCACAGACATTGAGGGCTAACCGTGATTTCAGAAAACAGCCTCTATTTCCTCAAGACCCCCCTGTAACTAATCCAAACGCACACACACTCCACACACAGTTAAGCAGGCTGCACCACATGGGTTTTGCCTGAAAAGATGCACGAGGCTGTCTGGGGTTTGGATTGCTTGCCAAGCCTTCTGTTGTCTGCACAGAAATGCAACAATATATGTTCAAGCACAATATGAACTTTACGGAGTGATACAGCGGCTGCGTTTTAGCTCCCATCTCAGCTCTTAAAATCCCTGATGAGACAGCGACCTCTCCCCCCATCAGCGTTAAGTGCTTTCCAGCAAGTTCAGAGGAAAAAAGCCCTGATAACGACATGAATCAAGTATAAAATGTCGGCTAACAGCGAGTTTATTTCTGGTTTTATTTAAAAATCGAATATTTTTCCACTAGGATGTGACCACCCAGCAACTAGCAGGCATCTGCAAGGGAGGGGCACTGACAAACCCTCTTAAAAGCCTCAGCCTTGTTTAAGAGGCTGCATTATTGATAGTGCATCTGTGGGCTGAAATAGTACCAGAGCGAATGGAGCGAGACAGAGAAATAGAGAGAGGAAATAGCAGCTTGAAGAGACAAACTAACGTCAGAGAGAGAAACCGTGATTTTGAACAAAAACAGTTTAAAGACACAGACGGAACAGAAACACATAACTGATAATGCAGCAGTGTAATTGAGTAAGATAATCTACACACATACATCGACATATACCTCTGTATGTTTATATTCTTTTGATGGTCCATTGATAATGGTTGCTTTTACAAAATCGCAATAAGGCACACACACATGTGCTCATAGGTCATGGCTTGACAAAGTGAAATGTAAAGAAATGCCAGTGAATATAAATGAGCGTGTCTCTCCTCTGAATTGAAAGTCGTAGCTGTATATATGTTTGTAATACACAACTAACAGCTGTCTGTTCAAGTAATTACTCCCCCGCAGCTACTTCTGTGTTCTTACGTATGGAAACCTACAGGTTAATGGAAAAAGAAAAGATGCACACTTTGCAGGCAAACGTTCACACATTTGGCAACATGAGCACAACCGTGATTGTTTCATTAGCCTCTGCCTTATTATTGTGTATTCATTTAGCAGCCTCTCCTCTATCAAATAGGCCTCGCAGTGACTGCCTTCGACTGCCTTTGCATCTTTGGAACGGTCAAATTAGCCTGGCTCAGCTAAACAAGGCCCCATTAATTACGCACTGGTCTCCCACTGATCTGGGATCACAGATCACACTGAGCCTATAATCCCACAGCATCGGTTTATTTTGGTGGTTTATGAGTCCATCTGCGGTTAAATAAAAATGGTGGTCACAACACAAACGCATTACAATGCATGCTCACAACTGAGGACATAAAATCCAGCACGATGATGTTAACACACACTCGCACGCTGGTGGTACGAGGCACTTTCAGAAAGGTTGTTTTGTTGCAGTTTGTTTTTTTGCAACCAATTGGCTTGGGTTTCAGAGAAGCTATTGTCCATCTAATCCTCTAAGAGATGACAGTAGCATTTTCAACAGCATCCCAGCCTATTAACATCACCTTGGGATTACCTTCAGAGAGAGGAGGAGCTGATGGAGATGGGAGGGGGGGTGGAGGTGTCGGGGGAGGGATTTAGATGTTGGCACTGTGGGCAAGCTGCTCACCACGCATACATAGACAAGAACAGTTTTGTTGAAAACACGGGCATACAAAAACAGATTTAGGATGAATACGTGCACGCAAAGCCAGCCAGACAAATATCTTCTGATGGGTTTGAATTCCTCATCAGTCCCGAGGAGGAAGCTTCTCCCGTCAAACAAACACATCTATCCCATTAATTCTGATTCCCCACATTGGCCCATCACCGGCACAAAACTAAATGTCAACACTCCCCTGCGTCTCTTTCATCATGCAGCAGACTGTCGCAGAACGCACCGGTAAACAGCACAAACCCTTCATCCGCCGCGATGCCGCGAGACCCCACGCTGAGCAAATTGGCATTTCTGCAGAGCCAGCCTGATAGTGAGAAATGATGCAGACAGTGGCACAGAGGGAAGCTGCCGGCGCTGACCTTATGTTACACCTGTGTGACTCGTGTTTTTTCAGTGAGCTTCTGGCTCACGTTGAGCTCTGGGTGTGACAGGAGGAAAGCATCTGCAAACACAAGAATCAAATTCCTCACACACAAAAAAGACATTGCTTACATAAGGAAATCAAAATTTATTACGCAGTTAAGCTTTCTAGATGCCAGATGAGCTGGAAAATGACACAGAGAAACTCAAATGTCATAGGTGTAAGAGCTGAGAGTACATTTAATTTCATATAAAACAAATGCGTAAGAGATGGAAATTGAACTATTAATTCTTCTTAGCACACGCGGGTTCATTATGCACCGTGGAGAAGATGTACTGTAGCCAAGGGTATGATGAGAGGAGAGAGAGAGAGAGAGAGAGAGAGGAGGAAGAGAAATAGCACCCTTTTACTCAAAAAGTGCCTGGGGAGAGAGAGAGAGAGAAAGAGAGAGAGATAAAATGATGGAAGCGAGGGAGCGCTCGACAAAAAAGGCACAGGCTGCCTTTGTCTGTCTTCTAGTCTGTGTATTAGCAAGTAATGAGCTCCTAATTGTGTAGCCAGGCCATGGAGTCACTGCAGCGGTTGAAAAGCAGCGGCAATGAACTCTATCTGCCAAAAACACCGGGGCAAAGAGAGTGATAGAGGAACAGAAAGGGAGAGCACAAGGTGAGTGGGAGAAGACATAAAGGCATGGGAGATAGAGACGCCACATTAAGGAGAAAGGGTAAAGGGGGGATGACGGGGGCATTACAACGGGAATGTTTGTTCCAGCAGAATGCAGATGAGGGGGAATGGAGCGCCAGCCGCCCTCGCCCGTGCTCTCTGTCTCCACGTCTGTCTCCTCTTCCTCTTTTTCTCTGTATAATATAATATCTACTCAACTGAATGGTAATGAGTCAAAATGGTAATAAGTCAAACGGAGGGCCTCAGCTTAAAAGGTAGCCGGTGTAGGAATAGTTCCCACCGTGGCAGCTGATGTTGTAACTAAAGGTCATTCCAATAAGATCCCAGCCTTATGCGCTATGTGCAAAAGGCCAACTTAGACACAGAGGCGACGTAACAGGAAAATACATGAACGATGATGAGAAAGGTCACGAGAGTACTAGTTGACCAATTTCTTCCCAACCGGTAATTACAGTCAGGGTGATGAGTTCACATTGAAGGTGAAACTTAACTTTTCATACTCTCGGTTAAGCTATTCTCTTTAACGCATTGTGACAGAAAGTGGGAGATGATCATTTGTGTGTTTCACTGTGCCTTCGCGTGTTTGCATGTATTATTTGTTCCAGATCTATCTCAACGCGATCGGAGCGTCGTTGTGGCTCCATAATTCATCTTCGCCCGTGAGCCTGCTTCTCCTTCTGAGAGATCGGCTGATTTACTCAGACCCGTAATTCTGTTACGCTTGCTCGCACACAGAGCTCTGGACATCTATGTTGTCATGGTAATGGCTAAAAAGTACTCTGAACAATGGGGGGGGGAAGCTTCATTCGCTCACAGGGTTCATGCTACGAAAGCAGGTCCTTCTCACTGCATAACATGTCGGTGCTTCTGCTGCTGCACACCGCATGCAGGCTCACGCTTGACACCTTTATAGCCTCCCCCCCGGGTCAGTATCACCATCTACTCTTGACATTCTTCCACTTGCTGTTGTTTCTGATGGCCTCTGCTCCGTCTCAAATGCAAAGAGCGCCGCTTCAGCTGACCAGGTGACTGAACGCGCATCAGTCTGCACCGGCAATTAGTGCCATCCTCCTCATTTCTCTTCGCCGCAGCTGCGTCGGTGCCATCTGTGGTAATGGAATGAGGGGCGGCGGTGGTGAGTGGAGGCGGAGGTGGCTGGCCTGACAGAGACACACTGCTCAAAGTGCTCTGCACGCTACCAGTAAAGACACCGAACCAAATGAAAACAAATGGCCCCTTCTGAAAGCAGCTCCCACTGTTTGGCCTTGTTTTGTTTTTTTTTCTTCTTCTGTTTGTTCCGGTGGTTTTATTTGCTTTCATTTGAGTTTGCGGTCAGTCAATTGGGTTTAGTTCAAGTACTCAGTACAGGTACTGATCTAACTTGAAGGGGGTCAGTAACCAGCAACACTGCACAACACTGCACGGTACTACATTGCACCATGTGGTTATGCACACATACATTTAGTGTACGCATACATGTGTGCAGACTTAACTATGTGCGTCCAT
The DNA here is from genome assembly GCA_025331565.1 of Holacanthus passer. Classification (NCBI taxonomy): domain Eukaryota; kingdom Metazoa; phylum Chordata; class Actinopteri; family Pomacanthidae; genus Holacanthus; species Holacanthus passer. The sequence goes on along the minus strand of JAFREQ010000003.1, from coordinate 10,694,199 downwards.
GTGAGACTGTGTGCCGGGTATGTTTGTCCTTGGATGAATGTTCCTTCCCATTGTGACGTGGACGTGCAAGTGTCTACGCAAGTGTGCCGACTTTTGTGTGTCTGTGTATTTATGTGTCTGTGTTTACACTTGTCTATGGTCATAGATTTATGAGTGTATACGTGTGTGAGTGTGTGTGTGTGCAAGTGCAGTGAAGAATATGTGACTGGCTGCAGAGGTCAGTCAAGGAGGAATCTATCATAATCCATCATAATCAGCCGCTGTGCTGTTCCTTCAGGACAGATGAGCTCCTGACCCATGGCGGACACGGTGGAGATGAGAATCACATGAGGGTGAAATGTGGTGTTTACCAGCTTGACTAGTTTCTGTATAAAACATTTTCAACTCTACTGGGGCTGCGAGACAACGCGAGCAGGTCAAGGCATCTACAAAAGCCTGTGGCTATTGAGGAAGCATGGCACTTTTTTTTTTTTTTTTTTCCCCAGCGAATACATATTTATCATTTTGGAAATGTCAATTTGGAAAATTTAGCTTCATTAGAAAGATCACCTGTGTGATGTTGGCCTGATGGAGTGATGGACATGCCATTGTCTGAGCATTAAGACTAAGCAAATACTATATGTGGGAATAACAATATGTGCATTTTGGCAATTTTGCTTTAGTACAACTCTAGTTAATCAACACCCAAAAGTGAAGATGAATACCTTTGCTCAATATCGCTATTTTCTTCAAACAAGCAATTATTACACCTAGCAATTGTTTTTCTTGATTTGGAAGAAGATTATGTTGTTTTTTGCAAAGGTACAAGAAATGAGAAGCACGCAGTATTACCCCGACTTAGCTTAGCCGTAAACATCTTTACAAAGTAGAGGATTAAGTGGTCTGGCATCTTCTCTTCATTTTGTTAGAAACATATCTGGCATGGTACAATGTGAATTATATTTTCTGTCATGGGAGAAAGACATGCCAGGAATCAATAAGGATATACTTATCCATCAACAATATGTGCGTAAATAGAAATACATATAATACACACTGCTTTTGATCAGTGGCACAGTGCACACTGTCAGGACATCAAAAGCCTTGCAAGGCCATTACACAAGTCTCCAGAGTGCCCTAACTTTTGAAGTGCCCTGATATAAAGCTCCATCCAAGTCTTTGGAAATCCCACCAATCCTTCATTAAGTATCTGGAGTCATTAGGCACGGGACGGGCAGGCTGACATATCGTCCTGGGCATAAAAGAAATTAGTCAAATCTTAGGCCTGCAGCTTCTCATTAAAGCAGAGACGGACTCAATTACCATCTCTGACACACTGGACCTGGGCAAGACTAATGGTTCTGCCCAATAATGACCTGAACTCCCTGCCCTCTCCCCGACTCCACAGCGAACCCGCCCCCGCCCCCCGCACTTTCACTTACCCTCCCATGCCTCTCTTCCTGTTGTCCCCATTTCAAAACATCAGAGGGCAAAAATGACTTTCTGCTTTTCAATCCCGAGCAGCAGTAGCCCCCTCTTTCGTCTTTAGTATTCATCGAACAAGTGAAAAGAATTCATTTCGTGGCCTGGTGCTGGGCGCTGCTGCCAAGCCATGGCTGACAGGAAGCAGCATTAAGGCAATTAACATGGGCTTTGCATTTGATTTTGGCTGGCGAGACTGCCTCTGTAAACAGCAGGCGGGATCAGGTGATTAGTTCCTGTGAAGATGAGCGCCTCGCCTCCCCTGGTCCCTGTCCAAGAGAGGATTACCCTTTATACAAATTGCGCATGTACACACTGCATCTTATACATACACAATCACACACAAATACACCCACTCAAATGCGTCATCTCCACCCAAAGCGATTCGAGGAGTGTGGGCACTTAGAGCGAGGGGCTGACAGCTAGAGGGGGTTAAGCCACATTGGTGACATGACAGAGGTGGAGTCGTGTCTCCTCCACACATTAACTTCCAGCATCTGCATCACTTGACCTCGCCTCCCTCAAACAGACAGGGAAATTATCCCTGCCTTGACCCTTTTTATCATCCATTTAACACACAGACTAATTCTTTGGATTCAGCTGCATTTAATGAGAAGGTTTTCAGGTATGTAATGATGGGAAATTCAATATCAATATCAAGGGGTCTTGAGTCAAAGCTCCGAAATTAATTGTGACAAATAGCCAATTATTTCAAGTCAGCCGAATTGAAATTGATCTTATTTGTTCATTTATGTGCTCGCCTGAAGGAGTAGCCTCAAGTACATAATAGCTTTTAAGTCTTCAGATTGGGATTTCACCTGAGAGGTTTCTAAATCAAACGTGTGTCTGTGTGAGTGAGCACACAATAATTGGCAAAAGAATTCAATTGGCACCGTCAACTAAATGTCAATCTGGTGCAAAGAGCTAGACGGGTCACGTCTCGTCGTACTTTTCCCTGTTGGCGTGCGAGGTTCTAGCTGTCTTTTACTCTCGCTCCATCTGGCCTGGCTGCTTGTGCTCTCAGAATGAGGTTTCTGAAATAAGAAGACACATGCAAGAATCTCCGAGGCACAAACAGCCATCACACTTAAAACCTGCAAAAGAATCTGTCAGATTACTGTCAATAAGACGTACGGCTACACTATGTTCAGATGGGGAGAGAAAATTCAATGCCGTCTGCAAATCACTGAAATTTCACACTCTGCGGCACCTCAATTATAATTGTGAGTTTCACTTCAGCAAATGGCTTGTTTCATGAGCCAGCGTTTCTTGCGTGAGTCTCGGACTTAGAGTTTACCCCTGACCTATTAAGCAATCCTGAATCACTGCATTGTGCGGTAGGAGGAAAGAGTTTCAACTAAAGGTCTCGGTAATTCTGAAGATTAATCTAATCCTGCAGAAAAATACATTAAGGAGTGACGCCGTGCTTCTAAAATGAGCATCACCTACGATGCTATTAAGACAATTTGCAAATTTATCACACAGGACATTGAACGCTTACGTAATCGCACTTGGCACGCAAAGGGGAGAAACAAGGAAAACAAATGTCTGTGTGATTGCAATCAAAAAAATATGTCAAAATAACTGTTTTACTTATGATTAGATATTTGGAAAATTGCACCTAATGAGAGCATCTGAAGCTGAGGGATGGAGTTGGTTGATCACTGGAATGATGAAGCTGCCAGAGTTACAAAGCAATTATGTTAAAGGTGTGTCCACATGAAAGTTTACTGCAGCAAAATGATCCCCATAGGTATTCTGCAGCTGACAATAAAGCATTGGGTAGCATTGAAAATAGACATACTAAAAAGTACAATTCAACATTTTGCAGATATACAAAGTTTTAGAGACACTTTATTACTTGTTGTTTACCTTTATCTCCACCTTATCCAGGTTGATACAGACGGGAAAAAGTCATTTATTTTGCTTGAATTCACCTTATCACCTCATCAGTTGTTGAGTAGAAAACAGTCCATTTCAAGGCCACAGTCATCTTATGGGACAAATTCAAGTCACATGAAGATCCAAATATAAAAATACCCCACAATCGCACCACGTGTATTTTCAGCTGGGTCGACAAACAAACAGAGGTTCAGCTGCCCCGATGTTATCTGTGTTTCTCTCTGGGTTTTTGTTGACCTTTAAGGTAGTGTTTGTTTGGTTTGACAGAGGGACGCTGGAATTTCAGTCCAAAATAGCCTGTCAGTGTCCACACACTGGCTGCCACGGTGGCAGTGAGACACAGCACAGCAAATGACTGCTGATCACAGGGGACGGCGGGGGAGCCAGCTGTCAGCCTGCCAGGGTCCCTTCCCTGTTTGACAGCAGGCAAAGCAACACAGGGGGACACATGCAGCGGGTCACTCTCCTCTTTGCCGGGGCACCGTGGATGAAGATAAAAGTGGCGAAACCAAGGTGGCTGGCCAGGGCGAAAAAAAGAAAGAAAGAAATGTGCTGTGTAAGCTCTAAACTAAATAATCCATAACTTGGCTGTGTCCAAATGCAAAACTCAGGTCCTCTAAAGTTTGCAGACTTAACAATGGATCAGCAACTTCAAGGTCAAACATTTCTAAAGGTTCACAACTTTGGGCCAGACTCAGCAACAGACTGACAGCGATGCAGCCGGCTGCTGACAGCTCGGCCCCGGTGAGATAAAACAGCTGCAGACTCTGCTTTCATTTAAAATATTCAACATCAGCCCAACATCATCAGCTGTGTGATTACAGTCCACTGTGGGAGTCTTGCAATAGGACCTGCATTACAAACTTCAATAGGTCTCCTCCAACTATAAAACACAGCAACATAACGAGCAATTATGTGTTAAATTACCTTGATATTTTATAGGCAGACTCTTAGTATATTCAAAAGCTTTACTGGCCACAGGCTGCACAAATAAAAGCTTTTGTCCATAGTGATATTATAGAGATGTTAGTAGCAGAACGTCCTGTGTCAGAACTGGTTAATGAAACATAAAGTAGAGCATGACTATATCAATAACATCCATCATAGACTGTCTTTCCATGGATCCAGTCCCTGAGCTGGAACACATCAGTATTTGAAAGTATATGAAGTTTATTGTTATTTCATTCATATTGCAACAAGATGTTAGCGTAGCAAGAATGACACACCAAACATGGCCATGCTGCTGATACGTCCCACAAACCCTCACTTGGTTCGCAGATCAATCAAGCACTTTCCTTGCTTGCTTTCATGGCTGCTGCAGTTTATATTTGCAAATGACACGGATCAGTCCAGAACCTGCATCTGAAACTCATTTCAGCAGTAAAATTACTTTATCTCACATTAAATGCACAATAAATGTCAGATGTGATTGATTAGTGTCTTGCAGTTCTCCACCTCTTGAATGTCACAGTTGGCTGAAATTAACTTTTCCTTCCCGCTCCGCCTGATCGTGTCCTTGCCAACGAATGGGATGCTGCAGCTCTGCCTATCTTGCTGTCTAGAAGGTGTCTTAAGCCAAAAGGATTATTTTAAACTGTAAAACAAGTGGATACCAGTTCGGCAGAGAGGAGGCTGTGTGAGGTGATAAAAGGGACAGAGGGTGTGATTTCTGTTATTTTAAGTTCATTCACCTTTTCTCCAGTAAAATTGAAAACACAGTGGGGTGAAGAGTTCGCCATGTTTCTACCTTGCAACTTTACTTTAAAACCTGTGATGGGTAAATTGGCTGTCCTCTCTCAAACAATATGTGTGTGCACATCACGTGTTGCAGACTGCAGCAGTCCTAAGAAACATTCACTGCTTGGACTTTACTTTAAAACAAACTTCTCAGCACATCTGAAGTTACCCTTCGGGTCTGACACTGTAGACAGTTAAAATCAATGTCTAGCACAAACTGCTGGCATGGATAACTCCACTGGGAATAACTATAGATAGTATACACAGTACTGAGCAAAAGTACCGAGTAAACACTATGTGGGGTGAAAAGCATGACTGACTTGTATTCATAAGTCGGCAAAATCGAATGGCCAGCATTCTCAAAATAACTCCCTTCAGTAAATAAGCACATTCAAGACTGAGGTGTGATCTTGACATCCAAGGACATGCTGGATCAATATAAGGCAACCACCAGGGATTAACAAAGCTTCTGCATCACTGCATGGCAAATTAGTTCAGATCAATCCAAAATCAATATGTAATGAGCTGTCTTCTAACTTTTTTTTTTCCAGTACATTTTACTCCTCTCTGTTTCTCCCCGTCTCCTTCGATCCGCGTGTCCCAGGCTTCATGAAACATTTAGCATCATGACTTATGGATCAGAGATGCTCAACGAGAACGGACACAGAGCCGACATCACCTCGCAGAGAAAAATACAATTTGATTTACGCCTGATGGTCAAGGTTCCTACGGTGTACAAATGTGCTTTACTGGTCAAAAGCCTGAAACATGCGTAATGTGTAGTTACATTTGACTGATAAATGATGAAAGAAAATCCACACAATAAGTGCTTACAGTAGTTAAAGCTGCACCGTTACCAAGGTCTGAAATGTGACTCCAGTCATGTGGCTTTGTTTAACAACTCTGGGAACCAAAGCCACACTGGCCCTCCTTAATCCCTGGCCTTCTCTCTGCAACTATGGCTGGAGGCATATCAACCAGCTCTCTCTCTCTCTCTCTTGCTCTTTCTCTCTCTCTCTCTTTCCTGTTCCAAAGACACGCAAAGATAAGCACGGACACATAGCGGTTTATTGGACCAACTGGCCTGTCTCTGGGAAGCTGCAGTGCAGAAATACAAAGCACAATAAGCAGCAGACAATGCGATTCTGTCTCCCTGTTCAGAGGGAGAAATGACCCGAATAGTCTGCCTTTGGATATGGATGAAAATATCCGACCACCTGGCCTGTGTGTGTGGCCTGGTAGCACAGAGCAAAACTGAGCCATTTAAGAGACAGGAGAGAGCCTGGTATGGTCTTTTTACATGCACTGCAAAAACAAAGCAACTCCACGATATCAGCTTAGATAGTCAATTTGCAGATTGTACTACACAGTTGTTTTGCATGAGCAGGTGAACTAAGCTCTGAGACGTTCACTCTGTGAGCATGACAGCAACGTGTAAAGCGTCAAGGTTTCATACAAAATTCCTCACTGAAGCAAGACATCAGCTTTCAGCGCTCCAAGAGCTCACTCATCACGAGACAACATTAAAACATGCCCAAACTTTCACCTGTGTTTTATCACATCATACAAGAGCAAAGTGACAGACAAGAACAGGCAATCTGATTTTTTGTGCAATATCTGATATCTGTGCTTATAGACTGAGGGATTGTGGGGAGAAATATACGACAAAAAAAAGATGTCTATATAGCGTTTGATCACCACACACCTACAATGACAGGATATTTGATCCAGGCAGCCCTGGGTGCTAGAGCAATGTAATGAAACATTTATTAAGTTGGCACGTATATCACAATGCTGATCCTTAACAAGCAATAATCATCGTCGGCTGTAGGAGGAAACAACCGATGCAAAGCTAATTCATCTTTCCGACATTGTACCTCAATTTATTTATATCAATATTCCCTCTGTGCATGACCGAGCAGACCAGCCGAACAGCTTCTATATATTTTCGGGCTGCACGCCACAACACCATTAACTTGCCTTGTTTGTGACTGCATTGCAACATTCCATTGTCTGTGGATCATGTGGCTAAATCTCATATTACATAATAGCACTGATTTATCTCTTTCAGGGCGAGTGCAAGGCTGCGCAGAGTCCAGTGCTGTGTCTGTAAAGTCTGTTAGTATTCTCTGGGAGTACGAGACTACTAGACTTTATATCTCATTATCAATTCACTTCACTTCAATTGTATTTATATTGAGTCAAATCACAACAGAGGTTATCTCAGGGAACTCTTCATATAGAGCAGGTCTAATATCTAAGATAGACATATAGAAACAATAAGCCGCTATACCTCGCTATCAAGGTGAAGTGCGCCATTTTGGCTCAAACTCTGTTTTCCACGATTTCACATTCAATGCTACTGTCACTTTTTATTGTTTTTCACCACATAAGTAGTTGAAAAGGAATAAAATCCCCAGCTGAGCTTCACTGCCAACAACTTGACATCTGCTAAATTTAGCTTTGTTAGTTGTTCACTATTACTACAGGACAGATGCTGTACAGAAGAACTACTGTACAACTACAAATAATCAACCAAAAGTGCACTGATATAAACTTCTTTTAAAAAGGGAAACTAGAAGCAATAGTTGCTGAGAAGAAAAATAGGGAATTTTCTGATGCTAGGAGAATTAAACACAATTTTGTGGCAAATTCCTAAAATTGATTATCAAGCATGAATGTTTTTTCAGTCTTGAATTTGATTTTGGCAGCTGATATGTGATCCTGTATACTGTCTGGCTCATGAAGTTGGTCAAACAGCAGCTACAATATCTTAATCTTGTATCACAGCCATAGTCTGGTGCAAAGAGTCATCTTTGCTGATCTGCAGGCTCACTTTACATTGCATTGGGAGGTGACAAACTGGGAACTGCAGTAATTTCGGACACGGTTCTGGAAATGTATTGAAATGAATGAATCTGTTGTTTGGTGTTGCAAAACAATGTTAGCTATGCTGTGATTTTAAAAATTCTGCATGCTACTTTTCTAGCATTTGTTGACCATCCATAGAGAGTTATTGCATAATGAAGTGTGTGCAGGAAATTGACTGCACTCACATATCATCTGTGTGTTTGCAGATCTGCAACATCCAGAGTTGTAATTATGTGCAGTTAGCAAAATATTTTGATTCTTGAGTGCAGTTTTGGAAAAACCCTGAAGGTCACAACACACAAAGCACCACCTACCATGGAAATTCTACTCGATTCATGCATATTTTATTTACCGTATTATTTTTAGCACAGACTCTGTGTGGGAAAATCTCCCAATGTAATTTTCCATGCCATATCTTCAAATGTCAATACTGTAATTATCATTTTAATAGGTAGCGCCCAGCCAAGACCAAAACAGATTTTGAAAATGTATTAGACCTTTATTAATGTCAAGGCTAAATGTCAAATTAAATGCAAAATATTGTGGCAGAACACAAAATTTAGACCTAGTTTTATTGGTTCATTTGTAATAAAAGCAATGTTCTGCCTGAGGGCAATACTGGTTGGTATTATCTATTCTCTGTTCTTACATGCTGGCCTAGGCATCGATACAGCACACACACACGCACGTACACACACACACACACAGTCGAGCTGACATTATTATTACCCTGTTCAGGCCGCGAGCTAATAAAAGGCTGAAACACAATTTGTATATTCAAAGCTGACAACACATAAGCAATACTGAAGAAACAAACTACAGTGATATTCGGGGAGAAAATTTCTGACATCAATCAACCTGCTCCTTTTCTCCAATCCAGCAAACTTAGAGCGGGGGTTTGGCAGCCTGCACCAAATCACTGTTCCACACCTAATATAATGTTATTTACACTTCACTGTCACTGTCATTGGCAAAAACATATTCAGGCAAACACACACTAACGAGGTGTGTATTTCCTCTGTTCAATAACAAGTGTTAAATTTAAAAGCTGACACGAATTTCAGAGGTCTTGTGTTTGTATCCACGCAGAGCAAATGCCTTTCGAGGCGTATCCTAAAACTGTAGCAATGGGACGTTTTTCACAGCGCACACATCCGTCACAGCAGGAAAAGCACAGGTAATAACAATGACTTTGACTATTCAAGCGCCCAGTTAGCCATAACAGTGTGCGCAAGACCAGGGCCCTGAAACCAAAGCATGCAAAATGACAAACAGGCATCAGTTATTTTATTGTTTAAACCTGTGCTTTTCCTCCAGCACCAGGAGCTACACCCATTCAATACACCTGTAATACCAGGTAAGCACATTTACATGGACAATACTCCACATACAGATGTGGCTGAGGTGTAGCTCAAAGCATGGTGACAAAAAGTGGCATCTCTAAATACTCTGATTACACTCCATAAAAGGTCCCATAAAAGACAATAAAATCACCTCTTACGTGTTCGTTATCTAACTCATCAACAAACTCTTTGCATGTAGATGGATGCAGGACGTGCACGAGGGCATCATCAGGAGGAATTCCACCTGAACACGATTTAAACCTGCAAAACAGAGCTCACATGCTGGATCTGAACCCTTTTTTCCAATATGTGCACACAGTTATTTTAAAGGCAACCTTTTCTCCATTACTTCTATTATTAGTTCCTCGCCTTATCGCCATCTTTCACGTTAAAGTAATTATTCACCGCAGGCCCTCACTGACATGGACAGTTAGTTTCTCGGCGCGTGGTAATAAGTGTATAGATGTCACTGATTGGAAAAGCAGCTCAAAACTACAGCTGCATGAAAAGTGCCAACTGGCTGTCCTATGTATAAACTCCTGTGCAAGGGTCCTCCACCAGGCCCCAGCTGCCGTGGAGGGGGGGCTGGAGGACAGATTGACTTGTCAACACTGTCCTGTCAACAACCTCTCGGCCATAACTTAACCTGGAGGACACTGTAGACCCCATCTGAGTGAAGCAGGCAGGAGATGGATATATGACATGGAGGCAGTGAAGAGAGGACATGCATGAAAAAAAAAAAACTGTTGAATGCATGAGGAAAAAAAAAAACCCAGACAAAAGAGAAAACACTACATCAGTCGATGGATATGAAAAGTTTTTTCTCATATAGATTGCTGCAAAAAAGTTGAAGGAAAAAAAAAACCCTGTGAGCTTCAACACTTCAAAAGCCTCTACCCCCCCACTCCTCCTCCCCTCCTCCACCTCCACCCCCACCCCTCCTTCCTCCTCGGCTCCGTCACAACAACATTAGTTTCCGTGTGCTTTTTCAAAAACTCACCAACACTTCTAGAGCCGGACCCCGAACCGAGCAGCAGGTACCAGATCCACATCCTACGCTCTCCGGGTTTGCCCGCACCGGCCGGCCCTGAGCTGTCCTGCCCCGCCGCGGGGCCACAAACTGGGGGCAGAGAAGGAAAACTTCCCCGGTGCCACACACTCCTCCTCAAAAAGTCCGATCTCGTTTTTCTTCCGGCAAAACTAGGCTCATATTTGTTCTGAGAGGGTTCGCGTTGAGAGTCCGGTTGTGTGGGGAGCGCAGGCTGGGAGCTGGACGGGGCTCCGGGGTGGCGGCAGGCAGGCGGGCGGGCGGGCGGGCTGGGGAGTCGGTCGCTCGTGTGTTGGTGCCGAGAGGCGGAGTCGGAGGCAGAGAGCCGGAGAGCAGAGGTCGGCCAGTCCGGTGCAGCGGTGCCCAACCTGCGGGCCAGGGACCGCTAACGGTCCCGGCTGCATGCACCGTTATTCTGCTGCAAAACAGCTGTGATCCCACCAAACTGCATGTGTTTATTCAGCAGTGAAGCTCCAGCTCCAAAATGAGAATCAGAGCCTGCTGGTTTCTGTCCATATGGAGACACGAGGGAGGCCTGATGAAACTTTGCATTGGATTATTGTTTCAAGAAGCAAAGAACTCCAATAGAGAAAGTGAAAGATAGAACTAAAGAGAAAATCAAAGCATGCACTAAAGTAAATTTCTTATTTTCAGCTGTATTTCTGTACAAACTCATCTCTAGTTTCTCCCACACTTTAAATATTATATAGAGAGCTAATGCATATCGAGATACAAGGAAGATAGAAAGTATCTACATGCTTTATACATACATACTTATTCATTAAAGAGGCACAAATGGCTAAAAGAGCTTGGACCAAACCTGCAGCTCCAAAATGAGCCTCAGAGCTTACTGGTTTCTGTCCATATGGAGACATGAGGGAGGCCTGATGAAACTTTGCATTGGATTATTGTTTCAAGAACTAAAGAACTCCAGTAGAGAAAGTGAAAGGTAGACCTAAGGTGAAAATCAAAGCATGCACAAAAAGAAATTTCTTATTTTCAGCTGTATTTCTGTACAAACTCATCTCTAGTTACTTTCACACATTGAGGACTTTAATATTATATATAGAGCTCATGCATACTGAGATACAAGGAAGAAAGTATCTACATGCTTTATATGCCTTATACATGTACTTACTCATCAAAAGGGCACAAACAGGTGAAACAGCTGGTAAACTGAACCTCCAGTTCCAAAATGAGGGTCAAAGCTGGTTTTCATCCATGTGGGAAAGACATGAGGCCTGGATGAGGAGCATTTCCACATTCATTCATTCCCCAAACTAGGCCGACATAATAAAACTTTGCATTGGATTTTTTGTTTCAAAAACACTCTAATAGAAAAAGTAACACATAGACCTAAAGACAAAATCAAAGCAGCAAAGATTTTTTTGGTGTGGTGACAGAAAGCGAGAAAGAGATTCACAAAAATGTTCGTGTAACACATTCAGCTCTCGTAACTTCCACACAGTGAGGACTTTAATATTTAACAACCAACATTGAGCCGTGTCCAGGCACTGATGCACAGTATGCATGCATACCGAGATACAAGTAAGAAAGAAGGTATCCTCAAGCAACCTATATGCTTTATACACGTACTTATTCAGCGGAGAACTTGGACCGAACCTCAAGCTACAAAATGAGGGTCAAAACTTACTGAATTTCATCCATATGGAGACATGAGGGAGGCCCAAACTAGACCAACATAATGAAACTTTGCATTGGATTATTGTTTCAAAAAGTACAACACTCTAATAGAAAAAAGTAAAAGATAGACCTAAAGAACTTTCACAGACATAGACCTAAAGAGAAAATCAAAGCAGGAAAGATTTCTTGGTGTGGGAACAGAAAGCGAGAAAGAAATGCACCAAAAGAAATTTCTTACTTTCAGTTGTGTTTCTGGTGTTCCTGTACAAACTCAACTCAAGCAACTTCCAGACAGTGAGGACTTTAATATTTAAGTACTCACACAGAGCCCTGTCCAGGCACAGAACACATGCATACCGAGATACAAGGAAGAAAGAAAGTATCCACGTGTTTTATATGTTTTATGTGCTTTATACAGGCATACAGGGTCAAAACTTTGTCTATTGCCCAAACTCGTCCTACCTAATAGAATTTGCATTGTGTTATCGTTTCAAAAACTAAAACACTCTAATATAAAAAAACAAAAGATGGACCTAAAGCAGCAATAGATAACAGCATTAATGAAATGCATATTATGAGATTAATCATTTATGAGGGCGGCCTATTATGAAGACCATACAGGCTATATGGTCGTGCATTTTACATATACTGCACCACCAATGTTAATATTAGATTAACCTTTTATAGGTTTTAATACTCATTGAAATACTTTGAAATTCAAAATTTCAACCTTAGAGTGTTATTGGAGGACATAACAAAACTGTATTTCTCTTGTAACATTTTTCAAATTTTTTCAAAATGAAAGTGAATGAAGTTACCATATTTGGTTCCTTGCCCGTAAGTGGTAAAAAAAAAATCCAAGAAGTGTATATATAAAAAATACAAGAAAAACACCTATAAAGTGAAAGGAACATGTATGTGTCAACATTAGAACATCACTTTTAGAACATTACATCATAAGTGCTGATACAGACACCTGTCAACATACACAGTGTCTTTTTAGACACCGTTAGGCCAGTTTGTCATGGTACCTAATAGAGCAGCTCACTGTTCATGCAAAGGTGGACCTTGCAGACCCTGCAGACCACATTTGACCTGAGAATGTTGCCTTTGCTGCTGCAGTACTTGCAGGTCTGGCGTTTGGCATGTATAGGGGCATGGAAGAGGGACAGATCAAAGCACACAGTCTCATTTGGTGTGTGGCTGCGGTGTCCCTGGACAGGCTTAGGGACATCAGCACTGGTGGCCAGGCTGTTGACAGATGAAGATGAGCTTCTTCTGGAGCTAGATGTGGCAGGCGTCTGGCCACTGGCACCCCTGAACACCTGGATTCTGAAATCTTTCAGAGACTGGCCATTCACTCCAAGGGCCTTACAGTCCCGCCTGTACACAACCCAGGCATTTGTGAGACTGACATCAATGATGTATGCAAACAGACACAGGTACCACCTCTTGGACTTCATGGGGGTGCGGTAGAGGTGTACCTGCATGTCACTCTTATCAATGCTCCCCATGTTGGCATTATAACTCCTGATGACAGCTGGACAGGCTCCTTCATCTTGGTCTCACTGCAGTACCTGATGACTGAGGACATCGGCTCCACCCTCATGTCTGTTGACAGCAGAGTGACCGTTTGTTGTCCTTCCACCTGACGGCCAGTATCCCATCATAACTGGTAACGTAGTCACAAGTACCACGAGGGACAGCCTTTTTCTCCATCTCCTTGATGGACTTGAGTGGAGGCTTTCTGATTCTATTGTCCCTGGCTGTCCCCATGTACCTGCAATTCTGGTCTCGGAGGTACCCACTAGCTCCAGGCTGGTGAAAAAGCTGTCAGCAAAGATGGCTATGGCTGTGGTGGTGGGGGAGGACATGGTACTGGCCAGGACAGCGACAATCTGACTGGTGGCACCCAAGACTTTTTGTTCAGGCGTCAGGGGGACATCATGGGCCTCCAGGGTACTCTTGCCCTGGTATAGCACCATGTCATGGATGAAGCCATCCTCAGAGGCCCTGGCAAACAACTTAAAACCCTACTTGTCTGGCTTGTTTTTGATATACTGTCTCAGGTTGCCAGCTGTCTTCTCTTTGTAGGCAACCATCACCTCATCTACAGGTTTGGGGGTCTGTGGCTCGCACCTGAAGGCAGTAGTGAGGAAGCTGAACAGTGGCCAGACTTTGAAGAAACGATCACTGGTGCCAGGGATCTGAGTGTTGTCATTGTAGTGGATAACCCTTCTCAGCAGCCTGAATCTCTTTGATGACATCAGGTTGGCAACTTGAGGGACCCTGGTCTCCATGGTCTCCTGGTCTCCAGTAATTTTCAACAGATGGGAGCTCAACAACCTCCATATAGATGAGGATGGCCAGAAAGGTTATTATTTCATTCTCATTGGTGGTGAAAGTGGTGTTGATGTCCTTCTGAGCGGTGTATAAGTTGGTTTGGTATGTGATATGACTGATGATTTGGGCATCAAAGTACCTCATAAAGTACTGAAAAGGCATTTCAATGTAGTCAGAGGGAGAATGCTGATATTCAGGAAGGGCTGTGTTGTTCAGGTCAACTTTGTGCCAGGTGCCAAACTGGCCCGGCTGCTGACTTACTGGATTTGCTTGGCCTCTGGGCTTGTGGTGCTGGCTGCACATTATCATCATGATCGTCCTCACTGTCCTCACTGTAACTGTCGCTGTCACTGTCCTGGAGCACCTCCACTGCAGGCTGGATGCATCTCTTCTTGGCAGAGGGGCCAATGTCACTTGGACCTGGAATGTCATGGTTGTGGGTGGGTGGGACAAAATCAGGGTCTGCCACATTGTCATCTTCCTCCTCGTCATCATCACTGATGGCAGGGTGGGACAATGACAACAGTCTCCCTCCTCTTGGCATAAAACATCCGAGCAGACATTGCCTAAAAATATAACAACTGCACGCAATACTGTTACAACTGTTAAAAGGTCACAAACTGACAAAAATCACTCATATTCACTATTTATAGCTTTAATATTTTTAGAAATGGGTTAAAATTCTCTTTGGCAACATTAAAACGTAATGTCCTAAGTTGTATTGCTTTTTTTGTCAAGAAAATGCTGTAAGTATGAACTGTTAGGTGCATCAGGCATATGTCCAAAAATGGACAAACCTAATTAACTCTAGTTTTTAAGTGAACCAGGCGTATGATCAAATACGGTGCCCGCATTTTTCATGCCGTAATTTCGCTACGTCCTCCACAAACGACACGTGTCATCACTTAGCACAACTATTCAACAATAAAATGTGTGAGTTTCATCAACTTACCATGGTTAGTTTTGATGTTTTGTACAGAAATGTACATCGAGTCGAGCCTCATGGGCGTCTTTTTCGGACTTCAGAGAAAACAGGAAGTTGGATGTGCACCAGGTGTTCACTGGTGTAAGTCTTGAGGCGGTAGATCAGTCACAACGACGACTGTGTGTCCCTCAGTTCATCCTCCCATGAAGTTCCTGTACATCTTCATTTATCAGCTTCAATCTGGAGCTTTCGACCATGTGTTTCAATTCAGGCATCGAGTCCACTGAGACAAATCATTTTTAAAACACTACAATGTAAGGACCCACATTTTTAAACTATATAAGTCAAATCACCACGGTAGTTTTATCTTTTCAGAGACAATAATTGAGCCTGGTGGAGGACTAACAAAAACTAATATTTGTTCCTGTTTCATACCACTAATTTTATTTTATTATCATTATATTTTAATTAGACCTCTCATATTGTGTTTTAGCCTTATGATAAGCCATAATGCAGCAGACATCTGTGTGCCAAACTTTATCTGCACACAGTTCAGGAGAATGCGGTCTGATATTGCTCGGGTGCTGAGGTGTTTTTGATACGAATGCAAATATTTTCAAACTGTAATATATATATATATACATACATATATGGAGGCAACAGATGGCACAGGGGAAAACTATTTGGAGCAATCTTTTAACAGATGGTTTGGCTTGATGAAAGTTAAAAGAGGCAAATGCTCGTAGAAAATCAAAGCATGAAAGACTTTTTTTGGTGTGGGAACGGAAAGTGAGAAAGAGATGCACAAAAAAGATTTCTTATTTTCTGTTATATATCTGCTGTTCCTGTGCAAACTCTGCTCTAATAACTTCCACATGGTGAGGACTTTAATATTTAACAACCCACATAGAGCCCTGTCCAAGCACTGATGCACAGCACTCATGCATACCGAGATACAAGGACGAAAGTAAGAAAGAAAGTATCCTCATGCTTTACATTGGTGTTTTCATGCCATTTGAGGTTGAATTGAATCAGAGAGAGACAGAGATGGATGGAAGGACAGGAGGCTTCACCTATCAAGCCTCCCTCCTCTTTATCATAGAGCTGCAGCTGTGTGCAGACAGACAACCTCGCTTCAAACAAACCCCTCCTTTTGATAGCACACTAACCTGGAGGCATACGATTGGGATGAGTCCCAATATCAGGCTCCTCCAGCTCACTTTATATTCATCCACACACTGCCTTATCAAGCCAAACCCTCGTGCAGACTCAAACTCCAGGGGAGGGTCTTGGCATGTCAGTCGGATCTGTTAAAAATTTGTCAAAGATCCTGGCTTGATAGCTTCTGCAGGGGCCCGCTGTCCTCATATCCCCCCCATTGTTGCCTGCAGGGCCATATGTATTTCAGTCTGTTGTGATGACTCCTGATGTTAGATGGTTGTGTGCGCGCTGCGTAGCCGCTCTCAAGAAGTCTGCAGTTGGCAGATATGAATATTTTAATGACCGCCACAGCTAACAAAAGCAGACACAAGTCTCCTCAACGGCAATCCTGAATACAGTCAACACTAATAAAACGAAATGCTTGTTGAGGAGGAAGAAGATTTGTCAGTCAATGTTTAATGGATTTTATTCTGCTCCCCTGGAGTTATCATTAACGTTAATGCTGCGCTGTTTCACAAATTATACAGCCTGATCCATGAACCAGAACGGTGTAATCTGTTTTGGGGGGCTCTGCACTAGGGGGCTGCAAGCTAAAAGCAGAAATGATCTCAACTACATTACAGACTGACACACAGCGTTTCAGTCATGCCCATCAATTAGTTTAGACTATCTATAAACAGCTCAGACCTAATTAGCCGCTGGCCAACAAATGGACTCATTAGGGGACATTAAACTCTAATATGAAGGTTGTTATTGACTTAATCGCAGGAGAAACCCAATTAGTGGCCAAATTTGGAAAATGACTCTGAGGTAGTGAGACGATCTGATTGGCAAAGAAGGGGGAGCTTGGCAACCTGGGGTGACTTTGCCTGTGGGTGAGTGGTGGCATTGAGAGAAAAAGAGAGAGAGAGATTCAGAGAGAGATGTAGCGAGAGGTAAGAGGATGTATAACAGAAGCAACACAAAGGGAGTCTATGTGAGAGTGTGTGTGTGCGTGTGGAGAGAGAGAGAGAACAACACTTACAGAGCAGCAGGGAAGGAGAATGAGTAAGGAAGCCAGCGGCAAGAAAAAGTATCAGGAGGTGAACGAGGGAGGCAAGAGATGAAGAAGGCGAAAAAGATGGTGTGAGACTAAAGAGGAGAGAAACAAATCAGGGCTGGTATTGTAATAGAAAGAGATGGCAAATTAGAGGAGAAATTAGAGGAGTACTTGCACAAAACCTTCCACAATGCTTAACAAATTTTACAGAGTATTACATGCAAGCTGGAGGGTACTATTGAAAGTAAATATACTGTAACTTTGCCAGCTGTCAGTGAGAGCCGTGCTAATATATCACTTTATCCAGCAAGAGTGTGAAATGAGGGCGAGAGAGCCATAATACGAGTCACGAGAGCTCCAGGATGACATGTCCTTGTCATGTCAGACCGCCTTCAAGGTAGCTGCGAAATGCCAAGGCCCCTAAAAGGCCGGCGACGGCGGTCTCACTCCCTGGTGTGACTCTCTTGACATTCATCTTACATTTAATAAGCAGCACGCCGACGTGAAGGGCATCTTTGTTTGTGAGCCAGTGCGTGAGTCACAAAGCAATAGAGAGAGGGAAAACAGGAGAGAGGACACAACAGGGGACAATGCGCTAATGATTTCAGCAAATGTTTCTGCTGGCCCATCAAGGAGTTGACTTTAGTGGTGAATATTCAGAGAAACACACACGCATCTCCCTAAACAACGTCGCACACTCACATGAAAACAGATGCACCAACATGCATAGTTTTACATTCTTGTGTACTTGCAGAAATTTGCAGACGCTCACCCAGAGTCTCCTTCATGCTCCTCCAAATGCTGTGTTCCACCGACATTAGTTAGCAAAGCTGACGTCTGGCCTGGCGGTGCTGCGGGGGACATCAGATAGGCACCAACAATTGAATCACAGGGAGATAGAAAGGGGAGTCTGCGTACATGTATGTGTGTGTGTGTGTGTGTGTGTGTGTGACTGTCAATCTATAAGGCCCAGGCTGAGAATCAAACGAGGAACAGATATTGATTTTGGGAATTCAGAGGCAGGGGCCAATAGCAATTTGAGCGAGGAACGCCTGAAGCATCAACAATTACTTTCTTAATTAAGCCAGACAAAATGATGTACAGATTGGAATGGGTTACGTAGCAAATTGCAGAAAAGGAGGATGATAATAAATATAGCAAATATAGCATTTGCATGGTATTACTATAATGAAAAATGCATGCAGCTATCAAAAAATAAGATCTGGGTCATCTGAGTAAATGTAAATAACTACTAAAAACCTTGCAGTGAAAGTAAAGGACCCTCAATACAAAAGGTAATTATGACACAATTAGAGCAATAATAACTGATCAGTTAAATGTAATGATTTACACAGAAATCAGGGCTACACACGCTCATTTAACTGGAAACAGCCAGCAGTTGTTTCCGACGGATAAAGATCCAAATGAGCCCCAACATGAAGCCGGAAGAGGCTGGATTTACTCTGAATCAGCTCTCAAGGCCGCAGCAGTCTATTATCACATCTGGTCCCCGAACAACAAGCAGTGGCATTTATAAATAACAGCCTGGAACAAGGTCAAGTCCAGCTGAGCAGTGGGCAATCTTCTCTCACTTATACATGATTAGCGAACATTGGTTTACTGTGAGCACTCATCGAGGTTTTCTCCCAGTAAACTTAGGCAAAAAATATGAGCTAAACTGCAGCTTGTGCAATCTCAGATGTCACTCTAAATGATGAAATTATTGCCAATTGAGTTTAAACGATGGCTGATTAGAGGGAGCAGATACACCAGGGGCGATGTGTCAGACTGGGACTGTCCTGAGGCTCGACGTGGGCACAGTGGTGCTTTGAGCTAAACGCAGCAGAGCACAGCCGCAGCTGATGGGAATGTCATTAGTCTTATAGGTATTAGGTCATAAACCATAGAATTGGACAAATTGAAATTCTGACCTGATGAAAACTCAGGGGGATGACCAAAGCTATTACATGCCATCATGTGTGCAGCATAAATGTCTGTGCCAAACTTCAGGGCGACTCCATTATTGAGACGTTTCACTCTGAAGTCAAACTGTCAACTTGCTGGTGATGCTAGATGAGAAGTCAGTGGACCACCGAAGGCTCTGCGTGCCAATCCATCTAGTGGATGTGAAGATATTTCCCTGGAGGTGTGAAAACTTTGACCTGCTGGTGGCTCTAGATGAAAAGTCAGGGAATCACTAAAGACATTAGATTCATCCTCTGGGGAACTGGTATATACGTAGTGTTGCAATATTCCATTCAGCAGTTGTCCAGCAAATTCACAAAAAAACAAAATGTTTTACCTCATGGTGGTGCTAGAGGAAAAGTCATTAGATAACCAAAGTCATTAGGGTTCATCCCGTGGGGACCATGAATGCCTGTATGAAATTTTGCGTCAATCCAATAGTTGTAAAGATATTTTAGTCTGGACCAAAGTGGACCAGCTGTCCAACACTGCCAACCTTAAAGCCGTGCAGCTAGCATGGCTAAAAACAATAGCATTGTTAGTTTGTTCACTTCTAACAACTTGTGATTTCTATAACAAGTGGCCTCTTGTGATCATGAAAATAATGATTGCTCTCTCTCACATGCAAAAGTAGAAGTAGCATGCGGTTGTAGCATTGCAAAAGCCCAGAGGCAGGAGGTCGGCTCAGCATACAAAGTGTCAGACTTTGAGACCACAGAAAAAAGGTTTGCATGTGCCGACAGTCAGCATCGGTTTCTTTTAATACCAACAAAGAAGTTTAAGTTGCCTGAACCTCACCAAACTGTAACCATAAAGGTGGCAAATCAGAAATGCTCATTTGTGACGGTCATGCTGTTTTGGAAGACACAGTTTTCTCCCTGATCTGTTTTGCTTTGGAAGGCAATGAAAAATTAACTAATTCTTTGTTTATGTAGATATTAAGACTTTTTGGTCAAAACAGCCTCTGGTCAGAAGCTCACAAACACCAGAATTAAATTCATAAGCAGGAAAAATGTAATTATATTTCTGGTGTCTTTGCTGCATAATGTCCATCTCTCTTTCATAGCTTATTCAATTGTGCATAAGTCTGATCATGCGTGACCAACTGCACAGACGAAATCTAATAGAGGAGTGGCAATATCATAGAAAATGAGCAAGAGAGAGGAAGAAAACAGGAGGACAGACGAGAGCATCGGGGCCATGAGGTCATGTGATGGAGTGAGGCCAGGATGAAAAGAGGCACCAGCGCTCCCAGCAGGCTTGGCCTGTTTCATAGCAATCATTTTGGCTTGGCCCACTGCTCACACCCACAGGCTGCCGTCGTTTAGAGGTCCACAAACTGTCGCAGGTGCTTTTTTTCGTGGGCCAAAGTGGGCCACTCATTCCCTGCCTTCCTGCCATGCCCTGGCCCTATTCTGCATTTTTCATCAGTCTGCCCACTGCTCCAAGCTATATTTGTGTTAGATAAAAAAGACCCAGATTTGCGGGAGGGTAACTTTGAGAGTAACCTTGAGAATATTACAGCAGTGTTGTATGTCTACGAAAAGCCAGAATGAACAAATATGCATAGCGCCACGGAGTGAGTGACACGTTTGAGCTATTGAAGTGTGAATTAGAATAGAAGGAGCAGCGGACAGCAATTGAGAACAAAAGAAAGTTGGAACAAGCAGGGAAAAGAGAATTGGTTCATACATAAGATTCAGCAGTCGAGTGCATGAATATAGATGGGCGTGTGAAAAGGGTTTTAGGAGGAAAGGGAGCATGAAATATCTTAACTAAACTGAAAGTTATGGGTGTTAAGAGAGGTTTCGTCAAGGGTGTGATAGAGTGGATCATGTGTGGAGTTCAAATCTGTTCAAGAAACTAAACACAGGAGGACGGCGAGAGGTAGCAGCGCTGCAGCTGCCTGAAGGTTTCTGGACGGGCCAGGGCTGAACAAAATAGTTTAAGTCTGAGTGCAGCTAGAGCACGGAGATTGACCATGAGAAGAGGAAGTTGGGGTTTGAAGGGGCAAGAGTCGGCGCAGTGAGGGGTTGCCACTCGGGCGGGACCAGTAAGATCTGCAAGACTCAGGGATAATAAGCAACAGCACCATGGGGGTCTTAACTCACGCCTGGTTGCTCTGGGCTATGATTGGAGCAGCGAGGAGAGGGGAGGGAAGGGAATATAGGGGGAATGGCGAGAGGGTGGTAGGGGAGCTTGCTGAGAACCAGGCCTTTGATCACAGGGTGAAGAATTACCAATTCAGTGCCCACTGCTGCAGGGTCTCAACCCCAAAGCACCACGGGAAATGTTCATATTCAAGTGATCAACTCCTTTCTCGCTACACATCTCTTCATTTATTGACATGCACATGGACAGAAACACACACACACACAGCTTACACACTGACACACACAAACAGAAAAATACTTTGTTCTGCTGTCTTGCCTTGGACAAACTCTCATTAGGGTCACTGCTGAGGAACATATAAGATATAAGGTGACGCCAGACTGCACACACACGTATATACATTTATATGTTTGCCAGCACTTACACACTGGGAATAAAAAAAGAGGTGAAGAAAGTGGAACATAGTTGAAATATAGGACATCTTTTGAAGTGTGAAGACAACATGGGTGAGAGACTAAACATGTCTCGGATTGGACGACACGGAGGCTGCCATTCAAATTCAAAACAGTGAGGAAATGCTGCGAAGAGATTCAGTCATAAAAGAGTCCCACGTGGCCACAGCACACACTGAAACTTTCTATTATGTGCAGTAATAGAAAGTTTGTCAGAGGTATTTGGGTGCGTATCTCCCTGCCCTCTGCAGCATGCCTGAAGCCTGCCCTGCCATTTGATACTGAGTTGTGTGTGTGTGTGTGTGTGTGTGTGTGTGTGGGGCCGATGGGGGTTTTCCTGCTTGCCGTTAGGCGGGAGGAAATGTGAGCGTGGAATGAACATAACTTTGATCGTTTCTAATCCTCAAAGGAAGGGGGGGACCTCAGCATGTCGGCAGGGAAAGGCCAAATCCAGCATGTAGGGAGAAGGGGGGACTTGTCTGCTGTGCAGCGCTGATACATTGGCTTAACTACACGCACTGGAAATGATTATTTATGTGCTTGATGTGTTTGTGACGATGTTTTGAAGAAGGTGGCGCACGCTCCATCTTCCATAACATTTGATGGGGCGACAAACTACCTTCCATTGCCAGAGTGCCTTTAAGACCCAGCATGTCCTATAAATGTCAGTCGGGAGCTCGCCTCTGTCTTTGTTTCCCTGCGGATAATTTAATTGAGAAAGTCTCATTAAATACCACTGCTGGGCTCAGAAACATGCTGAGCCTGACCTTTCATCATAAGAACAATTAACATGACTGGATGCTCCTTTAATCAGACAGCCATTTTAGTTTCATTATCTTAATGGCGACTCATGTATCATGGTTAAAGTCAAACCCGGTTCACCAAGTTGCGCCCCCCCAGCACGGCGAGGTCAGCACAGGTTTGAATGAGCATTCTGATTGGCTACAGCGAGGACGGGCTAACAACATCATCTCAGAGTGACCGCAGGAGACAGAAGGTGGATGGTAAATATGAGGGAGGGAGGAAAGTTTTATTGTATCCACTCATTACTCTGCTCAGTCATACACAAAGCTTTCATGAGGAAAGGATTCTGTTTGGAGCGCAACTGTGACTCGAGTGCAGTGTGAATAAACAGATACCGGCTATCGGAAACAAGCCGCTTATTTCTTTTCCTCTGAGTTATCAGGTAGGATCCTCTCTCTCTGAGAGTGTTTGCCATCTTTTTGCCCATTATCTGCCATGCAGGCCCGTGGTAATGGAGATAGAGTGGCCGCATTTGAAGTGATTACATCCGAGACTGACCTTTGAAGGTGGAGTCTCCTCAAGGGATACAGTGTGCGTGCACACGAGAGAGGAAGCACAAAACAGGCAGAAAGAGGGAGAGAGACGTCCGTATGACTATTTATTTGAAATAGTGCGAGCACATTCATAGATAGCGTGTTTGGTATTCCACCCACAGGTAGAGATCACAAGGCCACTCTGAAACAGTCCAAGCTACCTTGGGACAGCTCCAGCTCTCACTTCACAGTCCTCCTGTATACATCGGAGACCCAGCGGGGCACTCAGAGGGGTGGTTAAAATTGGAACACATTCATCTCAATCCCCTGCCTGCCAGCACTAATGGATGTTAGTCTGTTTTGGAGAAACGATGAAATTGAAGAAAAGACAGGATTTCAGGCTCTTGTGGCGTATGTAGACATGACTGGAAAAAATACAGACGCGTTTAATCCCTTTGTGCTACCGTGTGTATTATACATGATTTGAATTCAGCAACAGCCTCTCCTTAGCCTTGAAAGCAAAGCTCACTTCCCTCCGTTGTTTCGCAGCAGCCTTGATGTGTCAGTTTACTGCAATCAGTTCGGAGAATAGAATCACTTTTTATTCTGCTCCATCTCCACATTGTCTGCCCTTTGTTATAAGTCCCATGTCCCATTTCCTCTACTACAAATAAAAGATGCATCAATAAATCTAAAGGATGATTGAATACAGACTTCCGACAGAAACGTAGCTGCCTAGATGGAAAGGTACATTGAAAAAAAAA
This sequence comes from Holacanthus passer, assembly GCA_025331565.1. Taxonomy (NCBI): domain Eukaryota; kingdom Metazoa; phylum Chordata; class Actinopteri; family Pomacanthidae; genus Holacanthus; species Holacanthus passer. The sequence continues at coordinate 10,670,155 of JAFREQ010000003.1, read as the reverse complement.
AAAGATTCTAAACCGCCTTGAATACAATAACACCTGTATTTATGCTTTGAGCTCTATCTACACATCATAAAACATTTTCTACCTGCAGTGGAATTCTGATCCAGGTGTAGAAATCTGCCTCATGCCTTGTTTACAGTTTTTTTATTTCTCGACTTTTCATGCCTTTCAAACGGCACCTCACTTCACACACTGTTTACGTATTTATGTTTCTCTCTGCCTGTAATATAGTTCTGTCTTTTCCCGCAGAAAAATATCACCCCTCAAGACCGCACCTTTATTCTCTCCCTTAAAAAGGAGAAGCAAAATCACAAACACAACAGACTAAAATATCTATTCTGCCAATTTGCCGCTCCACTTCAGGAGAAATCCATCAAATATTGCAAGACTCCCTAGGTAAAAAAAATCAGCATTTCTCTTTATTTATTTTTCATTTCTCCTCATGTGGCTTATACTTTTTAAAATTTAGTGAGTCTGTTGAGAGTTTGCAGGCAACAGCACTAGCCATCCAGAAATACTGTGTAACATTGGACTGTATTGATCATAGTTTCTCAGCAGCAGTATCATGAACAATGACTGGATTCCTACTCAGAGGAAGTGTTTGTGATGCTGCAGAGATCGAAAGTTCAGTCTTTCCCCTTGCTGAACAGAGTTCATTAGCACATCTGCCATACCTGCAAGTGTTGGTTGTGTATGTGTAGGTGCAGTGTAGCAGCACCAAAGAGGTGAGAGACACATCAACAAAAAACAGGAAACAGACGGGTGTTACAATATGCGGCTCGACTGTGAAAGACAGCAGGTCGAACAGTTTCAAATAAATTCAAGCTCGAGTCGAGAGGAAGTTTTAGTTCAGAGAATCTCAGTGAGGCAAAGATTATTTTTTGAAAATACAAAAGGGTGCATGTTTAGTTAATGTCTTATCGTCGCTGCAGCCAATTAGAATCAGATTTTTAAGCTGCTTGTCATCTTGATTAAACAGTCACCGTGGGAAGTCTGCTGAAGACACACTTTGTGTAGGCGGGAAGTACAAGGACAGACAGTGATACAACATGTCAGTAAAGAACGAAAAGGATAAATCATATTGACTGTACACATTCTTACTGATATTGACATTTCAGATGTATTTCCCTGTCTAAATCTTGAATTAAGAATCTCATTGCTCCTCACAAATCTTGTCACTCTTGTAAAAAACACTTAGTAGTGTATGACACTGTGCACTAAATGTATTTTTTCATCAGTTCTCAGCTGTAACAACAATAAATGTGCTGTACACATCTATAGTATAGACATATGAGTTTTAGAACGCATTGTTAAAGTGCATAGAAAAACTGGGGCAGAGCAACTCTACACGCAGCACTTGACTGAGAGCAGACTTCACACAAGAAATGAATAAGCTCCCCATATTGCACACTGGGAAGTAGTTTGGTGGGTTCGTTCTGACTGGCTGAACAAGTACATGTAAGTTTCAATGTGCCGCTCCACACCAGAGAGCCGCCAAAATTATACAGCAGATTGTGAAACAGAGCAGATTCTTTCTGACCTAAAAAGAGGACAGAGAATTAAACTCAAACAAAGCTGACAGATAATACAATGACTTCCTACATTGCTTTCCAAAATTTACAGCATCCTTTAAGCCCATTTCTAAGAGAGTCAAAAACACCATTGTTGGCAGCAACTCGTGCAACCTTGAAGTTGAAAACTCAAGCAACACCTGCTATGTTATACTTCATTAATCACTGTGAGGAAATTTGTCCTCTGTATTTGACCCATTTAGCAACAGTGCAGCTGCGTTGCAGCCCCAAGGAACCAAATCAAGGTCTAAGGCCAGCACATTAGTCAAGAGTAATGTTCGGTGCCTTCCCAATACCTTAACTCTGGGGTGGGAGGAAAACTCCACGCCCTACTCGCTGTGAGGTGACTGTACTATCCACTGAGCCACCTTGCCAGGATTTTGCATGTTGCCTTAATCGGATTAAATTCCTGTGCCTTCACTGGTTGTGATTCTTCTCAATACCACGAGTGTTTTATTAAGATTTCATCTTTAGGATTGCCTCCCTTCTCCATTTACCTTGCAAGTGAGTGAAATTGTGCCAGAACCTCAATCCCCAAAACAAAAATATCAACTTCTGCTTCAGCAAATGACAACGAGGTGTGCCAAGCCTTCCATTTAATAAATCAAACCGCATCATTTTGAGTGCTTTATATTGAACTGATTTCACTGCTTTCTCTCCAAATGCCGCCTTTGACTTATTTAGGATCATTACCATGGTAGACTCCCCAGTCTTTCGCTTGATGAATGGGGGCCACTGACACAAAGCCACTAACTGAGAGAAAGCTATTTGTACAACAGCAGCCATTTAAGTCTGCCACTCTCATGCATGCGAGTCTACAAATTATGCTAAGCGGTGGCATTTGAGCTGCCTGTGTACGAGAGTGAGGAGAGACAAACAAACTGAATGGATAACACAGTGCCCCCGCTGTAATCTAAAGGTCATCACAATATTGTACAAACTGTTTTACAGCTACTACTGAACTATACAGCAAAAAGCATATTTATACAGTATCTGCAGCAGAGTTTATCACACCTGATGATGACAGCAGCTCGATGGTAGGCTCCTGATGAAACTGCTAATGCCTTCCAGCTCATCAAACACGGGGGCATGTATCTGATCTCGCAGACTTGGGGCAGACCTGGAGGCCAGACGTCCACACCCTTCCTCTCCTCAGGCCAGGCCAGAGCAATTACTACTGCCGCTTCACACACGGACCTGTGTCACTGACGCAATTAACAAGCTCCGGAGGATCCTGGGCAACCAGGAAGGGACAGACTGTGTACACAGCATGAATGATGAGAGGCATGAGGGAGGATGAGGAGCGAGGAAGAGACGGAGGGGAACAGATGAATGGATCAAGACCGGTTGCCAGGTTTTTTTTTTTTTTTTGTGAACAGCGCAAGTGTAGGCAGATGTCAGACTCTGTGAAAACAAACATGAGGACCCATCTTGTGGATTTTAATGAAACCTATCATTTTTAGATGCATGCAGGCATAATCGCATCAAGCAAGGAGAAGAAATTTGATATTCCGTTTTGATATTGCAATATAGACATAGATTGTTTTTACTCCAGTGTACCTTTGGGCAGAGATTTTGGAGAGCGAGCCTGCAAATGCTATGCTTTGCCTCCCACTTCTCCACATTCTACATTCATCCTGGTTGTGAGGATGATTCATCACAGCTGTGACAGAGAGAGTATAATGTGTTACAGCTCCCAGTAGGAACAGCAGTAGGTGTTATCTTGGCGGGATGTTCATTTTATTCAGAGGCACGTTCCATTATCAGCTGGAGGAAACCAAGCATCCCGGCTCCTCTCCACTGCATCCACGCCATCATGATCCCCATCTCTATTACCTTGCATGTGACCAGTTTTATGTCTCCCCACTGCAAGCTTAATTCTAAACTCTAATCCTTGTCCTAAACCCCCAGTATGAGCCCGCTCATCTGCCGCCTTCGATGGCAATATCCCCTCAGTCTCCTTCTCCACAATTCCTCCATTTGTCCATGTAGGATGCTCCAACAGGAAACAATTGCACAGAGGTTAGAGGCAAAGGCCCAAAGGTGTCTTTGCTGACTGGAGGATGTAAGAGTGATGGAAGCTGTCGAGCGCAGAGATGGATTCTCCCGGCCGTCTTGTCTCCACCCATTCATTGTTCATGAGCTGGGGCTGCCAGCCAGCTGTCTGTACCTGCCACCTCTGACAGATGCCTGCTGTCAGTCAGTGTGGGAGGGTCCACAATCTGCATCACCTTCTTGCCGGTCTGATCTCATATGAGCCCACAATCAACGACCGGGAAGAGATTGATTTATTTCCCGTTAAGAGTTTCTTAGAGGTGCTAACGCATTAAATGAGGTGTTAATGCAGGTAGTGACTATAAATACAAACAAAAACATGGAAGATGTGGAAGAAGAAATGTCACTTTTTTTTGTTTATGTGTATCTTATGTGTACAATTTTTTTTTGTCTGCTCTCCACCTCCCATTTTGTATCCAAAATTCACACATTGGAAACACACATGTGAATGAAAAATGAACTGACACTATCTTTTAGTCTTCTAATAGTCATCTCTGGTTTCAGTGAACCCGAAGCAAACAGTGGAAGATGTAAAAATCTGGGTTGGCATCCCTTGGCTGATGCCTATTTCCTTGTTTTAGTGTGTTTGTGTGTGTAAAGAGGCCAAGGGGAAAGATGAAGAAGATAAGCAATGCATTCTCTTAAATGGTACAAGAGGTGTGGGCAAGTAAACTGTCATTTTTCACAGGTTAACACACATCCTCACAAATACTTAAAACACACACACACACACAGGCAGCACGTGCACGGATATGTCTCAGGGCAAAGTGTGGTCTGTTATTAGAGAGATTTCCTATTTCTCTTCCTGCACTCTTGCATGCTAATAAACAGAATCATTAAGTCATAACGGGTTGGTGGGTGGTTGAGCTGCTTCACACAGACTCCAACTGTCTTTTAAATGATGGCAGAGAGAAATAGGCTCTATTAAAGGCGGCAATCAAAGCCGCATCACCACTAGCACGCATGTCACGTAGCTAATTCAATCTCACAACCCATGAAGCAATTAATTCATGTCAATACAAATACGCAAATAGTCTCTTTTTTGCCCATCGGGAAAGCGGAGGTCTTACGGCTGCGCTTGTGTTTATTTGCATGCCTTTGTGTCTCTGCGTGAACATGCTCAGTGAAGTGAACCTGGAAGAGCAGGTGTAATTGGGTGTGGAAAAAAGGGAACCTTGTGGTCTCCCTGGCTAAATTAGATCAGACAATCTTCTCCTCTCCATTTCCTCCACAGACAATAGGCACATTGTCGCGCCTCGGGTGTGTTATTATTTCTGTGATCAGGTTGGACTCCGCGAAAGAGGCCACGCAGATGACGGGATAATGATTATTCGCTGAAACCAGCCTCGCCACATCTGCCTATGCCCCCCTGCAGACTAACTTAAATCAATTTAGCCACAGCCACACTAAAACACACACAAAGAAAAAAAATCTCTAAAAGGGTTTGAGCTCTGTGGTGCATGGTCAGTCTGCAGTGGCTTAGTGAACGCTGACGATCAATGCCTCATGCGGTAAATCATTAAGCCCCATTATTTCTGTAAAGGGAAACTCACAAGAGAATGCAAACCCAGATCTGTTACCACCCAGATAGAAATGGCCAAGGCTAAATGAGTTTCTCCGAGTCAATATCTCAATGCAGAGACGTCGGACATGCTGAGAAAGCATTCTTGGCATGATGAAGGAGCTGAGGTGGAAAAGCAGGTGTGAAGCCGGTGTGGGCCGCGTGGCGTGATTCTGAGAAGCAGAGTGAGAAAGAAAAATGAGCAGCAGAGAGACAAAGGCTTTCTGATTGAGGCTGTGAGTTGATTAAAGTGGGTTCTGGCTCGTCTGGGTCCGTAGGCATGAAACCAGTCTGCATTTAAATGCATCTGTTGGAGAAGAAGAGACCCTAAAGAGCTCTCCTGCTCCATCACCCCGCTTTGTTCCAAAACCTCCAATTTCCCCAGTCCTATCTCGATGGGCTGCTGCTTTGAATTTTAATGAAGGAAAACTAAAATTCCTCCCCTTCCTGATTTCCCCCTTTACAGCACTTTATCTCCCCTCCTGTCTCCATCCATCGTCACATGCCTGTAAGGTTTTCTGATAATAGTGTCTCGGGTGACTGATGGTTGTCGGGTGTTTGCAGGCTTCTGCACGAGACAAATAATGCAGCAAGAGTTCCTAAAGTGAAAATATGAATGCCATCTTCAGCATCCAATCTAAGAAACAGTGTTTATTTATAGATTTAAGACAAAAATAGACAAATAAAAACAAGAGGAAACATCAGACAGTCAGTCTCCTGTCTGTTGTTACACTAGAATAAAGAATGAGCATTTGCGAGTTATCTCAATAGGCTGTTGACACACCAACATTTCCCTTGGGGGTGGTATACGACTCTGAGTGCATCTTAGTGCAGTGCGACAGTGGCGAAGTCGTGCTGTTGTCAAACATATTATGGGTGACACTGCTTTCAATTTTGAATTTAAGGCAGCAGAATCAATCATATTAAAAACAAACTGCTGATACAGACAGACTTGCGGCGGTACATCATGAATGAAAGCTATGGCTGAGTGGGTCAAGGTAGAAAGTGCACACGTTGTCTGGACTGCAATCCATCACATGCTGCTGATTGGCCGAGAGTAATGAGCCTTTGCATTGCAGCACAAAGAAAGCAGATAGGGATGCAATGATAATATAGGCACGTCATCGGTATCGGCCAACAAAGGCTTTAAAATGAAATCATAGTATCGGCCCAAAATTTCTGCCGATATGATGATGCTTTAATTATGCACACGCAATGAGAGTATGTCTTCGTTTGTCCAAGTGTCCAAAATGAATAGCAAAGTTGCTATTTCTAATGATGGCTCAGTGTCAATCAAAATGAGTCAAATAGCCTTCCTTCAACCCTACAAATTTAAGGCACCAACAAAAGTGAAAACCTGTCAGCAGTATTTTTCTTATTTTGCCCAGTGAAGCATTGTATTTTATGTGTGCATCTGCCCGTGGGCCATCACAATAGGAATAGGCATAATAATATGTTAATGCCACTACAGGGTAGACTTAATGTTCTCCATAATTAGCTGGAAAAAAATATGTCCATTGCTATCGGCATCAGCAATCGGCCAAAATGAGTTGGAAAATATCGGCATATTGAATATTGGCAAAAATCCAATATCATACATCCCTAAAAGCTGATACTACAAGAGTGCTATTTTGCACAGCCAAATTACAGTTTGATTTTTGACTTTCAACAAAGACTCAGCAGCATTCACCAATCAATAGGTGTCAAAATGTCCCCTACTTCTGATAACAGATCTGACAAGCACACATGGAAGTGCGCACAAATACAAGCACAAGGAATCAGTGGGTAGGGCGGAGGATGGAGGGGAAGGAGGGGTGAAGACAGGATGATGAGAGGTACAAGAGACAACATTACAGAACAAAAGCTAGAGAAATTTCCTTTTTTTAGGTTTCCCCGTTCTTCCATTTTTACAATCAAAACACCCACAACACCTTTGCAATGTAGTCTCTAAACTGACATAAGGCACTGTGGCATCTGACAAATGTTCCCTTTCCATGTCTGAGAGTGTCCAGAATGTTTGTCAAAACGACAGAACCGAAATGAAATCTGAATAAACGAAGTGTGAAGCGCACCATGTCGCAGAAATTCCCATTCCTGACATCTGTTGGGCATAACAGATGCTCTGCTCGGCTGCCTAGCCAGGCTCGTCTCGGAGCTCACCAGTAAGCCAAGGATCTGACTGGCCGTGGAAATTGAGCCTGATGGTAATTGATTGCACATAACTTGCTTGCTTCAATTAAAGAAAGTTAGTAGCCAGTGAGGAATTAAAAAAGTTTGAGAGCAGAAAAGACGTGGCCATCCATATTTGTCACAGCAGCCTTCTTCAAGGTCAGTTCACTGCCAGCAGGCGCTGGGAGAGAAGGGGAGGGGAGCGGGGTAAAAGGCAGCCGGCTGACAGAGAGAGGGCCAGGCTGACAGCTCGACAGGACTGACAGCTGGCTGAATAAGACACTGAAGGACAGGTGGACGTAGTAAGAGTCCGGTCTGCTGGTATCAGGGGGCGTGGTCCATGGACGGTCCGGAATCATTGTCTTCAAAGTCCTGTGGGTCGATGGGGTTTGCCCTCGGCTCTGGTAGCCTGGAAAAAAAAGAACAGAGGCAAATTAGACCGCTGTAAGTCCTCCACTTCCTCTCTTTCATAAACACCTGCATGCAGCCACACAAACACACAACCCACCCACCCACACACATGCTCCATGTGCACATATTATGGAAATATAATAAACCTTTGTGAAATGTAATCAGCTTCAATCAAGCTACGCCTTAAGTAGAAATCATCCATTCTGTCGGTTTTATATTAGCAGCTCTGCGCTGACAGAGACAAAGTGATAGCTAAATTGCAGGGACCTGTAGCAATCCGAGCCTGGCTGATAGATTCAATTTCACCGGAGACAGTCTACACTAATCATATGCTCTAATTGGACAATGTCGTAAGGGTGATAGAGCACTGCTCCTCCCTGAGCTGCAACTCTCTCCTGAAACTTGTCACATTCCACCCTCCATCCTTCTTATTATGATTCCCCCCCCCGCATCTACAGCACCCACATCCATTTTCAAAAGACTTTATGTCAGCATGTTTTTCTGAACACACACTTACCGGATGGAGACGCTGTTTAATTCAATGAGATTCAATGCACTTTAGAGCCATGCCATCTAATTTCACCGCTCAAATGTTTATCTTAAAACAATTACTTCCTATGACCTTGGAAAGTTAGTTTGCACTTATGTTTGTGAATTTACTGTCATCTACAAGAGCAGGAATCAACAAAGATGTACAGTTTTATAAGGCACAAACTGGAGTAGAAGAAGAAAAAAGAAGCTTGACTGTGCACTTTTTTGGTTTAGAACAATATAATATAAATTCAAGGTCAGAAGTGATGTCATTAAAACAAAATTAGGCTGAATTTGGATGAAAACAGCATGAACCTATGAGGTCGGCTGTTTGTTCACTATCAATGAAACAGCTACATCAGGACATAACCACAGTGTAAGTACATTGTTTTCTGGTTATTACAGTTGGAGGGAAGACGAGCATAGGGCAGTCAGCAGAGTGAAAGGTAATTTCTACGATGAGCAGTATTATCAAAACAAGTATATAGATTTTACTGTAGTCGTACCAAGAAGATGAGACAGTTAGTTATGATGCAAAAGTGATGTGGAGGTTTTTCTGTTTTAGTTGATAATGCAATGTCCAGAGCTCGTGATGGAAAGAAAGACCCAAGATTGTCTGTCTGTGGTTTTTCTATTACAAAGAAACACAAATATAAAGGAGTAAAATCAAAGGTCTATATACAATAATACTATATTGAGTAGGATAAGTATTTAAATCTTGTAACAAATAATTGTCATCAAATGAAACAAAGGACTGCTTGTCACAGTACACCACTGAGCAGTTGGCACATGGTTTATTCAAAATAAATAGTGGTGAACCTGGTGGTTAGCCACAGGTCGGGGTCACCACAGAGATGTATGACACATTCTAACAATTATGATGAAAGAGTTTTCAGTTGTCAGACTTGTTCAACTTCACCAAGCTTAAACTTACCACGTGGGCTTTAACCTCCTTCATTCATTTATGCTTATAATTGATTTATCTATCACGCCATATCTGAATTATTGTGATGTTGTTCAGGATAAATAATTTGTACAGAATCCTTTGTACAAGGACAATCTTTAAACAAGAGGCTAATTAATGAATTCCACAAACAGTAAACTTATTGACTTTGTGACTAGTAATCCTAATAGCAGTTCTGTGGTCTCCATCTCCTATTGCTCTGTCAAGGACGCATTTCCATCCATCTCTGCTTCTCTCCCTCACTTGTTTCAAACAATGTTCCACCTCCGCCGCCTCCTTTTCCTGCTCATACTGCATGCAGCACAATCGTCTGGAAAAAAAAAATCTACCTGTCAGTTAATAGGCAGCGATATCTTTCCGAGCGCCACTCTCAGAGCATTCCTGTCTGACATACTTCTGCCGGCAGAAACAAAGAACTGTTTCCTTTCCCATCCTGCACCTTCTCCAGGTGCACATCATCGCAGCGCAAACTCACAGCAGGGCATCTCGTCAAAGAGCGGCCGCAAACGTGCGCACACATGAGGGCACGCTAGCGCACCAGCGTGCACCTACGAGCAACATCGTAAAAATGTTTGATGGCCGTTCAAACTTTAATGGATTAACTCCAAAATGCTTAGTGGTCAAGTCATAAACAACACTTTTAGGATTTAACAACGCAGGAACGATACAAATACAGACTTGGCATCTGCCTTAGCATCGAGTGCCAACTTACTGACTGCCAAATGAAATGCTGATGTTGGACAGAGTGTATAGACACATATACAGGGTTAGTTATACAGCCTCTCTTAAGTATGCATCTGAGATATTAATTATTCAACAGCGCCATTCCAATTTAAATTCTCGACAAAGTTACCACTTGTACTTTCAATCAGATCAAAAAAAACAAAAAACAAGATGGCAACGTCCGTGAAACCAAACTCAAGGCTTCAAAACGGTTGTCCACAAACCAATGGGCGACACCACGGTGGGTTTACGCTTGGGTAAAAATGTTATAAAAATGGTATACTTATGTGATTAAGGCAATTTCTTCTTCCATCTCCAGTCAACCGAAACAGTCGCCCTGCTCTTTGTATGAAAAAGCAAAACAAAACAAAAAAGTAATTACAAATATATGTATATGAGATGTCCCTTTGGAGGCAGATGAACTGTTTGTATTCAAACAGTCCTTGCTAAGCCTTAGGGCACATGGATGTAATAACTTATTTATTCCACCCGCAGCAGAAAGGCCATTACGGAGAGAGAGAGAGAGAGAGAGAGAGAGAGAGAGAGAGAGAGAGAACAGATGGGATGGGTGGTAGAGAGAAAAGACAGAGTGGAGCTTCAACATGCAACAAAATGTCAGTGGGTGGGTGATAAATTCCCTACAAGTTAAAGCCCTTGCTTTGTTCCCTCTCTCTGTCTGTTCATCTTCCCTGGCCTAAGTAAAAGATCACTTCTTTTCTGTGTGTGTGTGTCCTGACGACTGGTTCTTTCCATCCATGACTTATTCATAAGCTTTAATGCAGTCGATGTATTATTGATCAGGGCCGATCATTGCCTCCTCCCCTCGGTGTGACCACGGCCTGCAGACAGGGCCGAGCCAAGGGCTGGGAGGCTTGCTGCAGAGCTCACTGTCTGGGCTTCAGTGAAGCAGACCGGCTGTGGCTCCTCGGTGATAGATGGATGGCTTGGTGTGTGGAAATTTGGGACATCATTATGTGTGTGTGTGTGTGTGCGCGCAAGTGTGTGTGAGAGATAGATAAGAGTTTTCAATGGGACTGATAGACTTGAACAAAGCTAATCTTACTAATGTCCCCTGTCTGAGTGAAACTGAAAAAAGTTTCTCCAATAGCCCTAAAATGGACCCATCGCTCATGGGAGAAAACCTCTGGCTCCCTGCGAGGAAAACAGAGGGAGGGAGCGTGCATGATGTTGCAGAGACTTTGACTTTTGTCTCCCTCATTCTATTCCTGTTTTGGCCTCAACCCCGTGGAGCTCTCTGGGAGATAGAAGGAGGGAGGGGTCCTTGCCTTGATTAAGTCTGAATTCCCTGCTCTTGGCAGAGAGGCTGCAGGACTCCTAAGTCATCATCCGGAAACACTCCCATCACGCCGTGGCAGCCTTGCCAGCTTGATCCAGCCTCATTGCCATATGAATAATCATACTGCAGTAGCTTGGATATGCTGAATGGGTCTGAGGCGTGTGTGTGTGTGTGTGTGTGTGTGTAAAAAGATGGAGAGAAGGGAAAAGGGAGGAACTGAAGAGCAAAGTGGAGGTTGCTGATAGGGGAGCGAGGTTCTTCTTGATTAAGCAAAGAGGTTAACGAGAATAAGGCGGCGTGAACAGCGCTGGTGGGCAATAATCCTCAGGGGGAAATAACTATTGCAATTTGCCTTTTCCAAACAGTGGTGATGCCATCTAAGCGTACTCCATCACATGAGACGGCAGGACCCATTTCTCAAGTCGAGAGAGGCCTATGAGGTTTGGCCTAATGAGAGAGGATCCTTAATGGTTATTGATAGAGCCCACGAGGACAGACTCTTACCCTTACTCTCCAGTGAAGCAGTGCACCCTGCCACGACTTAATGAAGTAAATCTTGTCCCTTCTGCGGGATGATTTAACACGACAAACAGACTTTGCGACAAGAGATGAGTGCGATATGGAAAAATAGATCAAATAAAGGAGTGAAAGATGCAAAGAAAGGACGGGAGCAGTAGTGACGTACGGAAGGGGGAGAGGATGTTTAAAAAAAAAAAAAAAAAGGTATCGATTTATAGGCAGCAATTTAATGTAAAAAAAAAAAAGAAAAGACATACTGTAGGCTATTATGAGTAATTTACCTTCTCTGCGCTAATGCTCTGCTGGATCTAATTGGCCATTGTCCTGGGAAGGTTTACATCCCTATCTCTCTCTCTGGCCATCTCGTCTGCCAACTTCCCCTCTTCTCTCCATGGATTTATGTTATTTCCTTTCATCTGACAGCCCTGTCTAGGGGTGTGTAATTTAGAAATAGCCCCTGCGAGCACCTTTCATTAAGAGCACCCCTGTGATCTTCCCAACACTTTGCACTTCACGATGATCCTGCCAGCTAGAATTTGAGATATGGATGTATCCTAATGAGGAGAAATGTGAAGGAAAAAACTGGGGAGGGCAAAGGAGCGACACGGAGAGGTGGAAGACGACTTGAGGAAGGAAAAGACAATTTATCAGAGGTTCAGAGAGGTGAGGATCAGAGAACAAAGGGAGGAGAGCCAGAGCGCTGGCAGGAAGTGACAACATCTTGATCGGAGCTTGTTGCTGATGCTCAGACACAAGAAAGGGAGAGGTGAAGTGTAAGTGCTGGAGCCACACTGAATACATGTTTCAGGAGTTTCTTTTGAAGTTCCATTGTCACAGGTTACCCAGGCCATGATCGGAGAAATTGCTTTTCTCTCATGCTCTAATAGAAAGAGCGCTTCTGAGCATTGCAGGGAACACAATCATCAACAGGCTTTTTGATATGCGGTTCTGAGTTTAAGAACTTGCAATTTTCGAAAATTAGGTGTAGCGACTTCTCCTGAGGCAACAAAGAAGACAATGTAGGGCTGTCACCAGCTGCTGGTCCTGTGTGAATTAAACTGTGTTAAAAAACAAATCAAACCACAAACCAATTTCCTTTGCAAATATATTTGCCCAAAAAAGCAACAGAACATTCAAGATTTCAAGTTTTTAGCTGGTGTTTATAATAATTAAACACTGCCCTGAAAGTGTGCCTTAAACAATAACTAATTTAGCAACAATAAAGACCAACAAACGCTGGGTCTGTATCTCCTGAATAACTGGTTTTAATCTTATCTTCAAAACAGGAGCTCAAGTGTTAGTATTGTAGATTAGTGGAGGTTTGAGCTGGGTCCACCCCCCCCCCCCATTCATATGCTACTCTGTTTTCACTGGGCACACTCAGCGCACACACACACAGCGCACACACACACACACAGTATACACAGAACACATGACCTGAATATGGCATCTGTTTTTTAAGAACAGTAATTAGAAATAGCATGTTTTGAAATGTTTTACAGCTAAATTAGCTGCATTGGAACATTGTTTATTTCAACTCAAGATTAAATTGTGCCCTCAGCTGACACTGAAACTGTCATTAATTCTGGCATATTGTCTTGTTTACACTACTAATAAAAATATCTTGCATAAATCCAAGTCATTCAAAATGCAGCTGCTCAGGTTTTCACTGCTGAAAAGAAAGAAAAGCACTTTGCCCTGAATCTTCTGCCATCTCTTGTAGCTGATATTTTGAGAATCGACTATTTTAAAATTTTCTTTCAAAGCATGACTGGGTCTGCCCCGTGCTACATTGCCAACCTTTTGACTAGGTGCACAGACTGTGATCTTTAGATGAGACCCCTCTGATTTTCCAAAAGCAGACTGAGGACTTAAGGGTAACCACTTCAGAATGAAACTCCTGAAGAAATCAGGTTTGAGAGGTCAGTGAAAAGTTACAAGTCCCTTCTGTAAAAAACTTTTTTTCTGCTTGTTTATTATGTGAATTGTTAGTGACGACCCTTTTTCCATTTCTTCGTCTTTACTAATTCACCTTATGTGCAGATGTTCTCTGTATTTTTTAGCAATCTGTTGATGACTTTCCTTTAATTCTATTTTTTTTATCCACTCCTGTTTCATTTATATTTTAAAACACCTTCTGTATAATGCACCATCCTCCTCTGGAAACAGAGTCAAGTCAGTCCTGTCACGGCAAAAAGAGAAAACCTCAGCGAGTGTGACAGCAGCTATTGAGGAGCGAGGACTCCATTAAGATTCTGTGGTGAGAGGCTGCTATGTGGGCACAGGTGCTACCAGCTCTGCAGGTGTTGGAGGTGGATGGCAGAGAGGATGGCAGCACAGCTTGGATTTTATGACTGCTTCACTGTTTTGCTTTTAAACCACTGACACACAGGATCTATATCTGTCACTCCTTTGATTAACTGATGCACAGGACTATATGGAAATGCATAAATATGCCTTGCAATTGGATTATGTGACAGTTAAGTGTCACATAATGACACGCAAATAGGCGACATGCTGTAGGAGGCTGGATGGAGGACACTGTGCAAAAAAACACACAGAACTGATATTAGTCCTAGTTTTTATTGCCATCAAAACATTGGTTTGGTTTGCTCAGATTTATGTTTAAATATAAATCTTTACACACACAAACTTTTCCTCCTAAAGCAAAAATAGTAGCCATGTCTGATGCTCTCTGATGCAGTAATACACACACGCACATCTGCAAAGCAGACACATAGGGATTCATGATGTTAGCGATTTGCCTTGAGACAAAGAAAACAACCGCAACCCTGTTCTTCCACCACCAGAAGGGAGGATAATCTACACAGGTGTCAAAACTCCCTGGGCCTTTTAGTGATAAATCTGTTAAATTTCTTTATAGCCTGTGTCTGTGCTGCAACCACTATTGAGCCACATTCTCAGCAGTATGGACTGTTTACATAGTGATTTATTGGGCTGGGGTGATTCTTGTGTGCAGGAAATATAACTGTCTAAGCTCACGATATCCAGACTGACCACAGCAAGATGTTATAATTTCATATCTACGACAGCCTGATCAAGCCAAGAAGAGTGTTATCTTTTATCTTATCAATTATGAAGTAAGTCGTTTTGTAATAGCATTTCACTTTGGGATGAATCTCTTCAAATATGCACAAATGTGCACTTTGTACCCACATTGATATGACATGAATTATTGACGGTATCTTAATGCTGGAACATCAGTGGAACAGACTTAAACAAACTGCCTGGCCAAAATAGCGAGATCACCATTATCTGATAGACGTTCTGAACCGACGGAATAATCACTACAAGCAGTGACAGTCTGCCTCTTTCAGAGTCACTGGTCTATTCATACTGTTCACTGGGATTGTCTTCCCCATGAAAAACAATGCAACACCCTGTGGTGTTTCCATGCTGTTCCAAAGACTTAATCAGTTCATGGAGGAAGTGAAGAGACAAGGCACAACAACAGGCAATGCATCATGGTACAGAGGACAGAGAGCTAGGGGCTGTTTAATATGACCCTTTGTGTGCACCGCAGCTTATTCATCAGAGCAAAATGGGAGAGGCGAGGATAAATCCATCTCATCATCCACCAGATGTATTGCCTCAAGTAGACCCCATTCAAACTCATGTTCATGCATGCCATTATTTTAAAATGTGCATCAGAAAGTGCGGCGTGTACCACTCCAACCCGGCGATCGCATGCAGTCAGAACGCTACATGATGCATGTATTATGGCGAGGATGCCTTCTTCTGCGTACAGGCTGCGAAACAGTGAGGCCGAAAAGGTCGGTGAAGTGGAACAAAATGCTCAGCCAATCAGAATAATCACGCAGGTTTGTCTGTGCTGCAGCAGGTGCGAGGGGTTGGATGAACAGCGATTTCCCTCCGTGAACTCGTTTCTCGCTCACTTTGACATAGGTACCCGCCGTTAATCATACAGAGGAATTAATGCCGAGCCATTCAGATAAGAGCCTTAAACTACTGTAAAAACTCAATCTTACACAGGCTCATTTAGTGATTTTACAATTTCTGTGGCCACAGGGGCAACGGAGGAATTAATTGAGGAGAACTGCAGCAATCCCATCCACAAAAATAGAACAACTAATTAGTGTGAGTGTGAAATTAAAACTGACCTGAACATGAAGACAAGCATTCCTGTTGTCACTTGCTTTAGGTATATGACTGCGCGTGGACCATCACGAGGGGAAAAACACACCATGATACTTTCTTTAAAGCCGCTCTTCACCCAGATGCAATCTGACAATCAACAATTATCCTGAATGTCACACCCCCGCATAGGCCCAGGACTGTGCCTTCCAATTTTCCAGAGCCATTATACTCTTTGTCACAAATTAAATGGCAATGAATGGTGTTAAGAAGATCCCTGAGAGGAGAGCAAGGAGGAGATAATGGAATCACCTTAATGGTTCCCCACTGTATAACAAAGGGGAGAGAGAGGAGAGAGTGGACAGACAGTGTTGGATCTACTAACGTGAGGTTTGATCTTCAGGAGTTATACTGTGTCATTTCCTGGCATTATTCATTGGACATGCTTACAAATATGCAGCTATTACTCAGATGCATAAAGAAACCCAGTGGGTGCTTATGAAACAGGATAAAAGGCTCACTGTGTTGTCCGGTGATATAAAGTACATTTGACTGTTTGGTGTTTGACTGTGAGAGGGACACGATGACTGATCACAGTAACAGGATGCCGTGTGTTAAAAAACCTGGACAAAACACTGGTTTGCCGGAGGTTCAACACGGTTCTACAACAACAAGGAGAACAGGAACTACAAGCAACAAAACAAGTACAAATCTGGTATTTCTTTGAAAGTACATGAGCTAAACATTACGAAATAAAAGCACTTGACAGAGTTGTTTTAAAAGCACAGTGTAAATACAGTGTGTGATCACTTGCTACGCTTTTCCCTCGGCTTTCACACGCATTCTGTGATATATTGTGGCCAATTGTCATGAAATATATTGTGTATTAGAGAATCTTTTTTTTTTTGTTAATGTGGCCAACATGTCACAAAAGTACTAAAGCATGACTAACACACATACACAAGATAACCCAAAATAGAAACTCTTTCATTCTCACCAGGGGATAAACCCTTTTCATTGGTGGCTTTTCCTCTGGTGCTACTCTCAGACCTTACATTTGGCCCCTCTAGTGGTAGGAATCTAATAACAGCAACGTTGTCTCTGCTTGTTGCCTTCATGCAAATGCTTTGTTTGCTGGTGTGTTACAGACCATTAGAGCCTCATAAGGATGGTAATGTTCTTCTTGTTTTCTGTTATAATGTTCATGAAAAATAGAAGCACAGCTTTTAATAACGCAGTTCTTTCTCAAACACATTGTACTTCCTGATTTTGTATTATGGGTTTGTGCTGTGCTTACATCCCTGGATTTTATTTATTGCCGTTGTAATGCTCATATTCCCATGCAAACAAATTCCAGTCATGATCTGTTGCTGTTGCAGTCACACCTCTTAAATGCAGAAATGCCCAGAGCTTGATCAAACGGTCTTATCTGGTTAAAGCTGGTAACCTGCTTTATCACACCGGGTGTCTAAGACCACTAATATTTGGCCAACTGAACCAACAAAACTCTATCTGGTATTTTACAAGCAAAACAAAACGTCTTCATTCCTGTTTTAAAAAACATGCAAACTCTAAATGCAGAGTCTGTCTTAGGCTTAAATTGAAATTTCTGGAGTATCTAATACTGCTTTGAAGTTTGAATCTCAAGCCCACAAGAGTGAGAAAGGGAGAGAAAAACACATTGGAGAGATAAACTTTTATCTGTCCTTCAGAAAGCACACAGCATCAGCTTATAGGTAATGAATAGCGAGCACCTATGCTGTCCCCACTCTCCCTTTTACTTAAGAGTCCTTACATTTTTCCTTCCCTATTCTCTCTTTTCTGACTTCAATTTGGCTGTAGCTTTACTTGGTCCTGTCATTTATTTTGTCCTGTATCCACTTCTCAACCATTTCTTTTTCCCTCCCCATCTGTCCCTTCATTCGCCCACGCCTGTAATGCCATCCCCTCCCTGTCTCTCTCTGCCCTTTGTCGTCTCCATAGGCGCCATTGATCCAGGGTAACTGAAGGGAGTCCTTCCTAGCCTGATCTGCACACTCAGTCATGTGACTGCTGAGCTGGCTCTATCCCAAGGCCAGACAGCCATTATGAAGACTGACTGGTCACAGCAGCGCCCACACACTTGGCAGGCTGGCAGAGCTGCCCCCTGTTGCCTCTTTCAAACAACCCTCTTCTCTAACAGCAGAACGCCGGCGCCACCTTAATCAGCGAACTGCCCAGGTGCCTGGACGACTTGTCCTGGAATCTGGATTGCTCTGGAGAGATTTTAAAATTAAAAGCCTGTTTACACCACACTTGGAGAGATGATGCTGACTCCTCCTCTGTCTGCACTCCCCTCTATCACGGAGATGAAGGGATGTCAGAGGCACATATGGCCAGAGAAAAGGAGGAGGAGAGGGGAAAAAAGTGTGCGACTATGAGACAGAGAAAAACAGACAGAGTTGGAGAACAGACTGGCTATTAGGCAAAGCCGTCTGTCACATGAGAACTCCCCCTCCTCGCCCGTCCAAGCCCTGTCATCCAAGCCCTCAGTGTGAAGGACACCCAGACCGACAGCCCAGAAAACCTGGGCTCCAGACTGTCACAGCTCTCAGCTCGTCTGATAAAAGTCTCATATGCTCCATCCATCCCTCCCTCACTTTTTCCTCTGCAGAATGTTAAACACACTGTGTGAATAAAGGACTTCCCTCAGGGTGCAGCAAAAAAAAAAAAAAAAAAAAAAACGTCCTCTTGCAACAAACTAAAAGATTAATAGTTATGATCTCGAAACCAGCTTTAAAGAAAAGCTATGAATGCAAATGTTGTGCTATAATGCAAATGTGTAAGCATCTTAGAGATATTTTTTACTTTATTAGTTTGTGAAATTTGTTGTTTCCTTCCTGCAGAAGCAGCATAGTTAGATGCAGCATTGCTACACAGTGAAATACAGTCGTGGGGCGAGACAGCTCCCCAGCGTTGCCTCACTAATAAACTTTTATGTGCACTAATGCATCTTGTAAAACATCAGCCATGAAAGCCAGCTTTCAACTGAAGGTGACGTGACCCTATCAGATATTTCATCATCAGGAACCTGGAAGCATTGAGCTTTAAAAAAGAAAAATTGAGAGGCATCCTTGGAAATTGGATATTCATACATAATCACACGTGAGTATAAGACATAATTTGTATTACAAACATACTAATGTCTCACCGTGCCCGGAGAAGATTCACAAAAATCAAAAGCAATGATATTTAATGATGAAAAAAACCAAACCAGCGAGCAATTGTCTGGTTCAAAAGGGAAACGCAGACGTGCAAATGGGACCCCCATCAGAAAAAGCCATTAATTTTTTGTTCACTTCCCTCCCTTCAGAGAACAACGCCGGATTAAGGTGATTTAGCAAAGTGCATGCTAAATCTCCCATTAGAATCCTGAGGTAGTTAAATCCCAACCATCTCCTCATTCCTCTCTAGCCAATACTATAAATCTACATGGTGACGGGGCTTGTCGTGAAGCTGCTGAATTAAACATGCCAGCCCTCTGCTCACTCCTTCTTCCCCTCACCGGGAGAATAACTGAGCAGGGGGACAGACTGTGGACTGGGAGAGGGAAGAGTGCCCCGACAGCCCCACTGAGCCATCACACACATGCTGTGACGTTGTTGCTGTGTCCAGTGCTGTGTGTGTGTGTATGTTTGTGTGTTTGTGTGTGAGTGCTGTTTCCTGTGTTGACAGTTCATACCTAGGGCCAGAGGTTTGATAAGGCACTGATTCATTGCCCCCTGGTTCAGGCTGCCACTATCGTCCTCCTGCATCTCCACCGAGCTGAAATCAGACCTGTAATTCCAGGGCTAACACACTCTGATGTGCATGAGTGTGTGGTTAAAGGGGACACAGTAGGTGAGACGGTGTGAGGAAGGCATCTGTGTGTGAAAGCACCTTTCAGTCTGTGCAGGGAGACGGTTTCCTTGTTCTTTCCATCTTTCCACTAATTACCCGTGGTGGAGTGTGCGTGCACGCGCGTGCGTGTGTGTCGTGCGTATGTGTGCCTTTAGAATGAATAATGAATGTTTATACACAGCGTGGCATCTTTTGAGTGCTTTTAGTCATGTGTGCATGAGCAGCGCATGCATGATAGGGTGGAAGGCAAAGTCTCTACAGATCCGGTCTGACAATCTGCCTTGTGGAAAGAACACTGAGAGTGGAAGTGTGTGTGTGCGTGTGTGTGGGAAAGAGAGAGAGGGGAAATGTGAGAGAGGGAGAATATGCAAAGAGTTTTCAGAGAACCTATTTTCCTTTTGTAAATTGGCATAATTCCCTGACAAGATACAAGACAGGCGCAGAGGGAATCTCTAATTGCCTAGTCCACTTCCTGTACAGTATGTCATGTCAGCCTTTCCCAAGCCAAATAATGTTATTCTCAAGTGCAAACACAACTCACAAGCACCCGCAGATTGCCTACAGCAGACAACATACCCCTCGGACCAATTAACAACCGGCTGATTGGCAGTTTCCTGAGGTGGTGATTTTGGTTGAGAACATTGAGGTTGAGACATTTGCCAATCATTACAGTCCAACTGTAAATGTTCAGATCAGATAAGCTGTTCAAAAGCACCCAGTAAAAGTTTGCCAGCGACAGAATAGATTGTTTTAAAGAGAATATGGTCTGAAATCACTGTTAGTGCTAGTCTATGGCCACTATGGTCCAGACTGAAATATCACACTAACTATTGGATGAACTGTCATGTACAGACATTCATGGTCTCCATTAACCCTAATGACTCTGATGATCCCCTGACATTTCCTCGAGCGCCACCAAGAGACTGTCATTTGTGGTTTTGAAAGTCTCAAACAACTACTGGATGTCTTTTTTCTCTGGAGCCATCATCAGGACAAAATTACATTTTTTTCAATACTTGTTTTATGTTTATGTTTTATGACAAAATACCTGCAAATTAATGACATCTCAGTGATATCAGTCTCAAGTGTACTTAGTTAATTAGCAAATGTTAGCATACTAAGCATAGTGCTGTGCAGCCTCCCAGAGCTGCTAGCACGTCTTTATATTTACTTTACAATTGTGTGTTACACCCATTATGCAACATATGTCACGGTTTACAGTCTGACAACCAAAAAATGTCAAGACATGGCACGTGACTTACTAGAAGGTCATTTCATCAACGCTGCAGTAAAGCTGCATCTTGCCAGATGTGCTCTGACGTGTGATGGAGATAAAAAAAAAGAGAAAATGACAACATCTGCATCTCGGATGTAGCGATCCAGCTCCTGCCGTCTGCCAACTTTCTACCCTCCACTGTGCTTCCTCAGTCACTTTCGTCTCACTTCGTTTTGTCTTGTCACTTTCTTCTTTTTAAATAACTGCATGTGTGCATAGAAACACACAGACACCCACACTCACACCAGAATTATCGGGTTTCCAAGTGGGCTGTAATTAACACATTCGGATTTATTTTTCATTCCTGACACTAATAAGCCTTCCTCTTAACGGAACGCACAAACTGCAGAGACTTCCACATGACAATCTGATTATTAGATGGGACAGCTTGAGAAGTATAAGTAATCTAATGAGCAGGTGCAGAGAAAAGGAATTAACAAGACAGGCCGGGAGAAAAGGAGTGTGGCACATAGAAACGCTGTTCTGTATTCATAAATAATGAAGTAGATAATAACGCATCAACACATTTTACAATGTGACATAAACATGACATGTTCTGCATCGATTTACGATCATGGAGACGGTAAAGGAACGCAAGACACAGGAAGAGATAAATTAGTAAGGTTTCTGAGTCTAAGTGACTCAGTATGATGTTCAGCACAGGGCTACATATGAGATAGCACAAGGTTATCAGGAAGGGTATTTGTCGGAGCAGATATCACAAAATATGGACCAGCAGAAGAGATAAAATGCTCATACCAGGAAGCTCGGTGAAGTTTACAATCACAGTCTAACCTATTGTTGCTGTCTCGTGCACTGGAGCCTTCTGAAATATGATTTGCCACGCTTTCTTTCATTCTTCACGCCTTTCCATTCTGTATTAGCAACCTGCCCTGAAAGCTTGCTGTAGTTTCACTGTTTTCATGCCGCCCCCCCACCCCTTTCCTCTTCAGCAGTCACCCCGCATCTTCCTTGGTGGAGTTGAAATAAGTAAATCTCTACAGGCTACACCGTTATGCTCATCTCATCTCAACCAGGTTAAACCATATCTGTGCTCAAATCCATGGTCTTTCATTGCAGCATTTTGTTCCTTGTACATCTTCATTACTGGGCTGCTTAAAATGATGTCAACATACAAAGGACTTCTACTTAAACTGCACACACGTCCTTCTGCATAAGCATCAACCTGATATGTAAAGTATGAACTGCAAAGGTTCTGAACCCAATACTTTGCTAATCCAGCCTTTTTTTTCATACTTTGAGGCAAAGTTCAACAAATATGAATATTTAAAGAGTCCTGTGGTACTCCTTGTTAAATTGTTAAATCACTCCCTCTTACCAGCTTTTCAATATCAGCAGAATAAAACTGACAATCATTCCTCTTCTCAAGGTATAAAGTCACTGTGCTGACACTGATCTCTGAAGAAAAACACTTCAGTGCACACACACACACCTTTGCGCACATTCAACAAAAACAGCAGCGGAGAGGCGAGGAAAGGTGTGTGGGAGAGAGATGTATTTTACACACATGGATTAACTATCCATTATTCATAGACACTATGGGCTCGGAGCATCAACACGAACACAGCAGTAACCTCGGATGCATCACAGACACTTACCGCCGACTCGTTGCTCTCTGGGATCACAGACGGCGCACACGGCACTCGCCAGAGCACTCGTATCCATCCACCCAGCAGATCAATACTAGAAGCACTCTTAAACCTCTGGTCAAAGCTCTATACACTGTGTCCCCGACCCTCGCAGGCCTATACTGATGGAAATGAACAACTAATAAATCCAGTAGCGGTGCCAGCTCTGGTGAAATTCAAAATCCTGCAGTACATCAAACTTATCAGGTGGCAATCCCCACTGCAGTCAAGTCCAATCTCCAAAGAAGCAGTTTGAAAATACATTCGTACCTGTCATGTCCGTTTCACAAAAAAACACATTTCTAGCGGTCTGCTCTCCTTCGCATTTTGATAGGAGGTATACAGTCATGATTCATACTTGCCACTTTAACAGGACATTCAATTAGACGGCTTCCATCTCCCCACTTGCTCTTTGAACCATCATATTGCACTGGAAGCTTCGGATGGGAATCGGGAATCTAAAGTGAAATAGATACGTGGTGCCAAAACAAACCCAACTCTAAATCCGGGGCGTTTTTTCTGAGTAAATTACCTCATTTGTATTCAGAAAAAGTTTCAGGAGAAACAAATAACTGCCATTAGTCATCACAAAAGACAAAACTCGCAAAAGCACACACACACGCGCACACACACGCACTTATCTACTTATTTTTTTTCCCTTTAACACCTCTGCACACAACCCTCTGCCTGGGTTTCCGAAAAATGTCTGATGTGAGTCATGCCAGTGCTGACACTTGTGCACATGCGCCCACACACACAAACACAAGGGAAGGATATTTAAAAAACCGTAGGGACACTGTGCATGTGGCATGAATTATGCATGCTTATAGTCTCTTGTCATCTAAATGCATGTCTCTGTATTTTTCAGTTTGGTTTGTATGTGCTTTGCATTCATTTGGGACCTCGGATCCACCCCTGTGGAATGGTGACGGCCGAGAGACAGAGAGAAAAGAGAAGAAGAGAGACAGAGTATTAATGAAGAGGCTTTAGTACAGTCATAAGAAGCAGCTGGGCCTTGATACACATTCATACACAGGGAAACCGATACAGATGCATCTAGATGATACGTTTTTAATTATTAAATGAGGGCATGCTCACACACACGCGCATGCATGCACACATACATAAAGGAGAGAGCGCCTGTAGTGGCAATGTAAAGTGTTCATTAGTGGAAATGCAGCTTCCTCCCACCATGTCCTCGGCTCTGAGCTCTGCCCTCTGGCCATGCTCCCCTGGCACCTCCCTGCTTCACTCAACCCATCTCTTTGACCCAGCGAAGGGCAAGCAGCTCAGACAGACAGATAAGCTGTGTCCCAAAGTGCCCGCTTCGTGTCCCTGTCAGCCCGCTTTTCCCTCCGTTTGCGTGTTCATGTGAGTGTATGCTATGATTGAGGGCGGTCTACAGCCGTCACTCAGTGAGACACAGTGAGAGATTTGCACCACTGCTCTCCTCTGTCGGTGAGCGTGGTCAATGACGGCAGATTACAAGCAGGAATTTGAGGAAAATTCACAATGGAGGATACAAGACATTACAAAGAAAACAAGGTGAAACAACTAGTCAATCAGAGAGGATCCTCAAAACCAAAACACACAGTGAAAAAACTGTAGAGCACATTATTTATGTATAGATCTAAATAATGTAGGCCATACAGGGTATACGTGTGTGCATATGAAGAGAAAATCTGTGAAAATGAAAGGACTAGGACTCTGTGTGTGTGTGTGTGTGTGTGTGTGTGTTCGGGGCCATGCATACATGATAAAGCGAGTGAAGCAGGGGACAGGAGCTCCTCAGATACAGTGGAGATGTGAGCGATTGGAGCAATGAATGGGGGGGACCTCGCATTGTAATTAGAAGTGCTACGCTCCCCAGAGGGCTTTACCATTTTAGTGTGATTATACTGTGTGATTTATATGCTGAGAAAACCTCCATCATTCCCGCTAAGCAAATTTGCCACACGTCGCCAAGCTTGAACTTTTTGTGATTCAGAAGGTTTTTCCTTCTTATAGGTTTACTGCTCTTGACTGAAACTGAGCTCAGAAACAAACCAGGTTTTCAGGTGGAGTTATTGAATTTTATGGTGTTTTTTTTTTTTTTGTTTTGTTTAGGTGATCAAATCATGCTGCCAATGCTTCCACTTTCCTTGCCTCACGGTTATTTTGGGGTATTTCATTTCCTTCATTTGTTATGTATGCACAGCGCTGTGTTTTTAACCATGCCATATACCCTTGTGTACCTGGGTGACATGTTTTTGTACAGTAAGCTCTGAGGTTTCACGAACTTGCAGTTATTTTTTCTCTGCTCTGTTTGAACAATGTCTATCTGCAGATAAAATAAACCTCAGATAACACAGATAAAAAGATTTCAGCATAACCTCCCAAATGATATAGATGATACAGAGTGCTAAAGGGTGCAAGATTGGCATTGTGCATTTCTTTGAAAATCTGTCTGAACAGCCAAAAACATCATACCATGACTGAGCTGCTATGAGAAACTGGTCTGATGACTGATCAACTAACAAGGGTTGAACAGTTTTCATCTGTTTTCGCAGGGAACATCTTTAAGCCCTCCCATTTTCTTTGCTTTCTTTATATGCTCAGAATGACAGGACATGAAAACACAAGGGAAGCGTCACTGCAGGAGGCAAAGAATCCATCTCTAACAAGACCTTAACTTAAAGATGACACTTCTTCCAAAAATACTTGAAATCATTTCTTTTCTGGTGGATGTCAAGCTGTAGCAATGTTGACCGTTACCTGCATTCGCATAAATAATTTCCCGTCGCGACAAAGCCAAAACAGAAACAGTCAGGGTTCGATATATTGACTGCAAATTTAAGCCATGTCGACACGGCTGATATTTATGTTAGAGAATGAATTTGCGTGTGTCTTACAATTGCGTTACATTATGCTGTACAACAACCAAACAATGGCTTATTTCATCTGCTACTGGGAAGGATCAGAATAATGAGCAACTTGATATGAATTCTGATCGGCTACCTGAGCTGCAACAACAGCCACATTATGATATCCTATGTGTATGTTTATGTGTGTGGTAAAATGAATGCAAACACCAGGAGGAAGAGAATAGTTTTTCGTAGCCTAATATGCAATAAACTGCTATAAGTTTAAATGTTTGAACAAATATGTTGCTCAAAAGACAATCTGAGGTGATCTGCATTGACTGACTTGGTTAATCAGAGAACAATAACTGACTCTGAACCATAAGTGATAGTGACTTCTCTCGTTAAAATCATGCAAATAAGGATGAGAGACACTGGTATACTAGTTTGAGGAGCGGCCTCATGACCCCTTCTTGGTGGCTGAAAATCCAAAACTCCCGAGCAAAAAACTTAGAAGTTATTAGAAGCCAAGAGACAGAGAAACACACGTTGTCTAAAAATAAATCTTCCAAAGTCCCAGCAGAACAGCAAATTTAAATCTAACGAGTGGAATTCCTTAGTGTATATCTCTTTTTCTCTCATTGACTGTCTCACTGTCTTTGCATCTATTTCTCTCTTAAGCATGCATCTCAGGAGACAACATAAAAGTGGCTTTCTGGAATTAAAGCGTTACTGCAGCAATAAGCTCTTTCTCCCCATCCTTCCTTTGTGTGTGTGTGTGCACGTGTGTGTGTGTGTGTGTGTGTGTGTGTGTGTGTGTGTGTGTGTGTGTGTGAAAACAGCCAGAGACACTCTCGTCTCCACTATTGATCCGTTGCATGGTGACTCCTGATGTACCATGGTCCCTATGTGATCACTGCGGAAGCAAATGAATAGTGCATCAGGATGTCCAGAAAGAAAATAGGTTATAATCAAATTTACATAACAGACACACTAAATGTCAAAACACGCCATAGGATACTGGCATAACCTGTATTTCTTTGGGCACATTATTACATGCCTGTAGACACACATACACATGATTTCCAGAGAGATTGCAACAGCGAGATTAGATCTAGATGATAGATATTGTTCTGATTTTCCTATCTGGAACATTCATACAAACAAATATACATAAACACATGCACACAAGTCAGGAACAGGGGTGGCAAGGGACGAGGAGCGGGGGTTAAAGCTGGGGAACACAAGTGAAATTTGCAATGCATCACATTAGAGGCAACAGTGAGAAGGTTGGGCTGAGGGGAGTACAGCAAGATTTATATTCAGAGGAGGACAATTCTTGGCAGGCATGGAGTACCTATGTTAAGAGGCTTGGAAAGAGGCGGGGGATCATATTGATGAGGAAGTCCAGGAAAGATGCGTGTGGGTGCAGGATTGCGCTCCTGTGGGGATGCTCTGTCTACAGCACAGATATGAGGCTCAGACAGCGGATTAGTGTTTCTGCTCCATAATCAATTTGCTGTCTGGATCCCATTGCGCATAACCCTAAACATCCACTCCTTGCTTGATCCTGCAAAATCTCTCTCCTTCTTTCTCCCCCGACCAATTTCACCTCATCCCTTTTTCACCCGCTCACATCTCTGTTTGCTTCACCCTCGAACCCTAAGACGCCCAATCTCTTTCGCTCAAACCACTTTAATAAACTCACACATGGAGCTGTCCAGAATTCAACTTTTATCATTTCAGTTTTTTTTTCTACTAACCTCTCCAAAACATCCCTTCACCTAGAATTTCTCTCCAAAATGCCCCTCGTTCTCCAACAGCCACAGCAGATTCTGCACCCACTGCATTTTAGGGCAATACGTGGGGACTTTGGGAGTAATTATATCAGAGAGTGCGTGTGTGAGTGTGTAGAGATGTGGAGGTTAACCTTGACTAAGGGCAAACTATTAGCTCCATCTCACCCTTGGGTCCAAGCTTGCTGCCATCTGCTCTCGAGCTTAGGGGTCATAATACTGGCTGACCAATCAATAAAATATTACATGTTGGCACCGTGCGGCAGCCATGGTCATGACTTTTTTTTTTGCTTATTAAAAGCAAGGTACATTACATTCCAGAGAGGGAATGCAGTACATTTCCCACAAGCAGGCAGGGCTGCAATACAGAGTGAACCTAAAAATGAAATTTCTTTTAGCGGAAAACAAGTATAGTGTCCATCAAAAGTGCATTTTGTGCCACACAAGATGATTTTCATATTCAGCCTTCATTCTGAATAGTTTCACAGAAAATAAGGCTCTTGTTTCCGTGGACGGATGTGCTGGCATTCAGTCTGTGTATGTGTGTATATGTCTGTGTCTGTGTCTGTAGAGGGGAGGAGTACTTTGAGATGAAAGCCCAAAGAGACAGCCAGGAGGAGAGGCAGAGACAGCAGGTGGTGCTAGGAGCGCTCCTGCTCCGGGTGAAGGAGGCAGAGAGGTTTTAGTGTCAACAGATCAATAAGTGTGGGACTGGGAGAGGACTATCCATTTCAGATTGTCTGACACAGACAGAGATAAAAGGTGAAATATGTAGTCTAGGCAAAAAAGACACAAACAAACTGTAAAAGCGGCTGAAAAATTATCTGGCTGCATCTGTACGGCACAGTTTCTCAAACCTGTCTCTCACGTTACCGCAGGCACACTACACAATAATCAGATATGGGATAGAAAAAATGTAAATACGATGCTGTATCAGGTTAGATTTGACCCTCCAAGACACAACATGCATGCATATAAACACACACAAGCTAAAGCCTGTCCATATCCTCTTATTGGACCAGGCAGATTGTCACTGCCTTTGATTCCAGCGGGCACACACAGATGAGAGCTACTAATTGCCTTGCTGGGGCACCGACGTGACTCGCATGCGATCGGGTGGGTTTGGAGGCTTTGGAAGGGCTTATGTGCGTAGGTGACTCTGTGTCTGTAGTGAGTCAGTTGTTTGAGTGAGTCACTGAAAGGTGAAAGTTTTAAGAAGGAAAAAGACTTGGATGGTGCATGCTTGTTATTATGCAAGATAAATAGCTCATCAGTCTCATGGCGGTTGAAGGCACAAGGACCCGAGTAAGGAGGTTTTGAAGTGTCCTTAGTGCCCGCTAAGCTATCCAGTTAAGAAAAGGTGAACATGAATCACACTGGCAGTCTTACCTTGGCCTGGCCTCAATGTTGTGCTGAAAACAAGGAGGAAGAGACAGAGAGAGAGAGAGAGGAAAAGAGCGAGAGAGAGAGAGAGAGAGAGAGAATACAACATATTTAAAATCTTTGCACAGGTGTTGAACAAATAAAAGGTAAACAACATAATTTAAATCAACTTGGTCCACAGCTGGTGTGGCTCTAAATCTGACCAATTAATTTTCACTTTCATCCACCAGTTGTGCTCATGTGTATTCATGAGCTTTTAAAGGAGCAGTGTGGAACAAAGCGCAGAGTGAGCCACAAACATTATTCACATGCCTGCTTTTCTCTTTAACTTACATTGGGGCTTAAAAGATTTTTTCAATGTCAAAATGATGGATGCAATTTGCTGACTGCCAGTATTTGACGGTTACATAAACACTGTGAGCAAAATTTTTATTCATGAGTCAAGCAAAAAAAAAAATGCAATCATATTTCTGTCAATTTCCAGGAGATGTAAATGCATTATTTCACAAGGCTTACCCATAAGATTTAAATTAGTGCATAGATCTATGCTGGTATATTGAATATTTAGCATGCCAAACACAGGGCTCCATGCACCACTCTTGAAATCACTGTCATGTACAACAGCCAAACTACTTGTTATACCACTCCTGATCTCAATTGGTTTATTTTCAGTCAAGAGGACCTTGAACACGAGACGGCCTCTTTTGTTACCTTTGTTACCAGTGCTGATTGCACTGCAGCACTGGACCTTGACTACCAGAGCTAAGACGGCTGTGTCAGAAAGGGATTTGACGCTGTGTAACTAACAGCGTCTTGAAGGCAGTTGTTCCTTGGCAGGGTGGCAGATGAGAGCAGAGCTGATGAGCGGAGCGCTGACTGGCTGTCTGCCTCGCCGACTAACATTTGGCTCTAAATTTAATTAGCTTCAGATCTGGACAAATACATAGTTTCCAATATTGGAACTGCGAGATTTTTTTTTCTTGGTTTACCTTATCAAACACTTCAAAGTCAATTTGTGAAATCAGAGCGCAAAACTGACATTTACCAAAGAAGCTCTTGACTAGTGGCCGTAAAGCTGCCTGCAGAAAAAGTACACATTTGCCAAAGTCTTTTTTCCGTTTCTCCACCGCTTGGTTGGTTAACTGAACTATCATTAGTTGACAGCTAACAGTGGCAGGTTTTAAGACACCCGAAGTGAAAAAGACATAGAAAAATCCCTAGACTATGTCGGCTGCATATTCTGACCGCAAATCCACTTTTGCTTTAACCATTAAAACACTTAAATGTGGCATATTTCTATTAAAAACTAATCACGGTGCTCGTTAAAAATATTTTTAGCTGTTATATTTTAGTCTTCTACCATTAGCCAGTGAGGCAATGAGCGGACTGCACATGGGATATTATCAATCTAGAGTTTCAAAATATTCCTAAGTGAATAATTGCTACAGAACAATTCACCTGAAGAGATCAATTTCCTTTATTGCCCTGATAATACCTTGATATCTGCCCTGACATCAGTAATAGCATCAAGGCAGACATTCTTGGTGATCACATAGAGTCAGATGGTATGTTATGCTAAAAGCAGAATATACTATATGTCACTATACTGTGCATAACCACAATCCATTTTTAATGATTCTATATAAGCTAAGTGTTGAGTTAGTAATACATACTGTATTTCTTTGATATTGGCCTTGATTGAATTATATTACGACAACAAGAATGTTGTTATTGTCCCAGTTGTGTTCTTTGTTTTCATTTGGTCCAATTCAAGACTCTTTTAATGCCACTGCCTACAATATTGAAAGAACTATGCTGTTACAAAGGAGCTGACGGCGATAAAGCTTTGTTCCAACTGTAATTACCACAGTTAGTTTTGCTACAGCAGAGAGAAAAATCAAACCTTGGGGGTTGAATAATACCAGATTCAACATTACATTTTTCACATGGCCTGGGGCAGTTCGATCAATACGTCCACACAGAAAAAAAAAAAAAAAAAAAACGGTCTCCCAAAGCTGAGAACAACCTCGACTTGTGTTTGTCATCAAAAGATGCAAGCGGAGGCTGCTCCTTTCATAATTTAAAAACTGTATCAGCGTCATGGAGCGATTGTGTTGTTGAGCTGTTCGAAACAGCGCCGAGCTTTATTTGAAAGAATCTGTCGGGGCGCAGCATCAACGGCTCAATGGAAAACTGCTGTTCAGAATTAAATCAGGTTCAATTAGTAACTGTGATAAGCCCACCTTCATCTCTTTGTAGTACACACTCCAATGATCTATAAGGAATGACTAACTCGAAAACTCGAACATTTCATCAATCAGTCATAAATATTCATAATGCAGAAAAAGTAAGTGTATCATGAAATTCAGCTCCACTGATACATTATGTTCCCTTTAAGGCAATGGGAGATGACAATCAGTCCACATGATGAGTGCATATTCAAAAAGGAACAAAACTGACACATCCAACACATATTTAGAGGTATTGTGCAGTCATTGTGCAAAAGGCTGTGTTGTTTTAAAACCAGCCTCCGAGCGGTTCGCTGTGACCTGGCTCACAGCTGAGTCAGGGTCGGGTCACTGGTGCAGACTCCCAGTGTGCCTGGCTAATGAGGCATCTTGGCTTTGTTTTTTGTTTTTTTACGCTAGGAGTCCTTAAACAGCTTAAACAGTGTTGAGCCTCCGCCTCTGCTTTTCTAAACATAATCACAGACTAAAGCAACCTTACAGAACCTGTTCAGTCACACATGTGAAAATGTGGCCTAATGAGTTGCGCAATTAAGTGGGTGATGCAGACACAAGTGGCCTGGCACATGGGCACTGACACTGATAACATGGAAGTGGATTTCATACCTACTGCATAGCATCTATCTATACCTGTCTGTTCTTTACATACCTGAGCATCCCTGCCCTCTCTCTCTGTCTGGATGCTCAGTCAATATGTTTGCTCTTTGTGCATCTGTATGAATGTACTCGATGACACAAATCTTTCTGTGCCTCTACCAGTCAGGCGGAAAGATCACTTCCTGCCCAGTGACATATCAATGGTTTTTTAATTACCGTGTTGTCATCAGGGAATGTTCAAGTAAACACTGAGTGGTTGTACAAATGAGCACCTAATGGCACTTTTTAATGAAAATGTTGAGACTTATAATTTTGATAATAAATGGACTCAGGCTGAGACAAAGTCTCTTAATATATTCTCCCTCTGGCTCCCGCTGGCTGGTCAATTTTCACAGTGCTGTTTTCATCCCTGCAGACCGTCTTTATTGTGCGTGTATGTGTGTGTACACCTGTGGTCCTGTGCCTTCATTAAAAGAGAGACGGGAGATTATTAACAGAACCAGTGGTAATTTGTTTGTTTGACCTTAAGCAAGAAGATTCACCTCAATTATGTGGTCGATTCTTTGGGGGATAGTTGAAAGGATGGGTTTTATGCAGGTGAGAAATTTTTCACAAAACAGTCGCTCTATTCCGCAGGCTTGCAGTTATACGGCTGCAGTATGTGTTATTCTGACAAAGCAGCAGCTGCTTTTTCCGACTTGGCTCTGAAGCTGCTAGTCTTTCTTTTCTTGCAGTTGAAAAGTTGGAAGAAAGACATTACTTCCGAAAAGTGCTGCAGGCCATAAGTGTAGCTCTCTGGCGAACAGGATTAGATTGTGCATTACATGAGGAGAAATAAACAAAAACCAAAACAGGAAAAACAGGGTCAATGTATTTACATATGTATTTTCGAACAAAGATAAAAGTAATGGCCCGTTTCAGTGCAGTCTATTTATTGTCCTTTCTAGTGTCAATTGCATTATATCTTGGTTCATTCATGGATCTCAAATCCCAAACAGTACTTTGCAACAAAGTGGTAGTGGGCTACAGTTCTGATTAAACAGATTAAAATCATACATATATTTTTTTTTTTGACTGTAAACTCTGGCAATTTGAGATTTGTAATTTTTGACATTTAAAACAATTACTATTAACTAAATAATCAAAAATAATTATTGGTAGATCACTAAAAAAAGGTATTCTTTCAGCCATAGTATCATAGACAAGCAGTATCCTACATAGTTAGACAGAGCTGCAGCAAAGAGGCGAGTGAGTGATTGTAGTTCAATGTGCCATCTGGAGGCACTGCCACTATGAGGCAGACAGAAAGGGATAGGGAGGGATAGGCAGTGAGCAAGTAGGAGAATTAATGTTTGAGTTTGTTATTCTCTGGATCCATGAGCCTCTACACACCTAAAATGTTGTCCGAAATTGCTGCAGGCGTCGGCGAGTTCAGGTAGACTTGCAACTTATCGTGCGTATCCACGTACACGCTACGAGATAAATCATTGCTGGCTAAGTAAATTGTTGCATAAACCCCCTCTCTACACCTACACACACCTCTCCTGTGACCATACATCTTCAAAAACAACAATGCCCATTTCTCACTCCGGCAATAACTAACACATGAGAATAAACAGGGTAACCATCAGGATTCAATTAGGGCCTTAATGAACTCGGCCCACTATGGATACACTTCTCAGCTAGAAAAAGCAATCTCTACATCAGCTACCACTATTAATGCAACCCCGCCGGTCCTGCACAGCTTCACTGGGGAACTCTCAAGCGTCCTTTCCTGAGTGTGGTGACTTAAGTATGGACGGTGACAAATGGACCAATGGGATATTTTAATTTGGGACCTATAAGCAGTAAAAGCCTCCTCTTCAATGTTTAAACGAGGGATGTGGGAGTGAAGCTCTGCACAATCTGAAGTGGCATGGCTTGCACTTGTTGTGTTAATGTATGTGCAAATGTATAAATTATATTCTCAGATGCGAGCAGCACTTTAGCGTGAGAACCTCACTTTGACGAAGGGGCTGGCTTGTAGAACAGCTGCTGTGTTCATAACTGACAAACACTGTAGCCAGAGGACAAGCATAGTTACACGTATGCTTCATCAGCCAACAGCTCAGGATTTATTTGCATCTTACTACCTGTATCATACTGACACAGCTGACTGCATGAAAACAAAACTGCATTTATTTATATGAATGTAACTTATGCCCAGGATAAATACAGCCGGTCTCTCCTTTCATTTGGAACAAAGCTGTATATGGTGACACATGTTTACCATATTCATTTGACCACAATGACTATGCAGCAGGTGCTACAGTAATTAGAATGATAATCCTTTAAGTTGAAGGTCGGGAATCAAGCCCCCATGGCTGCGAGCATTTTTCACTTAGGCCATGTCACAATCAATTGAAGCCAGGTTGAGGTGCCACTACTGACAAACCCTATATTATGAAATATGAAGAATAATGTGTAAAGGTGGCTTCACATGAGCAGCAACACAGAAGCTGTGTGCTGGCTGGCAAATGCCTTGTAATTGCTTATTGACAAGAGCAATAGCACCCAGTTAAACAATGCTGCATGTCGTAACAACTTTGGCACCAGACCTCTGTGTTTAAAGTTTAGATTAATTAATCATTGACCCTGTTTGCTTAGGTTCTTTCAAAGTGCTTTCAGTGGACCTTGT
The DNA here is from genome assembly GCA_025331565.1 of Holacanthus passer. Lineage (NCBI taxonomy): Eukaryota > Metazoa > Chordata > Actinopteri > Pomacanthidae > Holacanthus > Holacanthus passer. The sequence goes on along the minus strand of JAFREQ010000003.1, from coordinate 10,635,898 downwards.
GATGCGACGTGATGTTGCTCAAATACGCTCCTCCGGATCTAATGCATTCGGGGTTTTTTTGTTCATTTTGGTGACCGGTATATAAATTAATTCTCTAGCTGTCCAACCAACTTCCATCTCAGAATGAAGGAGATCCTTGGCGAAGTATAATTGGTCAGACAAATTCACATCTGTAAAAACGTTCAAAAAGCCTACCTTAAACACAGATTGTAACTGGGATGAAAAATCCTATTGATTACAGGCACAAAGAAGAAAACCTTGAATTCAGCTACAATGCCAACACATTTGATTACTTCAGACTTGTGAGATATACTGTTTAAGACCGTAGCTTATGTAAAGCATAAAGCATGAAGATGTGAAGGAGACGTGGTGAGTTTCTAAGTAGCCAAAGCTTAAAGCATCACACTAAATAAATTCTAGCACACCCAATGTCAGTCACACTGGGCTTCTGTGACATTATGAACTTGTGAGTGAGTAAGATACACAATGCTGATTGTACAAAGCAGTTTAGGAAGCAGAATGAGGACAATGAGGAAGGAAGGTTCTTCTCACCTGCACTCTGTGGGCCGGTCCTGCTGCGAGGGCCTCTGCTACCATCACAGGACCTCCCGCCTCGGCCTGTTCCAGCAGGCACAGCTGGTTCGTGATGTTGGCCATCTCTTCCTGCAGGCGCTCGGTTTCCACACTGATCTCAGCGATTTTCTCAGCTGCGGACGCCGTCAGGAAGGCCTCCTTGAGGTCAACCAGGTGAAGGGTCCTCTTCTCCTCCAGACGCACCAATCTGCGCAGCTCATCGAACTGGCTGTTCACATAGGCCTCCAGCTCCTCTGTGGACATCTGAGATATGTGGACGAGGTGCAGGACACAGAGAGGGAGAGAGCGTGAGTGAAGGAACGAGCTGAGTGAATTTGAGTAGAGGACGTTTACAAGACACCAAGATGGAACAAGATACCGGGTTGTCATATCAAATTAACATGAACAATCAGAATAGGGATGACCATTGAGATGAACTCTTAAAAGAGAGAAGCTACAGAAGATACGGATAGACGTCAAACTCAAAAACAAGTTAGTAAAGTAACAGAGATGACATAAAAATTGTAAGGGTGCGAATTGAACATGCAGAGGCACAACAGAGAGATGGTGTGGAATGACAGACAGAGACTTTAACTTTGATGTGAATATTATTTTAATAAGCCCAGTGGTCTCTGTCATGCAATAGCTAATTGATAGTATGAAGCAGATCCCCTGGAGGCAAACTCCATGCATCCCATCTGTAGATAGAGAGCTCAGAGGCTCCTTCCGCCAGAGCAAGCCATCTGTCTGGCTTTCAGGGCAACTGAACCGCTCGCTGAGATACCTTTTTTAATTCATTTCCCTGTTCCCCCAATGAGGTCCTATTTAGCTATGACTCATTACATTAAAACACCTCAATAAACAGACGCCTCCCTACAACTCAACCCGCTGAGATGGTTCCACCTCCAACGCAGATGCCGTCACAAAAACATCCCAAGATCCCTTGTCATGATCTCTGGTCCTGAATATGTAATAATCGCTTCAATCTATGAACATCAGCTGCTTGGTCTCCTCTTCCCTTGAGCAGAACTTCACTCTCTTCCTTCCCATCTATTTTATCTTGTTTCCCCTCAACCTCCCTCTCTCCAGTGAAGCAAGGAATCATCAGTCTTTACTAAGGTTGGCAGAGCCATGGTCCCCAGGGGCCCGAAGTTTTATCGTGTATTTGTCATTTCTGCACAGGCAATCAGATTCTCCAAATTGCCCATTAAACCAAGTGCAAAAAGTAACAGCTTTAATTTACTTTCTTTGTATGAGCGGAGGAAAAAAATGCACATCGCTCATTCTGAATCAGACAGAGAGACTTAGTTAAGGCCTAATTGGAAAGCAAAGAGTCATTTTCTCTCTTTGCTTCAGCAAAATCAATGCTCTGAATGCATGTCTGGTGAATCAGGAACAACAGACTAAAACCGCCTTGGACTAGCAACATGTTCCATTCCTCGTCCAGACACTCAGGTGAAATGCACCTGTGGATGAAGGGAGATTGAAGTGAATGAAGCATGATCTGGAAGTTATACATTAAGACATAGAGCAAGAGAAGGAAGCCCTCAAATACAATAAATCCTACTAAATTACAATATAGGCTGATTAAATCTTCAAGAAGACTCGTCTTTTTAAACGTGAGCAGTGAGCACTTTAAAAAACACATTAAGAAATGACAAGGCATTTACTACTTCATTCTGTACCGGGACAAAAAATTTAATGCTCAAGCTGTCGCTGTCTCAGACGTCTCCCTCAAAGTTGGCTCGGATTGAGGTGTCACGGGCGCCATGATGGATCAACTTATTCAACATTCAAGTCCAATTCCCCTGCAAATATAAATAATCCTTTCAAACTTTTAAATGCTTTGACATCTGCTAGGCATTTACATTTATTTTCAGTAAGCCAAATGGAATATATCTGTCAAAGTTTTTTAGCAGTATTTAGGAATTCATTAACAGCAAACAGTCGCAGAATGACTTCATCAGTTAATGCCATGTCAGAAGCAGATTTACGATTCAGCTATCATTGTGAATGCAGATGAAAAGTTACATTTTAGCTATTTCTTTTAAATGGCAGTCAATCAATGGCATAAAGTGAGACTATGCGACTTTCAGCGTATGAAATTATATAAACTTCTTGCAAATTAAAAGTCATGAAATAAAATTCTTGACCAGTAGCTTTTGGTGGGTGATGTTACATGCCATGTTATATACAGTATATATTGTAGCGCAACTGAGTCACTTTGCCGTGCTCTTCACTACTTGTGTTGCTTTTAAACTACTGGCCAGCGAAAGTTAATTAGGCTGACTTTAAATTTGTGGTGTAACATTTGAGACAATCGATTGGATCATGGATGTCTACGGTTTCATCTCACTTTACATGACATCATTTTTACATACACATCTGCATATTTCACTCTGCTGTGGTCACAACGGGTTTCCGAGAACGGAGAGAAATCGTGAAGAACAATGCTACCCAAGAGCAAAGCTACAACACAAATAGGGTGAACAGATTTGTAACATGAAACTTATTGTCTTTAGTATCTTAGCTGTCATAGTGATGTTAGATTCACAAACAAACTGTTCTTTCTGAACCTTAAAGAGGAATGAGTTAACTCAATTCACAAGCAGTAAATCGGCAGTTTGGATGTGAAATGAACCTGAAATCCACAAGCACACATCTACAGCAGTGAGCAGTCACTGCCGGGCTGCCGGGATTTGGAGTGGAAGGTAAACTTGTGACGACTGTTGGCTTGTGTTTATATGACATTTAACAGAGTTGTGTATTTATGTATTTATTAAAGAAGAACAAAAACAGTCATTCATTAGCTGCTTCGCTAGTGGCGGGTGAACGAAACAAAAAGGGTTGCTCCTCGAATCGCTCATCTGTCATCAATGTGACACATTCCATCACCACATCTCCTAATCTCCAGGACCTCCACAGAGCCCCCTGCTCTCACACCGAGCCCATGCGGCCTCCGTGGCAGATGGGAGTCGCGATCTTGGATCAGTGCTCTTTGTGTTTGCGGAGCAGGAGCCCTCTGCCCTTGGACCTTTCATCCAGTGACAGAGCTAGCAAGGAAGGAGCATTCATGCGTGCTAATCTTCATTTGCATTGCTGCAAGCTGAGGCCGCGAAATGAGGCCTCGGGAGAGACAGCGGCACACTGCTTACAAGGGCAGAGTCAGAGTAAGGACAGGGGATGAGGCAGGGAGCACAGGCAAAGGCAGGACATGCGGCTAGTAGATTAAGAAAGACAATATCTGTTTTAAGCAAAAGGTCGGAAGTTGGGCATGCAGATTAGGAAAGCCAAATTATTGTTCAGTCATGTTTTTAACAAGCTTTGTATTATTACTGTAGAACTGCTGAGAAATTCAGGAACGACGACAATGCAACCAAATGAAGGACTAAAAGGTCAGACTCCATATATGTAATCTGCAGTCATGCATCCACTAAAATGATCATTTGAACCAGAAAATGCCAAATTGAAGCTTGATTTCATTACTTTATAATCAATGTATGGCTGATGTTTAAATTCCACAGAAAAAGTTAGTTTTTCAGAGACAAAAAGCTGGATTACTAAAAACAGAAGACATTCCTCCAACACATCACGTGATGACAATATGGCAAGACACTCAAATAGAGTTAACTTCACACACTAGAGTACTTGTGTTAGTGGTTACAAAAAAGGTTGCTCTACTCATTAGTGCTGATGAATAAACTACAGAAAAAAGAAGCCGAGCCCTTGGGAATGAAAACATATCAGTGCAAAAGCAACAACAACAACAAACAGTGTGTCACATTACTTTGGTGAGGCATCAGGATTCACTAAAATGGAAAACAAAAGTTGAACTGAAAACAGCTCACAGCAAATATCAAAGCAGCTTCAGCATCAAATCTTAACCTCTTCAACTGCACAGACACTCCATCGTTACAAATGCATTTTTGTGGACAAAAGCTTTTTAATTTCTAGTCAACTCCCAAAGTTTCCACAGACACCAAACGTGCTATGCAAAACTGATATCTAGAATCTGCTGGTTGATAAAACGGCACTGACAAAAATAGTACCTTCCAGGACTTGAATATTTCCCAAAAATTAGGCATCCTGCAGAGAAGTAATGAAAAATGCAGATGCAGAATATATTTTTTGAAAGCGGCAAAGAGAGACGAAAATGTTTTATCTAACTTTGATGCTTCTGGTGCACTGATGCACTCGAGTTCAAATGGTTAACTTTCTTTGAATGTTCTCACCCTCAAATCAGAAGCGGCCCCGCTGCTTATTCAGAGGTCTGTTTTGTGTGATGCTTTTTTAAAAAGGCCTAAAAAGCATTAATAGAACATTAGGAGTAAATGGATTTGAACTGTCCTTGCCCTTGGCAATAGTGGCCCTGTTCCAAGTGAACACTATTCTTTCTTTCTCTCTCTCTCCCGCTCTCTCTCTCTCTTTTATCTCTTCCAGAAAATAGATTCTCCAATTTAGCCTCTAAAACAACACAGCGATACATAGAAAGTTAATCTGAAAAGCACCAGCTCTTCTTCAAAAGTCATATAAAGTAATATAAAGTAGGGGAAGCAAAAGAAGTTAAAGGGTGGGGGGGGGAATGAGACAGAAGGCCTTTGATTTTATAACGGCAGAGTTTCAATATCCAGCACCTTTTTATTGGTTTTGAGAGCAGTAATGTCAGCCAAGCAACTTTCTGGGGAATGATACAGAGTAATTCAATTAAAATGCAGTGAGCAGGGATAGAAAGGGAATGACAGCCTTAAAGAGCAATGGGAGAGGGGGTAGAGAGTGTGAGAGGAGGAGGGGAAAGAAAAAGGATGAGGTAGAGAAGGACAAGAAAAAGCAAGATGAATAAACCTAACAGCGGCAGCCAAGTCTTTTTCAAGCCTCTCCCGTCTGTTCCTCAGCTTGGGCTCCCTAAGACAGCTTTAATGTGTCTGCTGCTCTTGTAGATTTTATGAGGCAGGGAAAATGGATGTAGCCGCTGCACACGCATACACATTTGTGACTGGGCTGATGTTGCCCTGCTGCTTCCAGATATCGGACTCCTCTCTCTCTCTGCAGGCTGTAGAGAGCTGCTCCACAGGCAGCGTGCACCCCAGGTGACACCCTGCCTGCCGGAGAGTGAGTAAATAAAACATGAGAGAGAGGGAAATATGGCGACTACCTGCTGTCCTGGTCTTAAGCCACAACATGCTTCCCGTACCCTTTCCGGCTCTCTGACGACAGGTAATCCAAGCAAGCCGACTGGCTGAATGACAGACAGCCATCTAGGCCCCTCGTGTTACGCTACGCCTCTGGTGCTCCATTAATATGTATGCAGCCTCATCACTGTTTTTCACATTATATTCCATTCCCCTGTGGAGAACGGAGATATGAGCTTTGAGAGATTAAAATCCCCACACCTGCGGCAAAGTCCATAATTAAGCAGGCTAGATTTAATAAGCAAACAGCAGCTAAGGGTTAAATCTGCATTCACCCTTCACGTCCTCGCAGACAGATGGTCACACCTCTTCCTCTTTGAAGTCCTTTACAGTGCAATTTCAACCTCCTCCAACTTCTGTCTGTCTACTGCTTTCTCTTTTTGTCTCTCTGTCTCTCTCACACACACACACACTCACACAAACTTTGCTCACCAGGAGCAGTCGCTCTGATGGTTGCCTGTCATGCATAATAAGAAACCCTGACATTTGGGAGTGCAGAAAGGACACGCCGACAAATCCACATGGTCACACTGCCCTGTGAGTGAGCAGGTAAGTGGTTTTTTCGCCGGGCGCACTGCACCTCTACACTGGAACAGCACAAGACTAAATGTCCAGGAAGTCCTTGGGGCAGCATTGATATTTCGGTATGATAATAGACATGAACTCGGGAGGGGTGCCGGCTGCCAGCAAAAGTGCTACCTCTTGCAGGCCAGTCGAATTAACCTTCTACATTATGCCACTGTGCTTGGGTCACATCTCTGCAGGTACTGAGCAACACTCCTGCGTGCCACCGCTCCCTGACGGGTTCAGACACTACTATAAACAGAGCATAAGGCAGAACAGGAGTTGCAGGGTTGGTTGAGAGAGCAGGTGCAGCTGCTGTCGATGGCGAGACTATAGCTGAGACCGAGCCATACATCCCCTGATCCTGCCCCCTCACTGTTAGATCTCTCACCGCGCAACACATAACTGTCTGTCTGCTACAGTGGGGGCAGAACATGGTCCCACTACGGTTTCTGTAATAGAAATACAGCCACTGTTTTCAAGGTTGACTTGTCATAAAAATTCAGTTTGCAGCTTTTGGTTTGGTTGATATAGAAAGAGAAAGGTGATTGTGTGCAAATTGCATAAGGCACCCTGCTTTTCAGATGGCAACCTCGTAAAGGTTGGACAAAAAGGTTTAATTAAGGTTACGATTATTATTTCAGATTTAATGAGTGAACAGAAAAAGTGAAATATCTGTACAATGTAATGTAGTCAAATACAACAATATATTAAAAGGTGTCTTTAATGTTTTTGTTTTTTTATTTTTTATATGAGAGGGTAAAAACTATTAGAAACAACTTCTAATTCAAGTGTATAATACATCACATCCACAGTCTTAAATTGAATACATGGATGTTTTCAATGAGGTGAAATAAAGTTCAATGAGGGTTTGAAAACAGCTGGAGGATACTCTGTATTCAGTGTTCCTCTCTATCTTATACATGACAGTGCCTAAATTACTGTCACTTTGAAAATACAACCTCTGACTTAGCAAAAAAAAGTGCTGAGTCAAAAAAGTGACATCAACCGAAGTCTGATAATGACATGACTCAGTAATCACACACTGATGTAGAATTACAACGGAAACCAAATAGGACAGATGTGTGATGAGTGAATGGGATGACATTATAAATATATAGATTGAAATAATTGGCTCCCATGTTTGCTACCCAATGCCTTTATGACATAATGTCTTTCTAATCTCTCTTTATCTTATTCTAGATTGCTGTGTCTCCTTCGCTGCAGTGTCTATACTGCTGCAGTGCTTACTGCTGTATCCACTGAATTAGAAATGAGTAATGGCTCATTTTTTGTGCTCTGTTGTGGCTCCCCATGGCTTGGAACCAGGCTATACAAAGGTTTCGCTTTTTTAACCTTACCGGAAACCAGCAAAACTATTAAGATGTTCTAACACAGAAAAGGGTTGTCAAAATAACATGGCATCAATCGTGCTGTATGATGCCACTTGACCCCATACGTCACTGGACATACAACCATCCACATTAGCTTTGTAAACATGATGGAAGCAGATGACAAATATTGCAGGGGATGGAAAATTTACATTTAAAAAAATGCCCAGATGGAACTGTTGATAGGAGCACTGTTTTTTACTTCAAGATTGAAATATCACCTCAAGCACTTCGCAGTGAGCTTGGACATCTGTTGCTACCGTGAGTAAACAGTCTTTTCAGACCACACTGGAACAGGCGTTCAGACGCAGACTGAGTAGGTCTAAAAAGTTAAAGTTAAATTGCCTTTAAAGTTAAATTGCCTTTAAAGTTCATAACTTCTATTCACTGATTCACTCATTACCAAATTTACCAAAATCCATTTGAACTGAAATATTCTTAAATGCTTCTCACAATAAATATTAATATATGCGATTAATTTAGATTAATTAATCACAAAGCATTTCATTAATTCGATTAATGTTTTAATTGCTTGACAGCCCTAACACAGACATAACCTATTTGATAAGAATACCCATTTAGCTTTTATAAATTATGCTAAAAACATTACAAAAATAATAATAACACAAATCAGACTGTGAGCGATCCAAACTGGACTTGGTAGTAAGTGTGACAGCTGATATATAGAATTGCTTTTAGAGCATAAAAATGGACCCGTGTGGTTTGCAGTGTTAATTTGACAGGCTGACTGAGCTGAAACTGCTTGGCCTAATTATGTAAGAGATAAGGCTGAAAGTAGACTAACGTTTTCCTTGGAGGCAGCCCGAGAATCCATAGCAATAAACCTTGAAGCAACTTGTATATATTCTATAATGATGGACGGTTAAATTAAGATGACTCTTCTACCATCACCTATTTGTACATCTTAAAAAACACGAGAGTTGTAATAGCCACAGTAATATTAACCTCTACTGTATTTATGTTATGTGCTGTTTGCAGCAGATACAGCTACACTGTATGTCTCCTATACTGGCTAAAAGCGAACACTGACGTCTTCGCGCTGCTCTGACAGATATCTTTTATGAAAATCATTAGCAAATTTAATTAAACCACATGGCTCAACTACATAATGACAAGCAATGCAATATGCACATGCCTGTCGTTCTTGCCAGGAGGTCAAATCCACTTTTTACTGCTGCAGAGAAATTCTCATTTCATTTAATAAAAGTTGGTCGGAGCTCATTACTAAATGAGAACAGCTGAGTGCAAATCATTTGGGAGACATTTTCTAAAATTGGCCCTTACCATATAACCCATATTTTATTGCTGTTCTTATCTCTCGATGTTTGACCACTTCTTGATATCCCCTGTTTTTTCATTTTCTGTGTTCTTTTAATTTCTTATTGTTTTATATCTGTATGATTCTCTAACTCGCTAATCCATTAACTTGTGTTAGGATTCGACTCAGCGCTCTACATGCAGGAGTTTGCCCTCACCTCAGGGTTGGTCCACTTGGTCTTGATCTTCTCAGCCATCTGTTGAGTGCAGCCCAGCAGGTCATAACCCTGCCTGCTCTACAGGTGGAGCAGACAAACGCACAGTTAACACAACAGGTAACAAAAATTACAATATTTTTGTTTTAACATCTCAGTGATGCAATGTGAAAAAAGTAATATTGTGAAGTAAAATTATGATGATGCTTTTACAAGATGTTTACACCCATTAAAACACACAGGGTTTTTTGTGCTACATGCTCAGTGCAATGTACAGCAATAGGAAATCATATCACTACCCCCGGAGATAAAGGGCTCTCTCACATGAATACACTGATACAAAAAGCAGGATAAAAGCTAGAGTAAGTTTAGAGTAAATAATGTGGCCTTGGGCTGTGTGCATGCGTGTGTGTGTGACCCCCTTTGTCTCTCATCAATCCATATGTGACCGTGATGTAAGACTAAGCCAGTGAAGTGTGCTGCTCTACTTTTTTTTTCAGATGTACAGCCACAGGGCAGAGGACAAACCTCTTGTTCTGTAAATTACAGCCAGCGCACCACGAGGGTCATTACTACCGCAGCTAAATGCGCCGGCTTTGTGTGACAATGTTCAAACAAGGCTCTTGTCGAGATTTCCTGATTTATTTTAGCATTCACAAACAAAACCCTCGACTGTTCAAAATATTAATCCAAAGCTAAGTCCTGGTTTCTGATACTATCACAGCCTGTTAATTGGTCCTCTGTGCAATAACACAGTCCGAATGTGTTCAGTGTGCCGATAACATCTGACTCTAAACGGTGTTATAATCATCACAAACACTATGCACGGCAGAACCGAGCGCATAGTGATGATGGAGTTATTCTCAAAATCGAGCGTGGCATTACTGGACCGACTGCAATGCTGTGCTGAACCACTGGTGACTCCCAGGACCTAGTAAATGCGCCTGAAGCAAAAAGCCATCTGGGAAAAGGAGGAAGGGTGAAGCCATAATTGGTGCCGAGCCAAACGGACACTGGGATTATTTATAATGTTTAATTTCCATTTCACAGTTTTCAAAGAAATTCTTTACATAGCTGCGTAATTGAATCAATTTATAAATGATGTCATGTGGGTGATCATGAGACATTGTTTAAAATATTACACAGAGCACTTACAGAGCCCTGGTGAGTTGACTTAAAGACTACAGGGCCTACAGCTATTGGCATACTACTTAATACTGAATTAGAAATGCAAACCAGATAGGCGACGCTCTGAATACATTATGTTATATATTACACAGCTGCAGATGTTGGTGGAATATGGCAATGTGATTAAGTACAGTAGAGGGTACAATGTAAATCACACAGCGCTGCTCTACAATATATATACAAACCTGTCATGTTCTGAGTGTGTGACTCACCTTCTGCCACACGTAGGCCTCATGCAGGGTGATGATCTCATGCTCACGGTGCTCACCCTGCACAGCGCACACCACACAGATTATCTTCTCATCTACTTTACAGTAGAGGGAGCCTTCCTGTCCATGCTCCTTGCAGCGCAGTCTCTCTACTGTCACAGTGTCCCTCTTGCCAGCCTCTCCTGCAGCCATGGCCTCCTGCCCTGCTTCTGCACCCTCAGCACCATCATTCATCTGAGCCTCCAGCTGCAGACCGTTCTGAGCTCCATCTTCTCCCCCGACGTTGGCATGAGCCATCGCCGCCCCTGGCCCCAGATTCGCGCCCATTTCAGCCTCATCCTCAGCTCCGCCTCCAACTTTAGAGTCTCTGTCACTGCCAAGTCCATTAGCTTGTGTCTCCTCATGGTTATAAGGCATCAGCGGGTGATGTGTGCTGCTGGCATGTCTGTCAGCGTGGATGGGGCAGAAGGCGAAGCTGCAGGAGGGGCATACTTGTGTGGCCGGCTGGGCCTCGTCAGGCTCGCACGCATCACACGACCCGTCCATCTGCGGCAGCTCCTCGTGTTTCAGCCCCACAGCTCCTTCCTGGGGTTCCCCTTTGTGGTCCATGGTGGCTGATAATAAATTCTGGGGATAAGAGGAGTAAGTCTTATTGGAGACACACAGAGTAGAGGACAGGTTATTAATAGCTGTGACCTTCTGTGAACAGCTCTCACATTTGCACAGGGGAAAGTCCAAGATTCTGAGGACTAATCCCCTCTGATATAATATTCCCATAACAGATGATGTATGGAGGGTGCCAAAGTCCACAGGAAACAACATCCAAAGCAAAGCTATGACACAAGTGTCACAAAAACAGGCATCACTTTGCAAGGGCAATAAACAGGAAGCCCCCATCTGCAGTCACTGAACTGTATGTGTGTGCGTGCAAACTCAGTGTGTTTACCCACTCGCAAACAGAAAGTGCTGAGTGTGAATGGCTCACCTTTTCTCACCTTCCTCTGTTTGTTTGACCTTTTCATGTGTTTTTTCTCTCCGTGCCCTCTCACGATCCCTTCAGTCCACTCAGGAGCAGGACTGAGGCTGAAATGAGGAAGAGAGCCCACGGTGCATGCCTGGTACACAGATCACACACACACACACACACACACAGACGTGTTATTTCTCTCTTCCTCCTCGGAGCCTTCCTCTCCTGAGTTTGTGTTTGTCTATTCTTTTTCACTGCTGACACAAACAACCTGCAGAAAAAAAAGTGCTGTAATGCACAGAAAACTCACACATCTCTGCTTTTTTTCTGCCTGACTCACACACTCACACATCCTATGGGGGTTCACATTGCAGTCTACTTACTCAGTCTGTCTTCTTTGTGTGTGAGTGTGTGTGTGTGTCTACTGCTTGTTTTGAGGAGGAATTAGCTTGACGGCTAACTTCCGTAGCACAGCCTCGAATTCTGTTCCTGAGCTGTCGACTGAATTTCTACTTTCACTTCACAGCAGAAAAGCTCCAGCTCCGATCCGACGGCGTTCACTTCCTTGTTTTCATCCGCTGCTTTCTACTTCCTGCTTGTAGTCAGCTGAGCGTGTGAGAGCGGCAGAGACACACAGAGGCTGGAGACAGAAAGACGGTCAAAGTCCAAACCGGAGGCAGGTAGACGAGAAAAAGATCCTCACGGAAATGTAAATAAGCAGTAACGAGAACGAGTGATGGGTTTAAGTGGTGTAATTATTAACGGTAATTAACCCCAGTTATGCAAATGAAGGTTAGCTAATTGATTCAGATGGGTCAGCTAACGTTAGCATAGCTGTTTCATTTAAAAGCTCCCTTCCTGTAACAGTGTGTTAAAAATGCTAATATGCTAAATGCTAATATTAAACCTTAACCCTTCTTTCTTTCTTTCTTTCTCTCCGTTGACTTCATTCAAAATACAGTTATAATAACAGAACATAAACGTGCAAACTGAAAATGTTAATTACACATTAATAGGAATAAACATAATAATAATAGTCATAATAAACTCTATCAAGAATATTTGTACAGTCACGTAGATTTTTAATTTTCTTTCTCTTTTGCTTCCTTTCTATTTTGCATTTATTGAATCAATTCAAAAGTAATTAAAAATAAATAATATATTATATATTATATTTTGCACAAAACAGGTCTATAGGGAGCAATGTGACATCATGGTTGTGTATTGATGTGTATTGATGAGTCCTATTTATTTTCTGAACATTATTGTATCTATTGAAATAGATTTGATAAACTTGTTCTTAACTTGTGAAAAACACAAAATGGCTTCATAGAATGATCAATAGAACATAATGTGACTATTTTCTCATGGGACCTTGGTTTGACTTGAGATTTGTTCAGAGATTTGAGATTTGAGAAATCCCAGGTTTTCAAATGCGTCCTCTGTTTTAAAACAGTGCTTCATTCAGGGTACAGGTCAGATGAGTAAAATCACCTCACCTAACCTTAGCACAAAGGTTTCTTGTAAAAGCTTCCTTGCTAGAATTTTATCTCCAATAGAAATATACAAAACCCAGCAGAGACTACATGCTGATGGAGTCTGTGCATGATTGTCACATTTGCAGTTAGCTACACAGGAGTCATTTCAAACCTTGTCAGGTTGTTCGACAACGCTGTAGACATTTCCAAAATTATTAACAATAAACCCTATTAGCAATATTTCATTCAGTGTGCAGTCAAGTAGATTTTAGTTTCTTTCTTTCTTTCTTTCTTTCTTTCTTTCTGTCTTCTGAATCCATTCAAAACACAATGACAATAGCAGAACATAAAAGTGCAAACTGAAAATAATAATTACAAATAAATTGCACAATAAACAAGCCTTTGTTTGGTTTCTTTGGGGGATTAGCCAAAGTGAGCAAAAGCAATATGTTCTTATATCACAAAATCCAATCCTGTTTTCTCATTGAGTGTTAAATGGTGTTAACGGAAGTGCATGTTATTGGTCATGAATAAATTCATAAGAAATTACAACAAAGTGAGTGACGGGCCAAACAGAGATGTTATTATCTGAGTACAGGAAAAGGTTCAGCTGGAAGAGTAAACAAATTGTGAATTTTAACACCGGTGTTAATGGGGAGTTTCTAATTATGATATCTGCTTTCCCCTTCTGTTCACGTCCTTACCCTCCATAAACCAACACTGAGAAACAATGGAGCAGGATTAGAGGTCTGGAGAGAGAGACAGAGAGATGAGGAAAAACAAGCTGTTCTCTGTAGAGAGATCTAAAGAGGCTATTGAGCTGGGCTTCACACAAGCAGTATTTGGCAAATCATTGTTGACTGTTACTCTGATTTGAATGGCACACCATAAATAACCGTAAACCACATTCCAAGTAAAGCCTCCAGCATCCACTCGATATGGATGATGCTGTTGTTTTTGCCAAAGGTTTTCAGCCGTTTTGAAGAGGATTTCTCTTATATAAAGATTGTCACCACAAAAGATATATTATGAGGCTATAAAAAGAAAGGATGACTTGATGAAAACATTTCACTGGCAAAATCAAATTTACCTTGGCATCAGACACATTTAAGCCATCCTGATGTAACGATTACAACTGAAACTGTGTTTTCAGAGGGCATTTTATCATGACAGATGTAAGATTTTGATTCCTGTTGAAGTTCACTAATTGGTTTGCCACATAAATCACAGCAAGATCTCATCTAACCGTAAATTATCTTATACTATCGAACCGCATGACATGGTCAATGTGAAGTTAAATGACCATCTGACTTATTTAGAAATCTTTCACTGCATTAAACTGCTGGACAAAAAGACACAGCATCATTTTGCGTGCAGCATAAAACAGAAAACAATTACCAGGCTCATTGACTTGCAGTTCATTAGAATAAGCACTCAATATAAACACAATATGAAGCTACTGACAGGAACTGTGATTCGTTCTTTCCCTAAACAGGGATCGTAGTGAAACAAAATCTGACACTCAATAGGAGCTAAATTTGTTTACCTAAATTGTGTTTCTACAGCTCGGAACGGCCTGTGCATGGAAGCTGGCAACACAAAGAGCATGGAGCTCTGAGAAATGGCAGCCAAGAGTGAAGGGGGAAGCTTTGGCAGACAAGCAGAGCAGACAGAAAACACTTACCTAATGCTTTGGTTTTAACATTGTTTTATCGGCATGAGGTCAGTTGTTGGTCTCAAGATGAAATGTCCTTCAGCACCAGTGTGTCAGAGGAGAGTTAGCATCTCTCTCTCTCTCTCTCCTCTTTTATCTGGCAATATTTTATTCTGTCTCCCAGCTCGTCATTTGCCCTCTGGATCATTCTCTGGATGCTCTTGACTTTTCCACAACCTGTCACAGTTGTGCAGCATAAAACAGACTCAACATGCCGTTTTGCAAGCTTGTTTGTGGATTCCTGAAACCTGTCTCATGAAACGGGATAACTAAACTTTTCTGAATAAAACCTTCAAACCTGATCTAAATCACAGGCTGAAGTAAAGAGAGATGTATTGGGTTTTACTGAGGTGCACTTAACCAGCTAAATTAGTAATTGCGCTTTGTGAGATAGGGCCCCTGGTGCTGCACTTGCTCAGTAATGTTTGTTTTCTGTGTGTGTGTGTGTGCGTGTGTTTGCTTGTAGGGTAAGATAGGGGAAGGACAGCTGTCAAGACTGATCAGAGGGAGGGAGCAGTGAGATACAGGTGAGGGAAGAAGAAGAAAAAAAACATGATTTGTGCAAGGAGAGCACGTATGAAGGACAGAGATACAGAGCAGCATTTTCTAAAAAATGTTGTCATCCAAGACGTAAAATCAAGATCTTACAATATTCTCCCGAGAATACAAATATATACTCAAAGCACATTGAGTTTGAGAATGTCCTTCAATCTGCAAAGAGAAACTATGTTACATTATTTATTCATCATTATTACTATTATTACATCAAGTATTTGCTACCAGCCAAAATAGACTTAGTTGCCAGTTTATAGCCTGCATAAGTTTACTCTACTAATTCTAATGGGATACTAAGAGAGGTGTTGATTCAACTTTATAGTCATTCTGGAGGCTGTTGTCTGCGGTGCTGTTGCAATCTATGCAATTTAGGTATTTCTAATATTTAGTCTACCCTCACTGATAGAAATTGGGTAGACAATTTTCTGTCTGCATGCCTTGCTTTTATTTGTAAAGTTAGTACACAACATTATAATTAAAGGAATCAAGCTTTGAAATAAGGTTGGCCATGCCCTGTGTCCAGGAAACAACCTCAGTGTAAGAGTACAGATTTTAGTTGTCTGCGTACTTCAGAGTTCAAAAGTTTCCATTTCTGCTTTCTATCGCCTAAACCTGTACTGTCTGTCACAGAACTAAGGTCAACCATTTTTAAATTGCTGTGCTGCAGGCTCTGTTTCACATTTTTTGGACAGGACACTCTATCTTAAATACATCCAGAATGCATTATCATATGTATCACACAAAGCACCAACTCATTACTGCCTACTGCCAAAGGCATACTGTATCTAGACTAATCTCTCTTTCTCTCTCTCTCTCTCCATCTTGTCTCTCATAGAGTAGGAGAATAACATATTTTGCTGCCTCATGAAAACAGAATTACTTACAGCCACTTTCCATAATTTTGGTTTGGGTGAATCTGAGTTAAGATTTGAAAAAATGAAGTGTGTAGTTACAAGTGTGTGTCGTTTCACACTTGTATCATTTCTGAAATTTACAGCTTTGGGATGACACATTTTTTTTCTGAATTAAGGACATTTTGCTGGTCCTTGCTTCTCCAAGCGACCACAGCCGGGAGCGTGGGTCGATTGTCAGGGCGGTAATAGAATCCCTCATAAGGATAAAAAAGGTGAGAGCATGTGTTTGCGCATGCATTAACAAAATTCTGACATTATGAGCAGCATAACCTGTCACAGATGATGGTACCACATTATACAAGATCTTTTCTTAACCTCTGAAAGGCTATTATAAGTTACAAAAAACTCTTTATGGCCTTCGCCTCTATTCCTTAGAAACACAGAATCAATATCCAGCTTTGGGCCTGCAGCCTTCCATCAATAAGTCATTTAATCAATAATCCCTAGAGAGCACTGCCTCACGTCTGTTTTTGTAAGCCCAGGTTCTGCCTTGGACTAGATTGCAAGAAGCAAGTGGACAAAATGAGTTGTTAGAAAAAAGTATGTGGGTTATCCGAACCTGAAATATGACTTTGTGAATTTGTGTTTATTAGCAATGAAACAACTCTAATTGTATCAGTAGTGATTTTTTTTTACACAGATAACACAGAAAGACTAATAAGGAGCAATATAAATGTTTCTGTTATTCAGAAAGCTTTATTGAAATCTCAGAGACAATGTTTTTAGGCTACGCTTCACATTGTTTATTGTTCATGTCCCTATTTTTCAAGTCTCAATATAATGAAATTCCTTTGACACTGAAGCATGGTATCAGATGGACAAACAGACATGAAGTGCGACCGAACACGCAAAGCAGATGAACCAGTGAATCCACCATCGCTGCCTTGGCATATCCTGTATCCCCTCACAGTCCCCCACCCCTGCATACCCCTGTTTGTTCCAAACGCTGCTCTTATCAGCCTCTTACACACACTCTGTAACCACGGTAACTGTCTTACACTACTAGTCGTAGGGAAGTGATGTGCAACCAGTAGTTTCCTGCGGGGATCGCGGTCCACTTTTGCTCAGAGCTGCAGAAATAGGGCGCTGGGGGACGACGGTAATAACGTTGTTCGGAATCAAACATCCAGCTCTGCTCATATGATGACTTTGAATTCTCACTGCTCTGTTCGCTGTGGGGAAGCAATTAAGCTTAGGCTTGTATTCCTGAAGCCAATTGAAATGTATCGTACATCAGTAGTCCTTTCATTCATTGGTTACACATGGGAGAGAATTTCCGCTGGTATTGATGGATTTCTTTTTTAAATTAGTTTTGAACATATAGTGTAGCTTAGCTTGAGAAACCATTAGGAGGTGGAAAGAGCCAGGTACTAAGACGCACCTGAACCTCAGTATCCCCTCCTTTTGTTAAAATGACTTAATTTAAAAAAAAAAAAGTTTTATACAGTCGAAATTGTACATGGCATCAGATTCAAATTAAGACCGAGAATGATAAATAAATCATTGCTGCATACCACACAACAGAAAGTAAAATATCTGCTTTATGTCCAACAGCAATAGCTCAGATTTATAGTGAGAAACAAAAATTGCCTTTTCAGTTTTTCCCAATCTTCTAATGAAAATCTTTGTCTTTCTAATCCTATTAAATAACCTCTCGCTCAGCCGATGCAACTTATTTCCATTTCTATTAGCTCGCCAACACCAACATCAGTTCCAGCCAGCAATACCAACTTAACATCTAGCTTCCAGATGTGGTGGATGGATCTTTTCCTCTTACATTTTTCGCCAGGTCAAATGTCCCATTTCACTAGTTTTTAATTATATGTCCTAAGGTTTTGTTTATTTATATCCGTTATGACACAGCATACAACATTGTGTCCAGTCTCATCTGTCCACACTATCCCCAAAGCACTGAACCCTCAGACTGACATTACTGGCGTGCTCTAAATGCCAGACTGTGTGGCTGTGTGTGACCTGAATATTCTGTTGTTGTCTGATGTTACCTGGTGCAGAGTTAACTGCTGGCTCATATTTCACATTTATTTAATTAATTAGACTCTTTATTTCACACTGAATGTGAAAACATTTTTAGAAGTTATCATCATAGGACTACTACAGTGCTTACTGCTGAGCTATGTCCATCCATGTTTTCTATTCTTTAGTAGTAGTAGTTTTTAGGGAGTATTAATTTCTTCTAACATCATTTTTACAATACAATGAATTGTGGAAACGTGTCTCTGATAACACACAGAGTTCAGGATTAGATCTCTCCGTGTTTCAGTCCTTAATGGAGAAGAGATGTGTTGGCTGAAGATGGGAAAGTAAACTCAATCTGCAAGCTTGGAAAGGTGATCTGTGCATAGCTTTTATCTTAGGAAGTGGCCATCCTTGAACTTACTGTTGGATTTATGCCCAAAAGAGAGATTTTGGTAATGGACTGTGAGAAGAGAGCTGCATGTAATAGGAATAGGAGCCGCAAGCGTAAATATGCAGCACCGCAGTCCAAATATGAATATATGGTGGCCCAAATTAACTGCTACAGTCAGCCGATGTCTGTTTTGAAGGTGAATTCATGTTCCTGGCCTCCACCGACTGTCACAAAAATAGTACAGAGTGTAAGCAGGCAGACTTTGCAAAACATTGTAAATAACCAAGCCCAGTATCATTTGGCAGAGGTGAGAGGAAAAATGCTTTTCACCTCAGGAAACTTTATTAGAACAAAGCTGCACATAGCACAATGCCCCTCTATGAAATTAACACCCTTACTGCTGTCATGTCTTATCTTTGTTTGGTCAGTAACTAAATGTTTACTGAAGAATGGAATTAGGTTAAATTTGTCACATTGGAATGTTTTCACCTAAATAGTCTGGACTTTTATGTGTTGAGTTACAAGATCTTCTAGGGCAGACCTGTCCTAATCTGGTTAAGATCTGGTGGGTATAGACTGATGCTCTCGTTTCTCACAGTCAGACACAATGGATGGTTTGTCTAAGGTTGTTATGTCTTTGCTTTACTCATGACATGCTCATTTCCCTGCTACCTCTGTGCTTCTTCAGTAGCAAACAAGTGTGAACTCGTCTCTGAGTCACATTCCTTTCACATGTTTAAAGAGGCTGTGTCTATAAAAATTACGACTGCAAAGTGAAATTAAAAATATAGCGTGACTGTAAGAAAACTCAAATTAGTGTTCACACAGGGTTTGAGATTAATGGCCTCTTTCAACAGTCATGCGTGCTTGGCCACAGCTGGACCGCTGTCTGCCATGACATCATAGCCGAGGCACACTATTAACACTATTTAACAATGACATTCAGTGTTTTCCTCTGTGGTCCCTCTCAGCAGGCCCCTAAACGTGGGCGCTGGGTCACAATGCTCCTCTGTGCCCCCTGACGTATGGCATCCTGGCACTGATGTGGCCCTGGAAAATTCTCAGGATGAATAGCCGTGCCAAAATCTTCAAACCTTCCAAACCCCGGGATGTCGTCCTCTGGGGCTCAAGCTTTATTGTCTGAGACTCAGCTTGCAAAACACTGAAGGAGAGACAGCTCTAAGGTGAGTGTGTTTAGTGAGATAGGCAGAGCGTGTGAGAAAAAGAAAGAGACACCTTTGAATAGTTAAAAATCGCCCTGCTCCAACTAGGCAAGAAATACTCTGTTTGGCTGCCAAACCAATCAGGCCTTCACAATTTTGAGTGTGCTGATGATGATTTAAGGGTTTCCACACACTTTGTGTTTGGAAAAGAAATAGAAAACCCACATTTCCCCACAGAAACCTGACTACCGGTCTTTAAAGCAAAGCCTTTCACATCACAAACCTCTCATTATCTTTTCATGTTGAAGCTGACCTTCTAAGTCATTTCATTTGTGCCCTCTGATCACGGTCTTGCACCGGTGTCAAAGTAACGCTGCACCTGTCAGTCAAAAAGTGGCAACATAAACCTCATTCCTTGATGATGAGATGAGGGAGTGAGAACGCATTTGGCATAATCCCTGAGGAAATTACAGATTTAAAGGCAAAAAAGATTCACACAACGTTCGCTCAAACAACTACGCCCGAGGCCAACAAAATGGAGGAGAATCTTTTGTGTGTGTGTTGCTTATGTGACTGACAGAGTGATGAGAAAGAAGAAGACAGAAAGGGAGAAGAAGAGTAGGTTTGAAGAGAGGATAGAAGCAGAGAGAGAGAGAGAAGAAGAGAGAAAAAAGGAAGTGTATGTGAGAGGAGAGGATAGAAGCAGAGAATAGTTTGGGCAAGAGGGCGGGGTAATGTGGAGGGGGAGAGAGAAACAGTGAATGAAAGGATAAAGATTGAATTTCGTCTTCACAGGCGAGAACACTGCCTGCGAGCAAACAAAAGGATGAAAAGATGACCTGGCGCTGTTCTCTGACTGACGGTCGGACAGTTCCCCAACATCCTGATGGCAGCCCTCCCCCCTCTGACTCCCTTTCTTGCTGCAAGTCTCCCACTGTCATTGTCCGATATCAACTCTTAAAACAATTACTGCACTGCCAGAGGGTGGACAAACCGCCGAGTCAGCAAATAAACGTGGAAGGCTACCTGTCACAGAGCGTGGAGGCAGGCTGAGGAGGACAGGATGAAAAGAAAAAAGGGGGAGGGGAGCTGAAACAATGGATAAATCGTTTTAAAAATGGAAATCTAATGACGGTTAAGCTGCTTATTAATTTGGCTGACACTGGGACTGTGCGTGTGTGTGTGCACGTGTGTGCTTGTTTGTCCCCTGTCTTTGAGGGAATACAACACTAGTCACAGCAAAAGCAGATTATGAGATTAAGTGGTATGCTTCTGGGAAATAAATAAAAAAAGCGAGCAGATGAATGAACACAGTAAGTACAGTGACGCTAGAAGGAAATCTTTCTTAATTGAACTTTTTGTGCGGCGCACACGTCTAAGGTGTAAAGTGTGAATGGGTCGTGTCGTATGGATATGCATTCCTGCATAATATTCTACAGTACGATGCGTCCTTTGAGATAGAGGGGGCAGCGAGGTTACTATCACTTTGTAATGGCTTTACCGAGAGCAGGGAAATGAATCGCTAAATCAGTAGGATTGATAATCGGCTCTGGGTGGGAAATAACCTACAGAGAATCACAATGACTTTGCTTTTATCTCCTGTGCTCACAGAGTTGCCCATCCCACTCAAGATTACCTCGTAAATACACCAAGTAATCCCGTGGGATTAAATTGTTTTCATATGGAACATGTGTAGCGTCGCAGTAGAGGAATTTGTAAACCATGGTAAATATGAAATGGGGGCTTTGATGTTAACCACTGCAGGGCCAACTATCCTTTTCCTTTTTCCTACTTCCTTTTTGTTTTTATCTCTCTCTCTCTCTCTCTCTCTCTCTCTCTCTCTCTCTCTGTCTGTCTTTCCCCCCTCTCCGATTCCCTCTGTGTGTTTAGAAATAGGATCTTATAACCTCAATTGAAAATGGGACTGCTTCACAACACTCAACACATGGCAGCAGATGTGTGGCAGTGTGTGAGGCGGGGCGGCGGGGGGGGGCAAAAGAAAAATGAGACAGGGAGGGAGAGGCTGAAGGAACGAGACAGAGAGAGGAAAGGGAATAGTAGGAGGAGGAAAGAGAAAGATGACAAAGGTAAAGAGAGAGAGAGAGAGAGGAAGGGAATTGACAGACATGACTACAGAAGATGAAGAAAGATGAGAGAGTGAGAGGGGAGGGAAGAGGAATGGAGAGGAGTTTAGAGGCTCTCAAACACTTTGCACTCCCAGCACAGCAGATGCCACATTCTGTCTGGCACAGTGATCTGTGGGCCTGCTCTATTTATACCCTCACTGTGTCACTTCAGGGCCAGCACAACACTCACAACGCACACACACACACACACACATCTAGCATCAGGCGTTTGCAGCTCTCCTGCAATGACTGAAATAAGGCAGGTTAGAAAGGCTCCCTGCAATGTGAGGGCATATACAGAGACGAGGTAGGAACGTTATTTTCTCTCTCTCTCTCTCTCTCTCACTATATATATATGTAGGAATGGATATCGCATGTCTGTAGAAGCATTAAAAGTTAAGTTTCAAAGCTCCTCTGAAACTCACATGTGAGATGAGATAAAGATTTTGCTTTTCATTAATGCCTGGCTGGTTTTAGTTGGCAGAGCGGGCCATGAGAAAAGGGAGAGCGAACAAACATTGGCCTGATTGAGCAGCCGGAGGAGCGGAGCCTTTCCGATCGCCCTGGTTACTGGGAATAACAGCCACAAGTTACATCAGCTTTCCACCTTAACAATAAACAGAGTTGGGCAACTCAGAGAGGAAAATCTTAGCGAGTGTTAACATGGAAAAAGAAAGGGCGGAGGGGATGAGAAAAGGTAATAAAAGAGAGACAATTTGGACATTTTAGAGCTGTGGCGATGAATGCAGTCCCACATGCTCTTTTCTATGAAAGTGTGTAGTGAATTTCCAGCACTACAGTATAAAGATTGTATATGAATCATCACACGGCTTTATTCTCGTCCTGGGTGGTTACTCTCTTATGGGCGGAGGGAAAGCTCGATAACGGCGCAGCTTTAATTTAACAAGCAGCTCGCTGTGCACAAAAGCAGGGCGTCTTTTCTCAGGCTATATGTGTAATCTCATCTATGAAGCTACAGTATGTTGCATTGTTAAGAGGCAGCACCCCGGCATGTTAAATGGCCTTTGTTTGTAATCAATCAGCCCAAATGTTACAGAAGCAAAGCAGGGTTCATTACACATCCGGCTCAGAGAAACGACACCACTTCACACATCCATCAACCTCACACACCCCGGGCCCCTGCAATATAACACTGGCTGCTTTGGAGCTGAGGGTGCGCTCAAACACGAAAAAATACCAACACACTCACACAAACACAAATGCAGATGCACACGTCCGCACACTCACATTTGTCTGTGACCTATGATGTTATATGCAAAGTCACACAAACAAATTCTAATAGCTCAGAAGGAGGTGGCATTTAAGAATAAGATGAATATTTTATGCAGGTGCAATAAAAAGCTTGGAGGCAATCTTTGAAGGGTCACCTTTGATATTATGAAAAATGAAAGACTAAATCATGTCTGTAATAGTTCTGTGTGTCTCGATGTGTGAGAGTGAGAGAGGCAAAACTTCAAAGTTGCAAACCGGCACCTATATCTGGTCGCATAGGTTAGAAAAAAATTAAATCAAAGCTAAAGTATGTGCATGTGTCAGAGGCTGTCAGGGGCACCGAGGGGGAGAGAGAGAGCTGAGCACATGTGTGCACCAGTGAGCATAGGAGAGAACAACAACAAACTCTTCCTCCTCTTTGAAGCAGGCCATATCACCTTCCCACCCCCCCGCTACGCTCCCCCCTCCACTGTCCATCAGCGAGCCATAAATCCAGGCTCTCTCATCTGCCGATGTGCCTCTGAAGTTCAGGAATGCCCGAGTGGGATTTGAGGCCCGGTGAGTTATGAGAACACCTGGGAGGGGTAGGGGGTGGAGGGTGGTGGCGGGGGGTGTGTGTGTGTCAGGCATCCTTATACATGTGAAGGGCAGCATGTTGACAGCCAACGAGGCTGATTGATTAGTTCTGGTGGTCAACTATCTTAGGTGTGGATAATGTGTCTTTGAATCATGGAATAAGCATGGAATACAAGCCCGCTGACGGCGTGCGCGTACCCACAACCACCCATTGTTTTTACCAGATGGGAACATGAGCATGTTGTACAGTCCAGCGGCGACTTCAGAAGAAAAGGACGAGAATTCACGGACGGTAGAGAGGGATGTTTTTGAAACGGCTGAGGGTTATAAAAACAGAACATGGCTGGGGTCGCGGCCTGGCCTGACTCTGTCTTTCCTGCACAGCAAGCTCACATTCTCCAGCCTGCACGCTCAAAGTCACCCAACTGCTCGTCCCTGTCCTGGCAGAGTCACTACATTGCCCTTCATTTGTTTGTTTGTCAGTGGGAGCAGAGGATCGGTTCAGTCTCTGTCCCAGGTGTGTGTCTATGGCTCTCTTTCAGTCTCCTGCAATATGTTTTGAGTCCAGAGCTGCAAATGTTGTTTTCCTTGTGGATTAATCTTTCCAGTATATATTTTTTTAAAAACAACCAATTGTGTAGTCTATAAAATGTTAGAAAACAATAAAAAACGCCCTTCGCAATTTCCAACGTTCCATTGTTAAGCGCCAAATTTGTAGTTTGCGATGATAACTGTGGCAGATGTAGCATTCGGCTGTAGCTGCTATTAGCTAATGTTGTGAATTGGTTGAAAACGCTGACTTGTTTTAATGAGCGAATGAGAACCCTGTAAAAGACTCTTAAATATGCACTTGATGACTATAAACATGTAATTGTGCTAACAGACAGAGAATGACTGCAGGCAAAAATTCACCATCCTCACCAGCTGATAATCCATGTAGAAGACAAAGAAATAAAAAACAACATTGATTTTTTATTGCACTGTAGAACTGGATGGCTTATAATAAATATTGTAAGGAATAATGTGAGATCAACTTATTTCTTTCTGATATAACCCTGTTTGGCTGCTTATCTTACATGCTCATTTGTATTTTCAGTATGTTTTCATTTTTAACATAATGTAAAAATGGGTTGTTGGAATGCAAATCCCCTCAATCTACTAAAGAGCAGGACTGAGCTGCTAACTCTGATAGCATTCTGGACGCAGAGCGGGTAAACAACTACACAGTGGATGTGCTAGTCATGAACGGGGCTGTTTTATACATAACCTGTAACCTCATTAAGTAAATGACCTTGGCCTTTGAAGTAATGCTCCGTTAACACTGGAGGAGCCGTACTTACTTTGGCAGAAAAACACAGTGTCTAATAAATTCCTTACACTTACAAATCTTGTGTATTTCTCCCACTATATCCTCAACATGTGGAGAAAAACAAAATTATACAAGCCTAATTATGATTGCTCAGCTGTGATTGGATAGTTGCTGTTCAGGCGAGAGGTTTTGTGATTTGGCAGTACCCCAGAGCTCAAGGTGACATCCTCAAATTACTTGTTTTGTCTGACAAACAGTCCGTATCCCAAAGATATTCATTTTGCAATAATATAAAACGGATTTACATGATTAATCCATTATCAAAACTGCTGTCAATGAATTTTCCGTTGATCAACAAGTCAGTTGATCAACCGATCGTTTCAGTACGTATGTCCTTCTGTGTGTGTTTAAGGGTCTGGAATGAAGCCACGGAGATGACATCAATATTGTTCCCCATTACTTCCTCACATGACAGACAAAGCAGGAGGAAGATAAACGTCACACACAAATGAATAAATCACTCAGTTGCACTCTCTTTGCCCTTGCTGGAGATGTCTGTTTTCTGTCTTAGTGCATCTCACAGTCAATCTCTATTCCTTTCCATTTCCTGATGGGAGGCCATCAATTTTGCCATTAAAATTGAGTCATATACAGTAGCTGATCTCAGTGATGTATTTCAAACCCCAAGTGTCCAATAAACCCCCCCCACCCCCCTTTTCGCTTTTAAAAGATAAATGATATAGAATAAATGAGGTGGTTCAAAAATCGAAGCAGTGGGAAAAAATGAAAGGAGACAAAATAAGAGAAAATACTAGTTATTCCCCTTGTGGTAGACAGTGCTGTATTACAGAAGATTGTGGAACCCAGCACGGATTTAGTTTCTCTTTCAGTGGCATTGATTTTGTGGAAGATGTCTTTGTAACGAGCCCGGATGATTAGCCCCCACCCGCAATCAATCAATGCTCACAGGATCTCACAATGGCAATATTTGCACAGGCCAAATAGATGTGAAGAAATAGAATTAGAAGCGCAGGGGAATTAAGGGAAAAGGGTGAGAGAGAGAGAAAAAAAAAGAGAAGCGAAGAGACCTTATAAAACCAAGACAAGGACAGCAGCCGCATCACTATAACAGAGGCTTTTTGTTTTGTTGGACTCAGCCTTGGTGATTCATAAAATAATATGCATGGCCCTTTGAATTTCCTGTAACCCCCGCCCTGTCTGTCCACTGCTCTTTTTTTTTTTACTGAGGATATTAAAACCTCCATTTCAGTTACTTTGCCAAAGGACACATGTTATGCAATATATAAGGTTTAAATACGAGTTTGCTGCTTGAATTGAAACTCAACGTGGAAGGAAGTGAACCACTACACCCTGTATTGTTTCCCTTTTGGTTAGGGCAATGTAAGGGAGCCATAAAGTGCTAGACACTAAGCCTCACCCCGCAGTCGTGTCAGAGTATAATTGCTGTGGCCGCTGGCGTGGGCTGGATGTCTCAGAGTTGTTATTTGAGATGAATCAGGTTGCAGGTGTGAAAGAGAAGGAATGTGTTTGAGAGAGGGGAAATCTTTAAAGCGTGCATAATAACATATCATTAAAATTTGATTATAAAAGACAAGGAAAACAGCACGTCTGCATATTTTATCATCCCTTTTATGGTTTTTATCCACTTTTTCTTCCCAGTCGCCGCTAATTCCAGTCCCAGTCATTGCCAGCCGTTCTGTCGGCCTGGGAGGAATGAAGACGAATGTGTCTCTACTGGTCATAAAAGTATAAAGAGAAAATGTTCTTCCTGTTTTTTTAATTTGTGTCCAAGCACACAAGTGTTCGTGTCCTCCTCTGACTCAGCTGGCCGACTGCCCACAAACATTAAGGACACAAAAATATTATGTTGAGTCTCTTGATGATCTCCCAATGACTGAAATTGAGGAATTTAAATGTGCACCGTGGTGTTCCCTTATACTCAAACAGAGCTGTGTTTACATCCAGTATTTCTCAGCAAAACACATTGTTTGCATCTTTGAGGCCCAGGAAATGGGTCATAAAACATCTGCAAATCCAACTTTTTGGATATTTTAAATCTTGCTTTGTTTACGTCCTTGTTTGCGACCTTGCGGTCTTCCTCACTGCCTTTGTTGTTGCGCATTGTTACACTTTGTTGCATATTTCACCAGAATCGATGTAATAGTGTGAAACCAGTGCAGAGGAATGTGTAATGATTTCCTTGCTGTTCATGCACATGCAAGTCATCAAGTGTACAAACAATCTAGCAAGCACTACTGAGCAGTATTTTAACTCTGTGCTACCCAGAATCCTTTGACCCTCTTTTTTTTTTAACTTTTTAACCCATAAAATCACACAGTCTTCAATGAATTTTCTCACAACTAACCACATAAGACTTAATGTTTGATTGGAAACTCCTGGTAAGGCCAGGTTTTGAGGCAAGCTTATCAGCATGCTTCTGCTGACAACACACATTGTTGAGGCAACTGAAACTAGAAAAGATAATTTACTTATAGCAGAATGTTGTGCAGTTAAGACTGAACAACTCCATAATTATTTTCAAAGATACCAAAAAAAAAACCCAAAACACTACTGGCGAGAATGCCCTTTTCGTTTTAAATGAAAACTTCAGCAATGAGAGATTTCTCTGAGAATAACTGTTCCACATACACACGATTTCCTTAGGATAATTCAGTTAAATGATGATGTCAAGGACAGAAGGGAAAATAGTGTCCAGGAGAGCTGAGATTGCCTGGCTCGCACTGGTGCCAAGATTTGTATCCCAGCCTAAGTTTATAAAATCTTGAAGTAGAATAGCCATGAAATCACCTAAGCTTCATTAACTTATATGTATATAATTGTGTCACATTTTTTATACATTGCTCCATTCTGCTGTATCCTATACTAGCTAGTCCTATCTCACCTTCACTAAGCCATGTCCAATCTTGTTCAAATGACAATGATACTGCAGAGTCAGCCATAAACCTCCTAATGTTTGTCTCCAGTGAGCTTTTCCCTCTTCCCCTTTCTAAAGAGAGAGGCCAGCACCTGGACGCAACCCAAATCGACTGCCTGCCTCTTATGCCCGTCTTCATCGCCGCATGCCTGAGTACCCTCCCTTTTCTATCTCTACTCCTGTCGACCTGTCTACTTAACTGATTGACTGTCATGACATTTTCTCACAGTTAGCTTTAATCATTTCACCGTAACACTGTGCCATTATGGAACGAGGCAAGCCGGAGCATTTGTGTGGTACAACAGCCTACTATGGTGGCACAAAGTGCAATTTACATAGAAATGACCAAATTACTGAGGACCAGCACAGCCAGTGGATGCTATAATTCAAAATGACTACTGTGACCACATGCAGGAGTCCGGTACAGCCTCCAGCCAACGCTAACATTCAGAGAACAAGTGGTCAGCTCGCAGGAAGGAATGTGCTGTTTCAGCATGTTGGAGGTATTTTGTTATCAAGTATCACGCGTCCTCTTGCCCTTCTGTGTATCGATTCCCTTCGCACTTCAGGCACGGAGAGGACAAAAGCCTTATGACACAGTCACGGCATGCCGAAAACTCTACTAACAAACAGGCATTGCGAAAATGAACAGATGATTTCATGCTCTTGTGTAGGAGTAAGGTTTTATAAATGCTCATTTAGAATCTAAATATTAAGATGTGCCAGTTGTAAAAGTTGGGTTTGCTCAGTGGTGCAGCACTTCCATACACCTTTTCAGAATTAGAAAAGTAATCCCTTCATTTTTGTTAGGCAGACATAATCATATGTCCAGACGGCTAATTTTGACTAATCGACTCTTTGTCTGGCATTGGGGCTGATTCATAACCTCCCCTCACAACATTTGCATAGAAATATCTTAATTACGGCCGCAGTCTCCGCTAGGTGCAGGTGGCCATGAGAAAGACCCATTCAACAGCAAAATGATAGATTATCTCCCCATGAATGCGATCAGTTATTCTTTCCAGCAAAAGACAGAAAAAAAACAGTCATTTCCATAAGCATACTAATTCACATTTACATAGAGATGAATCCAGATGCAAATGAGCGAAACGGCATGTACTTGAAACAAGTCCCCCGGCTGCACCCAGGCATCAACAGGCATCACCCGGAGGAATATCAAAACCCGTCAAGCATGTCAATCAAATGCTGTGCGGCATTTCAGTTAAAGTAAGGAGGGGAAAAGCAAGGCAAAACATTTGAACACAACAAGGTCCTTACAAGGGAGCTAATGTCATGCCTGGGTAATCCCCGATTTAACAAACAAAACTGAATTTTTAGATGCGCTATGAAGTCAGAATAAAGGACATGCTGAATTTAGCTCTTTGGCTAACTTTGCTTTTGCCACTTTTACTTACAGCAGTGGTGAAGTCTTTCATCCACGTGTTGTTCATGTGTGGAGGGCCATTATTACACACTGTACTTTTACATTCAGAAATATGACAGTAGACCTTTTCTCTCGATGATATAAATTGCAAGTGTTTTACATGAAATCAAATGTGGCTTATGACATCCTGCAGAATACAGTCTGACATTTTGGAGACAGAGCTTGAGGGACGCAGCATAACAAATAGGATGGAATTAAGTGGTGAAATTAATCAGGATTTATTTTTATGTATGCTCTGACTGGCATGAAGCAAATCGTATTAAGGGAAAATAGAGGGAATCCAAATTGAGGTTAAACAGTTCTTTTTTCAAGAACAGTTTAATGGATTTTATGCAGATCTCCATGTCTATTTGTACACATACTGTAGGCTATATTATTGCTCCAAATCTAATAGTAACATGAAATGACGACAAGGAACACTAATAAGGTCATATGTCTGTGTCATCTGATATATTTCTGTCAACATGAACAACATCAAAGATCTGACTCACTGGTAGGAATGACAAAGTAAAAATATAAACAAGTGCAGACTTTTGTGATGGAAAAATACAAGTGGGATGTAATCTTTTCCACAATCTGCAAGCATGGCAGCCCAGAGAGAGTAGACAACAGCTGGACAGATGTATTAGTCTGCTCCCCTGTGCATGATTTACTGTGACAGAACCCTGCAAAAACCAATTCCCCACCCAACGATGCAAGTTTATTGACTGAAGACATTGGCTATCACAGTTCAGGAAAATCTGTTGAAGAAATGAGAAATGTGTCATAGGGTTTTACATGGTCATACACACACACTCAACACCCTGATTCACTCTGATTTAACAAATTCTCAGCTGTGAAACATGGGGCCTGTTCAAAAGTAAATCTATGCGGCAGAGATTAACGAAGCCGGGTGTCCCTTGTGATGTTTCCAGGTGCAGGCACTTGTTCAACTCAGCAGCATGCGATGAAATGTGACTACAATCCAAAGCTCACACCTGTGGATAGTAACCAACTGGAAAGACTAGCCAATTTTAACACTGAGTGAAAACAAAGAAGACATGTTATGATCTGGCTTAAATTCATTTGGACATACACATGTTGAGATGTAAACAGAGTAGGTCACCACACTGAACAGATATTTTTCTCCTCTTCATAGCCGAGGATTGTGCAGCCCTTTTCTGTGCTTGTCTCTGTTACTCATTACCTTCGACTTTCTCCTGAGAAAGAATGCCCAAAGGTCCTGACCTTATGCTTTCACCCCTGGTTTGGACAAAGCCAGGCTTTGTGCCAGCTCTCCAGGCCTGCCACAGGCTGGCTGTCCAGCCCTTACAATGCCGAAGCCCCTCCAGTCTTAGCCCAGGCCCCCCAGTTTACCCTTCATGGCCCGTGTCCACTGAGCTGTGACTGAGTGACTCTCCCCCAGTATGTGCCGTGTTTCATAATGAAATCATTCAGTCATGCACAGGAAGTTCCCTGCACTGTGTAGCCACGAAAGAATGCCGCTTATGTCCATCCACTCACACATGGCAGGCCCACAGGGGAAGGGACAGTCTAAGTCAGCCAGTCACCTGGTGTCTGGCAAATCATCCAATTTTACTTTTTTTGTCTAAAAAATCAGTCTTTTGTACTTCAAATCATGCAAATTAATTTAGTGTAATTATGCAACTGTTTTTACAGCATACTTAAAGTTGTATAGTCTTATTAGATATTCTGGTTCGAGTTAATGGTTTTAGCTTTATAGGAAAGGTTCATCATTTTGGAAAATGTGCTTATTGTCTTTCTTGACAAGAGTTAGATGAGAAGATTGATGCCGGTCTTGTGTCTGATCAATACAAGGCTACAACGAGCCGCCTGTTAGCTTAGCATAAAGGCTGCAGCTGATTTGACAGGCACGAGAGTGGGACTGATTTTCTCATCCAATTTTCAGCAAGAAAGTTACAATAATATTTTACATTTCACAAAGTATTCTATATTCCTTTTAAAATGTTAACATTAATAACTTTCTTGTAATATGCTCTAATAATAAATCCCAGCATTATTTTTCTTTTTAAAAGTCAGGAAATGGGGTGAAGCCAACTTTGACTGCGGTTTATGTACACAGCTGGGACTCCTTCCTTTCGCCTGCCTGAAAAGTATCTGTGTGCATTTGTGTGTCCATGGAGATGATCCTCCCTCAGCTCCTCTGGAATGTTTGCAATGTGCACAAAGAAGATCGGCTCGAGTACCTGGGGCCTTTGTTCGGGCCTGCTGTGGGCCCCCGGCCGTGTGACTGTCTGAGCCTGTGTTTCCGCCTTCTGACACAGAAAACAAGCACATCTGGAAGGAACCACGCGACGCTGGCACGTATACGGGCATAACTAACTGCTGTATGCTGCAAAATAACCCACTGCACTGGTGCCACAAGCTCGAACAGGTTGCACTCATTAGACCATGTCACAAAGTTGTGTGCGCGAAGATTTTGTTGCCTCTGGGTGAAAAAAAAGGGGGGCGGAGGAGGGTCTTCAAGGAGTTTGTGTGGTGATCTGAAATAAGCCAGGCGGAAAGAGTGAGGGAGGAACATATGTGAACAGTTAAAAGGGTGATTCAACAACCTCTTTGATATCCACCATTAGTGTGATTACAGCTGGCATGGTCCCCAGTTAAAAAATTGCTTTCTTGTACGAAGGAATGTAGCAAAAAAAAAAAAAAAAAAACTAATTAGGAAAATGAAACTTTCATTTTCCATTTAGCTAACAAATGAAGTTGACAGTGATGTTAACAGCGAAGACAGATACGCGGCAGGAAGGGGCGAGATGCGGGTGAAACAAAGGGGGAGGGAAATGGTGCAAGGCAGGAGGGGAGGAAGGGTTGTGAGTCTGGTTTAGACCTGCAGACCTCAGTTCAGCATTGTGTTTAATCCTTGGTGTCTGCAGCCTGTCGTAAATCTCTTTGCAGGGTTCGGCATTAACAGACATGCTTAGAGCGAGATGCCCAGCTGCAGCCCCCCCTGGCCGCCCCTCCCAACACACATGTTCACATACTAACCCTACAGCCAGCACATTAACATGACCTGCTTTCCCCTATACAGCAGTCAGTGCACATATTGATCCCCAAGTCCCTATTAGAGCTGCAGCAGGCAGCTAGTCTGGAAAAAGCCTTCAGTTACACCTGCTTAAACCTCTGCTGCTTCTCTGCAGCTAAGTGGCGACCTAGCAGGGAGAAGCGTACAGAACTGTAAGTCACACACGCTGTAAGCCATGAAATGAAACGCGAGTACAAATCGAGACACTATTTGAAGATACACTCATCCCACTCTGTGGAGACGTACAAGCTGTTGTGGTGTGCCCCGGAGTTGGTCATACGTGGTATATATATGTATAAAGAAAAGTTGTAAAAGAAACCAGATGAGGTGCAGAATTGCGAGAGGCTGGAAAGAATTAGGTCTCCAAAAGTTTGATCACTGACTTTCCTTCTGATGTGCTCATAAGTCTAGAACCAGAAATCAGAGCCAGAGCTGGGCCCATAGTGGAACTAATAAGGAGGAGATGCTTCTAGAAGGGTGAAATTGAAGACTGATGTGGGACACAGTATAAAGTAATAACACATCTGACCTCTAGGCGTTAAATATATATATCGTGCCTGTACGCTCTACTCTTGACCACCTTTCACAGGTACAAATTCAACCTGTGAAAGACTGTAAACAAGGTTCTCCTCTGAGAGCAAAGCGCTCATTAATTGTGGGCTTGGCCTCTCAGCAGCACATGAATCCATGGAAGAAAGTTTTTTCTGTTTTTTTTTTTTACTTTTACTTAGCTTGAACCAATAAACAATCCAGCCTCGGCCTTAGATTCGCTGTTTATATTAGTAGACTGACAAATATTCTAATCTGTCTGTAATCTGTCTTCTGAAAAGCAGGAAGTTTTGATATAGTTAGGGAACAGTAAAGCCCCTTTTCAAACGATGTCAAATGATGTCAGTTGTCTCCTTCACTTCATCATTCTGGGTGAGATTATAAAGGGGATTAGAGATTCCTGTTGTAGCGTGCCTGTGGCTGACAGAATAGCTCCTGGGGAACAGTGTGCCAGTACAAGATATTTCTGCAGCACAATGAGAGCACTGTAATGGGCAAGTACAGAGGCTTGAAAAATCCCAGCGCTCCACACAGACTAGGTAAATATTTGATGCACTCTAATAAGGCGGTTGAGTACAAACTGCATACACAAGACGGTTAAATTAAATTACAGTGTATTTATCAAAAAAAAAAGAAGGGAGATTTTGGAATGTTACAATGCACGTTAAATTAGTGGAGCATCAAATTCCCAAAACAGGTTGACAGACAATATTTACAAGGTACTTACAACATGTACAAGGGATATGATACACCTGTGACTTTAAGGCTGAATATTCAATCCAGACACAACTACAAGAGTTTAGGTGCTGCTATGACAATGTACTGTGCAAAGGACCTCCTATAAAAAGTGAGCCACGTGTCAACAGAAAATCCAGTATTCAAGAGTCAACTCATGTTAAGGCTTAGGCAAGACACAAGGCAAGAATCGAAACACAGGTATGAAGGGCTAGCATTATGATGCCCTAGTCACAAATATAGCCTACTCTTTACACTTAATCCTATTCAGGTGAGCATCAGTGGGGTGAAGTGAGACAGGACAGACTGGCCTTCATCATCCCTCTCTGTGTGAGGCAGACAGTGAAAATCTCACCAGGGAGCTTATAAACATGTGTCACGTTTATAAAGTAGGCAACACATTCTGTGCACAAGAGGTAGTTCAGCTGGATATTCAAGACAGTTCTGTGTAATGCGCATCAGTTTAGCACAGGTGTGCAGAGCTCATTATAGCGTGCAGGCTGCAAATCCATCACCTGCACGCGCCTGCTGAACGCCTCACAGCTGGCTGTACTTTCCTCTGCAATGCACAATGTGTTTGTGTAATCTGTCTATCCTGTCCTGGAGGACGCCGGCGTGCTCGTCTGACAGAAATCCCAGTTGGGGAGACAAAGGCTCGCTGTCTCTGTAGAGCTCCAGCAGCCTACTCCTGGAGTCTCTGCGCCTGTGCAGCTCCGCCACGCGCTCACTGGTCCTTCTCCTGAACATGCACACGGAGCTCAGCACCGTGCTGTGGTACTTCTCCCACATGCTCAACACCCGGAACCCGTGCACCAGCCCGGCCTCGTTGTCGATGAACACGAGGTCCCCGCGGGGCGTTTTGAGCAGGTTGTTGGTGTCCCTCTCCATGACGCGCGAGTCCCACTGCAGGCTGAACAGATTGCTCACCAGCCGGTCGAAGTTCGCGCTCAGGTAGTCGAACATGATCAGGTCCGTCCACTGCATCAGCTCCAGCAGCTCCGCCGTCGTCTTGTTCCGCAGGTCCTGGAGCAGCGGGTGCAGCCCGCCGCGCTCCTGCCTGAGCGGCGCCGGCGTGACCACCCCGGTCAGGTTGGACACCCACTCGGTGAGGGAGACCACGGCCCGGTCGCTCCACTGCAAGCCGTCAATGCGCGTCCTCACGGCCGCCCACTGCTCGCTGTCCACGCTGAGCTGGGACAGCACCAGAGGAGGCAGGTTGGTGATGCCCAGCAAACTGGCGAGGTAATAAGTCAAAGTTTCTCCCTGCACCTGATCCGCGTTTATCCCGTACCGCACGCACGCTTTGGTCCCATCTGCAAAAGTGGCCAGCTGGTTTGATATCCTGCCGCATCCGGGCTCCAGCTGCACGATCCTCTGTGACCGGGCTCTGTCTCTCCACGCGTGGGCATACTCTTCCGTGAATCCCGCGGGGAGCAGATCTTCCAGCCAGTCGCTCCAAAACACCCCATCCTCCACCGGGGAGCCTAACTTGACCGGGCCCCCCCTCGGCGCTGACCCCTTGTTATCCCCATTCATATGGTAATCTCGACTTCCTGCAGAGACGGCTTCATCAGTGAGGTTGTGCGCCTCGAGTCTGCCCCCCAAGTGCGGTCTTTGTGCCGCCGGGACGGCCAGCAAAACCCGGAAAGTTTTAGCGGAGAGGTCCGCCGGGAGTCCCTGGAGGAGAGCCCCTCCGCCCGGCGCCGAGAGCCGCCGCTTGTGCCTCTCCAGGCGGCTCTCCAGCGCGCTCCACGCGTAGAAAACACCGGCCAGGGCGCAGAGGAAGAGCAGGGCGAGGAAGTTTGCCCAAACAGCCCTCATGGTGAGCCCCCCCTCCCCCTCACAGAGCTCCAACAGGGACGATGAAGATGCAGAAAGAGGTGGTTTTGTGGAGCTGGAGCGGCTGTGCGCCCTGCGTCCCGCACCCAGCCCGAGCCCCGCGGCCCACAGGCGGACTGCTCAGATCACAGCGGGGACAGGCTCAGGCTCATCTCCCGTCCCGCTCCCGGTCATATCCCTCCTCTGCGGGGAGCATGTCGGAGCACCGCGGTGGATATCCGCTACTGGACGTCCTCCATTACGGCCCCGCTGGCGTCGCAGGTCCGCCTCTCACAGTCTCATCCTCCCGTCCGTCTCCAGCGGGCTCCGGGCGAGTTTTGATTTGTGGTGTCGGCTCGCACAGAGACACTAGGCGGTGAGACACGTGACTCCAGTCCCGAGATGGTGGGCGGATCGTGGGAAGGAGGGTTCAGTGAGGAGCGGAGCAAGTGCACCGCGCTGCGTTTTCTGTGTGTGTGTGTGTGTGTGTGTGTGAGTGAGGGATGTGAGGGGATTGTGTGGTACTGGCAAAGGCAGCCATTCTGATAATTGATACCTTGGGCAGAAATACTTTGGAAATAATGTCACCATTTGAAACAAATTATTTCTTGCCTGTGTACCAGTGAGGCAGAGGCAGGCAGGGGTGGAGAGGAGGGGGAACCCCGTTCAGCCACATTTTGTCTAAAGCCTTGCCCTTTTATTTCTGTTTCTAATTGATGATTATATTGAGGTCATTGTGAACAGGGGCATAGCACAAAATCCTGGAGCCTGTACTTCTCTATGGGCCCCTTCCCATTCTAGTGTCTTTCAGCCCCCCCCTCCCTGATTGTGGATCACAGAAGACATCAAGTATTGGCAGCACATTTTCTTTCATAGTTTTGAAATGAAAGTACAACTGTTGGGAAATATTGCTGCATACTGGATGAACAGTGTTGGACTAATTTTATACATGCCCAATTTTAGGACGATGATCCAGCACCAACATGCAGACAAGGCGACCATTTATGCCCCAATAAAAGAGTAATTCTGACTAGACAAGTCAGTCGCCTGATATCTATCAACTGATCAGATGTTTCTCATGGCTGAAGGCAAAAAGCTCCTGAAACAAGAAGTTAAAATTAGCTGCAGTAAAAGCCAATTGTTGGATGGAAATGAATCCAACAAAATGTTAAATGTGATCACTTTATTTATTTAAAGACACTTACATTTAATTGTCAGCACTTTGATTTAACTGTCAGTCTTTCTTTTATACAATGATGCATTTACTCTGATGTGTGTGCAGAGCCAAAACAACAAAAATGTGTGACTGTCCTGAGACTCATAGACAGCACTGTATAACAGCTTCAGACCATGTGATCATATTTTCCACCCATAACACAAAATAGTTTTTAAGGTGGATATTTGGCGACATTTGACTTAATAACCATAAATGCATTTTTTTGCATGCAAATTATCTTTTCAGTGTATTTTTTAAAGGTTGCCTTGATTTTAAATGAATGTTGTTTGCAGGTACAAAGACACATCCTCCATTTCTTGTATACATCTCCAGTTATATTCAAATTTCAACTATATCTCGCTGTCTTCAGCAGCAGATGGACTTAGCTACCTCATGCATGCTCGATACTGATACCTTGTTTCACTGTCAAATAGTGCACGCCCCTGCTTTGTATTCTTAAAGACTAACATTATTTCAATTTCCACTGCTAAATATTTGATCGTTTTCATATGAACGCCTGGGGCACAATAAAGTCAGCTGCTTGTTTCATCCTCGTCCAGTGGTTTTGTTAAATCAAATGTAACATGCATGCACACAAACTCTTTTATACACATCTCCCTCATTAAATTATTCCTCATTAGCATTCCCCCACACTCTTTACCATTCGACTCATGTTTTCGCACTCTGTATCTTGAACCTTAGTTTCCTAATCAAATTAATTGGGTCATTTTTATAGCAACATGCTGGCATGCTAAATTGCCTGAGTCGAAAAGACAGCCGTAGACAAGAATACTCAATTACACCCTGTAAACTAGAGGTCCACTAATGTATGCTTGAAACGCCCGGAGCTCTGAAGTTGTTATCTTCATGCTAATATTTGTGCTATTTTATAGCTTGAAGAGAGACATACTAAAACTACACAAAACCCACCACCAGTATATCTTTTATATCCAACAACGTGCAGGAACAGACAGGAGACGGCTTCTCGCAGACAGGCAGGTGAAATGATCCTGATGTGGCCATATTGCTCATGTAGCGTTCAATTCTCTTTTGCCAAGTTGGATGTTGTGGTCTTTTTTTTGCCATCAGAAGAATAATTTGTTCAATCCCCAGCTTGTGTTTCATTCTGCAATGCAGATTGACAGCGGTGGCAGTGCAGAGGGAAGGAAAAATCCCCGGGTTGCGCATGAGTAGAGAAGCATTTACAAGTCCTAGAATCTCAAGAAATGGTTTGTGTAGTGGTGCATGGCTGAGCATGTTTTTCTAACATGGACGACAAAAGAG
Organism: Holacanthus passer; assembly: GCA_025331565.1. NCBI lineage: Eukaryota > Metazoa > Chordata > Actinopteri > Pomacanthidae > Holacanthus > Holacanthus passer. The sequence goes on along the minus strand of JAFREQ010000003.1, from coordinate 10,597,843 downwards.
TGAGTCCTTGTGGAGGTGGGGGTTTTTTTCCGTCTGGTGTTAAGAGCTGTTTGAAACAAATTAGCCCTTGCAAATTGCATGCTGTGTCCCGGAAATGCAGATAGTTAGGGATACTAAATGTGCTTACTAAATACATACAAGTACAGACAGATATAGAGAGGATGCTTTCAAGTATTTTAAATCTGAATTAATGTGTTCTGTATATCAGTATGGCATGCTATCTCTGCTTGTTCTCCAGCCCTGATATAAAAACCTTGCTTCACCTCAGCTGTTTCCCCTCACTTTCACTTTAAAGCTGTGCAGCAGCAAGACTTCCAAGGTCTAGACATAGGAAATGAAGAAGGCTTAAGTGCATTGCTGGAATTCTCTCTGATGTGTGTTGCTTTTGCAAGAGTGCAGAGTAACTGTATTTACTGTCTCAGTCTGCGGCAGCACGGCTCGTGGTGTCCCATTCCCCCCTGAGCACAAGTGCGGGCATGTTCTCATATCACACCTATCTGTTTCTTGCCATGTGTTATCTGCAGGTCAGCCAACCTCTGAGCCCCCCACACCTCCTCTCTTGCCGCATTCCTCCCTCTGCTTTCCTCGTAAATCCCGCAGCAGTCCCAGGAGGGCCGTAACACAGTGAAAAGCCTTTCTCCACCAGTCATGGCTGTCCATGGTCAAGTGCTGCAGTGACACAAGAGAGCCCAGCCGTCTGTCATTCTGTCCGCAGTCACACAGTACACCCATCACAGGCCGTCCGACCACGCCACAGCTGTGATACGATCTCGGCTTCTCCGTGTGGTGCCTGTCTGCCCGTGCAGATGGACAGAGGAAGGCAAAGGAGACATAAAGGGACGGGGACAGAGGAGGAGAAAGTGCACTGGGCTTCAGTCACTTTCCTGGTAGTCTAAGGTTAGTTCACGCTGAGCAATAACTCATAGGTCCCTTGACACTTTGCAGCACTCTGTTTCCTGGACTGAATAATGAATGTGCAGGGCTTCCATTAGCGTTGAAAGCTCCGATTATTTCACAGGGCCTGACAATTACTCATGCTCGGGGAATCAGGGACAGGGCGGGTGGAGGGGAGATCCACAGGGATGAACTCATCGTCTCCATATGATGAAAATATCTGTGTGTTCTTTGGACATGTTTTTGCTCATACGCATTTATTCTAAAAAAAAAAAAAAATCATGGTGAGTGGAGCAGATAATAAGCAGGAGGTATGGTGATTTGATTTAGTATTCTAGTGATGATTGCGTATGCACACAGAACTGTCAATACCTGCCTTGAATCCAAGAACTGGGATATTGCCATCTGTTCAAGGAGCCCAGCATGTGCTTCTCTCCACTCGGAGCGCGAGGATTTGGCTGCAGCAAACTTGTAGTTGAGGATGCACCATTACAATAAATACTCCAGAGACAGATAAGACATTTCTTTTAACTACTTGTGGCTGAGACGCGATCTTGTTAGCACTTATCTGAGCCCTTATCGAAAGCATCACTTTGAAATAGTGCACAAATTTCACAAAATGGACCTTATAGTCAGCATTATACTCTCCTGGCCTCTTGCAGCAGGCAAATGTTGCTGCTGTCGAATGTGAGAGGTTACGCAGTTTAATTCTCAGCCACAGTGTTTTTGGGATGATGCTGTTTTTTAAAAGCAGCAGCAGCAGTCTCCCTCCTGGCTTTATCCAGACACAAACCGGGGACCTCAGAGGCGGCGGGCAGAAACAAGCAGCCTGTGCAGAATCAAACTGAAGCTGTTGCTACATGGAGAGATCCTCTGCACCGCTGGGACCTGAACATGGCACACAGCCACCAAACTGCTGCCTTCCCCCCCCACCACCATTCACTGCGGTTTCATTAGCCTGCCCCAGCCAGTTTCCTGATATGCAGACTAAAGGTTTTTAGCAATGACTGGTCAGTTGCTATTTGCTAATGAATGAGTTATTGTCAATGAATGCTGAGTTACTCCCTCAGCCGTGGAGGAAACGCAGGAGGCTTGGCTTATTCATGTACTGTACTCCCCATCTCCATCTGGTTTCCATGCAGCAGCAGTTGAAAGAGGGGGGTTTTGAACCAGCAGAGGAGCAAGCCATTGAAATTCAGTGCTACACAAGGGAGACCCTCTTATAAGAGCCAAATCGGGAAGGGAGAAAGGAGATGTACTGTGGAGCCACTCAATTAAAGAATCAGTGTCCAATCTCCTGGATTACACCCCCTGACCTGCCACACCAAATCCCCTATTAAATAAGTCAAGAATTGAATTCTTTTTACTTTCCCTTCTGCTAACTGGCTTATTGACTCAAGTGTGCTCAGTGCTTTGTGGCGAGGCTCGCCTTTAAATTGGCTGAAGGGAGAGCTTAAGAACATCTGATCATTATTAGGAAAGTCATGACATTCAAAGCCTTGGTGTATTTTTTTTTTCTTCCCAGATGAAATACGCCGCCTGATATGGTCGTGCTCCAGCTCTTGTGTGGTGGGGGTCACACGGTCAGTTAAGATTAGAGATGGCGGTTGAATGTCCTCCTAACGTTTCAGCGAAACATTTAGCAGCTTCAGGTTTAATGGGCGAACAGCATGAAGTGCTTGCTCTCATCATATCACACTGGAATGAATCTTCCGTATGTGTGAGGGAGGAGTGCTGCGGTTTAAATGCATCTTCTTTCTCAGCTCCTCCCTGCCTGCTCCAGATTTCAAACTAGTTTTATGCAACCGCTAATGAAAAACATTACATCTATTCAGCATATGGCAGCAGCTTACACAGAGAGCAAAGGGAATTCAGTCTCATTCTTTTTTGAGCAGATGTATGGAGATGTGCATACCAGCGTCACATCTTTCTGCACCGCGCTCAGCTATCGAGCAGGGTTGTTATATAGTGTGCTGAATGGACTTGAGGGCATTTTGCTCTGTAAATCATAAAGCTAGTGATACGAATAAAGTCTGTATTTCATATAGCTAAATGTACAGACTAAATTAACTTCAGCAGGACTGTGCAGTGGCATATTACTGTTTATTTTCCATATGAGGCAAGAAACAATAACACCACTGTTCTTCTTTGTGCTTTCATTTGGCACCTTAACATCTCAAATGTTGCTTAGATGTGAGCTGGACATGAAAAATGAAATGCATACCAGCAGGGAGTTTGACAGCTCAGGAGTAATTGTCAGTTATTAGAGATCCGTTGCTACTTAAATATCCTGTAATAGGCAGACATACCCTTATATAGTACACTGGTTAAATTTAAAACAATTGATTATTCAAAACATTGAATTTCCCCTAGAGGATTAATAAAGTATGCCTTCTTCTTCCTCTTTGACTTCTACGCCGTAAATTCCAACTTGACATAAAAAACATCTTGCGCCCAGCAGCATCTGAAAAAGTTCCTGTTATTTCAACCCCAGGATTCCTTCCTCCCAGTTGCACCCTTTTCCAGCTCTTCGGCGGCAGTAGTAATAACGGTGTTGGAGGGTTACGACAAGCAAAAGGCCAGAATCCAGGTCACAAGAACGACCCCTTGGCATTTTGACCTTTTCCTACCCAGGCCGGTGGTGTTGACAGCACCCCGGTGGGGGAAGGGTAAACAAACGAGCCACATGGAAAAGAACTCCAGGCAACGGCTGCAAGTCAAACAAAAATGCTGCAAACTTAACTCACCCAGTCTCTCGCTCCAGATTTAGAAATAGCGCGACTTGAGTCAAAGAATTGTCTGGTTTTGCAAAAAACTTTGTGTTCTTGGCACAGCGTGTCTAAATCAGGAATAATCCCTTTACTCTTATCTTCTAATCTTTGTTCCTTTCTCTGAACTGTGCTGCATAAATAACAACATCCTGCTTGTCTTTCTGAGCTTTAAATCAGTACACAAATATATAAGATAGGCTGTTCCATCATTTAATAAGCCAGGGAAGAGGGCTCGACACTCTGGCCATTTGATGTCAGCTTTATTTCACTGGAAATCGGCTATAGCGTGGAGGCTTGATCATTTATGGACGTGGCCTTGTGGAACAAACCTTTCCCATACAGGCCTTGACGCTGAGTGTATTTTACTTGCCTATGCTTCACTGGCTCCCGGAATCTCTAATGTGGCATGTAGACGCTCACCACTGATAGATTTGTGTCCCTCGGGACAGGTTTGTATCACTGTTGGCTGTCAGCGCATACATTATGCCGTTTAAGCAAGAATGATCACTGCTATTAACAACAAAGCAGGCCCAATTGAATAATTTAACGCAGCGGCAGTGGCTTCTCGCTGTTAAAAGAAGGGAGTGGAGGATTGATCAAACAGCCAGCCCTCACCCAGCTGTGGGAATATAAATAATAAAATGAGATCAGAGTGATTAGTTATGGTGCCCCATTCCGGTCCGGTGCCCACTACTTACATTCCCTTCCTGCTGAGATTCTCGCTATCGACGTCTTGATTCCATTTTGTTGCCTGCAATGGCAAATCAATATGTTCTGTAACAGATGGAAGTGGGAAACGATGGCATATACTTCATGTGAAATCCTAGAAAGTGATATACTGCGGTTCAGCTATTCTTTTTTTTTTCTTCTTTTCACTTTGGTCTGTACAGACTTTTTGTGACTCGCCTGCAGAATAAAAACAAATTGACATATGAGCTCTTCCACGTCAGGTACATTTATAAGTCTTCAAAGGCTGCTTTAGATGCACCTCATGCTTCCTTTGAAATGTATTTCATGGATTTGTGGGCTCTGACTCCCTCTACAGGGAGTGAGGATTAAGAACAGGATAAACAACAACATGTCTCTTCTCATTACAACTCCCACTCATTTAGAGTATATTCTTCCTACCTTAAACCAAATTTCACATTTGTTGTCCAGTTTGGAGGATTAATTTCACAAACATTCATACAATCTGAAATGGTCAAGCTTAGATCATCTTTCTGGCGCATTTGTCTATTTGTCGGACTCACAGATGTAAAGGTGATATGCATCTAAAGGTGAAGGTCCCCACAGTCACACCAGAGTCGATGCTACAAACTGTGGCGTGTTCTGTCTTCAGCTTCCTGCGTCGTAGGAGGCGAGACATCAGTATGAGCAATGCATGATGTAACCGTTCTGTAAGGGCAAAGTTTTTAGAGACAGAAACACATCCTCAGCTATCAGGAGGATTATTCACTTGCTTGAGATCATAGTGCTGTTTCTGACGAATGTCTCAAGTATCTTGGAATAACATGTTTTGATTAAAGATCAGATTTCTTTAAGGTTTTGCTTATGTTATTGAAGATTGATCCCAAATAACTGATCCTCTCTTTGACATCTACTAATTTAGTCCAGGCCTTTCAACATCGTCTTTCACTCCGCAAAGTTCAGAATGAGAGCCATGAATCTGTGAATAAGATCAAAGGGTTTTTGGAATTAACTTTGTCTTTGAGGAAGCAGTGAAATGGTGCCAAAATTGCACAGCCAACAATGATGATAGCGGCAGTACGTTTAATTTTTCAGAAACTGTTAATGATTTAAAACATAGTTTTATTTTATGGTGTTGTTTAAGTTAATTGCTTACTTCTTGTTCTCTCTATGTTTGTCTCTGTCTTACACACACACACACACTCACACTGAACACAAACAATTAAATCACATCTGCTTACGTCTAAATATGATCTTGCTGAATCTAACATGGCAGAAATATTCTTTTAATTTACACTGAATTCATATGTATTGCCGTGCAAAATGAGTCACATAAAGTCTAAGTTTTAAAAATGATTAAATCAAACACAGTTGCAGAGTGTGTTATAAAAGCGGGATACAGCCCAAAAAGAAAACATTTGTGACATTACACAGAATGTACACAGATTTTCCTTCTCCACCGCGAGCAAACCCATGAGCTCTTTGGCACCTTCAAACTCCTATTTAATGAGACTAGCATTACATATGCACTGTTTTGTGGTTTGCTGTGCAGTCAGGACCTTTGCCACTTTCCCAAACATGTGTGGATTTCCGTGTTTGGCCACAAGAGGTCGCTGTGCGCATATGGTCTCTCTTGCTGAACATTGGCTTAAAGAGCAGTGTTGTGCTCTTTTTACTTGAACTGTAGTCTGAGCAAAGAGGGTAAGATACATACAAACATAGTGCTGAAAAGAAAGGAAGCATGAAGGAAGAAAAGAAAAACTATAGGCTAAAGAAACATACACAACTGACAGTGAATATGTCTATCTGCACACATTCTACTGTATATTATATTATGCATCGTTATTATATGCTGGCCAATCTAATTTAGTGGATTGACCAGTGCTTTGTATAACACACTGGCAAACAGAAACAAATGCACAATAAGTACATCAATCTTTAAAAAAAAAAAAAAAATGAATACAGGTCAGAGATAGTCAAAAGCCAATGTGTGAAAGTGTGTTTTAAGCTCTTAATCTAAATTATTGATAGATTTACATCAATAATCTAATAGAAGTAGGAATGTGCATAGTTTCATAATTTTGCGTAAGCCACTGAAACAGCTTCATGGACTTCCATATGAAGCTCTCGTCATCTTTCTGTGTGTGAATTAATGTGATTATCTGAATGTTATCACATGGATCCAGCTGACGCAAAAACCAACACGTATCTTTACAGTATATGTTAGACTGACACCACTATATTTCAGTTTCTCATAATCATGGTTATACAAAACATGAGCTTATCTCAATTTATAAGCTCAGTTACAAAAGACATTTGATGCAATGATAATAATACAGTTCCATTCAGTAATACAAAAGCCGTGTTTTTATTTATATGGTACACTTGATCTCAATGTTTGGCTTCCTTTCTTTTCCTGCACCATATCCCATTTAATTGCACTAAGGCATGCTACATGGTCAGGCTTAATGTTGGGCATAAAAAAAAAATACCACCCTGGATCCACTGTTGTTGTGATTGCTGCGGAGCAACAAACACTCCCACAACATTAAATCCAAAATTAATGTGACTATAAATACACACAACAGATCAAGTATCGAGAGGGTGGAGCTCCACGCCCACACCCTACCTCCCAACATGCCGCACAATGAGCATGATCTCTCTCCTGTTTGTTTTCCATGTTCAAGCCTCATTAAGGAGCACTGGTCTATAAAACTGTAAATTTTTCCCTGTCATGTGTTCCGTTCCTCGCAGAAAAACGCCACTTGTGTCACTGAGAACTGAGATCACCAAACTGCTGTCTGGAGACACTTTAAGGACCATAACCAATAGAAACGAATAACAAAACACAGGGAGCTCAAAGAGGAGAAAGTGCTCTGAAAGCAGCAAAGTTGGACAGGAGGAGAAGTGGAGCACTGAGGTGATGTGCTGTAAAATGTTGGGTTTCTGCTAATGGGCTTCGGGTGGCTGTTTTCCACTTTAAAGTGACTTAGTGGTTCCAGTTCTGGTCTCTCACGCTGACCTCACTTAGACCAATGTTTTCTTTCTTCCTCCCACCTCCACTATATCTCTCTGACTAAGTTATTTCCACCACAATGGCACAGCCTTCATACTGCATACTGTGATAGGACGGGGATAAGGGAAAAAAAAAAAAAAAAAAGGATGAGCAAAACAGAAACCTAGTTTCCATGGTACACCAAAACAAACTTTCCTGTGTGAGAGAGTTGCCTGGTTCATTGCCCGCGTGGCTATTCTTTAGTAGCAGTGACACCACGAGGGTCACTCTGTGCTAAATATAGAACAAGGGAAGGAAATGCAATTGTCTAATAAACAAAAGCAGAGGCAGGTCTGTAGGACACTCGTGACAGAGACCTCACAAGTCTCCGCTGGAGCCCAGAGCAGATGGAAAGTCTCCCCCTGCATACCATACTTTTCCTCTCTGTCTCCTTCTGTGGCCATCTGAGGTTTCCATTATGAGAGTGACATTTTTTTTTTATCCCAGAGTGGTTCCTCCTTCCAAGTTGGGAGTTTGGTCAGCAATAATCCAACAAGCTTCTCATGCTACTGTTACCAGTTGTTCTTCCCCCTTCAACAATTTGATTTTCAGATTTTGTAGTTCTGCTCTTTAAGTCCCTGTTTTAGACCTCCCAGCTGGAGTCTGCAGTCTCCCTACAAACTTGAACGGGCTGGACAAGATTTATGATCTTGAGCCATTTGGATGATGGCATGAGACAAATCAAGAGAAGGTGACCTTGTTGAAACATAGTCACTCTCTAATTTATTAGTCATTTTTTTCAAGGGGAGAGCCTTTGTTTTATTGGAAAATATTCAAAATAACTTCTCTGGCTCCAAACTTTAAAATCTTGATGAAACAGTTAATGATGGAAGGAATATGTGTAATAATGTTTTATGGAGTTAGGAAATACTGGCTGACAGTACATTTGGCTTTGCATAGATTTACATGAAAAACTGAAGTGTGTGCATTTTTTGCATATGCTATCATTTGGATGAAGTTGGTTCCCGTTAAAACTTCCTATTAAAACATTTTTTTATTGTTAGGATCAGCTATGTTCTGATTTACTTCAAAGGTCCTGATTGCAGGTTGTCAGAGGGTTTACATTATGAAGACTGACTCAACTGTGTAGCATGTGAGGTACATATGGAAGAGTTCATGCGTCATGCTCGTTATCATATGGGTTTGGAACTCACCAGGTCACACACACGCACATGCATATGTTCGCAGATGTAAACTGGATCTCTAGCATCATATCTATAAACGTCCTGGAGAGTGCTATAAAAATCCCAACTTTAAAGCGGTTCCCTGCTGTTGCGATCTCCTGCAAGTGGACTCTTGCTGTGGGATTAACTGGCTGTAATATGACATCTAAGTCTTTGTCATTCCCAGTTAGGGGAGCCATATAGCCACATGGCTTTACTGGGTGGAGACTGAGGAGGACAGATTTAGAGCTTCAAAGTAACAAGGTAATGTGCAAATGCATTTGACCTGACTGACAGATTGAGGCAAATGAAAGCCAGGCAGGCACAATTTGGAGTGTGACTTAAAAACAAAGGGTGGATGTGAGCCAAAAGGATGCTAGATGTTTCTGGCTGGATCGCTCGAACATAATATGTGTTTCAATCTCTGAGAATGCTTTGAAGTATCTGTAATTGGATGGGCAGAGGCAATGATGTGAAATGTAACTCCTGAGGCACTAATTCTGACTTAATCTAGCGTGACGTATCTATAGGCATATATGAAATGTCAAAATGAAGATTGTAAGCATGTGGGGGAGATGGGCTTCATGTAGACAGGGTCAGTGAGTTCAGACTCATATCCTGAAGCTCTCTCCAATATGAACTGTACGTCCATTGGAAGTATATTAAAGATAATCCGGCCTAATTTTCTCTTTCATAGTTAGTCAGTTAATATCATGTCATTAACACCATCTATCTATCTTCCCTCCTCCGTTTTAACTGTGTGTGTAATGAAAGGAAAAAGGACAGACAGAGCCCTGCTCCTCTTTAGGGACAGATAATTATGCACAAACACAGTGGCTGAGCAGAGAGAGAGAGAGAGCAGTTAACCTTAGGAGAGTTCATAAAAACAAGCTGTCTTCATAAGTGGAGTGTTCTTTTCAGAGTGCAGCACATAAATGAGAGCATATTTGGCGACCAGTTTGACACTGTCCTGCACTATTAAGTTACTAAACTGCACCTCATCGCGGCGTTACGCTCCTGGCAACAGTGGTCGCAGGCTTTTGCTGAAAAGCCGCTCCAGGCATGTGTCTTACCTGTGAAGCAGACGGCCTAGTTTCCATCCACCGCGTCTAATGGAGACTGCAGGTCGTGCCATGATACAGTGAGAGCATTAGCTGCAGGGGGAAAAAAAAAAGGTGCTCGTGTTTACTGTGTGTCCGCTGGGTAACCATAGAAATGGGATGAATGTGATGCCATGATTAGATTCCTTAATATTAAAACCACATGGCTCCATAGTTAGACACCTTCATTTTGTCTGACCCCAGCGAGACCTCTGGGACCTCAACGCGAACGCCATTAATAATGAGCGGATCCGACAGCATTTTGGGACTGTGCTTACTTTTACAAATGGCCTCTGAAAAAAACCTTCTGTAACAAATGTGTAGTCAACAGTGGATGCCATTAAGTGTAATGGCTCCCAGGTAATTTGTTGTGCCCCTACCGCACCATTTCCTTCATGCGCTTGGTAATGAGATTTTACTGTGCGCTGTGGGCAGGGGGCCCTTCCTCTTTGATCAACCACCGTCACTGTGGTGCCAACTGAGGAGCTTCTGTAATGCGGCCCAGGATGAGAATGATCTGTGGGTCATGAGAAAATGTTGGAGAATGTCTCTACTACAGTAATGATGAATGAAGGTATCAGCAGGGCTCTGGCCTATAGTCAAACACATACTAACAACAACATGATAGAAGTACACATCAGATTTACGATGACCCTGCTCTGTGGCGTCCATACTCAGACATTATTTTGTCCAGCGAAAACCATGTATCTCCAATTTTGGTAATTTAGAATTTTTTTTAGAAAAGTGAATCAGACGTGCAAAATAACATCAGTATGTGATCTCACAAAAACATCTAACTAGGGCGGTATTAACTACAACAGAATGTAAACAATAATGTTTTTTAACCTGGTATCTTGACCCCTTTTTGATTTATTTCTGCAATGATTGAGATTTTTTTCTCCCTCAAGTTCCAGTAGGCTCAGAGTATAGAATAGCATAACTATGGGGCTTTGGAGATGCACAAATTTTCCCATTGCTACACAATTATCCGTGTCATAACTTCTTGTTCATCCAGTGCTTATCCTGTCTATGACAGAATTGTATTTGTAATTGGATGGAAGATCAAAAAACACTTAATTAAAGATTAAAAATAGGTTCAAAGTTACCTTTTCTATGTACTGTATGTTACCCTGAGATTGGTCTATATGATCTCATCTGTATTCTTCTGACAGAGCAGACTGCAGCTGTGGTTCTCTCTGAAAATAATAAACCAGTGTCCACATTAACCTGAAAGCCTTGGGTTTCACAAAATAAACCATTCAGCATCTGGACAAACAGTAGAGAGAGAGTAGAGGTGGTGAAAGGTGGATAGAAAGAGACAATATTTCCTTTCCCCCTCTCTTCCTTGATTCCCTTTTTTCCCTGCTCTCTCTCTGTGCATCCCCCAGTCATCAGTCCTATAGGTTCTTCATAAACTCCCATGATTTCAGTCCATATTTCAGTTTCTCCACCAAACACATACAGAGACTGAAACACTGCCCATGTGTTCCCTCTATGGTCTAAATCCTGCTGTTTTAGGAAACTGCTTGGGATATTTGATTCTCCTGCTCTGAGCCGTTTGATCTGTATTGCCTGTTAGCTCTTGCATGCAGCCTGGAGTCCAAGTGAGCAAAGAACAACAAATGAATTAATTCCAGTGCTGCATCCAGCTGAAATAAAACACACCCAAGAGATCATGAAAAACAACAACCATTATAAAAATGTTTCTTTTCACTGGCTCCATCTCTGTTGTTGTAGTCTGTTTGAAAGTTGAGAGCAGGTTTGCGATTAAGGGTAAAACTATCTCAATTAATTTTCTCCACTGTTTCATTTGCAGAACATCAACCACATTTTTATTCTTATAAAGAACTTAAGTATGTGATTTCATACTATTTGCATGTAAGTGTACAGTCTGTGTGATTATATGATATTGCTCTGATGGAATTTAGGCTCATTAGGAAAAATTGGTGTAGAAAATAAAATCCTTAGTCCCAGCAGAGAAATAGTTTGGCATATAACCCTCTGTAAAACATCAAATTGTTGTTACAGTGTTTGTCGGATTGAGCAAAAGAGATGTCGCTTGTTAGTAATTGAGCTTTTAAGATCTCCTGGCTGTAGCTTCATATTTGGCATCCAGATATGAGGATGGTATGAATCATGAATGGTAGGTCATTTTCTCATCAAACTCCCTGCAAGAATGCAAATAAGCGTATTTCACTAAATATCAAACAATTCCTTTAATCTCAGTTTAATTAATGACTGAATGCTATTGCTTAACACACCCTCTGCTCGCTGACACTACAGACAGCTTCTGCTTTCAAACTTGTCAAGGTGTGAAGTTGAATAACACTGACTTCGAGATTTTTTAGACATGAACACATAAGCAGTGAAGCAGATATAAACTCTATCACCACATGATTGGTCTTGACAGTGTGGCAGGCACATAATGTAGAACATAAACCGGTTGTTATGTGTTTGCCCCCAGTTGTGTGTGCGTGTGTGTGTGTGTGTGACACCATAACGAGTTAAGCATAAAAACGCTGGAGCCTGCATTCATTCACAGGCAGTGACGTCATCCTCTGAGAGGAGCGAGTGGAGTTTTTGGAGACCACTGCAAGTGGAACTCCTTGCTAGGCTGGGCTGTAACCTGAAGCCAAAGAGAAGAGAGAGAGAGAGAAACTAAGAGAGAAAGAAAGTGAGAGAGAGAGAGGGAGAAATGGAGGGAGGGGGAGGGAAGGACTGAAGGGCCGAGAGAAGGTGATGTCAGCTGAGTTCAGAAAGTAAACAGAGTTCCAGACTGCAGCATGCTGTCTGCGGGACGGGGACGGCAGCTGGGGCAAACCCACGGGGGCACCAACACAAGCCCCTGGAGCAGCACCTTTATCTCTGGGAAGGAGGGCTGGTTCCTCTTCATCTCCCTCTTCATCCTTATCTCCTTGCCCCAAGGGACAGCCTGGCCCTACGGTAAGACACTTCACCTTCACTGCTCTCCCTCTTGTCTCTGAGTTTGACACAGCCTCTCGGTTTATGTTCTTTGTTCTCAAAAAAGCCGGCATCAGCACTCTCTCCATCCCCTCTTCCCTTCTATCCTTTAAGAGCACAACAGCACTCAGCGAGGCTTGTAAAAAGATCCACAGAGAGGCAGTGATGTAAAATCCAGCCTTTTACAGGGGCAGCAGAGAAAAACAGCGCTGACAAGTTTGTGCAATCTTTGTTGTTACAACTCTTGTTCTGAAGCACAGAGTGAAGGGCTGTCCTGAGCCGCTTTGTTTACTGTCCCATTAAAAAGGGCTCTGTGATCCTCACACTCCTCTCTACTCATTGCAGTTGTTCTTTGTGTGAAATAAAATTGAGATTGTTTTTTCTCCCCCTGCTCTTAAATAAACAGGAGCAACAGATGGATGTGGCCACACATTCCTTGAGGTGAAGTGAGGCAGTTGGAGTCCTAATAGGGCTGTTGAATCTTGGCACTCGCTCCCTTTTTGTGCGAGTGCTCCTCTTTAATCGCTGAAAGTGTGTTTGTGGCTGAGTTCTCCCTGAGATCGAGATCGTCTCTGCCTGTTTACCCCGGGTGACCACTTGAACTGCTGCAGGAAGACATGAGTCACGTTTGAGTCAATCATGCAGCCTGTGGTAATCTGTGTATCATCCACCGTCTCCAGGACTCCTGACCAAACCTCTGCCCTCCATCTGATTCCTCTTTGCACTGTTGTAAAATAATACCTTCAATTGTGTTGTTGTTGAGTGTGTTGGAGGGATGGGCAGAGCACAGCTGTGTGTGTTAAGAGAGTTCCCTCTGGCAGATTTACCTACTTGTGTTGTTGTCAGCTGAGTCACTCATTCTGAGCACGGCTTGTTTCGTAATCGTGCATTATCAGCTGATGATAGATGTTTGCTATTGAGCAACCTAAAATAGTTCCCTCTCTTTGAACCGAAGCAGACATGTTTACATGCAAATCCTGACTTCGAGGACTTGTGTATTTAGGTGTGCGTGCCTGTGTTTATGTCCATTTGTGCATTTGTTTTGGTGTCCCCAATGAGGTATATATGTAAAGCCTTCCGTTCAGGATCCTCCACCCATCCTGAGATGTCCTGCTCTTCTGACACACTCTGCTTATAGTGACTGAAGTCCACAGAGAAGCTGTCAGGGCTACTGAGTGCTGAAGACTTGCATAAAAAAAAAAAAAAGACATTGCATTGGCGAAAGAGAAGCTTTGGCACAGAATATAGTTACAAGAAGAAAAACATGGTCTCCGATTGGAAAAATATTGTGTCATATCAGAGAGTTCACTCCAAGTTTATGAGCTAAATGCTGAAAACAAATGTGCACCTCTCAGACTCCTGTTTGACCTACATATCGGTGTGTGTACATACCATTTCACCAAGCTGGATAATAGACTGATAGGGTGCTTCATTGGGTTTGTGGTTTCCTAGAGGAGGGAAGTTTATTTAAAGCGATCTACAGGATGACCGCAGAGGTCAGCGCTCGGGATCAGACTATGTTCAGATACACAATGCCCGTAGATCTCCCCTGGGAGTTTCCCTGTTCCATGACAGCGAAATCAGTCCAACCTCAAAATACCAGACAGCTGCTGTGGGCAGTAGACACAAGGAATTATACGCTCGCACGTACTGTACATGCACGGCACATGCACTCACAGCTGCTGTAAAAACAACTCGTTTTCCATGATACATCAGCATGAAATAAGCACCATTTTGTCAAGAGGAAACTATTTATTCAGTAGCGGATATATACACTGGAACCTGTCATTCTCTGCACAGGGAACTTTTCCTGATGGAGTTCTCACTAATCATAGCAGGAAGCAAGTATGACCCAATCATGCTCTGGTGTTGTCAATGCTGATAATGCAAAACAGCACAACCAAATAAAACTGAGATTGTCTGCATGACTAGATCCAACTAGGGTTAAGTGAGAAAAGATGTTTTTTTTGCAATTTGCACGAGCTGGATAAGGCAGTAGTTTGATATGTTGGAGAATAGAAATATTTGCTTTCTTGCTGAGAGTTGGATGAGAAGATCTATACCATTCTGGCTCCTGCATATAAATACACCCACCCACAAAACCATGTGTCTTTTTTCACTTCAGTTTTAAATTTCAAAGCCAGTTTCCAGTCTTTCCAGTCTAATCGGCTGCTGACAGTAGCTTCATATTTTTCATATAGATGTGAGATGGTGTCAATCTTCCCAACTTAGTCAAACATACAGAATAGAGACGCTACATGTCCATCATAGGTGACTCAGCCACATTGTTTGATAATCATATTGAACTTATCTTAAAGGTTTTTCTGCATTGTGCTCTGTAGCTTTGTTTGGAGTTCAAAATGCCTGAGCTAAGATAAGAGTGCATAGCAAGACAAGACTCAAGCTGATAAGATCCAGATTCTTAGCAGTTTGCAAGAAAAAAGTCAAACTTGACAATAACTGGTTTTAAATGCCACAGAAAGCTGTGAGCCTAGCTGCATTTCTGATAACATTTGGATATCAAATTAGAGCCTAATTATACGAGTTATCTGAGACTCTGGAGGCAGCGCTTGGCTGTAAACGTGAACCGTGTCAAAAGTCTGTGCTGATGCAAAATTACAGCAACTAAAGGCAGAGACTGACCTTGGGTTTTATTCTTAGCCGAGCACAGAGGGAGTTTCTTCCAGAAAACGATGGCACAGTTTTGGAGCTGATGCAGACTTGTGAGGTCAAATTCAGCACCTGCAGCACATTTTGAACGCAGTGGATCCATTTATCAATAGTTTTCAGGGTTTGTGGAGCCGTTGTGTGTCCTGTATTTGTTAAAGTAAGAAAAATAATTCAAACCTGAACAAAAACATGAAAGTGTTATATTTTGTTCTTGGCAGAAGTCAGCGTTTGTTGTGGCTTTCCTGCAGGTTAGCCGGCTGGTGATGCAGCGAGGTCAGACGCAGGGTCACAGGACTCACATGAATTTCCGTGACCACTTCTCTGCCCCTGGCAATAATGATGTCAGTCTCTGGATCCCCATCAAAGACGTGGAGCTGGGCCACTGCGGCGAACAACCTGGAGCTTCTCATCGGGTGGGAGTGCTCCACCAGGCTGTGTCATTGCTTTTTTAATTTCTGTGGCTTCTTAACATGCATTTTGAGGAGCACATTTAAGAGCCCAACATCTGGAATGGAAAAAAAAAGCAGATACTACTTACATAAGACCAGAAAAGCCAAACAACCCACACAAAAATCTGCACGCTTAGCTGCAGGACTGAGGGGAAAAAAAGCATTTGTGATCTGCTGTTAAATTGTGTTTCTATGGCCTGGTGCCAACATCTTCTCTCTCTAGTTCTCTAGTTGTGTGTGCACTGGGGAAATATGCAGACGCTATTACATATACCACAACCTATCATATCAGACAGATCGGTGGAAAGGGTGCAAGACAGCCATGAGGCACAATAAGGAAGCAAACTTTGTTATCAGATGAACTTCTGTGTAGTTGCAGCACCTCTCTGACAACTGTCAACACTTGCAGTCTGTGATTAAATACAGGGGGCACACAGCACAACCACAGTCTTGGGTTAAATTACAGGTTTGGGGAGCTGACATAATGATAAATGGAGCAAAATTTGCATGTTGATGCCATTGTTGTCATACATTCAAATACTTTTTTTTCAGTGTCTCTGTTTGCAAAAACACTTGCATTATGTCCAAAAACAATTCAAAAGAAGTAATATAGCTTTTGATAGACTTAAAGCTCAAACACATTACTTTGACAAACGCTCACTCGCTCCTGTACACAAGCAGCTCCACACCTGTTCAGACCTTCCTCAAATGCTGTAAAAAACACACATGAAATTGTTACTGTCCAGTGTGTAGTTTCCTGCAGGTGTTGACCTGGAAGCCTTACAGATGTGTTTTTACAAGGCTGTAAGCCTTATCGCCGAAATGAATAAATTAAAATCGGCCTGGGCGCAGTCCAAAGCACAGTTATGTAAAAATGATCTTCGGCGTTGTAAATCAGTAAACACTTATTATGGAGAGAGGAGAGCTTTCCAGAAAAATAAAGATGCATTCCAGCCTGTGTCCAGCACTGGGGGAGAAACCGTGCCGTCACGCTTCGGGAGAAAAACATAGCAGTCTTATCAACAGAGCTGGAGGTCAGCAAACTGAATCCTTTCACCGTGAATAAACATTGAAAACGCTGCTGCCTGTGTTTATTTGCCTCAAGGAGGAGCATTAAGAAAACAGCTTGAGGGAATCTGGGAACTAATCCGATCACAAACGCATGCTCTTTTCATGTCACCGACTGTCTGTGGTGATGCAGATGAATTTCCCGCTCCGGTTAAACAAATAAAGATCTGTTCTACTGTAAATCAGTGTCTCTTCTCTCTAAGTGTGCTGAGGGCAGTCACGGCCACAGGATGCCATTTCTCTGTCTAAAGACAAGACACACGGCAGCGATCCATGTAATGACGTTACCAGGCCAGCTCATAAAGCCTCTTGACCCTCTCTTGTTTATGTCCTATAAATCAGGTTTCACAGTCTCTCCGATCAACATCATTTAAGCACCTCAGTGCGGAAGTACAAAAGTTGTCCCATAAGGAGAAGAGATGGTTTCTGCACCTCTCGCTCCTCACACCTTTTAAACGCTGTCATTCATCACAAGGCAGCTAATGGTAGAGCTTTATAGACGAAATAGTGAAACTGGCCAACACAGTCTCCTTTGTTTAACAATATCCAGCCTCTACATTATGTAATTTGGGTCATATTGAAATCATAACAGTCGTAGTTGTTTGAAGTCGAGTCGCTTTCAACTGCATTTTAATGTATGTGAGTGAAAGCAGACCAGAGTAATGGACCCAGTGTATGGACTCAGGCTACTGTAATGTAATCATGTTAGTACTTTTTAGTTTTTGCCATATCTTGCAGGTTCTTTACTCTGTCGTTCCAATTTTTCACGATGTTGTTAATCAATTCGACTTCATGTCATTATTTATGTTTTTCTATTTTAACCCCGTCAGAAGCTCCCAATTCTGCCTATGTAGTTTTAATAGATGGATCTATTCTGGATTTGCCTTTGGGCCCTAATTCAGTATCACACACTGTCACACAACAACCCTAAATGCTGCTCTTTCTAAGGATGTTCAACATCAGATTAGACATATTTTCATAATTCAATGTTTTCTGACTATCATATGTGAGGTTGTAACTGTAACTTTCCTAAAATAATGATAATTTGCTTCGTTTTCAGATGACACAAATGACATGACTAGTAATGTTTTGAGAAGAAATAGGTTAAAGATTTTGCAGTAGTTTAGTTTGGGGAACCCCAGTCAGTAGTCCTTGTGTGTTATATGTTGGTAGGATGAGGGTTAAAGGAGAACTCCGCCAGTCCTTCATATGTGAAAGAAGTTGTTATTGAAAGCCTTTTCATGATGAACTGCATCAAATGATGTCAGTTGAGTCAGCCTCAGTTGGAGCTGAAGACTACATGTTTGAAAAATGGAAAAAGAAAAAAAAAAATCTGGGGTGTGGAGTTCAGTGGAAAGAAATGCGCTGCCCGGACCTCCTCGTCTCTTCTTCTCTTCTTCACACCCAAATCTCGCAAGTTGCATTGTTGATAATGTAGACGTCAGGTTTTGACAAGGAAGAAGAATGTGTGGAAGAAAAACACAATATCTCTGGTTTTCCTGCATTTTTAATTTTGATTTTGATTTTACCAAAATATACTAGAGGAGAATAGCAGTTGTAGATAAGACTGTGGTAAAACAGGTTTTTACTTGCTGTGACATTCTCGTAACGCATATTTGTATTTGACTCACAGTACAGTGCATAATCCCATTCTTTGTACAGTGTCCTCTTGCCTCGACAGACATCTCTCCAAACACACAGGCCGTGCCCGTGCCCATGCCGTGGATGTTTGTGGTTCTCACACTTGGTCATGAGAAGTCCACAAAAATGACAATCTCATCCAAAACTATGGGCTTCTCTGTTTTTGTCTCAGGGAGGCAGACCGAGCTAAACAAAAGAAGACAAAGCAAAAAACGTCAGCTCTGATTCAAAAACAAAGCTCAGGGGCTGCGAGTTTACATTGCTTCTCACCACAAGAAACCATTACTGGTGGTTACTGTGACAGCATGGGGCATTGTGTAAGGGGCTGGTGTATGGGCGCCATGGTCCAAAGTGTCCCTTGAGTGACACTAAATCATAGTCCTGGGGTCTGTTGTCACTGGTTTGCTGAACATGCTTTAGGACTAATACACAAATCCAGGCCACATTATCAAAACAATAAATGAATCTAGGAATATAACAAAAAATCATAAAACAACGACTGCAGCCACTTTTACGAAGCACAAATCCTGTCCTTAAACTTGCATTAAAGTTGACCTAGTGACGCCGGCCAACCTACTTTCTGTCTGAATGTCTAATGTCAGCGTGTTTGTCATACCTCGCTGCGTCTCTCTTGGAGGAGCAGCTGAGGAGAGGGCCAGATTGTGGCTGGACTGAGATACAATTTATGATATCATTAATGTGGAAGGGCAGCAGGGACGACTCACAGCACTTCCAAGACATCTGTGCTTCTCTCTCTCTGGCTGACCGTCTGCAAACAACCGCTAAGAGAGTGATCACTTTGCTTTTTGTGTGCCAGCGCATTTGTGTGTCTGCGTCTCAGAGTCTTGGATTCAAAAAACTTATATAAACAAAAAAATTGACCTAGTGTGCAACCATGACTTTACAAATACAACCAGCATGCAAGCGTGTCTGTGTGTTTTTAGGTGGAAAAGGGGAGAATGAATGGTGGGAGATGTGACTGCAGGGCTGGGAGGAGGGTATGTACAAAATGCTGCGCCGACGTTGTGCCAAGTTTAAAGTGCAGCTTCTGTTAGTTCTCCATCCACGTCTGCCACAAGAGAATTTCCACTTGTCTGTTGCAGCTTTTAAATCCGCTGTTACATAATTATAACCACTTCGGCTCAGAGTCCTTTAAATCACTTGTTTCCAATCCAATTAAACATCTCATTTATTGGGTAAAAATTTTACAAAGACAAATTCAGTGTTTACACTTGGCTTCATAAATGACTCTCTGATTAATGATGTGATTGTGTTTTTACTCTGACTTTACTGTTGTGGCATGTTGTCTGATGTAAGACATGTGAGAACACACAGAGGGGGTAAACTACTCAGGAACTTGTGGTCCCCTAAAAAGGAGCTTGCAACCATATGGCGGTGGAAATAACCAGAGAGCCGGTGCAGACGAACGCTGAGCTCTCCAGAATCCTTCCACTGCTGCTCGGGCTTCGGCGGATCATAACCTACGTCTGTTCTCATTTTCCCACAAGGCCAATCATTATCTTGGTCATGTTTTCTCCACTCATCTTCCCCTCTATGTACATGTATGAAATGATGCTTACATGTGTTTCCTGCTTGCCTCTGAGTGTGTTGCTCAGTCTGATGTGTTGTCTTCTTCAGATTACAGGTATTTGTACAACCACTGCCCGGGCCCGGAGTGGAATGTCATGTGCAGGGGCTGCTGCGAGTACGATGTGATCCGCTGCAAGTGCCCCCTACAGGGGACTCCGGTGGGCTACGCCGTGCCCTGCTGCCGCAACGCCATCAATGAGTGTGACCCCTGCATCATCCATCCAGGTAGAACCTCTGCAAATATTCATATTTGAATGAGCGCTTCACTCTGACGAGATGTTGCAATCTTGAGCAGAATAAAAAGTTGGCAGAGCTGAGCATTCTTTTTATAAAACATCTTTTGATTCTTGTCAGCTCATAAATCCCCATCCACAAAACTATTCTTTCTCTAATATCTGCAATCTTGTTTGTGCGAGACCAAGCACTGTCTGTCATCTGCTCAGCTGTTTGTATTGTGGAGTTACAAACATTAAGGCAGAAAGTCTGAGAATAATTTGTGTCTGATCAAATTATTTTCGAGGCCAACTACACATTGGCTGCACAGGAGTGAATGATCGCACTTGGAACTCTGATTTGTGAATGAAATGGGTGTAAATCAGTGTGTTTAAACGCTGGCTGTCTGTGTAAGAAGCATGGGCACGTATGTGTATGTGAGAATATAATCACCTGGGGACGTCTGCAAACATATGCTGCAGCTCACGCATCCAAACTCTTTTGCTTTCTTCTTATTTTCCTACACGACCTCCGCCTGCTGGAGTATGTCATGTTTTCTTCACAGCTTGAATGTACTCATGTTTTCCTTTACGGGGGAGAAACAGCTGTTACCTGTACATCACGTTTTACTGTTAAAAACTACAAAAATGTTCCCTGATGTGTGCCATCATAATTACTCATGTGTACATCCCCAGCTCACTTGTTGACGTACATACCAGGTCAGGACAGTCTCTTAAGTGAAACTCCATCCGCACAGGAAACATTTCTGGGGGTTTTCTCCACACTTTGTAGTGAAAGATGAGCTTAATGAGTTTAGCAGAGTTGGGTTGAATGTAACATGGCAGGGGTCTGGTGAAGCAGGGCGACATGGCTCGGGATGTTTGGGTTCTGACTCTTGCTTTAATGCATTTTTGTTTCTCTCTTTTTTCCAGGGTGCAGTATATTTGAGAACTGTAAACGGTGTAACAACGGGACATGGGGCCCCAGAGATGACTTCTTCATTAACGGCAAATACTGCGCCGAGTGTCGGCCTGGCTGGTCTGGTGGAGACTGCATGAGTAAGTCTGTTCATTCTCCCAATTAGCGGATCCTACATGGCTTTACTATGCATGTTTTTTTTTCAAGTGCAATGAATACCATGCTATATGTTCTTTCCTTCCCCTGCTGATTTATCTTCATGTGGGACAACTGTGCCAGCTTGGACGGCTGCCATATGCCCAGGAGGTTTTCCATGAGGAGCTCACAGACAAGTCAACATTTGGGAATCCCATAAAACAATTTAATATGTAACATTTGGACACTGACAATAGCTTCCTCAATATGCAAATATTCTGCCGAGGGGCACAGTAAGCATACAGTTAATTAAAAGCAGAACCTGGAGCCGCTGCTGAATGCCTGTGTTGCCCCCTGTGCATATTGTGTTTATGCTTCTTTATGCTGCCGAGCACAACATAGGGTTTTTACAGTGGCTTTGGAAAGTCAACTGTAATTGCCTTTGGTTTGAATAGTCACCAAAGCAGCTGAATGCAGACCCTCAAAATAACAATTAAGCTGTATTTAACAGCCTCTGAAATTTAAATAGCAGGCCGGTTTCTGGACAGCTTTCCAAAACGGGATTCTTTCCCATGTGATTTTCAGAGTGTGGGGGTGTGATCCGTAAGCGGCAGGGCCACTTGGTGCTGGAGAGTTACCCCAACAATGCTCGGTGTGAGTGGACCATACAGGTGGACCGGCCCTTTACCATAGAGCTCAGGTAAGACCGTAAACATTGTGTTTATGTGGTTATTCACTTAATATTTACTACTTTACTTTACTATAATAAAGCATAGTTTCAGGTGTTAGCACTAAACACAAGTAACTGAGGCTGATGGGAGTGTCATTATATTTCAGATATTTTATCATAAACCACAGAATTGAAACCCAATTAAAAGTGGGGACCACAAATGACCGTAAAGAATTTAACGACAATCCAGTCGTAGTTGAGATGTTTCAGTCTGGACCAAAGTGGCGACAAACAGACATTTCCATCCCCGGAGCCGCTCTGGTGGTTAAACATTACATTAAGAGATTCAATAGCTAAGTGTCTTTTCAGAGGCAGTGTCCTAGTTATTCTGAATAATCACAGACCTCGCTGTCAACTGTTTGCATTGGATCTACTTTCACCTGAAGAATCCCTTTGAAACCATGCAGAAGTCCTTCGGGTTGCATAGCCAACAGGTGAAGCTTGTGAGCTTACAAATAAATAAGCACCTGTTGGAAACTGAAGATCGCTGCAAACCTTTGTGTCAATAAAGTTCGAATGGACATAGTTTCATCTGGCATTAAAGCATCAGTTTTTGAGATCTCCATTGTCCATCTGTAATAGTTATCAATGGCTGGCCTGCTGAAGTCAAATTTCCACTTAGTCCAGATATTTCTGCAAGATGTATGTCATGGATGGATGGCAAGTCTACAGCAAAGTTTGGAAACCACTACATCCCCCCCCTTTTTTTTCTGGAAAGTTATTGCTTTTCAGTCCTGTGATAGCTTTCTATTTCTGTCATTTGCTCCATTACACATACAGCATTTGCACACGACTTGAGCTGAACAAAGTCTTTATACAGTGAGATAGGAGGCTTAGCCTGCGGTGCATATGGTAACGGTTTAGTTTTCTGCTGTGTATAAAAGCTTTGCATTAAACCGAACAACCGTGAACTGATGCACAGATTCCTAAGATGAATCCATTCTGTGACATCAATGTAGGGATGACAAATATTTATACTGTGTGTTAGATTTTTATGTCCTCATGTAAATCCAACAAAAGCCCCTGAATAAGAAAGAGCTGCTGTGCAAAGAGATAGCCTAATGGAAAGTTGTATGTCAGTGCCTGAGGGACTGGGGAATTACTGGCAGGGCTTTCCTGTATTACTCCGTCTTAACTACGGTGGCTCGCTCACATCACAGGCAAAACATATTTACCAAGTTACAACTGGCATTAATTGTTGGGAGCAGCTGCAGGCCAACATTTACCCTTTTCTCTATGTCTCATTAGTCTAATCTTTCTTGACCCAGGGGTTTGTGATAAAGGGTAGAACTAGAGGATTTGGGAGCAGGCCAGTGTCTTGTGTAAAGTTCATCAGCCCTTCATGTCCGTTCCAATGTAAGGCTGAGGAGATTACATCTGCAATTGCCAGGAAGGGGAAAGGGGACTCCTTTGTGTTTTTTTGTTTTTTGTTTTAATCCAGCTGGCAATCCTCTCAATGTCACACTCTGCCTTGCGACCGAAGCAAACAGCTCAGGAATTGAAAGTGTATGTAAATTTCTCCACGCAGTTATTACACTCACTTAAAGTCACATTTAAACCGGCCCCTAATACCGCTCCTTTCCGGATGTCCCGGCTGCTTAAAGCATACCAAGAACGTTTTGGAAGCCTTAACGCATTACCTAGAAATTCCATACCGGCAATCAGCAGCCGTGCCACTCGCTTTGGAAACAATGTTGGTGCAATCAACATGTTTATGCAGCGTTCGTGGATATATTTTATAGACCTTTAACGGCCGCTGATCCGAAATAACGAGATGTTAATTTAGTCTGAGATGGGTAACGCTGTTTATAAGCAGTAATTATTACCAGTTATATAAATGTTATGGCATTTATATGTGCACTTAAAACTGTTAAATAGGCGCATGAGTGTTAACAATAAATCATCTATTAAATTTAGGGAAAAACATCTTATACCTGTAAAGCCCACTAAAGCCACAAAGCCAGAGATAGGCATCTGTTTGTTTTTACTTTCTTGATGTTCCGACTGTTTTATCGTTGCTGCCAGGTGTCAGTAATTATTGTGATTTATCCCAAATATTTCATCTGAACTTAAGTTAGTGTAAACAGCCATAACATGGTCTCACTTGCTTATACCTGTCTTATTCATGATCTCAGGTTACTCTTTAATCTGTACTGCTGCACACAACTTAACTCCCACTAATCTTGTTACACACACACACACACACACACACACAAACAAAGCAGCAAAAAAACATGAATCTGAATCTTTAACTACCGTGTTACCTTTTTAAATGAGACACATTTCACACATCATTAAGACAAGTAAGCCACGTAACAGTGGGGCAAATCACCTTCGGCAGCTGTTAATGTATTCAGTAGCTATCATTACTGTTCATTACTTGTTTGTTGGCTGGAGATTTTAAAACGTCGGTGCCAACGATGCCAGCTGATGTGGCACTGCCAGCGAACACAGGTGCTCTCATTAGGCAACAAAAAGCCGATAGAGCAGAAATGCAACGGAAACTTTTCCACTGGAAAATTTCTTCATTCACCGTGAATTGTGTCAAGGTTGAGCAACAGTAAACATAATGTCTAGTGATGATAGTTTGTAAGAATTATTTTAAAAATTTGCTTGAAACTGTTTTAACACTTTTATGGCTTCGTGTTTGTTCCTTACCAACAGGTTCATGATGCTGAGTCTGGAGTTTCACCAGTCTTGTCGTTACGACTACGTGGAGGTCCGAGATGGCGACAGCATCAACTCACGCGTCATCGGTCGATTCTGTGGGAACAACAGACCTGCGCCGGTTCAGAGCTCCGGCAACAGTCTGCACATCCTCTTTGTGTCGGATGGTTACAAGAATTTTGATGGATTCTTTGCCACTTTCCAGGAGAGCTCAGGCAGGTCAAACACCAGCGTCATGTAACAACAAAGCTGCTACTACTATTTATATGTATTTACCACTTATATTTTTAATAGTTTACTTCTATACTTGGTGACATAATGCATCGCTATCCCAAATCCTAATCCCTTACCCTAACCTTAACTTAAGTGTATTTTGACCTTAAACCCAAAACCGAGCCCTAGCCCAATAACAGCGCCCAACAAGAGTGTGCCCTTAAATAAAAAGCCATTTATAAAGTCAATGAACAAAGGAGCTCTTTAGAGTCATAGGTCACAACAATTGCAAACAAGAAATAAATTTCCAAGGCACTCAAGAGTCCAGAGTATAAAAAGCCTTTAATGGTGCATGACTGATACTGACACATTTTGTTAAAAGCCTGCTTCAGGGTGCTGAGCCTGCTAACAGCCCATTGAGAAAATGAGGACACACCAAAATGTCTTTACTTTCCAGAAATGTTCTCATTCTCAAGGTCTAAATCACAGAAACACACTCACACACACACACACACACGCACACGCACACACACACACCTAAGTTACCAGCAGCTAAGCCAGATCTAGTAAAGTTAAACTGAGGTTTTCTGTGTAGAAATGCCCAAACACATGTTCATGGAAAGTAACAGTGACATTTAAATGGTGCCAGCTTTGAATATAAATCCCTTGACGTAACCTTGTGTGAACAGCCATTCTTTGTGCTATATCATCCTGCTAATAGATGAAACATTTCTTCTTGTATCCTAATGTCACAAACTTGTGTGTTTACAGCCTGCAGCTCATCTCCTTGTCTGCATGATGGGACTTGTGTCCTGGACAGTTCCTACACTTACCACTGTGCCTGTCTGGCCGGCTACACAGGCAAGAGGTGTGAAAATGGTGAGTCTAACACAGCTGAAGCCTCCACAGTAATGGAAATTCTTGAGAAATGCTGAAGATGCCTGCAGGTTCTAATCACCGGGAAGAATAAACCAGTCTTCTGTAGGCATGACCTGAATTTTCCATCTCCCAAGGCATCTGAAAGACATGTGTCTTACTGTATTCATGCTTATGAAAGCTCAAAAAATTATTTGAGTCATTTTCATCAGAAATCAGACACACCTAGTTACGACAAACTTATCGAGAATTTACTTCTCTTTCCTTTTGCTGTTGTTTCTGCCCAGAGGCAGACAGTGATTCACTGTCACAAGGGAGAGGTCTGTGGTTTGGACCAGGTTCAGGCCAGCTGCCTTCCCTGTTCACACAGTCCCATCCACGGTTTTGGTCAGTCAGCTTTTCTAGAAATATAAAATGCATTTTAGTAGGTTTGCTGCAAATCCAAATGACTACTGTAGAAAATATGTTTGCATGAAATTAAGCAGCGCTGAACCAACTAATACATGATCTCATACTGCTCTGGCAAGGTGAAGACACTGACTAAGGAAAAAAATTAAAGGGGAAAATGCTCTGACAAAATATATGGAGAATCAAGAATAAGGACAATGGTAATGAAGATACCCACTATATGCCACCTTAAATCTGTGCGTTATTTAGCACCAATGCAAAGCTCCACTCGTGTGGGGTACTGCTCAATCAGAGTGTGGTTGGCCTGCAAGGTCTTTTATTTATGGGTGTCTGGACCCAAACTTGTGTTTATACATCCAATACCTTAAGATCCTGCAAAAACAGACTTCCTGAACCCCACTCACTTCTTTATGCGGTGTCATTTTCAGGCCTAAATTCAAGTCTGTAAAACGAATGGTGAAACAATTCTACTTCTGTAACACAAGCCAGCTTTTCCATCGGAGGAGACACCCGTAAAAAAAGGCACGTGTTTCATTCCACACAGCGTGCATTCATCTGTATTCCCACGAGGAATCCTCAGCTGTTAATTTTAATGGAAGAGAGCTGGAATAACACTAATGTCTGACATTTTTTAGAGGAAATATAGTCTACATTTCTGCCCTGGAGTCAGATGGAGAATTTTAAGCATGAACCTGACATCAGACGTATTTTAGGTCTCCGATAATCAACCTGTCATCTGTTGTAAACCTGAGCTCAAACTCATTCTGTATGAGAGAATCTTGACACATTATCATTACTATTTCACCCCCCTTTCTTTTCCCTGTCTGGCCCATTTTAATCCGTTCTTACTAATCTGTTTTGGAGAGGAGTATTCAACATAGTTTCCAAGGCTTTCAGAAAAGGGAATTATTTACTTATAGTGTGTGTCACTGTGTATACTGTAGTATGTTAGCATTCCACTCTAATAACTCCAGACTCATCTCATTATGTCTTTAGACAGAATCTGACATGGCAGATGGATCATTTAAGCACGATACAACAGAGACCACAGCACCTCAGGGTGCTTCAGCTTTTTTAAAAAACACATACAAAGGAGGTCAGCTACGGTTTACTTTTCCACTTTTGCTTGGCCAACAGCATTCTCCATTCCCTGAGGGACTTAAGGTTGAGATGCTGTAAGGCAAAAACGCCCAGATTATAGGGAGGGTTCCTGGTTTGGAGCTATAAAACCACAGACAGCACATTTCATGGATCTGACCCAACTTAAAGTCAACACCACAGAAACCTCCTGCGGGATCATCTCACAGAGAGTGCTGTAATGGTATGATAACCTTAGTGTTAACATGTGTGTTTGAATTGTTTTGAACTCAGTTGCGGGTGGCGCAGACAGTCCTACACCACAACATTTGTGTTCACATTTGCAGTTTGCCTTTAAGATAGAAACAGATACTCCACGCACATCACAAAACGCTGAAAGAATTGCCCGATAATTTGCCCAGTTATGACATGGATACTTTTATTTTGCAGTACGTTGTCAGAGTTACACGCAGTATTCCAGCACCACATTACCAATCCTACTACCCGACTTCATAAAATTCACTTTTACAACACTGGAAAGTTGAACAGTTTGACTACAGCCCTTTTATTGCATCTATTTCTTCCTCATTTACAAGCCGTGTGTTAAAGTCTCGCTGTGAACTGTTCACACTTTACCATGATGGGTGAAATTATTCATTCATGAGCCTCCATGGTAGCATGCTAAGCTCTGAACATTTTTAAATTAAGAGTAATGAGTCTGAGAGCTGAGTCTTTGGTTCATGGAGCTCACCTGTCTGACCTGCGAACACCGCAGGGCAATTAAGTCACTGCAGGTCTGCTTGTGTGGTCTTTTACGGCTGGGACGTGCAATGACCTGATATTTGAGGAATGCTAGAGATGCTTCCTATATCCTCTTTACATCTCGTTTTTTATGATCCAGCGTTCAGTTAGAAAACAGGAAAATGAGATGTGTTCATGAATATAATGTGCATGCCTGTATTTCCATTCAGTGGTGGGATGCCACAGGCCTCCAGTGCCCATCCACGGATCCACAGAGGGTTTGTTCCATCACTCGGGGGCACGCATCACTTTCCGTTGTGACCCTGGCTTTGAGCTGCGGGGGATTCGTGCAGCCATCTGCTTGAGCGACGGCACATGGAGCGCGCCCGCCCCACAGTGCGGTAAAATAATGATGCAAATTGCTTTTTTTCCCCCCTGCCAAATAATTAGAGTGTAAGATCTGGGAAAGTCATAAATGTGTCATTTTGCTTGTCTCTGAATGTCATACACACTTCCCCAGAGATGGTGCAGATTGTGGAAAAAGAACAATTTGCAACTCCTAAAAGCCAGATTTCCTTTCTTCTCTCCAGTGCCAGTGGAAAGAGTGTGTACTTTACCGCCCAAGCCAACACATGGGGACCACTTCTTGGTTTATGGACCCAATGACGTCCTCATTGCTCTGCAGTACCTGTGCTACCAGCCCTATGAACTCAGTGGGAATTCCCAGAGAACCTGCCTCCCTAACAACACCTGGAGTGGGACTCCTCCTGTCTGCACCCAAGGTCGGACAATGTGTCTCAAATAATGGGGATTAGAGATAAAAATGGATGAGTCAGTGCAAATAGTGCAAAGGACATTGAGTTCATTTACGTTGTTTTCAAAAGGCTAATGGATCAGAAAATGAGTCAGTGCCTTGAGCCATTAGAACAAAAGATTTGCAATCAGCTGCTGACTGACAATTCACTAATGATCTTTCTTTCTGGTCTTTATCCACAGTGAATAACACTCTCACTGAAGCAGAAAAGGACAAAGACAAGGCAAAGGAAGAAAAGACAGAAACAGATATATACACTGACAAAGATATCGGCAAAACTAAAGAGAAAGGTCAAGAGAACACAGCTGGAGAAAAAGAAAGTGCCGGAGGGAAAGGTATAAACACTGGGCACGAGAATACAACAGTGGTCGACAGAGAAGATAAATACACTGGTACCATTCCAGAGAAAACTGCGTCTGAGGGTAGGAATGAAGGAGAGCCAGAGGAAAGAAATACTGGGTCAGAGAAACCCACCGGAGGCAGCAGAGACAAAGTGGATAGTAAAAGCCCAAACAACAGCCTGAATACAGTTGAGAAGAAAGAAGATGAGGTGGAAAACCCAACTGAGAAAAAAGAAGTCAGCCCAGACACAAACTTGGAGACGGGAAAGACAGATATCACAGAAATAGTGGTGATAAAAGACAAAGGGCAAGAAGGGAAGGAAAGAAAAGAAGAGCAGGTGAACGGAAAAAGAGATCCAGATAAAATCGGCCCTAATGATACCAAGCTGAGGACAGTCATAGCTGAGGGTGAGAACACAGTCGAGATATTTGAACTGGAAGTGACAAAGAACGACACGGTTATACATGACACAAAGGACGCAAAGAAAGAGAATAACAGCATAGGTTCTCCAGAGCAGGGGAGGAAAATCATTCCCACCAGACTCAACGTCACACAGTACACCTTGTACAGAGGTGGAGAAAATGAAACACCCAAAGAAAAACCAACAATAAAAGAGGAGACAGAGGAGGATTCTGCTGAGAAAACAAAGGAGGAGCTGGAGAAGGAAAGGGAGGAGGAAGAAAAAAATGAAAAGGAGAAAGAAGCCAACCAGAGCTTCACCGGTAAGAGACTCATCGAGAAAAATAAAAACACATACAATCTCCTTCTTTGTGGTCGTCACCCTCACCTGCTGTTCCCAACCTGCAGAGAAAAGCTGCCCGCCTCTCCCTCGCCTCTACCACGGCTTCCACCAGCCGGTGCACGGGGTGGAGCCTGAGACGGTGGAGTTCTTCTGTAACCACTCCTACGCTCTGAGCGGCGATGCCCGACGCACCTGCCAGCCAAACGGTACCTGGACTGGCAAACAGCCTCTCTGTGTCAGAGGTACCCAAATCTGCTTTTTTTTCATTTTGTTCTGATGATGGTGTTAGTCAGTTTTTTGTGGAAGGCATACATTTCTGTAGGCATGTACATACAGCTTTTTTTTTTTTTTACAATGTTATAAATAGTTACCACCTTCTAATAAGATAGATCTAAAGGGGTTTGAAATGCAAACATACAGTATTGCAGACTCAGTGTTCCGAAATTAAGTAAGTAATTAATGGGGGTCATGGTTTCTCACTTTATGTCAGATGATCAAACTTTTAAACTTTTACAAAAAAACTAAATAAAGTAAAGGGTTCCAAAATGCTATGTGCTGAGCAAATAAGTCTAAAGTTAAATGCTGGTGGGTAAATGATTCCTGCAGTACAATAATCCATCAGTCTGGAGCTGTAAATGTTAATTAGTTCTTAATGGATTTTGGTCTGGATGCTCTTCAGTTCTTTGCCAAAGGGAAAGTAGTCGAAATGTCCACTGGCTTGACTTTGCTCATGAATTAAAGAGCTAGGGGGAAAAAAAGAAGAAAGAAGCAAGTCCTGGCATGGACGGATGCATAGCTGGAAAATGTTTTTTTCTTCCTTGTTGAACAGGTGGTTCAATACTTTGGAAAATGCATCGGACGAAACAGCTAGTGTGGGTCTGTAAAGAGGCAACAAAATCCACCTGCACCTCTAAAGCACAATGTTGTTGTTTTTCACTAGTGAACTTTAGGTGCTGATAGGCAGATTTTTTTTCACCTTTGAACAGAGCCAGACAAGCTGTCTCCCCCTGTATCCAGTCTTTATTCCAGGCTAATCTAGTTTGTTCATGCAGACATGAGAGTGGTATTCATCTAACTCATGTAACTCTCTGCAAGAAAGCAAATAAGTTTATTTCCCAAAATTTCAAAATTTTTCTTTAACCGTTATTAAAGCTGTTATTTACAACTTCTGAAGTATGTCATGTTAGACAATAGTACCGACAAAGACATGTTACTTCTGTCAGTTTACAATTCTCCACAGTCCGGTCACTGTTCCAGTTAAAGTCCATTCAAATCACAGCAGATGTTAATGGGTGTGTATTGTATTGTATGTGTTATGTGTGTGTTTGTATATGTGTGTTTTTGCAGCATGTCGGGAGCCCAAAGTGTCAGAGCTGGTTCGACAAAGAGTCCTGCCACCTCAGGCCCCATCCAGGTATGTTTACCAGTGCATTGTGTTATATAACAATCATGATTATTAGTATAAAATGCTTGACATCCATAAGCTCTGAATAGTCTGTGTTATTGTGCTATTTAGTGACTGAAGAATTAAAAGCAATTACTCTCATGTCTTCATGTGTCTTGGCCTCTTCTTCTCACCTCAGAAAGACACCGGTGCACAAGCTCTACTCGTCCACGCTGGGCCGACAGCTCCAGCCTGTAGGCCCCACTAAAAGCCCTGCGGTGCTTTCCCAGTTGCCCCAGGGCTTCCACCACCTTTACACACACATAGAGTATGAGTGCACCTCTCAGTTCTACCAACACTCTGGCAGCTCTCGCCGCACTTGCTTGAAGACTGGAAAATGGAGTGGGCATCATGTGTCCTGTTCTCCAGGTGAGGGCAGCAGAGGACCACTAGTTCTCTGACCACGGGCAATAACCACCACCGCACTCCCACAAAACAAACATACTAATACACTGATTCACACCCACATATCAACAATGATATGTGACACAAGATTATTATTCTCTTTGGCAGCCGTAGTCAGCTCAGTACTACTCAGTGAAAGTTACTGTGACATAGCTATGAGATACAGTGGCTTGCAAAAGTATTCACACCCCTTGAACTTTTCCACATTTTGTCACGTTACGACCACAAACATAGATATATTTTATTTGAATTTTATGTGAAAAGACCACCACAAAGTGGCACACAATTGTGAAGTACAAAGAAAATTATACGTGATTTTAAATTTGGTTGGATGGTGCGTTCAGAGTGATGTGCAGTGTTAGTTTTCTGCCACACATAGCGTTTTGCATTTAGGCCAAAAAATTCAATTTTGGTCTCGTCTGACCAGAGCACCTTCTTCCACATGTTTGCTGTGTCCCCCACATGGCTTCTGGCAAACTGCAAACGGGACTTCTTATGGTTTTCTTTTAACAATGGCTTTCTTCTTGCCACTCTTCCATAAAGGCCAGATTTGTGCAGTGCACGCCCAATAGTTGTCTTGTGGACAGATTCCCCCACCTGAGCTGTGGATCTCTGCAGTTTGTCCAGAGTCACCATGGGCCTCTTGGCTGCATCTCTGATCAGTGCTCTCCTTGTTCGGCCTGTAAGTTTAGGTGGACGGCCGTGTCTTGGTAGGTTTGCAGTTGTGCCACACTCTTTCCATTTCCGGATGATGGATTGAACAGTGCTCCGTGAGATGTTCAAAGCTTGGAAAATCTTTTTATAGCCGAACCCTGCTTTAAACTTCTCCACAACTTTATCCCTGACCTGTCTGGTGTGTTCCTTGGACTTCATGATGCTATTTGCTCCCCAATATTCTCTTAACAAACCTCTGAGGCCATCACAGAACAGCTGTGTTTGTACTGAGATTAGATGACACACAGGTGGACTCTATTTAGTCATTAGGTCAACATTCGATCATTCAGCAATCATCAGGCAACTTCTGAAGGCAATTGGTCGCACTCAGAGAAAAGGGGGCTGGATACTTTTGCACACCGCACTTTTCAGTTTTTTACTTGTAAAAAAAAATTGTAAAGGTTTGGCATCTTTGATTTAACAAGGCTTTTTCCAGGCTGTAATCAAATGTCCAACCTACATACAAAACGGTGTCCACTTTCCTCATCATTGCCATTCTCAACATTTTCTCATCAACAACATCCGATGTAAAAACAGTTAGTTTGGAGATGTTTCAACACAGATGGTGTGACAGATGTTTGCACGTCTCACAGATGATGATAAAATAGCCTCACGTGACAACAATTGTGTCACTGTCTATTACATAAATGCTCCTGTAAACATAAAAGCCATTTGTGCATGGCAGAGTTTTAGTAACTTGCACATGCTAATGATGCAAACAATGCAGGACATCCAGGAAACCAGATAGACAGGTTGAGTTTAGGTGGAAGACTGATAAAGTAGCAGACTGTGTGCGTCCATTTTGCTGCTGAAGACCTGGTTTCAGCCTTCTTTCTGATTTCATGCAGTTTGGTCATCCTTGTTCAGCACATACAGAAGATGGGACGGCTTTGATGCAGTGTAGGTCCTTTCACGATGTACATTCCTGTTAATATAATAATGTTGCAAAGGCTGATTCTGATACGATAATAACAAGGTTGACCCGACATAGTGGTCTGCTTGGAAGCTTCTGCCTCCTGGATTTATCACTTTAAAACAGTTCTTAATTTTCTTCATTACAGTGTCCATATGAAAGACTATCCTCTCTGTGCAGAGGAAGGAAACCACATTGGGCCGGACACTTTAATCACTATTTATAGCAATCACAAAACTGACTGCTTTTCTTGGACAGCCTTCACTAGCACCAACATGGAAAGTGTATTGAGTCTGTGAGCTGTGTTCAACTTTAATAAAAGAGCCCACACAGCACACATCTATAATAAAATCAAGAACAGTGGAGGTCGATTCATTTTTTAAGATGCTCATCACAATAATATGACATCAGAAGTGAGATGTTTGAATCCCCCTTGGTGCATTTCCTGTTCATCTATGTTGACTATGTAGAGATTGTCTTTAAAAAAAAAAAGGACTAAGGCTTCTTTCTTCTTTCGCTTTTTAGTATTTTATATGTTGCTCCACTTCACTTTGCATTTTGGCAAACAACCTCATGTGCACGTTTTAAAATAAAAGCTCTCTGAAGGGAAGAACGATTCAAAGAGAGCACTAAGTGTTGACACTGTCTCAACGTAAGAATAATTTTTTTCCTGTCTTCTTTTTCCCGCCCCTCCTCTTGATTACGTTCTTTCCCACTCTGTCCTCTCATCCTGTCACCTCCTCTTTGGCAGTGTGTGGGAAGCATCCAACCTTTGACCCAGAGAGGCCAGTGGAGGCTCACTGGCCTTGGCTGGCAGCCATCTACCGCCGCTCCACCAATGGAGCTGAGACAAAGGTGACCAAGGCAGACAGCCAGGCAGGGTCCCTGAAGAGGAACGATGGAGCAGGAACTGGCAACCACAATCAGGCTTCTGACTGGCAGCTGGTATGCAGCGGGGCTCTGGTGAACCAAAGGAGTGTGGTTGTCGCAGCCCACTGTGTGACAGAACTGGGGAAGGTGTATCCCTTGGATGCAGCCAAGATCAAGGTGGTGGTAGGGAAGCAGTACCGTGATGACCACAGGGAAAGTAAAGGTCTTCAACACCTGAGGGTAAGCTGTTGGAGGCATCGTTTCCTCATGATCCTTTTTAGCCAAACTTGCATAGCATAGCAAGTCCATGTGCTCCAGTCTGAATACTGAACCCCAAATTGAGCATAGAAATATTAGCAGTCCTTGTATAGAAAGCGCTGTATCGCTCCTGATGAGCAGGCTGGCACCTTGCACGACAGCCTCTGCCATCAACACATGAATGAGTGAATGTGGCATGTGTTACAAAGCGCTTTGAGTGGACCCTTATATAAACGTAGTCCATCTCTCTCTCCTTCAGGTGGCCTCCATTGCTGTACACACAAACTACGACCCCCATATTCTTGACTCTGACATAGCTGTGGTCAAGCTGCTGGACAAAGCGAGGATCGGGGAGAAGGTCCTGCCCCTCTGCCTCTCAGACAGCCAGGCCGAAGAGGTGATCTCTGGACAAGGGCTCGTGACAGGCTGGTCTCCACTGCCCGACTCAAGCTTAGGTCCTGACGAGAAGGCGAGGGTCGGGCTCGTTCACCTCGCTGACGTGGTCCCGTGTGAGCAGCAGTATGCTCGGAACGGCGTGCCGGTCAGCGTCACAGACAATATGCTCTGTGCCAGCCAGAAGCCGGACTATGGAGCCTCTAACATATGTCCCTCTGACACTGGGGGAATCCTCGTCCTGCCTGGCCTCTCTGAGAACCAAGCCGACAACAACCAGAAGCCCTCTCTCAGCTTCACGCAAGCGAAGGGGCAGAGCAAAGGGCTGTGGAGGCTCCTGGGACTGGTGAGCTTCGGCTACGACCAAGGGGAGTGTGATCCCGACCTCTACACAGTCTACACACACGTAGCCAACTTCAAAGACTGGATAGAGAGCAATATGAAATAAAAATCCTACTGTCTCACTCGCTTCTAAAATATTTAAATGCCTTCATATCTTACAGTCCTCTCCCTTACTTTTTCTTAGTCTCATGCACAAGGGCATTTTCTCACTCAATGCAGACGCACTGGAAACACTGGACAACGCAGTGCTCTAACTGAAGGGGGTGCTAACACATCAGATGTGCTGGGCATCAACCTTTCATCACAAAACTTCAGTGTTCGTGTTCCTCAACCTGAGGTTACAGACTTGAAAATGACCAGAAAACCATCATTTCAAGCCTCTGGCTGACGGTGGTTTGAAATGTACTCATTGGTGTGTATATATGTTGTAATGTACTGAATTATTCTATCAATTCATACGACGAAAGAGGTGTACATATTGTATTGAAAGACAGAAAAATCATGACGTTTTTAATTAAAGAAAAAGTGGTTGTGGTAAAGCCGGTCAGAGTGTGATTATTTTCCATCATGTTGTAAA
This sequence comes from Holacanthus passer, assembly GCA_025331565.1. Lineage (NCBI taxonomy): Eukaryota > Metazoa > Chordata > Actinopteri > Pomacanthidae > Holacanthus > Holacanthus passer. The sequence continues at coordinate 10,562,002 of JAFREQ010000003.1, read as the reverse complement.
TCTGTTCTACTGAATGAAATCGTTATATTGAGAGGATGTGAAAAGAAACAACTCATATTTGCTCTGTGAAGCACACAGTGGGCTTGTGCTGTGAAGCAAATGAATCCAGGTCAGAGCAGCACCGTTTTCACAACCATAAACGGAGCACGTTATTCACAGATCAATTCCCTCTTCTGCGCTCAAATTAAATCAATTACTTCCATTCTGACCTTCCTCCATTATTCAGACGTGAGTTTACATAGATGGAGGAGCTGCAGCTTATATCGACTCCCAAAAGGGGGCAATAAAGAATACATTATTACTCCATGTTCAGGAACAATAGAGGAGCTGGTTGTTGGTTCATTTGTTCCTAATTTGGTGGTTTCAACACAATATTAATCAAAGTTGCTTTACATGAGTAAGTCAAGGTTACACTTTTATAGTACTATAAATCATAACAATGAGACATCAGCCAATTAGAAGTGGAAGAATAGAACAAAATATAACACAGTACAATAAAACACAGTGCAACAAAATTAAATACACAGAATCAGATCACGAGCCAATATTTATAAAAGGTAGTATTTTAAAACAGAGGTGATTTAAAAGGTGACGAGTCCGCAAGCGTCAGACAGGAAGCTCTAAAGAGAAAGCCTAGTCACTTCAGAGGAATCCTGCCTGTGTATCTGAGTCTGTACACATCAGAAACAACACTTTTTATTATTGTTAATATCATTATAAAATTTGAGAAATTGTTAGTGCTGCATCAATTGATCTTTAATCCACTTGATGACTTGTTATCACCTTATTAAACAACTGACCTATGTCTGCAAACTTGCAACGACAAATTCACATGTATTTACATATAAAAAAAAAACAAATTCTATCTTTAAAACAAATCTTGACTAAACTGATTGAATGTATTTTGGATGTATTTAAAGGCTGGTCGTGTCAGGACAGTAAAGTACAAAGTGAATCAATGTTATGTAACCTGATGTCTTTCTTCTGATGAAAAACTATCTACAGATCTGACAAGGTCAAATATTTTCTGTTTCCTACCAGCCAAGCTTTTGAAAAGAAGTTCCAAAAAAAAAAAGATCACATCACATAACAGCTGTCTTGGCCATACGTCACTCTCAGAAATATTCTACTCAATTAAAAAAAAAAAAAAGTTTCACATTACAAAAGTACTTGGATTGCGACCAGAGTATATAACACCCTGAGGTCATCAGAGCACGCGCTTTGTTACTTTTGTTTCCTCGTCGAATGAATTTCTTTCCTTTCCTTCCCCACCAGCTGATATATGACACGGCTGCCAAGTTTTGAAAAGACGTGCCAAAAAAGTAATTACATACATCTGTCTTAGCCATATTTGACTCTCATAAATATTCAACTCAATTACAAAAAAAAAAAGTGTTTCAAACTTTACAACAGCACTTGGATTGGGTCCAGAACAAACAGATTTAAAACCTGATCTAAAAACCTGAGTATAGCCTGAGGTTGTCAGAGCTGATCTTTGCCCCCACAACACCTGTTTCACTTTATACTTTTTATATGTAATTAATGATACTTGTATTATTACTTATAAAAAACAGTGCTGTAGATTTTTTTCTTTTATTACTCTCAAAGCACTTTGTAAGATGTATTTCAATAAGTACCTTACAAGATACCGTAGTTCTTCATCTTTGTCTTCCTGTTATTATTGTTCAAAAACTATCCAGACATTTATAGCATTTCATGTTAATAATTTACGATCACAACTAAAATGCAGAACTGCTCCTGTGCCTTCGTTGTGCCCCACAGGAACAAAATCTATCAAAGACTTTCTGTCTTTCCTTCACCCATTTACCGATGTTGAACAACAGCTTAGCTTAGTCCCATGTTTCCCAGAGGAGACTCCCGTCCACTCGGGCTGGGAGACTGTCTGTTCACAGGCCCTGCTCAGCTCACAGGGCATCATCCATAGAAACACTTGACCCAGTCCTGACTGTCCTGGGAACAGAGATGTAACCCCGAGCAAAGTACCTGGACAATGATGAGAATATGCCACCATGAGAACACCGTGGTCGACAGCAGAGAGACGGAGGGGCAAAATACTTAACACCAGACTTACACAAAATGTTTAGGTTTCAGTCCAGTTTCCCAGTTTGGGCTGATGGGCCTCTGTGCTTTGTTCTCGGTGTGAGGAGAAGAGCCCTTTGAACTGAACCAGTTTGGTGCTGAGGATCGACACACAGCTCCGTTGTTAGTGCTCTGGAATGTGGGAGCGCTGAGACGATGTCCTGAGACATTTACATTTGAAGAACACGTCTGGTGTTATTCTGCGTTTGGTGTGAATGTTTGAAGCAACGCATGTTCTCGTGTGCAAAAAAAAAAAAAATCACTGTGATTATTATTACGCAACATTTCATGGCACTTAACTCTACATTTTTCAACGTAGAAACTTCATTCAAAGTTCAAAATTTTCTCAATTGAGAATCAAGCACTTTTCTCATTAGGCCCTTTTATACATTTTGAAATATTCCATTTTTCTCATTCAAATAAATGGATTGACTTTTTAAGATTTACACAGTTTTTCAGCTCTTATCTAGTCATTTATGTTTTCAACGTGAAACCCCATTTGCACTTTCAAACGTTGCACATCTTACCAGAATATATAACATCCTGAGGTCTTTTGTTTCCTTTAATGAAATTCTTTGCTTTCCTGCCCCACCTGCTTATCTATGACATGGCTGCCAACTTTTGATTTGCCAATAAATTTCCATTTGTGTACGAGGTGGAGTCATCACAGTTAGAGTGAAGAGGTGCCGAAACTACCTGAGGAATGTTCCAAACTGTTTTTTTTTTGTTTTTTTTGGTGGACTGCACATCTTGCCCTGTCTTGTGTTGTTCCTATCCCAACTTGTTTAACACCTCTATCTCTGGCTATCTTGCCAGAGAATTTCTTACCAACTGTAGACACCGATTGCTTTGCCTGATGATGAACTGGATTCCTGAGAGATTATGTCACAGCAGCATGAGGGTCTTTGAATGGCTCGAGCTGGATTCTTCCCCAGTTGCAACAGGCCCTAAATGATTTGTGACCACCATGACATTTTTGACATCTCCCAAGGGAACACGACGGCACTGCGGGTGCTCTTAGGTGTATCAAACTGAACTGCATTTGTGACTTCTTGCTGCCCAGGCTCTTCTGAAGTGAAGTGAATTTTATGTGGTATGTGAAAATCTTTTGTGAGATACATACTGGAAGGCAATATTGTATATGAGTGTAGTTGAGTCCACAGATGGGAGAGTTAATAGGAAAGCATGAGTAATTACCTGGAGCTTAGGTCGGCTCCGATGAACTCTTCCATCTCATTCACCGCGGCCCTCACGGCCCTCAGCTGAAAAGCCAGATAGTTGTGTGAAATGAAACAACCGCTTATGCATCACGTTGAATTAACACTGATAATAAGACTTTTGTAAAATGTTCATATAGGCTATGACACACAAACTGTATTGTAACACATGCCTATATTGGACACCAGGCATGAAATGGTTAGGCTTCACATGCATAATCATATTGTGAACTATGAGGCAGTCGCTAATAAGTTGTTGTTTTTCTTGCTCTTGTTCTTACCAAGAGTAAAAAAGTCCGAAAATTGGTCACATGTGTTCAAGGTTTCCAGCAAATGTTAATCAAATGGGAGTTAACATTTATTTGGAACTGTTTTTGTCAGCGGATCGACATACATTTGTTGTACTAGTAATTAATTACAGCACCTGGGAATGACTCAAAATGAATTATTTCATTATTTTATATAGTGCCACAATGAAATAATTTGTCACACAGTGCAACTGTGTGGCTCACATATGTGTTTTTTAATGGAGGTCTATGGCGTGGAGCAATAAAATACTGTGTATCAGGCTTTGCTGACTTGGTCAATACTTGCTCAAAGGGTCAATTCATTGTTGGTTTTGGTCAAATTTGTTGACAATAAGAAAATTGTAGACCATTGCTAACCTTATTCTTTCAGCTATAATGTGTTTACCACCCTATGAAATTATCCCTACCCCCGTTTTCTACCCATCATATCCTCAGCAACTCATTATGCTACACTCAGAACCATTTCTATTCCAGCCCCTTCAGCCCTGTAACACACACAGTATGAACCTAAGCAGAGCAGGCTATTATTCAGCCATTACCTGCCGTATATGCCTATATGAAATGGAAGATAGCCATTCATACACTTCTCCACAGCCCTGAATAAATCTACAACTCTCTCATGTTTCAACACACAAAGCAATTTTGCTGTATTGATGTAAAGCCCCGCCTGTGTTTTCATCCATATGCAGGCCTGTGACTGAATTGCACAGCCAGAAGTGGCAATATGATTTATTACAGCCGTGATTGTTTGACTCGTGCAGCAGCTGCAGAGCCTTTCGGCTGCTGCTGCTGAACTGAGCACGAGTGAGACAGAGAGAGAGGGATAGGAAACAGGAGAAAGTGAATACAGAAGATGGAGGGAGAACGAATGAAAGAGACCACAGGAAAATATGCAGTATGTACACGTGCAGGCAGGTGTTGTTCCTTTGTTTAAGGGGCAGTAACATCCTCTTGGTTGAGCTGTTATTGTACCTTCACCAGCACCGAAGCCAATCTTTCAAACGTACAAGGTTTAGCACACAGTTCAATACTCGCATTAACCTCCTCCCCCCAAGGAAACCTCCCCACCTCCCAGGGGTGTTTCTGAAGACTTGCCAATGTTATTACTCTGGAACATCCTCGTGACACCTTTCCAGGCTTTCCGATTGATCCTGCGAGGCCATTAACGCTGGCCCATGCCCCTTATGGTTTGCCCTTTTTATTTGGATGGGTGCAATTGCAGTAGATCATGTTTGTTTGGGTTTTTTTTTTTATTCCTGAACAGCTTATTAAAATGCACAACATCAAAAACATCCTATCTTAAAGGATTCATTCATTTTAAAATCTAGTATTGCATCATTGGATACTGTGTTTTCATGATGTTCAAATGTCATCTGTGTATATATGTCTGTGTGTATATCTGATGCTACTCATCACTGTGCTTATCGATGCCAGTGTCTGATAGAAGGTGTACAAGTGTACATGGGCTGGATTTGTTACTTATTTGCTGTCCTGTTTTGAAGTGTGACTCTTGGTGCGAAACAGAAACTTAACATTTGTAACCTGCCGATTCAAGGAAGAAAAGAGTGACATTAACTGTGCCATGGTGAAGGTCAAGTAACCTGCTGCTCCACATAGTTCAGGTTCTACAATATCTTGGTCGTTCATTGTTACTTGTTTTTTGATCGGTCGACATTCCTGAGAAACTTTAGTAGCAAAAGGAACGGGTGAGGATTAAATGCTCTGCTGGAATCCATGCTGCTTTGCATACAAAAGAGAATCCTGGCGTTCCCATACTGACTATCCCTGACAGAGCAGCCTGGTACATCCAAATGTACTGGAGACCCAGATAATAGTCTTAATGGGCAAGCAAGAGGAAGGCTGGCTATTCCTTGAAATTCCATGAAGGACCCAATCGCAGCAGGGTGGAGCCAATGACCAGGGGAAATAACACAAGAACATAGATTTAAGAACTAATTATATATTGAGTAATGCCACACTCAGCCTCTTGAACAATTCAGCATTCATGTTTGCCCAGGTGCTAGGTGGAGCTGATTCTTATTAATAATCTGCTCAAGTGGCCCATAAACTTGTCAACCCAGAAAAATGTTGCAAATCTGGAAACCAATGCTGCAATCAGCATGCTATCTGAGATGGGTTGATCAGGGATCAGGTGTCAGGCAGCAGACAGAGCTGAACAAAGAATGCAGCGCCCCAAAACAGGTCAACGGTTTACTTAATAAATACTATTGAATATGTAGGATGTATTAACTATTCAGAGACTATTTTAGACATTCGGACCGTCAACGGTTAATCCGACTAATGTTAGGCCGACTGTGCTCTGTCAAACTAATCGCTGCATCTTTTTGCATGAGAGATATGTTACACTAGACAATTTCAACAATGGGGATACTTGGCATATTTTGCACTTCGTAATGACATGTGATGGCATGACAAGTCAACAGTGTATAAGGGACAAAGAGATGGAGAGACAAAAGAATGATGGATGCTCACCCATGCATGTCAACTGCTGTCTTTTGTGACCCTATAGACTTTTAAATTCCAATGCATGTCATTTCATTTATTAGGATCCCCAGGTGCCTTTTAGGTACATAAAACAGATGATATACAGGACAGGTCATGTTTTAACCTTCATCTTGTTTTTTAGTCCTCTTTTATACATGTTTCTGTTTTTGTCCTGATCTCTATATTTGTCCTTATAGTTATAATTGGCAACTGATTTATCTTCTCTTAAGACGGGATTAATACGTTAGTGAGCTTACTTTGACATTAAACCTGGGATGTGGTCTGACAGCGTCTCACTTTGAAGCGGTACACAGTAAGGGTTATGTAAGTGTGCACCTAACCAGGTAGGAAGAACGTTAAGTGTGGAGCACAGAATTGGTATTGTGTTTAAGATAAGATCATTCTTTATTGATCTTAAACACAATATCAAATAAAGAGACATGGGGGGGGGGGGGGAAGCCAAAAACCCAAAGAACTTTCAATATCTCATGCTCACGAGATATTATCAGGTGTCTGGCATGGAGGAAGTATCTCGTGCACCACAATAGATAGTAACTATGGTCTCAGGTTACAGATTTATGTCAAGACATCTGTTCATACGGACACAGAGCAGAACATCCTGTCAATGAGGAGAGAATGAAGGAGGTGCAGAAGGTCTGAAGGACACTCCAGGTCAACAGGTACAACACGTGGTTGATGAGAATCCAACCCTAAAGACCAAGATGGACACAGCTAAATCGACAAAGAACACCAGGAACTTCCAAAGAGGACTCCCTGATCTCTACATTTGTCCTTATAGTTTGACTTGGTAAAGTGATTTCTTGGCTCGAGATTAATGAGTTAGTGAGTTTACTTGAACCTTAAACCTGGAATGTGATCTGACAACAATGTTGCACTTTAGAACAGTACATCAGCTAAGGGAGAAAGGTTAGTGTGGAGCATGGACTTTATAGGACATATTCCTTTACTGCATATACTTTCATACATCGTCTAAATAAATGGTAAATGCTCTGCACATTCCTGCACAAACTGTACAGCTCCTTCATCGTGCTGTGTGAATTAGAGACACTCTACTTAGCCATAACAACTTTTGAAATGTTCTTTTGTTACCGGAAATAACTTGCTCCCAAGTTCCAAGTAGCCTGGTCCCAATGTTAGCAATGACAGCAGCCACTTGATTATCTTACGTTCGCAATTAAGATGAACGTTATTTTTTGCTTGAAATGCCCATCTCTGATTCTCTCCTAGACATCACCATTCAACCCATTGCATCTGGAGATCTCCCATCTTGGTGACACTCCAATAACATCACCTCAAGATGCACTGTTGAGATATGTAAAATCTGGGGCTCATCCATCGACACTGAATGTGCCTTTCACTTTATTAAGGTTCTTGTGAGCTTTTGCACCCAAGTGACACATATACTCCAGCATTGCCAAGGGTTGCAATTATGTCATGACAAATGCATCAGTCAGGACCCATGGAAGCGCAGTTTCGGGTGTGAAGTTGTTTGGATGAGCCGTTCTTGAGAAAGCTGCAATCTACACTAGTGGTATAAAAAAACTAAACTAAAATAATGATAAATGAAATGACACCTGCAAGCTGTTGCAGGCGGACAACACAAGAAGCACTGTAACTTTCCCTGGTGATGTCATTCCTCTCATGGGCGTTGCTCCCTAATAGGCCAACTTCGTTCTCACCCCACCCATACCTACTCATCCTGCTCCTCCTGATCAAACACTGCCCTCGGCAATCTTTGGTTGTCCACTCACTCCTTGACAGTCTTGCAACATCTCTGTGTCAGACAGAGATGAGGGAAACTCTGAGGAGCTGGTTCCAAATCCAATGAGGATACAAATGGTGCTGGAGCTGCCACTTTAATGGTTGAATATTTTCGCCACATATTTGAAGAACTCACAATTGATAAATTAAACAAATGCATTCATTGTTAAGAATACTGCTATATTCTGTCATGGCCCTTTCTAAGCCTGCAATTATAGGCTTTACTTTTTCCTGTTCCTCTGCGATGGTGTCAAAGCTGCAACTAAAGACTCTAATTAGTGTTGCCCACACAAATTCTGCTGCACAGTTGGATTCATACAGGAATTATCCAAATGTTCAAAAACCATTGGATCCTTTTCAAAAATGCGACCTTTGCACTTGGTCACCTGTGCAGAGGTGGAACATCAACCCAATTCACACGGCTTAGTCAGCGTCTGGCTCGATTTTTTTCGGAGCAGTTTTGGGGATTTGCTGTTATTACTCCCCACGCTCTCATTTGCTGCCCAATAAGCTTTAAAGGCATACAGGGCACTGACCCAAACATAATTGCAATAGCAATTCGGTTTTACCTACTCTCATGAGTAGTTTGACGAGCAATACGAGGATGACCTTGAGCACTGCTTCATCGCCGTCCGTTTTCCCCTCTCACAAGAGCCCTTTCCTAACAGATCAGTTTATGGCGGATTATAGATTTTGGAAGGTTGACTGACAAGTAACATTGGTTTTTGTAGGAAACAGGATGCGAACAGCCGTCTCCGATATCACAGAATCCATCCACCCTGACCTCCTCTCAGTAAGGTTTTGTATCTCTGCAACAACATGAAGCTACAAAGTGTCATCTTGTTGTAAAAGACAATTGTCATTTTTCACAGGGCCTTGTCAGGTAAACATACATAAACATTTGAAGCATTTGAACAAATGGCCAATGCCTTTGTTTTTTTTTAAATTTTTATTGTGAGGACAGTGTCCATAGTCACTTATGAATGAGAACTATCACACCAGTATTGCTCAGCGACATCGCCCTGCCTCTGGCAAAACACCTACCAACCTACTTAACCTGCTTTCCTTCTTTTCTCCTCTGTATCCAAAAACATGTGCATGAAGCTCAATTATAGTTGTTATGTATTTAAGTGTGTAACATGAGCTTCTCCAAACATAAATCTTTAAATCTCTCTCTCTCACTACCTCATAAACATAAATGTCAAACACATCAGTCGACAGCAAATGAATCATTCAAACATTTTCAGGCTCCACCTTCTCCAGTGTGAGGGTTTCCTAATTATTAATAACAGCTGTGATTATAAATAACATGATTTGCTTTCACTACATTTGGATCACAAACTGCAGTAATGATTTTTTTCCCCCTTTTTATTTCCTTGGTTGTTTCTCTTCCTTTTGCTCCACCTCGTCCTCGACTCCAGACCTGGAAGACATGTGTCTGCCACATTTTGTCTTTATTAGAGAGACAAAAAAGGAGTAATATCAAGACAGTACATAAAAATGTTCCCATGTCCCTTTCCTCCTCTAACATTGATCATATATTTTGTGTTACAGGGATCCACAAAGGCAAAAAAAAAAAAAAAATGATATGCATCAATTCTCAAAGAAAAGTTGTGAGATGATTTTATTCTGTTGAACTGCAGTAGACAATTAACCCTGCTGTAGAATATTAAAGCATCTCTATGCTGCTATTCTGGTCATAGAAATCAAGCACTGGCTTTAATGAGTGAAAATAAAGGTCATAAAAAAAGGGCAAATGAGAAGCTCAGAGAAGCTGCAGGACTCTCTCTGCATCTTAATGCACACTGGAATTAGGAGACTTTCTATGAACAAGCTGGAGGTGAGTTTTTATAAAATATGGAATATATGGCCACAGATTTTGCATCAACTTTCTACTGTGTGAGAGAGAGGATGCGTGTGTGTGTGTGTGTGTGTGAGAGAGAGAGGTGGAGAGAGATGAGCTCGGTATAGGCTGCAGCTCCAACCAACGGGAGCTGGCATTCCCATGCAGGAGAAACAAAGAGGGGGGAAACGGGCGGAGGCGGGCGGTGGGGGAGTAAAGCGCCGGAGAGCGAGGTGAGGCACAGCTCATTCAGTGCGATCGTTGAGCTGCGGAGCTCCTCGGATTTTACTGACAGAGAGAGAGAACTCCCCTCCGTGAGGTCCGTGCAGCGCTCCTGTCCTGGCCCGCCGTGCGCCCTGCAGCTCGCCGTGGCTGAGCCCCTCTGAAGCGGATGCGCCAAGAGCCTGCGAGGAGAGCAGAGGAAAAAGTTTCATCAGCGTGGTTTGCAACAAAGGTAAGATGCTGCTTTTTTTTCTTTTTTTTTTTAATTTAGCTTGCAACCAGCATCGGTAAAGTGGAGATGATGAAGGCTCGTCCTGACCCTGACTCAGTTTATCCCAACAAGTCACAGGTTAATTGGAATAATTGCTTTAATGAAGGAATGACTGCAGGTGAGCATGCAAAACCATGCATCAGTGCAAGAAAACACCGGTTTGCTGATGTGCCTTAAATTAAAGTTTTGCTCTTGGTGCAGGGATTCATATGCTCCACAGATGCGCATGAGTGTCCAGCAGCGGTGATCTCTGCAGGTTGCATGAACAAAAGAGCTGCGTTCACTCACACATCTCTGCTCTCATGCATGCATCAAACAAAAGCTGGATTTGATGTAGATGACTGAAGTTTACATTCATGCCCTGACATCACTGACATCAATCCAAATGCGTCCCTTTGTGGACACAGTAGCTTTTGTTGCCACAGTCTTAGATATAACATTTATATTTGGCAAACCTTTCTCTCATATCTCTGGCTATTGTGTGTTCATTGTGCCTACAGAATCCAAAATAAACCAAAAGGGCTCCGCTCACTTTGCTTGCCAAAGAAAGTGTTGGATGATTCAGAGAAAGAAAGTTGCTTTGAACTGAATCATCATATTAACATCAACTTTAAAAGCATTTACTTCATAGAGCCAGTTAGGGAGTCACACATTTAATGATGAGCCTGTGATGTTTCTCTGCAACTTTATGAGTCCAATAAATCTCAGTTAGTCACTGGTTGTGATTGTGTGAGAATCACCTCTGTTCTTACATGGAGAGGTTTTGACAGTAAATTTATCAACAAGTTGCAGCTTGAGTTCACCAAGTGCGTGGCTCTGCTGGCATATTAGACTGCATGACTTTGGAAACTTGCTTGATCTGAGAGAGAAAACTGTGATTGTGATTTGCAGTGTTTTCTATAGTTTATTCCTTGAAATTGTTTGTGCCATAATGTGTTTGCAGAATGACCGCGCAGCAGTGGTCCATGGCATATTCCCAGTGTCAATAACCTCGTTTTTTATTTTTTCACTTTTTCATTTTTCATGTCAGGGAAGTATTTTATTCTTGCACAGAAGGTGAGAATGTTCCTGGAAGGAACAACTGAATGCTTATTACCTTACTATCTCCACCCACTTTTTGAGCCAATGGTTGTGGCCCTTTTCCCTCTTTCATATTAAAACCCATGCACACACACACACACACACACACACACACACACACATGGACACACACAGTTTTCCTATAGCACCATCAATGTCACCATGGAAACCAGCTCTCTTGGCACCATCAGTTGATCACCGTCAGTGTTACTTTTGGCTTTTCACAAGCGGGTCCATGGTGTGTTTGTGGATGCTTCTCTCAGCAGTGTGTTGATGCACGCATGCAACCTGGAAATCAGGTGGGGCCTCTCCTGGTGGGTTTTTCATGGACAGTGTACCACTGGTGGCGATGGTGAGAGGAACTGGCTGCACCGTGTGCATTGTGTGACAGGACTGGGATCTAAAGAGGCCCTGGCCTTCAGTGTAATTGCTGGGAGAATCTTTAAAGGAAAGTGTCCATGCAGCTAATGCGTTTTGTCCTTTTCCCAGAGGCTGCTCTCTAAACTACTGTACTGTGGCATTTGCTGCCTTACATGAATGAGCACGACAGACATTCAAGGCGAGCTCACACATGCTCACAGGCAGGGTGAGTCATTTAGAATATAGATGCATGGCCTGAATCTGTGGGGGGTGTTTTTTTTTCTTTTTTCTTTAAATAAGCATCATGTGAGAGGATATGAGAGACATGCTGCAGCCATAACAACCAATTCACATAAATGAGAATTCACATCCAAATCAATAGGAGTCTGCTAGAGCACATTATGCACATATTTAGCATTTGTTTACAGAGAAGAGCATCATTAGTGTGATGGAATTTATGCAGCGACTTTCATCTGGGAGAGCTTCATTAATCCTTTTTACCTACATTTGTCAGAAAATAATGGGAAACAAATTATTTCCTGGATGTTTATGTTTTGCTGTATGCTGCTCTTGGAAATTCATTCAATGTATTTTTTATAATAATAGAATATAAATATTGAAATCTTTTGAATAGACTGCATGAATCAAAATAAATGTAGCATTAGATCCAATTCTGCCTGGATGACATTTCCTTTGACATAAATTATGTTTTCACTTCAATTTTTCATTAAGGAAACACCTCTTTGGTTTGGCCACTGGTGGATGAAAATCCAAGCTAAATTAATTATGCCATATCAATATTTTGCAGTTTGTTATACTGAAAAACAATTTTGATTTTAACAAAAGTTAATAATCATAAGTCCAACATGGAATCATGAAAGTATCAAGCCCTCAGAGCTTAAATGCATCCTAGAAATCATGCACGCATACACGCACAAGATACAGAGGCACTCGCACGTCCAGACAAAAAAAACCCTGCAGTGTTGCCGAGCTCCCACTGAAGTGAAACGAGTCCAAATCATATTTCTCAGAATCTGTTATGATAACCATCTGTGAAGACATTGCTTTAATTAGGGTAGACACCGCTCAGGGTAGTCAGGGCAGCGTAGATGTTTACATGAACATGTGTGTTTGTGAGTGTGCCTTTGTGTTTAATACAGGCTGTCCTGCTGTGAGGTACACACACACACACACACACACACGAACACACACATAGGGGGAGGGTAATTGTGGAGATACGCAAGCCAGGGGTAAATAATATGGAAAGGAAAAGGAAGTAACAGCACACTGGTCAAAAAAAGAAAAAAAAATCAATATCCTGACTAACTGATAGCTGATGCTTGAACTGATGCTTCATTGACTGGGCTTTAGTGTGGAAATTAAATCTTACCAATCAATCTCAACAGTTTTATGGATTGATTAAAGTGGTCGGCCGCACTTGAGAATTATTAAGAGAGGAACCCACTGGATGGATTTGAACACTCAGAGATGACTGGGAGTGGTGGACCAGATGGCAAATGAGCCATCACCAGTAAGCAGGCATGAACTGATTAAAAGAAAATTGCATTGACGCTGCGGAGTGAGATGAAAGATTAATTGAATATTATAGGACGTTCACATGTGTGGATAGAACGGAATAGTATGTTGTTTTCCTAATGTGAATTAGTTATATTTTTGCCAGACACCTTAGAAAGCGAGCAGGCAGCTGGCCTATTTTCCTCGCTGCCTTCATATTTTGCACACCGCTCCATAATGTACTTCAGTGCAGTTTTAGCGCCTGAGAATAAAAAAGAAAAAAGACAAGAACAATGTAGAAACACCAGAGTTTCTGCCAGACAAACTGAGATTTTACACTGCCAGAAGTGTTAGATAGAGTGGGAGAGTAGCTTTAATATGTGGGAGTGACAGAAAGAGAAAAAGGACAGACAGCAAAACATAGAACTCTTTTCTTCAGCTGAAAAGAGATAAACGGCAAAAGGAGGGAGTGAGTGAGCGGCCTCTGAGTTTTTTCCCGCGAACAGAGAGCTCTGTCCGTGCACTAGGACGTGAAAGGGCCCGCACACGCCGCCTGAAGATGGAGCATATGTTACCTGTCTGCGGCCTCTCCTCTAACGGCCGCAGAGAGGGAAGGAGTGATAAAAATAGAGAGAGTGAGAAAAGGGAGGTGGAGAACGAGCTGGGAACAGTGTAGGAATGAGGAAGAGAAAAGAACTGGAAATTAAAAAAAAAAAAAAAGAGAGGAAACAGGTGAAATAGATACCAGAATATGGCGGGGAGACGTCCACGGAGATGTGTGTGTGTGTGTTTGCGGTGTGTGTCTCCATTCAAGGAGCTTCTCTGCGGTCTTGCTGGCAGTCTGTGGCATCTAGTGCTTGGGTAATCCTCCTGGGAACACGGCGAAGCTGCCAAAGTGCCATCCAGCTCCTCTTTTCACTCTTTACCACCCTCATGCTCGTCTATCTCTGTCTCTCTCTTTTCTCACTTTCTCAATGCTCCTTTCATTTCAGTCCTTCCTAATTACCAGAATTTCAACCAATTTCATTTGTGTCTGCACTTGATTCTTCCCGTCTCCTCGTCACTGTATTCCTGATGTGAATCTTCCTGATATGTGGGATTCTTGCTCCCGTCCCCCTTTTTTTTTCCTGCTCTTGAAGTCTTTCCTATAGAATCTGTGTTTTGGTTCTCAGAGAGCAGAACAGAGTGAGGCCTTTCCCATGGGTTGACCAAACAAAGAGCCTGGCTCCCTTCACTTCTGTGTGACTGCACAGGAACAGAAACAGAGGCATTCAGCAGCGAGCCTGCTGCTGGGCGGCTGAACGATAGATCTCCGCCGGCCGTGCTCGAGGCATTTCTTCAGTTTTGCTGTGAGACGGCGGCGATCATTAAACTGCTCATAAAATCTGTGTTAATGTGTAAGGGAAGGAACATTATCTCCAAAAGTGGGACCATGTGTGTTTATCATTTCATCACTTAAGCAATTCTTTCCTAGAGATTTGCCTTTTTAATAGCTACTAAATTTAAAACCTTCTATGTAAGACAATTAATTTCAGTTCAATACAATTTGCAATTGCAATAGTTGTTAGCACGACAGACACGACAACATAGAAAACAGATACAAACAATTAAAGCAATAATATAAAAAACATTGAACAGACAAAATAGTTTAATTGCAAAAATGAAAATAGGCTGAAAACAAAATATAATTAAATAAACGTACATGACGTTTTTTGTTGTGATTCATGACATTTGTGCTTAGCCAGAATACTTTACATTTATTACGACATAAAATACCTGATTCTGAAAGGAAAGATTATTGTAATTAGGTGTAGTTCAACTTTCTAGTAGTTTTTTTGTATATCAAGTGCAAAAGTGAAGCAAAACATTTTTAGATGACAGACTGGTGTATGGCCAATAAAGTTTTTTTTGTTTGGTTTCATCTGACAGACCCAGGTCAAAAGTGATGGTCAGAGCGGCCCACAGTAATGTGCAATAATAACCAACCAAGTCCACAAGTTGAAGAAATGTCCTCCAAAGCTGATATGTGAGATCAGAGCCAGCACATCCTGAAATACACACACAAGTTCCTCTCACAAGTGGACTAACTTGATCTGCTTCATAGTTGCTGTATCTTTTGGAATTTAAATGATTAGAACAGTAGTTTTCCTTCCTTCTTTTCAAAAGGATTCAACAGGATTAATATTTACCTTTACATACTGGGTGGGGGGCCGCAGAGGGGATTGAGTCAGTGTTTACTGTGTTACAGCGAAGGCCTCTTCCCACCCACCCCTTCGCCACAGTCACCGTCCTCTTCCCCGAAAACCCCAAACCACCCACATCCCATTGGCACCTGCTCCATCGGAATTCAGGTCAGCAGGGGGAGTCACGAAATTGCTCTGAGAGTGATTGGTAAAGGGAAGAGGGGTGTGGACGGGGGGGGGTCTCGTTTTGTTTTTTCTCTTGGCACCAGAGACCATGCCACTGAGAACAATCATCCCATTGTGCGGCGACAAAGGAATCATAATTAAAGCACATTAAGTGATTTGTTCAAAACAAATAGAAGACTGCATCTGAGCAGTTGTCATAAGATGCAGCCTGACAGATTCACGCTGGTCGTCGGATGGAGCCACGTTTGTTTGTGTCATTGCTTTTATACTTCAATATACAGACATATCTTGATATTAAGCAATAAAGCAGTAAGATAAGTAATTTTCACTTGAATTTAAGAGAAGGATTCAATACATATTAAATGTTGGACAGTTTGAAAATACTGGATCGTGTGACTTTACAGAATCAAAAGAACGTTCAAAATATGCTTAAAATTATTTTAATGTGAATAGTTATTGCTGAACTTCCTATGAAAAATGAATTGCATCCTGCAGGAGTTTGCTCGAGCTGCTTTCTCCTTCATATCTGTCTTTTCTAGAGTAAAGCTTTTATGGCTGTTTCATAATGAGGATAATGGGAGGATCAGCAAATGGGGAATAAAGAGGAAGAGGATGAATAGAAAAAAAAAGAAGGATTTGATGATGCCTATATTTTCCATATGGTGACAAAGATGTAGCTGGATATCATTTTCAGATCCTCCCGCCATCGGCCGAGGTCTGAACTCACCAGGAAAAAATTACAAGTAACTGAAAATAATGTCCAAAAAAAAAGGTTGAATTAAAGTTAAACTAGTGTCATTGCCCACTTTACCCACTCGCCCTCCCCATCTCACCCACCATCCTCTTCCTTTGCTCCCTTTCTACTATTCCACAAATCCTCAATTAAGTGCGTAATGGGCCTCTGAGGCAGGTTTGTGTGCTTCTTTGTTCGGCTCGGGGGGATCGGCCGGCATTAAATGTTCCTCTTGAGTATGTAAATAGCCTGAGCTGTGGGAGCGCGGAGCGGAGCTGCCACTTGCCCGCTTAATCGCGGAGAGCTCCATCACTTTCAGACATTTTAGGAAGCCAAAGCGGGACATGCATGAGAACTTCAGCACCAAATACAATGCCCACACTTGGAGGAGTAACCTCAGCACCCACGTCCACCTCCCGCTCCTTCCGGAAGAAACCCCCTTTTTTTTTTTGCTCTCTCACCCTCAGCACTCTTTACCCTCGTCTCCCCCAAAAACGGCCCTCACCCCTCCTACTCCGCACGTCCCCCCGGACCAATCCTCCCTCTGCATGTGTGCTGCTCCCCACCGCTCAGCCTATCCCATCCCATCAAGCCCAGCTGATGGACCCTACAGTCTGGTTTTGTTTACCTCACCCACTTCCCACCCACAACAATCCCCTTCATTGCATGTTTGTCAGCCCCCTTTTCAGAACTAAAAGAGGAGCGAGAGAGAGAGAGAGAGGGAGGGGGGAGGCAGGGGTCACAAAAACAAAAACGAAGGAAACAATTAAATTGCCCCTCCTCCCCATGAACCCTGTGCTAGCGGTTTCCCAGCTAGATTCTGTGAACTAACTTGGAGGCCTGTAAAGTGGCCCATTATTCTAGTAGGGGTGGCGTGTTCCAAGAGCGGCTCGCCTCAATGGCCGATGAACACAGAGGGGGTTTTGTTAGAGGGTTTTGGCGCACCACATTATGCACTGGTTAATTAGGAGCTGCATCTATCTATCTATCTATCTATCTATCTATCTATCTATCTGTCATAGTTTCTGAGCAGTGGTGTAAACCAGGATTATGAATTGACCTTGCATCTGAGAAAAGAGACAAAAAAATCATAAATATTGTCCAACTTTAACATCCAGATGGATCCTCTCGTCACTGGGAATCCCGGCTCCTCTTATTGTATGAGGATTACAGTGAAGCAGGATTTCATGGAATTTGTGTAGTATGTCTTAAATCTCGACTAAAGGGGAGGGTTTTACCGTCCTCTGAGCAGGCTAAGATGAGTGTGCTCTGGGGATTTGGCTGCGACTGGGATCAAACAGTGGAAATGTGTTGAAAATGTTTTTGCCCAGAGGCTCTGATAATGATTGACTGCGACTATAGGCAGGCTGTCATAATTAGGGGGCGGTGGAAAGGGCCTAAGCGAGCGCATTCACTCTCAATGGCATTCCAGTGCTGTGTGTGACTGAAGAAATATTTACATAGTTTGACAAGGTATGCAGTGAATAATGACGTGGAAAGAACAACAGTGAGCTGGGGAGCAGCGGCGTGTGAGGGGGGGGTCCCTCTGTGGCTTTTTACGTGTAACAGCAGTCACTAATAGGCAATGGTTAGCTCTTATTTTCACAGAGAGGGATATGAGAAAATCACCCCTGGTTTGTGGGTATAGATGTGGTTCTGAAAGAACAGCGTCAATGAAGTGGTCCTGAAAGGAAAGCAGGATTTCAGTTAGAGTTAGAGGCCAGAAGTCAAACTTAACAGTTTACAGTTGTTTAAGGGCAAAACAAACATTTCTTAAATCGCTTTTAGTCTTTATCTTTGCAAAGATATTTTATGATAGTTTCACTTCATGCATCATTGGATTTGCTGATTGAAATTCTGTTTGCTACACTAAAACAGCTGGCCGACACTCAGGTTCACACCAGCTTTTCATAGTCCACAAGTTTTGTTAGTATCCTGCATGCATCGCTGGTTAGAAACAAGAGTGTGATTCCAGATATGTGCCTCTGCTGAAAATGTGCCTGTCTGTCAGACATGCATTGCAAATGAAGGCCCTCTTTTAGCTGGTACCTTATGTTGTGATAGCTATGATTTGTTGTATGTGTGAAAGAGAAGACAAAAAAAAAACGGAGAGAAAAGGGGGGAGTGAGCGAAAGAGAGAGTGTAACGAGGAAGAGAGATGCACTCTGTAGATAACACACACTCACACAATAAGACTGAGAGAGCGAGAGACTGACAGCTCTGTCACACTTCCCTGCTTTCCTGATATGCTTCCCCATTGTATTCTGGTCATCCTTGATGTGATGTGTTTTCCTCAGTGCGTGGACACAGACTACACAGAGAAGGAGTGTTATGATTAGGAAAAAAACACAATGCACACAGGAAGTATTTGCATCAGCATCGTCTTTTCAACTAGATAATGATCAGCCCTTATAGAAGTGTATATAGTAACGCCACCACAGGTCATGTCTACATACAGTATACATACAGTATATCAACTTCTGTTTACAGTAATGAGCACAGCGTCATATCCAGTCAGTATATACCATATAGCACCTATCTCCAGAACAAAGGAGTCATTTAAACCGAGCAGTGCCGTATGAAATGTGTTGTAATCTGTCTAGGAATTTCTGTTGGTTGTTGGACAGCAGCCACATCTGCAAGATCTATTTGTCGGCATGTATGCATACATTGCGTACATTTATTTGGCCACCCTTGGAGGAAAGAATTACTACATTATAAGGTAGTTTTACTGACTTTAGAATTGTATTAGCCATATGAGAAATGCACATCTAGACATAAACCTAGAGCCACTGAAAAAATTTCGATTGAATACCAGCCTTCAGGATTTGGCCAGTCATACGCTAGAATGTGTATGTACGTAGGTGTGTGTGTGTGTGTTCGTGTGTGTGTGTGGTCGACTGGTCTAGCTGGCTGATGTAATGAGCTGTGTGTGTGTGTGCAGGAATGCCCTTTCTGTCAACACTGTGGGGTGGTGTGAGGAGAGCGGGGCAGGGCCACTGCCGCAGGCTGTGCTTAGTCCCTACAGACTCCAGTGTTTAATTAGTGAGAGAACATCCATCCTCCTTAGTCCTCTTATTGGCAAATCCTGAGTGAGACTGTAACCCCCCCCCCTCACCCCACCTCCAATACCACAGGACTGGACCAACTGAGATTTATGACCACAGACATCAGTGCAATATTTTGTGTGTGTTAATGTGTTTGCGTTTACATGTACTCGCACAAAAATGAACTAGATGAGGGTTAGACAGCGAGCGTGCATGTCATCATCTACATATATTTAAATTTCAGAGTGTGGCAGGTGAGTCTAGTGATGTATGAAACGTGATTTGTGCACTAATCCCATTTCACAGGGCCAGCTGCCCAACACAGATGTCAGCTCTTCATGTATCCACAGATAACCTGATAACGCAGAAGCCCCTCATATACTCTTTATGTATGGACGTGCTCCATCTCATTCTCCACTTCGATTGATTGCTTTAATCTGACCTTCATCTGGCCCCTTTCTCTCCACCTTCACTTATTTTCTCATCTGTTCGTCATTCGCATTCCTTTGTCTCCGTCCTTACCTTAATCAACCGCACCTTCCCTTTTCCACCCTCCCCCTCTTTTTTCCTTTACCCTTCCCCCATACATTGTTACACATCTATCTTTATATGGCATTCTTGCCGTTTCACCCCTCCCACCCTTCCCTCTGTCTGCTATACGCCTCTCTCTACCTCTGCCTCTGTCATCCCCCCCTCCTCCTCCCCTCAGCAATGTAGCGGGTATACCATAGCGGTGGTTGTAGTAGGGGGTGGGGTGGTCCTGCCTTACTGGCAGATTTAATGAGCTCCTGTGGGGATCGGACCGAAGCCATCAAAAGCTGCGTGCAGCTATATAGCCAGCTCTCTTAAACAGATGCGCCTTTGCTAATGATAGTAGCATTGCTTCATATGCAGCTGACATAGAAGCAGCTATAGGAGGGAGGGAGATGAGAGATGACTGTGTCTGCAGTAGGTGTGTGACCATCTGAGAGAGATACAACGGGAAAATCTCACATGAGTAGGGGTGATCTTTTTTCTCCGTTGACCTTTCATCTGTGCAGCTTTAGGCAAAAGATGGGGGCTGGGGAAAGGGGAGTAACAAAATCCTTTTGGTTGCAGCTTTGAAGGACACCACTCGAAACATAGCGTTGCAGTTGAGACTCTTAGAACATGAAGGAAAGAGTGAGAGTCAGAAAAGCTGATGCCTGCGATATGAATGACGGAGAGTTTGTGAATTGCTCACTTTGAGTGCAACAAATAAAAAGAGAAAAGGTGGAGTTGGATGAGTATTTAATTTTATTTGGTTGACAGTTATAGCTCTGGCTGCGAAGTGAGTTGTGGTGGAGTTAGATGCCATCAAACTGAGTCTCTCCGCAGATATTATCCAGATGAATGGGAATCACCCGATTCATTCCTATAACAACCACTCCTCAGCATAATAGGCTGTTAGCACATAATTACAGTGGGACTGGTCACATCTGAGAGACCTATGCAGACTACAACACTAGCCTCAGGATTCCCAGAGGCTCTCTCTAATGACTGCCTCATTATGGACACAAAGAGTTGTGCCAAACAAAGGGAAACCTAAGAGGATGCTGAGCGACAGGCACGTACAGTATGGTTCAATCATGCGTTGCCAGAATGCTGATGCACCCTGATTGTAAAATAGAATGGTAAAAATGGAAAGTGTGATGAGAGGATAAAAACAGGAGTTACAGCATTACAGCTGTTACGTAAAGCATTTTGCAAATTGCTGTGCATGATGGACAGTAATTCCAGTGGAAAAACACACAGATATCTGACATCAGATGTCTGTCAAATATGGTCGATGTGTTTGTTGGTGTGAATTCCTGTGACAGCCTTATCTGTCTACAGTCTGCACAACGATGTTACATGCTAATCATTTACAGTGGTATGTTTGACTTGTGAGGGCTCTTGGTAGCTTCAGTGCTGGAATGTCACATGCTCACCTCAGGACACCGAGGATCAGATGTGGTAAAAGCAGCTACGGCTCAGGTCTGTGTGAGCAGTGGAAGTGAGGCTGTGTCACTGGCCATGGTACTGAATGCCTGGCCTGCTATCACACATCCGTTTGAGAGGGTTAACCCTTCAAATCAGACTGTGCAAACACACTCAAGGTAGGCCTGAATAATCACTCCAAGCAATAGGTAATAAACAGTATTTCAGTCTTGTAGGCATCTAAGTTTTCAATACGCCAAGTTTCACTGTGCAGACATTTTGTAGACACTCTTTTTTTACACACAGAAAAAGAGTGTTTTCCATTCCCAATACTATAACCAACAAGATATTACTGACAACATCCTTCTGTCTGTTAATATTTAATATTATAAAGCAAAAATCTATACTAGCACTAAGTAAAACATTACCAATTGTCTCACTTATTGTACTGGAACTGGACTGTGAATGGGCACATTGCATTGTTATTGCAGATTAACAATCTGTTGTTTTCTCTCTATTTGTAGATTAGCTAATTCATTGAGTCAACAGTGAGCGAATGCATGGAATTGATTCGAGTGAATATCGTCAGAAATCTGCTTCATTCAATGTGCAGCTTCTTTGGCTCTGTGCCAGTCTTTGATCAATCTGTATTCTCACTCCAAAGTTCACTTGGAAGCGTTTCAAGACGGCTTTCATGTGGAGCGCTGAGTGACTCTGCACACCTACATTTGTTTGGGCTCACTGTTGAATTCACCAAATCAACAAAAAAGTGACTTGGCTCACCTAAACTTCTCTTGCCTGTAATAGTTGACGTAGGAACACCAAGGTACGACCGTGTGTGTTGTGTTCTTTGGATGAGTACTGATGATACTCATATGAACTTTTAAATGACTCTTTTTAATCTTTAAACATTAGTCTCCAAGCGATGATCTGACAGATACTGTGGGAAACTGGGAATACTGGGAATAACAGGAAAGCCTGGTGTAGATTGTTGTTTGGTATTTGGAGTTACGCAAAGTTTCCTGACAGCTTCCACCTGATGGAAACGTTTTTTGTCATGGTCCCTCGTCACATAGGAGATATTGTTTCTTAGTTAGCGGCACTCATGGAGGGTCTTCTGTGTTTTTGTTGAGCTACTGGAAAACAGTAAGTTACATTGCTGACAGAACAATCCAGATTTGCATGACAGTCTGTACATCTTGCTATCACTATCTATCACTATCATCCCGACAACCATCTAGGGATACATAATTGAGAGGCGTAGAGTGACAAAGTTTCCCTTTCTTCAGATGCTGGAATTTATTTCCCACTCTCTATGCACAGCACAACCTGAAGTGTTTGCTGAGAGCTTCATTTGGGGGGGGGGGGCTTTTTCACAGCTCCTAGGCAGCCAGTATGTGTGAGCCCATTTCTTCCCACTGCATGGCAAGTGGCTGTGAGGCCCAGAGGGGCCAGATATATCCGGAGCCTGGCCCAGCTCCAGTTGTCTTTACCTCACAGTATATTGTGATGCTCTAGTCATGAGAACGGGCATCGGGTCCCTCCAGGGACCAGTGGGAAACTTGTATTCTCATTTACATGGATCCCAACAACCTGAATCGGACAAGTATAACCTCACACCCAACCACTAATGCAACTTGTTAATTGTTTTGGAAGCACATGCTGTGGATGGTAAAGTGTGTGACAGTAGCTTGTTAATTATGCAGAATAGACACCAAGGAAGCTCTATTGAAAAATGCCCAGCGAAGTTTTTCAGAGTGTTTGAATGCTTCCTTCCTTCTATGTCTATGAAATGAATTTTTCTTGGTGATGTAGATATAATGCATGTATCCATTTGCTAATCTTTCAAGCCGTACCCCATCTTTATATGGTGTGTATGCAGGCTGTGCGTTTGTATGCTGGCTGTGTGTGTGTGTGTGTGTGTGTGTGGCTGTGAGCTTCCTCTTTCCCCTTCATCCCCTTCTCTCTAAGCTGCAGAGTGTTGCTAGGACAACCCCTCGTGGTCCTTGCTGCATCGCAGCGGTCCTCAATACCAGCACTCAGGGAACCTCCTCGCACTGGGAAGGCAGCATAAAATCGGGATAATCGCCGTCGATTATGGGACACAATGGGCTGCAGCTTCTGAAAGATTCATTCATCCTGGTAAAAGAGACTGTGGAGGGGGAAAGAGAAAGGGGCGCCTTGGTCCCTCCGCTGCTCTCCCACGGTGGGCACAGGCATGACATCAGTGGCCTGAAAGAACTGGCATTCTGGACATGCCCACCGCCCTCCCCCTCTCACTATACCCTTATACCCCCTCCCATTCGAACCCCCTCCCTTCTTTTCTCGCCCCTGCCAGTTTGGATGCAGCGCTTGGCCGGGCGAGTTGGGGCCACTGCCACTGTTTGCGTGTGAAACAAAGCCCCTCAGAAGGAAGAGAGAGGAAGCAGAGAGCTTCACATGGTACCAGCCAAGAGCAGGGATGGCTGCCTCGGCCTTCCCCTCACAGGCCCCTCTTTTGGCTGAGAGGTGCTGGTGTGACCCCAGTACCCCTTTCTCCCCGAGTGTCCCTCTTACTCCCCCCTGTAACCCCTTCTTCTCTGTCGCACTCTCTCGCTCCCATTCCGAAAATGCTCCCTCTTCCCTGAGAGGGCCCTTTGAATGAGTATGACATGTCAAGGGATTTAGGATGAGTGATTTCTCATGACACAACCTCTGCTGACAGAGATGGGATTCCTCTGGCTTTTGTTGTGCGGTTGGTCATTTGTCTGAAGAGGAAATAGCTTTCCAACACATTTCCCTAATTAGAATAATGCGATACTGCTCAATGCGATGCGAAGTCCCATGCTGCTGGGAGACTGGAGGGAAATCAGCGTGACACCGTCCTCACATGAATCACGTTGGTCATTCGTGCTTTGGAGTTCATTGCTTTGGTGTTTTATTGAATAGTGGGGATATGTGAATCTATATGTAGGAGTGTGTGACTTGAATGTGTAGACCTTCTTTTGCCAGCGTTGTTAAAGACAAACATTTTGTGGCCATCTTCCTATTTCAAGTATATATGTATATAGTCTTTTGTGACATAACCGTTTACAGAGTAAAGTACAGGATATAGCTCAAAATATATGCTCCTGGACCAGTGTGGCTCAAGAGTGACATAATATTATTGTAGAGTAACTGTAGAGTACAGTAAACATTAACCTCTAATCTGCTGTCCATCAGGATGACCTCAAAGCCCCCAAACGGCAATATGATGGATATTAAATCTTCCATTCGTCATTCCTTTGTCGTTTATTCCCCTCTCAGCAAAAGGGCTACTTACAGAGCACTGCTGTCTGCATTGTGCCATTAACAGACATCATCGTACTCATCTCCAGCAGCCTGGCCTTTGCCTCGCCATCCCATGCAGCTAGATGTGTCTGGGAGCGTGCTCTGTGGGGGGATTACTGCATCCAGGGAATGGAGGGTCCCTGACGGATTTGACTCTTAAGCTCAGATACTGACTCCTCCCTCCACTTTTTCTTTTTTATTTATTTATTTATTTCTAGGTTTGTTGGCCGTGTGTGTGTGTTGGTGTGTAGCTGGTTGTGGGTGGTGGTGGTGGTGGTGGTGGAGTCAGGGGGTGGGGGCAGACATCAGGATGGGGCAATTCAGGTTGCTGTGGCTGTGACTGGGGCTGTCGTCTGGGCTGTGTTGACTCGCTCCTCTCTGGATGCTCTGGAAGGTGGACAGCTGAGAGCTGCTAGCTGTCAGCAGCACCGTGTTGTTTTTTTTTCCTGGGACCTTATCTGCTGACATCTGGCAACATTTTTGGATGGAGCAGTCGGGATCCTGTTAACGATTTATTGTGCTGGTTCACCCTTAAATACCAAAGGCTCAAGATTTGACCCCGGTCAATGTATATAGCACTTACCTCAACTCCAACAGAAATGAAGTAAGTACTATGCATCCCATTTACAGTTTTGGGCACAATATGCTTTTGTATGTTGAAGTTGTTATTTCTTAAAGTGCATCAGCAGAACATATGAGGGAACCTCTGTAATGTCTCTTGTGCACGAGCGAATAGGGAATTATAATTTGGGTGAATTTGAACATCTCTCAGTTGGTTGACACCAGGTATTGTTTTATTAAGACCTTCATTAATTCTTCATGGCTTTACAGTCCTGTAATGCAATTAATCTGACTAAGCCCTCGGCCAAGATTAACCGGTTCACGAGATGATCCCATTAGAGGCTGCACAGAAGAAACTGTGCACGGATGTGTGTGTGTGCATGTGTGTGCGTCTACATGTGAACGTCATGGATTTCAATTAAGAGGTTCTGCTGGACTTTTTAGACATAGAAACCTACTTTATGAGTGACTCTCTAACATCTTAGTGACATTTCTTGTCGTCACAGTTTCTAAAAGAAGCAGCTCAGATCCATTACAGTCAGTGGATGCTGAAAAATTAAAAAGCTTAATATCTCACAATGATTCTGTGGGGCAGAGAGAATAAATTTGTATTACATGATGACATGCACGTAGTTAAGTTGATGTCATGTTAATTAAAGCTGAAATGATGGACAGCAGGAAGAATTTTCTTTCTAGTAAAATTGTTTCATAGCAGAAAAAACGCATGACTTTCTTCTGCTGTAAAACGATAGTTCTCTGCTGTAGTTGATCACTCTTTGCGACGCATTTTCATTTTCATCTGTCACTGAGTCGTTCAAGCTCACTCCCTCATCTGTCTCTGACTTGGCGAGAGAAGCGCTAATGAGAGGATCATGACAGAATAATATCCGACCTCGGTGATGTCCAACGTCTGCTTCCTCTCGCTCAGTGCTAAAAATAATGAGAGTGAGAGAAAAAGGGTGAAAATTCAATTAGCAGCACTCATCATTCTTATGCAATGGGATTACATGGTAATGCAAAATTTTCAGCGTTTTATTTCTGGGGTTTTTTGCTCATTCATTCAGTTTTTCTCTTAAGGATGTCATTAAAACAGAGGTAGAGTGTAAGTGGTGGCTACTGCTCGCCCGCTGTATTTTCTGTTTCTTACACTTCACTATGAAATTAATAAGAGGAGATGGGACTGGCCCATCTGTGTGCCTGGAAGCTGACCATTTGGTCTTCCTATAGCCAAGCTCACAACACAAAGCTGAGGGAGGTGTGTGTGTGAATGTGTGAGTCTGCGTGTGTGTTCAAGTGGAATTATTAGCAACTACTTACACAACAACAATAACGCCATAAAGAGCCTTTGGCTGGGAGGAAGTTTCCTATTGATTTGAGCTCTCGGTCTCGCCTTTGATCAAAGTTTCAGCTTTGAAAAAAACTTGACAGCCAACATGATTAATATCTATGAAGTGTTCTGACTTCATCGTGGACTATGGGGGGAGGGTGTGAGGACAAAAAAACACTTCACCACTGAGACTTCCATTTGTGAGTTTTAAGCCATGAACCCCAGGGGTGAGGTGAAAGGTCAGTGTCACATTATTTCCTCTTCGCCTGCTTTTGTAATACATCACAGCCGATGTTTTCAGGGTCTTATTGGTGATGAATAGCAACACAGAGAAATTTCTATTTCCCCACAGACAAAAAAGATGTCAACCTGAGCAAAGACAATTTGATAGATCATTTCTGCAACTTGAGGAAACGATGAATATGAAGCTACTGCGCCTCTTTTCCTTTTTCATTCTCAGTCACTTTCTCCTACAGAGCTATTGAACACCTGCTTAACTGGCATGTGACAGACACAGCTGGCTCTCCTCTCAATCACAAACTCATTCATACCTCGACAGGACCACAGAAACCTGCTCTGTGCTGCCTATAATAGGAAGCCGCGTTTCATTCGGTTAATTAGGCTGCGTGACTGCGAGTCCTCGCTTCCTACAATTGTATTTGAGGTTTTGTGTGCTTCTAAATTTACTGTGATATTTTCGTCACTGGGAGAGAGAATGTATATGTGGGTGTAAAAGTCTAAACAGGCAACGTGTTTGCTCCTCCTCTCGGTAATTCATCACACTTTTCTGCTGTCAAGTTGGCATCCGTTTCACTTTTTCATCGCTGTCTCAAATTGATATTTCTAGACACTGGCCAAGGGATTTTTGTCTGAACAACCTCCCTAGTTTTTAATTAGAAAACATACACATGGCATGATACAGCATTTTGAATTGTAATGTGTCCGTAATTTAACAGGGTTTGAAACTGGTATTGAAAATACAATCTCCTTCACTGTTTGTTCTGTGGATGTTTAATTAATAATCGTTATGGGTGATGACAATATTACAGTCAGTCAAATACATAATCTAGACATGCCTGCAACTTCCTAGAAAACTCCAGAAAACTACTTTATCAAAATACAGAGCAACTTTGTTACAAAAAAATCTCTCAAAAAATCTGCTGCACTTAAGAGATACAGTTTTAATAAACTGACTTGAGATGCTTCGTGTCTGAGGTGTCGCCTCGAAGGACTGTTTTACAAGCAGCAGCTTGTAGTCAGCTTCCATCTGTTGGATGCTATAGTAACCATGAACAGTGTTGGAGTGACAGCTTGGCAACACACTTGAATGCATAACGTTTTTCTTCATGCTTTTCAGAGACATTATTCACGTCCAAAGGATCTCATTTCTGCATTATGTCTTTTATCGCACAGTCTTGTTCTTTCTCGAAGCACATGGACACATGATGTGATGCGTGTGTTTTTGAAGGATCAACTGGATGGTTTGATATTTTTAATTTCATATGTGGTTCTCTCTCTCTCAGTGCCAACAGTATGCCTAAACAAGTTGAGGTGAGGATGCACGAGAGTCACCTGGAGCCCATCGAGGCCAGGCCTCAGTCCAAATGTGCCAAAATCTGCTCCAAGATGTTCAAGAACCTTCTCCTCACACTCACCGTCCTCGGTAAGTCATCTCATCGCTGCTGTATTCTTCTTTCTCTCTTTCCTCCCTAAAGACCTAATACAAAGCAGGGCGTGCTAAAGACGGGCACGACCACCGCTGAGTTCACTCTTCTGTTAACGCACAGCTCGATTATGCAGCTTGCTTGTAATGTGAGGAGGAGATGCCATCTGTGCTTGCTCAGTGTACCAGACAGTAAGATGACTGGGTGTCCTGACCTTCCCCAGCTCTGTGCCACCTGTTGCTATCAAAAGGCTCTCTGCAGCACTGGACACCCAAACAGCCTCTGGTGGTGCATGAAGAATATTGTGATTATAGCGATGGCTCACGACTTCACCGCAGGAGATTTAAGGAAAGAAGAAAAGGCACAAAAGTACTGATGCAGCTTCTGATGAGTGGTCTTAAATCAGCACTTATCATTTATATCTGTGTGTGACCCCTCCCAATATTACTATTTTATAAGCATAGCCAGTGAACCTTTTAAAATACATATACGTGTGTGTATGTTTCATTTAGCCGTGTGTGCCTGTCTATCTGTATTCCGCTTGCATGGATGTGTGTTTGTGTGAGCATGTGTAATGTGTACATCTCACCCCACTTGGCAGGACTCTCGCAAGGCAAGTGAGCCAGCATGATCATTGATCATCTGTCACTTGGCAGATAAGAGCCTGAATGGGAACTTGCAAATGGGCCAAAGAGAAGGCACAGGAAATCAAGTCCCATCCAAAACCATTGGGTGTGCAGAATCCGCAGGATGCTGCAAGACTGGAGGATAGATTGAAGCACAGAGGACAGCTTTTTTTTACAAAAAAAGCTGGAGGGCTTTTGATTCCAGTGTGTGTTATTAAACAGCGTCTCGGGCTGTGTGATCTTTGGCAGTGGCGTGGTGGCAGAGGAAGTGCAGCCACGGGGGGGGATGCTGGAGATTTGTCTGGTGTGAGACGGACAAACACAGAGGCCAACTACCGGGCCTGGTCGGCAGAGTGTCAGGAGGGGTTAGAGCACACAGAGGTCATCTTGAATTTTGGCGTGGAAAGATCTGTTTGTTGGAAGAGACATGTCAAGATTCAACAGTGGCTGAACCACTGAGAGGTCAGAAAAATGGATAGTCGAAATATCCCAATGAGGAACAAGATGAACCTGAGATTAGGGATAGCTTCCTCTTTTTCCACCTTCTTGTACTTGCCCACATTTTGGGTTTGCAGAGATTACAGATGCTTCACCAGGGAATCTGGCATGCAGCCTCCTCCCTACTGCTTCAAAGATCTGATCTGATGAGCTTTACTCTCTCTCTTAGCAGGTTTCCATTTTTTCTTTCACTATCCTCTTTAAGCATATGACAGACAGTCTTTTGTGCAGCACCAAAACAACTGAGTGAATAGGACTCAGAAAATTATGTCTCTTTTGTTATTTCATTTACTCATTTTGAAAAAAAAAAGATTCAAATGTAACATCTGATTTTCTTTTCTCTCTCTTCCCACTGTCTGACTTTATTCCTGATTCTCTTCTTTTTTTCTTTTTTTTTTTTGCCATGTTACACTCTTGCAGTTTCACTCACTTACACTCCTCCTTGCACTTCAGGTGTGATCTTGGGAGCTGTATTCGGGATGCTGCTCCGTGTTGCCTCCCCGATCCACCCAGATATTGTCATGGTGATTTCTTTTCCCGGAGATATCCTGATGAGGATGCTGAAGATGTTGATCCTGCCGCTCATCATCTCCAGTTTAATCACAGGTGCAGTGTGATATATTACAAATAAATATGTATTGTATTAGTACAAGAATATTGCCACCTTTAGACATTTAACTGATGCATTTTGTCTTTACACGCTTGATACTATGAGTGAGCAGCTCATATACAGTTGAATATGATTACAGGAGCTAATCAATTCTCAATCCTTCAGCTGCACCATTCACTACTGCTTAACGGACCCAGCCCTGTTATTACTGTAGTCCTGATCCTGAAATCCTAATTTCAATATTTCATGTAATACATCATGCACATGATCAAACACATTTGTGTAATCCCCTTGTATCCAGCATTCGTGGCTCACGGTACTAAGTCAACATTTCCATTCAGCAAGTCCAAGTAATTACCAGGTAAACACAATCTTGCTTGCTTTGGCTGCAGGTCTGGCCGGTTTGGATGCCAAATCCAGTGGTCGCCTGGGCACCAGAGCTATGGTCTACTACATGACCACCACTGTTATCGCTGCTAT
This sequence comes from Holacanthus passer, assembly GCA_025331565.1. NCBI lineage: Eukaryota > Metazoa > Chordata > Actinopteri > Pomacanthidae > Holacanthus > Holacanthus passer. Next base: position 10,531,637 of record JAFREQ010000003.1, on the reverse strand, counting down.
CCTGGGAGTCATCCTGGTGTTAGTCATCCACCCCGGCAACCCCAAACTCAAGGAGAATCTGGGCGAGGGTGAGAAGAACGATGATGTGTCCAGCTTGGACGCCTTCTTTGATCTGATCAGGAACCTGTTCCCTGAGAACCTGGTGCAGGCTTGTTTCCAACAGGTAATAGAGGATGAAAATGACAAGATGATGCACACTGCTTCATGCTGAAGTTTGATTGTCACTTTAATTTGGAAGTCACTCTGATCATAAAGGATCATGAAGCAGATTTGCAAACAACATCATATCTGATTCCAGTATTGGTCATAAAACTCATCACCAGCATCTTTTCCTCCTTTAACTCAGATCCAGACGGTCACAAAGAAGGTGGAGGTGGTTGTTGAGGAGGATGTCAACGCCACCACCATGGAGGGCCTGGTGGCTAACATGACTAAGGAGCCTCAGTTCGTCGTCAAAAAGTCCCTGCAGTTCAAAAGTGGCATGAATGTTCTGGGTGTGTAACCGACCAAAAATATTCGTAATACACCAACAGTTAACACTAAACAAGACCAGATAAGTATCTCACCAAATTCATCTAATAGTTGTTGAGGTATTTCAGTCTGGACCAAAGTGGTGGTGGCCAGATGACATTGCCATCCATAGGGCCATGTTGCTAACATGGCTAAAATAAAAGCAATACTTACAATATTACATTTACAGAATTTCAAACATCTGGACAAACCTAATGTTTTTTGGCTGTAAATGTAAAACATTTCATCTCCGAATAATAATTCCCTCATGTGGCAGTCATCTCACCTGTCCACACTCGTATTCAAACTTTGATACATCTATGATTTTCTGTCACAGGTCTGATTGGTTTCTTTATTGCATTTGGCATCTGCATGGGCAAGATGGGAGAGAAGGCCAGACTCATGATTGAATTCTTCAGCATCCTCAATGAGATTGTGATGAAACTTGTCATCATGATCATGTGGTTAGTATCACTCAAGCATCTCATTGACTCATTTCGAAAACTCAAATTGTTTTGAGTCAGAAATAACTGTTGATGCCGAGTTATTTCTCAAATGATTCCAACATTTGAAAATATCACAGCTGTGCGAAGCAGAATTTGTGTCCTGACAAATTCTCCTGTATTTAAAGTTTAATTGGAGGAAAAAACAAAAAAGCTTTTCTATCTGCTCAGGTACTCTCCCTTTGGTATTGCCTGTCTCATCTGTGGTAAGATCATCTCCATCAAGGACCTGGAGGTGGTGGCCAGGCAGCTGGGCATGTACATGGTGACTGTGATCATTGGCCTCATCATCCACGGAGCGATCTTCCTGCCCAGCATCTACTTTGTTATCGTCAGGAAAAACCCCTTCACCTTCTTCCTGGGCATCTTCCAGGCCTGGATCACTGCCCTGGGGACAGCCTCCAGGTCAGCATCAAAATGACTGGATATTTCTCAACATTCATATGATTCATACAAAGTCTAACCCACACTCTTCTGCTTTTTCCCTCCAGTGCTGGTACGCTGCCTGTCACCTTCCGCTGTCTGGAGGAGAACCTGGGTATTGACAAGAGAGTCACTCGTTTCGTGCTCCCGGTCGGTGCCACCATCAACATGGATGGAACTGCTCTGTATGAAGCTGTCGCCGCCATCTTCATCGCCCAGATGAACGGCATCCAGCTTGACCCTGGTCAGATCGTCACTGTCAGGTCAGGAAACACTCCTAGGAGTTTACCTCAAAGATATGAATAAAGATTTTTTTAGTTGATGTCTTTTGCATTGTTAAGAATCTATGTTTACAGTTTGATCTAATTTGAAATCGTTTAAGTATCATTGCACAAATATACTGTGGTTTCTGGACAGATGAATGTAAATTGACTCAATATCACTGCACACAGGAGTCAATCTGTGGTTGAAGAAAAGCAATTCTTAGTCATAACAGTAAAAATTGTAATTCCCGCTATTTAAAGAGGGTTTCAATGGAGCCCTGAGGATGCAGTTCAGCAAACGCAGTTACCTCTTTATAAATGAGGACAAACATGGCAGTAGTGTAGTAGAATTTAACGGTGAACAAAAGAACCTCTGTGGCTCAAAGCGGAAACTTTGGAGAGAGAAATTTACTGTGGAGCAAATAAACAACCAGGAGGAAGCAACAGCATGTGCCAGTGCCATTTCTCATGCTAAACAGGAGGACAAACACCGACCAAGTATCTGTAACTATCTTTCCTAAAATGCTCTTCTGTTAATAGAGGGGGTCAAGGATGGACGACCTTCAGCCTGACATTTTTATGGCATATCAATCCACAAACCCTCAAATCAAACATCCCATCTCTCATAATTAAACCTCTCTTCACGTGCGATGGAGGACCCACTCTGGTGCTCTTCAGCTGCTGCTCTTTACACAAGCACCATAGAAAGTGAATGTCTTCATCTGTGGCTGTGTGGTGGAGCCGTGTCACGTTGATTGGTGTCTGAGGAGGGAGAGTCGGTTGGGGAGGATGCGGTTGTGTATAGTCTATGTGACTGAGTGCTGCTTCGCTGTGTTTTCCTCCAGTCTGACAGCCACCCTGGCCAGTGTTGGTGCAGCCAGTATTCCCAGTGCCGGTCTGGTGACTATGCTCTTGATCCTGACTGCTGTAGGCCTGCCAACCCAAGACATCAGTCTGCTGGTTGCTGTTGACTGGCTGCTGTGAGTTTGACCAAATTATATTGATTCTTCTCTTTGCATCGACATTAGCCCTCCTAGTATTTTCCTCATTTAATAAACTATGCAAAACCGCCTTTTTTTCCTCTGTTTCCTCTCTCCTCAGGGATCGATTCAGGACCTCGGTGAACGTGGTGGGTGACTCCTACGGTGCAGGCATCGTGTACCACATGTCCAAGGCAGAGCTCGAAGAGCTGGACGCGCACGCGGCTAAATCAGACGACATCGAAATGATGACGAAGACCCAGTCTTATTACGACGACATGAAGAACCACCACGAAAACAATTCCAACCAGTGCGTCTTAACCGATACCGCTACCACAACCGCCACTGCTAACAATTCAGTCGTAGTAGATGAATGCAAGGTACAATTAATGCTTACGGACGTAGAGACTTGTATATAACCCCGTCTGTTGTTGCATGCTCACCCTGCACCTTTGCTTGACTCTGTTTGTTTTATTCATCGCATCTTTGTACATAATAATGTAAATACATCCAGTGTTATTTTATGACAGAAGTGAAGAAAGAGAACAACACATGCATGTGTACGTATTTCTTTCTTTCACTAGAATAGCAGCTTTTGTGTCTAAAATTTATAGCGCTACGGCCAAAAGGTTTCCAAAATCAAACACTGAAAAATGATTCAAGTTCAGCGCATGCAAATGAAGGATAAATAAGTCAGACTAATCTGGTGACTGTGACCTGTTGGGGATTGGCTCTAACTCAAAAGGCAGAGCCAGATAATCCTCATTATGAACCTGAGGAATTATTTAGCAGCCCTCCTATCCATCAAAAGTTCACAATAGGTGCATTTTGCCAAAAAAAACCGTCTCGATACAATAATGTTTCACCTTTTCTGTAATCAGTGTTTTTGTTCAGCCTAATGGTTCATTCTGCTTTATCTTAAAAATGTAGCTGACTTTAATTGTTTCATAGGTTTATCTCTATCTCCTTCCCTGTAGGATTTTAAAATGCAAAAGATGGAAAGTGTTAATTAAAACTGCTAATTAGCAGTTCATATATTACCTACACACACACATACAACTACCACGCTGTCACTAAGTCATTCCCAGTCAGGCTTTTTTGCATTTTGACACCAGCTATTTCTGCACATTGTGAGAAGCATGTTGTGAAATCGAGAGCTGTGAAGTAGCTCCCGTGATGTAAAATATAATGCACTTTGAATCCCGTCTTTGAATGTAGTCCAGGCTTTTCGAATAATATGTGGGAGTTCAGAGAGCTTGTTCCCTGACACACACACACACTCACACACTCACACACACCCTGGTGGAAAAGGTCTTCTGATGAGCCTATTCATTTATTAAAGGATGAAAGGCGTCGCCTAGCAACACTGGCAACCTGTCACACAAGAAGTCCGTCCATAGTGAAAAGTTATATCCTCCTTTCTGAGCCTCTATTTATTGATGGACATTTACACGTAAATGTGACACAAAAGCTTGCTATTTCCAGTGTCCACCATGACTAACTTTTTTTTCTGTTGTCTCGTCTGTTTTGCCTGTAAATTATTAGTATTTCTAACCCTTTTCATGCAAACTGTAGAGTGCTTGCAAAATAGTTATAACATAACAATGCATTCATTCTGTAGTGTTGGCACCTTGTTTTCTTTGTAATGTCTGTTTTATTTAGAATTTATTCATTTGTGTGTTTTTTTTGTTTTGTTTTTTTACTGCCTGTTGAGTTTTTGGTCATCATAAATGTGTGGTCTGTTCCCAGGTCAGTAAAGGAAACTCCAGTATTAGGACTACCATAAGCACGATCGTCTGTGGTCGTACAGGAGTTCCAGTGTTCATCCATAGTTTTTGCATGTTGCAAAAATAGCTATGATACCTAAGAGTGTGTTTTGACTGCCAAAGTTAAATCGCTGCAAAAAATTACAGAAAAGAATGTCCTGAATGGTGTCCTGGCATAAAAGTTTACCTCAGCTCGTAACTCTTAAAACCAGGACATAGCAGGTATATAGGTAGGTGATTGGCCACATTGGTTTTATGATGAAGCAATAAAGCTTAGTCAACCAGGCTTCATAAGCCTGATTGACCAATCAGATTGCTTGGCTGAAACTTTAAGTCATAAGTGGGAGCACTGTATCAAAAATGCTATGATATCATAATCTCTATGATCAAAAGCTTTATAAGAAATGCACTGTGTGTTTTTTGTTCTCCGTGCCTTGGATACATGTTTAGATTTCCCTGCTAACTGCTTGCAGGTAACCTCAGCCACTAACGGCTCTGCTGCGGAGTGCACGCTTGTTGAGGAGGAACCATGGAAACATGAATAATGGCAGCACAGAGATCCCCTGCTCCTGGGCTCCACAAGCTTTCCTATCTGGTGATAAAAAAAAAGTGGATGAAAAAAAAAGTCACACGAACAGAACTACTAATTTGTTTTTTTTTTATGTAGGTTAAGTTTCTTTTTTTTTTTTTATTAGTCCCTTTAAAAGTTTTTTGTCTATCTGACTGATCTACTACTAATTCACTTAACCGTGAAATGATAACAGAGGTATATACCTGTTAGAGCACAATTATGTCCTATATAGCAGATACTTGCACAACATACTTCAAGGCTTGGGGAGGGAAGGAAGAGAAAAAAAAAGATAAGCTAATCTTAGCAATACATCTCGGTTCTGTGTTTATAAGATGAGAGGAGAAGTGGCTGTGTAACATGCGATGCACTGGGATCATCTTCCAAGTTTCATACATTTATAAATACAGGTGATTCATTATTCTAATGCCAGAAGATGAGTGGGAGTTGGAGCATTAATCATGACGACCTATGTAATGTTTGTAGTGAACTCCCTCGCTTTACATCCCGGTCAGTGCCGTCACATTGTGCGCGTAAGGCCGCCGCTTTTCCTTCTCAGCTCAGTCTCTCATCAACATCACTTCTGATTCTTTAACTGCCTCTAAGGTGCATCAGACTGATTGCATCTGCCCAATATTACAAATTATCCTTGAGGTCCAGCAAACTGATGAAGGTGTAGGAGGCAGGTAGAACAAGTCATACAGTCGCTGTGGAATTATAAGCACTAACATCCCACGGAGCCATTTCTTATCCCCTTTTTGTTTTCCTTTTATTGTCCACGGTAAAGAAAAGGGACTTTTTTCTTTGTGTCACCTGTTGAGTGAGATATGAAACTTTGTGTGTGTGTGTGTGATAGAGAGCGAGCTGGGGTAAAGAACATGACCAAGTCGACTATAGGGACCAAACAGGCAGAAAATCAATCAACTCACAGAGGCCTTTGAACTGCCTCCATGTCATCTCTCACACACATTTCCGTTTTCTTACAACGATGTCCATTTATAACGGAATAGCGCCGCAAGCGACATCACCACTTTTTTCCGATGAAGCCTCAAAACTCAAAGCAAAGAAAACCGCTGCCCTAAATATGAATACTTACAGTCATACTTTCCCTTTCCCCCAAAAAATAACTTCGTGATGCCAATGAAATTTTAATTAGCGTCAAAATGATTATTGTAAAAACAATAAGAAATAATTGACATATCTGAATAAATTAAAGCACAAAAAAAGAGATTATGTGGAGCACAAACAGAGTGATAGAGCACAAATAAAGCCAAAATGCCAACGTGGATCATTTTCAGTCAGTGGCATAATCAGAGTCGTGCACATTATCGCACACTATCGACACTGATCGCATTCCAAGTTTTAAAAAAAGATTTTAATAAAACAAACAGCAAAAGATACTCAGGCTTGTATGTTTACTCTTTTACAGGGAAAAAAAAAAGTTGTAATCCTAAAACGTTTACTTGCTCACTAGAGCTTCAACAATGGCCTCTTAATAGCACAACTTGAAAAAGCTTTGACTCTGAAAACGGTGACAGTTTACTTCAAAGATCTTTGTTGAAAGACATTTTATGATATGATAACATGCTGGAAAGCACATAGAGGAAGCACAGAATTAAATTTCAGACAACATTCCAGTGGTTGAATGATCCAACCTCAGCCTGTGTACTATCTGAAAGCACAGATACTGATCACAAGTACACAAGGTGAACTGCCAGAAAAAAGAAGAAAAAAAAAAGAAATGAAGTAGCACAGCTCTCGGCTGTCAGATGGATTCTTGGCTTGCACAAACAGAGACAGATCATTGATATAACACTCTTGCTTGCCAGCTTCTTGTTTAGCCAGACATAAAAAGGTAAACAACAATATATTTTTTTGCCACCAGAGCTCAAGACTGTTTCTACAAACCCTAGATGCTGCAGCTGTGTGTCCATATTGGTGCAAAGTCATTTTTTAGGAAAGTCAGAACAGAACAATGGACGCATGTATTACGCCAGAATGTTGCCAACTATCAGGTAATAAAATAGAAATTACTCTCATACAACCAAATGGCTTAAAAAGATCTGCAAACACACAAACAAAGCTCAGACTACTGGCTGTTAATCTTTTTTTAGCCTGTGCGAGTGTGAGGTGAGACTTCTGTGATGTGGGTGTGGATTTGATTTCTTTATCGGTATCGTGTCCTTCTCTCCTGTCTCGTTTCTTTTCATTTGTGCTTAATGACAACCTTGCCTTGGAGATGTTCATTTCAAACAAATGCCAATTAAAGTAACACTAGGAAACTTAACAAAACCACTTAGCGCAGCACTCTCAGTCCTTTAGTTCCTGAAACACACTCTCAGAAGACGTCTTTCACGTTGCTTTTTTTTAAGCTCGGCTAACAGACGTGTGCTTTGATACAACATAGGGCATACTCGGTGTTCTGCTGTACGCACTGCACACACTGATGCACACCATACACACACACAAGCATGCACACACACACGCACACATTTTTTTTCATTTTTTTTCAAATGCACACACACGAACACACATGCAAACACTCTTAAACCTGGAAGGTCAATACATTTATAATTGTAATCAGCGAGCTGCAGAGCACAGCACTGACACCCTAACAGGCCCCTCGAGTCTGATCTTTTGACCTTGTGATCTTCAGGAAAAAAAAAAAAAAAAAATCTCTCCAGTAAGGAGACAATGCAGACCATAGTGTCATCGATGGGGATTGAGTGTTGGACCACTATTATGTTCAAACTCACGGTTTTAGAAGCATGAATAAAATAAAATGATAATTATTTTTTTGCACCACTATCTTAAAAGCATGATATTTTGAAGTGCCTCCTTGCACTTTGTGTATATATTGTAGGTAACAGATGTTTTGTTTGTTTGTTTGTTTGATTTGTTCCTTTTGTTTTCTTTTGGGGGGCATTGAAATGGTATGTAGGAATATAGTTTCATTGCTGTGACATTTTTAATGTAATCCTCTAGAAAAAAAAATATCATCTATGTCCTGAGTAAAATTTAGATTAGACAAAATGTATAGAGAGGAAATCGTGTAATAAATTGCTTGTTTTTTTATTCTCTAATAGCTGTTAACTAGTTGTTTTACTTACCTGTCACACACCAATATATAAATATCTTTTTTTAATCTAATGTAAGCGTTCTGAATGTTTGTTTCATGGAGATATAAGAAGTGTGCATTCATTTTCATTGTACATAAATAAATATATAATTGTTCTGTTCAGTGGCAATGCAGAATTTTCCGGAAATTACAGTGATCCTGAAGCAAACACGGTTTGCATGAAGACGAGAACGAAAGAGAGCGAGAAAGAGAGAGAGCCAGAAAGAGAGCGAGGGGGGGGAGGTTTCTGGGTGGACAGAGGGGGCCAACATGAGTTATTTGGGTGGGAATTACTGTGATAAAGGTTGCCAAAAAGAGAGACAAATGAAGGAAAAGGTCAAATTTGCCCTGTATGTAGGATAGAGCGAGGAATCAAACACAGCCTAGCAGTTGATGTCAGTGAGAGAACAAACATCAGATGTATTCAATTGCCTGTTACAGTATAGAGCAACATTCCTCAGGTGACTCATCTGAACCATTTTGTCTTTTCAATGGAGAAAACTTTAGTCTCAGGCAACGTTGTTTAGATTCTGTGTTACCCTGTCTGCATCTTCACACACTTGACCTCTGACGTGCCATCGACATCACAGAGGCTTATAGAGAATCCCACTCGGTAATCTGCCTTTACTCCACTTGCCTTTTTTTTTGCTTTCTACACAGAAACTTTATGCACGCACAAAACACCTGGAACTTGCTGAGCTAAATGTTACCGATTAAAAGGAAATTGATTCGACGCAGTATTTCAACAAAGAGCCAGTATATCTTCAAGCTTGTCCTTTTCTACTGAAATGTGTCTTTTTGAAGAAACACTCCCAAACAGAGCTGATAACCTGTCTCACTCCTGCCTACAACGTGCTTTCCTGATCTTACTTTTCTAGGCCTTCCCTCTTTGTAAAGCTGTTGTAATTTTGCTGTAAAGGCAGAGCGTATGTGTGGGGGAGATACACTATCAAGAAAAAAAAGACAAAAAAATACATGAATTCTTTCCTTGGTCTATGGTATACATAAAAAATCTGTTTCTACATATCAATAAGTGTTGTACCTTTGGTGTACATATACAAATATAACTAATAAATGTTGATTCATAACTAAATATTGGCTGCTCTTTTGATTTTTTTTTTTTTTTTGACTGCTTGGATTTTTACATCTTGTCCCACAGAAATGCATTATTCATGTCTGTTGTTCAGTTGGTGCATTTATGAAAACCAGACAGTCTAGACAAACTAATTTTACTGTATTATTCTAAAAGCCTTACTAAATGCATGCAGTGATACTTATTGGAACACGAGTAAATGTCATCTACAATCATTTTGATTACTAAATTAGGGGCTAAATAGGTTGAAATAGACAATGAACATCTCCATCTCGCCTTGTCACATCCCCAGAGCCACTGAGGAAGCTAGTAATCACCAAGAACTTTAAAGATGATGGACATGCTAAAGAAAAGAGAGCTTTGCTGAATCCAGGCTTGTATATATATATATATTGTGTGTGAACCCAACACAAAACATTCAGATCCATGTCACGTCCAACATCAACTGAGAGATTCTAAAAAAGTTGGGATGCTGTGAAAAATGTTGATAAAAACAGATTTTTGATGGTTTTAAAACCCTGTATTTAGTTGGAACTAGTGCAAAGACAACATATCAAATGTTGATGCTGAAGAATTGCATTGTGTGACAAGGAGTGGGGATGGACCCAAATGCAACACACGAGAATAGACGGTAACAAGATAGTAAGGGCCTTTAATATACAGAAAAGAAATCTTCTTGAAACAAAAGCTCATGGAAGGGGTTGTATACAGGATAGTCAAAAAACCACAGGGACAGGCAGACAGAAGCCACAAACATGAACAGGAAATGAAGAGCAGATCCAAAAAAATGACCACAAGTAAGCATCAGAGAAAGAACAATTGGGCAAAGTAAGAGTGAAGTGGAGTGGCTTATATAAGGAGCTGATTGGTGACTGAAAACAGCTGGGTGCACAGGTGAGATGATGAGGTGGGAGTGGCCGGCAGGTGAGGTGAGGCAGAGGCGGGGTGAGTGGAAAAGTACTGGGACCTGAGGTGAGAAGCTGTGGCAGGTGAAAAGTGACAAACTGACAGACAGAACTTAGACATGACAAGACTACGACATGACACAGGCGGAGAGACTGGACACAGACTTGGCAGGGAATGGAGACAGAACAAAGACAGACAGGACTGATACATGAACAGGACCATAACGGACAGAACTAAAACAGAGACTGAAACTAAGGCCGAACAGAAACTAAGACAGAACTATGACATGGAACACAGACAGAGAACTAAGACACAGAACTAAGACACGACATGGCAGGACAAACACAAGACATGAACAAAAACGTGACAGGCAGAATGTGACACACTGTTCTATGAAAAATATTTGCTCATTTTAAATTTGATGCCAGCAACACTTTTCAAAAAAGTTGGGACAGGGACAACAAAACACTGGAAAAGTTGTGCAATGCTAAAAAAAAAAAAACACCTGGAGGAACAACCAACTAATTAGGTTAATTTTCAACAGGTTAGTAACATGACTGGGTATAAAAAGATCATTTCAGAGAGGCTGAGTCTCTCAGAAGTAAAGATGTGAAGAGGTTCACCACTGTGAGAGATTGCGTGAGCAAATAGTTCATCAAATTCAAAATAATATTCCTATGTGTAAAAATGCAAAGAATTTGGGATTTTCATCATCTACAGTTTACAATATCATTAAAAGAAATGTCTGTACAAAAGAGACAAGGCCAAAAACCAATACTGGATGGCCGTGACCTTTGGGCCCTCAGGTGCAGGGTAAAACTGTACCATGCAAAGAGGAAACCATATATAGACATGATCCAGAAACAACCAGTGACTTCTCTGGGCCTGAGCCCATTTAAGATGGACTGAGGCAAAGTGGAAAACTGTCCTGTGGTCTGACAAATCAAAATGTGACATTCTTTTTGGAAATTATAGATGCAGCATCCTCTGCTCTGAAGAGGAGAGGGACCACCCGGCTTGTTATCAGCACACAGTTCAAAAGTCAGCATCCGTGATGGTATGGGGATGCATTAGTGCCCATGGCATGGGTAGCATACACATCTGGGGAGGCACCATTAATGCTGAACAATACATACAGGTTTTGGAGCAACATATGCTGCCAAGTAGACATCGTCTTTTTCCTTGCATATTTCAGCAACACAATGCCAAACCACATTCTGCAGGTATAACGACATCATGGCTCTGTAGTAGAAGATATGACTATAGTGGCCTGCCTGCAGTCCTGATTGGTCACCCATTGAAAACAGTGATGACAAACATACGACAAAGAACTGTTGAGCAGCTAAAAAGTTGTTTAAAAATGTGGCTGTTTAAATGAGCATATATTTTTCATGAAACAATGACATTTTTTTCAGTTTCAGCATTTGATATGTTGTCTTTGCACTATTTTCAAATAAACATAGGGTTTAAATGGTTTGCAAACCATCAAATTCTGTTTTTCTTAACATTTTACACAGCATCCCAACTTTTTTGGAATTGGGGTTGAACATAGAGAAAGGTTAAGTACACAAACAGAAATATTCACATTGTAGAGGTGGCGGTCCAGGTGAATGTATGCAAGCGTGAGTACGACACCATTATCATATTATACTGTACCATTATCAGGATGAAAAAAAAGCCAAGTTGGATATCCAGTTTACAATTTGGCAATAATTTCTCAAGGACAGTGAAAACATGTTTTTCTTATGCTTTTAGCTTAAGTGAAAACTATTTTAGCTATAAACAGTAGGTTTGTTTGGAAAAATGATGAAACAAAGTGATCATTTTAATGAAATATTGGCCTCATTCAAAGAAAAGAAAGAAGATGGTGTTTTGATATGCAGTGTTTTCTGTTTGTTGATGTGCACCGACTAGTCTCCACTGCATCACATAAAGAATAAAACTCAAGCAAAAATGGGGAAATATATTACAAATTGATGAGCGAGTAAGCATGAAGGATGCAGGTTCTTCTCTAGATCGGAGTCATTTACTACATATAAGTCATTTGTGATGGCAGCGTTGTGTCTGAGCAGCAATTAAATGACTGAGCGCACTGAAAAATGAATGCATCCTAAATAAGCAGTAATTGTGCTCTTTTCAGGGTTTGTCAGTGAAGGCAGTTTGACTATAAAACACACGGGCTGTCTTTATCTCTTTATCTCAGTCTTCGTTTCCTGTGTTAACATATTCTCACATCATGACGCCGGCGCCATGGAAACCTCACTTCCTCTTATGTGGGTGCAAGGTTACCACTCGCGCTGCCTGTCCTGCCATTCACCCGCTCCCTTTTGTCTCCACACACCCAGAGCGATCAGTGAGTGAACATTCCCGCACAGCCCTTTTTATACACATTTATTTCATTCATAACAAATCTTTATCAGCGATGCATTTTGTTAATTTGTCATAAAACCTGCCTACACTAGTACATTTGCTACTTCTCCTCAAAATTAATCATATAAGAGCAAAAGCAGGGAAAAAAAAAAACGGAAAAAAGTCAGAAACAAAAAAAAATCAGTTTGCAATCGCTGTGTATAATCCAGCGTTACACTGAAAACCAGGAGAAATCAGCCATCACGCAGGGGATAATATTGATATGACACAATGTATGATATATTTCACCAATGACAAGGTCAGTAGAAAAACTGCAGCATTTCGTTTACATGTGTGAATGTACAGAGTGACCGGCACATTGAGGCCTAGGCAAGCACACAAGCTTCATTCATTGCACCCCTCCCCCTCGGGAGCACACAGACAACGTTGTCCCAGCCTCTTTCTTATGAAGAAACCGTTACATTGCTCTGTGTTTACAGCACGCGGGCCCCCCATTATCGCATGTGCCATGTAGTTTGGCATCAAAAGCTAGGCCGCTGTCACTCCCTTGTCTTGATTGAGCTTAGATTTTACATTTAAAAATTGGTCGCACTGCTTTTTCCAGTTCTTTCTTTTGCTCTTTCTTTCTTTTTTTCCTTAATAAATGTACACACTGTGTATATATACAGTAGTATGCACATCGTCTTCATCATTCCACTTATCCTCAGGATAACATCGGGGACTTGATAGCATCATTTTCACAATTCAATATAAATGTATACCATAATAACTGACTTCAGTGGTGCATCAATTGTGCAGATTTGGATGCTATACATCAACTTGATTCATACAATATCCACTCCTCCTCTTTGACTCTTGCAAAAACCCATTCACAATTGTTTAGCTCAGAGGTTTTTGTTTCTAATTAAATAACTCTCAAAATAATGACACATTCCTTTATTTAAAAAGGGATACAAAACCCCTCTCTACCAAACATCAAAAAGCACTGGTAGCTATTGCTAAGGCATTTCCAAAACATATACTTTATATACAGAGACCAAGAAAAAGGGAATCAAAGCTGCATAAATTAAGGTAGTGACATCCCCAGTTTTCTTGAAAATGGAAAAAAAACCAAACTCCAGTCCACAGGCAATGTCTGAAATATACACAAGGTTACAACAGTAAGCCAACAAAACGAAGAAATGAAACACATGAAACGCATCAAGGGTTGTTTTGCTCAAAATGATCTTTTTCTATCTGTAGTATCTCAAATAAAATAACCCAGTTCTCACCCTTGATTTTATTATTTCCCATTTAGGCTGAAAGACCCGACAATTTTTAAAAAAAGGAGACTATTTTGTCATCTTCACAAATTAGACCCTCACCACCCCTCCCTTTACAGCCCATGTCTCTCCAGCCCCATCTCCAACAACGCACACAGCTCACATACACAAAGAGGTGACGCGAAACACATTCACACACACTCTGCTATGCACCGATGCATGATACCCCACCATGCATTTGGTCCTGACTAACCTGGCATATCGCACAAACAAAATGCTGCACATGTTCGTTTGTAAGACCTGGTCCTGCTGAGAGGCTTCGTCCCTCAGCAAGACAATCTTTGTAGATAACACACACACACACACACACAACCTCACTCAGTGTCCATTCTGTGCTGGCCACCAAAGCTTTATCCCCAGTATTTGGAGCCCCACCCCCCACCCGTCCAATCTCCTAACCATCTCACTCTATCCCTCATATCCTCACCTACTCTTTCCTGTCTGCCTCTACACTCACTCTCTCACGCCAGCTGTTCTTTATCTGGCGACTCCTCTAGCGTGATGACGGTGAACTCCTCTGTGTTGCCGTTCTCCTGGATCTTCTCCTTGTTCATGAGGGTCACCATTTCCTGCTCTCTCTCCTGGGCGTGGGAGCTCGACGCCGATGCTGCCGCCCCGTTCCCCTCGCCGCCATCTTTGGGTGTGATCATCAGAGTCTGCTGTTTACCGCACCAGCTGCAAGGGCACAGTCAGACACATTTATTTAATATTGATTTTTTTTTGTTCTGCCATCTCTTAGTCTGCGGCAAAGTAGGTGGAAATTGGAACATGGACTATTGACTGCTTATGTGTGAGACAGAGAAACAGAGGGTGATGTTTATGTCCAGAACATGTTGCATGACAGCTGTATTAGTGTAAGACAAAAAAAAAAAAAAAAAAATCAAAGTCATACGTGTTTCTTTTGGCAACAGCTGCACACACGAGGAGAATAGCAGCGACTGCAACAATCACTCCAACGATTACCAGCCAGTCTGGAGGGAGAAATAACAAACCATGAGTCAACAGTATTAAAGCTGAGTCAGTAAGAAATATCAGTGCCAATAAAGAGTGGATCCAGATATCCTATTTGAAGGCAATCACTATGGACCCCAGGGCGTATGTGAAGTAACATGGTTGCTCACTCGATGAACTGCTGTTCTCATGTTGACCAGGCTCAGGCACATCAGGACCCAGGACCCGTCCCTTGCCGTTAGGTTGTTGCGGCTGTGAAGCTGCATGTCAATAAAAGAAAAGAGTTACATGTAATTCACTGACACATTAAACTAAGAAGTACCCACTCTTGCCAAAGTAAGTATGTCTAAAACATAAAACTAGATGACATATTCAAATGTATGTGTGGCTGTAACACAGTTTTACTTTAAATTAAATTACATTTGCATTTTTGTGAGGCCTCAATTCACTTGTACAGCAAACTGAACTTTATTAGTGTTCAGTGCCTTCGGTTCACACTTCAGTGCATTTGCTGCATTTGTTGTATAGGAGCCTCACTGCTGGGGACAAAGAGACAAAAATCACCAATCGCCTGCTTTGAAACAAATCCACTCCACAGCTCAATCCGACACAAGGGGGCGTCATGTGTTCTTAAAGTTACTTCAGTCCTCCCAAAAACTTTTGCATCTGATGTCAGGAGGTGCTGTTCTTTGAGAGGGTTTTCATGCATTTTAAATCTGGATTAACTCAAGTATCACCATTTTATATCATTACTGTTTTAGTTAAACAGAGAGCAGACCGAAAAACAAGCACGTTGCAATATATTGCAATCCAGAAATTACTAATGAGGTGAAGCACTCATTCTGTCAGATACAGTCTCCACAGAAACATTATTCGCACCACAGAGGTGCTTTCTATTGCATGGTTATTACACAGGAATGCACTACATTGTCAGGCGTTGTCCAAATTTTTGAATACTTTAATGACCTGTAATCACACACACAACTCGACTTGTGCTTTGATTTGCAGCAGAGTTTTTTTCTTACACTCTGTTCTGCCATCGTCTCCTTCAGGCGCTGTTGTCTCATTCTGTTGCTCATTCTCAGTGGTAGGTTGTGCTTCCTCCGGCTCTCCAACAGGGGCCGTCGGAGAGGCTCCCTCCTCCTCAGACAGGGGGGGCAGCATCCCAGAACCAGTGGGCGCATCAAACTCTCCAGGAGTGAAAGCGGACCTCGCAGAGCCATTCTCAGTCTCTCCACTGGGGTTTTCTTCCACGGCGGGAACCTCCGTGGAAGCCTTCGGACTCGGTTCTGTGGGGATTGTAGTGGCTGACTGGATGATTTTCACGTCCCCAAGAGCGTCTTCCCCAGAGGCCGCCGTGGGGTCACCGCCATCACTGACGTCCTGAGATTGTGGTTTTGGAGTTGTCTCTTCCCAGCCTTCTGCTGGTGTTGGGGCCTGATTCTGTAGTGAGGGTTCAACTGATTGGAGAATAACAAGGGTCACAGTCACACATAACTTTTCATATGTTTTGTGAGAACATCATTTCTTGGCATTATCACAGCATCTATCTGGATATCATTTCACCAAGATGTGAAATCTGATTTCATCCTCTTACTTTTCACTTTTAAATTGATCTTATTATGCCAACTTTTATTTTACAATAATAATACATTACAACACAAAACACATGTATATTAACGTGCGTAGTTGACCGTACGACCTCTGAGGGAGAGGCATTAAAAATGGCTTGCTGCAGGTGCTATATAAATATACAGTACAAAATGAGTCATATCCTGCTTGAGTCATTAAGCCCTCTTCTCTCTGGATTTTAAACATTAAAAGTCACAGTTTTGCTTTTGTTATGTTATGCTATTCATGTTAACTTACAGGGTATCTTCTTTTTGTAAAAGCAGAAACATATTCTTTAAGGAGCCTTCTTCCCTCAGAGGGACATTGTTAGAAAGTTAGTATTTCAGCGTGTTCATGTATCTGTTGTCAAGTCCTTGTTAATACTTACTAGAGGTATTTATTAATTAAGGTTTCACCAATCATTATTCTGTTATTATACATATACTTATTTAAAACCAGCAATGAGGCCATGTGAAGTGCTGCTAATGTGTGATCTCGCCTGTGCAGTTTTAAAAAAAAAGTTAGACAGGTGTGACAACGTCAGCGCTCATGGCGGTTGTGAAAAGTAGCATCACCCAGCTGTCGTGTTGTGTTGTGAGACAATTTGAGTTAACGGTATGTCCTGCCTCAGGTCCTATAGCTATTAGCTGAGAGGATGTTAGTGTTGACTATAGAGATGAGACCATTTGGTAACTAGATGTAGGTGTTGTCTCAAAGGTTTCATGTTGCTTTCTTTGCTTTGCATTCATATCGTTATGCAGAAGGTTTGTGGATTCTGCAATAGGAGCTTGAGTTTCCAAATATGAAAACACCATCAGCTGTGTTTCATAACCTGGAAATGCTGCATGTTTTTAAATGTTGACTACAGAGCCCTTTTTTGTCATGCAAAAAAACAGTTTCAGTATCTCATGCTCATGAGAAAGTATCTGGATTTTTTTTTTTGCACATGTCCCTTTAGGGGCTCTGTAGTTGACATTCAATCAACTGTAAATTCAAGACAATATCTCATGATGATGATAGAAACAGATTACAGTGCTTTTATTCTATCACTTTTGGGCTTTGGTTTCAGCTTACTGTATATTTGTGTTTACACTTTGGAGCGTGTAGTACATGCATTGCAACAACATGAGGGTAAATGAAGGATGAATTGTACTAACCTGGTGCATCTGAGGATAAAGGCTCATCCCCTTGAAAGGCATCATTACAGTTTATCTCAGGCCCAGCTATCACATGGAGGACACAGAAAGTAGAAGTTACCAAGAGGGAAAGTGAACTGACACTTAAGTCATTTGAGCATCATCTTTGGACAGCCCTGATAAAGTGTATTTCCTATGGATATAGTCACCGTTTTCATCATAGCAGTAGGCATCATAGAGTTCTTCAACAGTTACGTGTTGATGAACGATGAAGCCTGTCATGTTCTTTGCACAGTTTTCATGGTGCCTGTGTCTGAGGATGGCAACGTTCGCACTGCTGGTCCAGCCGTTCCTGAATGGACACAACATTATCATTCTTAGAAGATGTGTTCTGAAATTGCAGCACATTTGGAGATATTTGTTGATGCAGTCTGTCTCCAAGTAGCCAGGTCTAAACACATTGCATTACACTTTCCAGAGAAGTAGAAACAAAAGCGGTGGTTTCCTTTATTGGAAGTTTACTTTGTTTCTACCACATGACAAACGTGGCATCAGTGTTGTACAACTGGAAGACCTTCTTCCTCTTTTCTGGGTTTTCAAGCGGGGTTAATGTGACCAAGTGTATTTAAAGCTCAATTGTGCAATTTTCGGTGACATTTCAGAACTGAAAAGGTGAAACGTTGAAACATATGAGAGGGCCCAACTCATGCCAAGATCTCGAAAATTTGGGGTCTGTAAATAACGTTTTATATGTCTTACAGCTTATGTATGAATGTACATTTTATTCAACAAGTGTTGACTAAGACTTGTGCTTTCACCTGCATGTTTCCATGCTTTTATTATAGGCCTCCTTGATTTGTTCCAGACTCGCCAGGGTGCTCTTCAGCTGCTCACACACCTTCTGAGCCGCGTCAAAGTTCAGGGAGTGACGGCTACCTCCCTCAACCAGAAACACCCCGGCATAGCTGCAGCTGCGAGAACTCACTGTAGGGAAAGAGAAGGAAAAAAAATACAGGCTCAGGTGTCTTACAGGATTCGTCCAGATACAGTACATGGGAGGTGGGAGTAGCCTGTAGGTTGCAATTTTCTAGCAAATCTAATAACTGAAAGACACTGTTATAATGTTGTAATAGCAGCGTGTCATTTCATTTTAAGTCTCATTGTCATTTAAGTCGTCAAAGCTCGAAACCATATTTACAACAAGCAGATAGTGAGATAGAGCTTCAAGACCCATGTTGCTTTTGAAATAATGTACTTCTGTAAGGATTCAGATGCACTGGGTTAGATAATGGGAATTTATTATTTGGTCTCGATTTATACACAGTGGAATCAATATGAGAGAAAGGACACACCAGCTGAGGATTCATTCAATAGTTCTGAAAGAGCTATTCACTCATTACAACTATCATATCTCCCGTTCAGAAGTTTTAGTCAGTGATTCCAGTAAGATGCTGTGATTGTGCACACGAACGCCCCCCCGACCATAAAACACATAATAATAAGTAAAATCTTGATTTATGATTGTGCGTTGCGTTTTGCGTCAGCGTTCACGAGTGCGTCATGAGCTGGCTGGTTTGTTTAAATGAGTTCTCTGGGAGAGAAGCACAGAAGCATCATGAGACAGGCAGCATACTCATCTACAGTGTTTAACCCCGAGGCCTCGCTAAGAGTCCGTTTAGTCCTAAACAAAGCGTGCAAACAAGTATCTACACAGCACTTAGAGAAGGAGGAAGGATAGACAAAGGGACTCACACACACACACACACACACACACACACAGACACATACACACATACATAAACACGCACACACTATGCTGTACGCTTTTGATGCCTGGCAAATAAAACCTCAGTCAAAGAAAAACCACAACCACAATAACTGACCTATTTCTCAAAACTATGAGAGCTCCCTTACTAGAAGGTACATAAGACATACTTAAGACTGTAATTAGTATTTAGATAAGCGTTCAATAGTCAATATTGACTCAAGGCTACGAGAGGATCCTGGGAGTTTATGGGCTTATGGGCTCTTTGTGAGAAAAAAGTCAATCATTTCAGATGATCAGTGAAAGTTTGTTCAGTAAAATTTGGCCACTGGTAAACATTTTGTGTCTTGTGTGTGATTCTCAGTCTATTTGCTTATGTTTGCTTGACTAAAGGAGAAACCTCAGGGAAATGACTCTCCCCCATTGAAATGAAAACAAAAATGCAAACTACGTCTAGTAAATGAGCAGCATGGATAGGAAGTGTGTGTGTGTGTGTGTGTGTGTGTGTGTACAAACTTCTGAGTGTTCAAGAGAAATTCAAGAGAGACACCACCTGGGAAGAGTCTTGTGATATAACCACACATGACTTTGTCTCCTCCTCCTCACACAGAAAGCAATTGAAAGCTTATATTGAAAAACTGAGAGCTATTTTGGAAAGATCCAATTTCAAATATATGAAATGGCAGAAAATTGACTTTGTGCTCCCTGAAAATATGACCAGGAAACTGATTTTGATTCTGTGGAGGCACAACAGATAGTTCTGGCTGAAGTCCTGAAAACACATGACAACATTTTGTGCCTCAAAACTTGACTCATTAGATTGTAAATTGCGCAGTGTCTCTGGGTTTCATATCCGATATCGTTCAAAGGCAAAAAAAATTAGCATAAGAGAAAGCAAAAACACGTTCCTTTATCGCAAACACAGATGTCACGTGAAGATTTACTGACATCTGTACTGTGCAGCCACAGAGGAAGCTCATATCTGCGCTGCATCTGTTTGGTGCTTGTTTAAATGTGCTGCCATGGTGACAAATGCACAGGTTGTGAAAGATGTCTAATTCCAAGTCACTCACACACATAATGTCATTTTTGATGGCTGAGCTTCGTGGAGCTAAGCAAACAAAAAATCTAACCTGCAGTCACACATCAAATGATCAAATGATACCAAATACCATCTCTGCTAGAATCCATTAAATTAAAAAATACTCAACTTTTCTTTCTTTTCCGCTGCAGCTAACAAACCTTAGAATCATACAAACTTGTAAAACCTGCTCCTACAATAATAGAACCACTTCACAAAAGACCAATTAAGAACAATGCCTGTAAATATAATGTAATCTTATACAACCCCAATTCCAAAAAAAGTTGGGACGCCGTGTAAAATGTTAATAAAAACAGAATTCGATGGTTTGCAAATACTGCAAAAACAAGATATCAGATGTTGAAAGTGAAACTGCCAGCAAGACATTTAAAAAAAAAAGTTGGGGCAGGGACACAGCGTCCCAACTTTTTTGGAATTGGGGTTGTACAATTATCCTGCAATGTATCCTTCATCTTTGAAGTTTTATTGAGAGACACTAAATCAACTTTATGGTCATGGTTTTGGAGTGGTTTGTGTTGTTGTTGATGTTGGATTACATTATATTGACCAGTATGTGGTCACATAGTAAGTTCACTGTCTTGCAACCAACTGTGCAGATTTCAGGCTGCATCCAAATTCAAGAAAGAAAAGCAAATAAATTCTAAAATATGGAGATGACATAAGACAATATATTGGTTTTTGTATGTTGTTCATATCCCAACTACGGATATCTAGATCCCAACTGGACATGCTGGATATGCCTCAACTTTAAAGTAAGCCATTTATGAAAAGTGCAAGATCGCTATTTTTATTTTCTCTGGAGAAAGCCGACTTCTAAAAAAACGAAATATGCCAGAAATGCCCCCTTATTTTTCCACTGGCCGTTATGAGTAAACACTGCACTCGCAGCAGGAAGTTGAGCTCTCTGCTGTCAGTGGCAATTGGGCAACAAGACTTAGTGCCAACACTTGCTTTGTAAGGCAGTTTATGTTCTTTGCTCCTCTCTCGCTCTCTCTCACAGTCGTGTTTCCATCACTTCAGAGGACATCTCTCATTGACTTACATTCATTCCCTGGAGACTTACCATAACCCTAACCATAATCACTACTTACCTAAGCCTAAGCCTTACACAACCCTAGTCTTAATCATAACCTTATACCAAGTCTTTACCCTGAAATTTAATGATTTGTGTGTGTTATGGCGACACACCAAACACACACATTTGCTTAGGTCACTTTGGGGACTTTACATTCATTAATTCATTTCCTGGAAACTTACCATAATAACCATAACCATAACCACTACTTGCCCAACCCCACCCCCTTAACCACTGACCCAAAACAACCCCTCCCCAGAAACACACACACACATACACACACACACACCTGAAAGAGCCTCACCACATGCTGCCACATGGCACAGTGTCCCTGAAAGTAAAGGGCCTTGCAAACCTGCCCAGAGGGATCAAAGGGAGCACAGCTTACCATCAGCGAGCTGAAAAGTGGCCTGACATGAATCTGAGGTGTAATCATTAGTATGCAGAGGGAGCAGTCATGGGTGTCTTTATACAGTCCAGAAGACTCTGGCTCTTCCAAAGGCTCCATTGTCACCTAACAGAGTTGAAACCAAGGAGACTGCAAAGTCTGGGTGGACAGAACCTGAGAGAAAAAGAGCTTTAACAACAGCGTCTTGCCAAAACCTCCAGCTGCTCTAGAAGTAATAGACAAGCCTGACTCTGCACTCCCACTTCACTTTCTCTCCCCCCTCCTTCTTCTTTTCTCTTGTTTTCTCTCATTACCCTCTGTTTGTCTTTTCTATGCCAGCAATAAAGTACAAATTACCCCCTGCATGCAGGTGCACAAACAGTTTCTTAACTCATAACCTTTGTTGAGTCATGACACAGCGAGAAGCGCAGCAGGAGGACGTATTACTTCTTTTTTAACCTCTTATCTGTATTTTTGCTCTTTCCTGAAAATGTTCTCACTGAAGTTTTCTCGACATATGTATGTGCAGGATTCCCATGCTTGAACAGATAATATACTGTATATGTCCCACTACTACTGTAACATCCTTTTAACCACAGTTCATCAGCCGGTTTGAGAGAGACCTTGTTACCATCACCTCCACAACCCTCCAGTGTCAGTGCATTATCACACTGGAGTGAAGTCGCTCTGTCAGCAAGCAGGTGTTTCCCTCCACTGGTTACGGCTCCACCGGGCCAGTGGGGCAGGTGAAACATGAGATCTGGTGCAAATATGTTTGTGAGCACACACACTCACAACACTAGCTGAAGGTCATGGGAAGGACACTCACTACCCATTTTCTACTGTGCCACTTCCTTTCACACCTTCTCTCTCCCTGCACCTCCACCCATTACACACACTTTTGAAAGCAGCCCAATTTTCTTTCAAATCAAAAAGGCGAGGGGAACCTTTTTCTTTTGCCTTTTATTAAACGTTAGCCTTAAAGCTCTCCTCTAAATTAAAAAGAAGGCTTGAATGAAACCAAAGTGATGATCTGTGATAAGATACTTGACCTTCCACATTCCCTTTAAACACACAGATTTGAAGATAAAGGAGACTTTATTGGATATTACACACTTCAAAACAAACCTTGCACTTTTGCAAACAAAAAAAGGAGTTTTCCTCAATAATGTGCACTTGGTTTTTTTTTTAAATATCTGTCTTCTGTTTGTTCCAATCTTTATGGCTTTATGGCAATTTTGGCTAATTCAGCCTATGCAGCATCTTGTGTGCCAATTTTTGGAATGAGGAACCTCTTCCTTTTTGTCCCAACATGCTGCACACTAATGCATAAAACCAAAGTAGATCTTTCATAATTTGCGTAATCTGCTGCCTGTTATGTGTGACGACATAGTGAGTATAAGAAATCACTGCCTCATGCAGGAGGATGTACATTACAGAGCTCTGTCTGAGCAGTTTTCCCAAGGACACAAAGACTTTAGTGTACATGAGAAGGGAAAGCAGATCGGGGGGGAATGTGGGTATGGAGCCTGAAACTCACCAAAAGGTTTTAAAAAATAATTAGAAGGTTTAACAGTATGCAAAGACAGAGACAAAAACCTGGAATATGAGGACCCCTGCACCATTCAAGAGCAGTTCAATCAGTGTCAAAGACAGTGGGTAAAGAAGAGAAAATGAAAAGAGTAGAGGGCTTATACAAGGTTTCAGGCTGGTTGATTTGTAGAGTACATTGGTAGAGAAGGCAAACACGTGTCTGAGAGTCTCAGGTAGCAGGAGATGGTACTCAGAGCCCGTACAGGCACAAGCCCTCTTTGTCAGGGCCCGGTCCCAGTCCACAGGGCCCCTGACCACCCCTCACCTTGAAATATAACACGGGCGCATGCGGGAGGGGTCGTTACGCCAAGGAGGCAAATACGGCCACATTAACAGGAAGTCCAGCGGTCAGGTTGGCCCGAGTGCTTGCATTAGTAATCCTGTGCGTGGAAGCAGCACTCAGATATGGTCAGTCTCTTAAGCTGGAAACTCAAAAAGATAGAAGATTACAGATCAGATAATGTTACTGAGAGTTTTGGATGTGTTGAAAGCTCTGCGTGTTTCCACTCTGATCATCACATCATCGCTCACTACAACACTTACTTAGAGACAGGAAATTGACCAATCATCAGATTTGAAAATCTGACAAGTAACAGACTTCACAGCCCCATGATCAAGTGAATTTTTAAAGGGCAGCAATACATTTAAAATATCATAAATTGGGTTTTTATGACATTCGTTGTCACATACAGGATATAGTGTACGTCCTATATATGGAATATAGGACCTCACAGTCACTCATACAGTTACATATGAATTTAAATGGATGAAACAAATTCAAGCAACTGCTGAAAAAAACATAATTTGGATGTCTTTAGGGCATTTTCAGTCACTACTGTAACAGCCAGTTACAAATTACTTTTATGTTGCAGACTATTTTTGTAGAATTGTACGCACTCATAGATGCTATTAATGCACGTTGAGACAGCATCGTAAAAACTCTCCATAAATCTAGTCTTGGTTAACTGGCCACGAGTTCACGAGTCCTGCTCTTAATGATGTGCTTCAGGCGAAACACAGCCACAGGTTTAAGGTTCAAAGGCAACGTCTGCAGCAGGGTAAGCTATAACCACCACAGGACACTTTTTTCCAGACACCAATTTTTCTCAACACTGTAAAATAGAGATACGTGTACAAACACACACACACACACACACACACACACAAGCTCACAACTCCTCAACACACAAGAAGCCTTGAGGGGGCAAACACATGTTGAAGCACAAGGGGAGTGGGGAGGGGGTGTCGGCGGGGTGGGGAAGGGGCTTTCGGGGGGGTGCGTCCACTCCCTTTCCTCTTCCCACAGTGCACATACGAGCTGTCTGGGCAGTCTCGTATTTTGCCTTTAAATTCTGGTCAAATTTATAGGTTGTTGGTGATTCTTCCTTGGCGCCGTGCCAGAGGGAGCCTTTGTGAAACAACCCCACTACCACCTCCTCGGGGAACGAGCCAGACGAACCCAGACCTGTTTGATTCAGTACCAACTTCACCTCCAGAGATATATTGCTCCAAGCAACAAATCCAATCAAAACCTTGCGCAGAAAGCACATGTCAGAAAGAGACAAAGAGATAAGAGGGAGACACTGAGGGAGGAAAAAGCTGGAGCGATTGCTGAACATCCTTTGTGTCAGAGAATAAAGCATTAAGCGTGGCAGCAATGCAAAAAAAAAAACAACCAACTATTTCTGTCTCTACCTGAAAAGAAGGACTGTCTGTGAGAGCTATACTGATCATGCAAGATAAATAAGGTTCACTTCCCAGCGTGTGAATGTGTGTGAGACAGAGAGAGCAAGAGCGCCTGTCTCCTTTGTGTCTATCAGGAGTCTCAGACTGCCAGACATAAGCCTGTCTGTGCTGGTGGAGCACACGCTCTCTTTGCCGGCATCCACTCATCCGTTCTACAAACAGCAGCAGCAGCAGCAGCAGCAGCAGCAGTCTCTTTCTTTCACTGTCTTCTCTTTACATCAAATTCTCAACTAGGCTCAAGAAGGGAAAAAAAAATGTCTGGTTCTAAAACCTGGCAACAAAGGGGTGATGCCAACCGGTCGGCTAGGCACAATTTAGGCAGAATAAGGTTTTAAAAAAAAATCCCCAAACAAAGAGCCATCCGCTGGGCGAAGGCACAGTCCCCTCACCTTGAAGTTGCTCGGACCCGGAGGAGGCCAGTAATCCAAAGGTGACCCCCAAGAGAAGCGTCCACATCCTGGGCAAAGCGTCTGGCGATGGCTGAGTGAGTAAAGGTGTGTAACAGTTCTCCTGTGGTCCAGTCTTCCCTCTGCCAGGAGTGACGGGTGGTTTGTATGTGTGTGTTTGTGTGTGTGTGTGTGTGTGTGTGTGTGTGAAAGAGAGAGAAAGACTGAATGAGTGAGAGAGCAGTAAAAAAAAAGAGAGAGAGAGAGAGAGAGAGAAGATACCTGTCAGTGTGGAGGGAGTTTCTGTGAGTGTCTAGTGGCTGCTGGAGCTGACTCAGACTTTACCCTAACTTTTCTATTCTCTGCTCGAAAGACACAGAGGCTTGGGACAACACGCAGAAGGGGAAGAGGTTGTTCATGTGAGCACACACCCTCCTGCCTCTCCCACACTTGCCCCACCTCCCCTCCCGCCCCACCTCACACAGCCTCTCTTGCTCTTTCTCTCCCCTCTTCCTGCCTCCACAGTTTGTAATGGATAAGAAGAAGGTGATCTTTCCTTCTGTCTGGCTGCTTATCCTCGTCTCCCCCCCACTCCTCGTCTCCCGCTCTCCCCCCTTCTACCTCTTTTCATGTTCCTGACAGCAACAGTTTCTGAGAGCCCATCTGGTCTTTTGTTCAGTCCTCACTCCATTTTCAATTCATCCGTTTTTCTTGTCTCTGCTCCCTTGCGCTCTCTTGCTGTATACGTCTCAGTGTGATCCTTTGCCACCAATTGAATGAGGTCACATCCATTTCGCAGATGCACACCTCATCTTCAAGTTTTTATACATACAAAACACTGACTGAAACCCATGAAATGTTGCACACGTTTCTCTGTGTCAAACATCTGTTTTCACCTGGCTTGATCTCATTGCCCCGATTGGCCGACATAAAGAAATTCATCGGAGGAAAAAATGCTTAAGATGCAAAAGCAAGCACCATAAGAGCTACTCATTTAAACCTGTTTACTGTGCAGAGGAATGACGAAAAGGAAAGAACATTTGTTCCAGTTGCACTTCTTGCTAAGAAGCCCCCCTAACATAGAACCACACTTGATGTCATCTGCAATTTCTCAAGAAACACTTTCACATTTTCCACTTTCAACATGAGAAACTTGCCTCTATCTTAACCTCAGGTTTAAGATTTCACTCGTGACAGATGTAGTCATCTGAGGTTTCTAGAATCTCCCCTGCGACGACATATCTTGCGCTGTTTGCATACGATTGTGTAATATCTCCAATAAACCACTGTGATGAGAATGCATGACTGGTCTGTAATTCTGTGACTCCACCATAAAGAATATCGAATGGCTCAGCATGGTCAGTATCTGTGTAGTCACGGGGACAGCACTTAAACTGGCCCTTCGGTCAAACACATTTATTACGCTCAACAGCTTATGGCACTTATATCACATTATTTTCAGCTCAGTTAGGATGAACAGCGATATTTAGGGTAATGGGTTAGCGGAAAAAAACCCATTACCACAGATAACTAACTTAAAGCTAGATATGTTTCTCGGCCGGAAACTTCTTACACGCTTCAGCTGTGAAACACAGGAAGTATAAATAAACAGGATCAAGTGTCTGCAGCCATACTAGAGGCTATGTAAAACTGTGCATAGCTGCAATAGTGTAATAGTGAAATGCTGATATCAACATACTGAACGTGATAAAACTAACATGCTGTTCCTAAGCAGGTAACGTTTACTATGTTTATCATCTTCATTTGGCGTGTTTGCTGTGTTAAACACAAAGAACAGTGCATACAGATTATTTTTGTAGGTATTTAGTCACAAACTAAAGTCTGGGGCATATTGGCTTGGTGATGGCGCTAAATGAAAAGGTAAGGGATCACTAAAATGCTGACAGTTCATCCAGAGTGGACCATGAATGTCTGCACCATATTTTATGGTAATCAACCCAATAGATAGATAGAGATATTTCACTCAAAACCACAAATGTATTATAACTTCTGTTGTGATTTATATAAGTTAAAACTGAACTGAACTATCAACCTCATAGTGGATCCAGGGGGTAAATCAGGGGATCACCAATGTCATTAGGATTCATCCTCTGGGGACCATGAATGCATACAATTTTACAGCAATCTGTCTGATAGCTGTTGAAATATGAGAGCAGACTGACATCGCTATCCCCAGAGGAATGGCACAAGTATGGTTAAAAACACCCGAATACACCTGAACACAAAGACTGGATTGGGAAAAGGAATAAGTGCAGAACAATACTGCAGACAGTGAGAACAATGTGTTCCCAATGGATCACCCGGACAACTTCCTTTAGCCCTTATTGACCCAGTTTGGGGGCAAACCACTGACTAACAGACCAAATGGTTTCACAAGTGGCCATGAAAACCAAGAGATTGACGGTCTTTGGGTGAATGCAAAGATTCATTGGAGAATGTTAAGATTTAGTTTTGAGAGCATGCTACAGATGCAGTTGGTTGTCTGCTATGATTTCACACACAGATTAAGACGTGTTTGTATTTTTCAAAGACTCAGTTCACACCCAACCATGATTTCACCCAAGAAGCAAAAGAAGGCCAAAAAGAAAACAGAAACTCCGACTGATTCACACCTCTTACCATGAAGATACCAGTCACTTCCTGTTTTAGCTGTTGCTGGGGTGACAGTTGTTTATAGTTCATCTGAGGGAACAATAGCAAAGAAACATGTTTACATCAACCCAACAACAACCACGAAATGTTGTGTTCAGTTCAAGGTTTTGCTTTTTTTTTTTATGCAAACCAAATAGATTTTTCCCCGCTGTGTATGATGAGTTACATCAATAAAATTTGCCTCGCCTCCTGTTAATATGTTTTCTGATATGAAGAATGGTTTGAATATGTCTAAATTAAAAGGGATTTATAGTCCAATCTAATCATAATAGTAATGACAATAAAACAGTCAAAGTGAAATCCAGACAGGGAAGTTAATGACAGAAAGTGACTCTGAAGACAAATCATCATCAGAGTTCCCCTCACAGAACAACGTCTGTCTCATTTCTCTCTCTGGAGACACAACATTGACACAAACTGCACAGACGATCCGCTCCTTTAATGAATAGTTGGGTTAATGTGTAACATTTGCTGTGATAAATCCCATTTCAAACAGCTGAACACACACACACTGTCCCCTGTGAAATATCTAGGTCAACGCTCGAGCACGACGGAATGCACAAGACGCTCAATCACTGCCAGTTTATAAGAGTAAAATAAACTTGTTCACCTTAGTTGAACTCATGTTTAAAAGCTTGTGTGAACATGGACGTGACCTAATGAAGAAGTGGGTCAGATTTCTCATTTAAATGTGAAGTGGCTTTGAAAGACGATGAGAAAAAGAGAGGGAGGGATACAGCCTATTCGTAGCCAGACCAGTCTTACATTAACCAAACCCAAGATTCTGGGGTTATTATCTGGCTAACTTTGCCAGATGACGTAACAGCAGCGCAAAAAAAGAGAAACACTGGAGGTGAACAGCTGTATACTGAGCATGACTGAATCCTAAATTAAACATCAGACTGCTGAGTCGGCCAATCCAGGAAAGAAAAAAAGATTCCATGATGGTTGCTCAGTGAGGACACACACGTCAGTTTCACCAGACGTCCTTGTGGTTTGGAATCGTTGTGGTAATGGCTGACAAATGGCAGCTCCTCAGCATTCCTGACAAGCAACGTGCCTTTTTCCTTCCGACCAGTGCAGTCACTGGAATGCGACTAGAAGAGATCGCAAGATGTCCATATACGTACAGAGCAGTGAGGTGAAATCCACCATTCACTGGATGGTTTGCACAGAGGTGAACGGTTGGTGGTGCAGAATATTTGTGTTCAGCCGGTGACAAAGATAGCATCACATTTCCATACATTTTATTCTGATCAAACTAAGGAAGAACATGTGATCTCTTGAGATTTGTCAGACAGATGTTTGTGTCTTCTTCTGGTAATTCAACTTCCTGTTAGTACTTCTGAAACTACTGAGATGCGATCAGGACTCCATCTACGCTGCTGCCTGTGCTGGAGGTCTCTGAGGAGGTGAGAGAGGTTGTCAGGAGTGTGTGCTTTTTGTGCATCTCTGGCCCGTAGACGAGCGCTGCCTCGCCCTGCAGTGTCTCAGGCTGAATGAGCTATCCTGGCGTCATGGGAGCATGACTGAGTGCTTCAAAAGGCCGGGCTTTGTGCAATAACAACAAAGCACCCAAACGCTTGTGTTTGGGTGCTGGGACAGCAGAGCGGGCGTGTTTGGACAGTGAGTGTCACAGAGTACTGTATAGCCATCTGGAATGTCCTGTGTCATCCCCAATCTGGGCTGTACTATCAGTGCGTAAGGGGATGATAAGCCGCACTAATCTAACAGGTGAAATATTGGCGGATGCCATCATCGTTTCTGGTTAGTCCACACATGCTTCCTTTCAAACAGGATGCCTTGAGTTGAGCTGCAATGGAGGCTTTTCCGAGAAATGACTTAAAGGTCTAAATGCAGTATAACTCAGACAGAAGGAAGTGGGAGTGTGAGGTGGTAATTTCACAGCAGGCTTTGCGAGCAGAGTCTGCATCCCAGTTAAAAGACGACTGAATAGAGAAGTGCTGGTAGTAAGGGAAAACGGGGAGACCAGAGGAAATCCTGTCAACAATGGTTGAACAAACTTGAGCGTGAGATAATGTGGATGAGAGCAAGCCTCTCACTAACCCTGGTGATCATTCACAAAGCCTGTTCACACAGGGAAATATGCGTCTCTGTGTGTGTGTGAGACCAGAGAAAGAGACGGGGAGGGACTCCTGAGAGGCAAAATAGATTGAAATGGTTCGTTATTGGACGACACAACCATCGAGCTCCTTTTATAAGTGGGCAAATTATTTGTCATTAATCCTTATTTTGTTCTTAAAAACACTGCATTCCTTGAAAAGACATTAAAAACCCATTTGATTTTATTTAATTTGAATGCTTAGGTTTGTTAATACGCAGATGCTCCCCTGCTGTAATATAGCCCAGGAGGACTGGGAGGGGCTGGATGGAGGAAAAGGGTGGGGTTCAGACTCAGGGACTGCACCACACGCCACCAGCCAGTGTTATTTTTTTGTCAATCAAGTGGCGTTTCCAGCCCGTCATCGGATGTGAAACCCCTCAGACATGGAATTCAGTCATTCAATCCACTTCTGCTATTTGGACAAATGCATTCATCGTGCGATGCATCTGAAGGACGTCCAAATATCAGCACAACAGAAGTGCACGCTCACCCGCTTTGGTCTCCATAGCAACTGCCTCCATCACACTGCACCATGCCGCGAGTCCATGAGTCTGACCTACACGCCAGCCCGAGGCCAGGCACTATCTTCAAGACCCTGCACACAGTTCATCAAAACCTCTGTGGGAACAAATCTGATTCCCTCTGTCTGGCGGCTCTCTTATCCAGCTGTTACACATAATGAGATTGCTGGGCAGAGATTTGGTGGGTGGCAGTCAGAGGAGTAAATGTCAGACTGTGACAGGAAAGGAAGCCAAGGAAATGTCAGAATCTGTTTCGGTGCGTTTTGCAGAGCTGATATTGGGAAGGGCATTGTTCAACCGCTCTGCTTAACACTTCCAGCTGTTGTCAAGCTGATAGCAAAATGTGATATAGGAGGAAGTTCTAATAAAGGAACATGATTTCACCATCTTGACATACAGCACCAACCAAAGGCAGGTTAGAACACAGAAAGGATGTTGCCTCAGCAGCAAGAAAAGTCTACTTCATCATAAATATTAAGCCTGAAGTATGTTGCCTCAAGGCACAAGGAGGCTTTATCTCGGGCAAGGATGTATGATGGTACAAGAACATGAGAAAATCAACAGCTCTAAGAAACAATGTGGTTATCACTAGTGCTATCTTAACACTTGAAACAACCTTCTCATCTGCCGTCTCATCTATGGGTGCTAAAAACACACAAAATAACTACACAGTACACATACACACATTTGTGTTCGCTTCCTGCCATTTTACCATGTGGTTTTTTTTCCCCATGTGCTTTGCTGGCAGCTTACTCGTTGATTTTTGCCTTCTTGAGCAGTCGATTTCTGCTTTTGACTTGATCTCAGGTTGATCCGTGATGTATCTCTTCCCAGCAGCTGGCGAAGTTGTGCATACAGATAAACGCTCGCACCACACGGCGGTTGGATTATGAGCACGGCTCACCAAGCAATAACACATTTATATTCAATGAGGAGGAGCTCAAGGAGAAAGGATAAGTCTGAGGCTGCGGTGAGGATGGGAGATGGTGGAATATGATCTCCAATCTGCTGGAATAACATAGGCCAACATAATTTACAAAACCGAAAGATGTGGACAAATTGAAAAAGCAAATTCCAAAATAGATATGAATAAAAAAATACTGTTTATAGTGACATTTCATTTCATCAAATCACAAAACAATGAGAAAGACACGACTGAAAAACAACAAAACTCCTCTCTGCCATATGGTGATTATGACTCATGCTTAAATGTTAAAGGGCAGTGTTTTGTCCTCTGCTCACTTTTTATTTGAGTGGACCTTCCATCACCTTGGCAACTAGCAGCGTGTAAGGTGTGTGCGTCTGCAAATGGCTAGTCGAACAGTGGGCATACTGTAAAAAACAGCTGGCCTGTGCCAATTGCCTGCACGTCCCCCCGCCCCCCCGTCCCCTGCTTGTACGTCTCTCCCCTCAACGCAGAGTGCACATATCTCTATCTGACACCACAGCAACGACAGAACAAAATGTACTCACTCCAGTCATTGAAAAGCGGTTGGCTACGCGCATGCAGAAGTTGGAATAAAAGCAGAATAGTAGGTGAATAGTTGGAGTTAATATCAGTGATTTGCACTACAGCTCTGACCATAGTAACATAAATATTAATGTATCTCATGCACCTCTGGTCCACTGCTACCTGCATAATCCACAACTCACCTTAGGTAATTTAAATTCCGAATTAGAAAATTCAGTTAATGCAACGCATAAAGAAGAGCCGTGAGATCAAATGTGTCTTAAGAGCAGGGTCTTTTCCTTGGCAAACTGTATTAACGGCACATATATTCTCATTGTAGATGCTGCCCTCGAAGCACTGTGCGATGTGTACAATGGAAATCTAAGCTGGAGAAGAGAGAAAGTCTGAGATCACAACTTTCCTCGTTTCAGTAGCTTCCTTCCTTCATCTTAAAAAGAAACAATAGCAAATCCTGCTTGCCCATGCATATCTGGGATAAGCTCTGCCAGACTGGTGCTGATACATATGTAAACAGCTGTTCTGCCTACGCTTACAGCAAAGATAAACATCTGCCAGCAGAGGCTGACCTGTATACTCAGCCCAGCAAATTATCCTAATTGGCTTCTATGAAATAATTATTATGTAATCTCTTTAGATTCTAATTAAATAGAAAGACACACACACACACATCTGTGGTCTCTCTGGTAGCTGTACAACATCATGAAGGTGGGGAGAAACGTTTTAATGAAGCGCACAGACATTTCCAGGTTGAACAATGTGTTTTATTGGCATCTAAAGAAACCAAAACTGAATGATCGTATGTATTTTGAACACACATCGACTCGCGAGATTAGTTTTCAGGGATGTCACAACATGTTTTAAATAATTTAAGTCTATTAACATGAACAGTGGGTTAAGGTCTTGAATTCTGTTTGAGTTTTGTAACAACAGGAAATGGCTGATCTTATTAGAAACGGCATTGCGACTGATGTTCAGTAATAAATATGTTTGACAAATGAACATAGGAGGATTTCACAGCATCATTTGCATGTGTATTAATGGTGATACAGAGTGGATGCACTGGGACCGAAAATGAGAACAATAACTACTTTATATATACAACAGTGATGTGATAAAACAACCAACCCAATTACAGTGTGTAGGATACACCCTGCTACGTGACCTCTGTCTTGGTAATATGAGGCACCGCTGCTAGAATCCTCTACCACTCTAGCAGAAGACCAGTTTAACTCCTCCATCACAAAGCCTGGTGCTTATCTGGCAGAAGCAAGCCACCAACAGAAATCTATACTATGTACAAACCTTCTTTATAAGCCTCAATCCAAGCACGAACAGGAATCAACTTTTTAAGAGCTCTCTGCTTGTGAAAGCACAAGACAGGCTTCGTCATGCAGGTGTTTCTTGCTTTGTCTTTCCAATGGTTCTCACACAACTATCTCGCTTTGTTTTTTCAGGCGTGCAGGGCCATACGCTTCGGTTGTTCCAGGTTGGCACGGAATTTGTCTAGAAACCGTGAGGCTAATTCGTCATCCACCAGTCGTCCGTCACTGGACAGCGTGACTGTCATCAGCTGCTGGGTGCGCAGGGTCTGGTCCTCCTCACACAGTCGCAGCTCGGCCCTGGAGGTCCCGACGGCGAGGATGCACGCCTGAGGAGGGTTGATCACGGCGCTGAAGCCACTGATACCGAACATCCCCAGGTTAGATATACTGCCACGGCGAGAAACGGAAAAGGGAGACACATATTGCATCGTTAATCAAGCTCAGCGGGGGAGAAAATGCATAAAAATTAACAAAGCAGACATAATGGTGGTTCTAAAACCAGCTCCTTGATGCAAAAGAGAACATTACCTCTTAGAGTGAGCGGATAAAAAACGAGAGGGCGAATTGAGTATATAGATATAATTGGGTGTGAACCTCTTATTTTACAAAAAAGAACACTGATCAGTAAAGATTAATACAGCAGCACCAACCCACAAATCTCTACTCGAAATGTTGTGTGTGGTGAGCAAGGCTGACCCGAGGGCAGCTAACGGTTTGCCTTAATGAGAATTCTAGCTTAGGGGGATGGAAAAACGAATAGAGGAAGGGCGTACACACATATCCTCGGAGGACAAAGAGGGCTGCATCTCCGTAGGACTTCATCGCTCCTGCCTGACACAGAAACCCCATTTATGTCTAAATGACACCATTAATTCTAATGAGTTGAAAAGCCTCCCTTCCACTTTTCTGCAATTGATGGCACAGTAACTGATGATACTTGTCGCCCAAGACTACACTCGGTTCAGGCCCGCATGAAATGTAGAATATGCATAATGTATTGACTATCTGTGAAACCGGATTTAAGTCATGATAGCGGTAATTTATAATGGCTATCTTATCTTTGAGCGTCAGTTAGGTGTTAGAAATGAAATGGCCACTTTTCCTACACATAAAAACAAAATCTGTTTATTGAATTGACACAGTATCACTAAAGACTGAAGAGGGAAAGCTGGAAAAGTTTTATGATGTGATGACTTTCTGTAAACTTCTACCCAAGAGACTTCGTGTGTCTTAAGTTTACCTGAATGAGCCTCCCTGGTACTCCTCAGGCAGAAGTTTCCCATCTCGAGCCTTCTGGGCCAGTGCCTACGGAAACATTACATGTCAATCAAATGCTAAAGCTCAGTGTCAGAGATGAAAGACATCCATGCAGGTTATTGGACAGGATACACACAGTGGTAAACAAATGCACTCACCAAAGTTTTTACAATAATTACTGAGGGGTCATGAATGCCTGTATCCTCTTTCATGGGAGTGTGTCAAACAGTTGTTGAGACATTTCACTCAAAACCACAAATTTAACTTAATAGTGGCACTACAGGAAAAGCCAGGGGATCACCAAAGGATTCATCCTCTCTGTGCCATGAATATCTCTACAAAATCTTCTGCCTGTCCATCAATTACAACTTAGAGATATTAATTGAGACGAATGAAAACCTTGACCTTCTGGTGGCACTTCAGGAAAAGTTAGGGGATCACCACATTTGGTCGAATTCATCCTCAGGTGATCATGCATATCTGTACAATACTTGATGGGAATCCATCGAATAGTTGTTGAGACATTTCAATCTGGATTGAAGTGGTGGACCAACCGAGCAACAGACCATTCAACAATGCCAAAGTGTTGAAAGCCTTTCAGTCAGAGTTATTTTTTTGTACACAATTCAGACCTTTAATGAAAGGCCACAGGGGTCAATTTTCAAATAACAAGTTCAAGAAAACGATTAAATGTCCAATAGCAAGCACTGAGATAAATGGAAGCTAAGACTGTGAATCGCTAAAATGAAGAAAGGGAATTGACACCCAGAAGTGAAAATGAGACATCTGCTGAGCAGCCAGCTTCTGTGAATTCATGTTCAATCAGAGGATGAATGAGAGTGACAACCTTGGGGAAAACACAGCGTGTCTGTCAATAAAGAGCAAAGCATGTTGATGGTCTCTGGTGTAAGAATGTGTGGATGCACGTGATCCACTAAACCTTCACTAAGAAGCATTCCTGTGATTGTCTACACATACTGCAAACAGTTGTACCACACATCAAGTACAGGTTACCATATACTACAGACTTTGCTGAAATAACGAGTAGGCTACTAATGAAAATCTATCATTAAATGTGTCTTTTTCAAAGCTATTTTTCTCACTTAGGCTGACCACCATGTCTTTATTAAAAATTAACTTTATTCAAATGGAAATGCACTTAAAGGTTTACACAAAAACCAACACAGAAAGAGGAGAATGACTCACAGGATCATGAGACACAGTGGGATATGGTGGGCACATTTGAGATAAGAGCTTCAAGTACAAAAGCAGTCCGATGTTCCACTCCATCACATCGATAGCCAGCAGCGACCTCTCTATGCTTCATTCAAACCACATGTTGATTTTAATTTGAGACCAATAAGGACATGCAAATGTGGATTTAACCCTAGGCTGCAGCACAACTTTGTGGACTGAAATGTCTGTATTGTCAGTGTCGATGCTTCATAGCAGCTGCCCTGTGTATGTTTCATTACATGTAGTTTTTTCATGGAATAATTTGATTGCTAAACACTAACATAATTTGACTTGCAGTAATCAAAAATGCCCTTGTAGGTATATAATTTTAAAATGTATTCTTGATGTAATGGGCAACACTGCATCCATGCTAAAAAAGGATCTCCTAGATTTAGTTAAAAATCTGGCTGCTGACCTCTGGATAAACTGCAACTGTGAGACTGAGTGGGAGTTTAAATAGGCAAAAAAGAGAGTTCAAGTTGTCCATTTGTGATGATATAAAAGTATGTGTGACTTTTTTTGTGTCATGAAAGCTGAGCATGTGTCTTATCTTGTTTGTATGCTGCTCAAAGGATAAGTGGCTATGAAAAGATAGCCCAAGGTTCTTTGGCACAGACTTAACACTGGCAGTAAGTGAACCATGGCAGGACTGTATCTCTAGTCTGTAGTGGCCATATAACTCCATAATGGCTCACACACATGGGTTGCAAATGTTTAATTTGTGTTGTCTTATTATGTATACATGTGTTGACTATGTGTTGAATGTCTGCATGTGAGGAAAAACATTGTACTATAATGTCAGTACTTTGCATTTACTTTGCTATGTGCCAAAAACAAAACGACGCACTTCAAAAGGGTTAACGAAAATCAAATGTGTACTTCGGTCAAGATACTGAACCTCAGATTGCGAGTGTGTGTGTGACTGGTTATGGCTCTGCCACCAGTGTATGAATGTGTGTGCGAATGGGTGAATACTGGCTTGGCTCCAAGTGGTTGGTAAGACTAGAAAAACGCTACGTACATGCAGTCCACATGTGGAGGTAACACATTATTTCAAACAGCACTAAAGCATCACATTAACTGCTAGTTTTGTGCTAACAGTATAGCATTAGCGCGCAAAGATGTCTGTCCAGACAGACAACACCTCACAGGCTGAGGCATCTATTGCGAGATCTGTTTGCATGGATCGGTGCCATTAGGGCATAGTCATAAATGCTGGAATCTGAGCAGGAGTATGTCTCAAACCTAATTACACATCCACCCACTCCCTCCCTCAACAACCAGCACTGACACTCACAGACATACTGTGTGTACGCCCCAAAAACCACCACACATGCTCTCCCTCCTGCCATGTTGAAATTGGTACTGTCACTACTACAAATACTACCATACTAATACTATTTAAGCCACTGTCACTTCAACTGCCATTACAGCTGCTACTCTTACTATCACCGCTGCCATTAGGGCTGCCGGGCATGAATATGACATCATCACTGTTCGGGTCAATATTATGTCATCAAGTAAAAAAGCAGTCTTTCAGTTTTTACTGTTACACTCTTTTAGGAAAACAGTCATAAATCTTCCATGTTAGTTGCTAACAGCGGTGTAATCACATCTTGGTTTAGACACATGGGCCCTGAACATTTAAGTATATTACAGCGGGTCACTGCTGGTGAGAGACATTGCAGTCATTACCCTCATCTTCAGAAATTCATTTATTTCATCTGTGTGTGTATGTGTGTGCATCTTTGATGAGAAAGAGAGTGAGACGAATCATCAAGTGTGTGTCTGTACATGCATATCAGATTCCATTAGCACATTTATATGTTTGCGAATAAATGCGTGTCCCCAGCTGCTGACTATGAGCAGGAGAAAGAGCCGACCATTGTTGCTTTGTACTCCATCTGTGGCCAGTGACAGCTGAGACCTGCAAACTAACAACCCAAAAGTCAAACTGTCCCAAATATAATCTGTATCCAGTGGATCTGAAGCTGATATTTCTACTCTACATGATCTGACAACAGCAAAAGAAAGACTACTTTGTATGCAATACAGTTCTAGCCAGAAGGCGAGAACAGCTCTACAGATGCCCACAGAGTTTGTTTTCCCACACCGCTGGGCTGCAGGCGAGACTCAACTCCCTTATCTGTTCCCACGTACAAATCAACAGCAAAACTCCATAACTTCACCTGAAGTGATACACTGAACGCCCCCGCAGCTTCAAGTTATAATCGTCCAACAGCAAAGAAGGCAGGAGAAAAATGCCCTTGCAAGACGACTCACAAAGATCTCACCTCACAACATATCACAACATGATGGTTTTCTTCTCTTTCATTTGTCCTACCGCTGCATTTTTTTTTTTTTTTTACCTTAGCATTAGCTGAGATCTCTTGGACCCCTTTGCTTGCAGCATCCTTGATGATGGGTGTAATGAGGCCCTTGTCAGTCGCCACTGCGATTGAAATGTGGATTGAATCAAGTGCACGGGGTCCATCACCAGACCAGGTCACATTCACTTCTGGCATCTCCTAGGATGAAAAGTCAGAGGTCAGCCCAGGTTCGGACAGATATCAACAGGGGAAAAACAACTAGAGATAGAAAGCCTCTGTGCTTTGGTTACACTGTACTTCTGTGTAGTTCATGGGTGTGGAGAAGCAAATCCAAGCGTGAAACAATACCAAAAATATTTATATATAGCATGCATAGTAATCAGTTATGGTAACAGACAAACATTACTGATTTGGTGGTAAATGTATACACTTGCAATAAGGCAAGCACATGTAAAAAGAGATGTACTTTATCCATAAAGATACTGTTCTATAACAATAATGTGAATTTTAATGAATTTGATCCCGATGAATCTGCTGTGGTGGAGCATGAATAACAAATTAGTCTTCTTCATATTTTCTTTCACAGAAAAAACATCTATGTTGAATTCTTGGCCTATTAAAACAGAGAAGTTTAATCTGCCTATGAAACCCACCAGTTAAAACAAATGCACAGGTTTGTTAAAAAGATGAACCAAAATTGGCCTCAGAAGCCACTTCCTGATGTACTTAGGTCAAGTCGGCGGAAGGAAGAGTTCCTTTTGCCAATTTTCTGATGTTACAGTGTTACATAAGTGAAGCGCATATCTCAGTTTAGTGCAGTAGCCAATCCAAAGAGGTATTTTGGCCATGGGAGTCATTGGACTAACAGTAAAACATAGTGTCAGAACTGTGAAAGAGCCGTGTGGTTCTTAGGCATTTTACACTCGCATTAGCTGAGAAATGTACACATTTTTGTTCTACATTCCTCCCATTTACTGTAACACATGCACCAAACAGCCAGGTCTCTCAGCTGCTGCTTGGTCTTTGTATAGCAGCGTTTCATACATATCTTCCTGCAGTTTGCAAGGTGCAATGTTAAGCTCCTGTGATGTCTGGAACATGTTAATGCTCAAGGCCAATGAATATTCAGTGAAGCACACACTATTCCATGTTAAGTAATAAAGATAAGTAGACGATAAGCAATGCTGTTCTTATCAGATGGTGCTGAGACATTCCTGACGAGAATAACCAGGGGACCACATCTATTTTTAACATCTGTTTCTCTTTATACATTCCTCAAATCTTTATCAATCTGTATATTTCTTTACAGCATTTATTTTATATAAATAATAATAACAATTGAGACATGCTAAACATGCATTTTTTGAGATTTCTCCTCTCTCCTCTTTTAAGCCTGTTTAGGGAAATGGATGACGGCTTAACAGTTTTCTCAGAATTTCCATCAACTGACATAA
Organism: Holacanthus passer; assembly: GCA_025331565.1. NCBI lineage: Eukaryota > Metazoa > Chordata > Actinopteri > Pomacanthidae > Holacanthus > Holacanthus passer. Next base: position 10,491,673 of record JAFREQ010000003.1, on the reverse strand, counting down.
AAGGAAGAAAAAAAAAGTCAGAATCTATATTTAGTCTCATCTGGAAATGGCAAGGTCATGAGTTGATTTTAGTCACCAAATAATGCTGCCTTGGAAATCATACATCATATGAAAACAGACTATTGTGTGACCATGGGCTTTGTCAAGCACTGAAAGACATAAAAGATCAGATACTTGCTGGTATATAAGTTGAATAACCATGTGTATTACAGATACAGACACGGTACAGGGATGCACAGACATACAAACAGGTTAAATTACAGATCACAACAAAAGAAGTGATTCTGAATGATACTTACTTTAAGTGTAACAGCAGCTGCCTTGATAATGAAATCATTAACAGACACTTTGATTTGTTCTGAAAAGACAAAGAAGAAACCATCTGTGAGCTTGTGGTCCTAAATGCCAAGGCAGGGCCAAAGACAGATATGGGGTGACAACAAATGGACATATGGGCATGTAGTCTGTACCAGGCCTGTGAGTGATACTACACATTCCTTCAGAGGGAAAACGAGTGTCCTTTATCTACTACATCTTCCTGACCTCGACTCCAGCTGATCAGAATCAGCTCTTTCTAGATGACTCAGTTTCTAGCATTTTCTCCACTCCCCTCTCCGTGTGTGACACCAGTGGGCCAGCTAGGGCTAGGCCTGGCATCGCTGCCAACTTTTACTTTTGTCCATTAGTGCAGTACCAGACAGTTATGAATGCTGTGAGCGGGATGATTAACGAGCTAACCGTGAAATCGTGCTGCTCCTGAACAATGAGGGTCCGCAAAAACAACCGGGAAGCGAGAATCCCTCAGTACACACACAACCTCGCTAATAGGTCTGGAATGGCCATCCCATTTCCTCCATCACAGAGACAGGGCCTGGAGAGATTTACTGTTTGTTTGATAGCTAGGCAACATTAAGCTAAATAAAACCAATTATGTTACAGCGTGTTGAACTAAATGATTAAAAATAGGAAATTGACAAAGCACTCCTGCTATTTGAACATGAAAAATGGCCCAAAGCAAGCATAGATCACATCTTAGGAATCTTTGAAAAGCAGCCGTTAAGGATAAATATTCTCTTGGCTGAATAAATGACTGTTGTGACAGATGAACAACGTTCCCTTTCCCTGAACCCCGCCTTCATCTTTAACACACATCCTGCCACTGCACAAGAAGCTGTGGTTAGCTGACAGTGAACTAGGGAAGTTGCAGGCTCAATCCATCCACATAAGACATACCTTCCTTACTAGCTGTTTTTCTCTAGTTTACAGTGACCTCACACATATCTTTTTCACCAGAGGCCTTTAATCTTTTTCTTTATCTTGAATACTGTCATTTATTATAAAAGGTGCACAAAGGAACAATTATATGAATGAAACATCATCGTTATGGATGAAAACAGCTTCCATTTCTACCAAATTCTGTCACTGAACTTGTCTGCTGACAGAATTAGCTTTCTGGACAGGAGTGACCCAATTGGAGCTTGCAGACACAGTCACCCTGTTTATTACAGATTGGAGTTATGTGCTATGTGTATGACAAATCTTATCAAGATCTGACCTGCCTTGTGTTGTAATGGGTGGTGTGAAGAAAGAGCAGATCTGATCAGTGTCAGACATGGATGTTTCCAAGATACCATAACAAATAATAATGACTCAGCCATTTACTTGGCATTTAAACCCACATGTGAACTCTCATCTACCCATAGACAGTGTGGTTCAAAAGTCTGAGGTCACATTGGAAATTTTTTTTTATGTACATTTGGATATAATCATGAAGTTTAGAAAATTTAGAAAAGTTCTTATTAGACATGCAAAATGAAGAAGAAATATTTAAAATTCTGGACTATTTCTAGGTGACCAACCAAATTTAAGCAAACTTAACTCCTACAAAAGGTTGGATTTCTTTCAGTTGTATCTCTTCCATTGAAGCATGTGTTCAGATGACACTCAGAAATATTTGAACTACCCATCAGATACTTGTTCAAGTAACTCAAATTGCAGTGTTCTCCTATTATAAATATGGCTGTGCCTCAAGTTTCCGGCAGATCATTAATTATTAAGTAGTACTGTTATAGTGGTAAACATGGCATCAGAACTAAGAGAAACAGTCAGAAGTCTAATTGTTATTCTAAGCAAAGAGGGGTTTTCTCAGTGTCAAATCATGGCTGGACTCTCAGACATATGTTGCTTCGGATAAAAGTGTCTGCTAAATGAAATTGTAGACTAAGGGTTTCTAAAGGGGCAAAGTATGAAACTTTAAAAAAGTTTGTGGAAACTGGATTAGCTGTATCCAAAACACGATCAGGCAGATCAAAAGTGTAAATTTCTCTTTTGAAATTTCAAAAGGCATCACCTCTGTGGAATGGTAAACATGTGTATGTTGATTTGAATGAGATGTACAGGACTACCTCGCCTGAGAGGACATTTACCATGACTGTCCTATTTGTCAAATGAGCAGTCATGTGAAAACCCTGAAATCCACATCTTCATAGAAAAGTAACCAAATGGTTAGATATTCACTGAAGGACAGAACATTAACACATGAATGGAGAGAACAGTGCTCATTGCACATTCTCCCTTAAGAGTTTTGCATTTTCACCTTTGGCCAAGTCTTTGCGGAGGTGCATGACGGCAGCCATGTCACAGTCAACCGAGGCGTACGCGTGGGGGATGGTGGTCTTCGATTGCGTTAGTCTCTGAGCAATCACACGGCGGACGTTTGAGGCTGGGATCTCTGAGAAAGTGCCCTGAGGAGGACAAGTGGAGGGAAGGGGAGGTAAATAATTGAATGAGGAGAAAAGGGCATTTTGATAGAGACAAGAGAGAAAGATGGGGTGACACGGAAAAGAGTGATAGTGGGACATATCTCCTCTGACATCAATCACTCAATAAATGGATGGGGTTATTGACTAACTTGTTATAGTGAGTTAATGATTAGCCAGGACTGACTGACTGATTTATAGACTGAGTCTCTAACATCAATAGGTCATATTTTACAGCATACACACTCAAGACAAGAAATATATAATACTTTAATATTTATTAAATCTAATAGTAATTTTGACAATGCTCCTTTCATGCCCAATCATGATACTATCACCAATGAACCAATTTCAAATGAGCATATGTCAAAAAGGATTAGCAAATTATCGCATTCTGTTTTATTGATGTTTTACACAGTGTTCCAATTTTTTTGGGAGATGGGATTGTATTCTGAAAAAAAGATAAAATCTGTTTGTTGGACATGATATTTGTTGTGCTCATTCATTCATTCATCCATCCATCCATCCATCCCATGGCCAAAAGTTGGAAGATGTGTTGTTGTTAAGTGTCTGTGTCTTCGCACTACCACAAAACAGAGGCTGTGACGTGTTTGTGTGTTTGTGAATGTAAGAGAGGGAGAGAGAGAGAGAGAGAGTGAAAAAGCGTAAGGAGTGCTCACCGGTGCTCCTGGTTTTCCTGGTACAGAGAGAGGAGGTATATTGGGTCTGCTGCCTGGGGGTGGAGGAGCAGTTGCTGGGGTGGAGACAGGACTTGGGGCAGCTGGGGAAGCTGCGGCAGCCATGGCTGGGGCTGCTTTGCGGGCAGGAGACGTCTTCAAGAGATTCAATGCATCTCTGTTAAAGTAAACACAAACAAAAAAAAGGATATATGGAGGAATCATTTTATATACTATTTTATAGTTCTCTGTAATAAAATATTATATACTCTAAAAATAAAATAACATAATGTTACTATTATAATATCATAATAATCCATTGGTGACAATCGTAAGAACAGGAATTACTGTGTATAGATTTCACTCTCTAACAGTATTACTGTATCTAGGTTGGCATACTTTATTTACTTTGTTTTATCCCACACAGGAGTAACTATGGAGTTTAACATGTGAGTAGGCCACTTGATATTTTCCATTCTGGAAAAAGAAGGGGAGGAGGAGTGGTGAGGATGGAAATAAAGAGGCAACAAGGTGTAAATATACCTGAGCCGATATGGCAGTCAACAAAACGGGACATGGAGCATTGACTCAGAACATGACAAATATCATGTCTGGATTACATAACACATTCATTCTGTTAAGACACCTTCAAATACATTTACATGGGAACAAATGCTTCCCTGAATTATTTTGCAGACTGCAATGATGCAATGATGCATTTCTTTTTTTCCGTTTTGACCATTATAAATGAAATCACAATGTATGAAACAACACAGGCACAGCCTATGACAGTACAATAATGCATTATTCACCCATATGCTCCCACTTGGCAAGCTTCTGAGCAGCACTCTGTTAGTTTTGTCTGGTTTGTATTTGTGTTAGGCTTGCAGACAGAGGTAACTTTCGGTTATCCTCCAGTGGATGGGCATCATGAGAATCATTTGCTTGTCGCAAACAAACCCCATCAGGGTAAAGCCAGGATGGATCAGGTGACAGCTGCAGCAAGGGACAAGCTTATTCAAAACCTTGGCTTCATTATCCTTCCCACTGGCATGGACATCCCTACTGCTCACGTGGCATCCTTTTCCTGAGGCATTGCAATAAAATAGCTCAGACTAATTAATTTTTGGTGCAGACACTCAGTGCGTTATGTTGCATAGTTAAAAGACATACTTTACATCTCTGATGAAGATCATCCCACAGCTACTTGAGGGATTCGTTCTTCCTCAATCAATTCAATATCAATATAAATTATATCACAGTAGCCTGGTAGATACTATGATGGGAATATTTTTCTGCATAAGGTCTATTTCTAATACATCAAATTCCTGCTGTTTCATAGAGGTAGTAGAGGAAGTGACTGCTACACTGAGTTTTGATAGACAGGGAAAAGAGAAAGGTAAAAAGGAGGGAATCGTGATTTACTGAAAGATCTGCCCTGGATTGTTTTTCAACCACTAATTTTGGTTTTAGCAGTGAAAGAGGAGGGAGGGGCTGGTATCAGGTGTGCCTGCTTGAAGCTCTCTGGTTCCAGTTCATTGCACTGGGGTCCACCTACAGACAAGCATCCAGCCTTTTGTCTGGACCAGCTGCCTCTGACCTCACGATGTAGCCGGGAACAGTCTGGGCCCCACAGATATTTTCTCCCTCTCCCCCTCATCTTTTTATTTCTCAGCCCCCTCCTCCCCTCTCACTGATAGGGAGTATTTATTTGTGAAGGGACTGAGGCAACTTGGAAATTCCCCAACTTATAGGAGAGGAGCACATTAAGGGTTTAATGATTACAAACCACCACAAACAAAGAAAAAATAAAATGCAGCAGAGGTTATATGTGACTTATAATTTGGATGCTTCACAGAGCAAGCAAATAAACAAAGAGAAGTAAAGCAAAAAAAAAAAAAAAAAGACTTGTGCAGATCCCGCCTTATTCTTCAGTGAAAATGGAAAATGTATTATGAATATTCCATATAAATTCAAGAGGAAGTCAACATCAGCCACTTGACGGTGACAACATAGATACCTTTTGTGTAGCTGGATGCCATGTGTTATTCACACTGACCATTTACACCCTTACTGACAGCCAAGGCAAAGGAGTCTCTGAAAGACTGGGAGAGGGTGAGCAGAATATTAATAAGGGAACGAGGCAGCTCTCACATGCACGTCGGCGCACACGGATATGCACACAAAAAATGGGCACCGAGAGCACACACATGAATGAACGTTGTCTTCTACTGCCACCTAGGACAGGCGGAGACGACCACTGGACTGGTGTGTAGGATGTCTTTTTCACAACCCATTATGGCTGAAATCCAGCGGAAAAGGGGACTGTGTTGTAGTCTGACTGGTTATTTTCTACCGATGTTAGGAGAATATGTTGACTTCAGCGATATCACTAGAAAAGCATTGCACAACACATTTGAAATGCAAAAGAAAGATCCAAATCACCTCTTCACCCTTGACACCCTTATCACAGGCAGTGGTACAGTAGTAGCAGGAAAAGTGTTAGAGCAAGATGTGCCTTTCAACAACAGAAGACTCTGACATCCCATTATACTTTTTAAAGAGTCCTTTGTTTTACACTACAGCCTTAGTTACTGTATATGTCAATACTGTGACACTGTGTTTACCTATGACATATTATATGTCTGGCTTATATGAAGGTTCTTTGTGGATTCTGATTATGTGAATAATTTGAAGTAAAGGTTAAACTTCAGCTGAAGCAGAGCTCTGGTGCTGTACATGTCAGAGAGCCAGGGATGAAGAAAACCTCTCTTTGTTAATGAATACTTGTGTTGGCCAAGGTCAAACATGTCATTAAAAGACTACTTGTTTGGGCCAGGCCCCACTGCAATTCAACCCCTTTTTGTGAGTTTTAACATTCGCAGTGCTAAAGTTCTATGCAAAGCAAAGAGTGAAATATATATATATAAAGCTAGACTTAATTATTTTAAACTAATAAACACAACCAGAACAGCTGCTTGTAGCTGATAGTCACTATTAGCTACAAGCTGGCTAGAAGAGGCTGACAGCTTAAATGGGCTTTAAAATGGGTATCCTGTTTTAACTAATGTAATAGTTCATCCTCCAAGTGAAATCAGAAAAAAAAGTAATAGCTTTTTACACAAATCAAGGACTATATTGATACGTTACACAAATAAATGGCACCATTACCCTGGCATTTACAACGGGTAGAGTCATGTATTTATTTTGTCTGTAAGAAAACACAAACACTAGTGGTATGGCCCATGTGGAGGAAAATCGTTACAACTGTTGCAGTCACTGTGTTAGCCAGTTCTCTTGACTAACATCGCTATTTATGGCAGTAATAAAAGGTGAAAGGAGATAACAGCACTGATAGAAATGTGTTTCTTTGCACCCAATCTGTATTTAAATCTTGCTATGTATTATGTAACATGCTATGATCTCATCCCTGGGTTGCGTGACCTCTGTTATTCATGCCCACTATAGAGGGGCCCCACTAGAGCAGAGGACAGAATGGGAGGGGCACCTTTCCCTGGTTTCAGTCTTATCTGATGTGCAAAAGGACAAAGGAAGAGAAATCAGGTCTGTTCGGGCCTCTCTTGAAGGAGTTAAGCCTATATGAAACTTCTCTCTCCGAGGAGATTTGGTTTCCAACAAGAACAGAGCTGTTCAGTCTCACAACATACCCAACAGCTTACCTCGGTTCAGCTTTTCTGTGACATCAGACCTAAATATCCAAAAGGCTAAATCACACCAATTTAAAAATATTGGCATCAATTGGCTACTTAGCATGTTGCAAATATATATATTTTTGCCTAAATAGACTCAATAGACCACTAAGTCTTGCTACACTTCTATGCTTGAATCATACCACCACATTCAAAAAAAGAGAAAGATATTTCATTCCCAATCTAGGTAGTGCTATAAAAGAGAACCTTTGTATAGTCCTTTTTGTCTGTGGCTTGGCCAGCGAACTGTTTGGAACGGCACATCATTTAATTCAGGAAGGCCTCTTAGCAAAGACACAGTGGTTTTTCTAAAACCCATTTGTTTCCAGGGTCTGTCGTCTCCTGCAGAACCTTCCTCTGCTTTCTTTCAGCATCAGCCTTCTCTTCTAAAGACTTTCTGGGCTAATTAGCGAGCCAAAATGTCAGTATGCAGATTTCGAGACCAACACATGGTTTAAAGAGAGGTAACTGAGAAATCATGCCAAATCAAATCACTGGATTATAATTAAAACTGCATTACTAATTAAACTATTTAAACTTCAAAACCTAGAAATCACGTTGACACCCACACAGAACAGAGAATGCCAGTGTGTATTAATCTAGACAATTAGTTACAGCTTTATACCAAAGGAATAAAAGACTATCAGCTTTTCCTCCTTGCTACGTAGGAAACTTTGTACCTTGAGTTTTGATTTGTTATTTTTTCTTGGCATGCAAGGGGTTCAAACCTGGCATCAGCCTTCTGGGAAAAAAACCCCACTCTTTTCTAAATAAGAAGGTACGAGACACTCACTCAACTGTAAACACACTTGTTATTGGGAGTGGTAAGATGGGGGTTTGTAAACCATAGTGGTAATACCATAAATCCAGCTTTAAATTAGCCTTTTTTGCAACATTTACAACACAAAAGAGAAAAAAAAAAGTCTTTGTAGAAGTTATCATTCTTTACAGTGTTATGTTTATGATGCTTCATAAATGCGGTATTTTTCTCATTTACTGTCTAAGACACACATCTCCGTAAACATATGGCCTGCGTTTCTATGGTCACCAGTGGGTCCTGGAGACTGGGTTGCTATGGCAACCGAAGTTGCTTAATGAGATTCCCCAGCAGGGTGTTAGGTGGGTAACGAGAGCATTCAATCAGGTCCCCACTGACAGCAGGTGGCCATTAGACCTCTGTGTTTGTGTGAGTGTGAGCGTTCACAGATTTCTGTAGTGTGACTTCACCACGTAACAGGATTAAAGCACCTGAAATCTTAACTATCACGTTCCTTCACCCTCTCAGTGTCATTTCCATTCACACTGCCTACACAGTGGCTATAACCTGCCTTGCACTGGTGGACATCTCTTTCCTTCAGGGATACTGCAGTGTTACAGTGGCCACAAGGGGACTTGTCCAATCTGTGCCCTTAGGTCTATTACAGTGCTAAACAAGTACCTACTGCGGACACATCACTTCCTGTGTGAACAAATTAAGTAAAACGTGAGACTAATTTCTTCATCTTGAATTCTTGACCAGCTTAAGAGATCTGCATGACTTCTCATCTTCTTATCAACGCTTTTTGCAGCAGCAGAGAATTTTGTAAATAAAACCATCTCAAATCCTGTATCATGGTGGGTTGGTTTGAAATCAAACCCAGCATATAAATAACAAAAGCAAAAAAACAAAAAAAACAAAACAAAAAGGAAGTCAAAGATAGAAAAATAAGCTACACACCCAAAAATTCTAAAATCAAACTGTATAATAAAAAAGCGAAAACATTTCCATCACAAATAGCTTTGTTTTTGCTTTTTATGTAAAAGGGAGGCTCTTTGCTATACATGCTTGCATTAAGGAGGGTATACATCACATGGAGTATAGAACAGGCCCTAGAGCTAACCATTTCATCCATACTCACTCCTTGGTAATAAGTCCTCTTGGTCCAGTGGGCGTGGCCAATTTTGGGTCCACACCATGGGTGTCCAGGATATGTCTCGCAGCAGGACTCAGACGCAACCTGAGAGCAAGATGAGATGTAATTTTATAATAGTATTAGTTCAAGTTTAGCTACGTTAAGTTAAACTTTATGCTTTTGATTTAAAGGCCAAGTGTATAAACAATAAGCAAAAAGCAAAAAAACATTTCTGTCTAGTTTTAGGATATCATACCCTGCATTCACAAAACATCATAAAGAATCTATTTCGTAGCTCAGATACCATCTTTTTCTCAGTTTTAGTTATAAACATAGCCCATTCCTGTATCTATTGCCTAATAATGATGCTTGCTGCACGACAGAACCATGTTTCATCTTTCACCCTTGTCGAGCTGATGTAGCCAAGGTGCAAATCTGAATATGTGGACAGGCTCAGCGTAAAATGTTTGCATAACAAATAGGCCCTGTTTGTTCTGTGGCAGCTCTTTTGCTTTCCACTGGAGTATTTATTGTGTAAACAGGGGTAGGTAGGATCGCTCATATTTTGGAATGTGAGACAGAGAAAGATGGTCTTATTCAGCGTGTTAGACAATGGTAGATACTGGAAAACCTGAAATCAGCATGGCTGTATACTGAACAAAAAGGGATCGTTTTCAGATTCTATATTTTGCCTTTGCAGTTCCATGAAACAACCCAATGGCCATAGCCTGTGATATCATGGTGGTCAATGGGACTACTGGTTATCCATTTATATTGTCTTAAGAACCAAGCCAAAACATATTATATTAGAACAGAGTCTTGGAACTTAGGCACCATTTTTTTTTTTAAATTCAACATCTGTTAACTAGCATGACCTGATGTTAATTCTATCATTGCACTAGTCACTGGTATTAGCTAATTTACACATCAGATGTTTTAACAACACTATGACTCATAATGTTGGTACAACAAGCTTGACATATAAACAAAATCAAGCTCAATTATCAGTTTTAGGCCTGACACAGCACACAAATCAAAATTCTGTTAAGATGGCTAAATTATAAGTTCAGATGTTCACAGCTGCTGGTTCCCAGAAGATGTGACCATCCATAATGGTCACATTAGGTGTAGGAGGTAAATGTATTCACGCCAGAGGATTTAGCATATCCACTGTCATTTGATTCATCTAAACAGCAGATATGATTTTCAGCTGCTAAAAAGATGGAAGGCGACACTCACGGTCCTGACGTGGCCGGTTTAGGTGGAGGAGGTGGAGGGGGAGCGGCAGGGGGCGCGGCTGGGGCAGCGGCTGCATGTGTAGCAGGTGGAGCTGCAGATGGAGCTGCAGCCTCTGGAGGGGGGATCTCAACCTGCTTCCAGTCCTGCCCTTCCTCCACCATGAGGGCAATGAGGGTGCCCAGGCGCACATTGCGACTGCCCTCCTCCATCTGTAAGGGGAGGATATTAGTAAAACTGGTTCAGTGCTTTCATCAGTGCAACTGAGACTGCTGGAATAAAGGTGAGGGTTTCTTATTGTATGATTTTGAAGTTGATCAGTCAACCAGAGGGCTTTGAACAGATAAAAACTTTGACAGCCATTATTAGGGAGCCTCTATGAAAAATGACCCTGCCTCCTCATTCACATCACTTTCCATCATTCCATTTTCTCTCTCTGTTAACTTGAGAAATCACACGAACAACCTGACTCTGCTGGAATAGGTTCTTTGAGTGCGATGGATGCGTTCTCATGCTGTTCAAAGCTGTCAACTCCTGATGCACTATCTTGTTACAGAGTAATCCAAATCCATTGCGAGCCTTTTGCTACTCTCCCCAAGCTGTGAGAGGTGCTGTTCTTCAGTCAATATTGATCAGTCCAAATGAAAGGCCACGCACAACACACAGAGTCGGGCTAGTGCACTTCATCTCTTCTTAAAAGGCAGCCACTTAGTGAGCTGCATCTCAAAGGTGTAGCTCGATACAAGGAGAGAAGAAGACGACAGAAAGGAACTTCTTAGTTAGAAGATATCAGATTCTGGCTGTACTGTTGTATTCAACCATCCATCATTACCACTGATCAAACCAAGAAATGACAACCCGCATTTCTTTAAAAAGTGGTATAATTTCACAATAAAATTGTTTTAATTGAAAGCACGGTTACTAAATAACACCTTCCATCACAGCTATCAACATACTCCATCCCCTCCCTCTCGCAGGCTTGCAAACCGAAAAGCAGCACTCCAATAATCATATCCACCTAACTGGAAAGAACAGCAGAATATATGACACCTGTGCTCGCTGGTAGAAAGAGCTGCACTTCCAGGCTTATTCTCAGCTAATTTAGTTCAGTGCAGACCTAATTGTCCTGCAGCAAGGTTATGAAGATAAAGACACAAAAATGAACATGCAAATCAGCTTGACGGTAAAGCCAGCTGCAATTCAGTGTTAAGTATTGTTGTATTGGGTGAATACTAACATTTAACATACATGTAGATGATTTAATAAGTAATAAAATAACTACTTTTGATAGACATTCCTGTGGAGTGCTCGTATGAGTAAATTATGGTTGTAAGCACAAAGCTATATTAACCTATAGGTTGACTACGCCCCAGTTTGTCAAACACATTCATGACAAAATGTTTAGATAAAGTATAAACCTTGAACAATAGGTCTGATGTGTGATTAGCACAGAACTGCTATGAGAGGAGATGGATGAGGTAAGTGTAAGGGCCTCTCAGGGAAATCCGGACTTCTGTAAATTTCCACAGAGCTCCCCCTCTTCAGTCCCAAAGGGATTTTTCCACATGGTAGAGACTAGAGACGCAATGTTTCCCACAATGACTCTGGTATCATGACACAGGCAATGCTCCGATACGTGATGTGTTGTTAGGCAGCCATCAGGATATCTATGTTTAACTGAACTGCAAAACATATCCCTAAAGAGACCAAATGATTAAAAACAGAGATCCATAATATACTACATTTATTCACTGATCATTCAGATAAAAAGTGTACACATACACACACGCGCACCAGCACGTGCACATGTCATCATTTAACAACCATGAAATGGCAAAGGCTCTAACCGTCAGAAAGCTGAAAAAGCTTCCAGTGTATAAATAAAAATCATATGAGAATGTATCATCATTCTGGTGCCAGTTTATCATCACAATGTATCAACAAATAACACATCACATTATACAGAATACAGAGTGTATTTGGACAACCCACCCACATAGAAATGAAAAATTGAAATTGAAAAATGATGTTTGTGTAGTGTGTTTGTCAAATCTGTGAGGAAATAGATTTACAAAAGTGCAGAGTGACTGGCAGCCTAATAGAACTGTGCACTCACAAATTAGTCTCACACCACGGCCGCAAATTTTAACCGTCCAATCTAATTAACTTACCCCTAACTTTACACTACTTTACATGTATCTATATACACAGCAAACAATCATAGAAGTCCAATTTCTAAGACAAATCATGCTGAAGACCATTCACTGTTACAGTTAGCTTTCACAGACGAATGTGTAGGTTGAGCAATATAAGAAAACATGTGCCGAGGAGTGTGGTAATAGTGCCTGCTAAGCAAGTACATTTCTGACAAAAGTGGAAGTCTCGAAAACCCTGACAACATATAGTACGACCAAGAGTGGGTCTTCTCATCACTGTAGAGGTTGTCAGACACAAACACACAACACTGCTACTATAGCACTGGATTCTCACTGTAAAATCACATGCACTGTATAAAACACACAAGGTGGGTAAATGAATAAACAGATGCTCAGGACATTGTAGTAGTGTGGGGCTCAACACTGCCATCAAATGGCTATAGAACACAATGATACCTATGGGAAGTATAGATGATGCTCACATCTAAGCTTTTGCAGTGGTTCAAATATCCTCTGTGTTTGTATGCTGCTGAAAAAGCTAGTGGAAAAAAATCAAATCTTCATTCACTTCACCATATAAATTTAAACTACGGAAAAACTTGTAAAACAGTTTCTACGATCACAGGAAGCATGCCATAACACTTAAACACACACTTTGTGCCAGATACATTTCTTTTAAATGCTAATTGTGCATTCTGTGTTTTTATGTTTTGCATGAATGGGTGACCACCTCTGAATAAAATAACTGGCTAATGTGTGATGCCAGTCTTCATTACCATCCTTTCTCTGAAGCTCAACAAAAAAATGGGATCATGACTGAGAAGAAAGACAGTCTGCTCATCTCATGCAGTCTTTAGCCTTTTATATGGCAACATTCTGACTGTGAAAAGTCTAACAGATCTCAGACAGGGCTCTTAAGAGACCACTCCAGAGCCCATCAGCAAGGCTAATGATATTACACAGTCAGACTAGACCATTCATGAGGTTTAACCTACTTACCGCCAAACTGTTATCATACAGCCAAATAAGCCCCAAGAGCTTCAACAGTTAAAAGCTCACCCTTGACAGTAATCAACATCCTTTTCGCTTTAACAGATTATTGGTTGCTGTAGCTGTAAAGCTTGGGTTGTTGACGGCATAAAACTTGATTATATCAGGTTTGTCAGTCATTTGTCATGGGGGCATCAGATTGTGGTCAAACAAAGTACAAATAGGGCTCAACCCCTGATTGTGTAGTGTGTGTGTGTAGGTTTATTTATAAAAGGAAGATAAAGTTAGCCTAGAAATGCATACAAACAGAAAAAAGAAAGAGAGGGAGAGCTTGTTTAGGGAGATAGACAAGGTTTGTCTCTGATCAATAGAGCATGACTGATATCTCACAAAGAGGACTGCAGCCACATGCTTTGTCTTGGCAATAACAGTCTGCCAGTCCAAAGTAACCTCATACATAAAAACACAAAGACACAATTCAAGCTGCAACTTCCGATCGACTTGTTCCTTCAGAGCATCGTGTTCGTTTACGTCTCTAACCATATAACGGTCACATTCTGGGTTTAAACTGTCAAGGAGCCATTAACGCAGGTCATTTCCCTTTTTCCATCCCATATTTTCTGTTGCTCTCTGCTCTCTGAAGGCTAGATGCCATAAAAATAATGTGTTACCTCAGTCCCAGCCACTTTCCCATCAATGCCCTGTGGTCTGTCTTGAAGAAAAATATGTAGCATAGTGTAGTGTAAACTAAGTCAATTCAACCTTTTGGCCAACGGCCTGCAGGCTATGTATTCTCATTTTGAAATGATTTGATTAGAAACTGTGGAGCAGATAAAAGACAAAGGCTTTTCACCAATTTGGCCACAGAATGCTCCATGTTTAGAGAGTGATTTATACTAGCAATTGATAAATTGATCCCTTGGATGACAGTGTGTGGAGATGAAGAGAGGAGGGGAAAGGAAAAGATAAATTGGAAACTGACAGGTTGGATTTATTTTTCTTTTCGCTTTTTTGTTGGTGCTGTTTTAATTTTGCTTTGGGCTGACTTTGGGCTGTATCTTTGTATGAGAGGTGTTAAATTAATTCAGGTTGAGGATATCTTCATCAATTTATCCATCTATTCATACATCTATCTATCAGTCCTTTCTGCCATGTAATTTACTGTGTCAATCACCAACTTACACATTCAACCACTTTCTGCTGTACCTATCAATCCAATATTCTCCATTTCAAGCTCAGCAGCATTCATCTTTACAAAATGTACTGTACATCTGAACACAGAAGCGGCTATGTGCATCCACAGTATGCATCTGCAAACACATGCTTGTCATTTCCTACATGATTGATTATACCCAGGGCAGATTTTCAGATTGAAGCCCTCGGGTCAGGGCAGAGTAACGCAGTAAGAGTATGATGAGATACAGTAATCTGTGCTTGTGGTGCTGGTGCTCCTACCCCCCAACCTCCACATCGCGATATGAGCAAGCCCTATCCCCTTTTCTCTCCCCAAAGAGCCATGGGTGGAAATTGGTAGAGAACCATAGCAGTACTTGACCCCCATAAATAACCCCTGTGGAGCACGGGAAGTCCCACGTCTACTACAGCCTGTCCAGGCATTTGGCCACGGGCAGGTAATTATGGTAGCCTCTAAATTAGAAACCTACTGGGCGCTTGGAGAGCCACAATTACACCACTGAGGGCTAATGCACTCTGACCCAGACAAAGTGGATGCCACATTGGCCATGCCATGTAAGGGGAGTGTACAAATCTGTGAAATATTGCCACTAGCTGCTGTTTTTCTTATTAACTATACACACACTCTCTATCAGAGAGAGAGAGCGCGAGAAAGAGAGAGGGAGAGCTGGGGGGCTTATCTAATGCAGACCATCTTTCTCTGCCAGCTTCAGCTCTAAAGCCCCTACCCCCAATTCTTGGGTGGTTGCTATGGAAACTACCTCATCCCCACAGTGGAGAAGACAAGGATGGAGTAGGGGAATGTGAAAGGGTGGAAACAAGTGAAGTGAAAGGCAGGAAAAAAAGAGATATAAGCCTGTGGTTTACAGGAACTCATGTGACACTCATCCCTCTGATAATTGACTGATTCATTTTGCCATTTCTATTTGTTAGTTTGCACCTGTGGACGTAAAAAAAGAGGGTTTATTGTTCATGAACAATGCATCTGTGGGCTCATTTGCGTTGGGCATTTGCTGGTGCAGACCAGCTGTGTATTTGTTTTTCTTTTTTTGTTACAGTTGCACAAACAGACACATCACCTAATTAAAGTTCCTGCTCCACTCGGGCTTCACCAGAATGAGAGCATGTCCAAAATTACATGGCCAGGGAACATGTTGTGTTATTAGATAAGGCACTCTCTGTAGCACAGAGCGAGGGTTTGGCTAAACCTCACAGTCATTCCTCAGTTTACAAAATAGGGAAGCTAAAAAGTGAACTGAAATCTTGCTTAAATTACTTGGAAATAACGACCTCCATTCCCTTCCACTTCACATACTGTATTCAGATCTCTTGCAGATCAGTCAAAAACCAAAAGAAAATTAACCATCTTCATCTTTCTGTTCATGGAGGACGAACATGTGGCGGAGTACTGATGAAAGACAACCGATCGCTCCGTCGTTGGCAACCTATTAAAAATTCCAATGGGAAACAGCACAATGGGGGGGATGGAAGGAGAGAAATATTTGTCACTGAAGATACCTTGTCAATGCTTTGCTGTCGCCGTATAGGGAGAGCAGATTTAAAAAGCATAGCCAATTAGCACAGGCGACGAAAGATAATTAATTGAAAATTTGAATGTGAACATAAACTCATTTCAAAAACATAACCACAACTACTGCGAACCGCTGACTTTACACAGTTTGAAGGCATAATAACAGAAGAGGCAAACCCAATTTGAAATCCTGGTGCTGAGACACACCTAAATACACAGCATTTAAATACGCCCTCAACGCACCACTTTATTCATAGGTAACTCTCCAAAGCCACACTCAAGGCAAAAGTACACCTGTTATTTGGAGAGAAATTCCCCTATCTAATCATCTCCTGCAGAAGAGGTTTATGTGTATTTTTGCTCACTCACCAATATCTTCGCCATGATACCATCATCATTTGATTCCATGGTAACAACAGCCTTGTCGGTCTCAATCTCGCAAAGGGCATCACCTGTGGCCACCGCCTCTCCTGTAAAAGTAAAGAAATATGTCTAAGATCCTTTAGTATAATATAAACATTCATTTGGTGTTTTAAGCACCTAATTCCCAAACAATCTTTTCATTACGAAGGGGCTTCTGACCTTAGTTATAAGGCGAATGATTCACCTTAGTTGTGATTGGAAATGCGTGAACGATGATCATAGCAGCATGTTCAAAAAGGCTGCTCTTTAACTGGGGCTTTGAGCACACCGAGTACAAATCAGTTGCCACAAAAATGAAAGGAATCCATTGAAGGGACAAAAAGGTTATGCAAGAAAATATCTGCTTGAGCCTTGGCCTACATATCAAATGAAGGAGCCTAATCAATGTTTCATGGGAAAGAATGTGAGATACAGAAACGCAGCATGTCTGATAGAAGGGGAGATCTTTGCCTATCCTGAGAATCCCAGTAGATTCCCACTGGTCCATGAGAGAGTAAGAATATATTAGCATCTGCTTAGCAGTGAAAGAGGATGGCAATTAGGAGACACTGGTTTGGTGCTTCCATGCTCATATATCCATTTTGAGCTACACCCGTTTGTGCATTAACACTAATGAGCTTCCACTGGAAAAAATACACAGACAAATAGACCTTATTGTGTCCACTGACAAAAAGGAGAGCAGAAGGGAAACTACTGTTGTCAGCTGTACAGCCCATCTGTACAGGAAATGGTTGGTAGAAATCAATCAATCAATGTTGGAGCCAAAGAATGTTTTGGTTACATTGTTGCCCACAACACTTGGTCATTCCTAGTCTTCAGCAACTTGAGTAAATCTATTTCCTGGAGAGAATCAAAAGGAGGCACAGGTTGATTGAATCGTCTTTGTGACACAATACGTCCATGTGTTAAGACGCGGGGAGGGAGCAAGGTATATGAGATAAAGGTCAAGGGTTATTCAGATCTGACATCTCCATCATCTGGCAGGAAAAAAAGCTGTAAGAGGGCGCATCACCTGGGCTTGTAGCAAAGGGTAGGGAAAATCAAGGACAGTACTATGATAAAGGCAAAAAGGCATCATATAAAACACCAAATTGATACCTAAATTGAAAAAGACAGGAGTGGTTGTGGCTGTGTTTAAGGTAGGGAGATGTATGGGGAGGAAAAGGGAGGAACAGGGTGGGTTAAGGGAAGATGGGGATGGGTGAGGGGAAGGTTGAAAGAGCAGAGGGAGTATTGACGTGGGAAGCCCCTGAGAACGAGCGGTAGTGGAGTCAAGATTGGATTTGTATGAGGCTTTAACACCATATGACCCCAGGGGTTAGGTGTGATGTGCAATATTAAAGATTAAACAGGCGACCCCGAGCCTTTTCACCTCTGCTCTACCAGAAAGGCAAGGGACAGAACAACAAAATAATACTTAGGCTACACTGATTCACAGGCCAGGGCTACATTACATGCAACACACATTAGCTGCACGTATAAATATAAATCTACTTCAATGTTTTGAAGAAAACTTAAAATGTGTATTTAGAGAGATGGATTTATTTTAGGTTAAATTCTAATTCAGAAAGATTAAAAATATAAAGGTTTCTACTCTACAAAAAACAGATATCATTGTCAAACAACTAATCACATTACCATCATATAAGATAAGTGGTTTTTGTTGCTATGATAAATTTAGTGGCATAAAGTAACATTCCAGATGTGTTTTTCTTGTCACAGAGAATTTATCTTTGCCCCCTTTCCCTTTCTCACTTACACACACATATACATATCTCACCCCAAGCCACAGAAGCACATGGCAACACAGCAGAGCAGCCAATCAGAATTCAGCATTCTGCCTCCTGATAAATGAGAGTGCGGCTGAGGCGGCTGGCTGAGCAGAGTTGCTAAGCAGTGATGAATAGTGACTGCTGTGTTTCCTTGAGCCAATTAGCCACCAGAGGCCCTCAGGTGCTCCAGTGCTCAGGCCTGTGCTTTACAGAGCAATATGATGTCATCGAGTAAATGATTAGAGCAACCGTTGGTCCATTATTGTGGGGGATAAAAATGATGAGCGCAGATGCAGAGGGTGTTACTGTGAGAATTACATGTATTTGGACCAGTCTGCTAAAACTCATCTAACTAACCTGCTAAACAATAGTCTTAGCAGGTTAGAAGAAGGTTAGAAGAAGTCAAGCAGAAACATGTGGCAAAGAGAACTGGCAAATTAAATCCAGTGTTACGTTTCTTTTACCTTCCTTCTTCAGCCATTTGACTATGTTTCCCTCCTCCATGGTGGGGGAGAGAGCAGGCATTTGCACTTTGAGTGGGCTGACACCTACAGGATAGAAAGAGAATAATACAGTTTACATCAGGGGTCATCAGGCTTAAAACTTAAAGCAGAAATATTTCCATGAAAATCATATTCAGAACCTGCCTACAGTCAGGTCAACATCAAGTAGGCTATGTCAAAATGATTCAAGTAACAGCTTAGAAGTAACAGCGTTTGGCTGCAACAAGGCCTCAGGGGGATGCAGCACACTCAACTCGGTAGCAAAGCGCAGGAAAAGACAGTGCCGCTATGACAGAAGAAGGCTGGCAGGTCACTTATGTAATTGTGATCCTGGTTGACACTGCACCAGAGGCTGCAGAGGCACTTGTACTCTTGCAGGCCTTTGAGGTACCATCAACCCCCCCACTGTCACCAGCTGCAGTTGCTCAGAAGGCCGGACACTGGGCCTCCAGGCTGCAAGAGGAAAGCACAAATGCAAGCTGCAGAGGCATCACTGCTTTACTACAAGCAGCTCATGTTTGTCTTTCCCAGCTCATGCTCAGTGAACTACTCACATATTGCAGACATTTAGTGATATAGATAAAATTGACAAGAGACAGAAAATAAACAGATAAGGCAGAGGAAAGAGGAAAGAGAGAGCCTTTTGTGTGACCCAAACAGTTCCCAAATAGAACTCATAAGACCATGTCCTTGAGTTAATAAGATGCTGCTTCTATTGTCAATATCAACAATATTCATCATAAGAACTAATTACAATAACTAGTCAAAAACAACTGTAAGCTACCTTTATATGTCTCCCAAGTGCAAATTATTATCAATTCAATACAATAAATGAAGAATCAAAGAAACTAAAACGTGGTCTTGGAAATGTGACAATTTTTATCTAAGCTATCTGAAAGTAAAATATATTCACTCAAAAAATGAAAACTGCACATTGACTCTGACATCACGGTAAATGTGTCAAGTTTTTTTTTTCCTTAAATGAAGCATTTTAGAGACCATGTAGTTTATTTTCTGGCTTTGCCTCCTGTCAATGAACTCATCTTTCCACTAAACTGTAAATCCTGGGTGGTCTCTGGTTTTGTGCTGCTGCCATCTGCTGGGTATCTGGCAGTGTCACAAAAATCGTGCATATAAGGAAGACTAGTTCATTCCAATAGTATCAACTATTTTGTTACTTCACTTCTTACATTTTCTTCCAGTATCTGAAAAAAAATGAATACAATTAAATGTTAAACATGCCTCTTTAGTTTGCGTGTATACAATCTGTCTGACTCTACTCTCATAATCATGTTAACATATTAATAATGAGTCAAATGACATTCTGACATGTCACAGCAAGAAAAGCACAGGCAGAGTTAATAACATGAATGATGGCTGCAGTCCATTTGGGTGTGTCATTTCCAGAATCCTGCGCATGCTTACTGGCCTGGTTTGGCACAATCATCATTAATGTGATTAGTTACACCAGTTGTTTTACTGGCTATGCCAGGTCAAAGTGCTGGCGGTAAAAAAGATCTATTATGAGCAACATATTATCAAGCCATTAACCATAAATAAATGCCACAATTTAAAGAAAACCTATTAAACGTTCACATAGCTCTTCATTCTTGACATTCCCCTCCCATTATCCTTTAGTTTCAGATGAGCAATTATTTCTGCCCTGAACTCTTTACTGTTCCCATTACTGCTGGTGAATACTGGCTACCTGAAAAGCAGTAGTCGTCTGACTCGTCCACCACTGAAACTGAAGTAAGAAGCTGCTAACAATTCCAACACTGTTTCTGGATGTATGAACCAGTCAGTATGCTAAAATTTTGTACTGTCAGACTTTTTTTTTGTGGAACTGTTGATTACTTCCAAAACCTAACTGTTGCCATTTACCAACATCACACACTTAATTCAATATTGTAATGAGATGTTATGTTACTACCTCAGCACACTTCCCTCTATTGTAGTTTTGTGCTCTCTCGTTTCTTTCCTCTCTCCTCCTGTCACTTTCTGCAGGTACATCTGTCATCGGAGCTGTTTGGATCTGTGATTGCTGGTCACCCACTGCCCACATGTCTCTGCACAACATTTGCTGCCGTTACTCTTATTTATTATCATTATTATTATTATTATTATTATTACTAGATTTGTGGAACTTGCTTTGCACTACTGCATGCACCCAACCGGTCAAGGCAGATGGCTGCCCATTGGGAGCCTGGTTCTGTTCCAAGGTTTCTGCCTGTTAAAAGGAAGTTTTTCCTTGCCAGTGCCGCCAAGTGCTTGCTGATGATGGGAATTGTTGGATCTCTGCAGCGTATGAGTAGAGTATGATCTAGATCTGCTCTATATGAAAAGTGCCTTGAGACAACTTCTGTTGTGATTTGGTGCTATACAAACAAAACTGAACTGAACAGAAAAACTGAAACACTACCTGGGATAGGTTAACAAGACCACAGAAAACAACACTAAATGATCTGTCTTGAACTCTATCAACATTATCCATCTCAATTATATTGCACATTACTAACTTAGCTGTGGCCAGTGTAGTCTTGCCAATATTCTAGACAAGATTATGATACAATGATCATTGGGATTCAAAAGGCCTTTCTTTAACAGAAGAAAATGTGTAAAGTCACAGTAGGAAAAGCACAAACGTTAATAATAAAATGAACATTGGCTGACTTCCAATAAGCTGCTTCAGTGTCCTGGAAACGTTCATGCTTGCTCACTGTCACAACGTCATGGCTTACTGGGACACTCGAATAAAGCAGAACCATGTACCTCTAACTATTATCTCCTACTACAAGTCAAAATGTCTGTGTGAACATGGACATTTATATATCTCATATTTCCTGAAGTGTAACAAAGCGTACACCAGATTGACAGGTGTCATAAAGGCAGATTCCTGCAGACCCTTCATAATGTTAATGTTCTCATCATTTATTGACCCCGTTTTCTCCTAATCTGAGGCGAAATAAAGCCTCAATATTCAGGCTGGAATGCGACATAACAGTTCTTCCATGTAGCAACAGTTATTAGTTGTGATGCTATGAAAAATAACTCAATTACTCGATTAACGGAAGCTCTGATAGCAAATTCCAGCGGCTGCGCGCGCAGACAAGGACGAAAGCTGTTCTAATATCAAACAGTGAAACTCACCGAGGAAACATGGCGACTGAAAGAAGTGCCTGATATTCTCCTGCCATGGCTGCGTGGCCCATAAACATTTATTAAAACGGGACAATCTGAGGCCAAATAATATCCCTTGACGACCCAGACGCAAGGAGGCAGCCATGTTGTCGTCCTCCGTCCGTGAGAGGCATCCATGCAAATGCCTGACGGCAAAAGAGCGAGGAGAGGGAAGGATGGCTTCATTTAAAATTAGAATCTGTTTTGTGAGACATCTCAAATTCACAAAACTTTTTAAAAATATCTCGTGACTTTATAACTATTTTATTTGCACGGAAAAATATATAGTTGAATTATTTTGTTTTAAACAAGCAGGCTAAAAAGAAGTAACTCTTTGGGGTCCTTCGCCGTCCTGTATATTGTTGTTCTGTTGTGCTGAACTGGTCGAAACCTCCAGCGCTCATTGATCTACTGCCCTCTGCTGGGAGAATGTCAAATACTCTTGTTCAAAATAGTTATGTGTTTGAAACTTGCAAATAAAAATTATTTCAGAACATTGTATGTGAAAAAAGGGCAAATGTAGCCCCAATTATTATTGCTTTATGTGGAACTTATTAAGTGTGCAGAACCATGTCAGTAACATCATAATATAATATAATGTTTTTCTAATATAATATAATATAATATAATATAATATGTCATTACTTAGACTCCTGGATTCCTTTGCAGATGACAATATAACTAAAATGTGTGATGCATATAAACCATATATGGGGGGAAGTTTGTCTTTACTCGAGAACAATGAAACAAAGCAAATCTTCTTCAGCACACTGTCTAAATGTATCGTGTTATGTAAATGTTTTATCTTTATATCTAATCCGTCTGAATCTACCCTTATGAGAACGTGAGAAAATTAATATAATTCACAGATGTTATCATCTCCAGTGCTTTCACCTGAGTAGGAAAGAAGAAGCTTCAGGTCAAGATGTGAAATTACTGTGACGTGATATGACTTAATGATGTGATTTTTTTTTTTTAATTATAAATAAATGTGGTCTTTCTAATTTTGAATTTCATTTAATTGCATGTGGGTTTGTCAAATGTGACAAAAGGATCAAATTTAACAAGATGAAAGTGTACATGTGATACATATAAATGATATATATCTACTGTGTATATATATATATGTTTTTGTAACGTGTGCAAACAAGGAAATTATTGGGTAAATTACTGGTCAAAAGTACACGGGGAAACAAACATTAACGGAAAGTCCTCAAATCTGAGCAGGAAACTGGCTTCATAACTGCTGGCATGACAAGATATCTCTGCATCGTCATGAATACTTCCTTGTGTTTTTGTCTCATCAAAAATGCAGAAAAGACCTGACTGTAAATCACACTTCATTATCAGTTGTTTATGTGAGGAGTGTGACTTCAGGGCTGGTTTTTGTGTCATGTAAAGGCAGGAAGATTTGATTGACTCTTAACTATTCCAGATTCATTTCCCAGTTTATTTCAACTTTAGGAAATGTACTAATTATACCTTTGCTCATATTTTACTTTACTTACCATCTTTTATAAGGATACAAAGTTGTGTGTTATTTCTAACTGGGCAGTGAACTGCAACACAGTTCCCCCCACCAAAAGTGAAGCTGCATTAGTGACGTGGTTCTAATCTGTCCAACTCACAGTTTGGGCTGAATGCCTCAGAGGTCCATTTGAGTGTGAAGAGAAAATGATAAGGGGGCCTGATAAGCTGAGGCTGTGTATCTGCTGAGAGAACACAATAGCCCCACTGAGCAGGCATGGGACACAGACACAAAATCCCAGCTGGCTGTCTTTATGCCCATGCTCAGGCTATCTTTCATCACTTCCCTGTTCTTCCTCCAGCATATATCTGATTGAATTAATGTACTCCTTTTTTAAATAATAAAATAGCCCTTGCATGGCTCATTCAAATCTGAAAATAATTTTCTGACAATAGGAGATAAAGGCATTTGTGGAGAGATATTGTATATTGTTTTTGGCTAAACAAAGGCAGTCATTGTTTCATCCGTGCAGCCAAGTGCAACACGCAGCAAATAGATTTTACCTGTGCATACATGTTGTTGTGATCTTAGGTGTCAGAACTATTCTCGCCATAATAGTTGGTGTGCAACAAAGACAATCACTGATATAGTGAGACTCATAGATTCAATAACTCTTCTGAGCAGCATGTGTTTTTGTTTTTCTTCTTTCCCAGATCTATTACAACCAGTTTGGGTGCATGCTTGCCTCCGTGCCATTGGTGCCAGCCACGAGTGCCCTACAAGCACGCTTTGTAAGTACTTGTTACGCTGGTTTAACGGTGTTTTCCCAAAATCTAGAGAACAATACACTATACACTTCTCTCAGGTGACTATCAAGAACCAGTGAAGTCACAGGCCTCAGTGAATCCCACACAGAACACCTCACATATAACACTGTGCATATTAACCGGTATCTGATTTGAATCGATGTCAGTGGCCGTCATGGATCCTCACACACTGAGGGTATGTAAAGCCAGGCTTTGCATTCACAGGGCAGTGGTCTGGTAGGAAAATCAAGCTCCTGTCTCTTTGTGCTGCAGAGGTTGGATTTGCCTAACTGTTCACTTATCTTTACTCAGTTACATCAAACATGTCCTCATATCACAGCTCACAGCACATTATTCAGCACTGAAACTGGGGCCACATTCAGATGTTTTTTTTTCTGTGCCTCTGATGATTAGATGGACACTCTTAGGTTCACAGTACATCTCTTTGTCATGTATTAATGCATACAGTCTTGATCGTGCATTTGAGGTAAATGATAAATCCTATTCATAATATTTTACCTCATTTGTTTGTGGCACATTGTTTCACAGCCATCAAACACTATTTCCTGTCATGATTTCAGGATTTAAAACATATGCAATTGATAACGTTTGTTTTAGGGAAATGTTAATCACAGCTGTGCTTGATTTCGGTCATGACAAGTGTTGCTCCAGTGAAACTACCGAGTGTGATTGCTCCGTGTGAATAATCTCACACCACAGAATTGAAACAATGGAATATGATGATACTTCAATTTGAATTGCATTGCTTGCTTTTTGTCACGTAAATAACAATATTGCAATCAGTGGCCATTAACTCAATCCAATCAGGAGCAGTCACTGGTTGTATCATCTCTCTGTGTTTCATCCAATCACCAGTGGAAAACAAAATTACAGCAAACTCCTCTAATCAGAGATGGTTTCCTGCTACCAGGAAGAAAAGCTCTGTAAATTGTTTACAAAATCCATCAGATCTGATGCTCCAAGATTGTTCTCGATCTAACGCTTGATAATAACATGCCGTGTCATTTCCTTCGCCTCGCATCATGACAGTGTTGGCTAGTGACACCGATGCGTGTGAGAACGGAGAAATAAAACCGAAAGAGATGCGGACGCGTGCATTTTGGAAGCCATCGGGAAAGATATTAACAGAGCAAGGTGTCAATCAATGCCACGCTATGTAAAGAAGGGTTATAAAAGCCAGATAAATTAGAGTGAAGATTAAACCCGGATTTGCTTGTGAACACAGGCCGCAGAAAGGAGGCCTTTATTGACACTGCTTTTATCTCTTGGCCATCTAGACCCAGTCATTCAACGGCTGCCTGCAGGAACCAGCGTGGCAGCATTGGCACGCACCGGCGAACACTTAACTGCGTGGCATTTCACACTGTCACGATAAAACCTCTAAAGGCATGGCTTTTCAAAGTCAGGCTGGGAGCAGATTCGGTGGGAACAAGGTTTACAGCTGTGGATCTGTCACACTGTGACTGTGGATAGACAATATTGATCAAGTCTGGGCAAGAAGAGCTGCAGTTTAGGTGGTAGATTGGACTTCAAACGCTGATAGAGAATAATATCTCTTTGTCTCGTGACAGTTCGGCCTCTACTTGGATTTACACAATGACCAAATGAATGAATAAAAACAATGACAAGCTTTATTTGTATTAAACATCAACAAACATTTGCACACTCTCATTACAGCTCAATGAATTCAAAGTAAATATACATACAAAGTTTATCACTTGTTTATGTATTCTGGCACTTCATCACTGCATCTCGCTCATGGAAGACTGTTTTATTATGATGTGATTTAGTTTTTCTGCAGTGATCATGCATCCTTCCCAAAGGACACTTCACAGTATAAATGTCAAAACACTCAACATGCATACATCTGTTTGCCACATGTGTTTGAATGCTATCAACATGTGCTCCTTTGGGACTTGAAGGGCGGGGAAAAAAGTAAGAAAAGCAGGACTGACAATGTTTTATGTTTTTTTCTGATATAGCTTTCTTCAGTGGGATCTCATGTAAACACAGACTGCTGTCATGCTGGCATTATAAGCAGGGTTTTAATAAGGCACAGTAAAGAACATCTCAGTGCAGTGTCACAACAAAGTCATGAATTTAAAGCAAAACAACAACAACAACAAAACATACAATCATCGACGTGTAAACAGTTCAAACAAATCCTTATCAAAAACGGTCAATGAAAACTACAGTGAAACGTCACATTTGCATACAACATCACAGAAAACATAAATTAATGAAATCGTCACTTCTCCGACTCCCTCCAACCTCTCGCGTTCCTTCCAAACTTGTAAACGAGCCTGCGTCCGTCTACTCGTTCTAGGATTTCTCTTTTGTAGTAATATCTGCAACAAAAGGACAAATTCAAACAGATCATCAAAAACGTGCTTGAAATCAGAAATATTACATGAAAATGCAATGTACTATAATAGTTTGTGATGTAGTCTTGAACTGAATTACTTGTAATTATTTGCTCTTTTAGGATCTGCACATCTAATAAATATATAATAACAATTTATATGTGTTTTTTTAAATCTTTAAATAACTAACTTTAGTGAATTGATCCTAATAGCAAGTATTGACTGTGTATCCACACCAACATGGGCACTAAGTTTGAGTGGATCCCACATACACTCTCCTGGTAGTGTCACTACTCACTAGCACAACAAATCCACAGCTAAAAATAGTCCCTAACAAATACACTAAAAACCGTAGCCAGCTGTTTTAGTCCATGCCTTTGCCTTTTTTAAAAATGAAGGTATATATTTGTCACCCATTTTTAAAGATGCATGTCTTCATAAATTACCGAGAGAAAGATGAACACATTGCTGGTTTTGGTTGTTTCATAGAATTTGTTCGTAATAACAAAGTTTCACCAGCCTTATCGTCTCACTCTTGTCATCAAGTTTAAAACTATAATTTGTCTCTCACCACAACAATGTACATAATCTGCGTCCCCTCTTTCAGCGTGATCAATCTGAATTAGTTGATTATTACGCTTTATAAAGGAGTTTATTGGATTATAGCTGCTATATAATGCTTTTATCAGATTACTTTAACCGTTATACGTGCACTCAGTCCATTACATGAATAAAGCATGAGGACTCACTGTCAATGACTCCTTTTCTTATTCAGCACCTTCATTAACTGGTCGATCGATATCTTTGTTAGCACAGTGACAAGCTGCCGTCTTTTCTGTTTTTTTGGCTAATATCTTTTCTTTTAAAACATGTTTAATATTTCCTCTGCGTTCGATCACATGAATTCAGATGAAAAACTAAGTTAGTTTGGTCGTCATTCATTCGCTTTTGTTACTCGTGACAAAAAGTACCAATCTGTTTGGTGATGCCATCAAGCTGCAAATCCTTCTGCTGCGGCACAGTAAAAAGAAAATGAGCTTTGTGGTCACAGTGACAATACCTGCGGGCACATTTTGCTGTTCCCAGTGGTTTGCACGACAATGAAATTAAGCTCATTAGATTAGCTCATTTGAATGTAAAGCTGTGACTATTGCAGGAGCCAGGAAGATTTTCCGAGGAGAAGGCCATTTCAGTTCATTTGGGAGAAAAGTGAAAACATGGAGCGGTTCGAAAAATGAGTCCATTCTCGGTAATCAGCGACTGGGAATGGTAAATATGTGTTTTAAAGGCTTGAATTCATTGGTTTTAGATGTGTAGCTCTTAATGATGTCACCTATAAGCATCTGAAGTTGTTTCAAACTACATTTCTTAGTCATTACAGTACGTTCATTTCAGCAGCAAGTGCATTATAAGCTGCTTAAGTAAATTGGATTAGGAACAATGCAGTGTGAAATTTCTTCCTCATCACAGATTTTACAAGCTAATGCCAAACTAAAGAAGGACCCTGTGAGAATGTGGGATGTTGAATGCGGCGGACTCTCTGCAAGAGAAAAGCTACATGGAGAAGTGACAGCCTGCATGATGACATTTAGTGGCCACACTCTCTATTGAACAGCATTAAAACCAATGATGGCTAATTGTCATTAATGTCTTAGTTCTCGGATCTGAACCCAAAAAAATTGAGATCTTTTTCAGAGAGATTGACAGCTGACAACTTGCTGTCTGGTTTTGTATTTCTGTAACCACATGTGTTAAAGCTGTGCCTCCGTACCTCATTGCCCGACTTAGTTTCTCGTAGGTCATGCTGCTGTTATTCTTCTTCTTGCCCCACAGCTGTGCCACCGCCTCTGACTTCAGGAAACGGAAAATCCCCTCTGTCCGATCCTCCCACTTGATCAGCCCCGGGTTTCTCTCCGGGTTCAGCAAAATATCCCTGATGAACTCCCACAAGTGGGTCCCCCTTGGGTCTGTGGGGAAAGAGACGTTGTTTAACACAATAATAATATCATGACACACATGTTCCAGTTATATATGTGAGGATGTGTTGATTACTTACTGTGTTTTTTGACCTGATGCGGACGACTGAAAGACCTTTTGATATCTGAGAGAAAGAAATCCAATTATTGTTGAATCCCTTCATCTTTTTTTTTTTTTAGGTCTACTTATTTAAATTAATTAAACAGAAAGCATGAACACATTATGTTGTGCATTGTGAATTCCTCACCAGGGCTAGACGGGGTGGGAGAGGCGACAGGTGCGAGGTGGTGAATCGAGGGGTCGTAGATTTCTAAGTTAACAGAGGAGAAAAATCAAAGACAACATTTTATTGATTTGTTAAATGATTCCTTTTTAAATGAAGCATTTGTGGAACTAATGAAGCAGATTGGCATATTTATAGTACCTCCAGGTGGATAGCTGACATCTGGAAATGGACAGGAGAAGTCTACTATAAAGGGGAGAAAAAAGGTGGAAACAATTTATTAGGACATAAATTTCATTTAACTGAACAACTGTTGACAAGCCTGTTTGTATTGACTTTGTTTTTCTTTAATTTCATGTCAAATACAGTAACTTGTTGAGAGACTCTTACATTCTGGTTTGAGGTCCAGTTGCCCTAATTCCACATGGTACTGCCCTGTGAGTGAAAAAGGAAGTGAATTATCAGCACAGATCAGGGAACTAAATTTGTCAGTGTTAAGTGTGAGTCAGCATCTAATATGCGAGGATTGATTAATCACTTTCACATTCATGGTGAAACATCAAACAGCTATAAACCATTTACGTGATCAAAGCATTGAAAGCCTCTTTAGGGCCCTAAATTGCATGTTACACTTTGAGGCAGAGATTTTCTGCATATTTAAGTCAGAAATCTTTTTGCATTGCTGTTGTCATTTTTTTTTCCAACAGGAAGTCTTGATAACCACTGACACTGACACACTGACAACGGTGTTTCCCCCTATGGCCTCAAGTTTTCGTGGTAATTATATCCAGGTGTGACAAACATTTTGACAATAAAATTTGATATATGAAAATGTGACACCTTGTACCAATAAACTGAGCTGTTTTGTTGTAGCCAGCAAGAACAATAGCAACATTGTGCTCTTGTTTGGTTTCCCTTGTCTTTGGATTGTTGTTAGGTTAAACCTGTTGTGCCAGGTCTCCTGTCATTATGTTTCTTTGGAAATGTAATTAATTGCATAATGTTGCACAGTAATTTACAATCATTTTATTACTTTGATTTAATCTAAGCCACATTCCTCACACACAACAGTAATTGCTAAAATCACAAAGGTGAAAGCCTCGGGTCTATGAACTCCAGTTTCTTTATAATAACCCTCAGATTCTGATTAAAACAAACAGTGCTTGAGCCAACTCTCAGCTTGTTTCACAGCTTCACATCCCCTCTGCGCTTTGTTAAGAGACCCGCTCTAGCAAGAGCAAACAACAAATCCATCATCTCCCTCACTTTAAGCAGTCCTTCGCCCCTCCACAGCACCGTGACCCCTGACCGGCTCTGTGATCTCTGCTCAGCAACACTTCTTCGCTTCTCTTTTACTGGAACTAATCATCTTCCTGTTTTCCCCCCTCTCAGACTTTGAGACGCACCGCCCCACTTGAGCTCTGCAATGCTGTGGAAGAGGATGGGTCCCACGCTGCCGGCAGCTCGGATGAAGTCCTGGTAGCTCAGGCTGCAGAGCTGATGGCCATCCATGTCGAAGTTCTGGAAGGGTATGTTGGAGGCGTCAATCTGATGCATGTCCATGACCTGCTGCAGCCACTCCCACACCTGGTACTTAGTCCAGAACTGAGGCTGGGAGTCGCGAGGCCACAGGCGGCTCGTGTAGCCAGACATCACCATCGGAACTGGGGATAAACATCAGCGGTTGCGTATGAAAACACTGTCAAAACTGTCGACATCAGCGAAATCACTTTGTTTGTGAATTAATATGCATCTGATGAAGGAAATATGAACTCCTCTGCTGAAGATATTTGTCAATGATTAATCTGCACAGCAGTTTACTGAAAGAGCTGTTGAGCTACTTCTCAGTCGGGAATCTCTAATTCATGCCTTGTGTTGCAGTGCTCTGGGCTCGCCAGGTGAGCGATACATCAGCTGCTAATTGTTGAATGATTTTCATTTTGCATTGCAGTTTCAGAACCGGTGAGAGAACTGGATTGTTGAATAGAGAGCAATCAGAACCCTTCAGCAGAAAAACAACAACATTTTCTCGAGGCGTTTAAGGATATTATGCAGACATTTTAATTAACTGGTTTACGTCAGTGAAGAGTACGCACATAATGAAAGGACGGCACGCAATAGGCCTCATTAAGAGTGTGGTAGTGTGGTTAATGAGCCTCACCATCGGGGTAGGAGTTGGTAGGGCCCCAGGCAGTGGTCAGCTGGCTGTCCAGGGTGGAGGATGGAGTTATGCTCATGTTGTAGCTGCTACACTCTGATGTACCATGGCCCAGGGGCCGAGGCAGGAGAGGAGGAATTTACTGTATGGACGGATCAAAAAGGAGACAATAATCTTTACTGCTTCAGGGGATCAGACAACACACAGAACAACTACACTTCATATATTTTAATGGAGAAGTTGTGATTCAAATATAAACAGAATATTCTGAATGTTTCGTACAGTTTGTTTAATTCAACTGAATGTTAATATACATTCAAGTTAGAACTCTTTCATGGAACCAAACATGATTTGTAATGTGATTTATGATTAGTATTATTTTTATTCATTTATATATTATATTTTTGCAAGAACAGCATTCAATGTATTTACATTCAGTAATTATCCCTCTTATAGTATTTAGATCACTAGTGGCAGAGTCCGCCATTTCTGCACTGGATTCAAAAGGAGGGATTCACAGGAAAACGATGCATGTGTGTAAATCCAGCGCAATTTTATCTCAGTGCCTCACTGTTTACTGTTTTCTGTTTTTACACCAAAAATCCTACAGCTGTCGCTTCACATTAAAAGATAAAACACGGGGTAGCTTTTAATGTGAAGCAGCCAAAGGAAATGCAACTGCAGTAAGCGCTGACTATGATGTGTTAAGCAGCCGTTCAACAAGTGTCCTTTATTGCTGTTACCATGGTAGCCATAAATAAATTATATAATAACCATAGATTGCTGCTTTTTCAATGTATTTATATACCCATGCTTAATAAGCCATTAAACGGCGTCTGCGCATTAAGACAAAGGAATTCTGTGTGAGCACAGTTTATGGGTTGTGTGAGTCGTCCATGAACATGGGTCAGTTGGGTTTTATGTTTTAATGGAGGCTTATTTGCATGTCACACAGTGTAAGCTTCCATTTAATCTGTTTGTCAGTTCAGTAATCATAATTGTTTAAGGCTGTTTGGGGCGTCTTCGGTTCGGCAGATGCTCAAAATGCCTTAAGTAACAGA
Source organism: Holacanthus passer (assembly GCA_025331565.1). Classification (NCBI taxonomy): domain Eukaryota; kingdom Metazoa; phylum Chordata; class Actinopteri; family Pomacanthidae; genus Holacanthus; species Holacanthus passer. The sequence continues at coordinate 10,459,573 of JAFREQ010000003.1, read as the reverse complement.
AACTGAAAAGCTGCTGCTGTTTGAGTTGCTGATGTGATTCTGCTTTCTACGCTGATTTTTTACAAAATTACAGCTGCTTGTTTCTTTGCGAGTGTCACGCGTCACACTTTCAGTTTGCAGGGTTTTCACTGTGTTGTTTTCATGCGCTGTTTTCATGTAGAAGCGAATAAAGGCATGTTTCAGACTTAACCACAAGCATATTTGCATCCAATGTAAATAAAGCTCATCAGAATTTCAGTAGCTCCCCTGTTTTGGCCAGCGAGAGGTGAAAAAGTGTCTAACATTGTTCACTGCCAGTATCTGGTTTTATGTTACTGTAACTGACTTACATGGAAACTGATTCCCAATGAGACATAAAATGCCAGATTGTTACTTGTTATCGTTATATTATTACAATAAATCATCATCAACAATAAATCATTTACACAATCCATGCCCTTATCAAGTGGTAACATTTCATCATTTACACAAAGCTTCATGGCTTTGGGAAGGGATTTGCTTAAAATGTGCCCAGACTCATTCTCTTTCTAACATAAGAAATGTGAACAAAAAATGTCACTGGTTTTGTAAACTTTATTGAGTTACATATCCAAGCTGTCAAAGGTCAGCATAATGACTGAGTCCTTTTTCAACTGGCTACGCAATGAAACGTCTTGACTCAGTGACCCATACTTCACCTGTTACCTGTAAGATCCTGGTCACACCTTTATAGCAGGTTATAAACACAAGTTACGCCAAGCCCTGCTACTCATTTCAACAGTAAATACCAAGCTGCCAGCCAAACACATCTGTGGCATACAGACAGCGAAGATCTGGTAAATCAGCTTCGTAAGAAACCAAAGTCAAGATTCCTGAATGAGATTTCCCGAGAAGATAGGTGACACATGCCATGCCAAGCGAGATCAGCTTGTCTGTTGACGATCTGCCAAGCTGGTATCTTATCAACGAGGCAGCAAGTAGTTAATGCCAGTGCAAAACACACATAGCTTAAGAAACCAAACAAAGACCCAGTTAGAGTTATGAATCAATATGCTTGTAACTGCATCACGAGGACAAATCACTCCGCTGTGTATGCCTGAGATAAGCTTATCTGAAGAAGTTCATATGAGAATTGTGTCAATTGTCTTCTGACTGTTGGTTTCGTTTCAGTCATGGAGGCTTTATGGTGGCAGTGAACCTAAGTAGGTTGATTAGTTTTTCTGTTTTAATTCTCTGATTCTCTCCATTTTTGCTATAGTTTCTATTTGCCAACCTACGGTAAATATTGTTTTTGAAGCTGACCTATAATTGAAACTGAGTTTGATTCCATGGCATTAGATATGCAACTGTTCTGTGACACAACAGACTGAGGAGGTTCAGTGTTGACAGTGTGAAAGTGCTGAAAAGTTGCAAGTGCAGGGGAATATAATAAAGTAAATGCATTATGGCATTACACAAAGCTTTTTGGAGAATAACTAAAATATTGCATTTTGGGTAAATCAGTCATTTTGCACTATTCATTCTTTACTGTGTCGATTTTTTTTTAAAACATCACATGTTGCTCAATGTAATTTTTGAGATAATTATGCTGTGACCATCTTAGCTTTATAATCGAGGACTATTGCATGTATTATGTGGGACAGCTGGAGACCTAAACCACAGGAAAAGAAAAAAATCTTTTTTGTGTAATTGTGCAAAAGACAAGACAAAAACAACTGCCATATTTTTTCCTGACCTTTCACACCTGCACAGGCTCCCTGGACAGATTAAAAGGCTGATGAAAGCATGTTAAATATACATAATAATTTCAGCATTAAATAGCATTAAAAACACACTGACCCTCTTAAAACCAGCCTTCAGTTCAATCATACTGTGTTCAGTCATTTTGAAAAGCTGGTTTCCCAGCACCAGTGTGGCAGCCTACCAGAGCAGTCGAATGGGGTCTGACCAGGCCTGAAAGACGTCTCACGCAGATCCACTCAAAACAAGGCTGAATAGAGATCGATAGTTTCTGGAGATTCCAATAGTGCAGAGGACTGGTGTTTACAGTGAGACGAGGGGAGTCCTTCTCCTTCCCAGATCTTTGAATTAACAGAAGAAAGCATGCAGACACACTAGGTGCTGCCCCACCACAATGGCTGTTTTATCCTCCTAACTTCCTTATCCTGCTCCAATTGGCGACCTATCCAGGCTCATGCCAGGTAGGTATTTGCATAATACACACCCACACACCAACAACACCTAACATAACTTTTATATTCCCTATTGGCACTGTTCCCTCTCACTTGCCCTCACAAACACACTCTCACTCAAGCAGAACAGCACACACACTCACAAGCCCAAAGAAGGAAAGTTAAATTGCTTTAAGTCATTGTTCATATAGCTGCTTAAAATAGTGTTTAACCTTTAGAATATTTGTTTTCCTTATTTCATCATGATGAACGAGGTGCTGACAGCTCGGGGAAGAAGCCCTGAGAGAATTAGCTTCTTTGTCCTTTTTGAAAGTCGCTGGAATCGCATGGAAGAAAAGCATTAGTGAATGAATGGTCTGTAAGAAAAAGGCGTCACTGGGGTTACAAATGTCTCAAATTTTTCATTCAACACAGTGGCCTCTTTCAGCTTTGGATTTGCAAACTAAATGCGCGCTTTGCATTTGTTTGAGGCATGATCACTACTTAGGCCAAGCTTATTTTAGCCTCACCTACAAGTGTGCATGACCACACCTCATCACGATCATAGCAAACTTTGATCAGTCCTCTAAATGGCATCTGCCGGCGTGCCTTGATACACAGACTGACAGATGACAATTAGCTTTGGTATGTGTCCCAAAAATCCCAGCGAGCACCACACAATGAGAATCAAAAGCGGCTTTATTATGTGCGAATTCTTTGCCGGTGATCATAAATGCTGGGTTATTTTCCCGTCAGGTATCATGTGTTTTTCTCCGTGACGTTCACAAGATGAGCTTTATTGGAAGAGGACATCAAATAATACTGTAAATGACATGAGCTAAGTCGAAGCCAATGCTGTTATCAGCCATTGTGCTCTAACAATCTGTAGCAATGAAGAAAGACTGTGATGGCGAAGGTGATTTTTTTTCCACCAAATTCCTCAAAACATGTTTGTCCTGTTTAACGTTTTTTTTTTTTTTCCCCCAGTACACATCAGCCGAATGCAGAGCACTTCTTTCCAAATCAAAACCGGGTAGATTAAACAATGTACACGCAGAAGTAAATGTGTCGAAAAAGCATTTTTACTGAACTTAGTCACCCTTCATATCTGCTGTTGCCCTACGCTGACAACGATCAGAGCGAGTTCAAACATTCTATTTTTGCTTGACGCCAATTAGGGTTTGGGCAAAATGTAGCATCTTTGATCTGAGATCTAAATCTGATCTGTAGCCTTGTACCACTACAATACCTCTCGGGACCAGAGGCACTAACAGTATCATGTTGATAATTGAAGTGACTTTGAGCAGGGTTGAACTGTATAATAGGCTGAAGCAGGGAGAAGTCTGTCAGAAAGTGTGTCAGGTTTCTTTCTGAGCTTCTTCAGCGGAGTCGTGTGGAGGGAAACAAGAGGCGATGCTGAACAAATAAGCTTAATTAACTTATATATTTTACATGGATCTATGGAGACGTGCAATCATCTAAAATCACTTCCAAGTCTTCATATTGAATCATCTCAAAAGGCTGACATTAATGGTCTTTCCTCATTCCCAACATCCCTGTTCTCAACATACTGTCTTAGTTCTGTGCTCACTCTCACTCTGAGCCTATACGTGTGTGTGTGTGTGTGTGTGTGTGTGTGTGTGTGTGTGTGTGTGACTTGGACTCCTGCCCACAGCTCAGCCTCAGAGGTAATGAGGGAGTTCAGTGTTAGCATGATTATCTCTGAGAGTTCCCCTCATCTCCCCCATGCACGCTGGATAGCTACAGTCCTAATGGTAAAACCCACCACTCCTGATCTCTCTGCAGCTCCCTGACACCATCCTACCTGCACCGGTCACGGATAAGTCGCCTCTGGCCCTCCCCGCAGCCCGTCTGCCGCCTATTTGTAACACAGTTGCTATTTTCTGGATTTTTTTGCATCGGCTTCCCATCCTCTTTTTAAAGGGTAAAGCGCCTCCGGGGTGTAATTTGGGACCTAAGTCGTGTTTGGTGCCATCCTAGTGTGAATGCCTGACCAGATTTTATTGCAGCAAGATTAATACGCCCATCAGCGGTGAACTGAAGTCACACACTTCTCATTATGGCCAATGGTTTGGCCTGCTTCTCAACTTCTTACTTCTTTTTTTTTTTTTTCTTTCTCTGTCACACTTTTTTTTTTTTTTTCCCGCCGTGTCACAAGGAGAGCAGTATTTGGCATCTCATTTCATGGATCTTCGTTCTGCTTTTTCAGGGTGGATGTGGGTCGACATATGCAGAAGTCCACTGGGGGAATAGCAAAAGGGAGAGACAGAGTGGGAGAGATCAAAGTCTGTCATATCAACTGCACTCTGTGTGAGTCAGCCTACCAACATCATGAGAGGCAGTGAAGACATCCTCCCAGACACAAGAAAATGTCATCAAAATGCTGGCATTATAGACAGTGTCATCTATTTTTAAATAGAGAGTCAAGTAGAGGCTTATGTCACCCTCCAATAATAGTACACTACTGATCCATCTATAAAGAGGCTTATAACTTGCTTAGTGGTGCTGTGAAATATTAATGCTTTATTTGAGGATGCAGTCAAAAGTTTGCCTTTGACAGGAAAGGCTGTCAAAGCTGTCAGTCAGAAGAAACAGACAAGACAGGAGGAGGGTGCCGTTTGCATGCTCTAATGAACAAGAACTTATTAGCGGGAGTATGTCTATTACTGTCCCACTTGCCTCCCCTCTTTCATTAGCTGCTTATCACACCCGTTAGTGTCTTCTTTAATACTTCACATTTTGATTAGCATATGATCCAAGGGGGAAGAAGGAAAAATCATTTTATTAGTGTCAATTACTGCTACAAATGACAATTTCACTGCCTAAATTGTAATTTTACGTTTCCTCCCTGTCAAAGAACAATGGCTGTGTAATTACAGTAATCAGAAGTGCAACAGAAAAAAAAAATGAATTATTCACAATCTCCCTTCCTTTCTTGTTCTTTTGAACTTCGGCGTGTCTATCTGCCTGTCATCCGGCTGGCTGTGTTAATCACTGCGCATGGAGGACACACGTTCTGCATGTCTCAGGTGCAGGAGTGCTAAAAGCGTGGCATGAATGATGTTAAAAAAAAAAAAAACCTTCTAACCTGCAGTGTCCACAGACTTGGCTGAGTGTAGGTCTCTCCTCTGCCCGTAGGTGACACTGTTGTCTCACATACTGCTGGGAGCTCTGAAAGCAAGGTTACTGTATGTGATAAGTGAGCAATACAGATGTGGCATGATAATGTGTAGGCGATGAAACGAGCTTCCTGACAGTTACTGACCACGATGCCTATGTGTGGCGCTACTCATATAGGTGACAGCTACCTACATACGTTACCTCTACCAGCTCCTGAGTGACATATCAAGGAGGCATAAGATGGATGCATTAGAGATAAAGAGACATGTGAGATGGAGGGTCAGACCAGACTCCTGGGATAGCAGGACTGGTTTGTTTGGACATGTTGTACAATGTGTTTGCCACAGCAGGTGGCAGCCCCTCGTCTTTCAATTAACACCGCTATAGTTGGACCACCGACACAGTTCTTCCAGGTCATCAATGACTGCTCGTTCCTCAATGTCCTAACGAGTGCAGGTGCAATACATCAATGAAACATCCTGTCTTTTAAAACAAGACACTGAAAACAAGGCTGCGACCTCCAGCGTGGATGTCGTATTATAGGAACATCCAGTGGCCTGGTCTTAAAATCAAATCGGGTTTTACTGTCACATACAAGTACACACATGTTACAAAGAAGTGAAATGTGATCTCTGGATGTAACCCATCCCTGAGCAGCAGTGGGCAGCCACTGTGCAGAGCCCGGGGACCAACTCCAGCTCTGAGCCAGTGCTTGGGATCAAGGCACTGACAGGACAACTGACCTAATATACATATTTACGATGGAAAACAGAGCCCCCGGTGGAAACCCATGGAAGCACAGGGAGACAGTGCTAACTAAAATCACTTATTTTCGAAAAACATATTCTTGTTATCAGGTAACTCTTAACTCAACTCTTCGATGTTTGCACTTTACTTGTTAATAATCACAGCTGCTATGATTGATATATTTATATACAAACAAAACTCAATTCAATTCAATTTTATTTGTATTTCACCAAATCATAACAGAAGTCATCTCAAGGCACTTTTCATACAGAGCCAGTCGAGACCATAGTCTTTATAATATTATTTATAGAGGCCCAACAGTTCCCATTATGAGCAAGCACTTGGCGACAGCGGCGAGGAAAAACTTCCTTTTAACAGGCAGAAACCTTGGATCAGAAACAGGCTCAAGATGGACAGCCATCTGTCTCGACCGACTGGGTTGACAGAGAGAGAGAGAGAGAGAGAGAGAGAGAGAGAGGGAGAGAGGGATAGGACAGGGGGAGGGAGGGAGAGAACATGCATTAGTACAAACCACAAATCTAATAATAATTATAGTAATAACAGCAATGTTAAACAGAGGCATGTGGGCAGTGGGTGGCTGATCCAGATTCTCCAGCTCCCGAGACAGATGTACCTGCAGAAAGCAACAGGAGGAGAGAAGAGAGAACACAAAACTACGTGAGAGGGAAGAAGTTGCACTGGTAAGATACACTGATGGGTTGTGAATGAATACAGGTCGAGGAGAGAGAGAGAAGAAGAGTTAAGACTTTAAGACTATAACACCCCTCCAAAATTGTAAAACCAGCAACACGTCTTCAGTTTTCAGGAGTTAGTCAATTGCACTTCCATAATTGAGACAGCAGGTTTATAATTTTTATGCATTTTTGCCGTGTTGGTTTTGCACCTGGCATTTCCTCAGAGCTCGACTTTCCAGATTATTTCCAGATGCATACACATGTAGTGCTTTCCTACATAGCATGATTAAGGTTGTTAAAACTGAATAAACTCAGGTAGATGTGATACGACGTGCTGAAGGTGGCCCTGCTAGTATGCTTTTTTTCTTTTGAAGAATTTGTAATTTTACAGCATTTAACAGCACTTTCCTCCTGGGTCTTTCTCCTTTTAATGCTCAGCCGTACCTTTCTCTTTCTCTCTTTCTCCTGTGCTGTCCATTTTTTTGCCACCCTGTTAGTGGCTGAGCTGAACGTCATGTTGATGTGTATGTACGTGTGGTGACAGACAGAGATTGCATCATCAGGTTAAAAGCTGACTGTCTACAGTTCTGAGCCACTGTAGCTGTCCTGCTTTGTTTTCTCTTTTCATTTCATTTAGCATGTTTTACAGCGACCTGACACTCTGCTTGGTAACCAGCCTGCCAGGCCCCAGTGCTCTTGATGACCACTGCGAGTCATACTCATAAACGCAGATACACATGCCAGACCATTAGCATTAAGGTCCACACTAGAAGAGCAGCAGTGGAACATTTCCAAACTGGAGATACAAATGTATTTTAAATAGCTCAACCTCTATCTTTAAGTTAAATATATTGTCTTTGTACTGTTTTCAATTGAGTATATGTCATAAAGGATGTTTACTGTGAATGGTTGTGAATGGTCATGGAAATCTTTGATATGGGTCCTTGAAAAGTCATAGAAAAGTTTTGAAATTTTGTTCATGAAAAAACCAATGTGACATAATAATTGCATTTATAGTAATAGAGATGTTCTGATTATCTGGAGATCACTGATTATTTGTTGTTACTACAAATGGACTGGACTACTAGAACTACATAGTGTAGCAGTGAAAATGTTATGGTGTTTATTGCATCCACGTTTTTTCAAATTGGTGGTAAAAAATTTAATAATCAACATCAACAGAGATTTTGTTGACTAAATTCAAAAAAATGATAGAGGGCTTAATTTGTACAGCCTATGTTTTCACTGTTGCAGAGATGTGGAGAGCAGATTTTTTGAAACGTTAACAGAATTACTCAATCCTGACAACCTGCAAAGAGACAGTTAAATTTCTTTATCTTGAATAACTACCATGTCAGTATCCCTGCAAGAATGACTTCAATGCAAGGATGCTGGCGATGTGTGTGTGCGCTCTATAACATGTTGGCCATCATTTGGGTGAAATCAGTGCTGACAAGATACTGACAGGGAAATAGACATAACGGTACTGAGCTGTGTGATTGTGTACTCAGTCGGGCGTTGGCAGCGCTTGGGTCTCGTAGTTGCTGTGGAAACATTACATCTCGTCCACTCCTCGTAAAGTAACACCTCCACTTGGTGAAGGTTGTTGGCAATAGAGAACTGACTGAAATGTGCCGAGCAGCTAAATCTGGAAATATCAGCTGTTGAACCAGAATATAACACGACTGCCAGCTCTGAAGGTTGAGCCATGCTGTTGGCTAACCACCTGTTAGCAGGAGGCTGATATTCTGGTCTTAGCGAATTAGCTGTCGACCTTTTCCTGAAATGTCTAGAAACCCCTTACTGTGTGCATATGATCCTGGTTGTATGATAATTCAGTAAAACGGCATGTTGGAGGGCAAATTAATCCATTTTGACCCCCCCATGCTGAGTTAAAGCTTCTGCTGGATAATGTACTGCACACACTTTACAGGTGAATACGCACACAGGGAAATAATAGAAATCAGAAAGCAGCAGGCTCTCGTGGTGATGAGGTATAATAGTTATAGTTTGTCATATTTTAGTACGGAGAGAGAAAGTGAGGAGCAGGATTTTTGCTTTCTGTGTGAATTTATCATATTTCAGGAGTTTTTATCACAAATTACCCTGAGGGACGCCAACTCCCATTTGGGGACCAGAAAGGAGGACAGATTTTTTTTAAGTCTACAATACAATGCCTACATGTCTACATTGTAAGAGTTATTGGTCTCTGTTATCATCCCACCTGTCCATCCCTTCCTGGTGTGGCTCCATTGTAAGAGATAAAGGACAAAACTCACAGCCCTTGTTTTGTGCAAGAACGTGTCATGAACTTCAACTGAAGCAAATATGAGGCTTCAATAGTCTGAGCTAGCCAAATTTCAAAGTTATAGTCTTTTTAGGATGGAATTGTCTCTTTGTGTTAGTTTCCCCTCACTGCAGATAAGTGAGGAAATGCAGCCTGGGCGCACACAAAGATAATGACGGTGGAAGATACTCAGTTTGAACCTCATAATAGCTTCAGCTCAATGTTTTGGATGCATTTTTGTACAGAAATTTTTGGAGTACTTTTAAGATGACCACTGTGATATCTGGGCACAGAAACAATGGTTAGGAAAAGATTGTAGATATGGCAAATAAATCTAGGAAGCAAGGATTCTCTGTACGTATGATCGTCAGTCTGTCATCTGATCGACTTCACAGGTATATTGCTGAGGACCCAAGACGGTGCAGTGTTGAGTGAGAAGTAGTTTGGATGAGTCTGTGGCTACTATTGGGCTGAACGCTAATTTAAACAGAATTGATATAAAAAAAAAATCTTTTTTTAATTCAACAGTTAAGAATTTAAGGTTATAATAAGATTAGATTAAAATGAGACTAAACATGCAGAACTGACATGTTACACAGGAGAGGAGTGTGAGATGTGTGTGAATGTGACTGTGTATCAGTGCAGTTCACAGTTTTCAGAGGTGTTTTAAATGTATGACTCACACTGTAGATAAATGTTGTAATGTTCATACGCGGATCGAAAAACTATGTCTTAAAACATGTTACGCATGTTCTCATGCTTCTCTTCTAAAACATGACTATTATGCCTCCATCACGTATTAACATTCACCAGTCACTATGTAGATGTATGTAACTCTTTGCAATGATGCCACATACACTTATTGTTATTTAAATTCAACAGCTTGTTTCTTTGGACTAAAGGACATTTGACCAAAGATAAAACTATGGATTTCTTTACGAGCACTCTTCTATAAATACAGTAATAAATTACCACCCAAAAGTAGCACCATTCCCCCAATAATAGAACCATTTGTGTCTATTGAGTTTTGTCCCTCATCTGTGTTATAGTGCCATAGTTCAACACAGTTCATTAAGAATCAATTAGCAGAAATGTGAAGGGTGGCTGCTGACAGCACCAAGCGTGATTCTGCAGAGACAAACAAACAAAAAAGTTTGTTTTCCATTCACTATTAGTTAATGATGTGTTTCCTGGCTGTGCTCCTTCGTGATGTTTCAGATCAAACCAATTTTCGAACTGGACTTATATTGTCGTTATCCATAACAACTGCAAACAAATGACAGGCTGAGCTGTGTATCAGTATGAACATTTTGATGACCCGAACGAGTAGCCAGCGATGGATGATAGAGCGAGAGGGAGAGATAAAAGCAACGTTGTTCCAGGACATGTGAGTAACACATTTGGTTTCTAAAAGTGACTGATGTCGAAACCCTCCAGCCTGCCATCCCTACCTTTCCCCTTTTTTTTGTCTAACTCTCTCTCTCTCTGTCTCCATCATGAATTAATAGGTTCTCAGCGGGGAAATTTAAACTGCAATTTGAAAGCTTTTCTGAACAACTTTGACAGTCTAAAAGTGGCATACTATGCCACCTGCGGTGCGAACAAACGAGGGGAAAGAAGGAGGATGTGAGGAACTGTATAGAAAGGAATGAGCGAGTGAGGGGAGGAGAGCAACAATTAGCATTCCTGAGGCTGCATGTGTAACTAATTATGTGTGAGCATTGTGACAGGGAGGCTGTTGAGTGCAGTAATGGGATCCCTGCTGCTTAATGAACATGTCACAAGCTTTTGTCTGAGCTGAAGGAAAGAGACAGTGCTTGATGACCAGTGGGTATCCTGCGGACATTGTGTCGCATGTGTCTTTGAACATTGTGTGTACGCGTGCCTGCAAGACGATTTGCCGGAGGCGATGGTGTGGTGGTGGTAAACACACTGTCACGGAGAGAACAGTCATTCTGTCTTGATAACATTAGAAACATTCAACATATTGTTTAAGCGTTCCAAAGACACATATCTGTATCTGCATTAGGGCTCTTATATGTTCATACTATGAATGACTCACCCATGGGCAATTCTGACAGCCTTTTAGATTCAGATGGATTCTTCTCTTGATAATCAGCCTTGGATGGGTGTCTATCAGTGTGATTTTTGCTCAACAATACACATGAAAACTTTTTCAAAGGTGCGGTGACGAATTGATGTGAGAGTTATAAGAGTGTGCACATTGTTCAGCCTGTGAGAAAGACGTCTGTAGAAAACGGGGAAAGTAACAAGCTCTGTATGGATCAAAGTCTTGATATATTCTTCAGGCTTCCAATTGTTGCCTTTATGAATAATGATTGTAATCATTGTTATTAAAAAAGGCCTCCATGATGGCTGTTTCAATCCATAAAGGTTGCAACATTTGCATGCACAATGTCATCATATGAGAAGTCAATAGTCATTTGGTTTCTAAGATCATCTACACTTAGTGACTCAAACTAAGAAAACAAAGAAGGATCAGTAAAATTTGCAGATAAACCAATTATATCCAGTTAATTGATCAGCCAACCACTTTGGCCTAGAAATACCTCAAGTGTTGGATTGCCATGACATTTTTCACAGACCTTCAAGTTTTCCAAGATGAATCCTACATCCTACTGTGCAAAACAGAATGTGATAATTGGCTAATCCTTTTTGACATATTGACTAAAGAACAAAAACAAGATATTTAACGTTCAAACTGATAAACTTTATGTAAATATTCACTTCACTCTGAATTTGATGGCAGCAACATGTTTCAAACAAGTTGGGACAGGAGCAACAAAAGACTGTGAAAGTTGTGGACTGATCCAAAAACACCTGTTTGGATCATTCCACAGGTAAACAGGTTCATTGGTAACAGGTGATAGTATCATGATTGGGTATGAAAGGTTCAGTTGTTCACAAGCAAGGATGGAGAGAGGTTCAACACTTTGTCAAACACATGGTTGTATAAAGGAGATTAATAAATGGAGTTGGGAACACTTTGTAAAACTGTTTTGTGTACAGTCAAAGTTTATTTCCAAATGATTGTATTCTGTTTTAATGTACATTTTACACAGCATCCTAACTTTTTTGGAAACAGGGCTGTACCTGCTAAACATAAACATAAACATCATTCTGTCACTAGTAGTGATGAATTATGGAATTTGCGACCCTTTGACATTTTAGCAAGGGCTGCAACTTTTCTGTTTTGGCTGCAGCAGGCAACTGTTCTTTTTAGTGAAAAATCTCTAAAAACCCTCTTTACACTACCTGCTCAGCACCACACAGCAGACAGATGCATTTAACAACAGTGGAGCAGCTAAAGAGCCAGACATTAGAAAAAAAAAAATGAGAGTGAATATTGGACTTGCGTTCACCACATGGCCATGAATCAACTCCGAATGAATGATTATGTCTCTCCATAACTGCTGGATGTGTAACTAAGCAACTATCTGCTAACAAGTTCACCATATCTACTAAAGAGGTGATGGTTAATGATGTGTTCACAAAAGAAAATAAATAAGTCATGAGCAAACCTTCATGTTATAGTGTAAAATTATCTAAAACTGAACTAAAAAAACAAACAAGCAAATGTTCTTAATTACAGTCACATATTTTATTGCACCCATGCACCAAATTTAACCAAGAAAATGCATATTTTTTCTATATCATTTTATTATTCATATGACAACATATTGAACGATGTACAGGTTTTTTGTCTGCAAGATTTATGCAAGGCTTTGTCACTTCAGATGTCATCCCTGAGGTTTAAGTGGCGCAGGAGAAATGCTGCTTATCTATGTTTCCAAAGTTTGACAAGTCCTCTTATATGGTAAAATATATACAACATAGAGAAACTCCTCAAATACAATTAAGTCACCATAATCACTTTCTGGAGACGACAGCGAGAAGAGAGAGATTAATGGTGTGGAAGCTGTGAGGGAGGGGACGTATTCTTCACCATCTTGCCCCCCTCTTGCTCACTTCCTTTCAGCCCCCGTCCTTTTGAACAGCTGAAAAGTCTGAGATACATTATTGGAGCTAATCAGACTCGAATGAGGAAAGCGCTGAGGTGAGACAGCAGAAATTACCTCCCTCCTCAGCCTGCCTCTTCTCTGTGCCCTCTTTCACCGAGCCTCTGTCCACATGTTCTCTGATAGAGGTGGAGGGATAAAGGTGGAGGGGGATGATGGCGTTGGGGGGGACACGAGGTGAAGTCATAGAGCTGCGACTGTTGCACTCCGAAGTCAAGAGGGCGATGAAATAATTCTCTAATACAATGAAGCGAGAATGAAAAGAAACTGAGGTGACAATAGAGGGTGATTAAGAATTAATATAATTTAATTTTTTCTTCTTTGTTGTCCAGATGGCAGGTCTAACCAACACAGGATTTAACTCTAGTATAACATCCCCTCATATACTGATAAAACAAGGCATAGCAGTTTTCATAGTGGCCTCAATTATGGTTGGTTATGTGAGTGTGTCTGTGCAGAGCTGAAAATGGATCACAGTCTCCTCCTGGTTGGGGGTGGATGTCCAGAGGTAGTAGAAGGTGGAAAATAATTGAGCCCATGCCTTCGTTACCTAAATCAAGATTTGGTGCCAGGTAGATTCAGCAACCTCCTACGCGCTTACAGTAAAAACGCTGCAAGAGTTCCCCTCAATCATATCCACCGTATCAGCAGCAGAAAATCTTAATTTCCTCATTCCTACCTCTGAGGTGTGTTTCCTCATTCCTCTGAGTTGTGCGTTCCCTCCTAACAGATACTTTCTGACACTTGAGGGAATAAGTAAGGTGAGACCGCAGCAGTAAAACTGGATAAAAGCTGTGGATTTAAGGTCTGAACAGGTGATCACAGAGAGGTTAGACAAAGGAAGTTTGTGGAAGCTCATTTGAGACTGACAGCAGGAGGCCAAACCCAAGAAAATTAAAATGGCTTCATATTATTGTCTGACATGTTTTTATACCTTTGCATATTATTGACTGACCATTTTATAACTGCGAGGTGTGTTTTTTTTTTTTAACATTTAAGAGCAATCACATTGACCAAAAATACTATTTTCCCCATAGCAATCAGCTTCAACTTCAGGTCCTTCTGTACATTATTCCAGGAAGAAGGGGCAGCATATTTAACAACTTTTTTTTTTTCTGTTCTTTTCCGACTAACATCTGTAGAATATTGCAAGAGGCCATACTGATTTGTTTTTTTACACATGCACAGTTGGCGGATAAGGAGGAACCAACCCAAGGAGATATTTATATATGAAAGCCAACCATTGCAAAAGCCATTCAGCAACAGCGCACAGAGTTCAGTGTATATGTTTTACAGGTGACAAAGAAGCAGACACACTCACTTACACATTCATGCTTACACATACAAACAGCATTGGCCTGTAATCCTTGCACCAGTACACTATCACCTCTTCAGCATCTGTCACCTCAGTGGATGATCACCAGGTTTTACAAAGCAGTGACAGCCCCTCTGCCCGTTCTCATTGCCCCTGCTGGCGAACCACTTCTCCCCCTGTCCCCTTGCATTATCCCTTTACACATAGCGCTCCTAGCCCGTGGATGGACAAGGGGGCTTGAAAGGTTCATTAGGATTTATTTTTGTTCATTTTGTGGTCTGCCCATGGAGTGTTATGGTTCCTCCGCAGCAGGACTGACCCTGCGGTTCAAACGCTCTAACAGCCCATAAACAGAGACAAGGCCTGCAGATGACAACCTGCCACTGCCCAGGCTCCGTCATCTGCAGCTCACCAAACCCTTTAAATAGGTGTCTGGGGTGTCATCGTCTCTGAGGGCTGCCTTATGGGGAGGTGTATAATAAAACCAAGACTATAAACCTGAGTGTAAGTGGCACAGCCTCGCCTGTGGCTCATCCTGCAACTTTTAGGCAGCAGCAGCAGCAGCAGAATGCAGGCTGTGTTAGTCGTATGAGAGAGAGAGAGAGAGAGAGAGAGAGGGAGAGGATGAGAGAAGTAATGAAAGAGAGGCTTTATGACATTAAGAGATGAAGCCACTACATCAGCATTAATGTCAGACTGATGCATTCGCTGCACATTCTTCATGCACGCCAGTATGTGGTTGCAGATTATTACTCTACCTTATGATATGAGCATTTTGTGCATTTAAAAGACTTAAAATAGGAAGAAAAATTAAATTAGATTTACTCCCACACTGAAGCAGACACATCACTGACTGATTCTGTCTACCTAAACCTCAGAGTTCCTGGTCATAGCCCCCGAGCTGTTTTCTATATCTGAGGTTTACTTAGTTTAACTTGGCAGTTCTCCGGCCAATAGTAATGTTTTCACCGTGTTGAGGAGAAATAGTCTGTCTTAAGCCTTGGCTTTAAAAAAAGGCTTGTTTTCCAGCAGCATACAGCAGTATGATCCGGGGAGAAGAATGGCCAAGAGCCATCTGCCAAAACCAGAACATCTTAAACAGCTGCTGTGCTTTTATGCATGTGTTGACTTTTTTTTTTTTTTTAACATTATGTTTTTGATGTCTTGACCCTCGAATCCAGATGGAAGCATTCAAGTAGCTGGGAAAATAATAAATAAGGGAATAGAGGCTATTCACTGTCCTCCTGCTGATTTATGAATGCAAATGTTGTAAAAGGGCTGGTGCAGGGATTTAACGAGCTATGTGTATCTGCGAAGGATGAATGACTGATGTGCTTATTTTTCCCTTCAGATCTCCTTTCTCCATGATGTGTAATAGTGGTGCCAAGGGGGAAAGGGGTGAGGAAATGATGCACTGCATTACATGACTGGTGGCTGGACTTGTTTTCTTTCAGCTGTCGTGCTGCAGCGTATTGTTAACCATCACATGGATGGCTGTATTTGTGGCTCCTCCACCATATTTGCGTAATGACCACCTTCCTGTAAAGGGTCCCTGTGAGAGTCATTATCCCTGATCCAATCGTCGATGACAGGGGAAAGGGATGGAGAGGACAGATGTAAGATGACAGGCGCTGTGCTTTCTGATGTCCCACACATGTCTCCGGGGGGAAGACTCACAGCCCCCACTCTTACGGCGAATCCACAGAGCAAGAAAAGTAATCAGGCTTCTTCAGCGTCAAACTCAGGGATTATGTTTTCTTTTCTGGGAAAGCCACATATTTACTCATTGATGTGCTCCTTGAAGGGCAGCCTACCAGTTGTGTACAAGATAACATCCAGGTCACTGGGGTTTAGAAGAAAGTCTCATCACACGCCACATGTTCCATGACATTTGGATATGATATTTCTAGTGGGTATTACTTGACCCAAGGGCTGCCGACATGGCACAGTGCATTGTTTTGGCTTTGTATGCATCAGCAGGCTTTGCCTTTTCCTTTGTAGAAATCAAAGAGCACCAAGAGTCAACATGAGGGCAAAATATGTGCTGGAAATTTGATTGAAAAGTGTCTGTTTCAAATGTTGTATAATAATTGTTACAGAGCACAATATGAGCTTGCAATGATTGATCCCAAAGGAAAATCTTTTGCCAGGTTACTCCAAAAATTACAGTAATGCCGGCTGTAGTCCAGCGATTTTCATTAAAAAATGCATGTTCAATAATAATGATACATATTCAAGTCAAGCAAAGATTATACAAATGCATTCCTCCATCACTGATTTCTAAATGTGTTCATTTAGTGAGAGACCTCATATATTCCTTGACAGCCTGAACTATGTGCAGAATATGTAGTTAATGAACTTTAGAGATGGAGATAAGACAATAAGACAGCAAGAGATCTGTCAGCTATGAAGAAAATGTCATCTTAAAATGAAATAAGAAATATATGGATATATATAAGTTGCAGCTTTAAAACAACCAGAATGTTCAACAAATAACACAAAGTATTTTAGACAAAACACAAAAAATGTACAACTTTAGCATAGGATATAAATAACATCCATTTTCATGTATTTATTTTTTTTATGTTAAGTTAAAAGGAGACATTTAACACAAAATTCATGCTGCACCATATCAAGCATGTGCATATGTATATATATATAACTGTGTAAGCTACATGAGGGATTTACATTCACTAAAACATCCAATGCCAGTGCAGGAAGTGTGTTGATGAAGGAAAAGTGTTTGAGTTGTAAAAGCCAATATTTCACTATGTGACCTTGATTGTGATACATCCCTGATCTTGACCAAGTGGTTTTAGATGCATTAAACAAACCGCACCCTGATCATACTTTATTAGCCTTGTGGAGATTTGGCAGTCAAAAATGTCATATGGGAAGATTTTGCAGAAATGCTCAGTAAGAACATTCTGTTTGATAAGTTGATAAAAAATGTAATCCTAAAGGCATTATGTTGCGCCCAAAATGTATTTTGCTGATGCAAACTGGTTGCATATGAATGTAAATTCATCGAAGAAAAGACTGGAGGAGTTATGCCGCACTCGAGAGTACAGCTGGAGATGTTTGTGTATGAATTAACTAAAATGTTTTGTTCTGACTGGCTGGAATTTAGCGCATTCTGTTCAGAAGTGTTGCTGTGTGTCTTGTTTTCTTTTTTACAGCTGGCTAAGTTGCTCTGCTGTAGGGAGCCATGTTTTCTTCTATCTGCCGGGCTGCACAGCCTGAGTGTGCCTGCTGACTCTGTACTTTGTCAAAGTGCTTCTGTATTTAATGCCATTCCCTATAGTCAGGTAATCTGCCACTCTGTTCTGTCTTTTTTGGGGCCACATAGCGCTGCATTTTTGCTTTGTGCTTTTCCCCAGTGTTCAAATAAGTGTTGAAGTTCTGTTGAAGTGTTGCAATTTGGTTCAGTCTCATTGGTTTGAGGGTCCTACTGAGGCACAAGGCGAACTAGTGTCAGGAGCAGTTAACAGTTTTTCTCTTCTCATCTCTTGGCTGTGGAGAGTTTTGTTTCTGTTTTGTGATTTAGCCATTTTTGAACATATTTGTTTGCCTCCAGTTAAATAATGCATGTGCTTAATTTATCTCCATAAGCATTTTTAATACTTTCAGATTGCCTTTACACAAAAAACAACAACTTAGTATTTGTTTCAATGAGAAACATGAAAACATTCGGCACAAGGCTTTCAACACAATGTGCATCTTTTAAGTGTGTCTGCAGCATTGACTGCATTCAGGTGATGATGATGCACATAGCACTGGAAATCTTATTTAAACTCTAAATGTTATCCTTTCAGCCAATAAAAAGTTACAGGCCCCATTTCCCCTCTCATTTCTACTATCCTTTTCTTCCTCTGAGGGCACAAAGCAGGAAAATGATAGTCGGCAGTGCACCGGCTTAAGCACAAGTTATAGTGCTTTGTGGTTCTTCATTCAAGATTGGTTCATATTACCACAGGTTCAAACTGGAATTTGAATATCAGTTGCATATAACATCCTGCATGCTCTCTTTCTCCATTCGCTGGATGCAGCTCTCATCCCATCAGAGCTCAGTTCAGCACATTACATTAACGTGTAGATGGTTGTAGTTTTAACAGTTTATCTGGTTTGAGTCTTCAGGTTGAAAGTAGGCTTTATAATGTTTCCCTGAGATCTGGATCTTTTTGGGAAATCATTATTTTAGTATTTTTTTCTGCTTACTGCCACCAAACTCTCGCTTTCATTTCTCTTTGCACTAATGCCAGAGCTCATGCAGTTATTGTATTGATTTTTGCTGTGTGCCTCTGTGTGTATGTGTGTGTGCCTCTGTGGGTGTGTGTGTGTGTGTGCCTGTGTGTGTGTGGACTGGGTGAATACACAGCTCTCTATCAGCCCAGTTGTGTTTTAACTCTTATTTAAGTCCATGCCTGTAAGCAGCAGCCTGACTCCAGAGGAGAAAAGGTATTGTTGTAGTGAAAGGTTACGTCGTTTGGGAGAATGTTAAAAATATAATTTATAAGAGCAGTTAGAAGATATACATTATGAATCCTATGAAACCCACTGCAGTGAGAGGGCAATAACTCACAGTCTGGGTGATAGTGTTCATAAATTACAGAGTTCAGAAGCTAAGCATTATGGGCCACCGTTTGCACACTGACCTGACAATGTTTAATTACATACTTGTTTTTGTCCCTGTACCTAATAGCGAGTCATTATCTTGGCCTGTGTGAAGAATCTGGAAATAACGGCAATTAATTTGAGTCATAATAAAACAAACATAATTAGAAGAGCTATGGTTCAGACAAGGATCTCCGACTTGATTCTTTTCTCTCTGTGGCCTGTTTCTGTTCAGCGTGATCGTCATTAAGGAGCGAGCGCAGGTTGGTGACGATTGGCTGACTTTGGCTCAGTCGACTATACGGCGACACTTGTCTTATCTGATTGCCAAGGAGATGGTTCTATCAAAGGCAGCAATCGGGGGAGCTTTGCCCCACAGAATCAAGCAAGATATGTGTGCTTAATAGCATCTCTGCAGATTAGGCGGCCGGGTAAAGAGAGAACTATGAAGGCGATAGAACAGGTGTGAGATCCAACGGCACCCTGGAGGAACATCTCCTGCTGGCCTTGACAGCTCGCACTCACAACTCATGTGTTCACACTCGCATGCACGCACACACACACAGAGTACACACATTCTACACTATTCTACAGAGCACCTACACACATTAACACACTCGCTCAGAAGTAACAGAGGTGGGGGGAGGGGGAACAAAAAAGATGCCGGCCTTCAATAAAAATTCGCATCTCGAGCTTTGTTTATGACCTTGACAGTGACATTACTGCTTCACCTCACTCGATTCCCTCGACGCACGCAAGCGTACAGTACTGTAAAATCTCAATCCATCAAGCCTGATTCAACAGGCTTCTTGTAAACCGTTCCAAGGGTACATTTATATGAAACATTAAACACAGCTTGGCTAGCTTTCGGCCTCTATCTACCTGCACTTCAGTGTGACCCCAATTACATTAGGTAAACCGCTGATTCAAACAACACACTTTTAACAGACTAAGAATAGTGGTAACCCAGGTTTGGCCTAGAGCGGCAAAAGAAAAAAATTCTGCCATGTTCTTACGAAAATACAACGCTCTGATGTAACATGATTAAATCATGACACAAGTCTGCTTCTGCTCT
Organism: Holacanthus passer; assembly: GCA_025331565.1. Taxonomy (NCBI): domain Eukaryota; kingdom Metazoa; phylum Chordata; class Actinopteri; family Pomacanthidae; genus Holacanthus; species Holacanthus passer. Next base: position 10,439,509 of record JAFREQ010000003.1, on the reverse strand, counting down.
CTCAGTTACAATAACCACTGATTGAGAGATTAATTTACATTTAATAAATATGACTGTACGTATGTTTCATGTCCGCTGCATGTAATAATCATCCTGCTATCCTGCTGTTCGTGGCACAGAATACGTCAGCTATGAAAGTTCAAGTTCTGACAATGTTATAATCGACTATTAAGCTAACATCTTTCTTCCTATAGCTACCTGACAGCTGGCCTCTTCCACAGGTAAAACGTGTAATATTGGCATGCAATGACAAACTTAGAAAAGTGTTATGCAGAAGGGGGGGTCACATGAGGCTAAAATGATTTATTACCTTTTGTCTCTCTCTCTAGCATTGTGGCATTGAAGACTGTGTGATGTATTGCATTTTATTCTCGCCGATAATTCCATTGTCTCCTAATGCGGACGATCCCGCATGGGTCGTACAGGACGGCTCAAGTGTTGTCAAGCTGTCCTTTATTTCACACATCAGCGGTTTCTATGCCTTCAGTATTATGGGCGCGGCGTGAATGCTTTTTGGATGGTTGATATATTATAATACTCGCAGATAAAGGAGCAGTGCACAATTGGCTGCGCATGAAATATGATTTACCTATTATGATATCAAGACCGGAGAATAATATGTCATTTCAGGTCCTGCGTCCCATCTACATGCTCCAGAAAAATGCATCTGTGTCAGTTTTTGTAGGTAATGTGCATTAGGCTGAGATAAGTGATTGTAACACATCGTCTTTGTAGTGACCTGGGAACACAGTGAATAAATCATATTTTATTGAATGTACCATGCTGTATTTGGGGCTGTGCTGTTGCTCATTATGTGATTATAGAAGTTAGCTTGGGTGCTTTTTCATTTTTCCACGACCTTCAAAAGGAAAAAGTCACCACCGGTGTGAAAACAACATCTGATTCCCCTGACACTGGAAAGTTACCTCTCCTTTAGGAACACTGCTCTTTTTATCACCTTGTTTTTCCTGATGTGCAAATGCAACATTACTAGGCCATCACTTTTTTTGCACTCCTTCTTTGTCCCTCACTACATTCATTCTTCATCGCCCCGTCTCTGCCGCTCCCACTGCAGATGCCTGACACCCTCTGCCTTCACCTGGTGTCCTCGAACACACACCTGCCCTTGACCAGGGAAGTTGCCACTCAGACTCCATCTTATGTCAGGAATGTCGTCTTCCTCGAATCACCGGTGCAACACCTCTGTGTGGCAACAACACACCATTAGTGGTCTCTAGTCAACATGTGCACTTTCACAAGGCTGGCGAGGAACTCCACAGGGAGTTATCAACTGTGTGTGTGTGTGTGTGTGTGTGTGTGTTTTTCATTTCCTGTAAATCCTCTGAGAAAAAGCATTCACTCTATCTAAGAACACAACACTGAGGGCTGGTCACACCTCATTAATCAACCAGGAATCTTTGTTTTTTGCTGCCATACACCTGTATCCTTTGTAACAGTCTCCACAAATCTATCAACACATAAGGAAGATACGAGGGCTGGTCTGTCTGGGGTGTGTATATACGCACGTGTGTGTGTGTGTGTAAGAGAAAGGTGAAACAAGCTTGATTTAACCACAGCTTCCAACGTCTTTGTCCTTCCCCTTGTTCTCCTTGTGACTACTGTCCAGGTCAACCCAGATTTATAATTGGGTCCAGGGTGGGATACTGAGTAGGTAGATAATGGGACACCCCCCCCATCACACACACACACACACACACACACACACACACAAAACCCCACCTTCACCTGTCATCCATTCTCTCTCTTCAAGGCTACACACAATGTTTCCGTGTGTGTGTGTGTGTGTGTGTGTGTGTGTCCCTTGAACCTAATAAGAAGAAAGCTAATGTCTCATCATGCTCACCAGTATAACCACCCATTGACCATAACATATGATCAAATGAACTCTGACCATGCCTTGACTGATAGCTCGGTTCAAGGCTCCTTATGTGTTCATGTTCGGTTTCCAGGAAAGCCGGTCACACAACCATCTGCCTCCCTGCAGCTGCCGCTCCAGTCCTCCATCCCTGCCTCTGCCATAACCACGAGGCCGTAAACAACAGGAACTGTGTGAAGAAGAGGATGAAAGCCGAGTGCGAGCGTTTCACCTTCGAGGTGCCACTTCATACAATCCGGCGTGGGAGTGCTTCTCTGCGCTACTCTCTGTGTGTTTGCGCCTGTGTGACTGAATTATTAATACTTGACAAATGACAGCCATTTTGAACAGGACCTTCCACTCGACATCGATTAAATATAAACAATGCGCATGTGTGAGCAAATGTGTTTCTACCACTGCCACTGGAGCAGCAAGCCCCTTTTAGCTTGGGAGAGGGAGGCAGAGATTGTGCTTGATGGCAGGGGTGAAATTTATAGTGCCAGACAGTCACTTGGTATGCAGGGAAGGGACAGGCAAGACTGTTTTCACATAATTGTTCCATCATCATCTTCTCAGAGATATGCTTTTGTTTGTTGCCTTTATTTATTTATTTATTTATTTTGTTCTTGTGTTCTTCTGTGTGGTATCTCTGTGTGTGCTTGTGAGGGACAAAAAGAGAGAGCAAGTGGCAGAGAAGGGGGACTACAGAGTGAAAATGGAATATAGAGAACACATGAGTGCAAATTTGTGTTTGTAAGAGAGCTGAAGAGCGGCGGCGAGAGCGAGTAAAAATGGAACGTGCATGAGTGTATGACAGCGCTTTGTTTGTGTGTCTGTGTTGCGTGCGTCCGTGTGCTCACCTGTCCGCGTTCACCTGGGAGGGAGAAAGCTGAGAATGAGATCAAAGGCAAGCAACTTTATTGGTGGTCTCCATAATTCAGCAGCTATACCAGGGGTCATAGTCTTTCCTTTGAGGTTGAGCTGCAGAGATGAATCTTTAATGCACTCCTGCCTGGGAATAATGGATGGCACGGGCCAGCTACTACCCGGCCCTGCTGCAGGAGCTGGGAAGAAATGAATGGGGGTGAGAGGGAGCGTGTACGGAGGACATGTATGGACTGTGGACAGAGAGCGGAGCAGACAAAGCAGGGGTGTGCAGAAGAGAGAGGGAGGATTTGTGTGTAGTTTATAAAACATGTCAGCTGGTGTTCACATGTGCGTATCTTGGTGTATGTGTCATGTATGCAAGCACGCGCTGCATGCTTTATCACAATGTTTCGCTGTATGTATTCGGACTGAATTTCCCCGGATGGCAGTATTTTCACAGCTGCGTAGCTCCGAGGTGCCCTCAGGGTAGGGGAATGATTGAGTTGCACCACCCCTTCCCACTGTGACCCACTAAGCCTCCCTGCCCCCCGTGGTCCCCTGGCAGTCCCGCCCCTGTCCACCTGCTCTCGCTGCACCTGGACTGGAACAGCACACTCACTATCTCGTGCACCTACAAGAAGGGAAATGCTCAGTACCTCCTAGGGGAGGAAGAACAAACCTGCGGCACAGCAGGTAATGCAGAACCGTGGGTTTTGTGGCTCGGCACAGCAGATAATACCAGATTAAAGGTAGCGAGTTAATGTCGCTGATAGTCTCTAAACTAAGCCCTCAGAGAAGGATCCTTGTTATCGTGCTGCTTCCTTACTGGCATTAGACATGTTTATCTCTATGAGATGTAGCCTCAGTTTCCAACTGATTCAGTTCGGGGAGTTTACTGCTTACTCTGACGTGAACATTGTCAGTGTCACTGTGTGGCAAGTCTACAAATGAGACAACTATAGAATCAGTTTATGTTAATGTTTCGTTACCCATATGTTATCTTCCTTATGTGCTTCTCTGTACCCACAAACAGGCCATCTCTAAGTTTAAGTAAGTACCCCATGTTTATTTCCCTGACGGCCCAGATGAGCTTTAGTCCTTCTGATGTTTAGAGTGCTGTCAGAGTGGTGTCACGCACTGCACTAACATGCTAACGTACTGCATAGCTGTGCCTGAGGGGACGGAGGAGAAACTATCGCAGTAGAATAGCTGGAGTTTTGTATTTTCCTCTCAGTGAACTAGTTTGAAGGTATATTGCATTAAATCAAATCCACAAAGTGCAGCGTATTTACTAAAAGTAATGTATTAAAAGGGGATGTTATATTATTAGAGAGAGAGAGATGGGGGGAGAGAGGAATAGAGAGAGAGAGAGTCACACAGTCTTGTGAAACTGGGTCACCCACAGCCGGAATGTGGAGCCGGCTCGTCTGAGCCGAAATGAGGTATAAAATACAAACAAATGAGCTTGCGATGCAATAAACCGAACATCACACATTGCCCCAGCCCTTTCCCTCTCATCCACACACACACACACACACACACACACACACACACACACAAGCAGACACTTCACATTTCAGCTTGCTCAAGATTACATCTCAGCATCTTAGTCAATCAAAACCTCCCATTCCTTCCATCATCTCTATCTCTAACCCAGCACAGGGTGGAAGTGAGGTGAGGTGAGGTGAGGGTGGAGAGGGTGTGGCGGAGGGGGGGCAGACAGGAGGAAGGACAGAGAGGAGGAAGGGGGAGAAAAACACTTGTCTATAATCTGACAAGGGAGAGAGAGAGAGAGAGAGAGAGAGAGAGAGAGAGACCCTTACCCCTTGCCTGAGCTCAAATATATACTGCGGAGTGAAAGCAGGAGAATGCCAGCAGAATGCCAAGAATAGTGGAGGAGAGTTCATTATGGAATGACATTGACTCAGGCTGATTTGCTGAGACGAATCAGATTGCAAAATGAGACATATGCATTTTTTTTCTCCTCTCTATTCCCATTCCCTGGCGTGCAATGAAATATTAACTCGTCCTGTATGGCAGCCCCTTAAATTGCATGCGCGTCTCACACAAAGGGCCTAGCAAATGTGCCATTACCTCGTTTTAATCTGAACCATTTTCTCGGCTGCCTGCCTGCTCTCGCCTACCTAGAGGACAGATTGTTGATCTGAGGGATCGAAATAGGGAACAGAGAGAGACAATCCTATTTGAGAGTCTTAAATTCCTCTCTCGCCTCAATTTAAGGACATCCATCAACTGATGAGGATCATGTCTTTTATCAAAAAATGCAGCTAAATCTGGGAGATGAACTGCCAATATGCAGCGACATGAGGATGTGCACTCTGGAAAGCTTGGTTCACAATGTTCCAGCGTTGATGATTAAGATGCAGATGACTGAAGATCATATCACTGCTGAGATGACATTGACAAAAAAAAAAAAATCTGTACTTAATCTGTATCAAAGAAAATTCTTTCGCTTTGCTATTTGTATATGCATTCACGCTGAGCTCCGTAACACAATAAAGCACAATATGCTGTTGTACACTGAGGGATGACATGGCTGGTTTTGAAAATTAGGAATTCTCGCGGAGAAGAATTCATAATTACATAATTCAGTTTGCAAACATTTGAATTTCTGTGATATGGCAAACTAATTAAATGCTAATTATGTGCACTGGCAATGTTAAGAAGAACAAATACAACCATGTCATGTTTATCGGTCCATTGTGTGAAATATGTAGGCAGCTAATGATACAATTTGTTAAATTACAGCTGGTTAGGTGTTGCATCAGGTACCAATGAGACGTGAAATACAATCCTGGAAGTCCAGCTGGAGTAAAACATCCATGAGTTTATAATAAAGCAAATCAAACTTCATTGTCTGGCAAAAGTTGAGCATGGTACAACCTTTTTGCTGGACCCCCCCCGTCACTTGGCCTTAACACAGCCTCAGGTGCAGACGTGTTCATCAGAGTTGAAGGCAAATGCACCTTGGGCACAACTCCTATAGTTTTCACTGTGCAATAATTACTTTTAACCCTCCTGCTGTGCTGCGGGTAAATTTGACCCATTTCTGTTTTTCAGTTGTTTACTGGTTTCCTTCTCTTTTCCTTCATGACTTTCCCTCATTTCGGATCATGACCTCAGGTGTAAAATGTGGACACAGACAATTTTTCATTTACAGTCGTTTGCTGTTCTAGCAGGAGTGCGGTTCTGTGTTGGTTTGTTGGTCAACTGGTCGACCGCTTTAGTCCAGACTGTTATCTTTACAACTACTGGATAGATTACCATGAAGTTTTGGTCACACGTTCATGATCCCCAGAGGTTAAATCTTACTGACATTGGTTTTTCTTCTAGCAGCACCTTGACGTTGACATTTTTGGCTTTAGGTCAAACATGACAACTGTTGGACGGATAGCAATGAAACTCTGTTCAGACATTCATGTTCCCCTCAGGATGAACTGTAATAACTTGACACTCTCATCAGCTGTACTATCTAATTAGCGATGATTCTTTGACTTGAGAATTCACATCACTTAATCAGTCTGTAGGATGAGGTCTGTTATCCATGCAGTTTCCATAATAGATTCAAACAAGCCAGATAATTTCCAGCAGTCTGACTTCATATTCTTAGTAGCTCAACAATGCTGCTTCTACTACACCTCCGGTTCCCCTCCTAATGCTTCTCTCAGGGATTTTGTTGGGGCCTAATTAGCCATGTTGATGGATTGTATAGACCGTGTGCTATGCTCCTTAGGCAGGGTGGTGGGCTGTGGGCTGTGAGAGTCTCTAGAGTCTACGTTAACGCAGTAGTTCCTTTTCAGAGAGTGCTAGCCATTAGCAGGCCTCTCACCCAGCCAACACAGGGGATTATGGGAATAAAGGAATGAGACTGCGTGACCTTGGCCTCACACAGTCACTCCAGCATCAGCGCATCACACTGGGGTCGTGTGTTGGTCTGCAGCTCTGCGTGTTGCATGTGTGTGTATGTGTGTGTGTGTGTTTGTGCAAGTGTGTGTTTATGTTGGGAATGCATGAGCAATTCTCTGAGCTGTGAGGAAAAAATAGAGAGAGAAGGGTTCGCACATAAACACTTCCTTCAAGGGCAACCCTTACAGCGCGGACCACCTATTCTCCAAGACCTGTGTGCTCTCTTTGGCATCAAGCCAAACAGAAGAACAACTGAGATCTGAAAATTATATGAAAGCTCGCCTCGCCGCATGCTGAGACGCTGACAGGATGAGCTGAAATTTCAGACAGTAGGGAACGGGGAATTGCACCTCAGAGCACTCAGCAGGAAGTGATATTGTGTCTTTTGGTCTGTCTCTATCAACCAATCAATTAACATCAAAACGATCCTATGGAAGCTGACAGGAGCTGCAGGAGCTTCATATCAAGCCTTCAAAGTCTCACCGTGGTGTTACCTTGAGAAGGCACTCCAAGCTGACAATGGCTTGTCTACTGGAAAACAGGCTAAGAAGGCTGAAATGAAATCTCTTTTTTTTTCTTGATGTATCTTACCTACTCCTGGATAATGTGACCTCGCAGCAGATGATTTCTGTCACAATTGATCCGTTGCGCTGATCCCTTACGCTCTATTGCCAACAACTCTATTTAAGGCAAATGCCATACATCCATCACTGGCAGAGATGAACTGCTGGTGAGTGCAACATTTACAAAAATTTGCTTCTTTCCCTTTGCTGCCGTCTCTATCCCTCCTGCCACAATGACACAAACACAAGTGTGCGTCCAAACATGCACACACAGATATTTGCACACAGACGTGCAAATATCAAGTTGTGTGGCACAGATGGTTGTTGCACTGATAACCAGTAGAGGGAAACATAGCGCCGTCATTTCCCCTCAGTGCAGCTGCTGTCATGGTGGCCCTAATCTGCAGTTGTCATGCATGCAACAAGCGTACCATTCAGAGCCCCTTATCATCCTCCACCTACACAGATAGGAGCTTGTTAATGATTTTAAGCAAAATGAGCTACAACCAAAACGGTGTTTGTATTTAAAAGAATTGTATAAATTGTTTAAAATGTTTGTACGTGCAAAAAAATATAAACCATGCTCCTCATGAAGATAAGGTGTTAAACAGTTTTTTGTCAGTCATTATTAAAGAGGTCTTACTCAATGGAGGTGTTTCAGGCCATCAGCAGTTTAAGACTAGAGATTATGTTGAGGGGAGAGGCTACACTTCACATCATTCACTCCTGCCCACTAAGCAGTATAGAGGCACAGGTGATCATTCTCCAGTCCAAAAGCTTATTCTGCAATGCATTTAAAATGAATCAGAGCAGAATGTGTGAGATGGAGAGGCCCATTCATTATAGTTATCTGCACAATAGTAGAAAAAAAGATTTTTCTTTCACCCATATCATTTTCCTCCACATTTTCTTCTTTTCTTATTCGCTGCTGAACACACGGCACCTCGCTAGTTAACTGAAAGGGAACATTGTGTGTTGTGGCGGTTTTGACCTGTGACCTTGTGATTTGGGCACCAATAGAAGAACAAGACGCTTGTTTAATGCCCCCTCATCACTGACTTCATTTAAATAGTGCACATCATTGGAATACATTATTCATACAATCAACCAGCTAATCATCTTTTTTACCGAACATCATCTAGGGAATGGCTATTTTTACTTTGCTCATTTTGATGCCTTTTTTTCATTCACTTCCAGCTGAGCGGAGAGTGACAATAATAACAATTAGGTAGATGCACAGAAAGTAATAGGTGATGGGAACATCAAGGGAGAGAACAAAATAACAGCAACACATTATAATAGACGCTGATACAGAACAACAACACCCATAGCCTCACAAATACCAAAGAGTTGAACACTGAAAAAAGCTTATTAAAAGTAATCACTGGGGCTGTTAGGCGTTTCCTTTATTGTGTCCACCCTGTGTTTGCCTTTATTAACACCTTTATTCATTTGAGTTTCATTCTATCTGGTTCAAAAGTGAGTAGTTAAATACCACCTAGACCCGATTTCAGAGAAAGTTCTTTGCACCTAAAACCCCAGATAGAGTAGTGAAGAACTGGACTAATACGCTACGACAGGTGCCAATGTCCATCATATCACTGCGGTGCTATGCAAGCTGCTGCTGTAAGCCAACATGTCAGGCCCGGGCTTCCATCGCAGCCCTTCCACAGCTGACCAATCACTCAGTGTTGACAAGTTTAAACAGCATTTTCAGCAGGGTAGACACTATGGCTCGCTTTCAAAGACATACAGTAGCCCGTTGAAACTTGGAACAGTCTTCTGATAATGGCAACATCAAAGTTGCGTTCGCTGTCGTAAGATTCCAGACAGCTTTGTAATGATCAAGGCGGATCTGGTTGGACAATGTTCATAAGTGAATCTACACAAACACGCACATCATATGGAATTTACGACTTGACAAGAAATGGCTTGAGGTTCCTGATGAAACCTTGGAACAAAAGGAGCGTACAAGCTGGCAACGTGAGACAAGTCCAACATGCAACATTACTGACAAACTCTTTCTTGGTCTTTTATCAGTCATTTCTGAATTGTTATTTCTTCATTCTGTTTGTTTCTCTATGGCTGGAGCCAGAAGGTGGAATACTCATTAAATGTCATTGATGGGGGAAAATGCAAGGTTCATGCTATTTTGCATTTCATACTTGTTTGATGTTTTCATTTCTAGTGGCTCACTCTGTTTTTTTTTTTTTTTTCACTTTCTGATTTCCTTATTCCTTATATTTTTTCGGCAGGCAAAAGATTCATATGAAGGCTTAAAACAGGCTCTGCGCGGGACAGATAGCAGAAGGAATTAACAGCCATTTCACGCTAGCACCTCGGTCGCCGAGCAGGGCAGTGGGAGAGGGAAGCGGCTTGGGTGCAGCCGGGGCACTGACGGCCCCCGAGACACTCTGTAATTGTGCTGCTCTGAAGAGCAGGTAGGTGTGCAAATTACCAAATGTGCCGTGTAAGCCCATTTCAGCCAGCTCAATCACTGTCAAGCATTTCCAAGTTTTGAGCAATTTCATTTTTGGTTCATTTCTGGATTTCTCAGTGTCGTGAATGGAGCAGAGTTTTTATGTCTGTTAAGGTTTAAATACTACAGAGATGATATGTAAGATGGACCCGTCTCTCTCTCCCCAGTGAATGATTCGTTTTTTAAAAATCAAATCACTTCATCTCTTACATTCATACAAGTCCGTCTGATTAAAGAAATGTCCTATGTTTAACTATAGTACATACAGATATTACTGTTACTTAATGGCCTTGAAAAATTACTTTTTCAAATTATTAATCAAATTATTAACTGGGTTTACTACACACAAGTGCCTGAGTTGATACCAGTGGTTCTTTTTCTGGCATGCCTCCTTTCAGAAGCTGAATAAGGTTCATGCATTGCACCTCACAATTTGTATCAATCATCAAAAACGACAGGGGAAGCAACTAATAAAAAAGGTCAGCACAATAGCATTAGCAAACTTTTGTTTACTTTCCCAACATAAATCATCTTCATTCAGCTTAGTTTCATTCCATATTTTGACCCTGGTCATCCATGTCTGCCCCATGCCCCCAGTCTGACAAGTACTCACTTAATTATGACTAATTAAATACGTCTATGACCGTTTTGTAAGTCTACTCAGAAAAAGGTGGAACACATCACACGTCGATCAGCTCAGCATTATATTTCTCTTCATATTCCACACCATCGTGCATTTCACTTCGCCACTTTGTCCAACTTTTCGCTGGACAGAATTTTCTTCCCGTTGATGTATTGCCTTTATATAAGAAAGTGTCAAACCTGCAGGAATGTGAAGGATTGCAGGGCGACCTGGGAGCGCCTCGGGGTGGGCAAAAAATACCAGCTGATGTCACCCGGGCTTCCGCTAACAGAGCTGCAGCCTCTGTGGCGGTGAAGGGTTGGGGACCAGAGAGGGAACAAAGGAAACACTGACCCCTGGGTGCGTGACAATAAGGTGGCACTGCAAAACAGGGTAGAGCGTGCACGGAGTACAGCTGGCATCGCGCGCTGTGATTTCTATCTGGCCTCTCCAAGCGTTCACTGTCATCCACAAGCCACTCGTGGGGCAGGTGCCAGGACATCTAGGGCACAGGTCCTGTGAGCTGTCAGGTGTGGAGAGTAATGCTGACTGAGCAGGGCCTCACATCGCTGACCCGAAGCGCTGGAACATTACGTTCTTACACAAGGTAAAGCTCATTGAGAATTACTTCCCGGAGTTCGTGTACAATACATGTGTTATATAAAAATGTGATGCATATTATCACCTAACTTAACGTCATTTATTTTGTATTTTGGTTTGATGTGCATTTTATGTGCATGTAAAGTTCTAGTTATATTTACAACCACAAGCAAGACTTCGACAGCTCTGTCTGCCTGGTGGAGATTCTCATGTCTGTATGGTTCATATGGAGCTACAGTCAGCAGCTGGTTAACTTAGTTTATCATAAAGACTGGAAACAAGTGGAAACTGTTGGCTCTGTTTGAAGGCAACAAAATGATCCCACCAGCACCTCTAAAGCTCCTTAGTTAATAAAAAAAACTGTGCAACCTCCAGCATGTTACTGCTGCCAGTCATGAAATAGTCCTGCACATAACCCCTAAAATGGCAAACTGTCACCCAGAATGTGAACAGCATTTTTCCCAAAAGGTCAAATTAGTTTCCTAATGTTCCTAATGCTCAGTGCTTTGGCCTGACATCGCATCCAAAATGTTAAAATCAGGTGTTAATCCGAAGAGGTTTGAACGTAAAAACGAACAATGTAGATTTCTATATATGTTTTGTTGTTACATAAAGCCCATACATTATTCTTCCTGATGATCCACAGTGTATTGTAGCATGTTTCTTCTCCAGAAATTGAGTTGGATGTGTTTTCTACGTTGCCTCAAAATTCAAGATCATAGCTTATGGAGGATTTGAATAAATTCAAAAGCCTACAGTATGTATCTGCCTGCCTGGCTGGGTTCAGTGTTACACAACAGCTTGCAGGCTACTTTGATCTCGTGTGTAAATGAAGGGAATACACCACGACCCAACATCTACTTACTATGAGAATCACAGCTGACACTCAAGCCATGCAGCCAATGCCATGCAGAAGCAGCGATAATAAGCCTGGTGATTTATCACCATTAAAATCTTTAGTCATGTATTCTTTTTTTCTTTGGTTCCAGTCCATCACATTGCCTTGGGCTAAACCTCTGTATAATTAATAGTCATAATTATCATTTTATTTGTAAAAACGGCTTTAATTTGGATTTAACCAGAGAGGAATTAAATCTGTCTGTTGAAGTCTGCAGGTGTGTGCGAGTGTTCAATAATTTATGCAATTTTTTTTTTTGCAGGCTGGAGCCTGAATGACATTTGCAATTCAAAATAATATCCACTGAATGAAAAAGGTATGGTCTGACATTTTAACTGATGTAATTCATTATGAATCAACTAAATTCCATGCAGAATTCATACTCACACCGTGTTTCAAATTATTTGCTATTATTACGTTATGACACTGGTCAGATCACAAAATTTCAAACAGATGGACGGAAAATAACGAACCTGCACGACCATCTTGAATCACATCTGCCACCTCCACATGTCCAGCTGCACTAAAGGGGCCGATGTCTTGATATGAAGTCCCAGCTGGGTGGAGTTTGGTTTACCTACAAATTTTGTCAAAAGTTTTCCAAACTTTTGGTCTGACTTAATATGTACCACCTTTTGTAGGTGCTGTAGTCTAGTTTTCCAGTTTCTATTGCTCTTATATGTGTACACTGATTTTTGAGAGGAGAGGAGGAGATTTTGCCAACAATGTCAGGGAGTTGGATTGATCAAGTTTTACCTTAAAGTGATTTTTATGAACATCTTAAAGGAAATACTGTGAAAAAACCTTTGTACTGATACAAGAGATTTATGTGGGAGTAAATCTACAAAGACCCTTTGCTTTAAAACTAATTCAGCCCAAGAAAATAAAATGCAAAATAAATGCTTATTATTTAATAAATTTACCAAATAATAATTTTTTTCCCCCAATAGTGCTTTGTCTCTCTAGATGTTCTACTCTTTGGCTCTGGAAAGTCCTCATTTTCTTCATCCCATTTTTCATCTATAAACCTGTCACAGTGAGACATTACAATAGAATTCCTTTGTCAAGTCGTGTTGCCGTGATGGCTGAACAAATGCCGCGGCAATAACAGCAAAGGATTGGGACCAAACGAGAGAGAAAAGAAAAAAAAACATTTAGTCCTGTGCCCACATTCCGCCACATTCTGTGGCTTCGAGTGCCACTCAAACGACGCTCTGTTCGCTGGCCACCAGCATGTATGAGGACGAACGCACCTCAACTGTAAAATTGGGCGGGCATGTTGACCCACGAGCTTCCGCTTTGGCCGCGGCTTCTCAGTATTCAGCCACCCAACCAGATCAGAAGCAACGCCGTCTCCTCCACTCATCTCACAGCAGAGAGCCTCTCTGCCCATTTCACTCAGGCGCTCACGGTCCGCGGCGCAGCGATAAGACAACTTGTTGACGTGTGGCACCTAACTCTATGTGTCATGGTCTAGAGTGTTTTTCATTCTGTGCTTGTCACTGCGGTGGGTGGCCGGTTGCCACACTCGATTGGTTCTCTGAGCGGACAGAGATACTTCTGCAGTGTTGTCGAAAAAGAAAATGGAAAAAGAAAAATCGGTGAGATTCACCAACGGCAATCTATGTAAGTGAGTGACTTGGGTGGATGGGCTGCTCTAGTTCTTCTTTGACTCATCACCCAAGCACAAAAGTGAGGAATGTGGACTTGCAGGCCACTGTAGACTATTGGGTTCACAGACTAAAGATGAATAGTCGGTTTTACTTTCAGCTGAGTCATCTGTGAATTCTGGACACAGCTTCATATTTCGCTATTTTACAACTCCCATCATTCTTGCAACACACACCTTCTTTTCCGCCGGCATTATTTGCTGTGGGAATACATTGAAGCCGCTGCTAATGAAACCACAAACACAGGACGGCAGGCGTTCAGGACTTCATCCCTCATCCGGCGAGGGAGCCGAATCAACTTGGCTCTTATCTAAATGTTGACATTTGAACCTGAGAGTAATATCTCCAGGAGTTATGGTTTTAAGCTGTCCTTAATGGTCGAGCCGATGGATCGAAATCAGCAGTCATCCTGTAGCACCAGACTTTCTGCCCCTGGAAACACTGAGCGGCGGAGTGGCTTGATGAATAATATATCCAAAAGGGAAGGCGATATGACAGCAGGAAATTAAACACACTAATACTGGGAACGGAGGACGGGACGATCAGGACTTAATTAAAGACTTTGAGGAGTAGAGGGCATGATTTAAGGCCAGAGATATACTACTTTCCTGCTGACATCAACGATGAGCTAAGGATTATGGGGGCACGGCAACTGGGTGTGTTTCAGGAGACCTTGTGCCCTCTTATGACTCTTGTAATGAGTTGCTATTTCTGCTGCAGGATAATTACCACCCTCCACACGTTAACATGATGTAAGTGTCTGGATAAGAGTCAGATTTCTAATAATACATGTGTTGGCAACGAGCTTTGTTTCACCTCGCACGGACCTCTGTTGTTAAAACACTAGAGCCGAACAGCAAGATGTTCAGGGTTTTTATAGGCAAAGCCAGTTTAATTATGAGCCAGTAAGTACTAGCATCTTTCTTAGTCCAACGTCCCTCTTGTTGTACAGTAGCTATTTAATAGAGATGCACTGCACATGACAGATGCTGGGGTGAACCAGACAATCGCTCAGAGAAACTACAGGTACGATCTATTACACAAGAGAAATGAAGGAAAAGGGGAATAAAAACTCTACTACTCTCCCTCAGCTTTTAGCAGCTGCATCGTACGTCTCTCTGAGGGGGGAGACCGTGAAAAGGTGGCTCGGGCAGCTATTCATCTTCGCTGACATGTTTATTTTTATTTACACTTTCTGCTGGGCTATTCAGGCATAATTTTAGTTTGCAGCCACACGTGTTGCCACGGTGCACCGAGCCTGCGCGTTTGTGTATATGTGATGATCGTTTGACCTCGTCTAATGGCAGCGTACGGGAGGCTTGCGAGCGTTCTCAACCTTTTTCGCACCCGGCCGTAGATGCTGAGTGGAATCATCAAGGCGAGGAGAGGAATTTTGATGATATTTACCTTGGATTGGAAAGTGAATTGCTGCCATGTTTATGCATTACATGGTGCCACATTAATAATAAATAGTAGTAGTAGTAAGAAAATATGAAAGAATACGCTCGAAGAAATCGACCCCGCTGCTTTATCCAGCTGTGATGTTTTCGGCCGTGCAATTATAGCCTTTTTTTTTTTTTTCATTTCATTGATGTTTCATTTTGTCATCTGCATGTCAGCTTTTACAATTTAAATTTTGTGTGGCTGCAGCGGTGGAGCTCCCGTCTTTGAAACGCTCTCATTTGAGGGAGAAATGAGTTGCTGTTCATACTGATTCAGGTTTTGTCAAAATCTTAATTTTTCAAAGGTGAAAGCTCGTTGCTGTGGCACTTGCTCGGGATAATTCAATAAGTCCTCATTAACTTTTGAAGATTTTTTTTTTTTATTGAAGCAGACATAATGGCATTTTGAGGCCGAACAAAGCAGCGAGAAACAATCAACAAATGAAATGACAACTGATGCTTGTCTTTCTCATTGAACTCCCCTCCGGTGCCACATATCTTCTGGTCCCCTCCCTCTCTCCACCTCGCTCCCCCACCTTCACTTCCCCCTTCCATAGAGAGTGGATGTAAGGTTGATAAATGGAGCTAATTGTTTTATGGCATGGCTGGCCTGATGCTGGCAGTGCAATCAGGCTGAATGAGGAGGCCTTGGGGAGGCCATTACCCTTCCCATTGTTATAAAGGACAGGAGGACGAGGCTAGGCCAGTGCACTCTAGAGGGACTGGGTCACTGACAGAGACCCTCTAGCACTGAGCACTGTTGCAGCCTCTGAAACACAAACACACATGCATGTACATCACCGCCATAATTAAAGATTTGTGCAGTCTTGTCCCAGTAATGACTTTGACAACACTACTTTCTTCAATACAACAATAGCATAAAGCATGACTTAATCTGGTTTATAAGACTCATTCATATTTGATTGGAAATTTGAAGCTGCCCTGATCAATAATTTTATATTGACGATGGATCAAATGACTATGTGTAATGTGAAAGGGGTCACTCGTAGTGACGAGCTCCCCTCGGCTCTCATGTAAAGTCTTGATATTGGGAATTAACATATTTTGGACAAGTACAGCTTTGTAGATCACATGGAATCACAATTTTATCAATGCTCAAAGTCAGGATTTTTGAAAAAGAAACATCTTCCATATGAGTTTTTTTACATACATATGTGTGCCAATCTTTGCTATTTAAGTTGAGTAAATATCAAATACTTTATGATTTTGATTGTGCTCCCTGTAGTTTCTGAGATACAGTCAGGTTGCAGCTAGTTCCTGCAGCTCAGACCTCCTCTCTCTGCTTTTAGTGTCTTCTTTTCTACACTAATCTCCTACGTACATGTGCAACCATGAATGTGCAGCTGGTGAGATTAGCGCTATGTCTTTTGCTTATGTTTGGACTACTTAAACCTGCATCGGGAGACCCGTTCAGCCACGGCTCTTTTGTTTACACCGGGGAACAACTGTGCCGCGCCACACGAGGATACTCTCCGCGGAGAGACCGGAGACCCCCGTGGAAATTAGGAGAAAGAAGAGGGGATGCAGAGCTGGGACAAAGTGTCAGGAAAGGAAAAGACAGGACAAACCAAACCTGCTGTGTGTTATTATGGGTAATGTGAGAGCTTTCTCTAATAAAAATGGAGGAGGTAATGATGCTGACCAGGCTGCAGAGGGAACATCAGGAGTGAAGCATCATGTGCAGAGACCAGGCTGAAGCGATAAACTCACTTTGGACTCACTATAACTCTGGATGGTTTTCAAGAGAGAGCAGTAGAAGGAAGGGTGGGGAAATAGTACCCACCAATCGAGTTCTCGCACATCATCGCGATGATGATGTTCATCCCTTGGTGGATGCTACTGCAGCCTTCAAAGACTTTATCAAAGACTTTATCTGTGCTTCCTGGTCTTCTCTCCTTTCCTTCACTCTCTATGTTAAATGTGACACCAGTGACAATATAACACAGGATCTACTGCACGCAAACACAAAGGATGCATAGAGCTCTTCACCCCTCCTCCCACTTGGAGGCTCAGATCACAACCTAGTGCATCTGCTTTCTGCCTGCTTACCTATGGTGAATAAACAACGCCCACCCAAAAGGTCTATGAGGAAAAGGTGTGAGGAGGCCAGTGAGCCGCTGAGGGACTGCTTTGAAACACCCGACTGGGAGTCGCTTTGTAGTCCACACAGGGAGGACGCGATGGCATCAGCTCAAGGACTGTGCAGTCCAGCTCTGTGAGGCGGTTCTACACATTTTCAGTCTGAGCCTTAGTGTGCTGTGGAAAACTTCCTGTGTGGATCCTGTAGCAAAGACTGTGCACCCCAGGGAGCCCAACCACTTCAGACAGGTAGGCTTAACTTCTCACCTGATGTAGACATGGAGAGGATCAAACTCAACCACCTCCTACTTGTGGTGAGCTCAAAGCTGGACCCCCTGCAATACAATTATCAACCAGTCATCTACCTGCACAGATTCCTCCTACACCTTGGGAACATTAGGGGCGCTGCGAGGATCATATCTTCCAACTTTGCATGTTTTATTTGTTCATACATGTAGTTAGGCAAACTACATGTGCATAGATGTATGTATACTTTTTTATTTTCTAAATTATGTGGCCATTAATGACAGTGGGCCCAGTTAGAGTCATTACTTGTTGTCTCAGCATAAGTAGAAAAATATGTGACTTAGAACACGTTGTAGCTAGTTACTATTCTGTGTTGGCAAATTAAACAGATTAGATCTGTCTCTCACTTGTAGAGGTTGTTACTGTAATCACTGGATACCAAAATTTTCATTTGGTCATATGTGCTTATCTCATTTTTCTGACATTTAGGTTCAGATCATCATTCCTCTACACTTTGCTATAGGCTACTTATAAAGATAACCATAGGATAGATAAGGCACCAACATCTCACGAAATTACCATGTAGCACATGGTGCAATCAAAATGACTGCAAATTTAATAATGACAGCAAGTATTCAGAATGGCTTTTTAAAATACATTTCTATCAAGGATAAAGTCAGCAGAGCAAAGGTTGTTACACACTGCAGGCATCTGTAGTGGCAGGAGGTGCCTCATAGTCAGAGCTGTTCCCATCCACTATTTTTATGCATGTCTTGAATTTGAGCCAAAGGAAATCTGAAGGTAAACATCAGGTTCATAAAAAGTTCATACGCTTAACTGAAATAGAAAAAGTTGGCGCAGTGATAAAGAGGAGATGTGCTGAAGTGAGATTGAAATAGTTTTTTTTTTGAATAAATGAGGCCGTAGTTGGATTGCTGGCAGTGTAAACACAGCACACAGTAGCATTCATTCACCTGTTACACACCTCATCACCACCGCTGTTTACTCACTCATTCATATATCATGAATGAGACACGCTAATAAAACGGTACACTTGTGTTGAGAGATGAGTTGTGCTTGTGTGCTTACATATTCTCATATAGCCTTCTTGGATTCTCCCCTGATGGATTCACATGTGGAAAAATCCAATAAAATGTGTGCAACAGCAGAAATATACTGATTCTGCCTTGTTGTACTATCAACAGTCATTGAACAGCTGCCAACTGTCTGAAGTCCAAAAGCTCGGCCTGAACCAGAGCAAAAGTTCAGCTCCACTGCCAACATACAGCATCAGTTGGCTGCATTGGAAAACGCTGCTCTTTCAGTTTATAGCCAGTGTGAACCAGGGTCGGGTGTTCGGTCAGGTGGACAGTAAAGAACATGGCCCAGGCTGCCGACCGGGCGAGGGCAATGATGTTCCCTGGGTGATGAAACACTTGTATTTCCTGACCAAACACATCTCTTCTCCGGCTGAGAGTGGAGGTCTGGTCTCAGGGGAAACAATGCAGAGCTCCTGGAGTGACATTCAACGATCATTTTCATTATCAATTAATCTGCCATGATTAATTGTTTATTACAAAATGTCAAAATGTGAAAAACACTCCCGGAGCCCAAAGAGATGTCTTCAAATTACTTCTTTGGTCAGTCCAAAATCCAAAGACTCTTCATTTACTACAATAACATTTAAGAAGCGGGGACCAGCAAATGTTGAACTTTTTTTTTTGAAAAATTTATTAGTAAGATTAATTTTTTCTTTCCATAAACTAATGAATTAATAGACCAATCATTGCAGCTTGATGAGGAGGAAGGTAGCACACAAGTGATCTCATTGCACATTATTCATATTATTGAAATTAGCAGGGGGGTCATGTTCCCCCATACCACCTGGGATTTCAGCCAATGGTTTCACTTGTTTTACTTTTTCCTTTTTCTTCTTCTTCACCTTGTGTTTTATAGCTTGCACTGACACATTTGCACCATTGCCCTTTGCAGTCAGCAGGAAGGTATCGTGTCACCTACCTCCCCAAAGCAGTAGAACATGAGATGCAACTCAACGGGGATTTACAAATAAAAATTGCCATAATGTCACCAGTGGTCAAAATCTCCACACAGTACCATCAAGAACCATAAAACATACTGAAACAATCGGCAGTGAAAAACAGCACAGTTTGAACACAGGGGTCTTTTTACTCTCATTGTGAAATATGTTCTGCCATCCCATGTTGGTCTCATGCTTATTAAATCCCAAGTGCAGTTCTTTGCCATTTAACCATGAGTCCACAGAGTTTCTGAAACGATTAGCTGTTTCATTTGACTGATTCTTGTTTTCCGCACTTTGTTCTTGTTACTTGTCAGAGAAAAAACTAATTTTCTCCTTCCCCAGTTATGTTCATGTCCTCGTGTACTTACAGTTGCTGCAGAACAATCATTTTGGATTTAACCATGGTAATCTCTCCCCGAAGAGACATCTGAACAAGAACATTTTTAGTCCCATTTTGGCATTGTGTGTCAGCTTCCACTTCCAACAGAAATGTGTCAGTGTCCTTCCAGCTTGGTCATTAATGTTTGTGTAAGGCTCCGTTGCACCCCTGTAAACCTGACACACAAAGATGCTGCCGCTGCCAAGAGAAACACAAGTAGACCACCTTTCCGAGCGCACTAACAGCGGAAATGCTGACTTCCTTCCAGCTGGTGCCGCCTATCCAAATCAAGGCCACACTTTCCCTCGATGCAGTTTTCTCCAATCACCGGAGCCGATTACAGACATAGCTCATCAGTTTCACAATGGCAGTGGATATGAAGGGAGTTAGCCTGTCAGGGGGCAATCAGTGCCAAATGGAGCCTCTTCACGCTTTGGTTCATTCTTGCCCATATAGTTAACCATGATTGTCTCATTTCTCTAACAAGTCCCCTAAACCCTGGCCGATGTGTACACATAACAGTGTTAAATGCATAAATAGAGAAATATGTGATGGCTTAAATGCAGCCTAAATCCTAAAGCTAGATAAAGCTTTTTGTGTTCATGTCACCTTCTTGAGTTTTGTTTTCAGAACAGGAAATTCAGCATAAGAATAATAAAAAAAAAAACAGATGGTAGATACAGGAGTAATACAAATAAACTTTATGACCTCAGTACCGTGAGTTCAGAACCATTACTATGGTAATAAAAATGATCTCAGTTTGAGTTTGACATATAAAGAAATTCATTACAACAGCATTTTCTTTGTCAGACAAGTCACGACAGTTGTCAAGCTGGGTACAACCAAGTGTGAATTTCCCCTGAAAATGTCTGTATTATGCTTGTGGGTGGAGGTAATTATCGATGGCTCCTCTCCCTGTAGACTGATAAGGTGGCCGAGCTGACAGATGGATTGCTGTGCTCTGCATATCTGGGGTTGGAAACATTGATCTCTGGGATTAATGCTGGCCCCAGAGGAGTTGATGGCAGTCAAATAGTGTTTCTGTAATTATACATTTACATGGGGCTACTATCTTGAAAGGTGCTGACACTCACACTTTCATGCTGCACAGCTACTCAGGTGGGAAAAGAATAAGGTTTTTTTCCCTCCCTCACTTATTATAATATTACTTTGCAAGATGAAAATAACCAATCCATTCTTCGCAAATGCATGGATTTATATTTCTAAAAGATTTACAGAATCTTTTTGTATGCGGCCGCGTCAAATTTACGATCCCAGGTGAAAACTCAGCACTATGCTGGCAGCCACGAGGCAACACCCAATCACTATTTTATTGTCGAAATGGCTGCTGATATATCGATAAGCTCACTTTGAAATTCACCACACCGTTATTTAGGCTGACCTATCTGAGTCAGTACATAAATTTGCCCCCGCTCACCATCATTTTCTAACTACAGCCTGAAGGATTTTAGGCACACGGCCGCTTCGCCACTGCGACAGCGAGCACAGAGATCAAAGAGATGGTCGCCAGCCAGATATTATAATGCTGGGTTTGTCTGGAGTGAATGCCGAGATCAGTCCAGGAGAGTTTGTAATCAGTGCGGAGCAGGTGCCCTCATCCTTCCTATGAGGGGAGGATGAAGCTGTAGGTACTCTGTGGCTTCAGATCCTCACATGGGGGCTGTTTGTTTCGACGATTTAGACCATTGCAAACTGGGTTTTACAAAAATGGACTGTCTGGCTGTCTCTTTATGAAAGAGTGGAAAAATACACTTTATTGTCTGAGTCTTATTAATATATTTTCCCATTTGCGATGTCCACTTTTGCATTCATGAATTCTTGTGTCATATTTCTTTTGTTCATCAGCATGTGTGGTAATTCATTGAGCATGAGTCAGAGTTATTAGAGTTTGGTATCTTTCATTAGTTGTTTTTTTTAATATGTATTTCGTTTTTAATTTTGTTTTCAATTCAGTTAGTTTCCAAATGTTTAGTTCCAGTTCATTTTCAAGTTTTGGTTATATTTTTTAAAATTATTATTAGTACTAAAACTAAATCATATTATCTCTCCCTCTCTCTGTCTCTCTCTCTCTTGCTCTCTCTCTCTCTCTCTCAACCCAACCGGTCGAGTCAGATGGCTGTCCGTCTAGAGCCTGGTCTGTTGTAAATAATATTATAAAGAGTATGGTCTGTTAAGTGCCTTGAGATGACTTGTGATTTGGTGCTATACAAATAGAATAGAATTGAATTGAATTGTGTCATTTAGTTTTTGTTTTTTCTTCTAAATTCTAGTTTTTAGTTTTATTTCAGTTAACTGTTTTTTTTTTTCAAACCTATTTTTAGTTTTTACGTCATTTTTAGTGGACTATAATAACCTTGGTGTGAATGTACCACAGACTCTCAGCTCTATCAAGATGAGGATGGTCTGGTGCAGTATGGATGTCGAACTGTTGCTCGTGATGTACCAGTTGAATAATTGATGGTGGTGTTTGCTTCTATTAATTGGCAGAGGGGTAGCTAACACTGATTCCTGCAGGACAGTGATGCAGTGGCTAAAGATAAGCCCTCACAGTAATTACTATTGACATTGCTTTAAAGGTAAGCCATGAAAGAGTTCCTGTGGGGTATTGGCCTTCTCTTTTCTCAACAATTATACAGCAGCAGGTGGGGAAAAAAATCATTTCAGTTAAACAACAAGAACAAGAGTCACATTAAAAGAGATTTACAGAAAATACATCATTACACTTTGGTTGTCAGTGCAAATTCCTTCTGAACTCGTCGCAAAGTACACGTCGATAAATGGACACATGAAGAGTGAAAATGAAATTAAACACAATTCACCAGGAATAAATGTCAAAAGTGACTTAAGAAAAAGAAAGTCACACAAATCATTTTACTGAATACACATTTTTGTTCTTATACAAACTACTGATTGTGCTAATAAAGCAGGGGCATACCACAAGTATTAGTTTATTAATAAAATGAAATTAAATGCCTCTTCCATTAGATTAAAAACACTCAGTCTCAGTAGATATTTCTTATATTTTCCTTATAAAGGTATGATGTATCAAAGTCTGTATTTGCCATCGATTCGTACGTACTCAGCAGATGGATCATAAAACAAAACCAACAACACAATACATCTTGTTATAAGTCCAGGGAAGTGCAATGGCAACAGGTTCAGCATCTGGTCAAAATAATGCTCCAAGGGTCAAATAGGTCTCATTAGTTATGGGAAGTGCTAATGAACTGGGCAGCTTCATTATGAGCAAAGACTCCCAACAAAAAGAGGTTAATACCATTCTCCAAGGATGTGAAAATTGCACAACTGCATAAAAAGAAACTAAACTTTGGCTTACTCTTGTTGTTAATGATACAGTTGCACCACCTACAGGTCACTGAAACACTGAAATTAGACTTCCTCCAACAACTGTACTCTGGCCTGTAAATATCTATATTTAGTGCATTTATTTTGGTGCTGTGATTGAAGCCTGAAACATACCCCAAGTACACAAATGTGAACGTTTTGAATTACACGAAGTCCATTTTTACACCTTGCTGCATTCAAAAGTGTGTCACCTGAAATAACATGGCACTGATGTGAGCTGCACTTTCACTTTGTCACTCTTAAACACAGTGTGAACACAAGATGAAGCCGTCTTCTTTAGCTTCAGATGTGTCTCTCTGTGTCATGGCTCCCTGGTTTGATGGGTCTCTTGCAGTATTGCCCCCTTTGAGGACACAGGTGTCGTCATGTAGTTGTTGATGGACGCTGATTAGCGAGGTAAGTATCAAAATAATATACACGATAAACCTGTAGCATAACAATCAGCGCCACTGTTGTGGCAAATAATAATTGAAATGTATGTGCATGCCTCTGCGTGTTGCACACAGTTGTAGAGAATCCGTCTGGAGCGTTTGGTCATTATGTTGTTAAATTTCTGCTTGGATGAGCTGAGCAGCCTTGCAGGGCTTTAGGTAGGCCACAGCCAGCCGAATGATAGGGAACTGGGAGGCAGTGAAGTGAAGTGACTCACATCACATTCAGCTGAAGGGCCCTTTCCTGTCAAGCTTGATTTGCTATCATCAGTCATCCTGTCGTAGAGATTGGTAATGCCACTTATTCTACCAAATATGCATGTATCAGACCAGGTGACAGAAAATAGTAATCAAGGCTTTGCTATGAGACATCACAACACCGTGTGCCTGCCCTGAAGTATCGCTCACATCAGATGCAGTTCGACTGGAGCAGACAGTTGGGCAGGCGTTTCGGGCTGACGTTATTGACAACCGAGCGAGATAAACTAAATTGATATTGTCCCAACATTTTTCTTGATTGTGTTTTGTTTATGTTTGCCTTTGGACCTGCACCATTAACTCATTGTCCCTGTTATTATGGTGCAATACCACTGCCGTGTGTGAGGCATATGCTTCCATCAAACTCTCATTAACCTTGTGTCTGATTATGTCCTGCATGGTGAGATTACTCTCTGAGATTCCCCTCGCACAACAGAGTGGCCATTTACAGCTCAATGATGATTAACAGTCCAAACAAACAGTCGCCCTCCAGGCTGAGCGCAGACAACTGTGACCGCGACGTGGTCTTCAGGTGCCGGAGGAAACAAAAGGCATGAACGATATTTCCACTGGATTTGTTCTCAAAGTCGAAAAGATGATGTGAATTTTTAGCCGTTCTGGTGACATGTAGGGAGCAGACCCTGCTGCTGATATTTTGGGAAATAAGCTTATTTGCTTTTTTGGTCAGGTTAAATAACAAAGATTGATGCTACTCACATGTCCTTTATGGTACAGTGCATTTCAAACTACAGCCAGCAGCACGTTAGATGGGGAGAAACTACCAGCCTGACTCTGTCCAAAGGTGAGAAAATACTCCAGCTATCTTCCTCTAAAGCTCACTAATTAACTCTTCATATCTTGTTAGTTTCATCTGTACAAAAACCAAAAGACAAATTGTCGTTTTTCTCCAGGAACCTACTGGCCCCAACCGAGAAATAGCTGACACCAACACCCTGTAAAATCTCAAGTTGTTGCCTTTATTCTTCAGCTTTTTTGTATCTATTAAACAAACTTGATATTATGTGTTAGTAATGGTGAGTTTGAGAGGTGCTGATAGTTGGATTTTGTCAGGCAAGTTTTCCTGTTTTTCGGCCTTTATGAGAAGTCAACTGGCTCCTGGATGTAGCTTTGTACCTGTAGCATACAAACATGAGAGAGGTATCAGTTTTCTAACTCTTGAACATACTTCCTAAAATGTCAAACTTTTCCTTTTAGTCTGTAAGACCTGATACATATGACCTATTTTTGATGTTCATTTGAGTAATTCTTGTTTGTATATCGTCTCGCCTCTTTCACAAACGTGACATTGGTGCACCTCCACTACTTAATAGACCTACTACTTGTCAGGATATTAACAAAAATCTGTAGGTGATGCCTTGCGTGAACTGGAGCGATAAGCTTGTTCGTCTGTCTGCATCCGTGCTTTGATTCACAAAGTCAGGGCCATACATCTTATACATGAAACATAAACATAAATGCCTGAGCACGAGCTTGGTCTCTCGCCCACCTCACAGTATTTCTTTATCATAGAGGTCAATATAGTTTTTATGTCCAGAGTCACACAGCGTTTGTGTGGCAGAGACGTGGCTGTGACTCAGATATGTGACTCACACAGAGGAGACAAAGGCATGTTCGACCGCCTTTATACAAGAGTCATCACTGTTCGTATTCTGTGATTATCGCCTCACTTGACTTGATGAGAAGACGAGCTTACAGATGCCCTTCTATCGAGGGGCCAGTATATGTGTCGTAAAGTACCTGTCGCATAGAAGATAGTCATCAAACACTTTATAGACCAAAAAAGAAATGTCTATCTGAAATGTAACAAGTTTTCAGCAGTTGAACTACATAAATCTTTCATGCTCCAAAGAAAAGTATCCTGTAGACTAAAGGGCATTTTAAACTTTGACAGTTTTTGTGCCCTTTGCATTTACATTTTACACAATTTCCATAAAATGCACTGCTGTTTCACACCCAATGGCATTTTCTCACATTTGGATTTTCTCCCATCTCGTGATTCACAGATGGCCTATGAAGAGGTCCATTAACACTAACCAGAGAGAGAAGCTGAGATGAGTTTTAAATGCTGTAAGATGAAGAGCCATCTATTTTCATCGAAGGGCAAAAGTGTGGAAGGTCAGCAATTACGCAGCCAGTGGTTGGTCTTAACTCCCCTTTGCTCAGACAGTAAATAGACGACGTGCGTATACGAAATCTGAATTGATGAAATTATGCAATTTATGCCACAGCATTTAAAATTTAAATTGACGTGGATAAATGGGGTGAGGGTCCTCCAAAATGGTGAGCTATCTGTTTGCATTCATTATGGGTCTAATAAAGTTTGCTGACGTGCCAGCATGTGATTAATATTTGTTTTAATTTCGTTCAAGCTCTGAGTTAACACACAGCAATCAATATTTAATGTTTTCAGTGAATATTCATAATTGCGCTGTGAGAGAGTAATTGGTTAGCAGCACAATGGCCCAGATTCTCTTGGTGTGCGAGAAAGGAAAAGTAAACATTTCCGCCATCTATTTCAGTAAAGACAGAGCCGTGTTGAGAAAGTTTACGCAGACATCAACACAATGAGCAAGTTGTGTATGTGCTTAAGCAGGAAGTCGGGCAGAACAATGTAATGCAAGTATTTGATGTTGAATTGCAGTGTTAATACAAAATGCTCTGTCTGTTAGAAGCCAGGCCAACATATCCTATTACATCTGAGGAAACACACACACACCCAATATGATATGATCCTCATTTATATTTTTATAACATTGTAAGATTTGTCATGTAATTGCTTTAGAAGAGCGAATCAATGACTGTGTTTTTTTTCCAATCGCCAACAGAAGGCTTGATTTTTTTTTTTTCTCAAAGTCTGGCAACAGTCCAGCTCAGACTTCCTTAATGAAATGGATTTGATGCAAAGAGAACTTTAGAAAATGAGCTGACTTTACAATTTTCCTCCATGTGAAGCAGCCCTCGGAGTCCAAGGTTAAGTGAGGCGAGGGGAAATGAAGTGAATATCGCTGTATTGTTTGTCTCTTAAGATTCGGAGATGAGGGGGCAGGGTGACGTTAACTACCGAGCTGTGAGCAGAGCAACTCGAATTTAAGAATGCTTCTGTATTAGACCAGTGATCACATAACATCACACTAAACTACAAAATAAATTAATGGACAGAATAAACCAAACATCTTCAGTTGAAGCATTAACCAGTATGATAAATCACTTTTTCTTGGGTATATAGGTATCTTTACATTTAAGTCATTATGTCACAGTTATTTAGCCATTTTTTTATCTTTTCTGATCAAAGTCCAGATGTTAGGATTGTTCCTTTTATATGTAAATTAAATCAAGATAGACAAAATCAATAATGCAAGTGACCTCAAAAACAAACACACACAAGTTAAAATTCAGCTCTTGTGTTAAAATATCTTCAGTACCAAACAGAAATTTTGGTTCCCTATGATTTAGTATTTAATTGTAGCATTTAATTTACAGAATTATAAAAACAGTTAAAAAGCAATCCATCATAATCTATCACTTGTTTTACACCTGTTTAAGCTGCAAAAACTGTTTCACCAGAACTGATTTTTTTCCTAAATGGGGCTAATTTTTCATCTTGTGAAACATTTTTCAACCCTTGGCTTTTCTACAATAAAATACTATTTGCAGACAGTGCTGTCTTTTCATTTCTTAACCTGTGATAAACTGATCTGTGCTTGATGATTGCTCGAGGGTCATGGAGAAATAGAGATTTTTAAAAAAGTGAGATCTGAAAATAAAGGTGGCCCGCAGGTGTGGGATGGGGTCAGACCAGGTTTGTCATATCAAACTGAGATCTGCCAGAGATGCTAAAACAAGGTCATAGAATAAGGGCGATACCAAAGCAACAATTATTGATCTAGCAGATTATCAGCTCTCTGATGATTTGCTAAAGATTCCCCAGAGGCGCTTGATGTCCGCAGTCTCCTTCTTTTGTCTGCTGCTAAAAACCGGCCTCTGCATACTGAGGTCTACAAGCTTCATATGCTCAGTCACAGCCCCGTCCACCAGTGTCTCACTAGGATCCCAGGTCAATAACACTTCATCAATCAGCTTTATTAATCGAGTCTTTTCAAGTTTTTTCCTACTAAAACTTTACCAAAATATATTTTCTTTACCTTACAGTAACCAAGTTTGTCCTTGTAGAGAGACACTATATGTCTGGCAAAATAAGTTTAAGTGCATGAGATAGATGACAGAAAAACAAGACTACGATTATTAGATTATGCACAGATGGATAGCCACAATGCACTTTGATGATAGTTTCTCATTGACTGTATCCTTTTTAAACCTTGCTCAACCTTGGACTTCAGTTTGATGCTGAATGATAGCTTAATAAAACATTAGATGTTTAGTGTCTTGTATCAATTACAGACTGTCGTCATATTTCCAATTAACCATAATGTTTGTCAGCAAAACAATATTTTACCAGCCAGGAAATACATTTGCTACAACTGGAAAACTTACTCAAATGCACATCACTGCTAATGTCCAGCTTAATCACATCAGAAAGTTTGGCAGCTTCACTTGTGGGTTAAATTTTGACTTGATAACAAATTAAACAAGGGATTATTAACTACCTCATTTTGCATTTTCTAAAAGTCATTAAAGGAATTGTTGAATAGCATTTGTTATAAAAATCAGTTCTGCTTTGCCTACATGTTAAGGCTGCATACTGTATGAGAGGGTTTGTTTGTCTGTGTACTTGCATCACTGTGAGAGTGAAAGAACTTGGCAAAATAAAGTTCAATTTCATACAAGCTTTGGTTTCTAATGGGGCTTACCCACTCACCTTATCACACTGAAATATTTTGCACATATTCAACCAATCGCAATAAGCCGCCTCTATCGCTCTGTGATCATTACAAGCATAGTTTAACACTGCATCTATTTTTTCTGAAGTACTTAAGAGAACAATTTAACCAAGAATGGTGAAGTCTCAAACTTTTCTAGCTACATAATGTCTGGTATGTCCCATTCTGATCAATGTCATTGATTTCATTTGTCTCCACAGACCAGCTGTCTTCAGGCCTTGTTCTGCTGTGAATATTGGCAGAGTTGGAGCCACATATAAGACATGGAATTCCCTGAACAAAAGTGGAACTGCAGAGTTATCCACTTCAGTGAAGACGTAAACATAGTTGCCCATTTTCTTCTCATTTCACTAATGATATGTTCCACCACAAACTGAGAAAATGGTGCAGTTGGCAACAATAGCTATAAGTAGCTGTATGCAGCACTATAGTTATACTAACCTGTGTTATTATAGATGCACAGTTCCCTTTCAGTAGATGAGCACGGTGGAAAAGCCAAATGCTTTGACAAAGGCTATGTCTGTCTTCCTCTGTGTTAAAACATAACCCTTTCATTTGATTTTTGTAGATCATTTTGCTCAATGATATTCATTGATAAACATGCTCAGGTTCAGTGTAGTTCACGGTTATGACTTTGCTTCGGGTCAGATCTGTTCACGTGGTGTTTGTTCTTAATGACACAGCGGTTATATTGAGACAGTGTTGACTCACACATGGAGGAACTAACTTCTACAGTTTTCATTGCGCAGCATCCTGCAGTTGATTTTTTGAGTGCTCGCTCCGCCTGCAGCAAAGTTTAACCACCTGCTCCAGCGTCGGGTCTCGCAGGTACCAGTGCAGTTCTCTAAACCAGTGTCAGAGCTGGGTGAGGTCTGGTGCGGCCTGTTGAATTTGTGAAGTATGATGTTGCATTGCTAACTAATACATTGTGAAGTGCTGCATTGCACAAGGTGGGGACAAAGCATGAGGCGACTGCTACATGGCAGCGCCTGCAGGGTTGTCAGTGCAGGTGTAGTTACTCTTTTAAGACTAATTTCTCACTTTTGTCATCTTTTCACCCTGGAGACGGAGATGAGCTGCAGGTAAACTGCCCCTGTCAGAGTCCACAATCCACCGGGCGAACAGGTTTTAAGTGTTGAGCGCTGAAAGTTCCCTGAGAGGATTGATCCTCAGGGCTTTGTCTACACTCTCTTGTCTCCTTGTAGGGAAACAGATGGCAAGTTAGCCACACCTCCAGGTGAGTCTTGAGTCTATGGAGAAGATGGGCCTTTGAGATCAGTGAATGAATGCAAGGCAGCAGCTCATTGCAGACATGTAATGCATGCTGTCCTCAACTGACCGGAGCAAGTGGGTGCAACAGCCACCAGTGGATATTAAACCCAGTGAAGCTTGTTTTACACTCAGCTGCTCAGTCCAAGAGAAATCAGCATGGTCGAATGAGCTGTCTGTATAACTCACTCCCTTACCAGCCTGCCTGCACGTCTGACAGTCATCTGCATGCAAACGTGTGTGTGATGGTGGTCATAAGATATCACATAGCATCACACACCCTTTTTACCTTACTGCTGTTACACCTACTGGATTCCCCCCTAAGAATCAACATATCATTTTATTAAAAATACACACATGCAAAAACTATGCACATGCCTACTGGTTATTATTCTGCCCAGACTTCAGTTTGCTGGATACTGTATGAATAACCCAGTATATGTTTTTATATAACCTAGAGGGGGAGAAAAGAGGGGGAGTGACAGAATTAAAAACTGATTCTGATCAATAATCTTAATCATGATTTCAACCAGTATTACCTTTCTAATTAGTGAAGATATCTGTGCATATACTTTAGGCCAATGGAAGACCGACACCGTCTCCAATCAGTGTTACTGCAATCTCATTGTCATATAATTTAAATTGTCCAGCTTCTAAAGTTGTGTGAAATAGATTGACGAGCATGCAAAAGCCAAAGCTGCCGAACCCCAAAGAACAAACAGTTCTTTTGGGTCACAACAACAACAAAAGGGCAAAAGGGAGCTTTGTGAAATGCAGAACTATTGTTGTCATACTTTTGTGCAACTCTGCAGGTAACAAGAATTCTATAAAACCAAAGGGATACCTGAAAAGATAAATCCCCCCCCAAAAAAAGAAAAACAAGTTCATACTTGCTGACGTGAAAGACACCAGAGAGGAGAGAAGAACATAGAAGCATTTTTTCACATCCAGCTGCTCAGGTACAGTATATTAGACAGCGTGGAGAAGAGGGCTTGGCGACCCGTGTCCCCCACCTTTCAAATCCCATCTCCCTCAATGAAATCAGGTGTCAACGTTTGCAGAGGATGTAGTGAAAACAAGCCAAACTCGATCACGGCTGGAGCTGTCACAGCTGTTGAGAGGGCCGATAAAATAACCTAATAAAGAAGAGAGAGTCGTCTTCAGCTCGGCGCTGCCGTTGCGGACAGCAGGGCAGAAACGTTTTACAATGGCATCCATGCACGAGATTGTGAAAGAGTGCACTTGCTGAACATTTTAAAGCACAGCAGTAAATCTGTGTGGTGTGTGTTGAACAATTACATTATTATAGAACACAGGCAGAAAATAACTGTTTTGATACCAATGTTCCAAACGACAATAGATATTTCTGAAGAATTGAAAGTTACCGGATTGATTTCAAGCCAAAGGAAAATGAGTGCTGGCAGTGATGTGTCGAATTATTACAGGAAGACGAAAGCAATGTCAGTAATTAATTATTACAATTCACCAGATGTGAAAAAAAAAAATTGCTCAGACACACACCTGCAGTTACGTCGTAATGATTGAGACATGCATCTTTTATCAAGTGCAGCGGTCTGAAAACTACAGGAGCTTCACAGTAGGACTGCAAACAGCCATGAGATCATAAAAGAGGATGGGGACCCTTCTGAGAGAATTTGTTTCCCTGCAATTTCACACACCTTTGACGTGTCTTTTACAGCTGAATTCTTTCATTCTCTGCTGTATGACGCAGGATATAAATCACAGTCTCTAATTTCGAAGCGTCTCTGTAATTTGTTTTGAACAGCGCTTCCATCTGTTCAATCTGAAACTGTTACCTTAAAAAAAAGAGAATGAGCGATTGTTGCAACTATAGCAATAAGACTTGTTTGATTCGTCAGACCACAGGACAATTTTCCACTTCGCCTCAGTCCATCTTATGTGTTGGGCTCCGGCCCAGAGAAGTCGCCAGCCTTTCTGCATCACGTCTATATATGGTTTCCTCTTTGCATGGTACAGTTTTAACCTGCATTTGTGGATGCAGCCAAATTGTGTTCACAGAAAATGGTTTTTGGAAGTGACACAACTTTTCCAGTGTTTGGTTGACCCTGTCCCAACTTTTTTGAAATGTGTTGCTGGCATATAACAATAACGTTTTTCAGTTTCAACATTTGATACGTTGTCTTTCCACTATTTTCGATTAAATATAGGGTTGAAATGATTTGCAAACCATCAAAATCTGTCAAAATCAAAATCAACATTTTACACAGTGTCCCAACTTTTTTGGAATTGCAAGTAAGTGGCTTTCAATGATTACAGTTTGTACTATTTAGCTTTACAAGAAGCAACAGGGAAATAGGCAGTTTAGGCAAGAAATAGGCAAGTTTTTTTTGCCCTGGGTTTGCGCTGAAGTTAACCATGAATTCAAGGAAAGTAGTCTGCTACAAAATTTGATTCCTTTCCCCAGGGTTGGAACGGGGCCTGAAATGAACACATGTTGTGATTGACAGTCGCTCAGTTTCTCCAGTAGCAGGTGAAAGTGTTTTTTAAGGACCTCACAGGCAGTTTTTCCTTCTCAGAATGTCAAAAGACCCAGCATGAATAATAATCCTCCTGTTACTTGGATGTGCAGAGAGGATAAATGACAACAGGCCTGTTAGCTCCCTGACAGATGTGCCAGCTGTGGGAAGAGTTTCAGAATGGCGTCTGGCTTATCATGTGCGGAGGTGCCGATATTTCCTCTGACCGTCGGGGTTAGCATCGGTGCTCTGTTTTACCAGATTTGCTTTTGTGGCTGACGTCAGACCAAGTCCTGACTGGAGTTGATGCTTTCGGTCTAGCGCTGATGCTGTGCCAGTAAGAAGTGTCATTAGGGAAAGCTGGTTTGGGAGCTTCAACAGGTAATCCAGTGGTGTTAGGACACATCAAGGGCAGCGTGTCAGCCAAATCTATGACGGACGCTCTACATTTGATGTGTCTGTTCTCGGCACCTTGTACCAGAGCTGCTACAGAGTCAATGAATTGCTCATTCTCCCGTATTCGATGCAGCGTTTCAATCTTCTTTTCTAGATGTGCTATCCTCTCAGTCAGTTGCTCACACTCACACAGCTCACAGATTTTTGCCATCTTGTCCTCGTCCTAATCCCATGTTTCCAGTCACGGACACAGCAAAAAGGCTTGTGCTGTTTGGAGGTCATGCACAGTATTGAAGAAGTCATAGAAGTGATGAAAGAAGAAAAAGAAAATATGGTGCCAACCTTCTGTGTCTTTCATTGTTTCAAGTCCTAATGATTTATAAGTATCCAGGATTCACTTTCTGTAGCTTTTGACGACAAAATCAAGGATATCAGCAAAAAGAAAAGAAAAGAGGAGAGCAAGCGAATAGGAGTAAAGAAGAAAATATATTATACATAGATACAATACAATATTTCTAGTAGGGCTACTGGGTCTTTATTAAGGAAAACTAAGTTGTGTTAGTGTATCTGTTTTTGTTAGACTACTGTTAATTTGGAAAGTCCAACAATTCCATTATAATATGTTATTTGCTGGATTGACATAAGTATATAAACAAACTTTATTCACATTATTAATCTATCTATCTATCTATCTATCTATCTATCTATCTATCGATTTTTGTTGAAGAACTTCTGACTTCATGTGTCCGCCCTCAATTCTGAAACCAAACCTTTACCATTGGGACTGATATTTTACATCAGGACAAAGTTGAAACAGCTGAATTTTGGATACATAGGGTTGGAGAAGAAAAGGTGTCAACACTGATCTATTTCCATGTCAGACCGCTTGACCAACTAAAGACAGTCCTCTATTGGCTCACCTTCAGCCTGAGCCTCATGTGTCACACGTGAATTCACATCCACATCTGGAGTCCAGGCCCCTGCATTAGCTTCACTGCTAAACTTTGTACCATCTTGTCCGCTATTATTTCCTGGAAAATGAATCATCACGAGGGCCAGCCTCATAGATGCACCAGAGATGATGGATAGCACTGCAATCTCTCATCTACTGTTATTTTCCTCTTCGAACATGTCCTCCTCTGTCCCTCTGTCGTGACACAGTAGGCTTGTCACAGATGACACAACTAATATCATATGTCACCTGTCACCTCAGCGTGTGAAAGGCAGAGGACAGGGATTGATATTTAGATAATTACTGTTTCCTTCAAAATGCCTTCACGTGTCATTTGATGTCATTTGATATATCCATTGTAAAGTGGCCAATTGCCCATGAATTATATGAGTGTGAAGTCATTAATTAACATCAGAATAACATCAGTTATCATACACACTCATGTTGCTGCTCTAACAGCAGGTGTGTGTGCTGAAATTTTTGGCCCATAACTCACAAAATGCACTCTTGATACCAACACTACGGCAACAATTAGGGTTCAAAAGTGTAGTTGGATCCTCCATTTGTACAGACATTTACTGCATTACCATAAAAACAATTTACTTCTTCTAGTAAATCAATTGTTAATTTGATTTTATATTCTGGCCTCCAGTTGCGCATATCAGAAATGGACGATCCCTTTCAAATTATAAACTGACATAATTCATGCAGTGATCTGAGGCACACCTCATTCTGGTTTGTCTGTAACCGCCCTCTATCAGGCTATAAGCTGATACTTGTTCACAAATTAGACCCGAGTGGTGCCATTAATTATGGACTAGGTTCAATTGTTGAACTGTTATTTCAGCCACCGGTCTGATTTCAGCAGTTGGAGCGGGTTGGGGATAGAGAGGAGGAGGCAGAAGATGACACCACAAGGCCATAACGAGTTGTGTCTTCCCCATTAATCAATGCCTTCCACACAATTTGCTGTCTGTGAATTGGGACTGACCCGTCTCAAGGGTCACTTGCCAATTTTCGGCTGCAGTCAGCCCGCATCGCGCTGAGCTCTGTGCTTATGCCCAGTGTTCCTTTTGACTGATTCCATCTTTAAGATCGCAGCTGCCGCATTCCTCTCGCTGCGAGGATGGTATCATTCTCAACACAGGCACTCCTACACAACGGCACTGGGGATTTAAGGAAGTTATTTACCACTGCTAATGGTGGCTGAATGGGTATAGTATGATTGTTGGTGCCACT
Organism: Holacanthus passer; assembly: GCA_025331565.1. Classification (NCBI taxonomy): domain Eukaryota; kingdom Metazoa; phylum Chordata; class Actinopteri; family Pomacanthidae; genus Holacanthus; species Holacanthus passer. The sequence goes on along the minus strand of JAFREQ010000003.1, from coordinate 10,404,510 downwards.
TTATGGTTTGGCTCATTCATGTGTAGCTTTTCTTATGCAAAATGCATAAGGAAGCTGCAGTAAACTGCCCATTGCCCAAAAAGACCATTTACCAGAAGACATTTGCATTTACTTTTACACTTTTAACTTTTACTTTTTAATGTTTAAGCTGATGGGGGCTATAGGAAATAAATTAACAGCCTTGTTATTGTATTGCAGTGTACTCATATTTAGTCTTAGTATTTAAGTATGATAAGGGAAAAAAATCTGTTTTCATTCTAACACAACTATGTTTGGATGTGTGATTTAGTTGTTTATTATTTGTTTTGGCATTTCTGCTTTATTATGATAATGATGGCTGAAAAAAAATGACAGGAGAGAGAGAGGAGATGCATCAAAGACTGGAGTTGAACCCCGGCTACTGTGGTAAGGATGCAGCCATGATAAATTGTACAAGCTCTTGGGTTCTTTTAATTTCATTTTTAATGTTAGAAGAGAAAAGCAATGTATGACAACATATTGATCTCTAGGGCTATAGTTGCTGGACAGTAAACTTTCCCAACATACATTAAAGAGCAGGTGAGGTCACGATAGTTTGTGAGCCAGTGGAGAGGAGGGGCCACTCCACCTTTTTTTCTCTGCTGCACACTCGGCCAACCCCTCAATGTACTCTATGTGCTCAGCCCAGTTATCAGCATGGACTTCAACCAAAAGCTCCTCGCTGTCCGACTCAGACGAACCCTCAAGCCGCCTTTCCAGTGTCGAGCGCCAGAATCGCAGACAAAACGTGCAAAGCTCATGCTCAGTCACCACCCTCCTGACATGGGCAATCCCCAGACTGACGGGGCGTGCCTCGTGCTGGTCCTTGTCATGCAAAGAGAAGCTGCACCTGTCAGGACTGAGACAATGAAAAGACTTCTTCTTCGCCTGTTTAGGTTTGGTGCTCATTCTGAAACACAAGCTTGGTAACAGAACAAAACTCAAGATTAGTGTTCTGCAGTTGGCAACACTGACCAATCTGATGCTCTGTATATGTGCAGTCGGGGTGTTACATACATATGTCACCACAGGTCATCTGTCTTGAATGCATGAATAGACGTGCCCTCATGCAGGGGTGTGACATTCCTAACATATGAGCTGTACTGACTGAATCGACTGAAAGGGAACTAAGCTCTTGATCTCACCTGTGTGTGAAGTGCTGTGTCTCTCCAGGTGAGAGGCAGTCACAAAAGCTGTCATTTTGTCTGAAGAGTATAGTCTTATATACTCCTATATTATAGACTTTTACTGCTTCAGGATGCGACGTGAAACACATGAAAGACGGTGCATTGAGACAGACGTGCAGAGTGATTTATGCAAGCTGCTGCGGCCGCAACTACGCGACAAACCAAATCACGTCCATTGCATTCATCAGAAGACCAGTATGAGTTTCATGTCCACTCTTGTCTTGTCTCATCATTACATCCCAGGCAGTTGAGCAACCTGCCAGCTTCAAAACTGCCCAGAGTCTCTTTTCTTTATCTTTATGCCTCCTCTGTTCTTACCATCTCCATTCTGGCTGACAGTGAAGCTACAGAGATCCTCACATGTTGATTATAATTGGTTTGAATGAGGATGTGCACATTAATGGTAATGATGTTTTAAGATATTTTAATTTCACATGATGTGTAATTGAAACAAGGTGCTCCAATGCTTGAGGGGTATTTAATTAAAAAGCGTTACCCAAAACACTCTGAAAACACTGATGAGGGAATTGAGGAATTAATTAGAAACACAAGTTTGCAAACACGGAGCTGGTGAGATAGAGGATAATTATTGTTGTTTTGTAATAGATTGGATTAAATTGTACACGTACACTTGCATACAGTTTGCTGCACCTATGGTCTGTATTAAATAAATACATTTTCATTACAAGCACAATTGGCCTGCTCTGAATGCTGTGTTGCATCCAGGGGAAACATTATCGCTGCATGACTAACCACACTTCTCACCCGCTCACTCATTTTCAGACCAGTGCTGTCAACCTGTTACAGCAGGCTGCAACCTCAATCCCAAAAAAGTTGGGACACTGTATGAAACATACATAGATAGATAGAAAAAGAATGAGAGAAGTTAATCCTTTTTTTGAATACAACAAATAACATTTCACAGGTAAACAGGTTGATTGGTAACAGGTGATAGTATCATGATTGGAAAGAGGCTCTTAAAAAGGATCAGTAGTTTTCCACTTTGTGAGATACATGACTCTATAATGGTTGTCACAGCATTTTTGGAATCAGGCTTCCATAACACAATGGTGATAAAAAAGTAAGCACAATAAGCACAATAATCTTAAATTAGAAGCAGAATTTCATAATCTATCATTTAATTCTCTTTCTAAATGCTCAACCGTCAAGTGAGACAGATAAGCATAAATGTTAATTGTCTGTAGAAATGTTAGCTTAGGCGTAGGTGTAGCCTCCAAGTGAGGAAAAAGAAAATTTGCAGTTTGCATAATCCAGCTGAAAATCATGTCGATTTTGTGGTGGTGAGGATCCAGTCATCACTAAAGTGGATGTCATGCAGGAGAGAATAAAAGCACAAAAAATAAAACAAAGGGAACTGTCAAAGTTGTCATTTTGACGTTTAAGGTGTGTTGATCGATTTACAATGTCAACTTGCCTTTGAGCAACACAGTGAATTCAATTATTTTTTCTCTTTACTTCACTAACATTAACTAGTAAAGATTTTTAAAAAAGCAGCTAAACATCCTTTCATTCATCATTCCCTCTTCTGACGACTTTGTAATTTGTGACACATTTGCAGAGAAGCCAGCTTGTGTTGCCTCCACAATACCTGCAGGGAATGAATACATTTTCACAGCCTACCCTATTAGATGAGCTTGACCTCTGCCCGCGCTGCCACTTTTCCTCAGAATGGATGTTTCAAACGCCCCATCATTCGCTTCAATTACAACCTACTACATCCATGGTATCGCTGTAGGTAGATGTTTGGCTGACTGCCAAGTAATATTCTCATCGCGATGAAACTATTCATGGAGTCAGTCTAACGTTTGAACGCTGATCAGTTATAGCTGATATGTATCTAAACTTGGCACCATAGGAACAGTAGTCACATGACCTTCGAGACGAGCCACAACTTTACCATAACCATTATAGGTGTGTACTTAAACAAATAGCCTCTGGTCTGAAGCTACATTTCATACCAACCAATCAATAGGCGACAGAATCTAAATGAGTTGTCTCATGTTTATTCCTCAATTATGCAGCAGTAAACTACATTACTTTGTTATGTTATTTGTTGTTTCTACTTTTTTTATTGGACCTGCATCTCAACCCTCTGTTTTTTTTTCTTCGTAGAAATAAAATTAGGTGTCCACTCCTTCCCTTTACAAAGTTATCAACAGGACAGTCCTGGAGGACAGATGAGACACAAAAATAATCCAAGTCAGTATTAACTCTGTGAACGTCTCCAAACTCCACAATGGTCACGCTGTGTGTTTTCTTCTTCTCAGAGAGCTGGGTCAGCAGCTCTAACACCTAATGAGACAATGTGATATTGGACCATACAAATAAAAGTTGCTTGACTTAACCACTTTCTGTGTAGTTGAGGGGACGAAGAACAAGCATTGAAGGAGCTCCATATTGTCTCTACTAACTACGTTCAGCAACCATAACATCTGCCAGTGATACTCAATGCTGACCATAGTGCTAACATTACAGAACCACTGACTCATTAGCCAACTGCTGTCTTGTTCCTATTGGCGCCGGTTGTTTCTTTGGTGTATCTTTTAAAGTCCGTTTCAAGCTCCCCTCTGGCACACACACTTGGCTCCCTCTGCACGAGTGTAAGCAACAGAGTCCAACTAAAACAGTGAAGTGAAACTTGCTCCAGCATACGGACTCCCTCAGCAGCACACAGTTTATTGTCCCGGCTAGTAATGCTGCTGGCCGGCCGACGCTTTGGCTGTTGCCTCCGTTTCTTGTATTTTCTCAGCGGTGGACTTTGGCACGTAAAGGTGCTCAGACAGCATTTTAAGGAAGCCATCATATCATCTGTGCATGCGTTTACCGGGAGGGTCATCCTGGTTGTGTGAAGTGGAGGTTGCAGATTTTTTTACACATGCAGTAAAGGGTGCGTTACGTATCAGTGTGTTTCACAGAAGTTAGCTGAAAACTCTCTAGACCGAGAGATAAGAGTGAACCATGTTTTCTATGCACACAGATTTACAGCCAAGGGGTCGCTCTTCTGCAATAATAATTTTTTCAGTGTCAAAACACCTCATTCAATCTTGTTGCTAACTCTCAACACAAATCAATGAACAAATCAATGAGGTTCATTAAGTTGAAATCCCACAGGATTCAAGTAGTTGCTTGGTCACCAGGAAAACAAAAAAATAGACTCGAGCTACTCTGTCATTGTAACTGGACAAAAAAACTGAGTGACACAGGGGCAGTCTGGGTTTTCACTAATGGCTCTTTCTGCAACTCAGAAGACAATGAAAGGCCAGACAGACTAAATTCCATTGATTTAAATCCAGTTTTCAAGTCATGTGTCTCTTGTTGAGTCCTCGAGCCCTAACAAAGGTACAAAGTGTGATTTTGGATTCTGTAACCTCAGTATTGTATTTACATACAGTATGTAGCTTGATTACTAGGATTTGAACCTTGAACAGTTCAGTTCATCCCTTATTGGCTTGACATTACATGAATTACACTGGAATTCAGACACTGGATGACGGAGTTTGTGTGGGAAGCTGATGCACGATTCTTACAATTCTTGGGTTGAATGCACTTATTTTAAGTCACTTTAGATAAAGATGTCAACTCAATAAATGCAATGCAACATGACAAGGAAAAAAGTAAAGGTTTGTATAGCTATTTACGCCTGATCATGACAGACAATAAAAGAGGAGCTCAATCATTTTAGCTGTTTAGAAGCTGTTCTTGGATAAGTTGGTTTCTGTTTACTCACTTTAAGATCCATGGAGATTTTGATGTGACAGGATACTGTACGACAGGACAAACAACTGCAGCATTATTACCATCTCGATGTGTCGGACATACATTAGTCTCCACTTCCACAATTGCTGTTTTGATCTTACGCTGATATCAGATAAAACATGCTGCCATTTGCGCAGTTTTCAAAGGGAACCAGCGTCACTGTCAACATGTATAATCGACAGTCAAAGCTGTCAATCAGTTGTTTTTGCTTGTTTTTGAATGATTATGATGACGTTGGAGGCAGAAACGAAGCAGAAGAAGAAGAGACACATGGATCAGCATAGGCATCATATCCTTATCTGAGAACTACACTGGAGTCACTCAAGGTTTAAGGATTCTGTCTTGGAATAAATACACTGAAGTGTTGTTGTAGTTGGGCCCAGAAATAGCAAAGAAGGGAATGAGCATGAGGAAGACAATCGGCCACATCCATCAGCTGAGTATCTGTCTCAGGTGAATAGCTTTTTTTAGATTCAAGATGCAATATTTCATCACCGTGTCAGTATAGCTACAGTTAGTTGATAGGAATTTGTTTCACTGCTATACATCAGCATGTCAGTCAGGTGCGCGCACACACATACACACACACAGTCACCACAGTGGCTCATTCATAAGTGACGGTGCCTCAATTTTGCATGTCCCCTACGAACTCTACAAGGCCCGAGTCAACATCATATCACTCACAAGTAAAGTGCTTGTAAGCAGTTTCTCGTGGCCTGATAGCAACTGCATTTCCTGTTGCCCAAATAATGAATCTATTTTATAAAGGCTAAGCATATATCACTCACATTATGACTGTAATACACTGACATTTTGCTGGAGAAAGATTGCTGATATTCCTATCTCTCCCTCTTCACAATGCGATTGCACATTAGCAATCTTGGTCCGCTGGCTGTTCGTTCTGTGAAGGAAATCTCTGGCTCTGCAAATGGCAAACAAACAAAGTGACACGGGCCAAACCACACGGCACTGTTCCAGCCAATCAGCAATAGGTGGCATTTGTGCTCACTGAGGGACAAGGGGAAGGTGAGTCACAAGTGAAGAAGGAGATGAAGAGATAAGGAGCACTTGTCGACATTCATCTACAGTATATCAGCTATATTATAGCATGGCAACATAAATACTTGATTCTGATTTGCTGGCAGTTTCCATTAAAATTATATATTTGTACACCTTAAAAAAAGTTCAGGTGCATAGTTTCACAACAAAATCAGGGCACAAACTACTAATCGGCATAGCTTATGTATGTTCTGTCATGTATCATCTGTTTGCTAACAAAGCTTCTATGTGTAGGATTTAAAAGATTCTCACTCCTGTTGTCAGTATCTGGCTGGAAAAGACGCTGTGGGAAACAATCTGCTAAGATTTCAGATCTTCCTAAAAGGAACCGTTTGTCCTATGACTTTCTAATCTCCTGACTAATCTGTAGTTTTCTGTGAGTTCTGAGGCATATGTTGTATTGATTGAAGAACATATACTATGATTTTTTTGTTTGTTGTTGTTTATTTTTTTGGAGCTCTGAAGATCTGAAGATGGAGGTTTGGTGTCCAGATGAAAATGGATGCTGAGGAACGGGATTCTTCTGTGTGCTGGACACAAACAGCTGTTTCCTCCACCAGTGCCATTGGAGAGAGTTCAGAGGTAAAACACACGACAGGCCAATAATAGATGTTAAATAAAAAACCACAAATTGAGAAGGTGCTTTTGTGGCTGTTACCTTTTTTGTCCCAGGTGGCACGTCAGGGAGCGGGCTTACATCAATACACGTCAGTCTCGGATCCATTTGTCTGTTACAGAAGGTGGTAAAAATAGAACAGAACAGTGTGTGAGAGCTTTTCACTGAAAGTCATAAAATAGCCTGGTTTCTGCAACAGTTCCAACCGATGCCAGTCGAGGCCAGGCGAGAGGAAACTCACATTACAACGTGTGCTAAAGGCCAAAATACATACACCGGGGAGGCTGAGAGGCACAATGAGCAGGACCGAAATATAAAATGTCTCGCCAAGATGTGCATGAGCCTTGAAATATGAAACATTCTGGAGAGTGAACATCTCATAGAAAACATACTAACATTTTATTCAACATAATATAAAGAGACTACTTTAACCATTTTAATGTAAAAAGCATCTTTAAAAAAAAAAATTACAATTGATTAACAAAAACAACAAAAAGAGCAAATGTGTTTTTTTTCCCATAAAGTTAGGATCATTTGCCAATGATCTCACAGTTATAAGCTCCGGTAATTTAGGAATATTTCGCCATATTTGTTCTTAATCAGGACACATGAAAGAGCTTTTCACACACCTACTTACTAATGTAACGACTGGTGAGCCCTTGAGCAAGGTCTTTAACCCCTAACCCATTCAGCGAGGCATCAGATCATCAGACTGTGGTTGCAGGGGGCAGCTTGCAGGTCTGAATGCGTGAGCACGGCGTTCCTAGAACATTGCTGTCAGCAAAAATTTCCTGGATAAATAAAGATTAGAAAAACTTGTTAGAACTAATTACTATTGAAGGACACAATCTTTTGCCTTAATGAATCAATTTTACCTGTTTACTAATTTACTGATTAGCTGCTTGTGCTAATCTGAATATATTTTGGCCAAGTGAGAAATGTTTATTTTGTCATTATTATTTTAGAATTTGATTAACGGTGTACTAAACAGGGCTGTTTTCTTTGTGCTGTGTGTATTAAAAGCTGTTTGCAGCCCTGCTTGACTTTTTATTATCTTTTTTTTTTTTTAAAAAAATGTGATGACGTGACAAACACCGAACCGATCTAATTATTCTCAACATATGCATTACGACACTGCTTGACGCGGTACATAAAGAATGCAAAGTTCAAGTCAGAGGTTGGCTACACAGGTACATTGTCATCAAACTAAAAGCAGTGAGCACCTGCAGAGGAGAACTTTGAACGCAAGGCACGATGAAAGTGTCTTCATGCCAGCTGTGTCATGAAGGAGACAGATCGACTGTCAGGGACATTTCAGTAACTGTTCATTCACCAAAAATGGATGTTTGCAACAGACTTTCACATCACATTTAGCATCTTATAATTACTAATAGTGATAAAACACTAACTTTTTGTGAATGAATAATTGTTTTATATAGCTGTCAAATTTGATTTTTGCGGCACTGCTTGTTTGAGAGATTTTAATAGCAGGCCCTCTTACAGCAACATGCAGCCTTTACAGCCTTTTATTATCAATGATGCCATAAAATGGATGAGGTTAAAGTTGAGGCTTAATCTCCATAGGACTAAAGAAGACTTCAGGAGCAGCTTTGGTCTAAACAACATTACTTTCCAAGACAAGGAGAAAAGGGTGGAGCTAAAATAAATGTCTGTACTGTAATGTCTATAATAGAAATATCACTTAAATATGTAGACTCAACGTCAGAGTCTGCAGGCATACTGAAATTCCTTGTGCACACTGTGAGCCACACCCTGTGTACAATGAGCACTGGAGCACTGGAAGCATTTCATCTTTAAATTTCATACGAGGATGAGACCATATCGAGGAGAACAAAGGAACCAAAGCTTAAAATCACACATCGCCGCGAAGCACAGAGCCGTCAGCTGCCCTAAAGTTCAGTGAACATACATCACATTGGAAAGCCATTAATATCCCTATCAGTGCACAGACCAACCTCAGCCTGACTTTCATCGCCGCTGTTATCCGGAGCTCTTGCTGCACTATGCCATCTGCACAAAACGAGCTCAGTATCACTCCTTCTGTTAAAAGCACAAACTCATCCCCAGCCTATGTTTGCAATGTCCTCTATAAACTTCCTGCCGCAGCCTGGGGCAGGGAAGTGTGAGGCCGAGCTGCACTGCAGTGATGTGTGATGAAGGTTTAGATGAGGCCGGACCCATGTGTGTACTGTAACTGGTACAGTAATGGATTGGTGGATGTTTAGATTTGTCAACTCAGAGACAGGATGTGGAGAGCGACCCCGCAAAAGGTCAGCACGCACACACTGTGTATTTTTTGATTGCAAGCACGAGCCCGATAGAGGCACGTCCAACTTCATCTTTTTGTTGTGCTTCCAGCTTCTTGCAGCACGGAGCAAAGAGGAGTCTGATGCTGGCGTGACATCCCGAGGCTCGAGAAATATCTACATCTATATTTAACATCTTGAAAACAATTAAGCTCCACCACCTTTCCTCCACGGTGAAGCAGCTCTGTCCCCTTTCTCACAGCTCTCTGTCACTGCTCAGTTTATTTTAGAAGGTGGATCAGGACCCCATTACCCCACTCACTTTGTGCAACCCACCCCTTTTTTTATTAGCAGCATAATGGCACAGATACATTATCAGAGCTAATCAGAGTCAAATGAAGAAAAGTAGTGGAGTGAGACTGCAGGAATTGCCTTTTCTTCTCTCCCTTGCAGCATTGCCATACTGACAGCTCCGTGCTAAACTTTTCCCAACCTCTTTCTTTCTATTTTTTCGTTCTGATTTTCTCCCTCTGAGCTTCCCCCTGTTTTCTCGCTCTCCGTTTCTAGTCCTGATCTTTCTCCTTTCTTAGACTTTTTCCCTTCCTCTCTCCACTCCCTGTCTCTGTGTCTCTTCTCCCCCCCCCCCGCTCCACATCTTTCTCTCTTCCTTTCCTCGGGGATTGCCTGTTTGATATTCTACTTGTGTGGCGGGGCGGCAGGATGGATTAGAGCATGGACAGGCCCCACAAACCACCCTGATCTACAGGACAGCTTTTCAATCACTTCTCCAATGCTGTTCCACCTATATAAATACAAGCAGAGGGAGAGAGCCACCGAGCAAGAGGGGGAAAAAAGTGAAAATAATAGAGAGGGATAAAAACAAACAGGAAAGGACAAATGTAGAATTTTATGAAGTAGCTCTGTTGCTGTGCAAACAGGGTGAAATATGCCAGAACCTCGGAGTTACCTTCCCCACTTCCATTGAGTTTGAGCATATCGAGTGTCTGCAGGCGCTGCTGGGAACACAAGCCAGCTCAAAGAGAGAACAATGGCTCATTTGCACCTGTAATGGCTCGCAGCAGTTTGGGCTGCACAATGGATGGCCTGCATAGGCGTCCCTTTGGCTTTGTTCAGAGGTACAAGTTTGTTTTTCCTCTCTCCCCCTGTGTCTGCGCTCTGTTCTACCTCGATCTCCGGGACCTTTCCCATTTAGACGAAAATTGCAGATCCCTCATGTGGGTAAAACAGAATTACTGTGCCTCCCAAGCCTTTTTTTATTGGATCAATAGGGTGATCTTCCAAGGCCAACATTAGGGGGCATTATAAAAAGGTTACAAATGAGAGTGTTTAGTCCATTGCACTCTCCTCAGGTACTAGAAGAGTATTGATCCATTGTGGCTCATCAAACTGTTTTGTTGCAAAAGGACACTTGAACAGTAATCACCCTCAAAAGGTGAGATAATAAGATGCTGTGTGATTGTAGCAGCTTAACAAAACCACTAATGACTAATGCTGTCAAATGACAGGGTAGTATTACGTTGGGTCTGTGTGCGATCAGTTAGAGTTATGAAAAAAACCTCACTTCATTGAAATGGTTTTCTAATACAGCTGATGATACATTGAATTTAGTCCAGGGTTAGTCTATTCATAGGTGAATATGCTCATTTTTGTTATAGTTACAGTATCTTATTTCTCTATGATGAAGAGACAAGTTGAGAAAACTGACTGAAAGTGCTCAAAAAAGTTGGAATAAAATCACTTTACATGTAAAGAAACGGCATCATAATTTCATTTATTACATTTTTCTGCTGTATTTGTGTGTGTAAAAAGTGAAATAATATTTACAATTCTCCAACCTTGAACTGCTGACTCTACTCTGACTGTACTCTATAACTCTATAACTAACATTTTGATAGGATAACATCAGAGGTAGAACTTTATTTGCTTTATCCCAAGGGAAACTGTACTGTGCAGCTGCTGCTGTACAAAGTAGGAGAGAGTGCTAATATAAAATATCATGGTTACACAGATATCCAAGATCCCCCCTCATTCAAAATATACACAGTGACAAAAAAAATAACAAGGTTACTGGTGAGGATCGAAAATAATTGTAAAATTTTCAACATTGACAAAATGATAAGTCAGGCTTATAGCTGAGCTTGTGCTGAAAAACGGTAACCTTGCATGTTGGTCAAGGACAGTTTGAAAAGCGTTGAAAAAAATGAATGTATAGAAAGTCAACAAAAAGTAGTCATGAAACAATGGTGGACTAAAGAGGGGTCCATTAGCCAAGCTGTAGCAAGTCAAAAACTCAACCCTAAAAATCCAGCAAAAGTAATTTCATAAATATTCTCTTTGTATGTGTAATGTTTCATATTGAAAAAGATTTTTTTTCCACAGTGATTTTCTATTAGCTTCCAAGCTTTTAGGCATATGTGGGTTGTTGTTGGTATTTGATTGACAGCTGAGCCGGCAGGAGGACGAAGCCCTGTTTCAGTGACGCAAACACAAAGACCAGCATAAAGCACCAGGTCACATGTGCAAGGACAGTGAGGGTGCATCCAATTGCACTTGCTATTTAAGTCCATAATAAGTGCAACACGCTTGAAAAAAAGTCTGGAGCAGTAGAATATACTATAAATTAGAATGGTACAATATTTTACTCATTACTCATGTCATATCTTTGAAACAGTTTAGTCTGCCACAATGGCACATGACAAAATGCCAAACGAAAAAAAAAAGGAACGTCTTTTCCACAGTTTCTTTGTGAGATATCTCTGTCATGGTTTTGGACTCTTGTGTTTTCACTAGTTTATTTTCAGTGTATTTTTGAGGTTTATACTCCAGTGTTTTTTGGTTTAGGGTTGTTCAGTCTTTTTGTTCAGACATTGCTTCAGTGGCTGGAGGTGTGGTCTTCAGGTGCTGGGGCTCTCCATTCTCTCAGCTGTCCCCAATTTCACCTAACGACAGGCAGCTTAAATATCACTCTCCTTCACCTGCAAGCTGCCAGATCGTCCCCTTTTCCATGTCCCCTGTTTTCTAGGTTTCTGTGCTTCCTCCACCAGTTTGTCTCCAGCCAACAGCCTCAGCACCTACGAGCCTCCATCCACTGTAGCAACTCTGCACCACCTGGACTTCCTGTGTTTAGTTACCCTTTTTGTTTTTTCATGGAGTTTCCTTTCTTAAATCCCTTTTACCCCTTCACCCTTGACTGTGTCTCGCTCCTGGGTCCAGTTTAACTAACCCCCAAAACAATGACTGTAATGTGCAGTTTGTCTGTCGTAGACCATGGAAGTAAAATAAAATAAATTCATTATTGAGTAACATTTTGCTTGTTGGCTTTAGTTTGTTTTACTGAAGTCATTAATAAGAATTGGTTTTGTGTACAGGAAAAAAAAATAGCCATCACTGATGCCAAAAACTGAGTGAAGAAATATTATTCAAACAGCTTATAACCAAAAAAGTAGCTTTAAAATATAATGCTATATTTTCCCCCACAGGATTGGCTGCAGTAAAGCACAACTTTAACTGTGAACTAAAGAATGAACGTTATCTTTTATGTATTTTTTTTTTTTTATGCTCATTTGATTCATTGCATGTGAACAATTAACTACCAGCACTGGTGCGATTTTAGAGCTCGAGCAGAAAGAAAACTGATCTGCTCACAATATCAGAACGCCATTATATTACTGCACGCTTGAGAGGATAAAATTATTACTTATTATACTGCGTTGTGATTTTCCATTGAAGTAAATAAATACATACACAATGAAAACCCTAGTGTCATCCTAAAATATTGAATTGCATGACATTTGGAAGGTGAGCCGTGAATTTTTTTTTTTTTTTACTCACAATAAAACCTCGACACTGCCTAACACACAGAGGAAGAACTTTGGTACATGAGCCAGCCATCCATCCACTTCGGTTAGTGACAGCTCATATGCGACATTTAGCGCTCTTCCCCAGAGCACTGCAGGGCTAATGAAAGATGTGGCATCTGAGAGTGACTGAGTAACCTCTAATCCTTAATATATGAAAGAACATTTATGATCATATAATATTCTGCCCCTCCCACCTTTGAAAGAGAGCTGAGGCTTTGTCTCTCACTGTGGAGAGGCCCACATTGTGTTGTTGGCTGAAATTAAAGTTGGTACTGGCTTTAGTGACGTACAGGCATTAGCTGGTTCAGTGTGTGTGTTTTGTTTGAAACGATCAAACATTATGGGTGATTTCTTTATTCCTAGCACCTAAATTTCCTCTGATTAGAAACGCATTTGTGTGAAAATGAGCAAAATGGGCTGCTGACCCATGGTCCCAGTTTGTTAATTGGTTTGTGGAGATGTGTTTATTTGCAGATTGGTCATGTGCATCACTAAAGTAAAATTAACTCAAATGCCAAGGACCTTTAGCCCAATGCATTATTACCTGATATGGAGGAATCAACATCTAGTTTAGTACCTATGATATGAGTGCATTTATACTCAATAGTGTCCTGTTCAAGTATCCTGGTAGGATATATCATCTGGACATGGACGTTGTAGAACATCTTTACATTCATCTGGACTTCCTCTGATTTTAAATGCAACCTTCAATTTTCAAAGAAAATCATGCAGTGTGGACTAAATTTGACTTGTATTTTTCCAAATGTCAACTTATATTCTTTGACATAAATAACAGTTACAAGTTGTTTGGCCTTAGAAACCTTAATAGTCACTACATAAAAAAAAAAATATATATAATTTTGGCAACAAATCAAGAGTCTCTTGCCTCAACAAAAGTGGAAACCTGGATAATTTTAAGAACATACTTACGAGGATATGAATAATCAGGTTTCTCATGCTCCATGTTAATGTGATATCCTGAATATGATCACAACTGAAAACTAATGTGCAAAGAGTCAGCATTAGCATTTAAATTAAGTGAAATTGACGCTAATGCGGACTTAAAACATGGAAAGCCATTTTCATTATTGATCCCAAAGTTTCAGCTCTGTAGGTAAATTCAGCTCCGTAATAGAAAAAAAAATGTACAAATTGACTTATTCTATGTGATGAAATATTCAGGGACTGATTTTTAAACAGGAGCCGGTTATGCTGTTATACATATTTAACAGCTTAAATTTAAAAAAAAAAAAGGTTTCAATACAACAGTTCAAAACATTTATTTGTACCTGTGAAATACATGCAATAACCTCCATCACTAAAATAATAATAATAATGAAGTTATATAAACTACATGTATATAAAATGAAGGTATGTTAACTAAAGGTATATAGTCCGCCTTAAAATTCTGAACAGGAACTGAATCTCTCTTTTCCTCTCACCATTTACACTCCCATCTTCAGCCATTACTGTCATCAGACTGGAGCTCTCTGACTTTGATAGTGCATGAACATGTCCTGTGCTGAAGTGTTAAGGGCAGAAGGGAGTCAGTGACTGATGTGGAGAGCAGCAACGCTCCCCCCAGTGTCAGGTAGTGATTGATGTTCAAAGAATGGTCCAAAAACCCATGACCAACTCGCCTCACAGCCAGAGGCACCTTACTCTTTCCCCCATATGAAAGTGATATTTTCAGAGATATGAAATAATTATTATACGCAACCGCGTTCCAGTGTCTCTGATGTGAAATGAAGGTCCCTTTCTGTTTGAATAAAATTAATAAAACACATCATTGAGGGATATTACAGTCCAACCTGTCACTGTAGTTTGACATTTGAAGAAAATTTGCATTTAGTTATTACAGTTTTGGGGATCAGACTCATAAGGATAAGATAAGATAAACCTTTATTCGTCCCACAGTGGGGAAATGTACAATAAGGATGTTGTTTGACTTGGCTTGAGTGAGATATAAGCTACCAAGGTGGGTATGGATACATTATACATATTATATATATAGTCTCCCTCTTCTTCTTTATATTTGACCTTCATGCACAAACAAAGTTCCATTTGTCTTCCCTGGTACAATGACTGGCTGGGGTTACAAAAAAAAAAAATGTTACGGACAAATGAAATGCCTCTGTCAACAATGCTATTTTTACATGGGTGGTCGTTTCGATTAAAATGTCATTGCCTCTGTTCATTTTCTTTGATGTTTCTGTTGAACTTTACACACTTGACTTGTTCTGTCCATAAAATATGAATTATCCTCGCTGGCTTCACAAGACCCCCTCGTGCGTCTACAAGCGCACATGTGACTGCACACACAAGCGAACCGCACATGCACACACATATTCTCATTGTGAGCCCCTCTGTGATGTTTATAGGGGGTTGCAAAGCAAAAAAAAATTATGATGGCATTCAGAAAACTAGTTAATATGTAATGTATGTCTACAGGAGAATTTGTATAAAGGCAACATATTGCAAATGTGGAGCATAATGGAATTGACAAGCCTCAGGGTCAGAGAAAGTTTGCCTAAAAGTATACTTGGCTGAACACCAGAATGGGCTTTTTCTATGAGAATTGTGTTGTTTTATTCATTTTAAAACAACTATACTTTCTGAGCTTATCACACATTCAAAAGTTTTATCCAATTCACCAGCTCCAAATGATTACTTGCAATTGCTGTGCTCATTGTTGAACACAATCCACAAAGTGCATTAATTTACCCAGGGCACACAACTGTGAAAAAATAGAAATTAAAAATAGGACTGCATCCAATGATGGAATAAATGGAAAAACACTTAAGAGAGGATGATGAGAATGCTGTTGCATCCCTTGAGAGGGTGGCTGGAACAAATGGCTGTGGCAGATACGGGCTGAGAAGTCTTCTTAAGATTGACACAGGTAAGTGGTGCTGCCCATGCAGGGGTGCCGTGTCAATTAAGGTGCATAGAGGACCACTGTCTGTCTGTGAGAAGCTCATTAACACCAAGGTCAGTTTCATCAGGCCCCCAAGCTGTCGTTATTCTCATATTACCAGCAGGGATGGAAATAAAAAGGCATATCGGGCATGCATTTGCAAAATTCGGGATCGCATGCAGATTCTGAGTTAAGGATGCAAATGCAGACGGTGCAGAGAAAATACATTGTCATACAGCCAACACTTCCATAGACACACACACACACACACACACACACACACAACACATAGCGTTTACCCACACACGCACATGCAAAATAATAGATGTTTAAATAGCTGTTTTCCCTGGAGGGATTTTGAAAATGCAGAGCAGGTAGCAGGTGCTTGTTAAAATGAATATTGCAATTGTGTTTATGCAAAACAATTTTATCAATGATTGCACATGGTTCCATGAGACTTAAATGTCTGAGTAACTGTCTGCACCGCTGCAACCTGCCCTCACATGCAAAAAGTCATATAACTGGAAAACCTTCTGCAGAAGTAAAATACTTTGAGCAATACTTTGCTGTCATCATATCTTCTCCCCTAAATTTGTGGACCTTTTCTTTTACATTCTATTATGTTTTAATTTAAGTGCCGTGATGGGTGCACACATGACTGAGCACGCAGTATAGATTTGTGTAAATGTCACATCGTAAATCCATTGAGACGTTCACAGTTAACTGTCCAAGATGTCAAGCATAGTCTCAGCTGCACTTTAATTCCCTGCCTTTAACCTCAGCACGTGGGGGATAAACAGTTAATTGGCTGAGCGAGCCCGAACGGTCGGCGTGCAGGCAGACAGTGCGCCTTTATCGCTGATTGTTGGTTGTTTCAGCAGCCAGTGTTTCCCTATCTTCTGACACCGGGCCCTTTCTTGTCTCTCCCCGTGTTATTGGAAAGCGCTGATGGGAAATATATAACAGCTCGACACGGTAACTGCCAACTCCGTGCCCTAAGCCTAGCTCTCAACTCAGCTGTCAAGATCTAAAAGACAAAAAGCCTCTTGTTACTGTGCCTAGGTGCATGGCTACAGCTCAATTTGTTTGCAGGAGACAGACTTTCAAAGAGTGAGAGTCACCTGCCTGCATCCCTTTGCTCTGTTTGCTCTTTCTCTGAATTGCCACTCAACCTCTTTCCCTCCCCTCCCACTAGTTCTGCCTTTGTCTCTATATGGATATTCCTGAATGGTTTTGTGCCTACAGGCAGCCGTTCCACTTGTTTATCCCTTTCTCTTTCAATCAGAGACTGTGGAGGACAGATTCAAACTCTAGTTGACAATACAGCCAAATCCACTCTCTTCTTGATTCCATCAGGCGCACAAGTCTGTGCGTCTCACTCGTTTTAAGCCAAAAGTATACAGACTTTGAAGGGCAGGGTTAACGCGCAATGATTTATGCCAATAAAGACAAACTGCTCTCCGATTGTTCTCCATAAAGCAGCAAGATAAACTTTACTCCTAGCGCATTACGTAACCATCACTTCAGAGCGTGGTGTCATACTGAAAACGCTGAAGTGGTGAAAGCAGACACATGTGTCAAGAGACTGTGAAACAATTAACAACTATCTAAACAAGCCAAGTTGGCATCTCACCTCCTCTTTGGTCTTGACTTTTTTTTTTTTTTTCCTGTTTTCTTCTGGTGAGCCATTATTTGAAATCACACATGTACATTTTGGACACACTGGCTTTCATATGTAAACACATGAAGGCAGGAAAAATATGATCACATACCAAAATACTTTATCATATATAAATACTTTAACAGAGGTGGAATATTGTTCAAAGCTATACAAACACTACACATGATCCCTTTTCATGTCCCAGTGATAGAGCATGCTCTTTTTGTCTGTGTACTTTTTAAAACACCGAATACCTTAAAAACACGCACTAACAAGGAGCAAGGTGAAATGCACAAAAAAAGCAATCCGGCAAAACTGTCTTGTGCTTTTTTTGGAAATGTCTTCAAACTGAATGAAAGAAGTGGGCCACAGCTAAAGTGCTGAAATCCCAACAGCTGGTTAGTGAGAAAACACAAACAAGTAATTTGTACTTATAATTATGATCACTGGAAATCTATGAAAACAAAATGTAGTGAGATTTTTTTACTGTGTCTTCTGTTGTGCAGTTAAATGACCCCCCCCCCTCTAATTTTCATTGTACATACAGTAATATAGAGGCTTAAAACTGGATGAGGTGTTAGAAGACAGCATCATTCATTCTCACTTCAATTCATTTCTAATGATTTCATTATTCTTTTGATGCCCCCCCCTCTCCAATCTTACCCCAGAGGCTCGGGACTGAACACCATTCTGCCTTTAAATGGAACACTGATTGTTTTTCATGTTTATTCACAACCCGCGGGTCAGCAGCCTCCCATAATCTGCTGTTTCTTCCAAGGACAATTTGAGGGATATCATGAATAAAAATGATCTTAATAATATCTCAGTGAAAGGACCCATGGCAACTATGAATACCATTAGAGCCTGATCAGAGGCCGTTAGTGCCACATTTATACAGCCGGAGCAACAGTATAGGGCCTGCATGAGCGACTCCGGAGGCTGGCTGTTTACACTCTTTTGTCATTGCTTCTTTCATATATTTTCTCATCTTCACAGTACTGTATTTCAATGGGCTTCTTTATAGCATAATGGAGTTTGGATCCCTAGAGGCATTGTTATGTGTATTTGTATTAGATAAAATATTCATCTTACTTCTCCAGTTTACCTCAGATTGACAATATGGCAACAGAAATGTAAGAGAAAGTCATTGTGTCTTTGGAAGTATCTTTACTGTGAAGCGAGCTGCATGGAGCAGCCGCAGCAATTTGCCTCCCTCTAATACCCTTGACCTAGATGGCGAAACTTCCAGGGGAGTAGAGAATTAAAAGTGAGAGAAAAATACAATTATGTGCAGGGGGAAAAAAAAAACACTTTAGGTGATCAAATATAGTATTTTCCTTGAACTGTGTGGTAAGGGGATGACTCTTCTCATAATATTAACATAAAGAACAATGAGGACTATATTCTACGTGATATGTTCTACCTGAGGAATCTCCAAGGGAAGGAGGGGCGACCACAAAGGCTGTGAGGACCATACAAATTACACATACTGTGTCATAGTGTCTCCATTCTGGCTAGGTGGAGTTAAACTGGAGAGCTATTATTATGCATGGGTTGGACTTATAGCGGTGACCACGGTTGATTTCTGTTAATATGGTATGAAATTAATCCTAAGGTCAGGGCCAAGGCCAACATCCTTGTCATGTTCAAATATTTTTTTTTCTTTTCTTTCAAGTGATCCTACTTGTACTCTTCCATGTTTTATGTGATTTGCGTCGTGACTTTGAGGCCTCTATTTTAATGAATCAAGGCGCGATGTGCAAAGCAAAGCCAACTGTGCCGTGGCAATGAGGTGGGATGAGAAAGAATCCATTATCATACATTACGTGCGAGTGTGTTGGTGGTTGTAACAATCGCGGCCAATCACATCGGTTCCTTTCACAACCCTTCAAAGCATTGCCGTCCCACCATAATGTACTGACAGCTTGGTTGTGGAGTAGAGAGTCCAGGAAGCTTTGCTTTCGTATATCTGTGGAAAAACTAATATATGGTGGCGCAAACACACCAGGGAATATAAATGATTTTAAGATGAATGACCATTTCTAGACAAATCAAAAGCCCAATCTCAGTGTTCATGATTTGATTTTGATTTTGCACTGATTCTCAAAGACTATCTTTAAATGGTTTTTATCAGAGGATAAATTCACCAAAGCACATTTTCTCACTCATTAATGATATCTGGCAGCTTCAGCTTTTGTGCCCACTTTTTGAAATACCTGCCTCAGAGGCTCCTGCTGCTACGCCAGTACAATGGAGGTGAAATATAAATTGCTGTTGCTGTTCAAAGCACAGAAAAATCACATTAGTTAGTCCTAATGTTCTGTCTGAGGCAGATCAGAAAATCATTTATTAAACATTAGCTTGAAACTTGATGACTTATCCTAATTTAATGAGAAATGCTTATAAATATGATTTGGATGGATGATTTTGATTTTACTTCTGTTATTGGTGTTGAAATAATTTTTTACGCAGTGCTACATGTCCCAAATCCCAAATAATTTATTTTGATTACTGCTTGAGTCAATAATCTGTTCATACTATTTCCTTTGAAGGTACAACATAGGACAACATACTGTACTTTTCTTTGTCTGTGAATGATTTTTTTGACCAACAAAGGTTCATGCAGAACCCATGTAATATATGAAAACCTGAAATATGTCTTTATTTGATGTAATACTAATGTGAATACGAAGCCTGTTCTGCTCCAGGATCCTAGTGTGTACATTTACTTCATAAACATACCCTGATGTAACTACAGAAATAGAATGGGTCATAATGCATTAATTCATTTGCTTGACAATGTTGTGTAGCCTTGATTAGCACCTCGCTGCTAGCTTGCTCAGACCGTACACTGCTACAAAGCTGTCACGTTAGCGGCCCGTTAGTCAGCGGTGAAGCCTGTGTAAGTTTGACTGTTTCGAAACAGAGGGTGAATAGAGGTGCTGCAGCAAAGTACAATATGGGAAAAAAATAGTGTGTCTTTTGAGCATTAAAGCACATAAACCTATTCAAGAAGTAAAATAAAAGTATGAACCTAAAACGTATAATATAGCCTCTTTAACCTCAATATCTACAGGTCTTTTAACATCTGCTGTGGGCTGATTTCACTGAGACTTATTCCATCGACCTGGTTGCAAACGACAGTCATTGGAACTATTTGAGTCTGAGTAACTGTGACAGCATATGACATGAATTGATTTATATGGCGCCTCTGAACCTTGATAAATCATTCCTGGGAGTAACAGGTTTATGATTACCAGGTGCTAAATAATCATAAAAGTTTGCTTCTTATTTCATCTTTGCAATGATTTGTTCTCCCTCACCAAAGACTACAGTTTCTTGTAAAGCTGACTGATGAGAAGGTCTTTCACACGAGTGTACGTTTTGACGGCTATTACAAAAATACAGTGTAATTAAGGGCTCTCCTCTGTCACGAGGCACGGAGGCACCCGGCTTAACCCTAAAAAGAGACAAACATGAAACTCAGTTCAAGGCAAGTTTGCAGTCTGTCCGGTTAAACTGTCTGCATTAATTATTTAGTAATTAGCTACATGTAATTGCTTTCTGACACCTAGGATTACACTGTCTTTGTAATGCATTAGCTGTCTCAATTATAGCAGGGTGTTGGATAAGCCTGCACTTGATGTGGCTTATCTTTTCATTTTCTTTCTCTTTACCCCCCCACTCCCAATTTGCTTTACTTCAACATGCTCTCCATACTTCTTTATTTATTTATTACTTGTTTATTACAAGAGGGGCCATCTAAGCCACAGCAGTGGGCCAACATGTGATGTTAGAACAAGAAAAACGATGCCTCTGATCTCTAAGCCAGGGCATCTTAGTCTTTTATAATATACTCATTACGTTCTCAGTAAACAAGTGCACTTCTGGATGTGTTTTCACACATGGAGCACGGACGCTTTTGTGAATCTGCACATCTTTTCACTCTCGCTGTGCTGTATTTGCACACTGAGACCTTGAAGCCTGAGCTCGGATCTCATATCTCTAGACCTGGGGATATTCAGCCAGACTTCAGGCCAAACAGAGGCGGCTGATTATCAGAGGAGCCTTGGGATGGATCGAGGGGAACTGCAGAACCAGGAGGCTCATAGACACGATAAGCCTGAGTTTTATGGGTTAGCTGAGCAGTCTGACATACCTTAGAGGGATGTGTGAATATACAGAACATGCAGTATGCACACACATAAACACACATGTTGGCTTGTGCCCGTTTGAAAGTGTGTATACGTCTTTGTGATGTCTGAGTGTGTGCAGTGTGTGAATTTTAAGGCTCTGTCACGTATATGCCTGGCCTATGAATTTTCTTTTGTAAGCTCCGAGCTGCACTGGAAGGTAAAAAGGGGCAAAAGAGGCCTGAGTCAAAAAGCTTCCTTTTAGGCACGTGAGCAACTTGGACACACTGTCCTGTGTCAGTCTTAGTGTCACAGGATGAAATACCCCAGAAACTATAACCAAGAATATATTTTAGTCAGCAGGGTCGGTGCTTAAAATTTCATCTGGATCTGCTTTTCTCAGCGGACGAGAGTGAAGTTCAACATTTTTATTTTCGGATAATGAAAGAAGGGCATGCTTAAAGTGAAAGGGCAACGGCAGAGATGGGATACCTGTTGAAATGCACCTTCCTCGCCCTGCCGGTGGCGTTTGTTGCAGGCTGGAGATACAGTCAATTTGTGCTTTGCTACGTTGCTTTAAGGGCTTAATGATGTGAGGGCTATGAGCAGAGCAGGGCGAGTCTGAGCTCTAGAGATACTACAGTAAAAGAAGTGTTCTAACAACATTTTGACACTCAACCTGATCAGAGAAATAATTGAGTTTGACTGAGTTGATTTAGTATGTAATGACATCAAAGTCGTGAGCTTACCCCCATATTTGTGCATCTCCCCCGAGAGCTGAGTTGGCACCGGCGTTTGGAACATTTTACCATCAAATTGCTGCTCTTGAGCAAGAAATGGAACACAGCAGGGTGACAAGTCGGCTGAATTTATATTCCTCAGCCAAACCAAAGGCCTCACATTACTCGACAGCTTGATGGGAGGTTAATTTAGGAAACCAAACCTGTATCATTCTGTCTGTAACCTCAAGATATAAAAACGACCACCCACACCAAGCCAAAGCAGACTGTTAGGAATATTTTGCTTAGCAACTGCTGCTCATAGAAAACAGAATTTTAACCCAAAGAGTGTCTGGGCACCTGTTTATATGTGAACCTGCAAGAAGAGGAGCTGATCTGGTACAAAGAAAGAAATTTAAGAAATTTAATGTTGTATTCTACTGTATCGCTATATTTAAATGTAATCTAAAATCTCCCTCAGGTGTCAGGAGATGATTATTTTTCCTTCGGCATAAAAGATGCTAAACGTTTGCTTTTAAATAATTTTATTGAAATTATATATTGTATTTTAAAGTTATGAGTGCATTTATAGACAGTATTGAAATATGTGATGAGACTGGACGTCATTAGGGGCCAGAGCTCTGGGTCAGATAGAAAGCATCAGGAATGGAGCTAGCAGGGAATTCAATCACAGTTCAGCACTACATCCTAGCTGTATATAATATGAACTATATACTTATCTTTATAGTATACAATATTTGCACTTATGATAGCATATAAGACATCAACATACTTTTCCATTTTACAGTTACTAGCAGTGGTACGGCAAGTCTGTTGTCAGACACCAGTGAAATTGCAATTTTAGAAACCCACTGTTTTCATTACCTCGATCATTTTCACTGCCAACGAAACTTTTTTTCAGCTGTGAGTGGCGCCTCAATTTAATTTGTGCATTGCACTTCAGGACAATAGTGTGCATCAACAGCAAACTCAACAGTCAGGTGTGTTTTAGTATGGTAAATGGACTGCATTTATGTAGTGCTTTTTCTAGTCTTACTGACCACCCAGAGTGCTTTACAACACAAGCAAGCCAACAGCTGCTCTACCTCCTGAGCCACAGCCATCCCCCTACTCTGTTAATGTGTATACTGACAATCTGAGTACACTTGATTCAGTCATTTTTCTATAGTGAAGACACTAAAGACATGCTGAGAATTAGCATGTAACGTTGAATTGGGACACAGCTATGATCTCATTTGAGGACACCTCAGCTGCACATAGCCCAGATCCTAAGTACTAGGATGCCATGTGTTGCTGTTTCATGTGTTTCACTACATGTGATACAGTTAACCTTAAACTGATCCAACATAAAGCTCCTCACATGTTGGGCTCTTCATGTACAGCACTGTTCTCCGCACGCTGGTGCTAAGTGAAACACAAACATATTTTCGGCACTTTTGTAAAGTAATGATCCATATCTTTGGTATAACCACCATAAATCACGAGCTACAAATTTTAGAGGCTGGCTATGAATCTTGTCAAGGAAGAAATCAGAGACTAGTGCTGCAACGGCAAAGACTGAGCCAGATCAAAGATTTCCATTAAATTTCTAATATGGGCTGATGCTAATACCCTTCCTCAAAAATATTCAAATAGCGCAATCAAAGAAATCATGCTTCATTATGCATCTTATCAGTATGCAACTCTGCACCTAACTTGTTCACAAGACATATTGTATTGCTTTTTTTTTTTGTCTGTAGCCACAGGAGTTTGAGCTTCAGTGTAACAATTATTACGATGAAATAATTCCTACGTTGAATTATTTCAAGTGATGAAAGCGGAGGAAGTAAAATCTGAAACATAAGCAGACAGAAAGTAGCTGATGGGAAAGTGTGGCTCTAATGTCCACTGTGACAAAGACCTTGATTTTTTTTTTTTTTTTTTTGCCCTGTTTTTGTGTTTATAAAGTAGGTAATGAGGATTTGCTTTTTGGGGTTAGTGTTCGGGTTAGTTTAAGCAACAAACCAATTAACATGTGCAATGAGGAGTTAGGTCACTTTTGAGGACACACTATTGACTTGAATTCATTGCCTGGAGGCATGCCTTAACCTTCGTCTCACCCCAATCAAGAAATGTCCCATGTATGCTCATTCTGACTCAATCTGCATTGAAGCCAAGTTGGAGACACCCGTTTTGTCCCTAAAACTCATCCCCAATCAATTTACTTTCAATCAAAATGTAACCTCTGGTAGGTAGCTCCTCTGCATGCATTCATTCATTCGTTAGTGTGTTAAGATTTCATAATTTACATAATCTATTTGCATTTATTATGTAATTCAACTTTGATATGTCATCAGTAGAGAAGGTCTGTGAATTACTGACATCACAATGATGTATTTAGTGTCATAACGTGTCCAGAATGTGGCGTCTGTGAGATTGCCTCCAACTTTATTAGACATCTTGTTGTGTTTTCTGTTTGTCAGACTCTCTCAAGGTTTTGAATGAAGAGTCTGGTGTCAGGACCGACATGTGGTATGGAGCTCCCCTCCTGCCTCTGTCCGAGCCCTGGTATTTTCACTACATATTTATTTTGCTGGAAGCTCACAATGGGCTGAAATATGGCTTTAAAGGCAAGCTGGTTATTCTGAGCAACAGCTACTTGACCTATATAGTGTTATAACCCCTATGACTATTTATAAGACATACAGTAGTAATACTGCATGGCCTTTTATAGTAACTATTAATAATACATCATACATTGTATACAATGCATTATGAATGTGTTAATGCATTATATAGGTACATATGATGTATTATAGATATTCATTCATGAAAAATGTTACCCGGTGTTGCATTATTAACCCACACACTCCCACATGACATGTGTTTTCTCTTGTGAATGCACTTAGCCGTCAGTCGGCTGTCACGTGCTGTCGGGCCTTTGCTGATTTCCACCAAGCTAAAAACCAAGAGCTGACAATCCCGTTGTAAAGCACATACAACATAATTCGTCCTGGCGTAGGACCAGTTGTCACTTTAATCATGCTTTGTTTGTCTTGTTTGTTTGTCTTCTTGTTTCCATGCTGGGTTTTTTTTTTCAGTCATGGCAGCAGCGGATACCATTATCAGTTTGTTGGTCCCCCACTCTTGAAGTATGTCAGCAACTAATGCGTGAATTGCCATTAAATCCTGCCCAGAGGATGAATCTGATGACTTTGTTAATCCACCAGTCTTCCCTCAAGTCCCACCAGAAGGTCATAATCTCAACATTGTCATGATGGAATAACACAAAGGTTGGAGACATTCACGGTGGACAGATCATTCATGGAAAGATCAATCCATAAATCCTAGGTCCCATCTGTACTTGTTCTTTCAAGTGTCTTGTATTCAGACTCAGATCAGAGTAAAGATCTTAAATTACACTTTGCCCCGTACAAGCCTCTCTGCTGCCCACATCACAAATCTGATTGCAGTCCATCTCAGTTTTCATGCAAATCAGGGTCAAATCCACTTCAGTCCAGAGGGAGGTGGTAACGCACCTGAAGCTGCTCTCTATCTGACAAACAATGATAGAACAAGAAAGACTTTATTATTTAGCATTAGTTAACAAATATTAATCACCTAACACAAATACATCATGTATTGTATTTAAGAAATGAATGATGAAAAAGCTTGGATGCATTTACACTCAGCTTTTCTTAGATGTGATGGCTTTGATGATCCTCTGACTTTTTATGCCACATCACCATGAGGTTCGATTTCCCAGTTGGCCATCAATCTGTAGTCTTTGCAATCTGTTCATGTTCAACGTGAAGTGATGCCTTGAAGCAATACGAAACATGCGATCAGCCAGTCTTTGTCAGCGTTAGTTCTTTGAGGTGTCACGACCCTAAGAACAACACAGGATGTTTTCTTACTTCAAATTAAGATCATTCTAAAGATTCATTCATTTCTACTCTAAAGACATTTTGCAGTGCAGATCCGCAGATAGTGCAATGTAGAATTAACTGATGACCTACAAAGATTCACGCTGCTCTGCTTTCACACTACTGACACACAGATGTCAGAGAAACCAGCATGCAGAGTAACAATGTGTGAGACACGCTGGCAAGGTCAGATTGTAGACATCCACATCCAGGCTACACAAGCACATCTACAATGTTCTCTGGTTTACAATTGACAAATTACTCCTTATATCATTGAGTCTGTGCTCAAGATTAACTGCAAAAATTGTGTTATATTATCATTTTCTAAGAATTATTTGCACATTATGCATAACAAAGTTGAAAATCTGATCATGAGGACAAAACTAATTAACTTTCTCACCTGAACCTTTCTGTGTGACATTTACTATAAATATCACTCATTGTGCCGCTTCCAAGAATAAAACTACAACAAACAGCAAAAGATAATCCAATGTTGTGTCTTACTTTGTTACGGCTGCACATAACTGAACTGTCACCGTGTTTTGCTAATGTTCATTATCCACCCGTGGTCCGTTGCTGGTTCCTGGAGTGAAATGCTGTGGTGACACCATTCATCCTGTGGGAAACTGTTGCTCTGAAGATCAGTAACTACTGATAAGTAGACAAGAAATGGTTCTGACCAATGGAGGAGTGCCATACAATGTCTGTGACTGATAGAGCTGACACCACTTTGTGGATGTAGGTCACCATAGCGTATGTACCAACAGCTGATTAATTACCAACCAAGAGAAGATGCATCATAACAGACTCTTCACTGATTCCGTAGCTTGGTTAAAATCCATTCTCTGTTCAAATTCTAAACAAGTATGGAAATGGCATTACTGTTGCATGGACCTGTTAGTGTAAAGATAAAAATGCAAATGGATGTGAGATGCACATTTTCTCTTCTAGTGCAGGCCTTATATTTTTCCAGTCACTTACTGCATATCAAAGTGAAACAAGCATCCGTAACTTGCATATAAGAGGTTTATGGGAGTTTAGTGAGGGCTATGTGGGTGAGCCTGAGGATGCACTCTTTTTTTTTTTTTTTAACTAAATTACCACTTCTGCAAATGGATTGGCATTAATTTGCATTTATTCCACAAACATTTATGTTAAGATGAACATCATATAGCACAGTAATTTAATGTTGTGTCATGTGTAATGTTGTGTGTTGTTTTGGCATAAAAGCATGGATAATAGCATTGAGAATATTTACATGGTATCGTCCTTTTATATATTGTATGATTTAGTATTCTGGTGTGTATGTAAACATGTGCCTGGTGTAGGTATCTTCATGTTGAGCAGAGACACTGATCTCGTTTTATCTTTTTTCTTTTTTGTGTAGTTTAGGGACAGCTGTGACTTTCTGGTGTCCTGTCTGACATGGTAATACTTAAATCTTGGGCCCTCATCTGGAGCTCGTAGAAAAAAAAAGAGCCATATTTCAAATTGCTTTTTCCCCCATCGCTTTTTAGTACTTACACCTTCCATCCCATCTGGTGGGCTATTCTCTCAGTTACACATTTGCATTGGTATGAGACAGTTGTGGGGAAAAAAAGGGAAATCACCAGACTAGAAGTTTGCACATTTAACTGACAAAGCAAACAGGAAGAAAATATAAAGACTTCTCCTTACTTTCCTTTTCCTTACGATGTGTTAAAATGCTCACTTTTTTTTTTGCAATGATCTCTAAATTTCTAAGCAAATGAGCTATGACAAGAGTATTTTCCAACAGGCAAGACAGAAAAAAAACTGGGTATGCTGAACTAGATAAATAGGATGAAATCAGATCACAATGGCCTTGATGTCTAACTCAGGGATTTAGTGAAGGGAACCAAGGGACAGGATAAGGGAGGACACTGACAGCTTGTACTCTTGATGGCCAAATCCCGACCCCTGTTGTCCTTCCAAGTTAGGGAGTATTTCCAGCTGACAGACACTGTGTTCTGTGTGCCCTGTCTGGCACACGGCTTGTCATACCCTTATAATCTTACTTACTCTGGCTATTTATACTTTTTATAACCCATCTTTGAAATTATTTTCATTATTCACTCTTTCTTGTCCTTTTTGAAAGTTGTTGTCTCTGAGCCATTTTCTCACGTCCTTTGAGGGAGAAGCACTCCAATTTCTTCATTCTAACTATCCGTCTGTGCCGGGGACGGTGCAGGTATAGATCCATCTATAAACTGTTAACTGTATACTTTACTTTTTGGGTCTTCACCTGGCTCGCTGGTTTGGCCTTGGGTCTGGTCGACTTGATCTCATTGATTGCAGGCCATTTGATTTATGTCTATAAAGAGCACAGGGTATCTGCAGACACTAGCAAATCTTATAATGTACTGCTTGCTGGTTACACCAAAGCAATATGGGAACACAAAAACAAGCCAAGTTCAGCCAGGAAGACATCAATGCTTCTCGATCACAAGCTATTTCTCATCCTTCCTACTGCGCATGCTCACACACATTTCCCGCCATCAGTGTTTGGGGCTGTCTCATCAGCTGATCTCTTCCATCCAATAGCACGGTGTCACACCCTCATCGCTAGCCTATCATCTTCATGCTATAATACGATCTTTCTTTGCCCTAGCTCTTTCCACCTCGCCTTCGCAGAATCATCATGCACTTCATCACCCATCTGGCTTCACAGTCTCCAGTCTTAGTTTTACATAATATATTATGGTAGAACATCAGTCATAATCATCATAATAACAAAGTTGTTTTTTTCTTCAAGCTAAATTGTTTTTCTTCATCAACAAAACTTTACAAAGAAATAGCAACCCTTATTCATCTTTTATTTTGTGAAGAAGCGGCTGAAGGACCAGTATACAGCCATGAAGAAGTAAAGTTTGGTTAAGATGAGAAGCTCTCACTGTGCAGCTTCAGTGGCCTCTAAGGAGGCTGTTGCAGGATTTGGAAGCCTCTTTGTGTGTACTGTGTCTACATACTGTTGAAGCGTTGGCCAAACCCCAATGGAGTCTCTCTGCAATGGAGATTTTCAGCCCATCTGTGGCCACAGAATGCTAAAGGGAAACAAATATGAGTCAGTAAGTGCAGTTCTCCCCTTTTGCTGTGACATTTTTGAAAAGGCAACGCATGGCTTTAAATGATTTCTTGATGTACCACATTGAAGAGCTGCTGCATTGTGACAATAAGTTCAACTTCATCCATATTGATGTGTGTGTTCTTGCTGGATTCAAGAATCTCAAGTTTAGTAAAGTGGTTTTAGTTTTTTTGTTTGTTTGTTTTTTTAAATATACAGCACATAAATTTCAGATTTTATTGCACCAGTAAAACTAAGTAAATCCTCCACAGTGACTCTCACATGAAAACAAAAAAACCTCTTCCTGTTGCCTATGGAGTTCTAACTATGCTGAATAACCACATTTGCCCATTCTTCGATCTACACCAAACAAGAAAATCCTAGATTGTTTTCCAAGACCATCGATTACATAGGTTCCTGAGGAGTCTAGGTGCTGGAGGATGAAGTGGACAGACTTGTTGGCAGTGTAAAAAAAAAAAAAGCAAAAAAAAAAAAAAAAAAAAAAAAAAAAAAAGGCAGTGTAAGCAAACTGCACGGGGGCCGGGTGTGGGTCAGTGATGGTTTTGAGGTGGGACAAGACAGTCAATTGACTTCGTAACCACGGAGATCAGGGCAAGAGGTCTGTAGTCACTGAGTCCAATGGTCCTTGGTTTTTAGGCAGGCTGGT
This sequence comes from Holacanthus passer, assembly GCA_025331565.1. Taxonomy (NCBI): domain Eukaryota; kingdom Metazoa; phylum Chordata; class Actinopteri; family Pomacanthidae; genus Holacanthus; species Holacanthus passer. Next base: position 10,374,601 of record JAFREQ010000003.1, on the reverse strand, counting down.
ACATGGCATGTCTCCAGTGAGTTGTTTACGATGTCACTGGAGACATCTGATCAGACCAGTGCTTCAGGGTAGATGATCCTGTCCCTCTCCAGGATGGAGAGAGTCGTCACTGCGGTGGTGTGCCGGGACTGACTGTGTCAGGACTGTCCCTTTATCTTTCAAAGCAACAGCAGTGCTCATTCAGTTTGTTGGCCAGACACAAGTCATTAACAGAGTAGAGGGCGTTAGGTTTGTAGTTTGTGATTTATCTGAGGCCCCTCTAGACAGAAGAAGAGTTGTTGGCTGAGTTTAGCTTCTCTCGCCACCTTACTCTACCTGTACATTGACTCTCTAAACCTGTCCCCACTCCCAAATGCCTTTTCCTTTTGTGACCTTCATTGTCTGAGTTTGGCTGTGAACCAGGGTTTGTCATTGTTATAACTCACTCTGGTGCAGAGTCCAAACTGTTGGTAGCAGCCCTGAAAACATCCCAGTGAATACAGTCTATGCAGATCCTCCATAGTTTCATAGGTATCATAGGTATGATACTGCTGAAGCCTTGTGTAGGCATTAGCTGATGTAGAAAGAATCTTTGGACGGAACGAGAACAGTGGATTTTGACCCATCACTTTTGAGTTCTGCAAGGAAGGGATCTCTTTACAGCCAGGATGGAGAGGAGGAATGATTGCAGAAACGAACCATTAACCAATTTCATACTGACAGTCACTAGACCACATATAACCAATGTTTCCCTAACCATTAACTAGAGTACTTACCTTAACCCAAACCATGCTCTTCTCTAAACCTAACCAAACCTTAACCACAGCATTGTCACATCATTAAACAGATTTATCTTTCAGTAGTGATTTGTAACATTTTTTTGAAGTTATCAGAAAAATGATGTCATCATCACAGCGGGGGCATCAGATCAGAAAACGTGTCTGTGTATTATTCTAGAGGGTAGTTACAAATGATTTATTTTGTTGTTTAATTTGATGAACTTTTTGGTATGTGTATATTGTACAAAGACAGACATTAAAAAAAATGCAAACCAAACCCTTACTTGGTACCATATTCAGAGTCGCAAGACATATAGTTCACTCCCTGATGCCTAATTGTATTTCAAGTTGTCAACAAATCTATGATCTAATCAAGCAGTAGTCTCAACTACAATAATGACCATTAGCAAGTCTGGCCTCTGGAATAAAACACCTCACTCTACAACAGCTGATTAAAATACTAATGATTCTCCAAATTGTGTAGGTGGATGGCGGTGTTTTCTAAAATCAACACAAACACAGTGTAATGAAATATAAAACAGTAAATATTCCCTTATTGTGTGAGCACTATCACTCACCATTACGGGGACAGTGGATGAGTGTCCTAGTATGATACAGGAGTGCAATTGGACAGCCTCTCATTACATTTTAATGATGTGGCTTCAGAGAGGACCTTAAAAGCTGTCTGTCTCTTTGGGGCTGCATGGTAATTGAAAAGAGGTTTCAATCTGGCGTGCGGAAGCCAACAGGGATATTTCTGAAAATAACCCCCATTTTAATGAGTTTGTTCATTAAAAGTTTAACAATTTCCTCATAAAATGTCGACAGAATTTCATGCAGAGCAGGAGAATCACATACAGTGATGAATTAGTGGACCTAGGCCATCGGTTAGGTCGGATCGTCGTCCTCATCTTACAGCTCAGTATTACTGTTTTTTATTTCTACTTTCCATTCGTAGTGGAGCTTCTCTGAACATACTTTGTTGGAATTGTCCTTGAAGCACCCACCCACCTCCATTGATCCGCTCTTCGTGAGCATAAACATTGCAGGATCTACCCCTGCAGAAATGTGTAGTGTGAGTTAACTTAACTTATAAGATCAATAAAGTGTAGGTGTATGGTGCATGCTCGCTCATTAGCAAGACTGTACGTGCGCTCGCATGAGCACCAGCATCTGTGAATACGTGATCCATTTCCCATTCACTTCAACTGAAACCTGACAAATTCAAAGATGGATTTTACTATTTGCAATATATCAGTGATGTGCTGTGCTGTGTCCTTATTCGTTCATCTCAGTTTGTACAATATTACATTACCAGACTACGACGGCATTTCCAAAAAAAAAATTGTGACACTGTGTAAAACAATATTTAAAAAAAAGAATATAGTAGTTTGTTCACCCTTTCTGAATTTGATGCCAGCTGTTGTGGAACCATCCGAAAACACCTGTTAGGAACATTCGACAGGTAAACTGGTAATTGCATTCTGCTTTTATTTACCTTCTATAAAGCCTCCTCCAACTTCGCTGGAATCAGTTTCCAGCTCGGCTCAGTATTACAAACATATATTCACATCACATTCTTTCTCTGGGCTGAGTGCTCAGATTGAGTGCAATTTTGTTGGGCGATCGGGCTAATCGGCGGGGGCCATCATTGTCATTACCTCTGATTTTCCTGATATGACAAGTCAAAATGATGTCTGATTTTAAAAGACCTAGTTCAGACATAATGACAGACAGTAAAGCCAGAACACTTCTGAAATGTTTATAGTTGCCATTCATGCTATACAACCAGATTATGGTTGTAACCCTGCCCACACTGTTTCCTCCAGTCCTGCTTATTTTTTACCCCAAATTGGGATTATAATGTTTCCTGCCAATTTCAGATCTGACAGCAACTTAACCACCTCTACTCTATCTTAACATTTGTGTTGTATTAGTATTGGGCACAGTATACAGCCTGGGAATCAGTGCTGTCTAAGAGGCAAGAAAAGAACCTTAACTTGGGAACTGAATTTTCTACGTTGCTGCAGCAGAGTAAAATCTGGCTCCTGTGTAAAGTCACTGCAGAAGCTATTCTTAGCCTTGCAAGGGTGGGTTTTTCAGTCAATATTCTTCTACTTGTTGAATTAAAAATAAATCTATTTTGTAAAACCGTGGACTGCGCGCTGTTATGGGAAACATAACTGAGCTGTCCTGTCTTCTCATTGGTGCCATTTCATGCTGTGATTGCACCAGTTCCAAGCTGAACTATCAGATGTTAGTTGTTAGCTATAATGTCCAGCATAAATTTAACCATACCTAATAGATATTTGATCATACCCTTTTAATTTCAAGTATAGCCTTGCATTCATTTGTACCTACTGAGAAGCAAACATATATTATTTTTCGCTTCACTTTCATCTTCTTGGATTGAACTTCTTCACATCACACACACGTGCCACTCTCATTCCGCATTCACATTCTCATATGTTACCTATAAAAACAACTAACTGAAGTGTGTTAATGACGTTGGACAACGTTATTAAATCCACTGATTCTCCCTCCACTTTTCACACGTCACTCTGTGAGCCCCTTCCACCCCTTTCCTCGACCACCTATTCACTCCAGGTCTCTGTATCTCACACAGCTAATGTGACATTTATCTGTAATTAGACTCTTACATATTTTAATAGAAAATGATATCCCTTAAGGTCTCCCTGTCATTTGCATGGGCAGCTCTGATGATAATCAGGTCCTAGAAAAAACATTCTTGATGACATGGGCTGTCATCCCAAATTAGCCGGCGCAAAATCCTTATCAGGGGAGTGACCTTCCGGAGCACGGCTCAAACTTGGGCGGCATGTGGGGAAAGAGCAGTCAATGCATCTGCATAGATACATTTGTATTTGCATCTTATCATAATACATCTGTGAAGCTTATTCCAATAGATATTTGTTAAGACCACTGAAGCCATAGTTATATTATAAGGAGCACCATGTATTGATGAACTACTAAGCACACAAGAGTATCTATTTAAGGATGTCAAGTTTCCAACTAACAACATTTTTGCGGCTGCTGTCCACATTTTATTCAGTGGCCCTTTTATTGGTGCTCTTTCCTCTTGCAAAAATGTAGCAGCCAATCTCTCTTTCTTGACATGATGGCCCATGAATATTCTATGTGAACGAGTGGGTTTGCTCACGCTGCTCATTCCGTGAAGCTATTCCTGTGAGGGTTACCATCTTATGGAGAACTCCTAGCGAGCTGCGCCAGTTGGTAACGTGTGATCATGTGGCGTGCTGTGATGAAAACAGTGAAACTTGAAACTGCATAGCGCAGAGGATGTTGTGCTGCGCAGTTTGATGTATTAATTAATGCGTCTGGTGCATTGGGAGCTGAGTGATATTCAGCCATAAATGCCGTATACATTAACTGTGTTTTCATTGCACAATTCGTCACAGACACCTGCTCGCCGCCACAGGTGTCCATAGCAGTTTATGTTCCCCTGTTTGTGTTCTTGTTCTGCAGGGGGACGCAAGATGCAGTCAGGTAGGTATTATCTTTGGGATGCTGGTGCCTCTAGAAAATAGCAAATGGCCATGATAGCATAGAAAAGTGATCACTATTTACTGTGCGACATCTAAACAACAGAGACTATAATCTTCTGAATTAAGCTGCATAATTACTGGACGGTGGCTCATTCACTTCAATGCAATACTTAGCTTATTACTTATAAAACATGTTATAATACAACCCCAATTCCAAAAAGCTGCTGAAATCTTATATCAGGCAAGAATGGGAAGAGGTGATGCAACACAATGGTAAGCATGCCCCTGTCGCAACTTTTTTGAAACGTGTTGCTGGCATTAAATTTAAAATGACCATATATTTTTAAATTTAAAATGAAAACAATAAAGTTTTTTCAGTCTCAACATTTGATATGTTGTCTTTGCACTATTTTCACACATGTGCAAAGTTACATGATATGTGCTAAGACATTCATTATTATTTCAATCTCAATCTTTGACATGTTTAAAACATCCTAAAATCCATAATCCATAATAATGGTGGTTGGTAATTGTAATATTAAAAGTGTGTCCAAAGACAGTGGTATTAACCTTGACAGTGATTTACAGAATCTTCACTGTATAGATGCCCACATCTGTTTCATTCCTCCCTTTGCTTCCTTAACACAGCACGATCTCTTCATCCCTTTCTTCAATCTCTCTTTCTCCATATCAGGGGAGTTCTTTGCTCAGGAATGAGATTAGATGAGTAAGGTGGTCGAGTGTGGCAGATTGGGAGTAAAATGTGAGACAAAGCAATTGCATTTCATATTGAATTGGGAATAAGGGACGACATGGTCTCTCCCTGCATACCCCTCATCGTTTGGACTTCATGCAGAGGCCGATGAGAGTCCACAGGAAATTGAAAGGCCTTATCAGTCAGTCTGATAACCTCACAAGTTATGGAGCCTGTCAGTGTTTCAACTCTGACCTCAGGTGCCCTTTTTACAGAGGGATGCAGCTGTTTTAGGTTTAAGAATGCACAACACGTGTGACACTGCACCTGAATGTATGCATTGAGGGACTATTCTTTGATTACATTTCTAGTTACTCTCTCTAGTTACTCCCAACACTGGCCATGCCGTTGCACCTTAAAGCTGACACTGGAGCTGTCAGGCAACATATGGGTGAATCTACCTTAGAGAGATAAGACCCCACGCCTTGTCAGAGCCAAACCACCAAGCCATATGTTTGTCAAGGAAGAGCGACTTTTCGTGACAGGAGTGGGACAAATGTGTCCGAATTTGAAAGAAGTATTGCAATACTGTTTGAGACCATGTGTGCATCTGCCGCAATATCCAATATAGGAAAATAAAAACATGAAGAGTTTGGGGTCATTATGAAAAGATCTATTAGTTGTATCTCAAACAAGAATGAAATAAAACCTGCAGTTCATCTGATTAAATATATAACACTTTTAAATAACTAAATCAGAAAATTGTGTGAAGAGTTAAACGGAGATATTAACATTTCTCCAGTAATTGTGCAGTAATGCCAGTAAGCAATAATTCACCAGTAAACATGTTAGAGCCAATGATACAGACAGAAAAATCAGGAGAACTTCACTGATTGATTTTAACTCTGTTACAAAAATCCAACTTTAATTCTCCCAGATTTAAACCTCCTGCTTCCCAGCTCTGTTGTTCTGTTGCCTCCCGACGTCTAACGCGCTCCAGTTGTGTTTCCCACAGCACGATGTCTGTGCTGCTCCTCTTTCAGGATCATATGTGACAGATGCATCTGTCATGGGTGGCGAGAGACTGACAGAGGAAGGGAAGAGGGGCAGAAAGAGAGAGGGGAGAGAGAGCTCCTCTGTGCGACATCTGCCGTTACGCTGGGAATTCCCTCGCATGCAGTTTGCAGTGCAGGAAATGAAGGATCTGGACTGTGTGTGGGTTTTCTCATTTTCTCTTCTGGCGACGAGAAAGAAGATCTGCATTTGCTACGTTTTGGAGTGGACGTGAGAGAGTAACCTCAAGGTCTCTATGCAGGGTCCCACTGCACTTTAAGAGCAGCACCATTGTCCCTCAGGAAAGAAACAAGCTGAGACAGAAAGAGCAGCAGGTGAAATTGGTGTCATGGCAAAATTTTCACGCCTCGGTGTGAGATGACTGGCAGCTTATCGTGTTACTTTGTTGGGGGGCCTGTGGCAAGAGAGCTATTGATAATGTGAAAAAATTGTGACATATAGTCCCAAATCAGAACCTTTTTCTCTTTGTTGAATATCAAGGGAAGTTATTAGTGAGTTGTTATGAGGACACTGTATCTACGAGAGGTTGGAAAATTCACATAAATACACTGAGGTAGCATGGTGAGTAGCACTCACAGTTTGAAAGAAGAATTTTATTTATTTTTTTAATAGCATTCTTAGAGAAGGTCAAGGATGTCATTCGCAGGGAGAACGCTCACATCAAGCATATAGCAATTAATGCTGCCCTGAGTGCTGCAGGTTAATATTTAATATCTAATATATCTCACTGCTTTTGTGTTCCAGCATTTTTTGATTGCTCGTAGAATATATTCAGTTTATAATTATTCAATGCACACTCAACGTGATTGCATTTCCTTTAATATGACAGCTCATTTAACCGGAGAGCACATCAAGTGTGTGGTAATGCTGTTGTGGTGAGGATCAAGAACATCTTGAATACAATTAAAAGAAACCATTTTAAGCAAATCTCTGCTGCAATCGAACAAGCTATACACATTTCATATACCGAAGAGGCATTCTGACCTCTGCGTTATGTCTTTCTGATACTTCAGCAAAACTGCGTGGTAGCTTCTGAGCCAATATTCAGCTTCATATGTGGTTTTACATCTAAAGAAGGACACTGTGTCAAAGCCTGACATTTATTGGAAATAGCCTTTGCAGAAGTTGCAATGCAGACTAGCTCTGTGTAAACACGGCACTCAAAGAAGACCTGATTTGGCCTTTTGTTGCTGCTGTGCAAATCAGATGGGACATTTTACAAGAAAAAAAAAAAAAGAAGAAGCTTAAGTCAAAAACAAGAGAACCAAAATGTCCCTGAGCATAAACTGAGTGTTTACAAATGTTGCCATGACTCCACCATGACCACACTGTGAAGGATGAGGCCTTGTTGGATGTCGGACCCGGCAGAATGAGATATGGTTGAAGACATTGTAAATGTGCTGAAACCGATGATGACAAACAAGACACGGCCTGTGGTTGCACAGTTACACCGACTGAGCACACGAGTCCTGCTGAAGACAACAAAACAGGAAACGCAACAGTGAGAAAGATGTTTGACAGATTGACTTGAGTACGGTTGGCTAAACTGGGAAAATGTGAGTCTGGCAAGGCCGTCACCTACCTGGGGAAGGTGGTCCAGTAAGGAAAAGTGTAGCACAGGATAAAGTTACAGCTATCACTCACTATCTGCCACCCACTATTAAAAAGGAACTCATGCGTTAAATAGGTATGGTGTGTTATTATCACCCATTTTGGGGAAAAAAAAATCTCTTCAGTTGTAGCGCCCTTGACAGATTTGATAAAAGCCCGGCTAAGTATGTCTGGAACACTTTTTGAAGAATGTCAAATGGTGTTTGAAAATGTTCTTGTGTGCTGCTCCGCTGCCGGCTGCTACCACGAGTAGAGGAATAATTTTCACTGCAGGTGGACACTTCAGTGTGGGAGCGGGTGCCGTCCCATTACAGGGAGATTATCAGATAGGGTGAAAGACCTGTCACCTCTTCTCCTCCAGGTTTAAAACCCACTACCTCAATTACTGTGTTAGGAGAGAGCACTTGTATTAATATGATCACTGCAGGCAGCACTTAAATGTATATAAAGTAAGGTCTGTCCCAGTTTGTTGTATAGACAGATCAAAAAATGTATAACCAAGAAACCAAGAAATAGAAAGGTCAGGAATACAGTTTTGGTTCTGCTTTGCCACCTTTAAGTCAACATATCCGATTAACTCACTCCTAGACTAGAAACTATAAGTTCATGATTGTTGTTTTAGTATTTAACTCAAGCTACAATCTGTACTGTTGCACTTATCGCCACCCTCTGTAGTGATAAGAGGTTGTGAAATGGTTGTGAATAAGCCTGCTGTTAATTTGAATCTGCTATTTTACGTCTGTGGCGACTAGCAAAGTGTGATATTACTTTATTTAAGCCTTGTATTTATTACACACTCTATGGTTTTGACGTGTAAAAACAAAAAACAGCCTCGTGTGCTCATGCTGTTTTAAAGTGACCTTAGTCCCAACAAAGAAAGCTCTGGAAAGTGTATTTATATACATGAATATATCTTGTTTGTTATATGCTATGATGCATAGGTCATTTATTAATTACAAAAGCAAGGAAGAAAGACATTGCAGCTGTAAATGCAGTTGATGATTTTGGAAACAGTTGTTTGCTTGAACATCTCAATAGATCCTATACCACCACCATGCCAAGAGAGGAAGATGCACAAATGTGTCTACAGTTAATGATTATAAATCTGTATTGAACTATCCAAGAATTATAATGTGATATCTCTTTGGATTCTCCATTCAGCCAAGTTGCTTAAAGTGTATAATTTCTCCTTCTCAAAAATATTGAGTGACTTTTCATGTAACCTTCATCCTACCACTGCTCCTCTCCATCCTCCCTTACTCGCCTCTCAGAGGCCTTGTTGACCTTATTATAAATATTTTGACCTTTTCACCGGCCGGCTTCTCCAGTTGCGGACAAGGGCACATTACAGGTAAGTGATCAGTCGAACAGAATGGCTGACAAGGGCTCAGATGGACAGGACAGCAGGTGGTAGAGTGCTGGGGGCGGGGCGAGGGATGGAAAGACTCCTGAATGTCAGAGATGAGGGCAGCCACGAGGAAGGAAGAAGGTGAGAAACACAGAAGAGTCAGAGCACCCTGGCACGCTGTTCGCCGTCCAGATGACCCCTCTCACTTTCTCTCAGCAGAAGGATGTGCCTGCCAGCGACTCAGTCCATCATGTTGACTCCAACAGCGGAGCAACATCTGTTCATTAGACTTGACAGATGAAAGAGAGGCCCGCGAAGATGGCGTGAAGAGGATGGGAGCCGATCCCACGTAATATATCTCCCATATAATTACGAGGAGCTGGTGTAATATCGCAGCCCTGGTTCGCCGTTGTGTTCCCAGTCTCTTGTACATGTGATCCGCACACCAGGCTGCACAGACAGGTAGCAAGAGAGGGAACTGTGAGTGTTAATCGAGGCATTTGCTTCATCCGTCACGCTTCTTTCAGCTCTATTGTGCCGCGCTGAAGGTCTTTCTCTCCATTACATTGTTTTGTTGCTTTTTTCCTCAACCTCTGAAATGTCACAGGGAAATGAGCACAAAGCATTGACATGGATGAAAACCGATAAATAATGCAGCGTACATTACTCCCCCCTTCTCCTCCCCACACACACACACACCACCTTCCATCTACCCTCCTGTGTTTACAGGGGACAAGACGGCGGAGGGCAGGCACCTAAGGGACGCTGGGGCCAGAAACACTTCAGCGCACATTACGTACACATTCACAAACAAAAACATATGAATCCTGCGTGCATTTCTATGTAGAGCTCATTTTAATTTTTAATGCTGCATGAGGAACACAACATGAACCTAGCCGGAAAAAAAAAAAAAACTCACAGAGCACACAGGCAAATAGACCTGACAAAATGAAGTCAGACCTGAAAATGCACATATAACCTCACACATTATATACTGTCGCTGAAGCTTCTTTACCGCTACACGTAAAGTTCATTGAACATGCTTGTGAGGGCATGCATCAGATTACAGGCAGTGGCCACGAATAGAATGAAGTTGATTTTATCACCCTGGGAAGCAGGTCACATCACCCAGGCCTTTGACAAATAATGAGGTTGAGAAAGGGGATTAGAAAGAAAGGTCAGCGAGTGCAAGACTGAGGCAGGAAAGAGAATTAAGCCATTGCTATAGCTATCTGAAGTTCAAACACAACACTCAGTCCGCTCCCCTCCAGCCTTATCTACCACACAACAGTAACACTGGTGGCCGCCTGCGTGCTGGCCAGACAAGCTTTTTTAACTCCCGTGACAGGCCAACATGTTTTTACATTGTTTTCCATGTGTTCTTGGCATTTGGTGAGGATTGATAAAGATGTATCCTGGAGGGAACAAAAAGAAAAAGACTCATGGATTGGTACTATCAAACATAAAGACACGCTTCCTTTGTGCTTAACGTAATTCAAGATAAAAAAAAAAAAAAAAAAAAGGACAATCTTTTCTTCCATTTGTGCCAAGACGACATATATGCACACGCCATTTATTTAAGGCGGTTAGGATTCACACCTTGACCTCAGGCTATATCTATTTTTATACTTAATTATCATTATCAACCACTGCATTACATATTTCTCTGTCATCATCCTAGAACTTGGTGCACTTTGGTGTACTACTGGGCATCCTGGCCATCAAAGTAATCCAGTTTTTTAACTCATTAAACACCAGTTCTTCCTCTCTTGCACAGCTCTGGTTGCAGTCCTGCTTGTGCTGCAACAACTGTGAGACCACATCAAATGTTGTTGCTATGACCTTGTAATTTTGATGCAAGATGTTAAATGTGCATTAGAATAGTTCATATTCTATTGCATTTGTTTTAAAGTCATGTTTTGTAGTTTCTAGCTGTCTAACACCATTTGTTTAAAATGAAGCACAACAAAAGGTTTAGTGATTTAGCTGTCCTTCCACCGTCTGAATTTTGTTGACTGTTCAGTGTTTTCATACAGAAAATCTTGTGCATTGTTTGCATGGAAAACAAATTCATAAATCCTGCTTTATCTTCTTCCTCACACTGCTCCTCAAGTCTACAAGTTTTACTTTATGCACAGAACAAAGCCAAGGTGACTGATTGCTTCTGACCATAATCACTGCCCAACTTATCACCTGCATCATCTCATTTTATCATGTGCAAAACAGTGGGATCCATCAGGGAACACACCTGTCAGCACAGCTTCTCCTCGCAGCCTTTTCTCGTACGGCTATGCTTCAAACATCAGACGCACAACCCCTTGCCTTGCAAAAGTTCTATTTTCTCCTTCAGTAGTTTGCTTCTCATCTTTCTACACGACTCTAAGAGAGGCTCTCCTTTACAAAACAGACAGTTATTTCAGAGCATTGAACATTTTTCACACTTGGCTAAGAGACATTTTTTCCCCCTCACAGTCAGTACTGTGCACAGCACTTTACACCATGTTCACATGTTCTTTTAAGCTCTGCATGCATGTGTGATAGAACTGGAATATTGGATTTTAAATTATCAAAGATTAGATGCATGGCTTAGAATCTTAAATTTTAACTCATAGCATCCTTCATGTTGACATAGGCCTACCTGTCTTGATGCTATACTGAAGAGTATGTAGTATGTGTCTAATATCCAGGAGCAGACATGTAAGGCTGGAGATTTAAGCTTCTCTATCAAGTCTTGTTTTAGCTTTGGTCTTGTTTCATAAAGTAAAAATACATTTTTAAAATAATTAATTTTAACAATAAATCTCCCAAGAAAATAATAATAATAATAATAATAATAATAATATACATCTTGTTTTTGGTCCTGGCCCTTTTTTTGAATGATTTTAAAACTTGTGTTGAATCTAAGATAAATTAATGTGGGAAAAAAATGCCATTTTTTAACTGCTTCATAAGCAAATGCAGGCTCCACACACATTTGGAGTTGGCAGAACAGCCACTTTTGAGCTGTGAGTCATCAGTCTCCATTACATATTATAAAAGAATATTGATAGAAAGCACTATAGTAGAACCAAAATACAAGCTCATCACTCAAGAACAGGACCCAAACGGCAAGAAACAGGGTCATATGGGCTGCTGAAGCATGCTGGGGCCTGTGCTTGCCAAGACGGCAACCCAAGGAGCTGCTTGTCGACTGCTTTGGTTGAGGGAAGCTGTCTTCTCTGCAGGTTTGAAGCGAAAGCCCTGGTGAGGGAGGAGTTTGGAGAGGCGACGGAAGATGGCTCAGATCAGATATTCTGGAAATCTTTCAGCAGTTCTGGAGGTGAGAACAGCCAAACAACCAGACTGTTCTCAGTAAGACTGGGGAAATGTTAGCACCAACTGGGGATGTTGATATGGAAGGAGGCATTTGAGGAACCGCTGAGGCCCATAAAAATACTCGATGGGCAAAAGACAGACCTGCAGGATTTGGCGGCGGAGGTGTTCGAATTTTGCGTTTCAAAATCTAAAAACAACCCGCTCTCAAGTTATTGCCCAATTTATTACTCAAATCAAGAACACACTTCTCATGATAGCAAATATGTGAACAGGATATTTATCGTAAAGTTGACAGGAAGGGTGAAAGTGAGAGAGGAAAGTCCAACGCTAGACTGGAAACCTGCTACCAATTTGAAAATTAGAAGGAGACTGGTGAAAAAGCAGTTTTACAAGAGTCTTTATTTTTCAAAGCGTTGCCATGGCTGTTGTATGGGAAGAGCAAACTTATTAAAATAGATTAGAAAATTGGAAACACTGATGCAGAAAAAAAAAGTACCTGCAGCATTAAGCTTGTGTGAAGCACAAAGCAAAGAGAATATGTTGAGACATTATTATAATAGCTTGGTTACCTCTGTATGTGCTCACGCTGCTTCACTATCAAACACTTTCATTGTCTAAAGATGATTGACATGCTGGCCTTCATTTGTGTTCATTTGTGTTGCCAGACGAACTCTTGGCGAAGTAAAAAAAAAAAAAAAGAAGCTCTTGCTTCCTTGGATGACTGCTTTTCTCTCTGTCTCATAATACTCCATTCTCACTCAAAGCTTCTTTCAGAGTTTTTTTTTTCTCTTTACCTTCCAACACTGTAACAGCATTCCTCACGCTCGCTTTACTTTGTGCAACTTTGCACTGCAACAGTTGTTTGAAAGTTGTTTGATTTGCAGAACCTGAGCTGCAACATGTCTCTCCCAGAAAGCCCGAAGGCTCTGCCCCAAAATGAGAGAAACAAAGGAACAGAGATGGAGAAGGAGGAGGGAGAGGAACAGATTATGCAGTGCCATTTGTCACCAGAGGAGGCACTGTTGTCCCTAAGTTGAGGAAAGCTGGGTTATGGCCAATGTCATGTTATCACACCAGCTCTCTTGAGTATGAAGACAGACTAAACATTGGGTAAATTATAAAAATACAGAACCGACATATCTGAGTTGTGAACCATTACTCACGGCAAGAATGACCCATTTGTTACTAAGAGCTAAAATATAGTCCAAGTACACAGTATATATCAAACCACTGGTCTATATGTCCATCCATACATTGTACTGTACATACATAAACCACTGGACTACAAATCAGAAATGTGAATATGCATTTTGAAAATGCTCCAAAACCATACATGACAAACTGGCAAAGATGTGGTGTTGGAAATAGAGCACAATAAACCCGACACCAGTTGAGTGCTGGAACCAACAGAAGATAATAATTGAACTTCCCCTAGAGGGATTAATAGTCTGCCGCCTTCTTCTGCTGCGTCACACACATATGCAGACTTTTCTATTATAATACACTGCCACAAACAATTGCTCTTTAAGTGTATTATATGTTGAGATTTATCCTGATAATATTGAAAAATAGACAAACTCAGAACTAGGAAATTGCTGAAAAGAGAGTGAATTGAATTCACACCAAGATGTCATTCTAGCTTAAAAAAAAAATCATTGGAAGATCACATTGACTTCACAAGGACACATGCAGAGAGCAGAAAACTTACAATTTGCTTTGCTGGTTTTGTGGCATAAAAAAAGGGAAGGAAACTTACCCCTGTGTCAATGTGCCCTCCGTCCCCTAGAGCTCCTGTGCCATCACAGAGTGGCAAGCCTTAGTTCTTACTGATCTGTGAGCTTGAGCGACAGCCACTGATCCTGCCTGGAGTGGCGCCACTGCAGTGCTAGCAATGCCCAGAATTTTTTTTTTTTTTTTTTTTTCTCAAACAGAAAAGTCATTGAAGAGGTTAAACGTTTAGCTGTGTGCAGAGGGAAAACAGGCAGATCTGGTTAAGGACCCAAACAGAGGCGGGGGATGTGTCTTCTTCCAGGGCTGGATGCCAGCTGGAACGAGGCTCACAATTACAGGCTTCTATCCATTTCACATTAGCCGTGCTTGGTCTCTGCTTTGAGCCGGGAATGAGCCTTGAACAGCTGGTTCATAAGGTGAGACATTTTTCAGGACACAGATAACACCTCATAATTGCAGGTTGGACGGTACACAGGGCTTGGCATGTAATTAGCTGCATTTATAAAGATCTGCAACTTGTTCTATGGAAATGATCAGGGCCTCCTCATCAAACAATCCACCAAGTCTCACAGTAATGGAACATCCTCGACTTCATGTGACTTTGCCACCGTGAACAAACAGGTGTTAAAATTGTGGAGCCTGTACATGATATTATGTGTATGTAAGAAGCCTATTACATAGAAAACCATTTAAAATGCCGCAGCATTTAAAAGGTCACAACGATATCGTTTTAAAGGATCCAGGACGTTGTGAAGGTTATTCGAAGCCTGTTGTTCTGGTTCCACTTATAAAACCTTACACAGTGTCTACAGGAGGTGTAGCATGAGCATATTAGCCTACACAGCTTCTACATATGACCTGTTTTTTGGGGCCAACACACAATTACAGCAGTGACACATGTAAAACAAGAAAATAGACTTAAAGAGGAAATGTACGTTTTGGGTCGTGGACTGATTATAGTAGGAGCAAATGTGTTTATGTCAGACGTGCTCCTGTGCGGACACACCGTTAGATTGCCACCTTGCATCTCAATCATCAAGTGCTTCTCTTTCTATTGAAAAGATGGTGTAAGATCTTGCAGCATTACATTGGAAATCAGAGGCTCACTGGGAGCACTTTGAAGCCTTTGTTTGCCTGCCGGAGCTCAAGAGATGTCTTGGTCCATTGCCTGCTGCCATCTTATTGATATACCTTACTGTCACACCTCCATGTTCCTCCTGGCACACATCTTTCCCCGCATCTGCTTCCTCCTCGGCCAGACAACATCAATGTTTGCTTTAGCGATTTCACAAAACGCAGAGAGAGGGGAACTCTGGCAATAGTACAATATAATACAAAAAGTATTTAATCATTTATCATCATTTGATTGCATTTACTTGTGTGTGGTCTTATTGGATCCATCAGGATACTTTTCCCACAAAAATTGTGTAGGTTAAAAAATAAAAATACATAAGATGCAGTTTTACTAAAGACAGAACAGTTAGAACAGTTTGTGTTAAAATGTTTTGTAGATTTGAAGACAGCTTCAGCAATCCAATGCATGACTTGCTTGAAGCATATTAAGCTGACAGTGTGCCAACAGAGCCCCTCAGTGGACCCCTCAGAGTAAACTCTTTTATTGCACGCAGTAAAAAATTTGCATGAGGGAATATGACACAACAGAATAACTGCATCGGTTTTACAAGACTGCAGAATGCTTTTGTTTTTTTTGTCCAGCAAAAATCCTTCATTGACAATAAATACATCATCCCCATGATGTCCAAACTGGAAGGGATTCAATGCACCAGCTGTAAGGAAGACAAGCCTGTGTTGTGGCGAGTTCAATGCCTCAGGAAACCGAGCGACAGGATGTGAGAGATGGATGGGAGAAGTGACAAAGAACGAAGGGAGAGGAGGAGGGCTGTAGGCCGTGGTGCTAAACAGACAGAATGTGGCACACAAACAGATGTGTGTATTAATAAACTGGCACGCTGTTTAATTGGTGCATCGCTGCTGTGTCCCCATCTTGAAGAGACAAGTTGTCATTTGGAAACAGGAGCCAGGATTGTCAGAATTTGACAACGGGATGGTGATGTAAACTTTATTCCAACTATCAAGCGTTCACAAAATGTGGTTGTTTTTTTTCAGATTTCAGCATAACTGTGGGGACCATGCACAGATGTGCATGACTAGAATTACCTATATAATGATTAGTTATTTTTTCTTTGTAATATTGTGCTTTGGTGACGCCTGATTCATTTTGAAAACAGCCTGCTGATTCCTTTGTTTTCCAATTTAGTTGGGAACGCCATTTAAATAATTATTTTAAAAAGGAGTCTAATTTCAGTCTAATTTCTGACTTGCTCCTAAATCTGTCATTGCCTTCAGTCCTCTTTTGGTCTGGTTTAGTAAACACTTCAATAATTGAAGTCAGAAACATGTACAATATACAACAAAACATGCATAACAAGAGCACAAATCCAAAGTTCCTCCTCTGATCAGTACCTAAATTGGTTCCTGGGTTCCATAAATGAATGAATGAATGACTCTGGCTAGAGGTTTGTGGCTCTCTTTACAAACAGATACAGTAAACTGGTGGGTTCATGTCCTCCTGACCAGCTGCCTCTCATCAACTCAACTCATCTCCAGCGTTTCTGCCGCTGCCTGAGCAACTTCCTGCAAATTTCTTAAATTATTCTGTTTTCCGCTGTGCCACCTGCGCTTCCTCCAGCCTGGCTCCCCGGCGCCCTGCTAAATCCCTGGGATGTCCTGTTAACGGCAGACTTTACTGCCATGTTGGGCGTGGTGTTCCTGATGTGTGTGTAATGTTCTGCTGACAGCGTTCAAGATTGACTGCAGCTTTCCCACCTGTGACAGCCAACTGGCAAACAAATCTCTTCCCTTTTATTTGGGGAACTTCTGGATAGGACAGACCTGCTGTGCATGAGTTGCCCACATAAATTGTAATAAACGCCAGGAGTAGGCCATTGAATCAAACAGTGCCTGTAATACATACACTACTTACACTACATGACAGTGATTATCAACGATGGGGATGAAACACATTAAAAGTCTGTGCACCTAATGCTCCCAGGCCCCGGAGATGCTAATCAGCTAACATCATGACTGAAAAAACATGAAGGAGAAAAGTGACAGAGGGTGAACCTTATTTTAGCCTTCAACTAAAAGAAATAAAATCTTTCAGTCAGTAAAATATCATCTGATGGTGAAAAAAATATATAATTATCCTCAAAAACGTTCACTCCTATTTCTCCATTCAACTACATACAGTAAATGAGCCTGGGTGGCGTTGGAGCCATTGTTTCCCCCTCAGATTACTGATCAGCAGCTGTATGCTCATGTAAATGTGAGTGCTCTGTCTGGATCCCAGGTGTGAGCCCAAACTTGGCTGATATGAAATAATAAATCTGAGGCCTTGATGCTTTTCGGCATCAAAAAAGAGGCCTGAGTCCACATGATATCGCTCAGCTGAGGGTCTAATGTGCAGCACACATCGGCAACATCACACAGCCTTGCACCATAACACACACACGCACACGCACACACACACCAGAGACACATCGTACACAGACAGAAGGAGGAATACTTTATTCTGTATATGCTGATGATAAAATGATTAAAAATGCTGCTTTCCTGGAGAGTCAACATGTATGCACATTGGGATCAGACACAACTTTACTGAACTTCATGGTGCAGATGTGTGGATGTGTGTTTTGATGTCACACAAAAAAAGAACTACAGCATTTTAAGTAAGTAGGATGAAACAAGAAATAACACGATCAGGATCAATTTCAAAGCTTGCATGTGAATTTTTTATTCTAAGAAAGCACATTTTTTATAATTTATATCCCATAAGCTACATTTGCTGGCTGCTGTAAATCCTTTCGAACAACTCTGGCACATGTAACATTAGTGTGGCCCTAAATGTCAAAACAGGCCCATCAGCAGAGCGACATTGTGAATCATATCATCTCGCTTGTGTATTTGCGAATATGTCAAACTATTTGTGTGTGAACATGTTGCCGCTAGTAAAAGTCAAGAAGTGAAACATCTGCGCAGCTTAAAAAATATTCAAAGATTCAGCCGTCACTTCACGGTTGGTCTTCGCGGCGTTAAAGTATAACCGAAATTAATGTTTCATGAGTCGAACCATACGTACGGCGAGAAGCGCACAGACCAACTCCAGTCGACCTCAGTGACTGTCAGCATGAAACTGAATATCTGAACACAATACTACACCGAGAATGGATGTTAGAGGCATTTGCTCCCTTGCAGAATCTTTGAAACAAGCTTTGTGATAAATATAGGAAGATGACACCTCAATCAAAGAGCGAGTGGATCCAACCCTCCTTTGAAACAAGTGGAGTGTTGATCACACCAAAGCTAATCACTCTTCAGCAACATCGAGAATATCCTGATAGTCAGCGGTTGATCATTTAAAAACCAATTCATTTATAGCCTATTTTTCTCTCTCATTTTGTTTTACCTTGGAGGCATCCACATTTTAATCATCATTACCATGATCGTAATTACCATTCACATCATCATAATCCTAAAGACATTAAACAAGCTGCTGCTAATTCCTCATGACAAAGAGCTTGGGAGCATTCGCTGGCTGAACTCTGTTGCTTTAAATTGCTTTCCAACCCCAAAAGCTCGCTCCGGTCCCAAATGAGGTTGGCTCAGAGAACTGACAGACCTTTTACCCTGGCTATTACAAGTCGGATGCAAAAAAAAAAAAAAAAAAAAGTACTGTAATTTAATCAGTCGTCATTTAGACATACTCTAGTTGGAGGAAAAACCACATTACAAGTTTTATGCCCAATAAGCAAAAGTGTCAGCGTGTTTGATAAATTTAACTTAATTTGGGTTTGCAAAACAGCTCTTTGCATTATTTGATTTATTTATTAAATTTTATATTGATGGCGGTCAGCTTCTACTCAAACCCAAAGTTTGACCCAAGTGTATTGTAAAATGCTGGATAGGGATTTAGCTAATGGGCTGTTGAGAAGCAGCAATGCATATATTTCTTTCTTTTTTTTTTTTTTTTTTTTTTGAGCCACAATCGACATATTGATTACTTAACCTCCAACTTTCTTCCAAAAATCTTTCCCCTGAGGTAAATGTAAAATATTTAAATTGATCCAACTCTGTAATTAAAGTGGGCTTCACTCTGCTTTAAGAGTAATAGTTAGGCTGCATAAATAAAATCTTACATACAGAATGAAGGAAAACCAGAAAGAGGAGCTGGAGGAGCAGCACAGTTATTTCTCTTACACACACTTCTCTCTCTCTCTCTCTCTCTCTCTCTCTCTCACACACACACACACACACACACACACACACTCATACAGCTTCTATCAGGACGTTACTTATTTTGTAATTCAAATTAAGGATGAGTTTGCTCTCACCAAGCTCTGTATATCACAGGAGCCACAGTGTCCATCATTTCCCAGGATCCTGTACCACAGACCATAATTCACAACCGGTATTCAGACATATTGTACAATCTGCACAGTTCACCGTTCTGTCTTCTGAAAAGAGAGTTGTAATGTAATGTACTTTTATTTCAACACATACTTCTAGTTGTTTGAGTGTCTTTTTGTAAGTGTGGAAAAAAAGCAACATCACAACATGTCAGGTGATAATGTGGGAAAAAAAACCAAGTTGTCTTCTTAAACACAGCTTTAAATGTGGAAATACTTGTTGAACTGTAAATTCTAAGAGAATAAGTTGATGAGACAAAGCATACAAACATACAGCAGAGAAATAGATTATGCTGCATGAGTTGTTTGAAAAAATTTTTTTATGTTTGATTCCATTTTCCTGTCATTAAACTGGGTTGTTGGAAACCATTGTAACTTTTGTTGATTAACAGGTTTTCGGTGGAGTTGAGCCCAAAGACTGTAGCCAACCCACTAATCTCGCTTTGTGATACGTGTCACTGCTCCAGGTTTTACTCAACCAAATTATCCACAAACTTGCTAAAATCTTCTCTTTATCCTCTCATATTGATAACACTGTCTTACCATTCAAACAGTACATACAATAATTAAATAATTAGGGTATTTAGATCTCATACAAAATAGTTCAACTTTGTAAAAATGTTGACATAGCGAGTCGGCATAGGTCAATTTAATGCGATGCCGCCCCTAAAAAAAAAAGCAAGAACAATATAACAGGGAGAGATGAATAAAATGTCTTCTCTGAGCAATGTCGCTGTGAAACATGCAATCATGCCCACTGTCATGGAGCAGGAGAAGGGCTATGAGGTCTGCATCCAGTGCCTTTGGGACACTGAGGAGACATTACTCCAAACTGAATGTGGCAGCTCGGATAGATGTTGATTTATGGTGCCCCTCTTGCCCTCTGCACCCCTATCTGTCTTCACCATCAGGCTGCATTTGCAAAGTTTGTACTCAATATGAAGTGCCAACCACCCATGCCGCCCAGTCTTTCTCACTGAGCCGAATGCATATGGTTGTAGGTCGCTGCAGTAATAGATAGAAAACAGAGGGGCGAGCCTCAGAGTTTCATTTGAAAAAATGTCTGAATTTTTATTTGCATAATCAACCTGAACACAGCAGTGACTGTTTCGCTGTGTGTTTATCTGCAGGTATAGCTGTTGTGCCCAGTGATGGTGTCTATTTCCTCTACACCTTGTCAGTCAGAGTCAAGATTCATACTCTGGGCTGTAGAGCTGGGTAAACACGGTATCCTCTATTGAGCATTGTTCAACCATCAACCTACCACCCACTTGTGCCGGGCAGATATAAAAACAAACAAAAACCTTCCTCTGTCCTCAAGCCAGATGAAAAACTGACTGGTGTTTTAATGGGCCAGACAGACGAGCCCGAGGTACACGTCTGAGAGTTGGAATGTGCTGCACAACATTACAGTTTTTATGTTCTACGCTTGTTTCCTCTCTCTCTCGTAATCGTTGACCAATTAGTATAATGTTACTGACCACAGTTTGATGCAGGCGTGGCTTCATAGGGGGTTCGCACAGGATGTCACCATCCATATGTGGAAGCGGTCAAGGTCGTGGCCTAAGGGCAATCCGACCGTGCATGTGGTTTTCTGAATGAAGCCTAAATCAAAATACTTTACAAATGTGTCCAGAAAGAATCTGAATATCTTCTGAAATCCATACACTATGTCAACACAATATGCTAACAATATGTATGAGTTTAAAAGTTTCCACACAGGAAGGACATCAACTTCACAACCTTGCAGGTAAAATATAATGCAGCGTGTTCAGGGTAGCCCGGACCAGTCGATGCGACTTGAACAAGACACGAGGTTGTGTTTTTCTAACTCTTTCATCGAATACCTCGTCCTCATGTAAATTTATGCATTTCTAACCACATCCTTCCTCTTCTTTCTACAACTTGAAACTTCATTCCGGACACAACATGGCTTCCACTCTTCTATTCATGTTTCACAAACTAATTTATTTCTCAGGCTTCTTGAAAGAAGACAAATACACAACGGGGGTCTGTTGCATTAGTTACTTAGTTCTAAGAGCAAAATCTGTAGTTGAGGTTTTGCTTTTATAATTTACTGAGCAAAAGTACCTCTTCTTTTTTCAGTTTCCGATATGGGTCATTGCAACAGAGACATGGTCAATATGGAGTTTTTGTTTTCATTCAACTTCCACTGAAAGCTTCCATTTCTCATTGAGTTCCAAAGTTTAAAGTTGGTGCAGTGTTAATGTTGGCTAAAACAGGATTTAGACATATACTTGTGCGATGGCAGGCTTTAATTAAATGCTCTATAGAATAGGCAAGCACCCTGCTGGACTATGCATACACTGTGATGAATCAAAAACTGATGATTGTTCTAGATTGCAACAGGTATGATGGAAAAACAAGAGAATCAATATCAGTACTAAATGATGAAGAAAACATAATATTACATTGGGCAATCTGCTAACAAAGACATGATGAATTAATTACTTAATTCCAGTCGATGGTGCTAATGTATAAACTGCTTTGCCAACCACCATTAAAATGCAAAGATGAATAGGATGAAAAGGTTTGTTAGGTCACTTTATTTAAACTCCTCACTGTGCTCAATAAAACCCACCTTTTGAAAGTCCACCTGTGACTCCACACGCCTGCCGGTTCACTCCCTCACAACTTAGTTTGGGTAAGAGATGAAAACTTTCCTACATGCTGTGTTTAGCAGAGCACATGTACAAAATGCATGTTCCCACTAAATTGCTATTCAAGTCACTGATTGGCTGTCAAGTGCGGTCCCACCCTTTAAGCTATGAAAGTCACACATAATCTTCTTTTACAATGGTGATTCTGTCAAAAGAGATTACAGGGGAGGGAAGAGCATTGCTATTTTTGCCTGAAACAAATAATTAATGGTGTGAATCTGGGTGTTCTGCAAGGTTTTAGATTAGCAGTGGTGGGAGTACTGTAGTGGCACCAGTGTAAAATCTCACCTCCGCTGCCAAATATATCAACATCAGCCCTCCCTCTCTCCATGCGAGACACTTTTTCTCCAAGCATGGCCTCGGCAGCCAAAGAACTGCATGGTGGAATACCAGACACAGATATAATGAATACCCTTGGTGTTTTACTGTCAAAAGTTGTACTTCAGGGTTTTGAAAGAATTGAACAAAGCAGGACTTAAAATGTCCTTTGGCTCAGTGTTGGTCATTATTGGTTTCACAAGATGAGCAAACTCAAGCGATCACTTCGCTTTGACAGAAAAATGTAGCCCATGAAGGTCGATGACTTGAACCACAAACAAACAAACATTCATTCCCATATAGTCTTAAATGTTTTGTGGATAATATTACCCAGCTTTACCCCAGACTATGATAAAAGGTAAAGTAGTGATTTTCTTTAGTATGAAGATGAAGAAATTGGCCTTGAAAAGCTCATTCCTCTGCTTAGTGCACCTTTTCGACGTGTAGTGTTTTCTTGGACAAGGAATCCAAGAAAACGCCACCAACCACTTCATATTTCACGTCTGACCTTCTGACCCGTGTTTGTGTGGGTTTATGGTGCTGAACGAATGAAATGAAAGAGCTCCTGTAAAGGGCATATCACGCTCGTCCTTTCATTTTAATTCCTTGTTACCGCAGTTGAGATTTACTGTACTGTATTAGTGAAACCTACCATGTTCTAGTACCATGTTCTCATGTTCTGGCCATGTCTTGGTCAACAAAATCACATATGTAACTTAGTGTTTATTCACGTCCCATTTTGTATTAATTTTCAAATGACAACACTTAGCTTTAAGAGGCAAATTCACTTTTTCACCAACAGGGAATTTGAGACTCCTCAGAGAAATTAGTATTAGCAGATTGTGAATTAATTTCATTTTGGTGGAATTAAACTCAACTTATAATTGGATTTCTATTATTTTCCTTTCTTATCTTAAAGTTATTTAATTTTTTTTTTTTTGCAATTCTTTTTTAGTTACTTGATTATCAGAAACAGACTCTCTTTAGGTGCCCTAAACTCACTGGACAACTCAAACAGCTGTACTCCCAGCAGACTCAGAGTCATACCTGGCCCATATTAAAGGAGTCCCAGAAACTACACAATGAATTGAGAAAGGTTATGGCTATTAAGGACAAATTAGAGAAAAAAATGTTGCCGGAAACAATGCCAAAGTTCAGTATCGTTATTGCATTCGACTGCATTAGGAATTGGCTCAATATTGTTCTCTTAACTTCTCCTTTTAAACACTGCTTCTACCAAATAACAAACCTTTGCTGCAGTATGTTGTGGTAATTAACCACCATGCTGCGTATGTGTTCTCTGTTCCCCTGAATGTCTTCACTCTTCTGTGAGGCGCCGTGGCCTGTGCGCGCCCTCCCAGCAGGTGGCCGTGTGTCCTGCCTCTGTTATCACTGTAGTTATTCATGGCAGCAGGTGCTCTCCCTGACATTTGTGGGGCGGGTCTTCAGCCTTTGTCTCCCGAGCCCCCGGGGGAGTGCAACAACCATGACTTTGCCGCACCTGATCCCCTGTATGGCATATGCATTGGTCCATTACTCTCCCGCTCGCCCCCTGGTGTCACTGCGCCGGGGGGCGAGAACGTGTTGGTGCAGGACGCTGATTATGTAAACCGGAGGCTGGGACGATTAGCATGCAGAGAAGCACAGGAACTCCTTCTGTATTTTCATATGAAAGAAAGTTTCTGGAACAAAGTTCAACATCAGAGTGCTAGATTAATGTAATTTCTACTTTGATGTTTATGCTCGGTGTTCCTCGGAGACAAACTGGGCGGTGGAGGAAGAAGGGGCTCCAGAGACAAGAGCTATTTGATTTATCCCACCACTTAGCACAGCATTTCATTAATACACCACAAATGACTTGGGAATTTTGTCCAGACTTTTACCAGTAAACAGAACATTGTCTCTGGTTGCATACCTGCGTGTATTGGAGTGAGTTATTTTTTATAATGCGCATTCACATTTGGAAAAAATAAGACACCATTTCTTAGCGTGTGTGTGCAACTCTCTGCCTGTATTCTTCCATCAGTCGTGTGGTGAGTCACGGCTTATTCAACAGCTGAGAATCGTACTTAAAGAAGTTGCTTGAATGAACAGTTATTTGGTCAGTGCAACAACATCACTACAGATGTTTTACTGTTATTATTCCAACAAATGTACTCATTGTGTGTATGCTTTTATTTTGTCCCTCTTCATATCACAAATGCTGTATAATCCTTCACAACGCAACTGGTGCATTCAGTTGAGCTCTTTGATACCTCAGTGAAATCAGCTGTGGCATCAAGCATCCTGTGTTACATATGGTAAAAAGAAATCCATAAAAAAAAAAAAGAAGCAATACTTTGATGAAGGTCTGCAGGGACCTGAATATTAAACTCACACATATACTAATTGAAAGACTCGTGCTGATTCCACATAAAAACCAAGAGCAGCATGCAGGAATCTCTTTGCAGGAATAATTTAGATTTACTATAATCTTTTTATATGGGAAAATATTGCTAACGACTGGAAACTGGATATTCAGTCAAATGCCAAAGGTCTTGTTGTGGACGCTGCTCTGAGCCAAGCTGCCAAACAGAATCAGGCAGAATCACTGGAGCACTTGTGCTTAAAGCTGTAGCAACTGCTGTGCTTTGCCACCCGGGTGCAAACATGAACACATACCATCACCAAACAGTTGCCTTTTTTAAATGTCCAGCAGTTACAGAAAGGCATTATCATTCATTTGGAGTCAATGAGTCGTGTTGACTCTCTTTTAGCTCTGCTTTTGGTGCACATGACAATAAGCTTTGACCTTTGACCTTTGATGAGAGACACGATAGTGATTCAAAAGAGTTGCAGAACAGCTAAACAATGGGCTGAAACGTTGCTGTAAAGTTCCATAAACCCAAGTGGAGCTGCACATTCGGATGGAAATTCTCTGTAGGTTCATCACTACAAATGTTTCACATCGTCATATAGTTTTAATGTTATCATTCAACGCATTGCTATTGTAACCTCTTTCAGCAATGATAGCTGCATTAGCCCCACCATGCATAAATGCTTACAAAAGCAAAAGTTTTGCAGGATGAGTAAAGCATTAATGCATTTGATCTAGTTGTGTGTTAATCTATATCTGTCATTTTGGGTCGATAGCAGATTGTTTTAAAGAATCATTGTACCGTAACTGATACCTGCCTGTGTCTATTTAAACTATTTGAGCTCTAAACTACAATACTCCGATAACAAGACTCTGATGCCTGTAAAGATAGTCTAGTCACTTCTCACAGAATTTGAACACAAACAGGAAAAGGACCAGCCGACGGAGATTTCACTCCGGCTCGCGGCTTAGCTCGGCCCCTTTTCAAACTAACTTATAGTCCTTATCTGCTCGACGCCACATTCCATCCCTCTTATTCCTTCCCATATCCCTCTTCTCTCTTCCGCTGATCCAGCATCTCAGCCTTCCCCCCTCCTCCTGTCCGTTCACCTCCACCCCCCGTACCCTGTCCCTCCATCCATGCCAGCTTCTCTGACACCCTGCATTACTCTAGCAGCAATAGGCACTGTTGTTGGACCGCTTCCCAGCGCCGGACGTCCTCCAAGGGGAGAGTCAGTGTGTCACAGCAGATTAATGCCTCGCTCGCTGACTGATCAACTCCCGCCGGTCTGGAACCTGAGTCTACCGTGGCGTGGCCCAGATAGGGAGGTGATGCTAGGCCGACTCGTTGCCGCTCAGGTGGTCTTGCCCGGGGAAACTCTGATCCATACCTTTAATCTTCCAGACGGTGTCACAGTGGAGCGGCGGGGATGCTGTTGTGGAAACGGCTTTGACAGGCCTGTGAGCGGAGGAGAGTAGTGAGTAGGAGGTAATCAAGCTAAGTGGCTATTTATGAAGCAGGGAAACGGTGAGGTCACTACTTGTGTGATTTAACAGCAAATGCAACATAAACAGTGTGTGTTTACCATTTGTGCACAGATGACTCCTTTAAAGAAATATATGCTGCCTTGAAGCTCTGTATTTTTATGTCTCACAGTATGAGCCTGCATATTTAAAGCTGTTTATTTTACATAGTGGTGCAAAGGGGAGGGAGAGACACACACATTGACACAAAGATATATGCTTCACCAATCATTAACTCATTTACTATAAGGCATTATCAATCTGTCCATCCCATTCTTTTCCTGGATATAATAGTTCTTGAAATCCAGATAATAAGCACCTGCACATGTTTCAGTCAGTCGTGAAGTTACCACCTCGGTGGACATGTCTCCTCGAGCCTCTCATTAACTTTAAAGGGCAGTGACATGGAAAACATCAAAACTCCCATATCTAAAAAGTTGCAGCAATAATAAAATAATAGGGGGTCATCTATAATCGTCCCTCACCTCGAGATGATGATGTCTTTTCGAACTCAATTACACATTAGCAGGACAATTTCTTCCTTTATCTATCACACTTCATCAACTAGGGCTTGGCTGCGTACTCTATCCTCCTCATTAGCAATCACTCCATCACTCACTAATAATGGCCTATCAACACTGTCTCAATGACCAAAGTTACAGCGGGGGCGAATGAAATATTAACTTATGATGTTAACCCCGGGTCATGTTTCAACATTGTGGAATTAGATCAGATTTAGTCAAATATCGTCGTAAATCAAATATAAAGGAGACTTTAAAACAGTGAAAGTAGTTCATGAGAGAATGAAAAAAGAAAACACGACCTTTTAAAGGCACGGGCTGATTAAAAGTTTAACTGGAAACTTATTAGCTGGTCAATTCGGAGCGAGACAGTTACAATAAAAAGAGAATCATTTACGTTTAACACAAAGAAACAGTTCAGTGAGGGGGGGGAAAAAGGAAATAAGCAGGACCCAAGGCAGGCGCCTTGGTTTGTGTGCCTCACCATTACCATAAATGGATGCTGACTGCCTGCAGTCAGGACCAATACACTATCTATAAGGGCTCATTTCTCTGAAATTTACTTTGCCGCCGGTGTGACGGACGGTCGCTGGTCTTAGCAGCCGAAATCGGTTCACTTTCACATACCTCTTCAGGCATGCCCGCCATCGCCAGGGGTGCATGCAATGAGTGTCACATCCCCACCCCCTCTTGTCCTCTCCCATTACCCTCACAGATGCCATGGCAAATGGCTGGCTCGAGGTTACGGATACGGGTCTGCTGTTTTATATTCGTGTCAGGATAGTGGAGTATTGGGAGTATTCGTTCGATACAAGCGCCGCGTGAGAAACGTTTCCTTAGGCTGCTGTAATGACGATTTCAAAATCAAGCGAGAGCCATTATCGCTCTCTCTCTGAAATGCACACATACTCACTCATGCACACGTAGTAAATGTCCACATCTGCCAAGAAAGCACTTAAGCAAGACTGGCATGGTGAATTTTGATACTACTTGATTAGTACTTTGCATAAGTATTGCATTTTGTTCTTAAGGGCCACAGCCAATGTCAAATAGACACTTGAGAATCAACAGCCATTACCACGTCTCCTCACGTAAACCTAGTTTTCATCACACACCAACCTGTCCTCATGGGACCGTCCTGGTGTAGAGCAACTTAATCTATGCCCTTGATTCGTTTTATGATGTACAGTAAAATGTGACACCGTCTTGTTGTGCTGTTTCTTCGACTGAGTCATTATCTCTCTGACGAAGTACATATATTTTCTAGCAGAGCGGTCTGATGCTCAATAATGCAAATGAGTTCTTTAATCTGAGCCTCCTTTAAACTGGTAATTAAATAAATGATTTATAGTTGTACGAGAGGCAATAACACTTTGCATGCAAAATGTCACCTGACTGGTCGGATGTGATGTGTTTCCTGAATATTTCATATCAAATTTTTTGAACCATTACGAGGCGTGACTGGGGCGCTGCAGTGTGTTTGTTGCTATCAGATTTTAACAGCAAAGCAATTTTTTTCATTTTGAAACAACTTTACATACACTCATATAAAAAGCACACACACTCCCACTTCCAGCCTCCTGGACTTCCCAAACAGGGAGTTGTCTCCTATTTGAGCTCACCTTGTACTCCATTACGAGGTCGAGGCCCTGCACCTGTGAAGGAAGACCCTGATGATGCACTCTTAATGACTTGCCAGACGGAGAGAGGGCACTCCATGCAGCTGTGTACTTTACTGCCATGTAAAGGCTGGTCATTACTATCTATCTTCGTATATGTCAGGATCTGCAGAGTATGCTCGCTGTTAGTTTTTCCTTGTTAGGGGAGACACACAAAAAAACTGCGGTGATCCCTGAACATGAGTAATGTCTTCTAAGTCTATATAGCCTGAGCTCCAATGAGGCGTGACACACAAATTAAAACCAATCAATCAGCAATGCTGGGAAGTGTGCTTCATGTATAGCTTATTAAAATGCAGGTAACCAGTAAGAGTATGCAAGGGTCATCGCTGCAGCAGAGTAATTGATGAGTTCTCCTCACCTGACTATGGAAAACAACGTTATCACCAGCCGGTTTTATGGAGATGAGCCCATAAAAATGCTGCATGCATGACCCATCATGATTTAGCGCCACCAGTGCTACAGGTGCTCCTGCATCAGATAATACACTTTTCAACTGAGTGAGAAATCACGTTAATCAAAAAAAAGCTGTGGGTGTGAATTTAAAGCGAAGCCCGTTAAAGTTCTCTCACTCAATATCTCAGGTGTAGACCATGCCAATGATGTGAAAAAAAAAAAAAAAACTATTGTTACTCTGGCTTTTTTTTTTATGTTTTCCATTAGTGTTTCTAGCCTGAACGCACACTTTCCTCACTTCAACACACGTTCAGTCTGCCCTTCATTTCAGTCGGCCCGGCTCCACGAACGCTGCCCGGCCTTCGTGTCCTTTCTGTTCGATTTATTAGTGAACAAAACTCGCTCCAGGCCTGAGACACCACAGCTTTTCTCAAAGACTGCAGCTATACTAATCTCAAGCAGAAAATCAATTCATGAATTAATTGTTGAGCATGTCTAGCAGATCAATCTTTCACTATTACCACAGCGAGGAACACTGGAGGCAACATGTCTGTTCATATCTGCCAGCAGCCAAATTGGAATAGTTTTAACCTGTCGCTTAACTGGGGACTAAATCTAATGCCGATATTCCCTGGGCGACATTGATGTGATGTGACATGTAATGTATAAAGACATATAAAGATCTTTCACTGTTTCTATCTATTTCATTTACATGTTGAGTTCAAACATATTATCTTGTTTATAGAATCTTTTCCTCTTGACAGAAAAATCAAGTGTGTCATAACCACTGGTTCCACTAATCAAACATTTGACTATTCATCTAAGCTTCCTGCTAATTCTTTCATGTCACTGCACAGTCACAAGATCATTAAAAAAATCATTTAATAAATAAAAAGGTTTAAAAAAAGAACATTTAAGGTCATTAACACTGTGTAAGCATCAGTACTTTCTCCTATCAGCCTTTGCATCCACAGCAAGATTTTGCCTTGAAGGTTACATGCTCTCTTGATTGGATGGATGTAAAGAGGCCGAGCAGGTTGAGCAGAACAGGTCCCTTCAATGCCTTTTTACATCTTTTCAAAAAGCACATTCACAGTCAAATTTAGAGCAACTTGTCACAAGGGGTGTCGTACTAGAAACCCATCCACCAACGACCTTTTCTTTAGAGCGAGGAGTCGTGCAGAATATCATCCCTCATTTCGACAAAGAAAATCCTGAAACGCAGACAGAAAAACGGAATACTCTAGCCGATTAGATATTTCTATTTATAAGCACTCGTCATGTGTGCCTCGGGAGATTCTAAATTTAAGTTGTTGTTTTGCAGTGTTGTCTTTCTTTGAAAGTTAAATATAAAAACTTGTTTTAAATCATGCATGAAAAAAAAAAATGTCCCTCCTCTTTTCGAACACTCTCCGTACACATCCTTGCCATTTTAAAGCTGAAACTACCCAAACCCATTTGCTGTTTTCTGATACACATCTAAATCAAAGTCCACCAATGTGAATAGAACTATGTATTTTTTCAGTTCCTTTTATATAAAGCTATTTTTTAATGTACTTTGAGAAAGCTTCTTTGATGCAACAACTGTGATGTGCGCGTTCTAATCTATGCTGTTGCCCCAGGATTTAGCTGGAGAAGCTGACAAACGCTTCAATCGCAATCGTTTGGAGGAAAGCCATTAACATCGTCTGCCCCGCTTTATAGCAATATAAGAGAGAACAAGTCCGTGGCATTTCAGAGGCTTCTTGTAGTTGCTTTTCCTAATCTGTTTTCTCTGTCTCGTTACAAAACAAGAACTTTTGTTCACCAAAATGCAGGTCAAAAGTTGGGCCCGCGCTTAGACTCGCTCACGGCTCCCGCAGGGCAAGAAACATGAATTTTACAGCCGAAACAAAATATCTAACCAACCACAAACTCCATCTCTTCATCTGTCATTCACACAGCGAGGTCGAAAGATGCTTTCCCCTTTCACCGCAAATCCTCCTCTCCCTGCTCAGACCTTCAACCCTCCTCTCTCTGTATCGCTGTTCACTTGTCTACTTCTCTGACCCCCGCAATCTCCTCACACTGCTCATCTCCCCATTTGCACCCTGACCCACTCTCTCCAGCCCGAGCTCATCTCTGGTGACAGCACCCGATTGACATTAAAGACACTACAGAATAGAAAGGTTAATTAAGACCAACTGTTCCCTGCCCATTTCTCAGCACCATCTGCTGTGCAGCGCCAGTCAAGCGGATACAGACACAGAACTGACACCGTAATGAGACAAATACCGCGCTGGGGAAATGTATATTTACTGAGCATCTACAGGATTTCCACATCGCTTGAAGCAATGTATGGTCTTTCCAAAAGCACATCATTTTATAAAACACTTTTGAATTCATTAAATCTTAAAGTTGCTGACAAAATTACCTCCACATGTCTGTTAAAAAGAAAAATCCTGGTAAAATCAACCATACTTTCACAGGATGTATCAGGCTACTTACTGTGGCCCAGTGGTTGAATTTTGAATGCACATGATGTGATCCAGCGGTGGGATCTGATAGCATCTTTTTCATTTACTATACACTGGTGAAACAGTGGCCCTATGGTGATTCAGGAATCTGCACATTACTGATAACCTTGAGGAAAGACATGAGAGAAACCATTAACTTTAATAAAAATCTCATAAAGATCTAAGGTTTGTCTATTTGACAAAGAAAAGTCATTTGCTGATTATGTCTCGAGCCGTTTCTTCCGATTTAAGCTTTATTTTTTTACCCTTTCTGGCTGTAAAGATCAAGGTTTTCCAATCGAGCAAAGTAGCGTTTGTTACTTAATTTTTGACAAAAAAGAAATTGTGGCGGGATGTGGGTAAATATTTGTTGATGCTCTGTCATGACTAAGTAGCTGTCAGGTTACTTAAGCAGTCCAAACAAGGCTGCGGGGTGCGAAACCTCGGCAAGAAACTGAGGTTGCACTAAAACACACAAACAAAGTGATGACAAACATCTAAATATGGAGACTGGAGGGGATTTCAAACTCTCTTTATCTTCGCTTTCATTCTCTCTGTCTTTATCTATGGGATTCTCGGCTTTGATCTTTGAACCTGTAAAATTCGCACGCAGAGGTGCTCTTGACAGTAAGGGGAGAGGCAAGTGCTGTGCAAAGGCAAAGTGTGGGGGTGAGCGGAGGATTAAATATGCAGAACATGGACGTCAAGGGCAGAGGAGGCAGATACAGCTGGAGGCAGCCTATCTGAATATGGGTAGCTTTGGAACTGCTCCTAAACTGAACAACAATGTTCCAAATGATGAAACGATAGAGCGAACGCTTGTCGGTGCATCGGGAGCGATTCGAGCCCACGGTACATCACAGCTGTGGACATGTAGGCTTCTTTGTCCGTCTGTAGGAATAATCGGGGTTTAGACACTATAAAGAAAACACACACAAGGTGGTTTGGTTTTGAAGTAACTTCATACAAAAATCACTGCAGCGGTGGATCACATTAGGTTGCATGTGTCAACTTCATCTGTTGGTACTTTACCAGCTTGGGATCGCTGTGCCTCTTTATTCATTTGACCAGTCTGTGTTTGACATATGTTGTCACAATTTCCAAGATTGCTGTCCTTCTTGTGTTGTGCTTTTTGCAATGCAAAGGCAATGTGGGAATGATGGTGGTCTGAAAACTCAAGGCCCAAACCTCGACACAACCTGTTAACCTAATATAAAGCACCTTTGTAGTGCTTCAGAGTTTACATTCTTTATTTTCTTTATTATGTTCCTTTTTTATTGTCTCCTGTAATATAGAGCATGCATTAAATAAAAAAGAATAGTACAATGCAACATAAATTAGTTTTAAAAATTTAAAAATCCCATTGGCTGGAAAGCAACAGAAATTCAATCAACAAATTGCTGCAAGTAATCAATAAACCCTACTTACAAAAATCTGTAAAATCTGCATTTGTTGTTTCATTTTGTTGGTGTTGTATATTAATACATAGTTAATTAATAGTTTGATTTAGGTCCAGATGATTTTTAATCCTTTTCCAAAGGATAATAAGTAAAAGCATGTGATTAGCAAAAGTTCAGCCTTCCCATTCACACGAATGATAAAAAGCTGCTTCTTATTTCAAGTGGTGATTCCCAGCTTGGAGAAAATTACTGGACTTTTTTTTTTTTGTCTTGGGTTGCTTGTGCTTACATGAATATTTAAAGTCGCCGCTGTGTGAAGCCGACCATTTAAATCCAGTGGTTATGAGTGAGCAACAATGACATGTCGCATTTTAACATCCTCTATCTTGTCCTGCCTCAAAATGCACCCACCTTCATAAAACAAAAATCTGCATCCACCTAGAACAGCATACATCTTCAATAAAGGTCGCATTTAAATGACACATTCTGTCAATTCAGTCAGTTGGCTTTTGGCAGTAACTGAGGCATACAGTATAACCGGAAAATCCATTGAGCATGCTGTGCCAGAGAATGCCGCGATGATCACCATTGAGAAGCATCATTGCATGCCTATTCTGCCATGCCTTCACATTGTTTCTTATCCTTTCTTTCTTATTGCCAGAGGATTAAGTGATGCCTTATACCCCATGCCAAGGCCTTTCTCCAAACAAACCATTCACAAACAGAAAAAGCAATCAGGCAAATGCAGTTAGCATACAAAGAGAACTGAATGCACGAGTGTAGACAGTGAAAAGACATTTTAAGACTCACTGTGCTTGTTAGAGAGATCCAGGGCATGAATATTCATTTACCCAATTTTCCTACTGTGTGTTTTTTTTTAATTCATTTTCCATATTGTGTTGTGTTTTGCAGACACGATGGACAAACTGCATCCCTCACAGTAGTGTTCTCCCTCTCTATTTTAGTTTGCACATCTGTATCCAACAGGCATTATTGCACAGTCATGACCTCGACCCTTCATGGTGTCAACCACTTTTCTAACCGTCCTAAGCTTTAAGCACAGCAGCCGAACCGGGTTGGATCTCAAGGTTCATCTTGTTGTTTTCGTAGCGCGTGATTTCGAGCTCACAACTCAAGTGGGAAAGTTTACTCAAGTAGGAAAGTTTACTGCGATGCTCTTCCCCAGCTGGGAGATGACGCACCAGTTCTACTATCTCTGAATGTCAGTCGCTGGTATAATGAATGGGGGTGTTTTGCAAACGCTCATTTTTGAACTCATTCATGCTTCCTTGAGAACAGTCCTCTGATGACTCCCACAGAATTCATTTAGGTAGCAAGTGAATCAAATTGAAATGCAGCTGTATTTTTTTTTTTTCTCATCTCATTGTTGCCTTTAACTCATTGCATTTACTGTATCCTGGTTTGAAAACTGGCACCAGTTTCAACAGTGTGATAGAGAGTGACAAGCTTATTATGGTCAAGGTTATTCAGCGGCTGATAAAACTCACTTGTCCTGAAACGGACATATCTATAACTAATGCTCAGCGTCATCTCATGCGCATGGCAGCCAACAAGACAATTTCACGCGAAAGGAAGGGTGCACATCCTCTGTTGGTTATCCATAGGTGCAGTTGACACGAGTGATGAAAGAGCCTTTACAAATGTTGCAGACGCTGCGAGAGAGGTGCCATGTTGAAAATTCATGAGATACCCATCCTGCTATCACAAATGCTTTCCCTGCCCATCCATCCTCCATGTACAATTATAGATTATAGAACGGCTTTTATTCTCATGTTTGTCCATTGACGCGAGCACGTGCAAGCACACATGTACACATATCAAAGACCACACACACCACCACCCGAGGGGTTTGTGTATTGAGTTGATTGTTGCCAAGCACGGTGGTCATTAGGCGGTCAAACCTCCCACCATCTCGTCCGATAAGAGCTCAGCCATAACCGACGGCCCCATTAACATCCCAGCCTCAGTGTGCTCTCCAAGTGTCACGCTGGCTTTAAGTCACTGTCTTGGCTTGATAAACCTGAATTGATTTTAGTGAACCATCTATGTGGCTGTCTTTCCAAAAGACAAATCTTTAATGTTAACATCTACACTTCTTTAAGTGTTTTGTCACCTGCAGTGAAGTCGCTGACACAGGAGGGGATGAAAAGTAGAAGCCAAAAAGGACTGGGATGGCTTTCTCGCTTGTCAAACAACTAATCCCACTGATCACAAAATATAAGATTTGAATAGAAATCTATATCTGATAGCCACAAGGCACCGACGAGAACTTGGCACCAGGCTTGCTTTGTAGTTGTAGGCAGTGACTGTCAGCTCAACAGAAGTCTGGGACCTGTCGCATTGACAGTATCTGTCCTTGCTGAAGGCAAGAATACACCTAATCCAAACGGCTCAAAAAGTGGCAGCTGAGTGGCATTTTTGCTTCAGCATTTCACATCTGGCTGAAATTAAAGTCGTGCTTGCCATTAAGCATTACATTAATGATAAATTAGGACTGACAGTAATCTATCACTTCAACATCCATTGCTAAGATCACTTCAATATGTCACTAGCCTGCAATTATTAACAATCGCAAACCCAGCCAACGTGCAAGAGCAGTAGCCATTTTACAAATGCAAGGGCACAGAGGACGTGTTTTCGTATGAGTCTTACATTGTTGGAGTAAATGGTAAATGACCTGCACTTATATAAAGTTTTTTTTTTTTTCACTTAAATTTAGTTTTACCGTTTCAAAGAAGATCGTACAATGAATGCAGAGTCTGTGCTTGCTTACATTATCGGGTGATTCTTACCAACGATATCATCCACAACATTTTGTGTTTTGAACACATGAGGTTGTTCCCTTTCATTTGATTAGGTACTGTAGTCATCATACAGAAGCACGATTACCATGTGCGTTCCATCTGCAGTCCCTAATTTGAAGGATGCACCATGTGTAATTATGCACGGGTCAAACAGCACGGGTACCTTAATTAATTAGTCAAATCTTCTGATACAGAACAGAGATTTTAACAAGATAGGTGCGTGACCTTCTCTGCTTTTCTGACGATCGTAATCGTAAACTGGAACACACAGTTCAAACACTGTATCGTCAGCAGTGAATATTTGGACATTTTTTCCTTACTGTGAAACCCCAAAGACCTTTTCCTGTGATTAATCAAAGCCATATTTATTTCCTGTCTTGAAAGCAGGAGCGTTATGGGAGTGACTGTCAGTTTATTCCATCATGTTAGTGGCTGAAACAGACTTTTGCAGAGATGGCAATGTTGTTAATCACACTGGCAACAAAAACACATGTATTTGAAACAGATTCTGACTTTCATCAACCAACTTGCAATAATTGGTGCACAGCATGTGCGCTAGTGTTTGCATCCTCAGCCAGATTCAGGAAAGTAGAGTTATAAAAAATTTGCTTGCTTTTGTTAATGAATTGGGAATTTGATCTTGAAAAAAAATTGTCTTCATATTTAGCATTGCCCTAATGTAAGTTTACAATGTTTTCTAGGAAAGAGCTACAGTATATTTGGCTTGAATTTCAGAAATGTAAATATCCTTGACAGCTAATATTGCACTCTGCTTGGCTTGCCAATTACAGATTCATTTACACCCAGAAAAAAAAAAAAAGCGACAAGGCAACGGCATGAAATGAAAACACGCACGACAAGAC
This sequence comes from Holacanthus passer, assembly GCA_025331565.1. Lineage (NCBI taxonomy): Eukaryota > Metazoa > Chordata > Actinopteri > Pomacanthidae > Holacanthus > Holacanthus passer. The sequence continues at coordinate 10,337,999 of JAFREQ010000003.1, read as the reverse complement.
ACCAAACATCCGACTGGACAACAACTCAACAGTCTCTTTTTTTAATTTTTTTTGTTATTCTGAAGGAAAATAAAAACCACACAGAGTAATGTCCTGCCATGGAAACGCTCGCCAGGAGGTTAAGCACACATAAATAGGCAAAGAGCCTCATTAGTGCAAATGTAAATAAATAGAGACAGATGATGCAGACAGAGTTGAACAGGACCACAGGCTTCTGTGTCATGTAAATATCTGCTTTGGCAAGCTGAGTCTCAGCGTGTTAGTATCAGAATTATCTGATTATTCAAGCAGTGGAGGGAAGTTTCCCACATACCACCACCTAAATACATTTCTACATATCTGTCAGTCTGTTCGCTCAGTTTAAACAGAAATGAATCATGGAGTTTGCGTCAAGAGCAGAAGTGAAATCCTGAAGCATAAGAAGAATCCAGGCCTCAAAAGACTCCCTGGTTGCACAGGTTTAATATTGTTGCTGATCAACATGGATGGTTTGACTGTTTCATTAATTGCTAAAGTTTCTTGATGGTGAGGATGTTTTTTGGTTCTGAGTCTATTTCAATACAATGCTCACATGGTTTAGACTGCTGAAGCCTGCCAGCCCAGCTCAGCCAATGCAAGCTCCTACAGTTACAGTGGGAATGACGTATAAACCACTTCAGAGAAAACATATGTGTCCTACTAATAAATAATTAGCACAGGGAGAATGAAAATATTTATTCTGTCTGTAAAAGGGTTTTAAGAATAGATCATCTGATGGTAGCGTGGAAAAATTCCCTCTTTCTGATTCATGACAAAGGAGATGTTGTGTGTGCTGGTGGCTGCGTGAAGGTTTGTTGCTGGGACCGACAATAAATACACAGCAATACACACACTAGCCAGGAGAAACCAAAGATAAACCAGGCTGTGTGCTACTGTAGCTGTAGATTTCATAAGGTGTGGTAGCGTTCAAGGATCACTCTACTGCAAATATGGACGGCACAAATGACACATGCTAAGACTGTAAACGCTGCCATATGTGAGGTGTGAAGATTCTTGCTTGCATTGGATTGATTTATGTAACAGAGACATCAACAGTTAATGTAAACGATTTGCAAAACCGAAATTGATTCAGCAGCGTTGAACTGAATTAAATTTACATTCATTCAGTTGAATAAAGTCAGCACGAGCGTATACACAATGTGCCAACTGACAGAAAGTGTAATAAGTGGCTCATGCTTCACTTTCTATCTTGCTTCCTTTTTTTTTTGGAGGTAAACAATTTTTTTAAGTAGTTGTGGGAGTAGAACTTCATTCATATTCAGCGTGTTTAAATTGTGACAGTCTCAAAAGAAAACCAGAGAGAGAGGGAATAACACGACCATCTGCCTCGCAGGATGCATAAATTGAAGCCGAGGTCACATATTTTCGATGAATTAAAGTCATTAGAGACTGCTTTTAATTGTGGGAATATCAGATGTTCGTGGACTCGTTTTGAAAAAAAGCGGGCTGTCTGTCAGTCTTTGTGGGAGCCTCCCCCCGGGGGAACGCTCCCTCTGTTCTGGAGAAAAGAGGCATATGGGAGCGTTCATCATGTATGCGCTTTCCTCTGTCTCTGCAGTTGGTGTTTCTCTTGTCACTGATGGTATTATACATCAGGAGTCAGCTTACTCTATGTACTGCAGGTGTGCCATAATACCCAACAGATCTTCAGAGTCTTACACCGGGATTAGAAGTTGTTTTGATTAAGTAAGCTTTGGGGAACTCAAAGGATAATATTCTGCAGATGCCCTTTGCTTATTTCTCAAGATTAGAAGTTGAGTGACTTGGGGAGCATTAAAAACATCGCCGGAGTTTGTCGGCCTTCAGGGGATGCCACACAGAGCTGCGCTGCGCTAAATGTAATTTACATGCCTTCGCCTTCGCCGTTGCCTGCAGGACTTTGATTGTCTATGTTCGGTATCAGCTTCTCATTACATTAGTGTTTATTGTGCTTCACGAGAGCGATCTAAGGCAGCGTACAATTTAAAGATCCCAGCGATGCCGTATAAAGCAGAAAGTATGCACCCTCATCTTCACCGTGACCTTCTTGCACAAAATGATGTCTCAGCATGGCGAGCTATGGCAAAGGGAAGCAGTGAATAATATACAAACCAGTGTCTGAGAAATGAAGTTTTTTTTTTTTGTTTTAGTTACTTTAAAAGCAGTAAAAACACAACAGTAAAGCTAACAAGAAATTTAGAGAATGCCAATGATCTTTATATTAATGAGAACAGAATATAAGAGCACAAGTTCACATTTCATTTTACATTCTCATGAAATACAGCCCACATGCAGACCTCCACCACTGGGATGGACTGTATCCTTATTTTTTTGTGTAGCCAAGTTGAAATACTGCCTAAAGCTTTTTACAATAAAACCAGAATACAAAATGCTGAAGAGTAGCCGAAGTGCAGAAATGGATATTTCAATATTACCTTTGCATCGTCATCCTTATTAGCTGGATTTAGTGAGGGCACTTATATAAACTAAGCTCACATTTAAAGTGCAGGTCCAAGTTGGGAATATGTTTTCGATGTGATTTATTTGCTCAAGTATTATCCCATTGGAATGTGTCAAACTCCCCAATGTGATTTGAACTTTACAGTATATTGAAAGCACTGATCACCTGTAAATTTCACGCCGAGGTTTATGCCTTTAATTTGGAAATGCATAAAATGAGCTCTGCATCCAGCGTCGGTTTACTGCGGCAGCGTGTGCACGCATATTCGCATCCAAGGCCGTTTAACTCCATCCTTCCAGGCTGTGTTAATGATGTATGAACACGCTTGTTTCAGCTCACGCATGGTCCCCCCTTCTGTAATGATTGCCTTGTCTGATATGATTGTTTATACTCCAGATGCTGGAAATATAAAGCTCACAGGAGCATTTCATTTTAAAACTCAGCTGTATTTTTTGATCCTCCTAATAGAACGGTTCAGCTGCTTTAGGAAACGACATCTGCCACAACTCATATCACAACGAGATGACAGGTGCCACCTAGCACTTTTTTTTTCTTTGCTTTTATTTTGATAGGCAAGGCCACGCTTATAATGTGTTTATTATAACAGTAAAAGGCCTTTATGTTCGGGGTTGTTTGAGGAGAAGGGCCAAATTGCTGGTGGTTGAACGTCAGCTGTTATTGGAAGCTGTGCAGTGTGGATGAAGGCTGCATTTTGTGTATTGCTGTGCTGTTTATGGCTTTAGCCTGTGTAATTAGCTCTGCTGCTGTCTACGAGAACTGTCTGACTACACTCAGATAAACTCTCCCCGTTGTTTTTCCAAGTATTATAGTGATTATAGTGAAATATTTCTTCTAGTTTATATTCATGTCTGGGTGCTGTTGATTCATTCTCGTGTAGGATTTTATATCAGATTCCGATGCGTTCGTGTAGTTTTCTACAACTGGCCTGCATTAGAGCTAAAGAGAGCGCTCATATGCAGACTTTGATCTGTGTATTCAATCCATTTTAGCACACTCCCAAAGAGGCCCAACAAGCCATCTGCTGTTTAGATAGACTCTGACCTCTATGTCTCTCAAGTCCAAGCACACCACCAGAGCATATCCATCCATACAGCCCGCCTGGTTGTTAATCTCTGGGCACAAGACAAGGAGGTTATCATCACATGTCATTTGAAGGGACGGGCCCACTGGCAAATCCCCACCGAGGGCCTTGTTTCGCTCAGCGCGCTCTCTCCCTGTCACTTGCAGGACACAATATGTGATTAATACATTGTCATGCTGTAGCAGTGTGACAATCTTGATGGCTGCACATCCAGGCTCTCCAGGGCATTTGCTATGTCTGAACAACATGAGGACAGAAGTGGCTTTGTTGTTTTGGTTTTTTTTATATCGCTAAATGTGTGAAAACTGGTGAGGCAGCACAAAGATGATATTTATGTTTTGTACTTTTTCAACCAAACTTTATATTTGAGTGTAATAACTGTGACACAGTAAAGTGTCGATTGCAGCGAAGTACATCCTCTCTTAGACTTAAGGGTTAGACATCCTCCGTACTGACCATTAAAAATGGAGAGTAATGAGGGTAATTTGTCTAGATTGCGATCTTGTCAAAGGCAGCAGCATTTTACTGTAAATGATCTTAAAAGATTTGGCTCTGCATAAGTATTATAGCTTGAGCGCTCCTCCTCTGCTGGCAGAAAACGTCTGGATGTGCTGCCTAAAGAGCTGCTCTCCTCTGACCTGAATTCTCCCGCTGCCACAGCAGTGGTGTTAGTGGGCCACATTAGCATTTCCACCATTTCTTTGAACCCCCGATGTAATTAATTTAGAAAATTGGGGGGATGATGTATAAATCACTTAAGGGAAAACATATGTGTCCTACTAATAAGTAATTAGCACAGGGAGAAAACAAACATTTATTCTGCCTACAAAGGGGTTTTAACAATGGTTTGTCGGATGGTTGCATGTTGAAGTGCATTTGCAGCAGAGGACTTAGTCTGGTGTTTGCAGGATCCTTCACTGGGCTGAAAAGTGCGATTTAAAAATAGACTCTTAAGAGATGAAACGCTGTGAGTGACAGGTGTCCAAGCTTGACGTGTCTCTGCTGATTGGATCTTGACTGAATGTGAACAGCATTGCCTGTGTTGTAGGCGTAACACCTCGTGAATCTGACAACCTTTTTTCACAATTAACGTCTCAGTACTGTCAGACCGGGCCATATTTAAACATACAGTATTCTCTTCATGACATTTGGTCCTGTCTTCCCTGTCATTGGCAATGAGGCAGCAACATATAGTATTTCCACTCTCTGTGAGGAGTCACGTGTTAGAAACTCAAAGCCACTCAAGCTGCGTTTGGATAAAAAATGAAGGTAACACTTTATCTGAAGGCGTGTGCACAACACTGGAGTGACGCCATCGTAACATTGAAGGATCCTTTATGAATGTTTATTACTGCCATTTAGTGTCATTCGGTCAAGTATGTCATCAATTATGCAAAGTTGAGATTGTAGGCCATATCAGGCCTAATGATCAAACTTAAAGAAACTATTTAGCTTTATGTGTTGACATGACATTAAACTGTCATATGTGGTTGGTTTTGACATTGGCTGTCATGAGGCCATGTTAATTATGTCATGAATATTTGTCTTGACCTCAACTACAGTGGTATAGTTTGGACCAGTCATTAAAATGTCCTTAAGTTTTACTACACTGTCAAATGGTTTTATAACAGTGTAATGAATAATTCCCTTGACCTCAACTACAGTGTTATAGAAAATACAGTACTAAGGTCATCTGATGTTTACCTGTTGCAAAAGTATCTGCTAACTGTAGCTGCAGACTGTGCTTGATCGGCATCTGTCTGACTCTCTAATTAGTTCAGTTGCACCTGTTAGGGTGGCAGAGTTTACACATTCATCATCCTTATAGGTTCATGGACTTTAGTGACCTTAAATATTTCCAGCATAGCCCAACTTCCACCTGAGCTCAGGTCTTATTAGCTAGAATAAGTGAAAGCACCAATTTGTTTGTGCAGAGTCTTTAATGTACAATGAGAAAAACAGCGGTAAAATGTAGCTACATGACACATTAAGTGTGTTTCATCTGCATTTTATATTTTACATACATCCTGTATCTTGCCAAAATTATGACAGACAGATTCCAGAGATTCCAAAGCCTAAGCAGTTGTGCATCATTGTAGAGTTAAAAACATTAGTTCAAATGAAAATCCAACTAAACTGAGAGCAAATGTCTTTTGGCTTAACGCCAACAGAGATGTTCATGTGCATTCTTCGTATGTCTCCTCTCAGTGTCGTAAAATTCCGATGCCACGCATTCTCCAAAGAAGCTGCGATTATTTTTAGCCCGAGTCAGCTGTGATTCCTCGGAGTGATTCTGATAAATGTGGGTCCAGGTCGGTTCAGGAATAAATGTCAAGCTGTAACAGATGTGGTTCAGTGATATAAACCCTACATTTACATTTTACACCCGCGCCATTTAGCTGATGTTATTTCCAGGGGCCAACTCACAATTAGGGCAACCACAGGAAAGTTTTCATCCGCATTCAAAGACCAGACCTGCATAAGTTAATATTGACACTATGCAGTAATGACAGGAAAGAATGTGAAGGCCTGACACCGGAAAGAAGGAGCCTCAATTAAACAGAAAGAGCTGTTCTTCATCCAGAGGTTAAGAATATTTGTCTGAGAATGTGTAATTAAAAATATGTACTGTCAGATAACAAAAAGCACAAATACTGTATCTTAGAAAAGTTTGCACACATGCACAGAGTAATGAGCACAGATTTCAGATGGAGAAAGATGCAAGAAACGGCAGGAATGGTAAAAATATCAGACCTATTCTGGTAATGATTAACTGCTGCTTCAGAACTGAACACTGTTTTTCTAATTTTAGGTTGAAGCTCTCTCTTTGCTGTGAAGCGTAGACTGTCTTTATTGCCATTTTCAGCCATATACAGCAAGTACACAGTGAAAACACAACAACATTCCTCCAGGTCCGGGGTGCTATGTAGAAAAACACGGGAGTCTATATAACAGGAGACAATGTAAATCTGCACAAAACTGCATAAAGTGCATGTGTGTAAAAAACAGCAAGACAGCGCGAAATTCAAAAACTGTTTGAGTGGTTAAAAATTGTTTTAACAGCAAAATTTAAAAACTGTTTAAAAATTTAAGATTAAGTGTTTAAATAATTAAAAACTGCTATACATGTAAACATGAGCTGCTGTGGGTGTAAACATACAGTAACTGCTGTGCAAACAGTGCATTGCTGTGTAAAATTACAAAATTACAATCGTCCACAATGCAGCTGGCTGTGATGTAAATGTCTGCGATGTCTTGCAGTCACATGTCGTGCAATTTCTGAACAAGGCGGCGATGCAGAATACGGTGGGGATGGGGGTAGGAGATGGGTTTTTCTCAGCCCTCGCAGAAAGTAGAGAAGCTGGTGTTGAGGGTCCAGGTGAGGTTCTCCACCACCTGTCTTCTTGACCATCTTCACAGACGAGCAGTTGACGTCCAGCAGTGAGCGGTGGCGTCACGCTCTCCGAAAGTGATCGACCAACATCTTTTGTTTTGTTCACGTTTACAGACAGGTTGTTGGCCCTGCACCCGTCCATTAGCCACTACACCTCCTCTCCTTGTGCTGACTCGTTGTTCTTGCTGATTAGACCCACCAAGCTCTTGTCATCAGTGAGCTTGATGATGCGATTTGAGGAGCACGCTCATGAGCGCAGAGACGATTGTGCTGAACCTTGAACTGAAGTCTGTGAACAGCATTTGAACACACGTCTCCTTCTTGGTGGATCCACCAGCAGTGACCTTAAGTCCACCTTCACTGAGACGTGTGAGGCCTTTCTCACAGTTGTGACTGCAAAGCTTTCTTTCAGCTCAAAATTTTTGATAACTTTGAGCGCTGCGTGACAGTGGGGTTGAGGGTGCTGGTCATGTTATGCATTGACAATGAACAAGCAGAGAAGTTAAACGCAGAGCTCATTGTTGAGGACTTCACGGTGCTTAAGACGAGGAGAAGACTGTTCAGGTGAGTGTAAAAACAACTCGCTCTGTCACAGTTCTGCCAGCCAGGCCTCTGTTCAGCCTTTAGTTTTTGTTCAGCCTTAGTTTTTGCCATATCACTTTCTTACCTGCCACAGTTCTGTCCAGTGTTCAGTCCCTCTCTGTCCAGTGTTTGAGTCTCTCTGCCTTAGTTTCAGTCTCTGTTTTAATTCCGTCAGTCTTGTCTTAGTTCTGTCAGTTACGGTCCTGTTCATGTCGTAGTTCTTTCAGTTCTGTTGGTCTCGTCATAGTCTTGTCATGTCATAGTCCAGTCTTGTCTCAGTTCATTGTCTCGGTCTTAGTTCTTTGTCTCTGCTGTCATGTCTTGTCCTAGTTCTGTTTCTTAGTTCTATGTTGTAGTTTTCTGTCTTAGTTCTATGTCTTAGTTTACCTGTCTTAGTTTTCCTGTCATAGTGTGTCTGTCATAGTCACTCCTCACCTGCCATACTCACTCTGCCTCACCTTACCTACCTGCCACTCCCACCTCGTCACACACCCCTGCACCCAGCTGCACTCTATCTGCAATCAGGACACTATATAAGCCACTCCATTTCTTTCAGCCCTTGCCAGATTGTTTCTTCCTTGATGCCCGTTAGTTTGTGTGCTACTTTTTGGCTCTGCTCTCTGTTTCATGTTTGTGGTGTTTTTTTACTATCCTGGATACTACCCCACTGAGTTTTTTGCTAGTTAAGATTTCTTTTGTCTTTATTAAAGTCTTTGTCAATCATCATTTCCAGTGTGTTGCATTTGAGTCCATCCACACTCCCCGTCACACGCTCTCGTCAACAGCCGCTGCATTCCTTAGCAAAGATATTGTATGTGTGTGTGCTACATACATGCAAGAGCTGTGCAGCTGTCTTTATTTGAATGTGTGTGTTTCTGGGCTGTGTTGTAGCTGCTGTCAAGTTTATATTGTCTACATACTACATGTCTCTGGTGATGTGCAGGTTATTTAATTCATGTAGCTTAATATTGTTTGTTTTTTGGTAGTTCTGGTTAATTCTAGTAAGGCTAGTATTATAATCATACATTATATATATATAGAAAAGGGATTTATAGTTGGTTTGGACAGCGTAGTAATGGAGTTTATTTTGTAGCCTAAAGGTGCTTTTTAGTTTTATAATAGAACGTTATCATCATCATATAGCCATCTACTCTCTTCTTCAAAATGTGAGTGCATTTTAACTGACCTACTGTTTATCTCTTTGCATCCCTGGGAAACACCACCATCAGAACAAAATCTTTGCTGCAGAGACACCTGAATGGCTATTGAATGCTAAAGCCCTGTTCAAGTTAACAAGCAGCCAACATGTCTTACTTTGAGCAAGAACAGCACTGATGCCCAAGAGTGTGAAGCTACTTCAAATAAGTCTTTCTTTCATCTTCTCTTTTCTTAATTTAAGTCTTTTTGAAATCCAAAGGTCATGACATATTGTTGCTGCCCTGAGACCAGGGGTAGGTTGTGCTTTGATTTAGTGTCACACACTTGTTGGCAGCTGCGCGCCGTGATGCGTTAAAGGGTTAAGAAAGGTTGTTTGTATCATCACTTCTTTTCTGCAGAAAGGTCCACAGCACCTTTTTCTTCCTGATGATTCACACGGGAATGAAAAGACACTGAGCTTGTTTGGAGATCTGAGAACAGAACTAATGAGATGGCGAAGGCAAAGTTAAAGCTTGTGAAAATAGACAAATCGATGCATACCGGCCTAATATTGATCAGGTATTGTTGCAAATAGCATGTGTGCTATATATAGAACGCAAGTTAGAAAAAAAGATGAAAAGGGTTTCCATCATAATTTTCTCAACATGGGGCTGAGGTTTTGTTCTTTACGTTGTTGATCGTTTTCCTCTTTCTGTGTGTTTGTGTGTGTGTGAGAGCAAAAAAAAATCAAATTAAAGGGGACTTCCACTTCCACACTTCACTTGCCTCTGGTGTAAAAGCAACACTGTGATGTGTGTTATGCTCTACAACACAAAAATAGAACAGCCATCTGTTTGTACAGTTTTATGAACTTTTAAGTCAGATCATTGTCACAGTTTCTTTTCTCACATGGTCATTGGTGAACTGTAGAGTCCATGGCCGAGCTCAGGGATGGAAAAGTGTGGTTGAAAAATACACAATATACACCTGTTCATAAAAAGGTTAAAAACAACAAGGCTTGTTTCAAGGTAAAGCAATAGCACACTATAAGAAGAAAAAAAAGAAAAAACGAGACACGAGAGCTTTAGCTGTCATGGAAACAAGATAAGACAATCAGAGGCATAAACGGTCAGAGATGACGAAATCGTCCGTGCTCTCTGGAGATGGAAAATGAAATAGTGGAGGGGGGAAAAAAAACAGGATCTGGAGAATATTTGTAAGCTGACTCAAGATGTCTGACCTCTGTGATCTGTCATTTTTGCCCTGCCTCTGTCAGTTTCTCAACTTGGATCTGAAATAGTCCTGCAAGAATAGATGCAGTGGGTCGGGAATGGAGAATCAATAAGTACAGAATTAAGAACAGATCTTTACATTTCTCAAGATATTGTTAATTTTTTTTGCACGTATAAGGCATTGAAGTGTCAAATGCAGGACCATTTACTATATTCTACCAGACCTCATGAACCTTCTTAAATCACAACCTTCCCACAGCACACACACACACGCACAGTGGGACAGTTGATCCACAAATGGCCGTTGAACATTTCGAGTGCACAGCAGGAATTTAATTGTATCCATCTGTCTGTGATACAGTAAGGCAGGACTCGGGGCCCAAAAGCAGATCCATCAGACAAGGCAGGTGAAGTTATCAGGCACTTTACCAGATAGTCAGTTAGGCTTCCAGTCTGCGGTAGGAAGGCAGGATAAGGCAAACAAAGCCCGGTCGAATCGTCTGGCGGGCAGAGCATCGGCACAGGTCAGATAACAACCTAACTAGAGGAACTCAAACATTAAGACTGTGCATTAAACTGGAGCTTAGTCTGGCGCTGCAGGTAGTTACCTGGGGAGTCTGCTATTTTCTACCTTGCAGACATCTTCACTTGCCAAGCACAGGAGTATATAATAATGTCAATTGGGCATGCCAATAAAAGGACCCTGGTTTTGCTGGCTCACTGTTATGATTTGCTGACACACCTCATGTAAATAAGCAACACATCCATTGCTAAAGTTATTTGTCACACCCGTACTTTACCTGCTCTGGCAAACTAGTTCCAGGACGGTCGATGGTGCCACATTAGCGATCACGTTTCTGAATCTATTTTGCTGGAAGCACCAGTATTTACTGTATTAACTTGGCACTAAGTGATGAACAATGTGTTTGTTAAGCAAATACATAAGCTGAATTATTGAAGGTAACTGCCATAACTTAAAATTGCACATGCAACTGATAACCAATGTGTAAATGACACACTTTTTGTTTGTAGCCTCGGCATCACAACCGTGAATACCTTCACCATCATTAACATTGATCTCGCACGACATGAACGCGGCATCAGCTACCGAAAGCATTCGCTGAACGCACTGTAGCTATACGTTCGCTCTCAGTGCTCAGAGACTGAATGTGATGACATTTCCACTTATCTCCACTTCCAGCAGTCACTTTTCACACATCACAGCAGAGTGATCACAGCCACAGCTAATAAAAATGAATAAGATCGGTTTGTTTAGTGCAGGTTAAAACACTACTTACACAGTTGTGTTTTCTAGTCTATTATTTCTATTATTGATAAATCTGCCCTGTTTTCAATTGATTGATAACACGTGTCTATAAAATGTCAAAAAGAAGAATGCTTTTTCAGAAGTCACGGCAACATCTTTAAATTGGTTATTTTGGGTTTTTAAAAAAAAAAAAAAATACAATTTACTATAATATAAAACAGAAAATGTTAAAATTTAAGAAGCTGCAACCTGTAAATGCTAATGCTAATAAATGCCATTATCTGTCTATTAAAACAAAATTGAAACGATTGTTTATTCAAAGATGTCTGTCACGTTTCCTTTGCTGCATTTCATCCTATGAAAACAGATTATGGGTTCCTCCCATTTTTTCCCCAAGTCCATTTCTCAGATTAAATATTAGATGAATGTGACTTTTCAGTGTGCGTTGTGGTTAGGGCTGTGTGTTTTTCCCCCAGCAGGGACAGAGATGGCACTATCTCAAAACTAGTGGCACTATGCACAGACCCACAATCAAAGCAGGATTTCCTCAACAGCTGTGATCCTTGAAACGGACTTCTTCTTAATTGCACTTTCTGTGTTTTTCCTTGATGGGAATAGTCTGCATCCAGAGTCACAGCAACACTCACAGACAGCTTGGAGATAAGGCAGATCAAAGACGGTGAGTCAAGAATCTAAGAGATCTCATCTCCTCCATCCATGCCCTCACTTTGGCTTAAGAAAAAAAAAATCAAACTCAAGGAGCACAATCACGTCTTTAAGGAAGACAGCCCATTTGTATTCCAGGCTCCCACTGTGTCTCCTCACGTGTGACTGAGTGCAAGTGAACGAAGGAGACTGAGCAAGGAGGGAGGAGGGCAGAAAGAGGGAGGGAGTGTATGAGAGAGAGGAAGGATGAATCTAATGCGTTGCAGCAGAGAACTGTGACAGACCAGGCATTTATTTGAGCAGAGACTGCTGCTGTAGCAGGAAGGACGCAGCAGCAGCAGCAGCAGCAGCGGCAGCAGCACCGCTCTATCACTCAGTGCCTCCACTACAGCTGGAGACAAGGTGGACGCGAAGAGGAGGAGGATACACGCCGGGAGCACAGCACCTCTCCAATGCCACCAGCAATATGATTTCTGGAATACTATGTTGGCTTTTCCAGCTTTGCCTTGCAGCACATCAGTTCCCTTTTCCTCCTGACACTCTTCAGTCCATCCATTACCCTTTCCTTTCCTGCTCTTGATTTGAAGGGGGATTCACGGCAAGGGAAAGCGTGGCTTGAATGAGAATCAGTCGCTGGTCTCTCTACAGGTCAGACATTAGTACCAGCAGAAGACTCAAGAGGCATTCTGCACATTATGCAAATCTCCTGAGTACTCCTTGGCCATCTCCAGGGGTTTTATCACAGCTCCGTCTCATCCAGGAGAGAAGTCGGAGGAGTTATTGGCGTTCAGAAGAAGAGTTGTGCTCCAAGTAGGCCTCGGCTTTGCTTATTTTTTTCTTTTCCTGTATGGCTATTGAGTTTTTGGGTCAATGCGGGGAGAAAACAAAGACAAGGAAAACAGAAAAGCAAAATTAAATTTGCTTCATAAGAAGAAAAAAACAGCTGCAAATTCTCTTTCGCTTCACTTCCGCTGTTGGTGAATCTTGTTCATTCCACCTGAGGGACGACCCTGGACTAAGATGTGAAACATACTGGTGAGTAATAGAAGTTTCCAACTTTCATGCACACATTTTCTGGCTGTTGAACATGCTGCTGAATATTATCGATTCTTGCGTCAACACCTCAATATCACTGTGAAACAATGTGTAGTCTCTGTTGTTATATATTCAAAGCCAAGGATTTATTACCCGCTGACATCACAAGAAATGACGCTCGACAAGAATAAATATTAACATGCAACACTTGGCTGATTTTATCATGTGTTCTCCCTAAATGTTTTTTTTTTTTTTTTTTTCTGTCACTCTGTATTATTTTTATTCTACTCTATAATAATCACGCTGCCTGTCAGGGCAGGTCAGGCAGCATAATTCATTACTTCTGTTCTCAGAGCTTGTGTTGAATAGCTACGTCCAGATACGTGGAGGAAACAGATGTTTAGCTTGTCCTTCAGACTTCTCTGCTGTTTGTACCTGCACAGGGTTTGTTGAACGGTTATTCCTACACTGTCAGAGCCGTGCACAGAGGAGTGGATGTGAGAGCACACACGGCAGATCAAAGTGTATCTGAAAGCCTCAGCTCATTGAGCATGTTAAATATTATCATAAATGCAACACAAGGCATGTTTGATGTTGGTGTCGAAAGGCAAATTGTTTGAACGCTGTGTGAATGCATGGATCTTTGTGTTAGAGATTTTTGCTCAAGTCACTGATATAAGAAATAAGTGACTGTTTTCCCTTAGATGGATATTGTAATATTGAATATTGTCTGGAAACACGTGTCTCTTTTCTGTCTTCTACCTTCATCAAAAAGCTATGTAATCCATATCCAGGCATCTTGGTGTTAATCACAGGTCCCTGCCTCTTGCTCAGTCTTGTCTAACCTCCAACTGCATCAACCATAATTACACATTACCGTAATTGTCAAGTACTAAACAGGCCGAGAATCAAGTACGCCATACACTGGTGGCCTGTGTCCTGGAGGACTGGAGTAGGGGCGGTTTCTATTTACCGCAATCACACTCCTCTGTCACCCACAGGCCTGTTGAGATAAGAGGGAGCATTGCACACACATTTAGATTACATCATCATCTGTTTGTATGCAATCAGGGCCTCCGAGACGCTGGACAAGCGCCGTATCCCTGAGAGAGCGCGTGGCGATGAGCCATGTGTGCACAACCCTTGATGCCACTCGTGATTCTCGAAGCAGTGACGTGATGATGAAAGGCTGGTAATTGCTGCTGATTAAGATATTAGAAAAAGCATTCACCCGTGCATAATGAAATTATATGCGTCATCAAAATCAGAGCAAACATACTTCAATTAGTTCAATTGATGAAGTCCTTCCATCAAGACTGGATCGCTCCAAAAAGTGAATTTGATTCATTCACTCACCATTTGTCGTGAAAGGATGTGTGTTGCGTGCCATTGTGGTAAACAACGTCTGCCTGGATTGAATGCATGGATGATTGTGGCAGCGCAGCACAATATTTTAATCGTCACATATGGGTTGTTATTCTCAGTTTGCGCTGTTCAGCCATCAGTTGATCTGCTTCCAATCGCACACTCTACACACAATGGCAAAATAATACTAGATTGCATAATAATGGTTCTATTTTCTTCTTACGAAACCCAAACTGCACTAAACCAGCAGCCCTATGGGGAACTGAGCATGCCAGCGTTGAACAATAGACTGTCAGCCATTCTTTTGAAGCTTAATCCAGCACAAATCCCACACCAAAAACATTAGTCTCAGTAGCAAGCATATGTGCCATATATTATTGAACAAGGAAAACAATAGGAACAGCATCAAAAACAAGTGAGAAACAGGAGCACACCGGTGGACCTCTGGAGTGAGCCGCAGCTGGCTTTTACCTAAATCTACTGATGTGTACTCGTGTTACAACACTGTCGACTACAAACCAAGTACTTAAAATACATTTGATGCGACAGCAGATCAAATGCTGCTTTTGCTTTAATCCTTTTATTTAATTGATATATATAGTATTGCACATGGATTATTTCAAACAGAGGATGTGCCTCAATAAGTGTGAAACTTCTTGTCCTTATAACACCTTTATTCCAAAGTATCAAATTGCTAATTTGTTAAATTGTGTATCTGTGCACGGGATGTGTAGTAAAATCACTCAGTCGGCTTTTTGACCTGATCCTACAACAGTTTCATGAGATGTGCAATTCATTCAGTACCTGTCTCCTCAGACCTCGACTTGTGGATGTGTCTGTGTGCATCTCAGTGCTTATCTATGCACTCCACTCTCCCCTGGCGAACAGTAAAGTGGCAGGTATCGCAGGCTGTCAGGGAGCTGGAGACAGAAAGAGCGAAAGAGAGAACTGACCTCTTCGCTCCTCTTTTCTATGCCTTGCTGATGATGTTGCCCTTGCCAGCTTGGCAGTTGTAGTGTGGAACAGGTGCAGAGAAGTTTGGGGAGCTTAAACTGGGAGCTTTGAATGCGTCTGTCACTGCACAAAGTGGCGAAAATGAGGAAGTGTAACCTTTGTGCAATGATGTGCTTCTATGAGAATCATGGACTCTGATATAAAAGGCTCATTGCAACCACACTATTAGCTATAATAAAACAGTGTGCATATATGTGTGATGATCAAGAACTGTATTGTGCATGTTCAAGGGAGGGATCTTGATTATTACTTACAATCTTTAAAGCACCATTTGTGTCCCATCACAAACCCCCATCATGCCATATATCCAGATTTTGTTTGCATAGACAAGATTTTTTCCTACTCTTAACCATACTGGTCATTGTCATTGTCATTGGATGTTAAAAAAAAATGGTGTCACTAAAGGTAACTCAAGGTTTAGCAGAATCATCCAATACTGACATTTCTATCAGGTCGGCCCAAACCTACAGTGAAAATAAGACCTCTCTCAAATCTCTATAATTAACTGCAAACTTTATTTGGAGAAACAGACTTTACCAGACAACAATAAATAAGAGCCTCTGAAGTTTATCCTGTGATTATGTTGAACAGTTGCTGCCGTCCTCCTGAGGTAAATACCTGCAGTATTTTTGTTGGGTCCCAAAGCACCCACTGGATCCCACACCAACTTTTCTACAGACATAATCTTCTCACACGCTGGCCAGATTGTTTATTTGAAATCCAAACCAAATGAGACATGTTCAGAATCTTAACCTACCAGGACTGGTCCTCTGATGCTAATGCCGACAACCCTGAAAAAGGTCTTTTCCCCAGGCATCCTTTGTACCTGCTGCCATCTGGGGTAGACATTTCAGAGCGTGGGCATGTCAGCACAGGTCAGCTCCGGCCTAATTAGTATTTCATCATAATTACACCAAGACTGTCGACTGACAGCTCTATTTAAATTGGTGTAATGCTGCAAGTAGATAGTGACTGAATGAATGGAAGTATCACCCTATCATTGTGGAAGACATCACTTAGTTCTGGTAATGACTCATTCCCTGATGTCAAAGATATTATTAAAAGACAGAAAGAAATACAGTCAGAGGTGATTTTTTTTTATTGCACCTGAAAATTAAATATAATGTGAAAAATGATATAGGAAAGAAAGAAAGAAACAGCAGTGTGATTGTGATACATTACATTCAGTGTCAAAACTGAATTATTTTTGTTCATGAAGTCAACTGTCTATCATTAGGAAAAAGAAGCACAATCACTGTTGTATGCAACAGTGTGTAAATCATTATCTGTTACATCTGTTACATTATCTGTTAAAAATCATTTTGTTTTGTTCATCAGTGCCTGTCGTCTGTCTGCAGCACGACATGGCAGCCAGAATTCATGTGGACTACAGAGTTTTACATTTTAAAATGCTCCCCTGCCCGAAAGAGCTGGTTCATGTCTGTGGGTAACGCCAAAAGAATGTCAGAATAATTGAATGTTTTATTAGGCCATAACATCATTATATCATTATTAGTCTAATTTTTTTGGACAGGTTTGGGATTCAGAACAAATGCTTGTAATTCTGGACCATCCTTAATTTTTTTGGGAAGTCCTTGCCTGGTAGGAGCTGGACCTTCAGAATTCCTTATGGCATAAATTCTTCTGTTGATTAAGGTCAAAGTTAAAGGAAGAAAGCCACATTCTTGTTCAGCCTTCTTAAGAATACTGTCCAATGATTTAAATAGGAACCAACACATGTGACTTACCTACAGACATACAGACTATTCCTTAGTGAGTTATTGTTCTCCCAAGCAGGGCCAAAGTAGACAGTTGTAGAAATATGGATGGTTTATCAAATATGTGTGTCAATTCACCAGATGAAAAACTCAACTCACAGAGAAAGCGAAGGTGGCTGACGATCTGATTTTTGCAACCGGAGTCAAGCGCGGTCCTGGCACAGTGCAGTATAATCTGGAAAAGGGGTTGAAGCAGGATGAATACATTGTTAGTGGGAGGAATATATTATCAGCAGATGAAGTTGGGGAGGGCTTTCATGGCGTCCAATCACATTAACTCCTCTAATCTCCCTCACAAAAGCAGCAGACAGTTTCCTAATGGGCAGAGTTGGGACGAGCTTCTTGAAGGAAGGTGTTTGACTGTCCAGGAGGTGCAAAGATCTGAGGCACAGAGTTCACAGCAGTCTTATACAACATATGATCATATACTGTGTAACTGTATCAGTGATCTAAGCTCATGTTTGGAAAATGACAGAAGTTGTGATGTTCATATTGTTCATAAGGCAGATTATAGAGGAATGTTGTGTGGCCATATTTGTTTCTTGTGGTTTAAAATGTTCACTGCATGGTATTTTTTTTAAACTAACTTTATATGCAAAGTTTCAGCTCATTTGGGAAGCTTTGACAAGGTCAGACCGCTCACTTGCTGGAGCTGCTAAGAATGGACAGAAAAATACTGCAATTTTTTTGAGATGTTTTGAGAAATAGAATAAGAGCTTCACACATTTCATTCAGAATAATTCACAAATTGTGGTTGTGCATTCATGCATTAGCAAACAGCTCTGGAATAGTTTGAACCCATTTGTGGATCATTTTAATATTCAACAAAAGAATGAATAGTTGTATGTTGTATATCTTGACGTTTTGCTTTTTATCACATTGCATGATGGTGCAGTTATGATTGGGTAAAAAATTAAGATTGCCAAACCAAAACCCTCAATACCGATCACATAGTGATTACATTTTATCGCTGCTTGACGAGATATCAAAGGAACCGAAGCCTAATTGGACAGAGTCGTGGCGTGCCACTGCAGTATTTACAAAACCCCTGGCAGCCTCTCATCTCCTGGCTTTTGGCACGGCTACACTGGAGAATCGCAGCCTCCTTTCTGATCTGCAGTGTTAATAATGGTCATATGTGTTTGGCTGTAATTAATGTGCCTCGTAGTGAATATGTTCTTAAATTGTTAAAGCCTTACTACAGCATATCCAAAAAAAATCATGAAGATGACTGCGTGTTCATCCCTCAGAGGAAAGCAAACACAGGCAAAGAATAAAAGATAGACGTTGCAGTAGGAGTACAGGCTTGACAGTAACTTTACCTCTGCAGGTAAAAGATACTGTGATATGTGTTATTTTGATCCTGAGGCTGAATGTCACAAACATGGCCTGTTTGTCTTATATTAGGCCAGCCAGCAGCCACCTGTAAGTACTGTAAGATATTGTAATGAGGCTTAGAAAGTCATTCATTTCTCAGCAGAGGACTGCTAACAGCTTGAAACATATGGAGGGAAAATCACAAACCAGTGTTGCTGGCAATTCAGCAGTGATTATTAAGGAACACCTGTTTGGCTGGCTGGCAAGGCGACTCAGGGTCCCGCTGAATAGCAGCAGGCTAATGAAGGTCTTCTCAGCTTAATTGTTTGGGCTATAAATAGTGACGGATAGAGGGATAGAGTGCAGCGCCACTCTCATCCATTTTTTTGCCTTACATACAGCGAATGCGCTATTAGAGGTTTGTTGTCGTGGGCTGTGAATAGGGCAGAGGAGGCGACTGTGTAATTGCCATCATTAGCAATTACAAAAGAGTCATTAACAGTAAACTGTAAAATTTAACTTTGCTGAAAGGATACACGCACAGACTTGGGGGTTGCCTTTTAAAGTATGAGGGAGACAATGATCTCCAATAAACATCTCAGGTGTAAGGTAAAGTGTGTTAAAGCACCATTATAACGGATAAAATTGCGTTCAATTATAAAGGTGAGCAGCAGCTTTTAGATTGCAGTGGAGGCCTGGTAAAGGTCTTTCTCATCAGCAAGTCAAATCGTGGCCAGCGCGATTTCTTCTCGCGTTGGCCTGCACAGTTTCCAGCTCACATATTGCATTTGCTCTGACAGAACCTCATTTTCGAGAAAATTAAATGCAGGACACATCACTAATTGCAACATTACCCACAACTATATGTCCGAAATGACTCCCTGACAGACGAAGTCGATGAGAATAAAGCAGGATCGTCTGATTTTCGGTTACATAGCGTTTGAAGCATTGCCACTGCAGCGTGCGCCCTGCTGTTCAGGGGTCACCTTCATTGATGTTGTTCAAATGAGTTTGGCTGGCAGTATTTTCCAGGTCAACCCTTCAGAGAGAGAGGAAGGGGGGGGCGATAACTTTCACAAGCCTTAAAGTTTCGCAGCAAGCATGAAAAGAATTACATCATTGAAATGTTGTTCTGAGGAGCCAAACAGAGAGAACAATGAGGCTAAAATTGCTTTTGTTTCTTGAATTATTTTTGAGGCACTGATGTCTGAAAATTGAAATGTTGCTGGATGAAAAATACCTTCAACAAAAATGACTGCAAAAAAATAATGTTTTCCCGAGGGATCATAAAGCGCACAAATAAATCTTCCCATTATTAATCAATTAATATATATATCCTTTGTATGAACGTAGTGCATTCATAAAAATAGACTGCACAGACTAATTAAAGAGAAATATGGAGGCGCCAATCTGAGGTTTAGTTGTGTCAGGGTCGTCACCCTTTCGAGCTGAAAGAGAGAAAATCCATAAGATTCACTGCAAGTCAAGCAGAAAATACAAAAGAAAGGATCGTGTCACTGGAGTCCATCAGGGCCTGAGCGGCGAGAGCATGCTAATGTCACCTTGCCTGAGCTCGAGCTCCAGTATCAGGAGGAAGCACGATTATTATAATATATGAAGGGTCTGCGTTTGGATTGGGGCCAATTGCCCACTGATTCACCGGGAACCTTCACCGGTGTCACATATTACTGCCCGACAGATGGATACGCAACCACTTTACTAATCATGGTCGCAGTCTTCAGATCACAGATGCTGCATTCACAAACTGGGAGACAGAGCTTTTGGATTTTGCACATCCTGTTTTGCACTTTTCTAATCATTATTGCATCAACTATTTAGCCATAAAGATGTAGATCATAGATATTGTATCATCAGATACTGCGCCTGTACTGTGGAAACTGTGTTGAAAATAATAATAATAATATAATAAAAAAGCAAATGGCAAAGAGAAAGAATTAAACCAAATAACATAACTAACAATGAATGAGCATTTTTCAATGAAGTAGGAATTTTAATTAAGCAGAGACAATAAGGTCTGCATGGTACTTTGTTTACACATATTCTACAATAATCTGCTGCCAGGGGATAATTAAACTACACCAGCCACTGCTACTATTATACTGACTTTTCCTAATGACTTAACTTACAGAAACCAGACACCAAATGTTATATAGTTACATTCTACTATATGTGTCTTTTGTGTTAATGCATTACTGCGGCCCTGACTCTTAATTTCCAAACGCTGTGATAAAACATAAATAAAGCAGAATGTGATAACTTGCTAATCCTTTTTGACATGTACTCAAATGAAAACAGCACAAAGACAATATATTTAATGTTTCAGCTTCCTTGACTTTTGTAAATATCTTATTCTGAATTTGATGGCAGCAACATGTTTCAAACAATTTGGGACAGGAGCGACAAAAGACTGTGAAAGTTGTGGACTGATCCAAAAACACCTGTTTGGATCAGTCCACAGGTAAACAGGTTCATTGGTAACAGGTGATAGTATCATGATTGGGTATGAAAGGTTCATCCTGGAAAGACTCAGTCGTTCACAAGCGAGGATGGAGAGGTTCAACACTTTGTCAAACACACGATTGTTATAAAGGATGTTACTACATGGGCTTGAGAACACTTTGTAAAACTGTAAACAGAGTTCATTTTCACAGCGGCCCAGCCTGTTTGAAATCGGGGTTGTAGAAAAAAATCATACAGCCGCCATGTTTGTGATGGTTGATTCTATCACTGTTAGACAACCTGTCAGCTGAGAAGAAAGACGGTGCGATCGATTCAAAGTCTCTGCTGATCTCGGTCTACTTTTCTTTCTAAAATGAAACTGTGTGTGCAGTATTTAAACAACAGAGGAACAGACCGAACCGTCCTCCATACATTACTGATGTCAGCTGTCACACCCGACCGATCCGACTGCGAGAACTAATTCCAAGTTGATTGTTAAAGAAGACAATGCAGATTATGAATTCTCTGCTGGATACCTATTTAGGCCAAGCCGGCTGTCTTATCAATTGCCTGAAGCTACTGAGCGAATTTGTGTGAACAATGTCATAATCCTGGTTGGATTTATTTATTTATTTTTGTCCTTACAATCTCTGCTTCTATACTGGAAGTGCATTATGTCACAATTAATTAAATAAGACTTCTGCATATGAATGTTTTTAGAGACTAAATTAAGTTACAGATTATGTTCTAGTTGGCCTTTTATTGCCCGGTCTGCACTTTTAGATAAAGTTAAGAAAAATATAGTTAAAAATATATCTTTTGGGGGCGGTGGTTTAGTGTTTAGTGTTCAACTTTGATTGACCTTCTTATTCTCTCCCTCCAAATGTCCTGTCACTCTCTCATATTGATTGTCAAGTAAACAGCATCAGACAGGGTTTCTGTGAGTCAAATCAATGGGAATCTGTCAACTTTCAGTAGATCCTGCACAGTTTATATGACTAGTGTCATTTTTTCTTCGCCCATTGGAGATACTATAATGACTATCAGCGCCCCCTATTACCCACATTTCCTCTCAGGTCACTGCTGATGTTTTGAAACTCAACATATTTGTTTCATATGTCAAAGATAAATCTGGGGGATTAAAAGAACTAATGCATTATGCACTAAAACATAATCGAGCAGCAATAAAAAGAGAACGAAATAAAGACCTTTCTCCTTTATTACATTAACTAAACTATAAACCACACACACAAACACACACCCAGTGAAGAACACGACTAAAGGACACTATGCCTCCTAATGCTGTTTCGTGTCAGACCTGACCCTGAACATTCTCCTACAATCTTTTTCTCAGGCTTTTGCTATTGTATTATGCATGCGTTTTAAACATGCAGGGCTGTGTGAAGCCAGTCTGCATTCCCTTTGATGTTCCCCCTCTCTTTTTCTGTCTCCCGATGCAAGCGCACCATTATCCTGTAGGTACAGACACGAGGCATACCCATACTTAACTGTGTAAATATACAGCATCGCATTTTTACAGCTGTTTCAGTTTAAATGAACAATCTGCGAATGAAAACATCACTTTTTTCCTGCTTTGAGTCAGTGTATGAAGTGATTTGTTCTATATTTCCCCATTTACATTACTATAATAAAAACAAATCTGCATCCATTTGTGTGTAAGATACAACTAACAGAGAGCAAATGTAATGACAAAAGCAGGCTGTGTGTGTGTGTATCAATTGGCTGCTGCCATGTTAAGGAGTTGCTGGCAGGTAGTGGGAGTCAGATTTAAAAATGGCCTCTCCTACCTCATCAAAGCCCCTCTATCACATTATTATGGATCCCACTGCTTTTCTTGTCAGGACACACCTGCTCTGCCTCTGATCGGCCGGTGCCCATCGCCTTCGTCGGGCGGGTTGATTGGGCACGAGGAGCGATGATCGGTCGGGGTTAGGGTGAAGCGGTGGGACTAACTCCCTGTCCAAACGCAAGAGTTTGCAAAAAATATCGCAAAGAATAGGAAGCTAAATATTTCCAGCTTCTGTGTGGGAGAGAATAAATTGTACACGTGTGCTACAGGGTGAGTTCTGTCACACGTGGAGGAGTATGTGATGTTAAGCAAAATGCCTGAGGAAGCTTGAAGCACCATAGTCCAAACATAGGGGTTCAGAAGACTTGGCACGTCTCACAATTCACTAATGCCGATGCAGCAATTAGATTATAGATGTCTGTTTTTCAGTTTATGTTTCTAATATGATTTGAGAAACACTTAGCTGTTGATATCACCATAATCTTTGCAGTAGGAGTGAAAGTACTTTAAAAAGGACTATAGCAGAACATTTTACCGTTACTTATCATTCCTATGACTTCTATCTGTCATAGTAGCTTTGGATTATGATGAAAATAACTGAGCAGTTATTAGTTTAGAAAAAAAAGCCCAGTCATGAAAAAACAAACAAGCAACAATGACAAGGAAACATCTCATAGAAGAAATCATATAGAGAGAGATTAACTAACAAATAAAAGATAGTGTACACAATAAGTATTTATGTAGTATTGAACCATGAGGCACAAATAATAACTTTGCATGAACATTGTTGGAGAGGGGGCACAATGTTGTATAAGGTATAAGACACTATATGTTCATATGTGTGATGCAGGATAAACTATGTATGTCTGTAATATATTTATTTATTTAGTACAACGAGGCAAAGGCTTGTCTGGATAAAAGACGGCAAAATAAAAGAAACAATATGCTTTCATCCTTGGAGGTGTCTCTGAAACGAACCGCTTTTTTCACAACAGTGAGGTACAGCGCAAATGTTTCCATGTGCTTTACATTCTGCATCTTCTCTGTAATTTCATTCCTCCTCTGTCTTCTGGGGGGGAGTGCATGCACACTACATAGCTAGCTGCTAAAACCTTGACTAATGAAGCTTTAATCTGCGCCCATTTCCACACTGAATTTATAGCCAGGCCGACTCCAGGGAATCCGAGGGGTTTCTCTGCTGAGCCAGAGATGGCCTTCTTGCATCATCATAAACACACTAACTGAATGAATGAATGAAAACAAAAACATGTCATTTGTTTTTAATAGTTTTTAAGTTAGTTTGTTTTAGCTGACTCTTTGGTTTGTAATGTGTTACAAAATGTGAATACTGGCTCATTAGATGTTTTGGTATCAGTTATAAATACTGGCCTTGAAGGCATATTTTATTAGGTCTATAATTTTCAGACAACAAAACAAGGAATAAAATAACTGTGGTTGAAGTAGAGATGTATGAATCTGCCATCACCTTCCAATTCATAAAATCTGAATATTTAACGGAATTGTTGAGACATGTCGTCTATTGTCAAAATTGCACCACGTGGTTTCAGAAAATATCTACTTATTTGACCGCCCTCCCCCCGATTATGAGTAGTATAGTAGTTCTGGCAAGATCAGCTCATTGTCATCAAAATTATGATTTCCCTCACAGACAAATCCTAAAGTCTTTGCAGCCCATCCTATACCATCCTAAAAACAGAAATCTAGTCTACAGTGGGAAAAACCATGACTCACTCCACTGAATCCATTAACCCTATTGTTGTAAAATGCTCATTCACTCCTTTAATTAAAGTAGCAGAAGGTTGTTGGGGTGCTGAACTGACATTGCCTCTATTGACTTGATAAGGTTGCAAGAATCTGGCCTGTCTATAGGACTGGAATAATGCAGCATTTCTTTACACTTAACAATCAGCAGCATCCTCCCCCCTCTGCCGGCTCCTCTCCCATCCTAGCTGTAGGTTATGAATATACTGTGACATCTGGGAGTCGTGATATGGAGACTACATCAACGTACTGCAGGTGTTGTTGTGATCATTCACTGCTTGTTGTGCCTGAACAATTGTCCTCAGTAGCCCAGACAGTGCAAGAGTGATTGTGACATCCCCGCTGCCTGTTGGAAAGACCTCAAGGCCAAGTAATGAAGAGTTGCTTAAAGTTTGGCTGGCGAGCTTCCTCGAGCCCATTTCCTCTCCAGCTGAGATTGAACTGCGTGACCCGATGACCTGCACCTATTTTTCACATAATCCTCTGACATCCCAAATAGAGTAATGCGCGGATGAAACACTCCGTCGTCCCCTCCTGCCGCCCCGTCGCAGCAGCCACGTCTGCGCTGAAAACTGAGGCTGACAGCAGGTGTTGCGATACCGACCCAGGTACAGAGTGGCGACAGAGGTTCAGTGATGTCTCATGAATAAACCATCCGACGATCACGGTGGAAAAAAGCAAATGCTACAGCTTGTTTGGCTAAACTGGTTTACCCTGCAACTTAGCTGCTGCAAAAAAAATAACTGAGGAAAACACAGTGCGCAACTGGGGCAAACAGGATGGGAAGTTCCACGACTCAGCAACAGGAAGTAAAGTGCACACAGTTTTCTACTCACTGGAAACTGGGCCAAACTTTTCTGCAACAGATCAGTTAATCACCCATCAGCTCACACTGAACATAAACACTGAACCCTGAGTCTGATTTGTCCACTGACACTTCCAATAAAGCTTATTCAAACGAGATAGTCAGGATCTCAGTGTTGACAGAAAGAGAGAGAAGCAGCATTACTTTGTGAAATTATCTGAATAAAGAGAAAGAAAAAAAATGGAGCCAGATATGTTCAATGTTCATATATGATCAAAGTTCAGTTTTGTATCGCCACAACATGTAAAACACTACAATAACATTAAAAGAAGCTCACAACAGTTTCTAACAGATCTTTTGACAGAGCCCTGCTCAAACTGGGACCAACGAATCTGAATTCTGGGGTGAAACCAGCAGTTGTTGATATCTTGAATTAGATAGAAGAAGAGGCCATAAATATTCAATTAACTGTCTACTTGTGTTAAACGTGTACCTTTTTAAAATGCATAATAAGCACTGTTGCTGGTACTGAGGCAGTATTTGATGTCCCTCTGGTTTTACACGATCATGTGATTTACAGAGTTCAAAGTTCAAGTTTTGTGTGTGTGTGTGTGTAGTGGCCTATCCTTTGATACATTTTGCTTTGGTAACTAAATCAGAGCACAGTGTCGTCATGGGCCTGTGTGTGTGGAAGTGTCCGTTAAGGTGACCCTTATTGTTTAACCCTCTTACGGTATAGCTGTGTTTTGTGTCAGTGTTATTACAGTGAGTGCAGGCAATTTGCTTTGCTCCTTTTAAACCTGTAGAGCCTGTTGGAAAGAAAAGCCTGTAGAAATTAGAATAATGGTTACATACTGTAACCATATTTCTCTGACCTCAGGCAGAACACTAATAGTTCAACCTTTAATTTACCTCGTCACCTCGCTGTACGGATGCCGGCTCAGGGTACGGCTATTTTTACAGGAGTTGGTGGCTCTGTCCTGATTGGCTGAACCAGCGCTGGTGTAAATGTCAGTGTGTACAATTGTGGATGTATGTGGAAGGCTCTCCAGAAGCAGGGCCACAATCTATAACGTTCATTAACAGCTGTGTGAAACAAAGCACTAGTTATCAGCCAGTTATAGGGGTGTATTTCTGTCTTGTGGCAAGACTTAGTAGATGTTTCCAACAGCAGCGCCAGTCAAGGAGTGGTCAGTGTTTAGAGTTTATATTCTATATAAACAAAAAAAAAATGTCTTTATGTTAACTCTGAGAGCTCACAGAAGAATTTCTTCATTCTTCTGTCTTTCACTTAAGATAGAGGGAATGAAGCTCTTCATTGAGGCAGTCTAAAACAGCACTTGTCGGAAATGAACAGATCCAAGATTAAACCCACACATATTCACAAACCTATATAATTTTTTTTTCCTTCATCCACTGACTCATGCATATCCTTTGTCCCTATGGCAATATCTATAGCTGACACTGAACCAGGATCGGTCTCTTGCCTCTTGCCGAGCTGTACAGGCCGTCACCATGTTTGTTCCGGCTTGTTCACGCCTGCTATATGTCCTGGTCGTTATCGTCTTGTGCGATATGGAGTTCACCATTTAATGCCCAGCTCACACGAAACATGCACGGCCCAGAACCTCCTGAATTTTGAATGAAAACAAAATAGGGCCCACACTGGCAAATGAACAGCATACATTTTGTATTCAACTTTGGCAAGCTAAAGCCGATGCTCATTAGGTTTGTCGCGTTTCCAAAAACAGTTTTGAAGCGAAAACCACAAAGCTTATAAAATAGGTCAGAGAACATGACAGAGGTATACACAGCATCATTCGTTCATACCTGCATGCAACTGTCATTTTATTTTAGTAAATTGCACCAAAACAAACTGCATTTCTTGTGTAAAACTGAAACTTTTTAACAATATCATTAAATATAAGACTTGTGATGATGATCGTCATCATTTCTATTTTTCCTCTCTGAGACACACTGAATCTGTTGTCTTAATGCTATGGGAGTGATGTGACTGTCTAAGTGAGCCTGGAGCCTACCTGTATGTGGGTCAACATATTCTCTCTTGACTCTCATGGCCCTAGTTTCCTACAGGAAAGACATAAGGCGTGGCTGGAAAATCCACTTTCCAGATGCACGGCGACGGTTTGTCTTAACCTGCGCACATAAAATATTCCAGCGACTTTCACCGAAGCTGTGCAGGATTTGTGATATATGTGCCAGGCACTGCACACCAGCTCAGCCAAGGTCAACTCAGGAATGCATGCATGTTTTTGGCTTTGTTCCCAATTTCAGCTGTCAGAAATGTGCCAACGTCCAAAATAACACAAACCCCTTTTTATGTGTTCAACGCTTGTCGTGCTTTTATGGGTGTTATCTGTTTTAGTTATAGGCCTCAAGCTAAATGTGCCAAGCCAAAGTCAGTGTGTATCAAGACACTTTTAGAATCAAATTTAGGGACCGAGAAGGTAGCAGAAATATATTAATATGGGTAATTCAGCTGACCTGGTCATACACACAGTCCACAGTGGACAAATACTGGCAGCTCAGCTAATGGCTCTGGTGCATTTGTTGGACCATCCAAAATTATAATATGAGCTAAATGACTGTTATCAAATGTCTTTTGTCCCCTCGAGGCAATAACTTCAGTCAATAAAAGAGCGTTTCTCCTTACCTTGACAAACTGTACACATGACTTGTAACTTAATGTAGTTTCTTATTTACAATGCTAATGCAGATTCACTCTTGTTTAAGAATGAATGGTTTGGTAATGGAGAAAATGTGAGATCCGTCATGGATTCTAAAATCCTTTTTTCACATCTGACAACCTTTCTTTTTTGGCAATTTGTTATTTGTTGACAGCTGACACAAACAGGAAACATGGGGAGTGAGCAAGGGGGGGCGGGATTTACAACAGAGGTCCTGGCCAGACTCGAACAGGAGACGTCGCTGTCACACAGTGTGCATCTTACACCACTCAGCCGTACTGTAGATACTGAAATCGGAAGTGTCGCCTCAAGAATATGGCTGTGTAAAACTGTGTCTGCCGACACTTGTGACCATATTACTATCCTGTCAGTAAAGGCTTCTATTGTGCCTTCATTTATGGGCATGAAAACAAATTATATCACCTAATAATGTTCATGAAACTGTACTAAAGTCTCTTCCTCTGAGCATAAAACAACTGCATTTTGTAAGATTTACAAAGGACTTTTCCAATATTCACGTCATGCATCAAGAGCTCCCCGCTGTAAAGTATTAAAGGGCAATTTAACTTCCATCTATTTCCACTCCTTCACAGTTTTGTCTATGATCTTCTATAAGGAGTTGGGGGGAGGAACCATTTCCATGCCTGGAACAGACAGACATGAGCAGCGGACCAGCGGGTGATGTTTGAGGAATGCAACAGCAATATCCAGCCGGTCGAAATGTCAGCAACAGGCAGCAACACAATACTCCCACATATCGGCGCTGATCCCAGTGGGCAATGCAATAGGGCTGCGACATTTAAAAAACAATGCCAGAGAATATCAAGCAACCAAGATGTACTGGTTAGGTCCGACGTGTAACCGTGGTCACACTTGTTCCTCCGCCGTGCACAATGTTGCGGTGTGACGGCACTTTAATTATCGCCGCTATGAACGAGTTCTCAATTAAAGAAAGACACATTTCTGCCTGGTTTGTGTGTTTTCCATAGGGACCGAAAGTTTTTGTCCTCCTGTCTGCCTGTAATAAGACGCACAAAAGCGCCATCAAGAGTGAAGAATATTTGTATGACAGTGATGAATGGCTTGTTTAAAAGCATGAATAGCTCTTGACTCCAACAGAATACTGGTGTGCCCATATAAGGGGCTTGATCATGTGGCATGTAATTGCTTTGGTGAGAGACAGACATAATTGCAGCTAATTATTTTCAGAATATTGATGAAAACAAGTGTTTCCAAAACAGAGGGAAGTGCCTTTAAACTGCAGTGATGGTGTCCTTGCAGTATGTTTCTGGCTGGCTGGAAAGGAGCTACTCAGCCCTGTGTGTGTTTATAAGACAGTCAGTGCATATATACAACTGAGCATATGCATTTAATATTGTTTATTAATCTACTGGATATTAGAGACGCGAGAGAGCAACCGTACATGAATAGAACCTGGAGTCACCATTAGCGGCTTTGCTTTCCCTGCCAACTTTATTGATGGCAGAGTGAATGTCTCCAAGGCTTCATGCTCCCATGTGCAACAGAATGAGGGACACGTTGTCTGTGAGAAAATATTTCTGTTTATCAGTCAGCACAGCTCGCCACGATAAAAGGCATTCGGCTACATACTGTACATAAATGTCATGCCGCAATGCCCCCCCCCCCCCACGCCCTGATTGCTTCCACCTGCACTGTCCCCTGTTGTCCCTTTTGACAGAGGGGCTTGACAGATAGATCACAAAGATGCACAATCATTGCATGGTAGGGACTGGGATGGAGTGCACCCATTATTCTAAAGCAAAGCTGTCTGGCGGGGCAAGGCCTGCGCCACATGGTGCCGTGATAGATGGGGACCATTAATCAAGGCAGGACGGGGCCCTGAGATTGATGTGCAGAAATTCAAATGCTCAAGCAGCATTTGGAAGATTAAGGCTGTGTGGGCAAGGTTAGGAGGCTACCTTTCTGTTGTGGAGAGACAGGTGTGGCGACGGCGGCAGAGCCTCTGCTGGGCGGTGACATCGGACGTGCCTGTAGGGGATGCTCTGCCCTGTTCGCTGTTCTTTCCCCATAAGGCTTTCATATTGAATCCGATGTCCTACATTTGTCATTGTCCCAGTGACTTTCTGTCCTTGGCGTTGAGGTCTTTTCAGGACCAAATTGAATTCCTTCTGAGATCAAGCGCTGAAATTAACACAAGGGAATATATTTTTTTTCTCCATAAGTGCAAATGCATCAATCTCCTCTACACACTGTGCTTTAAAGGCATCCAGGAAATAATATAAAATAATGTGTGTCACAGTAGAAAATAGGGGAAGGTATCTGTGATCAAAGAACAGCCAGCTTTAACCTATTCCACATAGCTTTTATGATTTTTTTTATTTTATTTTGATTTACATTGTCTCATAAAATGCAAAGCTTTCAAAATCAACAACCAACAATAACCTTTCAAACTAACAGACACATCATTATTACCCTCAATGTTCTAACCAGAGTTACAGGACTTCTCTTATAATGCTGCTTTGCCTAACAAAGCATCCTGCTCTAAATAGGCTACAGAAATGGATAATCAGTACAGTGAACTTACTCGAAATAGTCATTTCACACCCAGTTTTGCTTTGCTTCATTTGTATCTTAGTAGCAAGCTGCATTAGTGATAGCGACCTTAACTTAACAGTTGTATTCATTATTCAAACACAAGTCGTGGCAAAGAAGTTGCACACAGCAACATAAATGTACAAAAAAAGTGTGTCAAAGCTCTCTGTGCTTAACAGAAAGTTACTCTCCACCTTATGAGAGATCACAGCTGCCTTCCAACCATGCAGCGATACCACTTATCTTTAAATACATACTGTATTCTGGCACTGGTTTTGTATCTATAAATGGTGAATTTTGATTCGATAACCACAGTCAGATGGTGTGAATAAGTCTGGTAAGTATAGCATTAACTTGATGGCATACAGATGGGAGCAGAATAGGCCAGATTCAGTCATAGTCATTAAAAAGGTCACACAATGCTGAGAATCAGTTGGCTTCACAGAAAGAGCTGAACAGAGTGGAAATAAGATGAAATAATAAAATGGAGCACAATTCAATGTCAAACCAAGAGACTTATCATTGTCAATATCATTCATCACATCATATCACACCCAGAAGCAAGCAAGTCTTCTTTCAGCTTAAAATAATTTTCTGTGGTGTTTATTGCTTGTATAAGGCACATTTTTACATTTCTTCAGGTCAAATATTTATTAGCAAATCAGTACTTAATTTATTCTCCACTTGAAAGATATAGGTGGACATAATGTCAATTGGTTTTTCCTTCTGGCCAATACTTGATTTGGCCAGATTGCCATGAACTTTATTTTGGATATTCAAGTTCCCCAGAGGATGATTCCCAAGGCTTTTGGTACCTCCCGTTCAATCTAATGCCACAATCAGGTCGACATTTTCTCTTGGCCAGCTTTGTGCATCGTAATGAGATACCTTGCAAAGTAATGAATGGTTTTCAATGAAATTTGATGTCGATAAGAATTCTACATACAACTGTGTAAAATGTGAATAAAAACAGAATGCAATCATTTGCAAACAAACTGTGTTTTACGAAGAATTCCCAAACTCATGTAGTAATATTCTTTATTATTTATTATAACATTGTCCTTTATGCATGTGTAAATAGCATCACAACTTTTTTTTCTGGCTTGTATATTCAAGAATTTTGGGACAAGAATTCAAGAAGTTTGGGACAATTAAAATACTATCTTTTCTAATCTATCTATCTATCTATCTATCTATCTATCTAGCTGTTGCCAAATCAGAGATATTGTCCATTCTGCTGAATATTAAATGAATGGACTTGTAGTGAGGGGAACCTTTGGCCCTGTTACCCTCATGATTGTGACCCCTTGGTGGTCTTGTTGCACCCTTTTGATGATTTCATTCATGGAGATGGGCAGCAACGTTCATCAGTCTGTGCATTCTACTTCCTTTTGAATGACATGGCTTTTTTTTTTTTTTTTTTTTTAAATGGCTCACTGCTTATATTACTTGCTGGTTGGTTCAGTTCACATGCACAGCTTTAAAATACAGAAAGCAAAAAGCTCAGTGACAAAACGCTCTGTAAACATGATGTCTACCAACACACAGCTCTGTGTGTTTGAGTGTTCTACATGTCTGCGTGTTACAGAGCTGGTTAGACAGCTTTCTGCGCTTTTTCTTTAGGCACAGTGAGTCATGCTGAAAAATACCTACAGCATTTTGTAATACTGCAAATGTAGTACTCCAAAGTTTAGTGTTTTTTTTTCTTTTTTTTTTTTTGTCATTTCAGTCTGCCGCGCTATTTTTAGTTCTCCATTATATAAGACACGAGGTGCTGCTGTACGATTATGTCCTTGTGACATGGACATATTTGTCAGAATCCATCTGTGGAGCAATTTGACAATCTCTTTTTATAAATAGTAAGGACAAAGGAAGTCAGTACGAGCAACATAAAAAAAACGTATTTTAGAGAGGAAAAAAAGCCTCCCTCTTTTCTTTTAACCTACAGTTTTAATTCATGACCTAAAAATGTCTCTGTGACTATTTGGATCAAACTATTAATTCAGTCCTATCTGGGTGCCATCAGTGTTGAAGGTGGATCTTAGAGCAAATGAGTGTGTAAAGCATAATGAAAGTAACAGATGTGGATGTAGTGGATCATTACCAGCGCTCTGAATCAGAAAAAAACATAGCAGTGTTAAAAAGCCCTGCATGTCAGAGAGATTCATTTTGTCACCTATAAAATGCTCAGGAGAAAGAAAAGTCTCTCAACATTTTTGGCTGTTCTGTATTTTTCACTGCGACCTGCGCTCATCAAACATTATTGCCCTTTGCGAGCGCCAGCCTCAGTCATATTTAAAGTGTGACATCTCATTTTCTCTGCTACTATCTAACATCATGCATCATCTGACAAATCAGCGGAGATGGCCGTGACCATGCTGTTGCCCTGATAATTTTCTGCTGTCAAATATGTTATTAACATGTTGGTAATACACAAAACACACACGTGCGGGCGCCACAAATTGGGCACTGAGTGTGTAAAACAAATTATTATATAACAAATACATGAGATGATTAAAATTAAAGCGCGCCACTGCCAATACAAACATGGAAAAATATCAGTGGAACTGACAGGAACATCCAAGAGATGTGATGTTTGGGGTTTGTATGAGGCATTAGAGAGTCTTAAGGTCGTAAGTCTTGAGTAATTACTTGATAACAGTGTTGGAATTTTTAAAAAAGCAACAGTACCACACTGCAGAAATACTCTGTTAAAATTTTACTTCAATAAAAATATTAGCACCAAAATATGCTTTAGTGGACATTTTCATAAATTTTAATAACATTTCAGTAAGTTATTTGCTTTTAAGAACGTTAACCATATATTCAAGGTGCATATTTTTTTCATAGGAATGATAGGAAAATAATGTTTATAATAAAATATGTTACTGCTAATCCCAAAGCACAAATTCTTGTCTTGTGACTAGAAACTGTGTGTTTTAAATCGTTTTTCTGTGTTTGATATTTAATGTCACTGTTAACACATTGGAAATTCCTGACGTTGGCGCCCCCGCTTGTCGTAACAAAAAGACAGTGGCAGGCTGATTATCGCAGTTTTCAGTCCGTGCCGTGGATCATGGATGTAGCTGTCATGCGTTGACTCATTTGCTGCTCTGTCGGTTGCCATCTGAAATTAAAAACCTGACCCACCTTCATTTCATAAAGCTTCTCATTATCGTCTTTCCTCTCTGAGAGTATGTTATTAGCAAGTAATGAATTGCAAAGAGGATCTCATCTGGGCACATCATGTTATGTGAATATGCTTATGTCAGACTTGCTTTAGTTAACGGTAGATCATTATTTAGAGGTAATACAAAATATGTCTGCCTTTTTTTTTTTTATAGAAAGTTAGTAAATTCTGATGAGACATGCAGCGCACGCAGCCCTGTCTTGAATCGAGCTCGGCTGACATTTCCTTGAGTAAGAGAGTTGAATATCATGTGGCTCACATTGGCATGTTGTAAAAAAAAAAAAAAAAAAAAAAAAGTGACACGCTGCAATTTTCAATGCTATTATTCATGATACAAAGAGAAATATCTGCACCTCCAGGAGGAAAAAAAAAAAGTATAAATGTGTTAAATGTGCTTCGGGAGACTTTTGTCGCGATTCTCATCTGAGCATCCGGCAAAGGCAAGTAATACAGCAGAGGCCATAAAGAACAAGATAACTAGGAAAGACAGCTTGTGAATATGATTCAAAACCAGACCAGGGCCACATCCAAGCACAAAGCAGTCACCTGGCTCTGAGAAAACGAAATACATCAAGACAGGCCCGGAAAAAAAAATCCAGCTTTATCATTTTTATATTGTTCCCATGACAAGAAAGACCTTCAGCAACTCTAAACCCATCCACAGCAGCATCATCCCCGGCTCTCTTTCCCCCAGGGAAGACTTAAGCCATTAGAGGAGAGGAAGGGAGAGGGGAAGGAAAAGATACAGAAAGCTAGATAGAGGAAGAGGTTATGAAGTGAAAGCAGCCGGCACTTCTGATGAATATTTCCAAAGGGAAAGTGCAAGTAGAGGTACAAACATCCATCTCTCACAAAAACAAGCCTGAGGGGATGTGGGGAAGGATAATGCTGTATTCACCACAATATTTATTTCCTTTTCTGTTTTTCTCTACTGATTCGACAAACTGCGATCTTAAACATTAAAATGGGAAACGGTGACAGTGTTAGTAATCCTCCTTATTTTAGAGATCTTACTGTACTTGGCCAATGTGGGTTATCTGATAAGAATCTAATAATTACCCTGCGAAAATGTGGACTAAAAGATCACCACCACTCATTCACGAGCATCTGCTGCTTAATTATAATTGTTAGTGCTGTAACAATTAGTTTGCCGTTGATCTGTCAGTTAAAGTTATCGATCGAACAAGAATGTAAAACCTGCTGGTATCGGCTTCTCAAATGCAAAGATTTCTCTGCTTTCCCCTATTTCGTGTCATTGTACATTGAATATCTTTAAAGATGTCACATTGTGATCTGGGAGAGTTTGATGGACATTTTATAGACTAACCAGTGAATTAATCAATTGAAAAAGAGAAATAGTTGTCAAATTAGTTAGAATTGAAAATAATCTTTAGTATAGGCCTTACTTGCTTTGTGGATACTATTATGGATGTATTAAGAAAACTGGATACTGTTCCATTATGGTTCCCCAGTCATTCCTATTACATTTTCTCAACAGGCCAATAGACTGTGGAACAAGATTAATGGATCGAACTCTGATAATAGTTAGTCATCACTGGTTGTGGATTTAGAGCTAACCTCTGGTGTATTTGACATTTCAATCACCATTATAGCTATATTTAGATGAGCATGTCCCTGTTTAATGTGAATGCACTGGTCAACAGATGTAGAACTGGTTTCACTTACTGTCCTCTGTAAGATAGAAAATATCAAGAATAACTGGATTTATGCTGCTGTTGCTCCTGTACCTCTCTGTTGTGGTGGCAGTGTGATGCGCCAAGACAGACTCAGGAGAAACTTAGTGTGGTGGATTTGTGGCTGCACAACTGTTCTGCTAATCTTAGCCATAAGCCATTTCTTAGCCATGCTTTTTTTTTTTTTATTATTGCCTTGCATGCCCTCTTGTTTCTCGGTGGTAAAAGGCCAGTAACACCAGGCTGCATGCTGGGATTTTATGAATATTATTCCTCCTCCGTTCAGCTTTGGCGGCTGCAGACAGATCTCTTCCTCGTTATCTGGAGAGACTCTGGACAGGAAGCACAGACTGACAGTCCCTATCATATAATATTAGACTGATATCATGTGAGGAAAAACTCACTGTTGGGTTGCTACAAAGGAACGTATGTTATTATATGATATGATAAACTAATACTAAGATAATGTTGAGTAAACCATGAGTTATAGGAGGAGTGAATACAATATTTTACAGTATTTTCTGCTTATTGTAAAACTGTATCCAACAGAAACATAAGAATATTATAATAATATTATACAGGGCATAAAATGATAAACTGTGAACTAGTATTCTGCAATGTGTTTATCAATATTAGTGTTAACACTATTATTGAATAGTGTTCCCATGTTTCATATTGTTCCCACATTTCATGCATTTCTCTTGTAAATTTGTTAATCATTTTCAGCCTGTTTAATACTTTTATATTATACTTTTTATTTTTTAATTTCCCCATTCCAATATCTTATCTTATCTTATTATTCAGTGACTGGGGAAATGAATGCACGTCATTAAAGTCATTATTATCATTTGCCTTGCTTCTTCATTCATCAAGGTACTAAATGCAGTACAAAGCACGGAAAAAAGTACATTTTCCAAAATGCAGGCTGGAGCTGACCTCTTCACAAAGCATGACAGGACACTTCACGGCAGCGCACTTCAGGATGACCACAAACGCTACATAATCAGCCCACATAAGCGCGTGAGCCTCATCGCTGTCTTTTTGTTTATGACGGTGCTAATAGAGTACACTTCTCTCTGAACTTGCGGGGCGCTGCACTCTGCAACAGTCACTCTCTTTTATGAGATCTGTACCATTACCAGATGCAGTGGAGCTCTTCTGAGGAAGACAGCCTCCGCTCTGTCTGAAAGTGGGCCACCATTCATCAGGCCTTACAGTGACCCTGTTGTGCTCCCTCAGCAGTATCTAGTTAGTCCAAATTTCTTCTCTTTGTCTCACCATTTTCTGCCCACATCTGTAGAAAGTAAACAATGCAGTGTTGCAATGAGAAATGGCACGCGGGGAGAAAGGGAAGGGATGAGACCTCAGAGACTGTAACCCCCTTGCTCCCTCTCTCACTCGCTCTATTTCTGTGTGCAAGTGAAAACAAGTGGACTGCCAAAGGGAGAGAGGTAGCAAAAATTGCTTCTCTTGAATGCACTTCTACGCCTTTATTGCTTCCTGTAATTGCTTCTCTGAGAGGTAACTGGTCTTCTCTTGTCCATTTTTTTTTTTTTTTTACTATTGAAGGATTGTACCTCGCAAACATGGAGCAAACCACACCTGAGTCATGAATCCCAATTGGGAAAACAAGCCAATGTTGAATGCATACAACATGTCTGAATGAGTACACACAATTTAAATGTACATACTTTCTAAATAGACAGCATTTTTAAAATCCATCATATTTAATGAGCGTACCACAGTAGTTTTCAGTGCTTAATGCGAACTATACTATAACTTTCACAGATCCATACATCCTCCTCCCCTGGTCTAATCTTGAGAATATATTTGAAGTGAAGGCTGCAGCTTTGTGCTAAGAGAGAATACTAGAGCAGATGATGTTACAAGGATGGACTAAGGCCAACATCTTTTAAAAGATACATAAGGTCATGCACGTATACCCAGTCTGTATTCTTTGTTATCTGTGTGTGTGTGTGTGTGTGTGTGCTGTGTTGATAGAGCAGAGCACTAACACTGTGAGGGTTAGAAGTTTAATCCCTATTGGGAGCAACGATGCTAATGATGCATGCACTCGCTGCATGATGAATGCAATGGAACTTAAACACGGAGCAAGTGTGCAGTGGCATATGTTAAATAGCTAATTTAAGAGGGAATAGAGGTAAGCCCTGCAAGAATGGCTTCATCCTTGTCTCCAGGTGTTCAATAAGAAGGTTTTGTAGAACACACTGATATCCAGGGATTAGAGATTACTGTCACTACAGTGGATTTCCTTTGGTTGGATACCAGAGAGGCAGCAGCAGACTATGACTGTATGAGGTCAGAGTAGATATGCAGGGAAAAAAAGGGGGGGGTTCTGTCACATAATGTGTTTTTGTGAAAGCAGAAGAAAACATACAACCAAGTAAAGATGCACACATGTAATAATAGTTTTGTATAAAAAAATAAGAAGCCTCTCTTTGGCCCATTCACCCAATGAGCCAAATTAGAACCTAAATATCTCAAGCACAATACAAATACATAATACACTGTGGCTAAGGCAAATTCGTTCTTGTTGACTTCAGGAGAGGTTCTGAGTTTTTCAAAGCTTACCAGTATTTCAGCAGTCGTCTCAAGATCAAATGCTGCAGCTGTCCCCTTTTCCTGAGCTGCAGATGTCTCCTCTTCATGAGCTGCAGCAAGTTGCAGCAGTCATCGTTCCTGTGCTGCAGCAGTCTCCTGCGGCCTCCTGTTCACCCTGGCTCCACCGGCTCACCTGCCACTCTCCCAGCTGCCGGCCTCCAATCCTGCTGCCCTGCTACCGGCCCCCGGGGTTGTCCTCCACACATCTGGTCGTAGTAATGTCCGCCATCGTCCTCCTGCCCATCCCTGTGAGCTTCCCCACCTATGTTGCCAGCATCCTGATCATAGTCCAGACAGTCCACACCCAAGACCATCCACCTGAGATCCCCAGCTCCATTCTCCAGCTCCCAGGCCGCTTGCCCCTGAATCCATTCTCCAGACTCCAGATTCCTTGTGATTCTGAATTTTAGTTTACCTGGACCTTGCCTGTTATTGGATTTTGAATCTTGCCTGCTCCTTGTCAGACTTGTTTGGACTGCCTACCTGGTTTTCACCCTTGTCAGCCTCCCATCCCATAATCCTTTTGTTCATTGATTGTTGACTGATTTTTGATTTTGCTTCTTCCACATTCTTTTAAATCCTGTTTTATTTCAATCTGGAACGTGCCCCCAATTAAAATTCACTATCTTAGAGGGTTTTTTTTCTGGTGTAAGTCACATACTCCTTCTTGTACTCTGAGCTTCTGAAAGTGGTAGCCACAGTTTGACTGAACTTGTATTCTGAGAACAGCGAAGCAATATCAACACATTTGTAAAGACATGTCAAATTACTTGTGTAACATAAATAGCATAACAATAAGTCTCACTGCTCTAGTCGTAGGTATCAGATACTCAGCATGTGACAGTCAAGGCTGTTTTCTATTAGACATCAAAATGGTGTCACAAAACATTTTAGCCATGAGATTAAAGACATAATCAAACACAATTGAAGATGCAGCATTAGGAAGAGCCTGAAGATGATTTTCATCCATATTCTTCCAGAGTAAACTGAGTTAGCTTTGTCATTGATATTTATTCATGTATTTACATGAGGAATAATGCTGCACCAGTGCTGAGGTCCAGTCCTGATTATCTATCTCATATTAGATCAGTGGTATTTGATATATCATGCATGAATTAATAATTTTGACCTTTAATTACAGTCCTCTAAATTAACCGACTATCAAGATTTAGGCTTCCCTGGAAGCCATCAGCAGATGCACTTGGCATTAATTCTGTGTGTGAACTTTCCCTGCTTTGCAGCTAAATTAATGGCAATGGCACGCTGGTGTTTTTAAGGGCATTTATTCATTTGTGCTATTTAGCATTATCCATTGATTAAACATCCATAAAATATACATCACTATATAAACATGCAATGCTTTATCTAATTCATTATAGATGAAAAAAAAAAAGTGAAACAGATATTTCAGCGTCAACAATATCTACCATGGCACTCATGCATATTCATTCACATTAACCCATGCTATAGCTGGCACCAGTCATGCATAGACGGTTGCCAAGTAGTTACCACAAAAGATGAATAGACAGAAGTGCTGCCTTTCTCAAAGGGAGCAGAGAGGGAAGCAGTGCTAATATTTCAATATAGAAAAGACGCATTAATATAGCTGACACAGTGTTTGTCAAGAAGCTGTAAGTGGTCGAGGGTTCTGAGCCATTGCATTGTTTAATATCTTTTTAAATATCGTCATGTGTTATTCCCTATTTGTAATACATACATTGCAGCTTGGTGATGAATAATACTACTATGCAATTTGCTTTTCAAGTGTGATCTTTGATTTGAATTGAGGTTTCCATTACTTCCTATAGACCTAAGTTACTATAACATCTGTGGTACACTGACTCTATTTGAACAATCTGAAGCTGCTATATGAAGTGGCCATATAACTTGGAATATGTGTAGCACTTACAGCAAGTCCCTCTACATATAAACATTTATAAAAGGTTTATAACACAAAAAGCTTCTACTGTATTTTCTGCATATTAAAAACTATTTGATTGTTGTCATTCACAGATATTTTCCCATAGTTTAGTTTCCGGGTGTCAATCAATCCATATACACGTCAGGTGAAAATAGGGCAAATATGCTGAAGCACAAAGATAGCTTAAAAGGAATTTGTTATCCCCTATTGTATTTGCTGGAGTTCCCTGCTGTTCAGGTAACCTAGTTTTTTTCCATTTGAATTGGAAAATAAAGTGATATATACAGTCTTTGAATCTTTGTGTATTTTACTTACAGTAGCCTGCCTGTGCCATTCACATCCAGCAGCACTCGCTTCAGACTCTCTCACTCCACACCAGCTTACAACGCATGTGCTCACCAATCCTTTCCCCATCTGCTGCACACTGGCACGTATATAAACGCGAGCCAGTAATTGCGTAATTTGGACGAGCAGAAAGTACAACTCAGCCTTAACGCTGCATCAGGTGTGGTTTCCCATTCCAGTGGCAGTAGCTTTGGCAGTGATTGAAGAGCTGTGTGTGTGTGTGTTCGTGTGTGGACCTGCGTGCGCATGAAACACATGTTTATCTGTATTTGTATTTGTGTTCTGTTGAGACTGAGCAGCCCGAAAGTGGAAACTGCATCACCCAAATAGTTTTCAGCAGGTGGTGTTAGCACAATGAATACAGCGTGTCCCTGAGTTTCACTCCCTGTTTGAATGCCTGGAAGCAACAATCCAGCCAGTTCCTCTTCCTACATGCCTATCATTGTTGCTATCACTCCTGTAGTTGCCTGTCACTTGCATTTTGTGTTTTAAAGCTGTTAATTTATTCATCTTTTTTGCCAAGCACACTGCATTTAATTTGTGATGAAAGAACTGGAGCAGGAGACAAAATGTTCCCATATTATGGTTACATAAAACTGAACTTTTTTTTTTTGTATAATGTATGTATGAAGATGAGATGCCTCCTGGCTTTGGAGGCTTTTATCAGCAGTTTTGCTGGGTAAAAAAAAAAACTGAAGGAGAAAAAAAAACCAGTTGCCTACTGTAAATTGCAAAGCCTTAGATTACAAAAGAAAAGCTCTGCAGTGCTCATTATACAT
This sequence comes from Holacanthus passer, assembly GCA_025331565.1. Taxonomy (NCBI): domain Eukaryota; kingdom Metazoa; phylum Chordata; class Actinopteri; family Pomacanthidae; genus Holacanthus; species Holacanthus passer. The sequence continues at coordinate 10,296,941 of JAFREQ010000003.1, read as the reverse complement.
ATTCTCTTCCTCCGTCCTTTTCATTGTTTTCAGAGACCACTGTTTTTTTGTGTCTGTTTGGATTTTAATTGGTAGTATTCTAAAATTATTAGTGACGAACCAAACTTGAACATTTATGTAGATGTTTGCACTATGGCAATTATAACAAAATACAAACAGCGCATGGATGGAAATATCGTCCACTAATTTGTTCACATGATCTGATGTTGCCAGTCGTTTAAGGACATGGATGCTGTGGTTTTGGGGGCTTATTTGTTTAATGCTACTACAATGAGAGACTGACCATGCAAGGATGGATGCTGTCTCATAAGTCAGTCTGCTGACATCAGCCATCGGGCACAGACAGATTGATCTTAACAGTACAATAGATTTGTTATGCTCTTTGTTTCAATGCTATCAATCACAGTCCGAGTGTGTGTGTGTGTGTGTGTGTGTGTGTGTGCGCGCTGGCTTCAACAGCACGGGTGTAGTGCACGTTTGTAGATGTCAATTGTAGATGTCAGGATTTGAATCAGAAACATTTGTTTAGTTCATTTGCTCTCGCAATAATTGACATTTAGTTTGAGGTTAACTGCAGATTCCAAACACTGGTTGTTTGATTTAGACAGGAAAGGAACGAGTGATTAACATTTAAGGGCAAGGTTAAGATTTGTTAGGGAGGTATTTATTTTAAGGAACTTAGAGCCAAAGCTTATACAAATCCATACTTCTCTTATGTTTTCAAAATGTGTGAAAAGGATGGCAAATAGACATCTATCCTTCTCAGGCCTTCCTGCTAAAACATTGCCTTTAAACACCTGATATTTTTAATTGTGTTTTTTTTAGGATGACTGCACACCGAGATTGAAACGACACCTTGAAGCATTAATTGGAACAGCATTCTGAAATCTACCTCCAAGAATTTGCCTCAACAAACAAATAACTGCAATCGCTGAAAGGTTTCGATGAAAACATGTTTAGAAGAATTCTTTAATTACAAATGCTTTCCATCCAATGCACTGAAATTACTTTACAAAATAGGACAACGTAGGAAGCATTCCAGGAAACAGCTGGTAACCTCATGCATAAACTTATTTTAGGCTGTTTCTACATACACACTAATTGAATTTGCTCATGGAACGTCACCTTTCCTCTTCCCACAAAATTCAACCCTGCACCCCCGACGCTCTCACACATACGTTTGAAAACCCCACAGCACCGAGGAATCTGTCTTTGATTACGCTTCCCGGTGCATCGGTGTCTCACATATTTATTGTTCACCACCATTACAAGCTGCATCAGAAAGGCTTAAGATATTCCCACACAATCCCCAGACGCCCTGTGGGGCTGATGCAGCACCTGTCGCCGGGATGAAGTGTGTGCACGTTACTTTGATGGGAGAGATGTCAGCAGTGCGGTGCAGCTCTGCATATAACCATTCAAGAGACGGCGCTGCTCAGAGATCCATCCAGAAATACTAACGCTGTCTATTACAGTCAGCAAAGACTGGATATATAAAGTTTCCTGGCATCCCCTGCCAACATGGGTAGTACTGTCTCCTTTGATGATCACTTACAATCATAAGTGCAAACATTATTGGACACATGTAGACCGCTTACCTGTCAGATTGTTGACGGCATAAATAACCCAGCTGCAGACAATGAGTTTTGTGAGACGATCCATCTGCTTTTTCAGGTGCAGGAAGATGCATAAAGAATGAGTCTACACATAATGTTTTATGATGTGAAGGTGCAAATCATATTATTCTTATTTATGGATTTAACAATTGAAATCAACAAAAGGAAACTCTCTTCACAGTTTTAGTCTTTGAAACTTTCCAGAGACGCACGCTGGCAGCAAGATGATAGCGATAAGATATGTTTATTTGTTTCTTTCATCTGACAGTCACTTTGCCACAAGGCTAACAAAAATCACAATATGGAAAGAAACAACATATGGAAAAGTGCTGTAAATGTGGCATCAACTGTTACATCAAAATGCCAACAGAGAAAATAAAATCTCATCTTAACTTAATCAGAACAGTGACATTTATTTGTAAGTTTACTTTCATTTCTGTATCAAAAGCTGTTTATCCAAATCCTCCTATATATGAAGATATTTCACTCCATTAGTTGTGATGTTTATTCAGCCATAAATATCTATATGAGTTATCAATTCCTTCCTTTAATGATGGACTTAACCAGTGGTGAGAAGGGTTTTGTTAATCACTCTTTGTATTGACAGACTAAATATGATGCAGGCTAATGGATTTCTTTATTCTTCATCGCACATTCAAAACTGACCTCTGCTCTGCTGCTAAGATTATGATGATACAGGAGTCCTGTAATTAATTTGTGTGTGTATATTCTTGAGCCCATTTAGGCTTTTTTTTCCCTCTTCCTGCAAATTGATTTTTATTGTTATTTATCTCTTGGCTTGATTTTAACCTGTGCACTTAAGCTTTATTTCATCACTGAGTGCAAAATCAAGAGAAGGCTGCACAATCTTTTCTATGACTCACTCATATTTTTGTTTTGCTTTGCATTCGAAGAAAATTAAAATAAAGACTTAAAAAAATTCACTGCAGGACTGAACAATTTTCCCACACACATATTGACAGTGTCTGTCACATCGCAGCACATTTCAGGCCCCTTTTCAACTTGATGCAGTGTGTCTGCAGTTGGTAAGGGGGCAGTGGGCTGGACCCTCTCAGCTCTGTGTACTGATGTGCACTAAAAAATGTTGACAAATGGCTTTTGATGGAAGCAGTGGATGGCAGACCCCCCCCTGCCCCCACTGCTCCCTAGAGTGGCCGAGAGAGCATAGTATTAAGTAAGAGCTGTATGTCGCACCTACAGACTGTGGCCACTGATGGTTGAAAGCTTGAGTATGAACGAGCACCAAATCTCCTCAAAAATATCCCTTTTATTCACTGTAACCATAGTCACTGACTGAGTAATATTCAGCTGTGGGTAAGAGTATTTTTCTTTTGGATTTCCAGCCTTGGGTCATTGTAATTGGTGACTTGTTCAGCTCCTTTCTCTTCCTCTCTGATTTATCATGGTGGAATACACCAGGACCTCCTCCACAGTCTTGCAAGCCTCAGTCCTCCCCGAGGTAGCTGGGGAGCAGTCGAACAAGTCCAAACATTTGCACACACAAGTCCACTGAGGAAAGGAACAAAACAAACTGTATTCATTTGAAATGTTTCAATAATAAGTGCATTGTTGAACATGTGAGTCAGTGTGTCACCCAAAGACGTACAGTATCTGCAGCACGAAGCAGCACTGGTAAACTAGGACGTCCATACAATGCCGCCTGAGGCAATATAGATGATTTAAAGCCTCTGAAAACCTGTTTTCTTAATCAACTTCCTATGATGAGCTGAGCATGCCGCAGCTGTGCAAGGAAGGTTACAGGGAACACAGGGAGTTGGATCCAAACGCAGAGTCCAGAGGCAGAGTTTGTGCAGTTCAAATGATTTTATCATGAAAAAAAGGTACAAAAGGCTTATGGGAGGCAAAGGTCAAAACCAGAGAAACAGGCAAACAAATTCAACAGGGAGCGGGCAAGAATCAGAAATCCAAAAACATGCAAGGTCCAGGAAAACTAAGCAAGGACCCAGAATCACGAGGAGAGATAAACACGAGGAAAAGGCTGAAACACTCGACACAAGGTTCAATGGCAATGAGATGGGAACGCAACGGAAAACAGGAAATAATATATGAAAAAAAAAACACATAACCTCATGAGCAGGGCAGGAAATGACAGATCAAAGGTCCCATTTGACAGAATTTCCTGACAAAGTTAAGTTTTGGTTATTTCACATGACAGTGTTCTGCATATGTGTTTTTATCTGCTCTTGTTTTTTTACTGGCAGGTCAGTGTCGATTAAATCTGCTCAAACTACTCCCACACTGTCCTGATGACACAGAATAGCTCATGTTTTTCAGCATTTAACTTGTAATACAAAATACGTAGGGATGTTTCTGTTTTCAGTTGAGTTTAGTTTTTTTCTGTGTAACTGTGATTGTTTCTTATTTGGTCGTGAATACATTATGTCACAAAAAAAAGTGAAAGTAAAATTGGAAATCTGATTTTTTTAGGGGTTTAAAAAGGTGATCTTTGTGTTGTTTAAGCGATCTTATTAGTAGCTCTTATAATCAACACCATGCATGCATATCAGCATGCCTCCATTTTACTCTTACTACTACTCTCTTTACTGCTATTAAGTGTACTTATACTCACTGAAATATGTAGTGTTTGTCTTGGTTGCACTTATACTATATAGGGAGCATACACTGAATGGTTGCTTCTGCTGGTCAGCAAGGGCAAATCTGCATCTACAAAAATGTGCATCAGAGTGAAACAGACTCGACCTTGAGGCTCCGGTCCGTTCCCCCGATGCAGCTCTGCTCCGCCCCACAGCTCCCCAACGCCAATATGTCGCGTCCTCTTAGATAAGGTTTGGAGCAGAGACACGAGAGGAGCGTCGCTCTTGGCATGAGCTTTCAGTCCAGAGGTCAGAGGGAATTCAGGGTGTTATGAGATGTCCCAGTCTGGGTCATTGCGGAATAAGGACATAGTGTAACTCAATCCTTCTACATCTATCATGTAATGTTTCCCTGCTCAAAAAACTCTTCAGCTAAAAGAAAGTTAAACAAAAATAAGAAAGTCATTTCACTCCTTGCTCTCTTTTGGAGGACTGTGCAGGACTCAGCAGATGTTTAAGAGGGAGGGGAATATATGGAGCAGCGCACACAGATTGTCCAAACAGTCCGTAGTTGAAGGATAAACCACAGCTGGTGGGGGGATTAAGGCACTAAGCGCAAGATTTTTGAGGCACCTGTACTCAAGGTGGAACATGAGACAAACAAGCGGTGGACACAGAAACAGTGCATTTAGCAGTTATAGAGATTTTGGGCAGAGTGAAGAAGGGGATTGTCTGTTAATATTCTCAGTCATCCAGGTCATGGTTATCCAAGGAGGGTTGAATCAAGTGCAGCTGGACTTGGTTGTAGATACTTGCAAATCTCATCAAAGAGGCTTCTTCAGTTCTGACTGACTGATGGGGAGTGCCGGGTTTTTAACCTCTGTGGGGTCATTACCGTGGTACGACCTGGTTCCTTAGTGCTCCTGGCTGTTTTAAGGACAGCCATTAGAATCAGTGGAGTCATCTGAGGCCAAGTGTAAATGATCGTCATTGGAGTTGCCTCATGAAACCAAGTGTGAATCCTTGTTCAACCCTCCTCAGAGAAGGGGATTATGCTGCAGGGATGTTCTAATACTACTTGAAGACCAAAGAAGATCAAGGAGGTCCTGACTGTTGTGGACTTTCTTCCACAGTCACCTGACCTCAACTCCACTGAACCTTTATGAGGCCACTAAGAAAGCAAAGCAAGCTATTTGTTGACAGGTGGAGTTACAGGCTTGTGCTATGTTGTTAGTTTTCTAAACATATTATTGACACAAACACTTATTTTTGCATCCAATTTTCTGTTTCTGTTGTATGTTCTATGTATGTGTGTGTGTGTGTTTAGGTTTGACTGTGCAAAGTAAATATTTAATGGCATTAGCTTGCTCTTAAGATTTCACTTGCAAGAGAGCGTTTCACAAAACGTAACCAGCATATATTAAATGTTTGATTACAAAGCCATTCATTAGCAGTGCATGGTTCTGACCCAGCACCATAAATATTCCATCTAGGTAGACAAATCTATGACAAGCAATTAAGGAAGCAATTATATTGCGAGTGTACCTGCATTGGCAATTATTTAATTTATTGTTTCTTTGTTTGTTTTTTTATAATGTTTTAAGTGCAGTCCATTTTATTGTACTATTTAATGGTTCAACAACTCTATGCATCCGTGATGAGCAACATTTGCCACTGATGATTAAAACATCAAGCTTATGAACAGGAGGATGAGTTATTGTGGCTTCGAGCTGAATCCAGCTCCAGCTTATATAAAGTGAATTCTTAAAAAAAAACAAAAAACAGGCTACAACTGAAGAGATGCAAGAACCCAGGTGTCATGAAGGGGTTTTTGAAAAGCGTAGCACCTCCCATTTTGGAGTAAGGAAGAACAAAAATGCAGGATACAAAGCTGCAGTAATACATTTGTAGAACCTTCCTTGATACTAATGCCATGCAGAGAGGGCAAAACTTCCCTGGGGACCCTGGCAGCCCAAGACAAAGCACCAAATCCAGGGACTGTCCTTGGAAGTTCTGGTCACCCTACTAGAATATTAACACCTCGTTTGTTCCTCCTCATCCGTCACAAAGACAAATATATAAACTTTGCATGAAGCAGTACTTTAATTTCTGTGGATGCAATAAAATGCATGACTAGTAAGATTTTTATGCTTTGATGCAGGTTGATTTGTACTGTGGAAGCATAAATTCAGCTTAAATACACTGTGAACATTCAGGTTCGTGTTGTTGAACTGCGGGTTCAAAATCACCTGACACAAAGCATTGCAGCGACGCATCAAGTCTGCTCCCACTCAATAGAGACAAGCAAAAGTACACAGACCTGCTTAATGAATACGTTTATAAAACCCACTCTCTTTAACTTGATGTGTTACTCACTTTCTCTGCACGAGACAGAAAAGCTGATATTGTCATTATTAAAGTCAGTTTTGTGCTTCCATCTTTTCCTTCCTCGCTCTTGACTGTCAGCTTAGCTCTTGTGTAATTACACTAATAGAGACTGACACAGGTGTAACATATCAGCGGTCTCAAATGAGGCATTGCTCACCGCTTGTGATTGCCAACGCATGTGTCATCGCCGGCTCCCTCCTCTTGTCCTTCCCTTCATCCCTGCCAGCATGTGAAACCTCTTGCGATAACCAATTCTATGATTATCATAATTATAAGTATGTGTAATATCTTCACCCAGACTGTTTTGAAACTATACACAGTAGGCACCAGTGTTTCGTAACACTCTCCCACAGCCTGAATAATTGATTCCTTCTAATTATAGCTCTTTTACATTGGTTACCTTTAAAATCACACTTGTGTCTCAAGCATTTCCACCTCTGTTTTCGCTCAATATTGCATAAAGGCAGAGCTACATTTTGAGAGTGCCAGCCGCGTCTCTGCATAAATCAAGGCTGCTACAACATCGATGGCAAACTTAAGCCTAAATTGTGCAGGATAAGATAAAGTTGCTATATTTACCCGAGATGCACCCAGTCATTTTCTTTCTGCCCACAGAATCACTGCACATTCGGAGGAATTAATACCTTGTGGGATGTTTTTATTTTTATATGCTTCGAAAGTGGGAAATCATTCAAGATTTAAATTAAAATACTGATCTTTAATTACAGGTATCAAAGGAATTGGCAAAGTGAGTCTGCTTCTAAAAGCTTTCACAAACAAAAAACTTCATAGTAGTTTCTTTTGGAGAAAAAATGTTTACTCAAATACCGAAAGAGAAATTTCCATAGCTGTACTTTTTGAAGTTTCAGGGTTTAAATACCTGCCACTTTACAGACGTGTAATATCTTCTCAGACACCTGGAAATGAAGTGACTCATCACCCTAACTAAGTCAAGCATGCAAGTCATCTCATGCTGAGCACGTCCCTCCCAGATCAAGTTGTATTTTCGAGAACGTCCAACTTATGCATTGCACTTACGCTGGACCTCAGGAGATTCAGCAGAGGCAGATTGCACACAACAACTCAGCCGCGACTTTCATTTGCATCGACGTACGACTGCGGCTTTGTTTGCCACCTCGGCTGTGCGACTTGCGATAAGCGCACATAGCTAAAAACAGCTGGATTAGATGTGCCTCTCCTCCACATGAATAGGAGGCTTCTCACCTGTTTCTCTGTTTGCTTGTTTATGCATGTTTGTCTGGGAAACATTGTAAAACAAAGAACAGAAGGCAGAGATCTCTGTTTGAAATATTTCATAAACCACAAAAAAGCTTATAGCACAAAGTGTAATACCATCTGTCCTTGAGAGGCACTGCAGCGCATATCTTGTATTTTTATATGAGTTACGAAGCTTTAGTCAATTTTGTGGAGAAAAAAAAAAGCATAGGTTTCACTTCTGACCGTGAATGTCATTGATAAGAATTCTAACTCTATGATAACACCCAAAGATTTTCTTTGTCCTCCATTGAGGATATATTGATAGAGAGCCGTAAAACCCCATATCTCTAATTAAAGGGGATTATTAAGTATTAGTGATAAACAACTGGCCTGATTGATTCTGGGTCGACACAGAGGTTTTTTGTCGTTTCATTTAAGACACCCATTTTGGCAGTTCTCCAATATATGATATAACGATAAACTTTATTTATATAGCACTCTTCTTAATAAGGCGCAAAGTGGTATGCAGGAAAAAAAAACAGATAAAAACAAAAACAAATAAAACAACACGGGGATCTCAAAACACAGAGGGATGCAATAAAGTAAAATACAAAATATAAAATGGCAGAGTAAGATGATAAAACCCAGCAACGTATTAATTATTCATTACCACTTTTCTATAAAAGAAAGTTCTAAGAGGGGATTCAGAAGACGCTAATGATGCAGCCTGTCTGATCTCAACAGGCAGACTTTTCCACCGTCTGGACCCTATAACAGCAACGAGTAGTGTCACGGATTACTGATACAGTTTCACTAATAATATTAGTTATTCCCCCTTAAAAATAACATGTTACAACCTTACTTTTGATGTTGCCCCCTACTGATTTGAAATCCAACAATCACATACCTGGATTAATTTTCATAATCGTCGCACTAAGCAGCCAGCTAGCTTGGAAGATGGAAAAGTTTACTTTCAGCAGCTGGAAATATCCACATTACTTTGATTTTGACTTTGAGGAGGAAAGATGACAAGAACATTGTTGTAGAATGTAAATGTTGTGCAGGACAACAACGTGGAGCTCGTGGAAATACACCTCAACAAAGACGAGGCCTCTGCAGCTGCGGAGGATGGCTTCAGCCCAACAATGGCTAAAAGACCAAAACTGGATTTGAATCATGGACAGCCGTCTACAAGTGACACAGATCTAATGAAACATGTTGCTGGATATGTGATCAGGTTAATGTTGCAGGGCTGTTGAGACAAACTTGTTCTGCAAACATGTACATTTGTGAATCGACAGAAATTAGTTGGCACTTGTTGACCTCTTTTATTCTGTCTTTCCAACCTTTTATCTCGGTCTACCTGCTCCAGTGCAGATTTTACTTCGGTCTTAGCTGCTTTATCAAATAACAGAAGTTGTTAAAAGGTTGTGTCTCGTCATCAGTTTGAGCCAGGTGTGCTTTTCATCCTGGAACTTATGGATTCAAATTATGTTCTTACTTATGTTTACTGGTGTTACCTGGCCATTGCCCTGACATTCACACAGAGGTGCACATGGAAAGTCTGAATTTTGAGGAGAAAGGATGCAATTACCAACTTTTTGGGGTGTAACGGAAAAATAGACTAATATAAAGAATAGCGTAACAAATTACTGTTGCCAGGGAGTAATAAGTAATGTAACTTCACAACACTGCCTTTGGTCACAAGCCAAGATCTAGGACTAAGCAGCAGACCAATCGAAGGAAAGGCACATGGGGGAGTCAGTAGTGATCGCAGAGCCGGGAACAATCAACAGCCTTATACAATCCAGTTTCACAGTAAGTGTTCAGAAAAGTCTCAGATGCATTAAGCATATTAACTAATCCTTTTATATACCTGCATTCAGTCTTAAAATACAGGAAAAAAAGCCAACAATAAAAGCTCAGAGAGCCCCAACAGAGAGTGAAGAAAGTGTGTAGTCAATACAAATGTATTTGTGTAGCCCTGAATAAGTCCTGACCCTCCTCATGGTAGAAATGACTGTGCTGCACTGCAGATACATCAAACCATAAGAGAGAATTAAACTAAAAACTAAACTAACAACTAAGTGCGGATGTGAGATGATCACAAATAAAATCACAAAAACTTTATATATATATATATTAGACACAGTCAACTTGATCTCATAAGCAGTTACAGTAAGTGTTTATGGTCCATGTACTCGACCCTCCTTTATGAGGCATTTGATTTATATTTCATGGTGAAATGACAAGATCAACTATAAATACTATGTACAAGTGTTGTGCAGCATTAGAAAGATTTAGCCCAGGAGATTAATGCGACAGGCTATTGGTGACGATCTTTTCTCATCGTAAACAACGTGTAACCACAGTGAAATAAATCTTTATTTTGAAACGAAATAAAGTGCTTGGGAGAATTTGGTGCAGTATGTGGGCACCATGGATAAGTTATTTCCTATAGCTGTTGCACTAAGTTTTCTGACATTGAGGGTTACTTAGATGTTATGAGTTAGTGTTTCATTGGACTCTCTCTCTGCACGTAAAGAAAAAAATCAAATGAATCATGTTTTGCTTCAGGTTGCCTCAGCTTGGTAACAGTTTTTGCAGCATTATTAACTTCATGTATTCTTGTGCACAACTTCTTATCATAAAAACTTTATTTTTACAGGTTATGTTATGAAAATTAATATTAGTTGATGGAGTGTTACACGTTTTTATTAATTACATTACTATGTATATTGAACTGGTAATAAGTCCCTCAGATTTTTATGTGACAAACATTCCTGATATTTCTATGAGTAATTTCATTATCTTCATTACGGCTCTGACTTCGACAAATCTCTTCTAGCCTAACATCCTTATTCTGAGAGCAAGAAATGTGTGACAGTGGAAATGTTTGCATTCATAACACACAATTATTAATCTGTATCCTCCATTGCCATTTGTCTTTCAGTCAATTACTTCATTTTCTATTTTTCTTCCAGCTGTTTGCATTATTCCCATTTGTGTCACCAGCAGTTTGTTCTTCATTTTTTCTCTTTCTCAATCTGGTCCCTGCCTTTTTTGTCATGTCTTCTAATTACAATCTGTGTATTATTATATTTTATTTTTTTTTCAAACATTAGGAGCGAATTGAGCAAAAATGAGAAAAGATTCAGACCTGTCCTTTAAGGTTATACTTCCAAAGAAGGAATGAAACAGTCCTGTCAAACATCTTCTCTGCTTTGTCTCAATTTGGGTTGGAAAGACAAAGTTGTTGGCAGTTAAACAGCAGTGCTTTAATTGGGCACTTCATTGTGCACCTAACAACACTACAGGGGACTCAATAAGTGAAATCTGAAGAGGTATTAGGGTTCACTCAGTACACCATGTTTATGTAGCTCTTTCTTTGTGCCTCTCTCCAAATCTGCTTAGTGCTGCTGTGCACACAAATGCAATTCAAGAAGCTTTGGAAACTGAATTTAATAGATATACAAGCCAATATCTTCTCATGAAAACAAAATTTAAATAACCTCCTTTTTGTCACGTGCTGTCTTGTAATGAACTTAACCGTAGAGAGCATGTTATACCCGAACAAAGAGAACAACATCGTAAAGAAGGGAGAAAACATTTTTTTGTTTATGTCGGATGGCTTCTGTTATTTTCGGGGCAATAATCCTTGAGTTTCCAACCATTCATGAATTTTCTGCACTTAATCGTTCCTTCAGGGTCACATTGTGGGCTGCAGCGTATCCCAGCATGCACCGCTGAGCGAAGGGGATGGAAACACACCTGGCTGCTACTTTATCTCAGGGTTCATACGTGGACGAACACATTCACACTCATGCCCGCAGGTAAATTCACACTCACACCTACCAGCAGTTCACCTGGCTTACACATCTTTGGACCGTGGGAGGAAACCAGAACAGCCGGAGGAAGCTCACCCCTTGTGCAGTAACGCTATGAAAGCCATAGATAGTCTAAAGCTGCTTCGCCATTATGGTAGAAGGGAGAAATAATATTACGTTACTCTAAAGGGTTTTCTCTTCCACACCTAATGCGAGAGCGATCTGGAGCTCATCATGACCTTAACACGGATATATCGCATTTACTGTATGTTCAGTGTCTGACCAGAGGCAACACATCAGCACCATCAAGGACTGATAATGGTCGGTCATCCACATTTTCTCCAAACTCACATGAACACCTAAAGGATATGTGAGCATTTTTACAGTATGTTGCATAAAATGCCATTTAAAAAAAAGATTGAAATATCACCACAGATACAATGTACACAAAACTTTATAGTCCTCTTCTTCTTCAAACACACTGTTTACAAAATCTCCTTATCCTCATTCATCCCATTTCATCATTCCCTACTTTTTCATCTCAACCAATCATTGGGGGAAAAGAGTGAATATCAATTTCTCAATACAAGTAAATATTATTTAGCTTTTCCGAACACATTGTATTTAAACTACTTCAATCACATAACATTTATGAATAATCCTGTAAATGCAAACATTTCTGACTTTGATTTAGTTCACGACTCTATATTATATGAAAAATAACTGCGTACATACACTACAAGAACAAGAGCCACTCTTTGCTGTTTTTATGAGGCTGACAATCTGCTCTTTCCTCAAAAGCACTGGCAGCGTTTTCTCACTTGGAAAAAAAAAATGCAGCGCATGGTAAATCGTCTGGGTTATGCCCAAAAATAAATAAACACATCACAACCTATTCCTGCAGTACAGCGTTGAGGCCAATTCAATTACAGGCCAGCTTGTCCACTTGAGCCGAATGTAGCTCTTAGCCTCACGTCTGGAGGTGAAGTCTATTGAGAGTTGAGCTCATTTTGGTCGGTACCCTCAGGAGAACAGGTAGTGAAAAAAGCCCAGCCTGTCTTTTAAAAGAAGCCCGAAAACTTTTTGCAAATAAACAGCTTCCTTCCCGATAGCGCTGCAGTTTATTGAAGTTTTTGATTTCTTCCAGACGTATGGCCTCCAATAAAAAATATCTCTGAAGATAGAAAATATAAAGGGATTGCAGTTGTATTCTATATGCTCTGCTGCGTTACATCTATTTTTCTACATGTTAGATGAATTTTAAATAAGTTGGATCAACAGGTCGGAGAGGACAACTTTGAAGGACCTTAAATCAGATAGTATTGAAGAACTTTGGAAACATTCAAGCATGATACATTTAAAACATCAGTCCAAGCAACCATGTGCGCTGCAGACAAACTCACACGTTCCTCAGGCTGGAGAAAAGATAGAGAAAACAAAATGTGAGGCATCTAAATTACAGTTAGACTCCCTGACTCCCTGTATCCTCAGCAGAGCCGGTATGAAAGCACAAGGTCAGGAATTTATGCCCACATATCCTGCCATGTTCTCTTAAAAGCACAAGACTCCACCAATTTGCGAGGTGGGTGGATTATCTTGTACTGCAACTTTCTGGATTTTAGCTCTCATGACCGATTGATGACCCTGCTGCATCCAGAAAGGAAAAAAAAACAAAACAATGAATGAAATAAAACTGGACATAATCTGTTACATAGTGTGGTTAGTGTAGTCAGAAAAATAGCATGTGACAAAATATCGACCTTTGCAAGGAATAGAAAATACAAATGTGTTGAACTACAGTCTGGATTCAGATGTCTTATATCAAAATGCTGTGTAATTAACTTTTCTTCATATTATAGCAGGAGTGGCAGGAGTCAATTTCCCCTTTTAAAATAGTTGCTTTCTGTTCTGTCTTTAGATACCACCTCACAATCCCAAGCAGTAAATGAGTTTTCAGTATTAGAAAGTTCTATAACCTGTTCTAACTCCATTTAAAGTGTGAATACATTCTGATATTTTACATTTAGACTACTTTAAAGGTGTCTGCAATTTTGAGCAGTGACAGAGGAATTTCACTGTATATGAATTTTAATGAATGTAAAAACTTTATAACTCCATATCACAAAGCCATTCAGATCACACGTAGAACCTTGCAACTACAAGGTCATGAAATGTACTAACATCTGAGCCGTGTTTTGTAGAAACAAGGCTGCAGACTGTTGGATTTCCTGGTATTACACCGGCGCGTGCTGTCTTCAATCTGTCGGTCCAAATTTTGCGTGCAGATGATTCACCACTTCTTCTCGTTAACTTCTGTGGAGAACAGATGCATCCAAATACTAATATATAAAGAATGTCAGGTCACATAATATAAAGAGTGAGAAAGTCTGTGTAGGACAAACTCAGGACTTTCACCCAGGAGACTTGTCCCATGTGAAACCAAAAGTTAGCATTGACTTGTTTACAGCTACAGCTACAACAGCCGCAGTGTATTTAACTGATGTCATGTATGTAACTTTTTTCCTAAACCTAACTAAATAGTTTTGTTGTCTAAACCAAATCAAACTGTCACCGTTTCACAAAGTTAACCATGTGCTTATTTTTGTTACCATGACAACTAAGGTCACCTGACAAGGAATCCGCTCTCCACATAATTTTGGCGTCTTTGGCACTGATGATTACACTGTTAAATTTTTTGCAGGAGATAACACTGAGTAAGTGGTTACTTGCCCTATTGGTAAACGTAATGTTATCAGGCAATGCAACAAGGTCATTTTTCATAAAACTGATATATTCTGAAGCACAAAAGTGGCACATAGCTACATATAATACATGGTATGCAAAAATAAAAAAAGACTGTGCAGGCTGATCTCCCTTTTGAAATGGGCTGATAATGTCACACTGCTTCCACCTTTTCTTTGACAGAACGGTCATTATTCACACATCTGCAGCTGCTTGTCAGATGTGAACATATGGTTATTTTACACATCCAAACAAACAACCAATGCTCCAATGAGAACAGCCGTGTTTTAAATGAAACATTTTGCAGTAGCCTTTAACACTGACAGCCAGTGTTGAAAGCAACAGGACGTGGTTTCAAAGTAAAAGGAAAATGCAATCTTGCAACTAACTAAAGGAACTACTGTCTGAGTTTGTGAAGGGGTGTGAAGTTTGCAAGCTCTCCCTGTGTTTGTGTGGCTCCTGCTGTCCAAAGACATGCAGGTCAGGTGAAATGGAGACTCTAAGCAGCCCATGGATATGAAATTACAGTAAATGTGTTTGTCAGTATGCCAACGCTGCAAGAGACTGCCTGACTGAGTCCCTCCATGAACCTGAGTATGCAAAAACCACTGAAAGCATTTATGAAGCAGTGATGAATGGTGGATGGTGTAGCCAATAGATAGATATATGGGTCTTATATTTTCTATTGTTGATTATTCAAAATTCTCTTTACATACAACCTCTCCATATTTCTGCCATACTAATCATCTGTGTTATGTCCTGCACTGTGCTCTAGTGCCGAAAAATCAATGACGTCCACCCTATAATTACGCTCCAATCTATAAACAAATCTCTTATAGCTGATTGCAGCGGTGGAGCGCTGGCATTTGCCTGTGTAACCTAATTGATCACAGGGTTGCAAATTTTTACAAAAGCTTCAATAAACAATCACTACACACAGCTTTTTATTGAAAAGATGTGACCTCTTAGCTTGATTAATGACTTCATTATGATTTGAGGCTTTGGTGATGATGATTGCAATATTGCGTCCTGCACATCATCATTTTCATCATTAGTTTTAATTAAAGTGAGTGTGCTCACCTCCCACTTTATTTCAGGAGGAAAAGCACATTTACAGGGATGTTTTAACTGAAGTTTGATGGATGCCACCGGCATTCGGCTGTTTGCTTGGGTTATTCTTTAGTGATTTACCACAACCATGCTGTTCCTCAGATGCAACTAGATTAACTAAAGTTCTCTGTTATCTTTACAATGCAGACTTTTAATTTGGTAAATATAGCTTTGTAGTAGCAGTCGAACATCATTTATTCATGAATCTGTGTGAGGTCACAACTTGGGGCATCAATTTTCTGTCCATCTCTAGAATCTGCTCCTGCACCTCTTTAACCTACAGTAGAAATTGTTACACTTGAACCCGACACAGGTGCACAGAGGTGACTTTGACAGAGATATCTCAGAGGTTTGGGAGGAATGGAAGGCTGCAGAGAATGAGATGCCAGCTGCAGATTTACTCGCTTCCACTGGCTCACTGCACATCATTAAAGCCAGAGGCCGCTCGCAGTGGCTTCATCTCTGTCCCAGCCCACACAGGCTACATCGGGCCCCACACGCTGATTTATCTCAGCTGTCTTTCTGAACGGCTTTTCCCGCCAAGAGAGAGATGGGGGCTGACAAGATTTACGCATGTATATGAGATGAAATTCATTTTGGGAAGAGCGCGTGCACTTCCTCTGACAGAACAGAAGCCTTCCACCGCCACGTCTCCCACCATAAACACTGCCACCATTCCCAGAGTGAGAATCAGTGATGGATGTTCATGTGCACAATGTCTCTAAAAATACCTCCGTCACACCAGCAATAACTCCCTCTGTTCTCTATTTTTCCTTGATTGCTCTGCTTGTTCTTAGCGCATAATGTGCTATTGTGCTCTGATGCTCTCCTTTTGATCACCAGTTCTCGCAACTTGCCATTGAGCTGGAATCGCTTTCACATTCAAGAGAAAATGTGGCTGCAAAAGTGAAGACCATCTTACAGACTCTGCAGGCTTGACCACTCACCTGAGGAGCAGCACATTGAAATTTGTATGTACTTATTGGGATAGTGGTATGAACCCGTGCCTTATCTATGGCACCAGCTATATATATATATATATTGCTATCAGGACCCCAGTCAGCCCCTGCTGGTTGAGAACAGCAGAGCTAAGATCCCGTGGGACCTGCTGATCCAGACAGATAAACAAGTACTGGCCAACCAAGCAGACATTGTGATAATGGAGAAGGAAGAGAAAACAGTGATGATGGAAGTGGCAGTCCCATGTGGCTGAGCAACACCAACAAGAAGCGATATGAGAATTTGAAAAAAAAAAAAAAAAAAAATCAGGCCCTGAAGGAAGAAACAGTGCACAAGTGATCCCAGTGGTGGTCGGAGCTCTCAGACCTGGAAACTCCACGGCTCTAGAAAACAACACATTTCCATTTTTGCCAATGAAAATGAAAAAAAAAAATTCTAAAATTACGACAACCTTTCTGGTTATCTCACGGGGAGGGACATGAATCTTTGCATTGCGAATATGCATCCAGATGCACATGAAAGTTGAAAGAAAGCTGAAAGTTGTAAAAGTCTGTTGCTGACACCCCAAGGCTTTAACTTCACTACAAATCACTACTGTACCATGACTGTAGCCTTCATGAGTTGTTGGATTTTTGTAAAACTTGTATATGTATAGCTGTCTTTGCACCTTAAGCTAGTTGGTGTCAAGTAAAATATTCTGTGAATTCTAGGAAAAGAATTTAACAGCTTGCATACAAATGCTTTTCTTACAAAATGGACATTAACACTGTTCGTTTTGAAGAGACTCTTCAAAGCACTTTCAAGTGCCATAGTCCAATTAAATAGGTGACTATGCTCCTCTATATATGAGAGCCAGCAACCCTAATAACGGTGTGGTTAAAATAAAGGTTCATAGTAAAGTTTGATTATGAAAATTAAGCTCAAACAGTAAATCATTTTGCAAATGAATGACTTTTCACTCGGTACATGCTTCCTTTAGATGAGGTGAGATCTGTGCCAGATCTGTGCCTACGATGACACACAGCTATATCTCTGTTAAAGGAAATTACATAATGTCATCAATCAATTGAATTAGTAACAGCTTTCCAAAACTTAACTGTGACTGAAATTCTTTTACTCTAAACCGTGGGAGAGAAGCATTATTTTAACTGTAAGTGTGGGTGTGTTTTTGAATTCTTAAGTTCAGAGATAAATCCCACATGGTGCATTATTGCTAATAACTTATCCATGCATTTCTTTCACACAGACTGGACTGCAGTCTTCTTTTTGCAGGAGCTATTAAAAGCTTCACAGCAGCTTCCCTTAGTCCTGCTGCCACACCAACATGTATTATAACGACATGTGTTCTCACATATTACCAGACTAGTGTTTGTAGATCTGCAACATAGAACATTAAATTTTAGGCTTTAAGGTTAGAAGGTTAAGGATTGGGATTAAAGTTAAGCCTGTAGTGGTTGTAAATAAGGTCCAGGTCTGCAGGGAATGAGAGAGAGAGAGAGTTAGCCAAGAGGTTATTTTTCATACGCAGTCGCAGGACAGATGTTACAAAATGCAGGTGCAATGAAAACTCCACAGAAGAATACATTCATTGTTTGACTCAAACTGGACCTTTCGTATGAAACCTAAGCCACTGAACTCTGTCTCCCACGTTTCCCAAGTATTCACACCTTTGTATGAACTCAGCCCATGGAGCCAGCTTTGAGCTACCATTGGTCAACAGAACTGCAGCATCCCTTTGTTCTCCCTCTTTTCTGTTCTGCTCCCGAGCTCTTACCTGACGGCTCTTTGACCAGCGTGTTGTCTGCTCGTTCTGAGCAGACACACCAAACTCTTTTTCTTACAGCAGTGGCACAACCCCAGTCAGCTGGCAAGAAAGTCAACCTTGCCTCTTTAACCCTCACTCTGAACAGTGGTGTCCCACAGGGCTGTGTGCAGAGTCCTCCCCTCTGCTCCCTCTTGACCTACGACTGCACACCTGTACATGGTCTATTATCAATTTTGCAAAGGACATGGTTCCAGCACCGGGTGGCATGGCGCACCAATAACAACCAAGAAGACCAAAGAGCATTGTGGCCTTCAGAAATACCAAAAGTGGCACACACAAACCCATACCAACAGGGCAGAGCTTGTCGCCAGTTTCTGGGTGTCCATATTTCTGTTGACACTCAACACTTCAACCCTAGAAGGCTCACCAGTGTCTCTTCTTCTTGAGGAGACTTAACAAAGTCCATCTGCCTCTTCAGATACTAGTGAACTTCAACCGTTGCACCATCGAGAGCATTCTTACCAACTGCATCCCAATATGGCATGGCAACTGCTCTGTTTCAGAACAGACAGCACTGCAGAGGGTGTGCACCAGCATCCTGGTCTTAGACCTGCTGCCCTCTTCCCCTTGGGAAGGTGCAACAGGAACAGCTTTTTCCCTTCGGCTGTCACCTTACTGAACTCTGCACCAAACTTTTCTCTCCCCCTCCACCGAGGACCCCCCTCACTCACACCCTCCACACACCTTTGCACTAGAACGTCCTCTGCCTCACTGCCTGTTGACTCCTACCCATATACCACAGCCACACTACTGTACATACACTTACATGCACTTTTTAAGCTCTTACATAGCAATATATATTATACCACTGTCCATACTGTAGACAGCATTTTGACTCTATAGCATGTACTACTCATATTTATACTACTGTCTACACTGCACATATCTGTCCTGTAGTGTGTACAAGAAATCCATATCCAGCTGTTTATTCGATATATAATATGCTCTACTGGCATTACTCGTACTGGCACCCCCAAAGTACATATTCACTTATACTTGCAGTTCCCTATTGTAACTGCTGCACGTGCTGTATATAGTTTATATCTATAGTGTATTGATTTCACTCTAATACTTTTCATTATGTATGTATTATAGCATGTTTATATATACCCCCGACTGCTAAACTGCATTTCATTGTCTCAGTGCTTGTACTCTGTGCAACGGCAATAAAGTTGAGTCTAATCTAATTGAATCTAATCTAATCTAATCTAACATTGTGCTGCCTTATTAGAGAATAACTGAAACAGAAGCACAGATATAAAAGGCAGACATAGTGTAAAGCAAAGCAACAAAAAAAAACACATGCGTGCACATGCACGAGGACAGACTGCGAGTCGAGTCAGTGTCCTCCTAAGTGGTGGGAACAGGTTTGCGTGTGTGCACGTGTTTGCGTACGTGGGAGGGTGAAATGGCAATGGGTTTGTGGCTATAGTTACATTGCTATAGATATACTTGTTCAGTTTTGAACACCCATTTTATGGATTAAGACACTGACCTTATACTGTTGTCACTTCATTTGAAGAGGGTGAAAACTCTCAGATCAACCTGTAATTTCTAATTATGCAGCTCTATGACGCAAGCAAATCTTTTTTTCTGCTGTGTTCCTGCAATATTTCCGCAATCGAGCCTCATATCATTATCCATTTACATTTTGTCATGCCAAATATTTCATCCTCTAATTGGACTAATTGTTCCTCAGTAATTGCTGTTACTGAAATTCCACTCATTGTGCTCATTTAGTGTCTGGGCTGAAATGATAGTAGAATGAACAGCCAGGTAGCAGGCCCAGGCCAGCTGGCACCGCTTCCCGCCTGTAATGAAAGACAGTCAAATGAGTCAAACACAAGCAGTGATACTTCCAACCTTTTCTTAACCCGATGATGAATTGGACTTTTTTATGTGAACGTCTGTTAAACACAGCAAAAAGATATTTCCTGAAGATAGAGACGAGAAGCTTTATGTAGAATCTAACTTAGTGAAAACCTCTCAGCATGAGTGGCTTTCACTTTCATTCTTTATCTGTCAAATTGATTTTAAAGTCAGTTCTGTCGGGGTGCAGGGGTCCAGTACTGCACATCCAGATTTAGATTCTGGCCTCTTTCTTATTTCTCTCCAAAAGGCAAGAGCATACTTAATGTTACTCTTGCTGACATAATCGATGTAACAAGAACAATTCAAGTCAACACATTTTTCTCATTGTTTGTTTGCCTTGTTATTTTACCCTGGGGGGATATTACATCTCTTACTCAACTTACCAGTAGATTATTTTTATCAGTCCTTCATCTTGTCAAATGGTGATCAACCAACATGCCATGATATTTTCATAAATAACTTTCATAAATACATTTTCATAAGCACTCAAGTAGCCCATACTAGTAGATATTCATAGTTTCATAGTGTCAGAGTTTATCAGGAATGAGTCAACTCATCATTTCCTACTATAAAGTCCTCAGTTAGAGTTATACAGGAAGTCCTTGTTTGGACATGCTAGCCTTGTGACGAGGGATGGTGATATCGTTCTGTCAGTTCATCACTTTGGTCCAGGCAGACATATCTCAATAACTATTGAATGAACTTGCAATGGAAATTTGTACTTCACTTTTCACATAGTACTCATCAACATACCTGTAAAACTAAAGACTTTCCCATCAGCCTCAGCTGTCTGTTATCTTACTGTGTGCAAATTAGTAAATGTGAGCATGCTAAGTAAATACAGTAAGACATCGAATACGGCAAACCTTCAGCACGTTAATGTTTTCATGGTCTGCATGTTAACATTCTGATTTAGCTTAAGGAGTCAATGTGTCTGTAACTCTTCTCATCTAGTTTATATGAGATTTGGTGTAAAATGGTTTGCAGTCCCAGACAGATTCAGATCTGTTACTTTTATGTAGCATACATTTTGGACCACTGGCCTACCAGGACAGATGCTATAGTTTTACTTTAATCCTTGGCCTCACATACAGTACATATACTTGCATGGAGCTTAACTCGACGCAGTCAGTATCTAAAGCCTTGCGTCCTTAGCGTCAGGTGTAAGGCTTTGTGGTTCCTGACTGTAGTGAAAAGCGGGTCTCATAAGAATGATTACTTCATCCTCCTGCTCAGCCTTTGTCTGTGTCTTTGGATAAGTGAAATCAAATAATTAGGTTAAAATGTGACCAACTGTGAACTTGGCTTCATTTACATACTATTATGTATAGAGTTTCATCAGTATATGGAATTATGATAATCTGATCTGATTGTCAGCTCCGACACTTAACAGATGCAGATTTTGTTTCCTGAGCCGCTGTGAATGTTTTAATGTTTAATCAACACAGACTTGGACACTTCCTATCTTGTACTTGTTCAGCAAGGCTAATCACAATACTGCTGTTTCTACATTATTTACTCTCACAGTCTTGATACAGCTGACAAATGACTTTTTTCCCCTCGCTGCGAGTGACACTGGATGCTCAGATAATGCTTGGATAATGCTACTCTCAGGGAAGTGTCCCATGCAAGTCTCTTCTCTCTACCGTGCCACTTTTTCTCATCCCCCAATTTCACTTTATCAACTCAAAGTACAAATTGGGGCTTAGTGGCTTTATGGTAAATTGAAATTCATTGAAGCATTTACATGACATTTAGCAATGGTTGCATAATGGAGGAATAATAAAACATGTGTCAAACTGAACGGATTCGCTCCCTGCCTTGTGCTATCTCATCATTAAGCCTACGCATGCACCAGCACAAAAGTATTTCTACATATACTATGTCTGTGTGTGTGTGTGTGTGTCTTTGAGTCCATGGATATGGCACGTGTGGGTGGAGATGTGCTTGGGAAAATGTTACTGCTACTGATGCACTGCATGCACATACATGATGATCTTAATGCAGGGGCAGTTGACATTTGAGAAAGTTCAAGTTACTCTAGCCGGACTCGCACATCGCTGGTTGGTCTAGTCCAGTTCATTCGTATTCAACGGTGAATGTCTAGACAGCCTTAATAATGATAGCAGATTGGCAACTGGAGCTGGTAATCGAGTGAAAAAAAATCTATTGGCCGGTCTCAAAGGCTTGGGACGTCAATAGTCTCCACTGCATGTCTTTAAACATCCTTATTACTGCCAATTTCCAGCTAGGCCGGCAACAAAACTATCAGTGCCTTGATTGCATCAGGGCTTAATGTGGACCGCGGTGTTGCTTAATGTCCATCAGATTTCAATTGTCCGAGAGCAATTTGGCTTTAAGGAGCTTTTCTTGTGTTGCGATATGTCATTTCTTTAAATGAGGTGGATATAAATGTCCGATGATGAATCAATGCTCCACATGAAAGCTTTTCTTCATTCACTGTGTTTGGATGTAAACATCATCCAGTCACAAGAGGAGTGTCTCACAATTGCCAAGTGAAATCCAAATGCAATTAGTGTTTGGCCTACAGCTATGTATAACTCATAGCCCATCTAATGTGGAGCGTATAAAACATCTAATCATCTCATTTACACTCATATAATTCTTGTATTAAATGTTGTAATTTCATTCTGATTTCATTATGTATAACACTTGCAAGTATAACCCCTTTATGTTTTTAACTTACATTTGTCATTTCAATTTAATTTCGTAGATGCTGGGCCATTTTAACCAAGAGTATTTCCATGTGCATTTGTTATATACAGCAATGAGACTGTTTTTTTTTTTCCCTCTTGATTTTATAGGTCCTTGAAGTGAAAGGATCAGATGCAAATTGATTTGGACTATCAATGACAACCACAGTTTGTTTTTGCTGCAATAGGCATCACTCCTTTTTTTTTTCGCCATTAAGTGCAGTCTGAAAGGTAACTAAGTGATGTCTTGTCTCCAAAGAGCAGAGATGTTAAAAGTCAAAGAATCAATGATGAACACAACTGTGCTCAGTAAAGTCTACTTAAATATACTGCAGTGGTCAGAAGTAAGAAAAACAATTAACCCAAACACTATTGAGCAGGGCAGCAGAAGTTTTTGATACAGGGTTTTTTTTTTTTTTTTTTTTTTGGTATTACACACATTGTGCAGCTTTTTGCTGCTGACAGCAGGACTTTCCTCAGCTTCCACAACAAGATTTATTTATTTATTTATTTATTATTTCTCACTAGCTTTGGTTTGATATTTTGATGACTGGTAGTATATGACTGAAAGCATATATATGCCTGAAATACTTTAAACCCTCTTTTGATTGATATATGGATGAAGTCTTTTTGCCTTGAATGTTACCAACCCCTTACATACCCCCCTACAAAGAATGGCTGTTTTTCTTTATTCTTCCCTGTTATCAAATGCATTTGAGGTTCCTAAATGTAGAATAATTACAGAGAAGGAGAGTTGTTGATTTGAATACTTATGTCTTATGCAACCCCTCATCTCTTCCTGCACAAAATCGCCAAAATTAGCTCCAACGCACGATGTGTTCATAATATTTTCCTGCTGCATGTTCTACAAGCCACTGTGTGCATTTCTTATTTGAAATGTGAAACCTTAAAAGACTACAGAAACATTGCATGTGTTACATTTTTCCATCGGTTCAACAGACATCTGAGGCATTGATTATCATTTATTTTGGGTTTTGTATTCATCATTCATGAGAGTCATTTCACCTCCCCTTCAAATGGCCTTCAGAGGATACTGAGAAGTATTTGCACCTCATGAATTGTGAATTTCTCTGTTGTGCTGTTTAACCTACGGAGCGAAACAGAACACAGTGATAGTAGTTTGTACCATTTCTGAAGTCAGCCACGTACAAGCAGATACTCACCCATACATAAACAGTCAGTCAAAGACTCAGGATGATGCAGAAGAAATATAAAAAAAAATGAAAGGACAAAAGGAGGCTTTTAAAACTTACATAAACTCAAAGCAATTTTCACAGAGTGTTTGCAAAGCTTTTCATAGTCCTTTGTGCTGCAATTTACAGAAAATTACTACACATCAGCGCGGGAAAAAAAGCACGGAGGGGATTTGGAAAGGCAGGTGAAAAACAGAGAGATTAAACCTTATATTTCAGTAAAGCAATCCAAAGCCAATATAAAGGCCTCTCCAAGCTGCGCGCCTGCAGAGCAAGCAGGTGTTTGTACTCTTATCGGGCTGGAGTCATGCCATATCAACCACGGCCTTTGAAATGCGAGATAACGTCGCGCGATAAAGAACATTTGATGTTGAAATAGACTGATAGATGCACACTGAGGGAAGCAAAGGAAGAGCCTTCAAATTTGCATGTCACATCCTGGAGATTAGGTTTAAGGCCTTCAACCACCTGTGATAATTCTGTGCTGAAGATGCTGACGATTTCTATCTCGGGGAGCGGATGCTGCAAGTAGATTGCTTTATGAATTATTTGGATTGGTATACTTCAATTATATATTACAGTATGTCTGCTTGACAAGTCTCCAGTGGAGTGTCTGTTGCGGATTTTCCTGTTTCCTGAATTGTATAGTTGTGACAGTAAAATCGGCAGAACTAGTAATATAATTACAGTGTGTACATTAATGATGTTAGTTGTTGTATTAGGAGTGGGATGTAGCGCTTTGTTTTCCGATTTTTGATTCAGTTTTTATTTTTTTTTAGATCTTTAAATTAGGATCAAATCTAGTATTGTATTTACCACAACTTGGTCGAACTGAGAATAATATAAATCAGTGCAGAAATATACATCTAAAATCTAAAAACTGCTGCCGTGTTTCTAGAGTTACCGTGTTGGACACGTGTGACACAGACTGCGCACCATTGTTGTTGTGTTTGATGCTATGCACATTTCAAGCATCTTATGAAACAGGAAGTCAAATAACACGCCGCTGATGCGAACGGAGGAGGGTTCTCTAACTCAATTTAGCTCAGTTCTGCAACTGTCATTCCACATCTGTTAAACTCTTTCACTCTGTGCCTCCTCCACTCTGTCTCTGTCTCTCCGACCGTGTGCACGTTGCACGAGTGTGCGCTGAGTACACTGAGCACTCAAATGCCTCGTTTAGATGAAAGGTGGGAAACGTTTGAGCGCTTATTCGTAAAAATGAATAATCGGTGTTCAGTGATACAAACCTTTATATTTGTAGATCCAGCTTCTTTGTTTGTTTGTTTGTTTACCTCCAAAGTCAAAGTGCATATGGAACAGATTTTTGCATATATTCTCATTTCCCTGCCCATCCCCATATGTATCAGAGGCACAAAACCTTCCCCAAAAAAAGCCTCATATTGTGTGCAACATATGCCCACACGAGAGGATCCAGGTGTTTGGTATGTGCGTCCTCGCTTGTGTGTGTGCGTGTGTTTGTGTGTGTGAGCTCTGTTCGCTGCAGCTGGCTCACTGCTGCATGCTCCTCTACACTGAGGCACTCAGACAGACCCCTTCAGCATGAATTACTGCGGCCATTAATCAGACCAACACAGATATCTGTGTAATCCCTCTACAATGCAGTTTTCTGGAGGGGGGCACCAGTGTTAATTGGATTTGATTGGATACTGGTATGATGCTGCTCAGAGAACATCTTAAGGTAATAATTAGAAGCTAGATCAATCGGTCCTTTGTGGCACTGATCCCATAGTGGAGGCTGCACTGCAGTTTAAATGAAGAGCATCATTTTGTCCTTAAGAGCATAACTGACCAAGATGCTATATTTAATGTGTGAAATGATTTTGATGTTGTCTCATACAAATAAATCTGTGGAGGGAAAATAAATAAAAAGAAGTATGATGATTTTGGAGATATCACTAATTTCTATCCTTCTTATTATTTGGGCCTTTAAATAACAGCACACCTTTAACATCGTCGTGCATTTCTTATAGTAACATTATTAGGGAGTGTCTTTTTTCCGTTCTTCCTCAATGTACTATCCTTTTACAGACCTGAATTTAGGGCAGACGTGAGAAGCATTCCACACACACACATAGTATGTTACCGGTGTGTTATTTGAGTCAAGCCAACCCCAAAAATATTCTGCTTCCTGCACTGACGTCGCTCTCTGCATAATATACTGTATATGCACATCATTTGGAGTTTCACACTGCGACTGCAGAAATACAAATAAACAAAACTGATTTTGTGAAAAATTTAATTTATACATTCATAAAGGCTTAAAATGAACATTTGGCACTCAAATTCATTCTCTGCTTTTCTTCTCTCCGTGCTCTTTTCTTCTCTCTTCTCAACCAATTTTCAAATTAAGCATCAATCAGATGTAACTCTGTAAAAGCCTCAGAAGTCATTTTCAAAAAAAGGTGCTATAAATAAATCCACTATAAATGCAAAAGGACATGTAGTGAATACTTTCAAAAGTTTTTCAGCTAATTTTGTGAAGAGGCTTCTGGACTCTTTATTCTTGTGACCAGGTTTTTATCCTTCTCTGTCCTTCATCTTCAAGAAAGGACTCTCAGCAAGAAAAAACAACTTTCACAGAATCATCTACAAAAAAGTTAACCTTGACTCCTTCGTGTGGTGGTGGCTGTTTTTTAAGCAAGCTGCCACTAAGGGAGATGCTTCTTGTGCCATATTTCTGTACGTTAGTTCTGGCAACTCTTGAGCCAAACTTCAGTTTGGTTGCTTCACTGGCTCCGTTGGCTGTCAAGTCAAAGCTCATATTCCCACTGCACATCTCTCTTTGCTCTCTGGCAAGAAGAACAAAGCAAATAAATGCTTTCTTTCAGGAAACTATTTAGTCTTCTTTTTTTTCTTCTTCTTTTTTTTATCTTGTGTTAACATCCTTTCAGTCAGTTGCACTTAGCAGCTGAGGCAATGTGGAGAGATTGGCTAATTGTTGCTTCACCTCTGCTGCAGCCGCTGCAGGTTTCCTGCAGGGAAAAAAGCCAAAGACCTGGGTAACCAGGGAGAGGACTGGCCATCTGGAGTGGGATTTGTATGGAGGCCATGTTGTGTAGTTCTCTTGCAGACTGACTCTGATATTTGATATTTGTGTGCCGGGTCATAAGTTCATTAGTTCTACTGAGGCCAGTATCTGTTTATGAGTTTAATATGAGCTGACAATGTTAAACTGATGAACAAGTTAACTTAATGTTCCCTGTGGAGTTATTGACCTCTAGTAGTGCTGTGGAGCTGTTTTTTTCTCTATAAGTGGATCCCTGTTTTGTTCATCTCATGCACAAATATGCACATGATGCACAGACCTGCCAATGCTTTCACACTATTCCACTGATCCACATGTGGTGGTAGCACATCAAGGTACAGGCAATGCAGAAGAGTGCAAGCTAGTAAACATGGATGCGAGCAATGCTGCATTTAAAATACTTGCAAAGATTTTATGAGGATGGAAACACACTCAACACATGTTGAAGCTAAAGGATGCACACAGTGTGTTTTGGTGTGTGACATTGAACAACATAACAACAACAACATAACCTTTGCTTTAACACATTACTGTGACTGCCTTTAATGTGCTGCTGAAAATATGAAAATTTGTGTTTACAATGTTTGCCTCGCACAGTGTAAACTATACTACATGTGCCGTGTGTGAATACTGAATGGATTTGAAAATGTTAAAGAACGTTTTGCAAACATTTAAACATTATGTTGAATAATAAAGGGTTCATTAAAGTTCTGCCTTTTTTTTTTTTTTTTTTTACTGTCTACGGCAAAATACATCGATGGAAGCTCCTACAATCATGATCCTACAATTTAGTTCAACATGTTTCCATTTTTAGCTTAATACCAGTCAAAATATTTTTTCGCATAACATTTTGACTTTTTTACCACGACCATGTTTAATTGTGAGCTTTACAAAACACATGCTGACCTTTGAAGTAGCACCAAGCTGGTTAAAACTTGATTGCTGATGTTTGTGTGGCATTCATTTTTTTAACAAGAATAATTACATTCACTTCTCTGTGTGCGTGCAACAAAGGGATGTGTTTCTATTGTACGGCGGCTTACGACTCAAACTTTTATGAAGCATTTATGAATATCAGCAACTCTCCAGAAACCAGACGATGACTAACATGAAAACTCCAAAGGTATTATCACCAGTCAGCACCCGAGGGGCTCCTGCAGTCACCTTTACCAGACAACTGAGAGCTCAACTTATTGCTCTGTATTGTTTTCAAGACTGAGCAGCTGTTCTACAGTGTGTTGGGGAAAATGTCACTTATCCTTCTCATTAAACTGTCCTAACACACTTACAGGTCCAGGTTCACTGTTGTCTAGCTGCATGTTCATGGATAAGATTTAGATGGTTTCTAAGATTCAGATTATAAGGATGTTCTCCTCCTATCTTTGGCTTACCCTAGCATATCTGTCCTATCAATGTGTAGAATATAATTTGAAAGGCAACACTTGTCCTTGAATTCATTTTCTGTGAATCCACTTGTATGTTTTCCTCCGATTCCATCTATACATTTGATAATATGTTTTGGAGCAGGAAAAGGATCACTAGTAGCAGAATATGTTTTTCTTTTTTTTTTTTTTTCCCTGAGCCACTAAGTCCCCAGAAGCATCAATCAATGTGGAACGCTTTCTCCAAAAAATGTGTATGTAAGCCAGAGTGAGCACTGAAACAGAACCAGACACAGAGACAGAGAGAGCATTAACCTGCTATTCGTCTCCATCTTGCTCTATTGCTCCTATCGATTTCATTTCGACTTTTTTTTCAGTGCCGTGCAAGAGCTTTTGAAACGCATAAAGCATGGAGACGACACTCGCAAACATGTAGGCCACATTAATTCAAATTCAAAAATGCACTGTGCTTAAATAATGGCAATCAGGTTCCAGAGACTCTTATGAGGCCAATTGTGTCACTCTTCACACACACAAGACTGACAACAGAGCAGCAGATGAAGATAAATTAAATAGAGTCAACATGAGGTTTGAGAGGAGGTTTAGTGAGTAAAAAGACACATTTAATTAACAGCCAGTTCACAATAAAGTCGGATCTACAGAGGACAATCTTTAGTGTCAGCATGTATATGTTTGCTCTAAAAATACACTAATCTACATTATCTACTCTATGACAGCATATAGATAATGACTGCAGAAACGCAGACCCGAACATATCTTATATTAACAAAAAGTGATGAGAACGTCATTGAAGAGAGACAGAAGTTACAATCTAAAGCGCTTCATGATGCATAGTGAGGTGATGGATTCAGAGGTCGAAGGTGATTCTCTCCTTCGTCAGTCTCACACACCTTGAGATGTGTTGCCTATGTTAGATCACATTTGACTCTGTATCTCCCCTCTGCTCCTTCCTCTGCTACTCTGTAGTCCTTCACACCATCACAAAGTGCACCTGCTACAAAAGACTGATTGAACAAGTAGAGAAGTGTGTTGCGTATAAGCTGAAGGACACGGGCCTCCTAACATCCCTATGTCCTCTCTCTGGAAGCTGACGGGCGTCACCCCACCACTCATTTCTCTCTCTGATCTGTGCATGCCACAACATGGCAATAGAAAACTTATCTGAGAAGTTCTGAAGTTGGCAGGATCCAGAGTTAAATCTGAAGCCAGAGCTCGACAGGACAAACAATAACAGTGACATGGCCATTACCAGGGCTGCCTGACTGCTCTGCAGGTCTGCAGTTGTTTGCAAGGTTTAGAGTCTATTAGATTTTCCAAAATGTTATTTTGGTCACATACTTTGGTTAGAACAAACAAACAAAAAAAAAAATCTGATTTAAGTGTTCCCTAACAAAGTGTGTTCATCTATGTTTTTATTGATGGAAAAACTCAATGACGAGAGCCAAGAACAACAATTTGAGTTTTTCATTTGTCTCGCCAGCTCACCACGTTCTTTTCTCCCATAACTAGAATTCATTTTGAGATAAATTGATTACAATTATGACTTGGAAAAAAAACAAAGTGCAAAAGAAACTGCAGGCCTTCAAATAGGTGAGTTATATAAATATACGTATTTTTAAACCAAACTTTAAGTCTTTTTTGTTTTCTTTTTTTTTTCAAACCAGCCACCATGGAGTTGACTCATCTTTCCTTTAGCAAATGTAAAGACTGTGGAGATGTAAAGACTCTCTCACTCTGTTGAGGATATTATTATTATACCACACTGAGATTTTATTAAAGTCTACTATATGCATGTGGCACTTCCAACTTGAGCAGCTCTGGTAATTTCCTCTGAACTGCTTCGAGACGTTCCTCTGTGTAAAAATCCAAACAGCCCAGTGGAATATATGAAAATGCAAACCAAATCACAGCTCCACCTGAAGGTTTACACATAAGCCCTGAGAATGAGATGTTAAGTGAGTATCTTCTGCACAGTTTGATTGAAAAGCCATAAAAAGCATTTAGAGGGATTGCAGGCTTTCTGAACTGTGCATAGTAGTTTCTTTAAAGCGGGACACAAATGAAAAAGCGAGATCCTCTTTTATTATAAAAGGTTTCGATGGGTTCGTACCACAAGTATATATGAAATATAAAGAGTTGGTATATTTATATCTCAAGAACACATTTCTCATAGTCACTCTATTAGTTCAAGGATGTTTGAGTGTAAACACCAACAGCGCTTTTATATGCCATGACTTATTGAGCCCTATTGTTTGAGGATTGATTTTAAAGTGTGTTGTTTTTATGATGCCATGAATTTTACTTTATGCAGGAAATAAACAACTCTTCAGTATTATAGAAGTGTTGGATGAAGTATATCCATCACTATCACTACTCTCTAAGTTTGTAACTGTTTTACAAGCGAAATATTTATTACCAGTCTGTTTCAAAGTCTCAACTTTTTCACTTCTGCGTTAGATGCAAATGTGCGTTGTAGAATGTTCTTCCTACCAGTGACATTATATCAGAAGTATGAGGACGAAATTAAAGAACAAAGCACATTTTGCCAGCTCTACGTGATCCAATTTGCACTTTAATTTGAATTGTTTTGCCACAAAAATCTGTTTGTTCTAACCAGCCAGTCCAAACACGGCGTCCGCTCCAATCTTTGTTAAGTAATGAATATATTTGTATAATGGCGGCGGAGCTCGAGCAGGAACGTTGTGCATAATTTTGATTCCAATGACTCAATAGTTTCACGAGAAATACCACGATTATGCACGATACAGAAATCCAGTAAAATAGAAGCAGAAATCCAGTGGAAGTCTGACGTTAATCCAGTTTGTCAATTGTGCTGTCAGTGCCATTGTCTGAAGACGGCAGCGCTGGAAAACCTGCAGATTACATTGAGCATCTTTGAGCTGCTGCTTCTATCTTAGGTGTCTTTTACTCTCTCATGTCAGCGTTAGATCATGCAGAGATCTGGTTGGTTTTCATCTGAGCATTAAAAGCTTAAATTCTTCCTTGTCTTTAAGTTATTGCACAATGAGGGAGACATTAGTGTTAAACATAACTGTACATTATTTGTATCTATGTTATCCTGCTAACATGCTAAAACAAATAACCGGAAGCGGGGGTGACATTTGTTGGTCGTCCTAAAGCGGGAGCACAGCGGCGGTTTTCATGCGGTGCCGTTTATTAGAATTTTGAGAGACCAGACTTTT